>OW052182.1:22104551-24504551 GCA_932526625.1 Rhingia campestris
CCTTAATGCTCAGTCAAAATTAATCATTGAATAACAGCCGAAGGAAGTACTCTGGATCAAGAGAATAGAGGATTTCCCTCTCAGAGCAAGATCAAGAGAATTTTTCCAGTTCCATAAAATTTGAGAACATCTCATGAAATTGTTACTCTTGGATGTTCGTCAGACTTTCGCAAGAGGTGGATCAATGAAAAAGACTTAGTTGTTGTCACTTTCGGGAATTGATTCAGGGACCCCAACCCTCTGCACCCATTATCTAATATCTTTATATTAATGTTACGTCAATAGTAACATAAACGATATAAATCACATAGGGATTGAATCTCACCATTACACCAGATTTGGAGCTATTATTATGTCAAATCTCACAGAACTAGTCTTGATAACTTCAGTACAAATAGAACGAGAAAAGAAAATTGAATGGTAAGCCAAATAGGTTGTCCGGAACCCTATTGTTATTTACACACCCCCACTGAGTGAAATATCGACAATTACCTCCACGATTACAAATCAACTCCTTGCAAGTCATGTTAACAACTGAAATCGAACTAACACCATACCTACAAGCGCATGCCTTCATACAGTGCCGACTCATTTAATTGCATTGTCTCTAACGTGTACGCACTAGAACTTGAATTATGTCCTTAGACAAATGCGATGAACTTAAGTCGTCGTAAATCGCCGCCGTAAAAGCTGTTCGAACACACCAACCAGTCATGGTGCTCCTCTTTGGACGCACCAAACGAAAATGACATCCACAACTAATTTATTCCTTACACTGTCCTTAACAATTGAATTGAGGGATCTTGGCATTAGTCACGTATTGTCCTATTGTCAGGATGATGAAGTTTTAATCGATAGACAACATCACGACAACATCACATACGAACAGCAGGAGGACCTCGGTGCTTGGCTATACCATTCAATGTACACAGTCCAGCAGCGTGTCGATAGCGAGAGATGTGTTGTTAAAATGCACCGAGTGCAGCAACGGCAAGTGGACAACACTGGCAGGACAAGTAGGTAGTTTATCAGGAGTACACACACGCAGAGGTGTTTTGGAGTGTTGATTAGAATAGTTTTCATATCTCAATGCAGTTGTGTACAGCGTACCGGTGTGTTGCTGACAATTAATAACGGAATTTGAACATTTGAGCGGATGCTGAAGCAATTCCGAGTTCCACTAGCTGTTCGTGTCCTTTCATGAATTTCCATTTTTGTATATTTACGCTGGGATTACAATCGAAATTGATAGACAAATATGAATATGTAAAGGGATACTTGAAAATTGATTGATATTTTTCAATTTGCTTATATAACGGTTCAGGAATATGGATTTGACATTTACATTTGGTAGATCCTTTTAAGGTTTGCGAACTATTATAAAAAAAATTATTTGCTTCGGGTTAGTTTCATTATATAAACAGCTGTCATAAAAGTCTAAGTGTTTTAGTGTTTTTTTCACCATTTTAAGAACACGGGTACCCCAATGAACAGCCAAATGAACTAAGCCACGCCACTCAAAACACTCACAAAACTAAATTTCCCTGAAAACATGCTTCATTTCAAGTCCAACATGAACACCATCTTGACCAAGCCTAAGGATTTCATAAACTTACTTTAACATCCTAAATACAGTTGTTAACTTCACATTTCGTTGTGCCACTTCCTGCTCAACTCAACCACAGAAAGAGAAACAGGAAAAAAAAGTGTACATGAACAAAGTTGAGAAAAAAAACTTTCACTGAATCTGAAAACTTCAAGTTATCCTTGCAATGTGATGGGAGCAAAAAGAAGATAATTCAAACTCCAAACAAACTTGGGTCCTTATTTAATTAACTCCAACTTAGTGAACGTCATTTTCTTCTTCTTCTGGCTTCTCTATCGTCCACATAGCCACATACACAGAAGAAGAACTTATAAACTCTGTTCTCGTTTTCTGGTGTAATCACTTTATTATCCCATTTGGGAAACACTGGCAAAGGGCGAAAGAATGGGGGACGCGACCCTAACTGACCTCTCTAACAATGTGGTTTAAACATGACCCCGGTGGCGTATGAGAACGGTTTTTTCTTAATTGAATGCCAGCTTATAGGGACTATTTTGGAACAGATATTGTGTGGTATTTAGACAAACATTCGGATGAATTAGAATATATGTGCAAGGTTTTCTAGGTTTAGGGTCACTATCATTTTTTGATACAAAATACTATAAGAGTCGCTTAAAGTTGGTAGGTAGCGGATAATGTAAGGTCCCCGAAGAAAAAAAATACTTCAACATATGGAAGCGGAAAATTTCCCATGATGGAATTTATGGTAGCGTCTACAGACTGGAAAACCTACAAACGTTTTTTTTGATTGTTTCTCAGGCCCCTTGAGTAGAGTTGGTGGCGGAGTAGCCGAGAGGCAAAATGCGGCGCTCAATCCCGTATGAACCTGTGTATTAGGGTGTCTGATAAATTGTTACTGGTTAAGAACTTAAGCACAGAGAACCCTACTGAACCGAAGCAACCAAAAGCCTTTAAAACGCCTAATATGGCGACCATGCTAAACGTAGAAAGATCAAATAACGTTCATATCAGCAAAGGTGCAGATTAACTATTAGCGGAAGCTCTTGACTCCTATAAAGCAGACATAACTGCCTTCCAGGAAATACGATAGACTGGGCCGCACAGAAAGAGGATGAATAACTGAGATATTTACTAATTTACGTGTTTAAATAAACAGCGAATATTCCAAAGTGGATTTGTTATAAACGACAGACGTAAGCATGAAACCGTATAATTTTTAGATATAAGCGAACGCATTGTAACAATTCGCATCCAGGTCAAATTTGCAAACATAAGCTCTCGTACTCTGATGAAAATAAAAGATGCCATTGCTATGGTGTATTTCAACGAGATCTTGAACAATACCTATGATCGACTACTGAAGTACGATGTTAAAATCATGATGGGAGATTTTAACGCTAAGGACGAAAGAGAAGACTCTTTAGCAATATTGTCAGAAAAAGACATGACGCGACGTCTGGCAATAGTCTTAGGCTAGTTTACTTCGTTGCCGAAAGAAATGCCACTATGTTTCCTTATGGTGGTCCCTTAACCTTCGATTTACACAATACCACCAGTATCTACTGTCAAAGAATAATGGCGAAGATGTCAACATGGCATTATATCAGCCGTAGCTGATGTTTTATGAAGAATAGCGAAGCAGATATATGCTCGCAGCAAAAACCGAGGCCTAAAAGGAAAAGCTGAAGGTTATAATAGTGCATTCACATCGAACCGAAAACTGAGTTTTTGCAAAAACACCTGAAACCTTCATCGAAAACCGAGTTTTCCCATACATTGTCAGTTCTCAAAACCTAGTAGGTTACGACGTAATCTTCACATAATCACTTCGCAGACGTCATCTCGTTGAAGGTTGTTTTCCCATACATTGTCAGTTCTCAAAACCTAGTAGGTTACGACGTAACCTTCACATAATCACTTCGCAGACGTCATCTCGTTGAAGGTTGTTGGAAAGAACACACCTTTTCATACATTCTACACGTGTTCCACACGTCCCACAAAACAGCTGATGAACTCGCTGTCAAAACAATTTTTTTTTTCAGGTCTCAGTAAATTTTTCTTCATATCCATTATCCATTTTAATTTTGTATAATTAAAATGGATATTGAAAAGAAAAAAAACAAAAAGAAGAAGCGTTTGTTTGCGTTTTTTTTCGTAGCGGCGGGCTTGAGAGTCAAAATCTGTTGTCAAAATCTTAAGATTTTTTTCATTTTGAACTTCAAATGCTAATATTTGTTTGATTATACTAGAATTCATTTTATTATTCAATTACAATATTTTCATACACAAATGTTGCAGCTAGTATCACAAATCACAATTCACAGCTGATTGAAATGTCAAACGAAACCTGATCAGAGTTCGGTGTGAAAGCATCCAGTGGTTTACGTAAACTTTTTGCCAAAAACTCAGTTTATGATTCGGTGTGTAAGCACTATAAGGCATTGATGCCATTAGGCTTTAAAGGAAAGAAGGAGGGAAGAACACTGCCTTTTCAGAGAGAAGAAAAAAAGAAAGAAAAGCGAGCGATCGAAGATATAGAGAGGTTACGTCCCAGGAATGATGCTCGTATTTTTAACCAATGCGCAAAATTTCAAACCCAGGGATACAAAGATGAACAAAACCCTGATGAGATGAAACCAGACATGAGATAATGCATTACTACACTAATGAAATTGGAAACAGCAGTAGCATTGAGTGAAAGTAATGCCAATGAAAAAAAAATCATTAGCATTGAGAAACATTTTTTTTCATTACCATTGAAAATGTTCATTGCAATCAATTTTTATTACCATTTTGCAATGCTAATGAAGAGTATGAAAAAAATAAAGTACACAATTTTTTTTTAATTTTTTTTATTTTAAGATTTTGGGTGATATACCATAAACATAAGTTAGGCCAACAGAGTACTGTGACCCAAAAACATCGTTTGTGCTGTCCTCTTTTTATTTGTTCTTTTGGAATTTGACTTCAACCCTGCATAGACCTCTGTTTGGAAAATATTTTTTTTCCTAGTTCTACGGAGAGTTTATAGTTGGAAGCAACGATTTCAGTTTCTGCTCCATGCACATTCCATTCTTTTCCACTAGGTTCACACAGTTAATTAATAACTTATTACTCAATGAAATTAGTTTTCATTCACAATTACTACTTTTCATTGGCATTACAAAAATCAATGCCAATGCAATTTTTTCCCATTAGCATTATTATTTTCAATGCTAATGAAATTTGTTTTCATTAGCATTGATTTTATCAATGCCAATGAAAACTCAATGCCAATGCATTACTCCCATGTCTGGATGAAACGGGAGATACTTAAAGAATTAGTCGAAGCTGAAAATATGTAAAAACCACCTCTACAGGCTGATAAATGGCGATATAGCGAACAATCTTCCACTGTCACGCAGAACGTCTGGCAATAGTCTTAGGCTAGTTTACTTCGTTGCCGAAAGAAATGCCACTATGTTTCCTTATGGTGGTCCCTTAACCTTCGATTTACACAATACCACCAGTATCTACTGTCAAAGAATAATGGCGAAGATGTCAACATGGCATTATATCAGCCGTAGCTGATGTTTTATGAAGAATAGCGAAGCAGATATATGCTCGCAGCAAAAACCGAGGCCTAAAAGGAAAAGCTGAAGGTTATAATAGTGCATTCACATCGAACCGAAAACTGAGTTTTTGCAAAAACACCTGAAACCTTCATCGAAAACCGAGTTTTCCCATACATTGTCAGTTCTCAAAACCTAGAAGGTTACGACGTAATCTTCACATAATCACTTCGCAGACGTCATCTCGTTGAAGGTTGTTTTCCCATACATTGTCAGTTCTCAAAACCTAGTAGGTTACGACGTAACCTTCACATAATCACTTCGCAGACGTCATCTCGTTGAAGGTTGTTGGAAAGAACACACCTTTTCATACATTCTACACGTGTTCCACACGTCCCACAAAACAGCTGATGAACTCGCTGTCAAAACAATTTTTTTTTCAGGTCTCAGTAAATTTTTCTTCATATCCATTATCCATTTTAATTTTGTATAATTAAAATGGATATTGAAAAGAAAAAAAACAAAAAGAAGAAGCGTTTGTTTGCGTTTTTTTTTCGTAGCGGCGGGCTTGAGAGTCAAAATCTGTTGTCAAAATCTTAAGATTTTTTTCATTTTGAACTTCAAATGCTAATATTTGTTTGATTATACTAGAATTCATTTTATTATTCAATTACAATATTTTCATACACAAATGTTGCAGCTAGTATCACAAATCACAATTCACAGCTGATTGAAATGTCAAACGAAACCTGATCAGAGTTCGGTGTGAAAGCATCCAGTGGTTTACGTAAACTTTTTGCCAAAAACTCAGTTTATGATTCGGTGTGTAAGCACTATAAGGCATTGATGCCATTAGGCTTTAAAGGAAAGAAGGAGGGAAGAACACTGCCTTTTCAGAGAGAAGAAAAAAAGAAAGAAAAGCGAGCGATCGAAGATATAGAGAGGTTACGTCCCAGGAATGATGCTCGTATTTTTAACCAATGCGCAAAATTTCAAACCCAGGGATACAAAGATGAACAAAACCCTGATGAGATGAAACCAGACATGAGATAATGCATTACTACACTAATGAAATTGGAAACAGCAGTAGCATTGAGTGAAAGTAATGCCAATGAAAAAAAAATCATTAGCATTGAGAAACATTTTTTTTCATTACCATTGAAAATGTTCATTGCAATCAATTTTTATTACCATTTTGCAATGCTAATGAAGAGTATGAAAAAAATAAAGTACACAATTTTTTTTTAATTTTTTTTATTTTAAGATTTTGGGTGATATACCATAAACATAAGTTAGGCCAACAGAGTACTGTGACCCAAAAACATCGTTTGTGCTGTCCTCTTTTTATTTGTTCTTTTGGAATTTGACTTCAACCCTGCATAGACCTCTGTTTGGAAAATATTTTTTTTCCTAGTTCTACGGAGAGTTTATAGTTGGAAGCAACGATTTCAGTTTCTGCTCCATGCACATTCCATTCTTTTCCACTAGGTTCACACAGTTAATTAATAACTTATTACTCAATGAAATTAGTTTTCATTCACAATTACTACTTTTCATTGGCATTACAAAAATCAATGCCAATGCAATTTTTTCCCATTAGCATTATTATTTTCAATGCTAATGAAATTTGTTTTCATTAGCATTGATTTTATCAATGCCAATGAAAACTCAATGCCAATGCATTACTCCCATGTCTGGATGAAACGGGAGATACTTAAAGAATTAGTCGAAGCTGAAAATATGTAAAAACCACCTCTACAGGCTGATAAATGGCGATATAGCGAACAATCTTCCACTGTCACGCAGAACGAAACACTTAATACTGGCGAGAGTTTAAGCTGCCAGCTACCACCTGACCTAAATGAAGTGTGGATAGCAAAATCAAAACTAATGCTTAACAAGGTTTCGGAGTTGCTGGCCTTCTTTTCATAGTGTATAAAGCCGGTGGAAATGATTGTATATAAGTAGCACATACCAACTCGTTAGCAGAATTTTGTGAGATGGAATTATCAGCAAAAAATAAACTCTCAACATCGTATGTCAGTACCAAGTACTGAGGGATAAGTCTCCTCAACATCGCCTACAAGATCCTTCTTCTAGTCAAGTAGCGCTACAGTTTGGATTGAACCTGGACTTCTACCAACATTCCTCTCCAATTAGCCCGGTCCTAACCTAACTGCCTCTCTTTAGTAGCTTGAGTAAGTTGCGTACATATATTACGCCTTTAATCCATAAAAGTACTTTCATACTTCGGCAGATCGCGAGAAAAACCTTAGCAGTCCAATCGGTACCGACAACTATTCATCGATTTTGAAGCCGCATATGATAGAATTTAAAGTGCCGAATTATATGACAGTTTTTGGTTTACCGTCCAATCTCGTCCGTCTGTGCTGGGTGACGATAGGGAATTCCCGCTGCTCCATTAGGGTCGGAAACGACCTCACTGAGACATTCGATACAAAAATAAGGATTTTGCCAGCGACGCACTGTCATGTGACTTCTTTAACAACATTCTTCAGAGAGTTGTCTAAAACGCTGGAGCCAATACCAGATTGACAATCTTAAATAAATTAGTGTAACTACAAGCTTAAGCCGACGATTTTGATCATTGGTCGGGCTGAACGTGGTGTCATAGCCATACGTTTGTTCGTATACAGAAGGAAGCGGTAAAAATCGGTCAATGATCAATGAGAGAAAAACGATTTGGACAGAACATCACCATTGAACGTGATAACTTTGAGGTAGTACGGGACTTTGTCTTCATCGGCTCCGATACTAAATCTGAAAACAACATCTCGGCAGAAATTTAACGAAGAATTATTCTTGACAACCGCTGTTTCTTTGGGGTATATAGCCAATTCAGTGGTAAAGCCCTCACTCGAACTACTAAGGAGATCCTGTACAATACCCTAATCATCCCAGTTCTGATCTAAGGCACTGCATCATCGAATTTATAAAAATCAGATGAACAAATCCTTGGTCGTTTTGAGCGAAAAATTCTTCAAAAAATCGTCGGTCCCGTTTACGTTGACTATAGCTATGGAGACGAAGATTCAACCAAAACTATACTAGCTGTACAGCACATTTTGTGTGCAAGATTCGTATGTAGAGCGAATGGACATTAATACTCTAGATGAGATAACTTCGACATCGTCAGACATCAGACGCAGTAGAGAAAGACCTGGATTTAAGTGATGTGCACATCTAGAAGCCAACCTCAACCAAAATAAAGTACAAAACTGCAGGCAGTTATAGCTAATAAGAGAGCCACTTTGGTTGCCACAGGTTCATTTGGGAGTCTTCGATCTCATTTATATCAACCAACCTTGCTAGGCTTCAAATTTGTTTGCAGCAACCCGTGCTCTGGCGACAAAGCCAGAAAGCTTCTTGTCCGGTTAGGAATTTCGTGAGGTAGAAGTTTACTTTACCCGGCCATCGGCTTTTACATTATTTGATGATTGGCAACATTTTGAGAGTCCACCGTCCATTTGGTGTTGCCTCAATTGTCTTTGACATTTTCATCATTACGTATTGAAGCAGAGATGTTTATCTTTAATTCACATGTATAATAAGTACCTTGTAGCAAAGATTATGAATTCTATACAGATGACGCATTGAGAACAAAAAACAGAAACTTTTGCTCAGTAGCTTCAAGGTACGGGCGGGCGGTGTGCATGAATTCTTATATGGAGTGCGTCATCTGTATTGAATTCATAATCTTTGCTTGTAGCTAATGCTCATATATTAACGAGTACATGAGGGCTGGTTGCTTCAGCCTTCAATGTTTGGGTAATGGCTCACTTTCTCACACGTGTCTTTTAGATGATCTCTGAAGTTGGGCCTGTTTTCTAAGCATATCCCTTGGTATTTTAGTGCTTAGAAGATTCTGTGGTTTATTCGATCTTTTCATAAGATAACCTTTCTTAAGCCCCTTACTTACTTAAGTGGTACTACAGTCCGGGATGTACCTGGGCCTGAACCTACATGCCTCTCCAATTAGCCCGCTAACTGCCTCCAGTTGCGCACACCAAGTTGGTTGAGGTCGGTTTCTACTTTTGCGCGCTACTTAAGGCGAGGTCTTCCTCTACTGCGTCCGACGTTTGGCTGGGAATCGACGACTCTGCGAGCCGGAGTATTGGTGACCATTCGTTCTACATGTCCTAGCCATCTTAAACGTCCAATGCGGAGTTTTATGACTAGGGGTATATCGCAATACATCTCGTATAGTTCGTGGTTTAATCTTCGTCTCCATAGCCCGTCAACGCAAACGGGACCAAAGATTTTTCGGAGAATTTTCCTCTCGAATCGACCAAGGATTTCTTCATCCGCTTTTGATACAGTCCATGCTTCAGTGCCGTAGAGCAGGACTGGGATAATCAAGGTCTTATATAGGATCTCCTTAGTAGTTCGAGTGAGGGCTTTGCTACTAATTTACCTTCTAAGCCCAAAGAAACAGCGATTGGCTAGAGTAAGAGTTCGTTTGATTTCTGACGAGATGTTGTTGTCAGAGTTAATAGCGGAGCCGAGGAAGACAAAGTACCGTACTACCTCAATGTTTTATCTGTCAATGGTGACGTTCTGTCCAATTCGTCGATGTTGTGTGTCCTTTCATGTTGACAGCATATACTTAGTCTTACCCTTATTTACTGCTAAACCCATTTTTGCAGCTTCCTCCTCTATACTAGCAAACGTGGCTATGACATCACGTTGAGTCCTAACAATGATGTGAATATCGTCGGCGTATGCTAGTTGGCTCGGGAGTTTTGCACAATCCTCTCAAGAATCAAACTGAAGAAGTCACATGACAGCGCACCGCCTTGCCTAAATCCTTTTTTGGTATCGAATGTGTCGGTGAGGTCGTTTCCGACCCTGATGGTGCAGCGAGAATTCTCCATCCTCATCCAACACAAACGGACGAGCTTGGACGGTATACCAAAACTAGACATGGCTCGTCTCTATAAATGCTGTCGTATGCGGCTTTGAAATCGATAAATAGGTGGTGGATATCGATTTGGACTTCTTGGGTTTTTTCCAGGATCTGCCGAAGTGTGAAAATTTGATCGATTGTGGACTTTCCTGGCCTAAAACCACACTGATAAGGGCCGATCAGGTTGTTGGTAAACGGTTTCAGGCGTTCACATATTACGGTAGATAGGAGCTTGTAGGCGATGTTGACCAGACTTATGCCTCTGTAGTTGGCGCAGTTCAGGCATACTTTCATCCGAACAGATTTGGCTTATGAGTTGGTAGATGTTACTTACCAAGTCATTTCCGCCAGATTTATAAAGATCAGCGGGAAGGTCGTCATTTCCGCTGGTCTTATAAAGCTTGAGTTTAGATATTGCTATGCTCAATTCACTTAGGTCGGGTGGTTGGCAGTTTTCGCTGCCGTTGCCAATATTAAAAATTTCGTTCTGCCTGACAGCGGAATGTTGTTCGTCATCGCCGTTTAACAGTCTGCAGAAGTGGTTCTTCCATATCCTCAGCATCGACTGTGTCTCAACTAAGATATTTCCTTGTTCATCTCGACAGGATTCTGTTCGAGCCTTGTCTCATTGGCTTTGATGTTTTACACTTTGGTAAAACTTGCGAACATCGTTCCTGGAGTGGCACCTTTCTATATCCTCGATCGCGCGCTTTTCTTTCTCTTTTTTCTTCTCTCTGAAAAGCCGATGTTCTTCCCTTCTTCTTTGCCTATAGAGCTCAATGGCAGCTCTCGTCTTCACCTGCAGCTTAGCCTTGTAGGCCTCGTTCTTGGCTGCGAGCATCTGACGGCATTCCTCATCATCAGGGGTTTCTTGCTGGTGGCCGCGAGAAACCTAGCACATTAGTTGCGGCTGATCTATAATGGCTTGTTGGCATCGTTGCCATTTTTCTTCGACATTCGACGCTGGTGGTATGTTGTGAATCGAGAGGTTAAGGGATACGTGTTGCGCGAAGGCCTTGGCGGTCTATTACGATTCAATTTTTTTACGGTATTTCTGGTTTGTTGTGACGTGGTGGATATCCGCATTGTTACCTTGGCTGCAACAAGGTAGTGGTCCGAGTCGATGTTAGTCCCTCGGAATGTTCGGACATCCAAAATACTGGATGCGTGCCTCTTGTCTATCTTAAGCCCCTCTTTAGAATATTAATTTAGCTTTGTTGATCTAACAACACGCATCAAATCTAGTAAGTTTGGCTAAGTTAAACATTTTTCTGCTCTGCACCGCGTGTAGCGTCCTTTGATTATACCCTATCCCATAGGGGTATATTAGTTTTTGCATTATGTTTGTAATATAGTTTGTGCCGTGGGCATAACGGTAATCATGGCTTTAATTCGATGAAGCAATGTAGTCATTTATAAACAAAACTGCTAATCACTATCCTCGGGTAGTAGTGGTGCTGAGTAACTAAGAGAATCTGGACTGGGTTGTAAGGGACTCATAAGGACTCATAAGGGACTCATAAGGATTGACCAGATGCTGTAGTATGGTATTACGGGAATCAGGAGCCCCATAAGTCATGTAGTACTCGGACTGCATGGCTTAGCCTGATTAGGTTGAAGCAGCTCAGGTTGGCCCCCTTGTGGAAGTATCATAGTGGCTGTGGTTACCCGACTTCGCAGTATTCTGAACTCTATGGAGTGATAGACTTTAAATATAAGAGGTATTAGAACTCGGCCCCTAGCATGGATGAAGTTAGTGCCTTACACATGATTTTCAAACTTCCACCAATGTAATGTGCCCTGCAAGGGGGGTGTTATCTAACACTTTTCTATGATTCTGATATTGCGGGTAGGCCCACTGTGAGATAAGAGTCGTAAGAGCTCACGTTAAGCATAATTTACATTATCTTGTTAAAAGAAAAGAAAGATATCTATGCACATTACAATAATAGATTTTTTTCAATATAAAAAGGACTCATCACCTTATTACTATTTAAATTAATTTTAAGTGCAAAACTGAGATCTGCTGCCATTCTGTCAGCCTAATAAATATTCTATTACAGCTCTACATTACACATTTTCTATAAGCATTACGTGTATTACGTGTATTACGTGTTTTTGATTTTCTCTCTTACAATAGCCAGCCGACAGTCGTTTGGTGCATCCTGGATTCATTTTGTTCAGCGTGGCAAATATTCACGAAACGTGCACTTGTTTCCATGTATGTCTATTTACACACTCTGCTTGTATATTCATCACGTTTGTACTCAGGATTTGTATTTATTTTATTCCTTGCACAATAGATTCACCAATACCACTGCACTAGCATTGGTGTTTGTACATACATACTGTTTATTATTTCTTCCTTATCCACCTGTCTTAAATATAATAATCCTCAAAATATATCTGCAACATAATCAATGAGAATCCTTCTTAGCTATTAGACACACATGAGCGACGAAAAATGAAAAAAAAAATGATCTAATTCTATAGAACCTCTAGAGAATTTGCATTCACACAATCCTGTTTGAGGATGGTATATATTCGTGGAATGTGAGGGATGGCTTTGAGTAATAATCCCATCGCAACTTGGGTGTTTTTTTATAAATATGCTCCAGTCCTTAAGGATCATATTTAATGCAAGTAATATTCAGCCTACCGATCTGCCTGCAGGATTTGAAGTGATTTCTTAATTATTATGTCCTTCTTAAAATCAAGAATTGGTACCTTGAAAACAAATTAAACTCCGATGACGAAGAAGCCCAAAAAGTTGGTACGACAATTCATAGCTTAACGGAAATCGTAATGCATAGAGAATTCTAAATTTCTAGAACTTAACATGCGTTGGACTATATGAAAGGGATTCGAAACTTAGTAAATTTTATTTTTTTCCGTGAAGGTGGAGATCTTCATAGACACGATGTGCACGTTCCCACAATAGTAAGGGATTGTTACTCACTAAAACCACCACCTATTTTGTATTTCTATTGCAACTAAGTATTCGACTTATCTAGCAATTTTTTTTATCACGAGTATATAATATGTTTGGCAAGTAACTTTCCTTTGAGAGTTCCTGCCTTTTCCGCAATTTATAGCGCGGTTTGTTATAATCAGACCAAATCCAAGGGTTTAGTTCTTTGAAGAGGCCGCTATAAATTTGTTTCGGCAAAAATTTGAAGAACCGTTGACCGTGTCCCAATAAACGTTTTTAATATTTCCGTGCAAAATTTTTCATTTAATCTTTAACCGCGGGAATACCCAGATTTATACAACACCCAGCCCATGGATGGCTGGGCTTGCAGAATAAGGGAAGACTTTGATTGGCTTTAATTTGGCAATGCCCAGTGGTTGTAACTCTGACTATACATCAAATGTGCTTATATTTACCACCAAGTGATAACCATCGGGTTCTGGTCTCATCCAATCGTATTTGACTTTCTAAACGATAAGTGCGAGTGTTGATATCAAGACGACTGCAACAGTTTAAACAGCCTGGTCAGAATAGTACGAAATGTGTACCCGGGCTGGTGTCCCAGGCAAACCTAGATGAGCTGCTTCGACATATTCAGAGAACAGGTTATCTAGGAATCTCAAGGGTAAGTCAGGCCCCTTAAACAGAGATGGTGGCGCTCAATTCCGTAGTGGATACTGATGGCTAAGCTGCAGGTGAAGACGAGAGCTGCCATTGAACTCTATAGACAAAGAAGAAGGGAAGAACTTCGCGCGATCGAGGATATAGAGTTGTGAAACTCCAGAAACGATATTCGCAAGTTTTACCAAAATGAAAAACGTCAAAGCCAAGGACACAAGTCTTGAACAGAATCCTGTCGAGACTGCGTCAACTACAGAGGCATAAGTCTCCTCAACATCGCCTACAAGATCCTATCTGCGGTAATAAGTGAACGCCTGAAACCGTTTACCAACAGCCATGGTCTAAAACCACACTGATAAGGGCCGATTATCAGTGTGGTTTTAGACCATGAAAATCCACAACCGATCAAATTTTCACACTTCGGCAGATCATGGAAAAAACCCAAGAAGTCCAAGAAGTCCACCATCTAGTTATTTATTAAAGGACTTTGACTTTGTCTATCTCGGATCCGCTATTAACTCTGACAACAACATCTCGTCAGTAATTAAATGAACCGCTGTTTCTTCGGGCTGAGAAGGGCAATTTAGTAGTAAAGCCCTCACTCAAACCTCCTATATAATACATTCCAGTCCTGTCATGGACCGTTTCAAAAGCGGATAAAGAAATCCTTGTTCGATACGAGAGGAAAATTCTTCAAAAAATCTTCGGTCCCGCTTGCGTTGACACTAGATAGACACGAAGATTCAACCAAGAACTATACGAGCTGTACAGCGACATACCATTGGTCAAAAAAACTCTGTATTGTATGTTTAAGATGGCAAGGACATGTATAGCGGCATTTAAAAACCGAACCGTATTAATTGTCCGTTTCCGCAAAGTGCGCAAGAATGATCTTGTCGCGTACCGAGTACATAAAATAAGTTCACAACAAGGTCATAAATTGATTATTAAGGTTATTTGTAGGCACGTTGCATGGCCGATGGATGGCCTGACTGAACTGGACCTGGGCCCAAAACAAAATCTTCTCTAACTGCCTCCAGTTGTGCATTTCAAGTTGGTTTAGGTCGGTTTCTACATTTGTATGCCACTTAAAGCGAGGTCTTCCTCTATTGCTTCCGACGTGTGGCTGGGAATGAAAGCATCTGCGAGGCAGAGTTTTGGTATCCATTCGCTTTTCGTGTCCTAGTCATTTTACACTATGTGGAGTATAGTTCTTGGCTGAATCATCGTCTCCTTAATCCGTCAAAGTAAATGAGACCGGAGAACTTTTCGCTCATAACGACTTCGGATTTCTTCATCTGAATTTATACGATCAATGCTTCGGCGCTGTTGAGCAGGGCAGAGATTACCAGGTTCTTATAAGAGATCTGCTTAGTACTTCAAAGGTTTACTATTAAATTGTCTTCCTAGCCCGAAGAAATGGCGGTTGGCATGATCACTCTTTGTTTTATTTCTGACAAGATGTCGTTGTCAGGATTAATAGCGGAGCCAAGGTATACGATGTCCCGTACTACCTCAAAGTTATATCTGTCCATGGTGACGTTCTGTCCAACTCGTTGATATAGTTTACTTTCGTGGTGAAAGCATATACTTGGTCTTACTCTTATTGTGTGCTAAACTTATTTGTGCCGCTGCGTATACTAGTAATTGCACCTACTTTTGGAAGAATGTGTCTTTGCTGTTGGTACGTGAATCTCGTCCAATCCTCTCAAGAATGATGTTAACAAAGTAAAGTGTATATCTTTGTCTTAATCTTTTGTTGGTATCGAATGTTTCGGTGTAGTCGTTGCCGACCCTTATGGAGCAGCAAAAAAATCCCCACCGTCATCCTGTACAGATGGACAAGCTTGTATGGTATACCAAAACATAGAAATGGCTATTTCAGCTTTGCCTCATGGGGCTCATTTTCAGCTACCAGTATCTGACGGCATTCTTTGTCAAGGAATCCCTTCTGAAATTCCATCTTATACTTCGCCACAATCAAATTTCGCAAGTCCACATCGGCGTTGTTGAAACTCTATCAATCTGAAATTAGCAAACTTTTCTCGTTACCATAAAACTAATTTATTCAGTAAGCCTCAGCTTAATAGTTTGACTCGCAATATGTCTGCAACTCGCGCAAATATTGTTTTAACTATTTATCAAAATTTACCACCTGCTATGACAGCCTGACAGGAGTGGACGTAAAAGCCACGCGCAAAATGTCTCAAACACTCGTGGAAACTTCTCAAACGATATCTCCTATAGTAAGAGAGAGATATTCCACTGGAGTGAGAAAAACAATTCGCCGAGTTAAATCGAGAATAATTTTTCAATTTAATCGACGAAAAAAAAAAAAAACAACTTTATCAACAAAACTCCTGTCCTCCGAAGTCCGGAATGGTTCCATCATTTCCTTGAAAATTATAAAATCTGAGGAAAAAGTTTCACCACTCCCGCGCGCACTCTCTCCCAAGGTTTTCGCCAGAGACTAAGTGTTTGAAAGCACGACGACGAGGACGATGAAAAAAAAACAAACTAGACCAGCTCCTCCAAAAATTGCAACCATAATGAAAGGACTTGTAGAACCACTTGCAAATAATTAATTTAAATAGATTCGCGTTCTTATCCGCTCGTAGGAAGGTGGCTAGCTAGCGCTACTCCTATAGAGTAAGTACAAAGCTCGCGGCATCAACGGTTTAAAATCCGAATCCACCGCAAGTGGTCGAAGATTCAATGCAACGCTAAGGGAGCGAGAAATTGCCTCCTCAAGTTTTTCGCTACTTGAGCGAATTTCACTCGTCCTAGGTCGTGTACCTATGGAGAGCTATAAGTCCGTTTGCTGGAAAACATGAAAAGTGCTCATTTGCGCTTTAATTAACTTTTTTTTAAATTTTATTTTCGTTCGTTCGTTTTTGCTGCACAATTTTCCTCAATTGAAAGTTTTAATCAATTTATTTATGTGTACCGTTGAGCCGGGAGAAGAACTCGGCAAAAAATCGCTTCAATCAGCAATCACCGAAAACCACCACCACCACCATCATGCAAGCAACGACAACGCCGGAGATGGACGGCTTTAAGCAAGCACTGCAATTACCATCTCCATCTCATTAACTCGCGGGGTTGGGGTCTGACGAAAACTTTTAAGTAGTAATTAAAACAAAATCAATTAATGCCGAAGGAAGCAGCGGCGGACGACGCCAACGACGACAACAACGATGTGACGATGGGCTTCTCCTTTCAGGCACTAAACACAATCATTTGGCATAGTCCATGGAAGGCTGCTTTTCATTCCGATTCACATTTCGAATTCCATTTCGAATCCCATTACTGTGACAATTAATGCAACACCCTCATCAAGATTTCGGTCCACCGAGGCGTCTTCGAAAAAGGGTTTCCACAACCACCATCACCGCCACCCTGCGGTAAGCCAAAAAGCTATTGCAACAGTAGCACCCATTATTACTTCATTCCGGTATCCGTTTTAGTGTTGTTTTATTGGCAACTCCTTGCTGGCGAGGAGCCAAGTCAGGAATTTAAATTTTCTTCGCCTTGAAGAGATTATCTCTGATCATCGTGGCGCAACCCATCGCACCATGCCTCGTGATGGGACTTAATTCGGCAACAAGTACTTTTGGGCAAAAGTTTGTTTGTGTCGAAAAACAAAACAATTTTCATTAAGACGCCTGCGGCAGTTATGTCACACAGCACTTGACAGTTGTTCTGGTTGGGGTAGGAATGTGGTGACAATTAATGAGGCGGTAGGCAAATAGACGAAGTTAGACAACTCATTTATTTGCGGCACTAAATGACATTAAGTCCAATGACAGACTTTTCTTCATTTTTATCGTTTTTTTGTCTTTTCTGGGTCTACTTTGTTTCGTTTTGGTTTGATGCAGTTGTTTGAAGTGTCAAGGTGACGTTAGGTAGAAGATGCTGTCATTATTGTTGTCAACAAAAAAAAAACTCAAAGTGGCATCGCTGATGTTGACATTAATGATGATTGAGTGCTCAACGTCCTACCGAATATGATGGATGCTAGTTGATGCCAGGCTTAAGGACTTGTATTGGCGTTTTTTGTAAGGAAGCATATTCAAGGGTGATTGATTTTAGATGAGATACCTTTAGTTATCATGAAAACTTGTTTTTCTTAGACCTAATGTGCACGCAAGCAGGAAATTGTTTTGTTTTTTTTTTTTTTAAATTGCAATCAATCAGTTTTGGAAATTAGTAATTTTGGTAGCTTTAGCCGGTAAAGTTAATGTTGGTAAATTCTTTGGAGTTGTTCTTTATGAAAAGGTACACTTTAAGCAGAGGAAGGTTTATTATGGTATCACATAATTTCCCAAGCTACTGTCAAAACCAATTTGATTTCTTAACGAATCTACTTGATATGTACGACATATTGCATTTGATCAGATTAAAAGGCAGCTCCTCTTCTCTGATTTATGAGCAACTTGGACATTTGCAAAGGAAGAGTGTAATTGTCTTGTTTTACTCCTCGCAACCAATTGTTGTAAACAATGCAAAGTCAATACGGATATTTGGATGCGACGGAAAACTTTTATAGTTCACATGGACACCAAATTCCTTTAAATTCCCTAATAGAAGTTCTTATAATCATAGTTCTACATGATGTTCATCTTTTAATTATGAACAAGGATTACCCAAATGAATGTAAGGGTTTTCTATAATTGGGCCAAACTATTAAAATCGTTAAATACCCGCATAGTTCATCTTATGCTTAGTTCCCTTTGAAGGAGAAAGCTAACTACGACCCAGTCGTACACCCACCACACGTTTTTTTACCAAATTTTTTTTTAAATCTATTAAACCAATTGTCTGGCCGTTTTCACCTTTTTCCCTTGCAGATATGTCAAAATTTAGCCAGTGGCAGTGGAAAAAATTTAATGGCAATTTTAACGCATTTGGCGAACAGCCTTAAGTGGTTTTTGGGATCTTTTTGTGAGGTTTTACCAATTATGGATCCATAGCCAAAACTTCTGAAATAATGGAAATTTAACGATATCTAGACTAATATTGGATGCATAGTTTTTGGCTAATAATGTGTGTAATGGACTAATGGTATATATTAATGAATTTATCAGAAAAGGCTTAACTTCTTTGTAAGAAAGTTAGTATTCAAGGTTAAGTGACGATTCTTACAAAGTTTTCATATTAAATTGGATCAAATAAAATCAAAAAAGCGTTATAAGTTATTGAAATTATTTAGCATACACTATACTTTATAAAAAGCTGGAGCGAGTCGTATCTGACCTCTTATTTTTACTTACTTACTTGCTTACTTAAGTGGCTCTACAGTCCGGAATGAAGCTGGGCCTCAACCAACATGCCTCTCCAATTAGCACGGTCCGAAGATTTTTTTGAATTTTCGATTTTTCTCAAATCGACCAAGGATATCTTCATCCACTTTTGATATGATTGATATTGTGTGTCCTTTCGTGTTGACAGCAAAAACTAAGTCTTACCCTCATTTACTGCTAAAACCATTTTTATAGTTCGTCTCTTTAAATGCTGTCGTAGGCGACTTTGAAATCGATAAATATGTAGTGGGTATCGATTTGGACATCTTGGGTTTGAATTTGCCGAAGTATGAAGATTTGATCAGTCGTGGACTTTCCTGGCCAAAAACCAGATTGGTAAGGGTTGATCAAGTTGGTAATAGGTTTCAGGCTTCACGTATTACTACAGATAGGATCTTGTAGGCGATGCGATGTTGAAGAGACTTATCCATCTGTAGTTGGCGCAATTCAGAGGATATCCTTTTCCGTGGATCGGGCAAACGATGCTGAGTGTCTATTCTTCAGGCATACTTTCATCCGACCAGATTTGGCTAATGATTTGGTGGCTTTATAAAGCTTGGCTGGAAGGTCGTCATTTCCGGCAGTTAAGATATTGCTATCCTCATTTCACTAAGGTCGGTCTAAGGTCACTAAGGTCGCTTACATTGAGTGGTTCATTCTGCCTGACAGCGGAATGTTGTTTTTTATCGCCATTTAACAGTCTGCAGAAGTGGTTCTACCATATCTATGTCTCAACTACGATATTTCCTTGTTCATCTCGACAGGATTCAGTTCGAGCCTTGTATCATTGATTTTGACGTTTTATACTTTGGTAAAACTTGCGTTCACCGTTCCTGGATCGCTCGCTTTTTTTGCTTTTTTTTTCTGAAAAGCCGGTGTTTTTTCCATCTTCTTTGCCTATAGAGCTCAATGGCAGCTCTCGTCTTCACCTGCCGCTTAGCCTTGTAGGCCTCGTTCTTGGTTGCGAGCATCTGTCGGCATTCCTCATCAAACCAGGGGTTTCTTGCTGGTGGCCGCGAAAAACCTAGCATATCAGTTGCTGCTGATTTAATGGCTTGTTGACATCGTTGCCATTGTTCGTCGACATTCGATGATCATGGTATGTTGTTAATCGAAAGGTTTAGAGAAACGCATTGCGCGAAGGAAATTGCGATCTCTTGCGATTGCAGTCTTTCGATATTAAACTTTTTCACTGTATTTCTGGTTGTTGGGGAGTGGTGGATATCCCCATTCTTACCCTGGCTGCAACAAGGTAGTAGTTCGAGTCGATGTAGCCCCTTCGAAACCCCCTTGGACATCCAAAATACTAGAGGCGTGCCTCTTGTCTATCGCAATGTGAGGCTCTTCAGCCACACTATCGCGAACAGTAATATTTTCTGCAGTACGAGCTGTACGAGCATGTACTGGTGTTTTCATATCTCCCACAAACCCGGGTTGCTCAAAATTTTGCACGAATTTTTCCGATTGTACGCACATTTGGACGATTAAATTGACCAAAAAAATCACGAAGTGCACGATATGCATTTTGATTTGAACGCCCATTTTCAAAATAAGCCTGAAAAACTTTAACACATTGCTCGATTGTGTATCTTTCCATTCATTGAGTAAGTCTGAAATTGAGAGAAATGTCAAATAAAATACAGAAAAAAACTTGATGTTTAGGTGTGGGTTACATTCAACATCGGCAATTAAAATTTAACCACCCGTTATAAGAATGCCTTATACTTAGCCTAAGTGGCTCCTAACGGAATTTTAAATTTTGGCAAAAAACAAAAATTCATGATTTTCTGCCGTATGAACGCCTTCAGTGATTTTCTTCAAATTCAGTACTAAGACGTGGCGCAAAAATAACCTTCCGATGTTTTTTGGCTGTAATTTAAAAAAAAATGAAAAACTTTGATTCTTCTTGTGGATTATTTTTATTTGGTCTTTTAATTTTTTTTTACATTAAGTCGAGAATATGATGTCATGTAAATGGCCGCCGCCAAGTTGATTGTCATTTGAGCCCTTTTTATGGCATTTTCCATCACTTTGGCCAAAACTTCCGGCGATAGGTCCTCACATTCTTGACGGATATTGTCTTTAAGAGCTGCAAGAGTCTGAGGCTTGTTGACATAAACCCGCGACTTCAAAAAGCCCCACAAAAAGAAGTCTGAAGCGGTCAAATCAGGCGATCTTGCTGGCCAGTGCAAATCGCCAAAACGGCAGATTAGGCGCCCGGGGAAATGCATCCTTCATCATATCGGTTGTGGCACGTGCATTGTGTGCCGTTGCACCGTCCTGTTGGAACCACATGTTTTCCAATCCCAATTCATCAAGTTGCGGCAAAAAGAACTCGTTGATCATTGCTCTGTAGCGCTCACCATTCACAGTAACCGTTTGGCCCGCGACGTCTTCGAAGAAAAAAGGTCCGATGACTCCTCCAGCGAAAACAGCACACCATACAGTGACTTTGAGCGGGTGTAATGGCTCTTCGTGGGTAACACGCGGATTTTCAGTGCCCCAGAAGCGTAAATTTTGCTTATTTACGTACCCGCTAAGATGGAAATGGGCCTCATCACTCATGATTATTTTTGATGAAAAATCATCTTCCTCTTGGTGGTGATTAAGGATGGCTTGAGCGTATGTTAGACGCGATTGGCGGTCAGCAGCTAACAGCTGATGCACCGTCTGGACTTTGTACGGAAACATCTTCAAATCTTGTACCAAAATTCGCTGTAAAGACCGTCGACTGATACCCATTTGCGTGGCACGTCGTCTGGTCGATGTCGACGGCGCTTCCATGACATCTTCGGCTACAGCAGCAATATTTTCTGCAGAACGGCTACTCCGGGGTCTGCCACGCCTGGCAGCATCTCGTGTTGTGCTAGTCTCTTCGAGGCGAGCGGCTAAACGTCGCAGTGTTTCACCAGTAGGCGTTGGACGGCTAGGAAATCTGCGACGAAATTCACGTTGTGCCAAAGTCACCGACCGATTATTGCTCAAATAAATAGTCACCAATATTCCGTGTTCACAGCGCTTACTACACAAATGTCAAAACAGAACTGACATTAGGGGCCAATCGCAAAATTTATAGCAATTTCTGATAGGAGGTGATAAATTAAACTCAAGCGCACAAGGAACAATTACGTACGACCAAGCCATGCACCCACCGCTCATTTAGGTTGCACAAATGGCGGGAAATTTAAATTTTGTGTGAAATTTGAGTCTTGAGGTTATATTTAATATGGGATTTGTTAGAGTTTGTGGATTGTTACTTTCTCATATGATTTGAAACTTTCAACATCCCAGGAATATCATTAATAAGTCTTTTAAAACCTTTTAAATGTTTTTCCAAAGCCCATTTACTGTGCTCTAAGATAAGGTATTATTAAATAACTGGAAATGAAAACCTATCCCATAAGGACCAAGTATAACAAATCATTCACGTAATAAAATGCTACCCCAAAACACAAGCCACTTGTATGATTGACAGAGAATTATGAAAAAGTCCTCAAATTGCTATTAAATCATCAGCTTGTGTGTGCACAAGTGCATAAATATAGTTCCGCATGATACTTCTTCAGACTACGTGTGCATTTGAAAACCACATAGGAGCTGGATGGGAATGCCTCATCCTTGGCTTAGAAATATGCATAACTTTGCATAACATCAACCACATTCTGATGACAGAATAAAAGGACATAATGAATGAACAAAAATACACTAAAGGCATGCAAGTTTTGTGTCCAATCTGCATTGTCAGGGATTTTTTAGTGCCATGCCACTGGGTATCTAAGTTTCAATTTTAATTGGCAAACATGTTGAAAGCAACTCGGAACCAATGCAAAGTAGCTTGTGACGATTCTCTATGTGCTGAAGTGATCCCTATTATTGAGTGAGATTACCTACCGATTAGAATGGAAGGATGTCCTTTGGAATGTGTAACATGTCTCGTTTGTAACTTAAAACCATTGTCTCGTTTAATGTTTACCTTCTAGTCTCAATAAAATGGTTACGTGTCTTGTGCGTGTATCTTATATCTGTGACTATTTTTACCCAAGTTCAATGGAATTCTATACTCAAAACTATTTTAGAAGCATTTACGCGAAATTATGTCTCTAAAATATCAAATATCTCCTTTAAATAAAATTGACATCAGATTCCTGTGCAAAATACATTTTTGGGTCGAGTTACCCCAAATTGGTGGTGAAATGCGGGGCAATGCCTCCCTATCCCGTCATTATCACCGTACTTCACTTTCCACTGAAAATATCGATTGCATGACGAACTCTTTGTGGTGGCTATCTCATATTATATAAACGTATCGTATGTTCCGGCCTTCGATTGCCCTCTCCGATGATAGGGTGGATGGATACATATCCACATTGGTCGCCCTTCGCTCGTCGTCCTCAAACAATGTTCGACATTCAATACGATCAAAATGGCAGAAACAACAGAGTAATCAATTAGCGTTTTCCATTTGTGAAATGAAACCCGGCGGACGAATGAACGGGAGGGAACTATTTCAATTATGAGCCCGGCGTTGGTGGTCTTCGCCCGACTTGGGGAGAAGAAAACCATAAATGGCGAGGGAGCTACGTATTGACAAAGCCAAACCACTATGACCCATTCCCATGCCATGGGATCTCTTAATAGCCGACAGACATGGATGCAATTTTATTAAATTTGCGCGCAAGGCGACAGGAAAATTCGATAAGAATCGATGGATAGATGTCGGGGTTTTGCGGGGTAACATGAAGTCTGGGGACAATTGCACCAACTGCGGATGGTTGGCCACTGATGGAATTTGGGATACTGCCAGTGGCTGGATAAAATATAGTTTTAGGGATGAAATTGTTAGCTTTGAAGCTTTATGTATGAGAAGGTTTATAAAAAGAAGTATTCAACACATAAACCCTAAAGTAATTCAGTCTTTCAAGGGTAAGTTAGGCAAATCAGTTGTGTGTGTAGCTACTTACTTAAACGGAGCTACAGTCCACGGTTATCTCGGGCATTAGTCAACATCAGCCCAATTCTCAACGTAAAACCTCCAGGGTTTGAAATAGCGCAACACGAAGGTATAGAAGGTATAGAGAGGTGCTATTCCAGGAAGTTTTTAAGTTTAGCCAAAGTCTAAAACGTCAATGCCAATAATACAAGGTCAAAGCAGAAAAACAAGGAAAATCATATTTGCATCACAGTCGATGCCGAGAATATGGAAAAACCACTTCGGATCGGTACTTATCTGTGTGGGGTAATACCAGGAAAGGCTCCTAATGATCAACTATTCACACTTCACCAGATCATTTATAGAGACAATCACAGCTATTTCTAGTTTGGGTATACTGCCTTAGCTATAGTCCATATATTCAGAATGACGATGGAGAAGTGCTCCATTAAAGGTGACACGTTGCAATGTTATTTGTGCAAAACTTTCGAGCCAATACCAGCAGAATGAAATCGGTGCAACTACTAGCATAACAGATCCTATACATGGCCTTAATCATCCTAGCACTGTAAGTGTATAAAGAGCCATCAAATCAAACTGAGATTTAAGAGTAGAATAGAGAGAGAGAGAACACAAAACACAGCAGCTTGCTTTGGCCGTAAAATCCATATATTCACTACAGAGAGCTCTCTCCTGCTTACGTTCTCGCTCCTTTTTCTGAAACAATTTTTCGCATGTTGTAGCTTGTAGACTTGTAGTTCGTCATACATTTGTTCTGTCCGCGCCTGCCCCTCTACCCAATTCATTTTCTGACGTGCATGCTTACTAGCCTTGATCGTAACCGCGGCCTAAAGGTCCGTTGCGGTGCAACAAACCATATGGATCTGTCGCCTTTCTATATATTCGTTCGCCTAATTGAACCATTCAGAGATGACTATATAGCGCAGGAGGTTCTTGACATTGAAATTAGCTAGCTCACCTACATTATCAAAGAAGAAGTTGCCTCGCATCCAGTTTGATCTGTAATTTATATGTAGCGGTGGGCATGTCTATCATATCTACTGGCGGTAGAATATCAAGGGTTGTGCCCTATCTGGCAAGCTCATCTGCCTTGCAATTCCCTGGTATGTCTCTTTGGCCCGGTACCCAAATGAGGTGAATGTTAATATGCTGCGTCATATCGTTAAGAGACAGTCGGTATTTGTGGGCTGATTTCAAATTGAATGAGATTGCTTCAAGGCATTTGATTGTCGCTAAAGATGCTAATATGCTTCATGGATATTAAATTCCTTTTCAGCCTGGACAAGGCTTCTTTGATTGCCATTATTTTCGACCTGGAAAACGCGTTTTTTTTTTGCTTCTTTCTGTTGTTTGCCCGCCTTTGTCCCACCACGCTACCCATGACTTTTCATGCTAAACTTTCATTTTATGTGAGTTTGGATTTAGCCCGACGAGCCCAAAGAAATTTAACTTCAAATAACTCCGCATTGGCCATTAAAGATTGCTAGCCCTTGTAAAGCGAAAGGACACTAATACATCGGCTCACAGATTCTTCGATTCCCAGTCAGTAGAAATGGAGCTCAACCAACTTGAAGTTCGCAACTGGAGGCAGTTAGCTAAGGACCGTGCTAATTGGAGAGGCTTGTATGTTGAAACTTAGGTTTATTGCGGACTATTGCCCCACTTAACTAAATAAGTAAGTAAGCATTGAAAAGAGCCCAACTGCCTTGTTAACGTTCTTGAACTTTAGTCTTTAGTTTGGAACCGTTCTTGATGATCTTGGTCGGCGGATTTTTTTTTCTCTTGAAATTTTATGATCAATTGGAGTGACGAAAACATCGAATATTGCTTTCGAGAATCGCTCCACAGCTACTGAATTCCTAAGAACTAGATTACTGATCGACATACCTTCCGCGGCTCTTGTATTCGTTGGATTCGTTGGATTATTTATGACATAATGCATCGTTTTTAAAATTGTATAAAAAGAAACAACAAAACAGAGAACTTTTAAATAAAACAAAACCCATTAAAAGTTTTAACAAGAACTTTAGAAGAATTTTAGTGACTTGACAACCGATAACTGAGCTGTCAATGTCAAAATATTCAGTAAAATCAACATTTCCACTATGGCCAAGTACACGAGGAACAAGGTTTATAGATAATTAAAATTTACTACCGAAATTGCGAGTCAGTGGTCGCAACTTTAAGAGCGTTAACACCAATTTTCGATCGTAATTCTCGTCTCGCTGCTTGATGATGCCATATCGTTTCGCCCGAATTGTCCGTTGGACTTGGAATCGACCCAAATCAGTAAATTTCACTGCGTTCTTAAGAACTGGGGTCTCCCAGACCACTTTATAGCGAATTTTGCGTAAGGATCTTACAAGGTAAAGGTGACTCTTGAACAAAATCCACTTGATCATCATGGAAGAAAATTAAAAATTTCATCAAAAAATCATCTTAAGCGATGAAGCGCATTTTTGGTAAGAAAAATATGCGTTACTGAGCACCCTCATGTACTGCATGAAATAGCACTTCATCCGCAAAAAGTCACTGTTTGGTGCCGTTTGTTTGTCATCGATGAAAATGACCGTCACGTTACGGTAAATGGTATTCGCTACAGAGACATATTGGCACGTTATTTCATTGAGAAGTCGGATGAATTGGACATCATTGATATGTGGTTCCAACAAGACGGTGCCACAAGCCACACAGTGGGTTCAACAATCGAGTTATTAAAGATTCAGTCCGGTGGACGTTTTATCTCGAGAAACGGACCCGTCGATTGGCCACCGATATCGTTTGATCTAACGCCTGAAGATTTTTTTTATGGGGCTGCATTAAATCATTGGTCTATGCCTACTAACGTAAGAGGAGTTCAGAGCCAATATTGAACGAGAAATAGGCTGCGTATTGGTCAAAATGTGTGATTAATTGGAAATTAGATTCAACATAACGACCGCTGCATACGTTCCCGTGGTGGACATTGGAACGAAGTCGATCTCCATTCATAAATGTTTTGAAGGTAATTCAATGCAATACAATTTTTTTGAGATATCTATCCATTGTAATGGATAGGAATTTTAGAGTAGACGTTAGCAATATTCGTGGGTTAAGGTGGAATCTCTTTTCGGCTTACGTCCACATTTCGATATATAAACCATCTGTTTTGGCGCTTTGTGAAACACAGGTGGGCGAAAACTCTGATACTTCAGATCTTAGTCTACCTGGATATAACTTAGTGCCATTATTCTTTTCTCATCGCGGCCTCGCCATTTATATACGTAGTGATGTAGCCTACCAATTTCAACAACAATACGGCCAATGTTCCAATCCGGAATTTAATTTTAAATGGCTGAAATTCCATGTCCGTAGGCAATTAATTCACTACTGTTTCATTATAGAAGTCCAAACCTGGATAGCAAATCTACTTTTAACGAGTTTGATGCGCTATCTGACTCCATCTCAAGAATTGTATCCCTACACCCTCGCGAGCTGTAAAGAGGTTGTTAGGGTGAAAGAGTTATGTTTTCGGTCATATAAAGCCCACCCAACTGAGGAAAACCGTTTAAAATTCAAACGAGCCAGAAATGACTGCAATGCACACATTAAGCGTATCAAATTCTTCCACGACCAAAAGTTGAGGCAAAAAATTCTACTATGTCCCAAAGGTAGTAAAAACTTTTGGTCGTTTGTAAAAAACATTAAGAATTCGACCTCATCTTCCATCCCAACGCTCATTTACAATGACATTCCAGCTGTCACCTCTCTAGACAAAGCCAATCTGCTCGCTGCTCATTTTGGAGCCAATTCAACGCTGCCAGATTGTGCCCAGTCTCCCCATGTACTAGAGAACGTAGAACATTCTATGGGACCAATCCACTTTCGTACTCGTACAGTCGCAAGAGTATTAATCGATCTTGACATACACAAATCGTCTGGTCCAGATGGTATCTCCCCCATAATTCTGAAGAGGTGTTCTTCAACGCTGGCAAAACCACTGCGTAAGCTTTTCCATCTTTCCTATTCATCAGGACTCTTTCCGAGTCCCCAAAAAAGGCGAATCTTCTTCTCTCTCCAACTACCGACCAATTGCACTCACCTCCCTTCTTTCTAAGGTCATAGCAACGCTGATAAACCGTCAGCTTATGAAATATCTTGAACCACGAAAACTCCTCAATGACCGACAATATGGTTTTCTTAGCAACAGGTACACTGGTGATTTGATGTCATATCTCACCGAAAAGTGGAACCAATCAATCCACCTTGGTGGCGAAAACAAGATCGTTGCACTTGATATTTCAAAGGCATTTGACAGGGTTTGGCATCAAGCCCTTTTGTCGAAAATGCGTGCTTTTGGTATCGATGATACTCTTCTTCAATGGATTAGAAACTACCTCTCGAAACGTTCAATTCAAGTAGTTTTGGACGGTTTCAAGTCTGCTACTCACCATATAAATGCTGGTGTTCCCCAAGGCTCAGCTTTGTCTCCGACACTCTTCCTCATTTTTATTAATGACCTATTGTCTGCAACTTCTAATCCAATCCATTCCTTCGCTGATGACAGTACCCTCAGCTTTTCATATTCGTTCTCGATTTCACGCCTCTCACCTTCGGATGTGGAAGAAAAATGACAAAATATGTTTATAAAATTCCGACCTTGACAGCATAATGAAATGGGGTAAATCTAATAGAGTGGAATTTAATGCTTCCAAAACGCAATGCTGTCTTCTGTCATCCAAGCGAAACCAAACTTTACAGCCACTATCCATGAGTGGCACTTGCATCGTCGAAACCGAAAAACTGTCCATGCTCGGTATGTTTGTTAGTAACGACCTTCGTTGGAACGACCACATATTCGAAATCGCCAAAAATGCAGCAAAATGTCTAGGTTTCCTCAATCGATGTAAGAAATACTTCACCCCTTCTGATCTGGCCTCAATATATAAAGCGTACATACGCCCCAAACTTGAGTTCAACGCCCACATATGGTCAAGTGCAGCCAAAACATCATTGCACCTACTAGATAGGATACAAAAGCGTGCGATAAAATTGATAGGAGATCCAACCATAGCGAACTCCATAGTTTCGCTCGACCATCGTAGGAATGTCTCCTGCCTTACACTCTTTTACCGCTATTACAACAACAAATGCTCTAACGAAATAGCCAGCTGAAATTCAAAACCAAATTCAAAACAATGGCACATCGGTATCTCCTCTTCTCTACTCCTCTATTTCCTTAATGCCCGCGCTGTGCTTAAACACCATAAGGGTACTAATAATCCCTTTAGCGCGTGCCAATTATAAAAAAAAGCACATTTAGGTAATTATCCTTTTTATTGAAATTTTGTTTTTCGGTGGTTAATTTTTGATATGTATGCATGAGCTAGACTGGAAGTAGAGAAGAGGAGAGCGTAGTTGGATGGGAATAAGATTGTATTATGTATTGTTAGGAATTGCTCTCTGCATGATTGCTGTGGTTTTATTAATTGGTGGGTGATCGTACTGCACCTATCAATATACGCTACACAATGACGCCACCAACATGCGGCCATTAACGTAGCCGTCGAGATTAAAATGCGCCTCGTCAGAAAAGATGATTTTTCGCCCAACATCATTGCCCTAATTGCGGATGGTCGTGCGCTTTCAATTGCTGAGTCAATTGGACCTAATCCGAAATCTTTGTGTAAAATTCTCCTCTGGCTAGTGCTAGTAAAATTTTGAGATGTTGAGATCGATGGCGACATGAGGATCGTGAATTGAGTGTCACACTCTCGGCTACAGCAGCCACATTCTCATTCTCCACAGTCTGTGCGCACCTTACGACATCGGGGACCATGAGTGCTGTCCACTAGCATACCAGTCTCACAAAATTTTTGTACAAACTTGCGTACAGCAGGAGCGGTAGGTGCATCATTTCGGCCATGACTTCTTTGCAAATATCGCACTGTTTGAGCTACACAGCATTCACTTTGGAAATAAGTTTTCAATAGTTCCCAACGTTGTTCAAGCGTAAAGCGACTCATTTAGTTCCGCGGAGGTATAATAACGACTTTCTGTCAAGATTTCGAACGCAAAACAGCTGTAAGTGTCAAAATAATCGACCATTAAAAAAGAAACCTCCAGATGGCTCACTGTTCGCATGGATGCGAAAGGAGAAAAAACTTTACACGGTTAACAACTTTATTCAATTTCTTATAAATGTTTCCTCCTAATGAAATACCCTTTATAAACATTCTTTTGAGACACCTGTTTTTCAAAAACAGCAACAGTAGAATATGTGGCTTTTGATTCTCATAAACAAAAATGCTTGCTCCACCCGTAAAACATTTTTCAATCAAATGTTGTATTTCGCTCTTAAAACCTTGTTTGTTTTCGTTTTTTACAAATCCCCTATTATCTTATACTCTGCTAATCCCTCCATTGTCTATTATAACGTTTACCAGAAAAACATCCATTAGTTCATTAGATTAATTAATTTCCACTTTGACGTGAATTTTTGATTCAGAACACAATAGAACGTACTCTCAGATCCGAAAAACCAGCGAAAAATTCCGACAGTTGAAGTAGAAAATTGATATTTGATTGATTTGATAAAAAAAAACTATCCACCCACTGCAGCAGTGTTTATAACCATTCCAATCACGTCCTTTGTTCCTAGTACTGTTTTTGTGTTGTCTCGTCCATTCATAGACCGTTCAGTTGTCAGATACAATAGGATCCGGTACGGTACGACTATGAATGTGATTCGGGTATATCAAAATATTTGAACGGTGATATTACTTTGCGTGGGCTTGGAGGGTTGTTTTTTGCTTATAGGTATTGAATTGTCCTCTATAAACCAAATCCTCGAATCGAGTTGATTATCATAGAGATTGGAGTGCAGTAACAGATAGAATAAACAAATAGCGAAAAAGTTTGTTTGTGATAAGCCTGAAGGATACAAATTGGTTTTGAACGTGATTTCTATTCACCACCGCGCGCCGGCCGCTCCGATGGCCGGTAAGATTTGGCGTGCTTTGTGAAAGTTTTGGTTTTGAAAATCAATGGAGGTAACAGTATTCAATTATTATGTAATCAATCTGTTTTTTGTTGATTTCACAAAAAGCCAGAACAATATCGATATGTTTCATTTGACATATATCTATCGAAACATTTAATAAAATTCAACTTTTTTAATAGTAATCTTCACATCCTGTGTGCCACATAACAGCCTTAGGGAGAGTTTACAATTTTTATTACGAATTCCCTAGATTTGATTGATTGTGCGACAAGGACTAGTTATAAGTTTGAAGAAAAACTTTCACAATTGCATAATTGAAGTTCCCACCTGCGAGTTGGTGGTAGTTGGGCAAGAGCACCAGCACTCGTCGTCCTCGTTGGTATATTTTGAAGTCAGCAAGGAGTGCGATTTGTTCATTCACTCGAGTTAGTTTCTTTTTGCACGATGCCTTCTCCAATCATGGGAATACAAATTCCTTTCCAATATTTGCCTCAAATATTTGCAGACAAACCCCCACAGACGCCAGAGCGTCGTGAAAGAATTTTGCCACAAACAGGGGCCGCTAGACAGGGTTCATGAGTATATGTGCAGGATAACTCTATATGCTTTCGGAATTATTAAAATCTGAAACTTTTCGTCGATATCGTGAGGCGGGTGTACTTATGTAGATTGCCACCCAAATGAGCAAACGCTTGGTAAAACTTTCGTCTTGGAGCTGAAGTGCAATGTTATTGGATATTTTAAGCTTGCACATTGAATCGGGGACTAAATTGAGGAACGAACTTCGTAGGAATTTTACGATGTAAATGTCTATTTAGACTTACATAAGTGGTACAACAAGTTAGATAACTACAGTACAGCCGATGAAACCTTACCAAAGACAAAGTCTCAATCTATTTCACAATATAAAATAAGCTATAGGCTTGTAATTACAAAGTTTTTGTTTTGGCGATTTATCTAGGGATACAAATTTTATATAGGTGGAATCCAGCTAGGCGATTCCTGGCCGTAAACAAGTGAACTAAAAGTCGGCTTTTCACGGTTTCCAACTAAGCAAATTTTGCGTCTCTCCTTGGGCCCGTCAAAAGTCCAACCGATCGAGGAGCTCAAAGTTAATGATCATAGACAGCCCCAGTTGCCCGCTGACTAATCTTCAGACCGTATGAAAGAGGACATCCATTTTGGCTGAAAAAACATCTTTATGAATGGATATGCTAAAAACCAAAACTTCCATATATGGGACGACGTCAATTGAGGAAAACTGATTTTGCTAAAGTGTTCCACACTTGAGTTGTGCGGCTTAGAAATTAATCCCTTTATTTCGGAATACACCCGAAGAAAGGCTTGAGGGTAAATTTATTAGCATTCGACACGACGAGTATAACGGTTGAATTGTTGAACGGTCGGGATTCAACTGGCTATTTTGTTTGAGTATTTGATATTATAAAAGGGATAAAGGAGTGTAAGGGTAAGAAATGCCTACGATGTTCATGCGAAACTATAAAGTTCGCTATGGCTGGGTCCCCTATCAGTACTGTCGCACGCTTTTGTATCCTGTCATGATGTTTTTTTCAATAAGAATTTTTGACTGCACCTTAACAGTTTGGGTCTTTAATATATTTACTTAAGATAAGAAGGGCCTAGACATTTCGCTGCATTTTTTGTGATTATTTTACCTACAAGTATTAACCATCGTATACTGGTTTCATCAATCCGGATTTAACTTGCTAAACTAATTAGTTAGAATGTTGATAACAATATGAAACAAAACAACAGGTCAGAATGCTTGGAATGGAATATCAAGAAACCAATAACATCGGAATGGATTGATTTTATTGTTGATGACCCTCTTAAACGAAAAAAGAACAACAACGTTCATATCTACACCTGGAATGTGAGAACATTAAACAGGAGAGATGCAGGTGAACGACTAGCGGAAGCCCTTAGCTGCTACAAAACAAATATTACTGGCATCCTGAAAATACGATGGGATGGGCTGGACAGAAAGAGGATAAATAACTGTGGCATCTACTATGGACCGTATTACAAAGAGCAGAAACAACGACTATTCGGATGCGGATTTGTCATAAGTGCCCAACTAACAATTTTTCCTCTATTAATCGATAAATTTTAATTTCCACAAGCAATTATTTCTGCAGGCCTTATATAGTAGTTGTGAGCGGAGGTTAAGCATGTTTGCGGTCGATTTTTTGGTTTTAATCCTGTTTAACATTTTGCAGGAAAATACACAAGCCTAACCGAAGTTACGATGGTACAACATCTGTAAGGTTTTTTTTAAGCTTCCGGAGATGTGTGTACATGCACCCTTCGTTTAGGTGTTTCGGTAGAACTTCGCAAGAAGTTAATCCGAAGCATAGCATGTATAGAGCTTACGAATGAAGGCGTACAAAATCTATGACTACTGTGTCATGGAAAAGGTGAAAAGATCGGGAAAAAGGTGATAAGATCGGGAGAAGGTCAAAAGATCGGGAAAAAGGTAAAAAGATCGGAATCCTGAGAATAGTCCAGAAGGAGAATGAGTCAACACGATTTAAATACTTCGCTGTTCTTACTGGTCTTTTATGTTCCAGAGTACAGCCTATTGGATAGCGTGTTGGACTACCGTGCGAGAGAACGTGATTTCGAATCCCAGTAAGATAAGAGTTTTTATATAATTAATTGCATTGAACTTAATGCTTTAATCAGCGAATTGGATTTAATAAATGTAAAGGATGGAAATTGAAATTAATAAGCAAATAATATAAGAAAATGTAAAAACATTTTATGCGTTCACGACCCGACGCACGGAGGATGATATAGCGGAAGACTGCTTTGATGATTTCCTTGACAAAACTTGTTAGCGACTACCGAAGTACGATGTCAAAATCATGCTGGGGGATTTTAACGCAAAGATAGGAAGAGAAGACATCTTCATATATTTATTTTGATTTGTGTTCAATATTCGAAGATAACGTGCAAGGGCTTGAGAATTAAGGAATGAGAAGCTTAAAATACTGTCATCAGCAAAGGAATGGATTGGATTATAAGATGGAGAGAGATCATTAATCATTAATAAAATGAGAAACCTTTGGGGAATACCAGCATTTATTTGGTGAGTAGCAAACTTGAAACCGTCCAACACAACTTGAATTATTCGATTCGAGAGGTAGTTTACAATCCATAAAATATTAGATATATCAATTCTAAAAGCACGTATTTTTGACAAAGGCTGGCAGGGCTATTGCACTGTCGAATTCCTTTGATATATCAATAGCAATGGTCCCACATCGACGGTGAAGGGCGCTCGATCATGTTCGCGCAGTGCGTATTAGGTTGTTTTAAGTTTTATTTCGTAGGTTTATAAGAGGAGACGAAGACTAGCTTCTTTTTTACAACGTGCTAGAAAAATGCTGTTTTCTATCTGCCCGAGAAGATTTCTCAGGAATGGTATAGCTGAAAAAGCCTACGCAGTTGTTTTTGGCAGCGTTAAAGAACACATATTCGGAATAATGGAGGATACTATCTGCACAGCGGATTCAGGATCAAATAATAATTATAAACTAACATGGAACTTGATGCGAAATGAGCAGCAAGCAGATTGGCTAGAGAGCTGACAGCTAGAACGTCATTGTAAATGAGCGTTTGTTGGCATATTAGATGGGTTCGAATTCTTTATATATTTTACAAACGTCCATTTTTTGATGATTTTCCAATAAAATGGTTCATGTCCCCAGGACAGGTATAAATATTTTTATAACCCATCCACTGCCACCCTCACTTTCTGGATACAATTCTGATTTTTAGTTGACTAAGTGTCTAACAATGTTGCAGACACTTTTATTTTCTGTATTTCGTCTGTATAAAGTTTTTTTAAAAACCAAATTTGCTTGGTTAATGTTAAAAGTAATTTGAAAAAAAAATAATTAATGCAGTTTTATTATGTCCATTTTGTCTGTAGAACCCTTTTAGCCACACCCACTTTTTGTTTATTTTAGCAATAAAATAGGAGTATGTATGAGCTTGTATGTATTAACTTAACGGGCACCCTGTCAGCCGCGTTTACTTAATCCTGAAACCAAAGGTTCGGCCATCTTTAGCGAATCTTAAAGCTGGGATTCGATCTTTGAAGTTCTTCGACTTTTAACTAAATTGTTAAATCAAAATCAAGACTAAATTAGATGAACCATCCAATTGTTACTTAATTTCCCTTACATCTTACCATAATGTGTTTAATGATATTTTGCTGCCACTTCACTATTAACAATTTTCACCAACCCCTGAACTACTAAACAATTTCATAGAACACAATTTCAATACTAAAATGCTTTTTCAAAGTAGGAAATTAAATTAAATACCCCCTGACAGGATGTGATATCTACCCTGAACCATTTACCGCTAAAAGTATGGCCTATCTAATCAAGGCATGAAAATATTCAATTGCCGTCAAGGAGGAGTCGTGGACTAGCATTTGTTTTTATTACAACTCAAGTCAATGACAAAAAATAGATTCAATTTCAAAGTCCTCCCCAAAAAAAAAGCTCGGGAGATTCCGCCCTGACAAACCGCATCCGCAGCAAACTGTCATCAGACGATGAGTGTTGGCAAAGTCATTTGTAATGCTGGTCGAGATTCTAAATTGCCAAGGGTGAGTGTTTAAGTGTATGGAAATGCTCATCCTGTTTGTATTTTGATGGGATTTTCTCAAAAAAGGAATAAAAAATAACAGCAAACGGAAATTTAATAAATTAAATTATCTTGGACTGCCCGTATAAGCGCTGTGAAAAAAAATAAGGCAAAGTCGTCTGTAATCCACTTGAATAGATTTGTCTTCTTCATTAGTTTTGAAGGATTTTGTTCCGCTAAAGCAGATAAAAGGGAAGTTGATTAAATGATGTGCAAATTGGGAGATCAAGAAGAGGTAGATAAGATGGGGATGTTATATGAAAGTCAATAATAGATTCAATTCAAAGGAATTACGAAGAATTACTGTTTTTATGAGGAGTCAGATCATATTTTGAGAAACTCAGTTGAAACACACTATTCCATGTAACCAGAAAGGAAAGTCCCCCTTAACGTGTTTGGGAAAGTAAGTGGGAAGAATACCAAACCTAGCAAACTATGGGCGGTATTTGAGAAGCTACCTACACATGGCGGTTTTACACCCTTAATGCAAAAAAAAACATCGGGGAATTGTCTGGTGGAAATCCACAAATAAAGTTACCAATTTGAAAAACAAAAAAGGTCCAAAAGATAGTATGTGCGGGCGCTACTAGTTCAATGGGAACCACACCAACAGCGGAACTGGAAGCGATGCTCAACCTGCTACCCGTAGATCTTTAAATGGTAGAATCTGCAGTCAAAATTGGACTAAAAATCAGTCAGCTAAAATGCTGGAAAATTAACTCAGGAGAAGTCGTTCGAATTCTAAACATGTACCTGGGCTCAGCTGTATCTTCTGACTACATGGTCAAGAGAATCGTCTTTGAAAGTCAGCAAAAGGCTAAGGCCACGTACTGAGCGGCACAGCGGCAAGAAAAAAATTGAACATATGAAATTGTATGGCTCGTTGAGCGGCAAGTAATGTTTCAGATCGGCAGAGCGACGCCGCTTTGCCGCTCGCCATCAGCGCGTGGCCTTAGCCTTTCGCTGACTTTCAAAGACGATTCTCTTACATCTTTCTAAGTAGAGAGGAGAGAGAATCGAACTGGGCACCGAAATCATATTCATTTATATTGATGGTTGGAGCAAGAGTGTTTTCAGAAACACTAAAGCTAAACACCAGATTTCATCTCGCGTCTCTGCAAAGCTGAAATATTGGCAGTAGCAGAGTCAGCCAAAGAGACCTCAATACTGGCGATACCACCAGATGATACCAGGCTGCAATTAATGCAATCTCTGCTATGGAAATAAAGTCCAAGATTGTGAAGCATTGTCGTGAAGAGCTGAAGATTTTTGGCGTCTAATATATCGTTTAGTTCTGTTGGGTATCCAGGAAAAGTTGTATACAGGGTAATGAAATTGCTGATGAACTGGCCACCACCACTATGTGACCTCAAATCACGGGTGTGACAGAAAACACCGGATATCGCCAAAAACAGGTGGAACTCCCTTCCCACTTGTGATGCATCCAAAAGGATTTGCCCGAGTATGACAAAGCCAGAACCCACAAACTTCTTCTAAGAAACATGAATTCTATTTCGACATTCGTGGGAATACTTAATGGACACAACGTACTTAAAAGCCACAAATAGAAAATGCAATTTCTGTTCAACTGCTCAGAGCTCAGTCAACTAAGAAAACTAACTTTAGAACTCTCTCTTATATATAAAGGCATGCAACAACATCTGGATGGCTGGGACGGGACCAAGAAAGGAGCCACCCATGCACGTGGGCCCCCTACGGGCATATTGACCACAATACCATGAGGGAAGACGTCCACCGCCTACATAATCAACCCACCATCCTAACCCAAGTAGTGAAAGTCATTACCACAGGATATTCTTATATCTGTTTGTCGGTCTTGGAGTTGCAGCATGAGATGTATAAAAACATAAAAATTCCTTTGATTTTTTAGCAAATAGCTGGTTTACATTTCCAAGGTTTGGAGTGTAGTAAAAGTAGTTTTCATATCCAAATCTTGTAAAAGTTCTCACGTCACCTGGAAGCAGAGGAATTCCACATCGTTGCCTACGCGGATGACGTTGCTATCGCAATCTCAGGGGAAAACTTGAATATAATCAAAAAACCTTCTCCAAAACGCACTACACAAACAAACTACTACCATCTACCATCTACCATCTACCATCTACCATCTACCATCTACCATCTACCATCTACCATCTACCATCTACCATCTACCATCTACCATCTACCATCTACCATCTACCATCTACCATCTACCATCTACCATCTACCATCTACCATCTACCATCTACCATCTACCATCTACCATCTACCATCTACCATCTACCATCTACCATCTACCATCTACCATCTACCATCTACCATCTACCATCTACCATCTACCATCTACCATCTACCATCTACCATCTACCATCTACCATCTACCATCTACCATCTACCATCTACCATCTACCATCTACCATCTACCATCTACCATCTACCATCTACCATCTACCATCTACCATCTACCATCTACCATCTACCATCTACCATCTACCATCTACCATCTACCATCTACCATCTACCATCTACCATCTACCATCTACCATCTACCATCTACCATCTACCATCTACCATCTACCATCTACCATCTACCATCTACCATCTACCATCTACCATCTACCATCTACCATCTACCATCTACCATCTACCATCTACCATCTACCATCTACCATCTACCATCTACCATCTACCATCTACCATCTACCATCTACCATCTACCATCTACCATCTACCATCTACCATCTACCATCTACCATCTACCATCTACCATCTACCATCTACCATCTACCATCTACCATCTACCATCTACCATCTACCATCTACCATCTACCATCTACCATCTACCATCTACCATCTACCATCTACCATCTACCATCTACCATCTACCATCTACCATCTACCATCTACCATCTACCATCTACCATCTACCATCTACCATCTACCATCTACCATCTACCATCTACCATCTACCATCTACCATCTACCATCTACCATCTACCATCTACCATCTACCATCTACCATCTACCATCTACCATCTACCATCTACCATCTACCATCTACCATCTACCATCTACCATCTACCATCTACCATCTACCATCTACCATCTACCATCTACCATCTACCATCTACCATCTACCATCTACCATCTACCATCTACCATCTACCATCTACCATCTACCATCTACCATCTACCATCTACCATCTACCATCTACCATCTACCATCTACCATCTACCATCTACCATCTACCATCTACCATCTACCATCTACCATCTACCATCTACCATCTACCATCTACCATCTACCATCTACCATCTACCATCTACCATCTACCATCTACCATCTACCATCTACCATCTACCGTCTACCGTCTACCGTCTACCATCTACCATCTACCATCTACGACGGAATCGGACTAGCCTTCTCAGACAAAGGATTTATTTTAGGAGCTGAACATAACGGAAAGAAAGCCATAGGCATGAAATGGAGAATGCAAACTCCCATCACGCACTAGCTCTATATCTCGGTTATAAGACCAATACTTCACTATATCCGTTTTTATACAAATGACTGAGTGGGTGCTGGTGTCTACTCCGACAGGCTTAACCTCAGGCTATCGTTCCAACTTCCTAATCATTGCTGCGTGTTTCAGGCGGAACTCATGGCGATCAATGAAGCCTATAATGAAGTAATATCTACCAAGGATACTAGCATCTTCTCGGACAGCCAAACGGCCATCGAATCCCTGGAGTCAGTCTCTACAAATTCAAAGACAACCCCAGATTGCCGCCCATCTTTTCAAAAGGTGTTAGAGCAGTTTAATATTCACATATCCTGGGTGCTTGATATTCCATGGAAGGCTAATGAACACGCCAGACATGGGACTAAGTTACCAGCAGAAGCCGACATGGGTGCACTAGGTATTCCGATCGCTACATGCAAACACTTACTAGCGCAGCATGCTAACAGCAAATGAGATGAAGTCTTGGTACAATAAATAAAATAACCAAACAAAGTTGGCCGAAGCTAGATTTAGGAAGATCCAAGAGACTGATTTCACTCGCTAAACCACACATTAGTGCGACCACAGGTGCCATCTGGACACTGTCTAATAGGTAGGCACGCAGAAAGAGTAGGCCTTATCTCAAAAGACTTCTGCAGGAGCTGAATGGACAAAGAAGAAGAAGAAACAATACTTCATCTTCTTTGCAACTGCCCGGCCATATCAAACAAAATGAAGCTTCATCCTGGAGCTTACTTCTTTCAAAATCTACTAACTTAAGTGGCGCTACAGTCCGGGATTAACCTGGACCTGAACCAACATGCCTCTCCAATCAGCCCGGTCCTTAGCTAACTGCCTCCAAGTTGGTTGAGGTCGGTTTCTACTTGTACGCGCCACTTAAGGCGAGGTCTTCCTCTACTGCGTCCGACGTCTGGCTGGGAGTCGAAGACTCTGCGAGCCGGAGTATTGGTGTCCATTCTGTAACGTTCCCCTAGCGCTCGTCCCGCTTGACAGTTGCATCTGTAGAGCAGATATCGAATAACGACGTGGATAGTCCTCAACCGGCACTATCTCCCGGGCTGGCGAAGGCCTGACCACGCCGTCACCACACTTTCCCACCTCACGAGACTCACATTAGGGGTTGACCCTCCTATCAAAATCCTCCACCCCTATGACCGAAGGTAACAGGACCCTTAGGCCAGTCCGGGCAGATTAATAGGAGGGGTGTCCAGCCATCTTGCGGCACAGGCATGATCCTCCGCTCGCTAGCTCGTCGGCGGGTATGGATTCTTACCGCAAGACCTGGACTGGGGTTACATATATTTTTACATGCCTGAATACATCGCGAGAAAAAAAAATTGAAATAAACGAGGTGTTCTATTCCGCAACCGTAACCACACCGGTTTAAATACATACGTAAAATAGCGAGGCCCGAGTTTCGTCTAATAGATCCTTATCCACCCTGGCGTTCCTCCAGAAGGGAAAGAGAGGGAGAGATTATGATGGCGATCCTCTCCGAGCGTGCCCACCCCTAGCTAAAACGATATTCAGCAACCTTGGTCACCGCATCGCTCAACTTGCGATGACCCCTAACCCGAAACAAAAAAAGAAGGGAATGAACCCTGAAACGTTTGGTTCCCCTGACTACTGATCTATCTCTCTATACAATATCCGAACCAACTCATCCTCTTATTCCGTCTTAAACGGCTTCCATACTTACACAAGTGACTTAACAGATTCGACCGAACTTCCTTCCATATAGAGCATGGTAATAGTACCAGTAGCCCAAAAATAACAAAAACGTGAGAATTTCATGAAACGTTATAAAGTAAGATTTTATTACAAAAAAAAATAAAGTTGGGTTCATCAAGTCTTATTATAGGCGTAAATACCTATCTACGTTGGATAAAAAGTAAGATTAACAATTTTCCCGAAACTAACAAAAATATATTTTTTTTTATTTGGTCAAACCGTAGGAGTATCTGTTAGATACTATAGCCTGGAAGAATATATGCCTTCAGATTTTTTTTTTTTTTTTTTTTCAATTATTCCAAATTTAATAGCTCTTATTAAAAATTTGTCGTATATATATATATATATATATATTTTTTTATAATCTATTTCTAATTTAATTTTAAGTTCAGCTTTTCAGAAATAGTGATATTAATTTATTTTGTACTTTGAGTTATCGGTACTTTAAATTTAGTTTTCATAATTAGATATAATCTGTAAAATCTAATTCATAAACTAGATATAGGTTTAAATAAATTTTTCTTCACTTAGTTTATTATTAATTTCCCCTTTTTTTTATTTCCGTTAAGTTTTTCTTAATTTTGTTTTTTTTTTTCTGTATTTATTTAATTAAACCAACTTTTTTTTTTCTATGGTAATTCTATTAGTTAAATTAAGGCTCATTAATTAATTAAACAAACTTTTTTTTTATGGTAATTCTATTAGTTAAAGTATTGCTCCTGCCAAAACAAACTTGGTTTTTCTTTCCCAAAATAACTTTTTTATGGATTCGTATTTGCAAAGGTCAATTACTACATTTAGGCCTGGGTTGAAACTTACCCCATTTTAAGGGTTGATTAACCGATCTCCAAGGTGATGGCCTGTGGTGCACCGCATTCCGCCTTGTATGTGGTCAAGGTGTTATGAACCTTTACCTTATCTCCTTTTCTACACGAAAACAAAAATAAAATGAAGAAATTCACTTCAACCCTTGGCGAACACACACAACAAAAAAAATTGACCGGCAACATTAATAATAATAAAAAAAAAAATTGCCCCCTCTAGGGAGAGATAGGAGTTTCACAGCTGGTTGGTTGGTGTATTTGGTGATGGGGTAAAATCTTCGCTGCCCTAGGTGACTGGTGGTGAATGGTGGTATTTGCTGCTGGGTTCTGATCGACGTAACGAAAGGGGGGGATTGGGGGGGAGAGTTGTACACCCGACTTGCCGCTGGATTTGTGAACGGTTTCCACGAGTTGATCGTGGGGGGGATTTTCGACGCGTTACTCCAATTTGACGTGCGCTTGCGGGATATGGGATTTACGCTTTTTGATCTTTTTTTTGTAAAGACAAGCGGGGAGGGGATAGGGATTCACGAGGCGATTTAATGTGAGCTTGAGGACCGTTGTACTGAGGTACACCTCACACACATATAGGTATATGATAGATGGTTTTCACTTTTTATTTCTGTCCGGCACTTTCCTGCCCCCGGCCAAAGATTACCGCGGGGGGGGGGGTTAAAGATTATTTGTTGATATATTTTTTTTTCTTTTTATTCATATAGTTTTTTTCTTCACTTTCGCGGAACTGTTTCCACCGGCGATCTTGCACCGCGGCGATTAGGTGATTTTTTTTTGTGTTGGAGGAACCTGCGCTCACCCCGTGGAACTTGGCACTATTATTTTATTTTATTTTTTTTTTTTTGGGGATCTTTATGCTACTGCGCGGGAGGTTGTTTTTTTTTACATATATATACCTATATATATATTGCCTATATGTATTCGCTTTGCGGGTAACTGCGTTGCTCTGTATGAGCTTATCGAGTGCGATCGGTGAGCGGTGGCGAAGGACACTTTTGTGTCTTTATGAAAGTATTAGTCGCGGATCATTTAAAATGTTCTTTCCGCACTCGATTTAATCACCGACCGTTTTTTTTTTCACGCAATTCGTGTTCGTCTCGTGGGCTCTTGACCGCGTGTCCGACTCGCTTCGCGTCTTCAATGAAACAGGCGGATCTTTTTTTTCTCCGGGACCGGAACCCCTCTCCTCATTTTATTTTCGCGGCCCTCTCATTAACTGAGCGAATAATGGCTGTTTCCGCTAATGCCTTCGTCGAAAATTGTCACCTCCCACCCCAAACAGCGAAATCCTCATTCACAATGATCTATAATGGATTATCGATAGGCCAACTATTTTGTGCGGTTATCGTTTATTTTGTTATCGAGTGCCCTACCTATTAGCGGTTTCCCACAATTCGTTCTACATGTCCTACCCATCTTTAACGTCCAGTGCGGAGTTTTTTGACCAGGGGTATGTCGCTATACAGCTCGTATAGTTCGTGGTTGAATCTTCGTTTCAATAGCCCGTCAACTCAAGCGGGAACGAAGATTTTTCTCTCGAATCGACCAAGGATTTCTTCATCCGCTTTTGATACAGTCCATGCTTCAGCGCCGTAGAGCAGCACGGGTCTTATATAAGATCTCCTATTGAGGGCTTTACTACTAAATTGCCTTCTCAACCCGAAGAAACAACGGTTCGTGAGAGTAATTCTTCGTTTGATTTCTGACGAGATTTTGTTATACTCTGTATAGTTCGTCTCTCTATGCGGTTTGAAATCGATAAAAAGGTAGTGGGTATCGATTTGGACTTATTGGTTTTTTTCCAGGATCTGCCGAAATGTGAAAATTTGACCAGTTGTTAACTTTCCTGGTCTAAAACCACACTGATAACTGCCGATCAGGTTGTTGGTAAACGGTTTCAGGCGTTCACATATTACGGCAGATAGGATAGTTGGCGCAGTTCAGAGTGTCTCTTTTTTTGTAGATCGGGAAAACGATGCTGAGGTTCCATTCTTTAGGCATACTTTCATCCGACCACATTTGGCTTATGAGTTGGTGGATACTACTTACCAAGTCATATCCGCCAGCTTTATAAATTTCAGCGGAAAGGCCGTCATTTCAGGCGGCCTTTCTAAGCTTGAGTTTAGATATCGCTATCCTCAATTCACTTAGGTCGGGTTGTTATCAGTTTTCGCTGCCGTTGCCAATATTAAATGGTTCGTTCTGCCTGACAGCGGAATGTTGTTGGTCATCGCCGTTTAACTTTCAAAATCTTAGCGATTGAAAAAAAAAAAAACGGAAGTGAGAAGTCTCCTCCGTTTCATTATTAGCACAGATTGGTTTTCTCACTGGTAAAACGGAAAATGGATGAAATTCATGTGGTATCAACATGGACCAAAGACTGGTCGAAGTGTGCTGTTGAATTTGCTGACAGCCACTCTAACCTAACTTAGCATTTAGCAAATAAATGTATATCTACCATTTTAAAACCAATATATTACGAAATATAAACTGTGTCTGTGCAGTTTTATTTGGTATAAAGTCAATTTCGAGTTCGTGGCCTTTATTCTAGCAACTACAACACGGCTATCGTAATTAAGATGGCCATGTACATTCAGCGCCAAAAGAAAATTGAAGTACATTAAAAATTAACAATCCAATAAAAATAATAAATTACTTTGTATGGTCCTTATAACCATTGTGAAAAATCAAAACATTTATCTACTTTTATCTGTTTTCAAAAATTAATGGACGTCCATCATAGGGCACACTAAAAAAAATACATCAAATTATTAAAATCAATTGGACAACTTTATTGTTTACTTTAAAAAAAAATACCATTTGATTATTTAATATGATTGAGCAAAAAAAAAAGTTGTCACAAGTGCTTTGTGTAAACTAATTAGTTTTATATGCGCAATAAATCATGAACGAATACTAATAGTTTACAAACTGGCAATTACACTGCTATCACTTAATTCCCAAAGGTACAAAAAAAACACAATCACCTAACTGCCGGCTTCAATGCTACTAACAAAGGACGAGCATAAAATTGATGCCAAACTACAACAAAAAATTTAATGAAACAAATTGTAGTTCATTCGCATGCACGTCATGTGGCCAACGTTCATGTTAGCAGGATACAAACTGCAAGCAATTTGGCTAGTTATTCAATTCATTGAATTGTTCATAAAAGGATGTTGCATGATTTTATTATTTTTATTTTTTTATTCATCCCATTGAATGTGTATACAGAAATTTAAAAAAATAAGTAAAACTGCATACAATAGTAGAGTTGTCCATATTAAATTATTCACATCGGTTTATCTAGTGATAAAAGATAGATACCTATATTTTCGTTTTGTGGGAGTGAGTTCAATGGAAGATATTAATTCATTATTTTTTGGTGATATGAACTCCGACACGAAACGCAACAAGACGGCTATTTGCCGACTTAAACGCTTTTGGTTTCTAGAAAAAAAAAAAACTATATTACATATATTACAGAGTCTTAATTGTGAGATCTATCTATGTGTCATCGACATATATATGCGGCTCTAAATATATATGGCTCCAATCAATAAATATGGGTACTACAGACAATTACATTCTGTCCAAAAAATATGAAAAGTCCTATACGACCATGGTGACACATGGCAATTCATATATTCTGGGCATATGCGGCGCTAGTACCCTCATATAAACAAGGGTTTTTCAACAGGGACGCTACAAAAGTAGAGCGACATGGACAGCAAACGACGCCATATTTCTTGCCGCTCTTTTGACATTTCTCTTCAGTAAGGTTTGTCATTTCATGATGAAAAGATATACGAGCCAACAACGAGTCGAAATTATTAAAATTTACTACCGAAATTCGAAGAAAAGTCTTGGCCTACATCCTTACAAGATTAAATTAAATTGAAGAACTGAAGCCGCTTGACCACCAGAAGCGTCGTATGTTCGTGAATTGGGCTGAGCAACAACTTGAAAATGATTCGGATTTTGATCGAAAAATCATCTTCAGCGATGAGGCTCATTTCTGGCTGAATGGCTTCGCTAATAAACAAAATATGCGGTATTGGTCAGGCAGCAATCCACACGTACTCCATGAGTCATCATTGCATCCCGAAAAAATTACGGTTTGGTGTGGTTTATGGGCCGGCGGCATCATTGGGCCGTACTTCTTCCGTGATGATCAAGAGCGGCACGTTAATGTGAATGGGAATCGCTACCGTTCAATGATAACCGAATATTTTTGGCCCCAATTGGATGATATGGACTTGGAGTACATGTGGTTCCAACAGGACGGCGCCACAAGCCACACAGCGAATGTCACAATCAATTTATTGGAAACCAAATTTGGAGAACGTGTTATCTCACGAAATGGTCCAATCGCTTGGCCGCCTCGGTCGTGCGATTTGACGCCGTTAGACTATTTCCTGTGGGGCTACGTCAAGTCTATGGTCTATGCCAACAAGCCAGCGACGATTGATGAACTTCGTACGAATATCGAACGTGAAATTGCAGCAGTATCGGCCGATTTATGCTTGAAAACCGTCGATATCCAAAACCGTTTTTGTTTTATTTAATAAAACTTTTGTAGCGTTCTTATTGAAAAACCCGATATATTACAGTTATCATATTATATACGTTGCATTCAAAAAAGGGAAATGCCACAAATTTATGCGACTTCAAAGTTCAAGGCATGACGTATTCATGGATCTTTTTAATATACTTTATCGCATCAGATACAGTTATCTACTGTGGTTATATTTATTACTGATTATACATTACGGTAATTAAATGTATTTAATAGTCTAACAGACCATATAGGCCCTCAAACTTAGCTTTTCATCTCACTTCTGTGTGCGAAGTTATTATTTTTCACAGAAAGAAGAGAACCTGTTTAAGACTGAATCTGAGAAGCTTCTCATGACAGTGTTAAAGTGTTATTGTTGATACCATACCATATGCCTTACTTAACTCTTTACATCTAATGTCAAAGAAGAATGGTGTTCTTCAGGTGTTCATACAAGGCCTGAACAGAATCCTGTTAAAATGAACAAGGAAAATCATGGTTGAGTCCAAGACGACTGACACATCCGTGAGTGTAGTCCGATACAAAACCCAAAAATAACAACTTTTCACTGCATGGCCTCTTGCGAAACATTCAAGAGTATATAACTGTCACGAGAAGCGCCCCAAACTCGACATAAATGAAATAAGAATAGCTTAACAGGCGGAAATGGAGGCCATCCTGTTGTATTAAATAAAGCCGGTGGAGATGTTTTATTTTCCAAAACATCTCCACACCAAATGATTACCAAAATTGGTTCAGATTAAAAAATGGCTGGAGAATGCAACCTCAGCTTCGTTTGCCCGATTCACTATATATGGAGGTCCTCTGAAATGGGCCAATTACTGAGCCATACATTTAATCAACATCGCCTACAAGATGCTATATAAATTTCCTCGACTTTTAAAATGTTGACTGAAGTTTGATCGGCAAAAAAAATGCGGCGTCGCATGCATGTGAACATCACTCACTTTGCTCCGGAGCTCCTCCGCTTTAGCACTTCGGTATCGGATCGCGATAGGACCGATGCTGAAAGGCAGAGTTCGGAATTTTGGTGGCTGCATGAGGGAGGTGGTTCTGCACTTCCTCAGGTCTTTGCGGACTTTTAGTCCACTCCATAATGATTAAGCAAAATAAAAATTTTGAAAAAAGGTCTGGGGCGGGGCATGTACACCATATTGGGGTACAATATGGCTGGTTACATGCTGCCTGTGGACCAAAACTCGATTGGGATGGCGACCCCTCGGGGCATTTTCAACGAGTGCTCGCCACCCCGATTATAATTAAGTTAGGTGTAAGTAGTTTTAAGTAGTCTTAAGTAGTATTAAGTAGTATTAAGTAGTCTTAAGTTAGTTTTAACCTAGATTAAGTTTTTTATATTAAACAAAAAAACATGTCGACTATCAAAGTTTTTTGAATTTTCTTTGAAAATTAAAATATATTTCATAAAAAAAAAAGAGATAAATTTAAGCCGAAAGGCAAAATTAAAAAAAAACTAGTATATATTAGCTTAGAGCGCCCGCTTAGGGCCGATAGGTTAATTTAAGAAAAAAATTGTTAATTATAAGTTAGATTTAAGCATTTTTGTCTAGTGTTAAGTTAGTATTTTAAGTTAATTAAAATGAATTTAAAAGTAAAAAGTAATCATTCACTTTGCCACTGTCGATATTAAGATTTTAAAAATCGATTTTATAAGATTCAACATTTTAATCAGTCGGTATTTTTACCAATCAACTTTTTAAAAGTCGACATTGTGACGATCGTTTTTTTTTAAAACGGCATTTTAAAATCGGCAAATTGTACCCAACCCAATCTTCACACTTCGGCTGCCCCATCAGGGTCGGCAACGACCTCACTGAAACATTCGATACCAAAAAAGGATTTAGGCAGAGCGATGCACTATCATGTAACTTCTTCAATCTGATTTTTGAGAGGATTGTGCAAAACTCCCGAGTTAACACCAGGGGTACAATCTTCCATAATTTGGTGCAACTGCTAGCATATGACGACGATATTGATAGCATTTGGTCGGACTCAACGGGATGACAATGCCTCGTTTACTAGAATAGAGAAGAATTACTCTTGCCAACCGCTGTTTCTTCGAGCTAATATGGCTAATAAAGATCATGATGATCTGACAAATCATCAGGGTGGTATTAGTTGTCAAGAATAGCTTATCTTAACTTAATCGAATCGGTATAAAACATGAGGTCCCTCCATCGTGCAAGAAAAACACGCACACATGAATGGTACTAACGAGCCTGTTCTGCCAAAAATTTGTATTATTTTTATTTTTATAAGTCGAGTCCTCTCTCGAACTACTAAGGAGATCCTATACAAGACCCTGATCATCCCAGCCCTACTCTACGGCGATGAACCATGGACCGTATCAAAAGCGGATCAACTGATACTTGGTGGTGATACTAGGGCATGTAGAGCGAATGGACACCAATAGTCCGGCAGGGTTTTTGATTTTCAGCAAAACGTCGGACGCAATAGAGGAAAATCGTGCCTTAATTGGCGCGCAAATGTAGAAACCGAATTCGACCAACATGATGTTCGCAAATGGATCAGGCTAATTATAGAGGCATGTTTTTTGAGGTCCTTGTTCATTGCGGTCTGTAGCGTCACATAAGATTAAAAGTAATTTTGAGAACATCTTTTAGATGAATTCAATGAACTGAAAAATATTGGCAATTGCAACCCCCTGCTTGGGTTCATTCTTAGATTGGGGTTGCGTGCGAGTTCGGGTGCATGCAAAGGAAATAAGCCCCACAACCAAAAGGCAGAACACAGCCGAAGAACTTATTTCCATTTCGAAAGGAGGGCTATTTCCTATTCGGAGGTTATTGCACTATACCGATTGAGACATGTAGAAGCAATGTCTTGGATCTCCAGTTCAAAACTATTTTTTTTACTAAATGAAAATAAAAAGACAAAACACTGCAGTCGAATGACTCCATATGAAAAAAAAAAACGAGTGGTGGGTGCACGACTGGGTCGTACGCAACTTTCTCTTTCACAGCTTGTTGAGGTTATGTAGAGTTCACAGGCGGTAGAAGTGAAACTGGGGTCGAAATACCACATCATTTATCGAGTTATACCACGAGACTGGAAAATGTATTGGATTTTTGGTATTATGTAATCAGTGATAGAGTATATATTCAAAATCCATTAAACATTTGAAAATTTTTCTCTCTCACTCGCGGTTTACCACGTCCACCATTCATTTCATTCGAGATAAGTTGAGCTGACATATTAACAATTAATTGACAATTGGTAAAAAATCTAAACAAATCTTAGTCAAAAGTACCTTTATACAACTACGTCAAATCTGAATAAGTCATCCCACCCGAATCAGACCACATACCAATTTTTATTTTGAAATTGCAGCTTCTCTCGTTCAATCTACCCTTTTCAAACTACCGCAATGTGTATTTACTACACCCACAAACGTAAGAGGCGTTCCCGTCATATGAAAAACACCGTCCTTCCTGAGGGCAATGCTCAAATCCTGAAAATACATCTTCATTATCACTAATCACATACACATCTAAAACTCAATCAAATCTACCTGTTTGAATTCAAGCAATTACAATTACGTCAGACACACACCATCTCTAAAACACATTTATGACACCAAAATCAGCTGTGATATCAACATTCAGAGGGAAGCAACCATTTTGGCCACCTACATGTTACCAAATGTCGCATCCATATAATAGCAACTTTCGTTTGATTCCTTACAACAATGGATATTGCTTTCCTGACCTTACCGATGAGTTTCATTATTTGTGCTTACTCACACACAATACCACGTACCTAAATTTACTTATTGACGTGCACCGGTATGCATCAAGAAAGGGTGTTGTTCTTGATGCATATCTACCGGTGCACCAACGTCCTTTCATAAACCAACATGTCAACAAAAAAATCATCCTTTTTTTGCATACCAACGTACGTGTTAACTGAGAAAAAAATGAAAAACTTTGATTCTTCTTGTGGATTATTTTTATTTGTTAAGTTTCAGAATTCTGTAAAATATCTAGGTATACATCTTGATTCCAAATTAACATTCCAGGAACACATCTCACAGACAGTGAATAAGGTTAATATAGCAACGAGAATCCTTTACCCATTTATCAATAGGAGATCATTACTTTCTCTGTCAAACAAAATAATAATATTTAAAGTTATATTTCAAGCTATTCTTCTTTATGGCTGTCCAGTATGGGGAAACTCCGTCCTTTGCCATATAAAAAAACTACAAGTAGCTCAGAATAGAGTTCTAAAGTTAATGTTAAATCTACCATGGGATTATCCTACTCTACACATTCATAAAAGAGCGGGTGTTGAATTAGTATCTGAAAGAATATCCAAAATCACTAAAAAGTTTGTGAATTCTTGCGCTTTTGCTGACAATCCCTTAGTTAATAATCTGTTTGCAACAACTAGTCAAAATATATGATTTATTTATTTATTTATTAACTTGTTTGTTTATTTATTTATTTTTTGTTGTTTTTCTTTAATTATTTATATAATTGTTTACTTACTTATTTGTTTATTTATTTATATATTCATTTAGCTATTTATTTATTTGATTGTATTTATTTATTTGTATATATTTATTTATGTTTGCATATTTATTTATTAATATATTTATTTATTTATTTATTTATTTATTTATTTATTTATTTATTTATTTATTTATTTATTTATTTATTTATTTATTTATTTATTTATTTATTTATTTATTTATTTATTTATTTATTTATTTATTTATTTATTTATTTATTTATTTATTTATTTATTTATTTATTTATTTATTTATTTATTTATTTATTTATTTATTTATTTATTTATTTATTTATTTATTTATTTATTTATTTATTTATTAACTTGTTAGTTTATTTATTTATTTTTGTCTTTTTATTTATTTATTTAATTGTTTATTTATCTATATATTTATTTATTTACTTTGTTTTTTTTTATGTATTTGTATTTATTTATTTATTAACTTTCTGTTTTGACTTATATTGAAGGTTTTTGTCGTGTTTCCTTCAAAACTCCTATTCTTCTCTAGTTAATATTTCTATTTTTTCAATTTTGTAATAACTTCTCAGAAGAAAGATATATTCTGAACATATCAAATCTCTGTAATTAATATTATATTGTGCAATAACAAAGCCATTGTAAAATTATAACGAAATAAAGCTATCTATCTATCTTTGATTCTTCTTGTGGATTATTTTTATTTGGTCTTTTAATTTTTTTTACATCAAGTCGAGAATATGATGTCATGTAAATGGCCGCCGCCACAGTTGATTGTCATTTGAGCACTTTTTATGGCATTTTCCATCACTTTGGCCAAAACTTCCGGCGATAGGTCCTCACATTCTTGACGGATATTGTCTTTAAAAGCTGCAAGAGTCTGAGGCTTGTTGACATAAACCCGCGACTTCAAAAAGCCCCACAAATTACAATTATTGTAATTATATTGAAATTTTTGTTTTGTTTATGGCGTTTTCCATTGGGAAATCTAGATTTTGATCTGAAATTTGATCTTTTAGAGTGTCAATGGAACACGATCAGATTTATTTTTGTTTGCCATTGTATTGGTGTCATTTCGTGTCTGTGAAGTTAGCGTCGGTGTAGCTGCCAAAATTTAAAACATAACACAAATTTGAAAATACAGAAATTATCTTCATCACTTTCGGAAGACGAAGTTGAACTAGATGAATTTAATAGTTCACGTATAACTTTATTTTCTGTGTCTATATCCATTAATAAATCCAAACGCAAAGCACTCTTGTTTTTCACAACCAAAGTAGTAAATCAAAATGAAAATCACTCTAGTCAAACTGACAGCTATCATTTATATTGTTATTGGTGAATCTGCAGAAAAATACAGATTTGCAAAATTGATCTAAGATCAAAAAAAAATCAATTTTTTTGCCCAATGGAACACAATAACTGTCAAAATCGGTCTTTTGACAGCTTCAGATCAAAAAATAAATTGATTTTTTCCCAACGGAAAACACCATTAATTATCTCCTGAATTCTTTCCTTTCTTACCATGCACTTTTTAAAACTTTTTTATTTCATAATATTCTTTTCTACTTTTGAAAACATATACATTTTTGTGATAATACGTATGTGATTCATGTACAATTAGTTAGTTACTAATATTTATGAATTAACAAGCTGGCCCGTCAAGCGTTGTTTTGCTATTATCAAATGGAATGACCGCCTACAGCCCCACTTTTTTTTTTCCTAAACCTTCGCGGAGCAATTGCGAACAAATCCGCAGAAGGAAGTATCCAATTTGGTCCAGTCGTTTTCGAGTTTTAAGCATCCGAACAAACCAAGATCCATTTTTATATATATAAGATTCTTTTTGTTTTGTTTATTGTTGCTATTGTTTATCATAAACCTAAAAAAATATTTCATGACTCATTTATTTCAAAACTACTCATATTTTTTGCCTCTGGGACTCATAAAAAATTGACCCTGCGGTAACACTGGTCGCAGTGTTTCACCAGTAGGCGTTGGACGGCTAGGAAATCTGCGACGAAATTCACGTTGTGCCAAAGTCACCGACCGATTATTGCTCAAATAAATAGTCACCAATATTCCGCGTTCTGGAGCAGTGTAGCGTAACATTGTTTATTAACGTGTATTTCGCATGTGTTTACTACACAAATGTCAAAACAGAACTGACATTAGGGGCCAATCGCAAAATTTATAGCATCTTCTGATAGGAGGATTACTTTTGCGCCAACTTGTACTTAGATGTAGAACCGGATCAAAAAACCCGTCATCGTGATGTTTTTTTAATGTTTCATAAGATCGAATTCACACCGTCCCAAAAGAAGTTTCACTTCAAAAAAAAAATGCTAGAATTATGACTAAAACAAACTTGGATACGAAGTTTGAAGAAAATCGGTCAAGCCGTTTAGCCTGGATTACGGACGGAATTGTAATGTTAGAATCAATCAAAATATTGAGGTCGAAAATTTTCACGAAAACAATACCCTTCTCTTTGTAAAAGAAAATGGCGCAGTAATCGGTACCCCATCTTATTATTTTAACGAATATATTGTTACATTTTTTGCTTTACAAAATTCGTCAATATGTTCCAACTTATGTTACAATCATTTTCAATCTCCAGCTTACATCATACGAGAATAACTAAAGCATGTAATTTTTCATTATCAAGGATAATAATCGTCCTCTTATCATGGGGTTCCCCTGTGGTCTTCCAATTAGGAATGAGGATAATAATAAAAAGAGAATAATTCGCATAATATATTCTTGTTAATGGTAATCGGCCATGAAATTAATTCAATTTATCTATTATAACATCACTGAGATTTGGTATTCATGTGACTGAGGAAGACATTTTTGTTGTGTAGAAGTTGAACTATGTGTCATATAGGATTGTCTAGGCAGAGAAGCTGTACATGACACAGGTTATATGTGATTTATTTGGTTTTATTCGATTTATTTGAATTCATTTTTATAATCGGATTTTTTGGTTATATGTTCGACTTTGCAATTAATTTGACGATATTTGTTCCTACGATAGTCAGAAGATTACAATTTGATTTTGTACCTACAAGAAATGCAGTAATGAAATCAGACAATCGCTATACTTAATATGTTACGGCTGGCGGTCAAATGGGTTAAACTTTGAGTTTAGGTGATGTCTACAAATTCCGTACCGCTGAATGCCTCGTATCTTGACCGTTGATAAGTTGTCCATCTCTGTGTAATGTCCACACTAATGCCGCTGCAGCGGCAGAACTCCCAAGATGGATTCAACGGTGACGTCTACATTCCAAGTTAGGATAGACAAAGTGAATAACTTATTTTCAGCTGCTTTGACATATTCGCACATAAGGTCATCTAGGAATTGTAGCGTGACATGGGTTACCATAATTTTTTTGAATTAATGAATATATTCTTCTCAACAACATTTATTTTATTTTATTTTTTTTAATTTAACGCCCATCTAATAGACATGGCGCACATCCTCTGTTGTGTCCCTTCATAACATATGCAGCGCCATTCTTTTACAAGCGGACACCCTACTGACTGCATTTTGACATTTGGCCCTATATAACCCAATGAACAATTGCGCACCACTCTTTTTTATTTCTGAACTCGATAGGTGATAAAGTTCGGCCCAAAAAATTTATTAATCGCCATAAAAAGGAAAAAAAAAGATATTCTGAATTGCATACCAAAAAATATACATATATTTAAAGTGATATAAAGACCAGCTTGTCTAAACGAATGCCAAGCTATCATATACCTAAGAACTATTAATTTCATCAGGTAATTATGGAGTGTACTTGTAAATTACACGTGTTCTTTATGTGGGATAATTTTTAACTTTTAGTGACACCTTTTCAATCAGGACAAGACACCTAACTCGCACAGCGATAAGGTGCCTCCCATTTTAAAATCCTCACGTCGAAACCGAAGTGCTTTATCCTACAAAAATCAAGCAAAAAAAAATTGAGGTAAAAAAAAAGGTGTACCAAGTTGCAAAAGTTGTTTCCACCTTCATCCCCCCCACGTGCTGAAAGTGATATTCGCAAGAGTTCCAAAACTATACAGCTCACGCAGCAAGCTAAAGTAAAATCTGGCAAGTCAGTGTGTGATTTTCCACATCATCCCACACGTGCAGAACGTGATCACCTCAAGAATACCACAGCTTACGCAGCAAGCTATAAATCCTGCTAACCATCTACGAGTTCGCGAGTGACACCGACTTCTCTATACGATCAACCCCATTCAAATAGAATTCTTGTGAAGATCACCACTGTAAGCACACCTCCACCACCACCATCACGACAACCACACTTTCGCTGAGCCTTCGCGAAGAATTCTCACCAAGTTGAAACAAAGCGACACGAAAAATAAGATTGAAGAACGGGAGTTGCATGCGCTAACTAAGGCTAAAGGCCCAAGAAGAAACCTGTTCACTAAAGACAATTGATTTTATTCGCATGTGTAGTTAAGACTATTTTAGTTGTTAGTGTTTATTTATGTTTAATTACCTTATAATCCATTTTCAATTGTTCATTTAGATTTAAGTTTGTAATTCTTAAAAGTAAGTTAATTTGAAATTCTATCGCCCTATAAGTTCGTACAAAGATTCTAACACATTTCTTTCCTAAACAGCAATCATACATTAATTCATACATTTAACACCAACCATTCATCGACTACAACGATTTGTGCGCACAAAACGGAGTCGGCGGATCGAGAAAATAAAAAATTAAAAACAACAACAACACATAAGTACACCACACTAAATCATCAAATCCTATAAAAAAAATACGTAAGTTTCCATATAAATCATATCTTTGTATCCTCTTTTTGGCGAATATTTTCATTCATATTACATAAAATACCACACTTGCATAGATCGCTATATATATATATATATAAATATATACACATAGAAAAAGAAAATTTCCGAATTTAAATCCTAATTTTTTGTATGAATTGAAATCTATTATCTAAATAATACTTTGCTTTCTCTTAAACATCTAAAACACACATACACATACACTTAGTAAGCTAATATAAAAACTACTTACTACGATATTTAATCTATTCACACATACGTGCATATAAATACCAAACACTTTTATAAATTAGTAGTACCAATAAGGTTTAAAATTCCTTCCAAAGCTGAATTTATCTCACGCTTGTCATGCTGCTCTTAAGTGTAATTAAGAGAAAATTAATTTCCTTTTTATGAATTTTTTTTTTGTTTCGTTTATATGAATAAATATTGTTTAATTTTTCCATATATTGGCATTCTCAAACTAATAATGACTTGCTGAACTATTTATTGATTTTGGCGATATTAAGGTGTGACAGGTAATAATGTGAATTAAGTGTAACGTATTAATTATCAAGGGGCTACCTATTAAAATTATTTCGGTAACAGGTATAGCCATGGTGTTATTGACGAAAATGTCACTACTATAGGGCGGGAAAAGCTGATGACGCAGAAATCGAAATCTGCAAGGTCATCAACATCTGACCATCCCCTTTCTACCTTTCCACTTTTTTTTTCTTTCTCTTAACTTTTTGTTTTTTTTTTTTCTGTTGTTTTACTATTTCACCTAACTGAAGATTTCTCACCATTAGAGAATTTTTTGTTAGTGGTAGTCTACATTTAATATAGTGACTACAACCCATCTTAGGACAGGCGAGTATAAATGTTGGTTTGTTTTGTGTCATACGGATTGTATGATTAAAGAGATAGGATATCGATATCAGGCACGAAATTTATTTTGTAGCCCTAACAGTAGCAGGAAAAACCTACCCCTCCGACGAGCATCAGCCCGGCCTTCCGCAAGCGTGCCACTATCTGCTACAAAAAGGAGACGATTACATTCGTGTACCTTTGGGTTTACTACAGAATCTTAAGGGTTAATCAGATTCCTTGAACATCAGGATCAGATAAACACAAACGATAAACATCTGACATTTATTAAATCTGCTACCCAAGGCTGCACATATTAGATGCGGAATTATTGTAGGAAGCTGACTTAGGTCAAGAATATTCGGCGTGATAGCCTGGCTGTGATGCGCATCAGAGCAGCATTCTCCAACTCCAGCTTCATATGGGCACGTGCCTCTACCTATAAAACTGAAGACCATATTAAGGATGAATTTTACGGCATACGGAGCAAAAATCGATAAGGAAAATATCTTCTACGGTTTATTTGGGAAGCCTCCTCGAAAAGATACAATACAACAACTTACAGACATCGCGCAAGCATCTAATACTGTTATCAGCAGAACAAGGCTCCCACAACTTGGAATCCATAAAGTAACCTGAAACCGCCAACCAAAATAGACCACAGATGCAAGGCACGCATCCAACATCCAGGATGTACACAATTTCAGTGGGGCAAATGTCGACTCTGAGCACTTTTCCGTCGCAGCTAAATTCAGAGCCCTACAGTTAAGAAGAAGCTGCGAATGGTGCAAAAAAGATAATTTACTTGGATCCCTTAGTGAGCCGGACATTTTTAGAGTCTACAAAGAAAAACTGAGTGAGGGATTCAACACCATACAGTATCTCAAAGTCATCAAAGAGGTAGCCGAAACAATCATAGGTTACCAGCTACACTCGAAAAGGCTGCCGTGATGAGATGGTATTCGCAAGTATCTACTAACAAGAGATGACAAAAGACACACTTATAAAGTCGCTACAAAACAAAACCGCACCGTACCTAAAAAGTACCGAAACAGGAGAAGAGAAGAGAACAAAATCCTGCGTAGGAAAAAAGAGAGCATGCAGCATCGCAGCTCAGGGTAATCGAAGAGTATCGCGACAAGAAGAACATCCGTCAATTCTACAAGAAAACCAAACAACTGGGAAAAAGCTTCAAAGTAGGGACGCAGCCTCTACGAGAAAAGAATGGAAACCTAGTCACTGAAGCGCAGGGAATTATAGATGTATTTAGGCATCATTTTCAGAAGCCGCTTAATGGGCATGATGTCAAGAGAGTGATAGGGCAAGAAACCAGCCCACCTCCAGTCAACGAAGACGTACCTAACGCTCCCTCCCTTTATTGAAGAAGTTAGAGCAGCCATTAAACTACTGTAGAACAACATGGCAGCCGGTTCTGATAGAAAAGTTCTTAAAATAAGGGGTTTTCGATTTGATCTTTTATGCGACATTTCACAGAGATATGCCTCGGTAGTTGGTGCAATACATGGAGCTGATAATCCAGTCATAGGGCATGCTCTCATAAATACAAACTTTGCTGATGGCTCTCAATAATGCTGTCATTTGTACCATTGAAATTGAAGAATTGGGTATGGATTTAGACTTCTTGGTTTTGTTCCAGGATATGCCGAAATTTTAAGATTGTGTGAAGATTTGATCAGTCACACTGGGCCGATCAGGTTGTTGGTAGACGGTTTCAGGCATTCACATATTACTGCAGATAGGATATGGTTGGCGCAGTTCACATGGCTTTATTTTTTGTTGAGAATTTCCCACACCTTATTTAAGTTAAAGAGCAAGACCTTAAGACATAAATATGAAAGAAAAAAAAACTTCACCAAAAAACATACGAGATACTACTCACCACTTCAAATTGTTAACAAATCAATATTATTCATCAGAACTCATTCCAATGCGGATTGCTTCTTAAACAGTAATCCCTCAGGGTATATTTGTCCTATGTACGCTCATTTGATGTATGCCATGTCATGTGTTTGTTATCCTTCATATTAGACAAGATAAAAACATAAGAAGGAACATAAAAAACCATATCCACACATACCAACACAGACATTTTGAATAATAACCAGGACATCAATAAACCCATTCAGCAAATTTATTCATCCATTTAGCCATGTGAAAGTCAAGTCACAAGGACGATGGCAGTCGACAGAAAAAAGGGGAAAAACAGATACATTACCATTCAACATATCATAACGCTTCACATCGCTCAATTGCCATCTTACCCACAGACAGTTGGAACAAAATATTTTCATGTTTATGGTTAATCCTGTCAATTTTCATATCGATAAGGATAAATGACATTTAGCATCCGACCCCAACCCTACACTATCACCACTTCCACCACCCATCAATCGGAACATAGTATAATATCCATAAGGGTTGATAGTGTTACCGTTTGCCTACCCCCCATCAACCCTGTATCCTTAACCTGATTATGATGAAACTTTTATCATATATTGAGGAGGACAATGATGTATGGAAAATGGGATGAAAATTATGATCTGAAAATTTTATGGAGACGAATAAATTTCACTCACAACAGGAAGTCTGGAATTTCGTTGGATCAAGAATTTCCGTTGAACAAAAATGGAAATTAAAATTTCAGAAGGAAAATTAGCCAGCAAACATTTTACAAAGGCAAGGAATCAAGGGTGAACAAAAAAAATAAATTCCTCTGTAAACATCTCCATTTGGAGAATTTTTTTAAAACTAGGACTGCCAGCAAAGGAAGCAGAATTTCACTCATGGTATCCTTACTGACGTGCACACTTCCTTTCGTGAGCATATCATTCAACTCATATATTAGGATGCACCGTTTGAAAAGTTCTTCCAAGTCTCCTTCAACGTTGATAGTCCGACATGATAGCTCTACAAGTAACGCCTTGCACGTTCGTATTTTTTTGCTAGCTGCATTCCGCACCACTTAAACTTGTAAACTGTGGACTGGGTGGGCAACAAGAGAAATGATTGCTGGCTTACATGGTTACGTTGGTCCTTAGCCCTTTGGGAAGATTGCATCAAAAATTCTTGGCGATTACATACATTTTCAGATGAGTTAAATCGTATCCTTTATGTGTTTGACGCCCATTTCAGACTTGCGGCTGTAGGGTGTTTTCATGCTTGAGGGAGTTGCCGAAATTAGTATCTTAAATGTTATTGCTTTTGATGGTTTCATATGAATATGGTTCAAGGGAGATAAGGGCAATGGCCTTGGTGAATATGAGTTTGCCAGTGGAAGGGAAATTTATAAAGCTAGCTAAACTATGAATTGAGAAGGGATCTGGCAGCGCGGGATATGGAGAAACTATATCAAATAAGCTTATATAACAAATCGTACAATTTACCCGTACTATTATTACCAGTTTGATGGTTGATTGATTAAGATTAATCGTGATCGAGTTTTGGCACCAACTTAGTAGGAATTCTAGTCAAAGTTAGCTGCTCGAAATGTACGGGTATCCAGTATGCCTTCTGTTAATCGCAACGTGATCGATTTGGTTTCAGGTTCAACCATCTGGGACTCCCATGTTGTTACGGTAGATGTTACCGCAACAAGTCTCACGCCCTATCCCTTATATCCTTTCGGTCCCTCTTTTAATTATGGTCGCCAACTCAGAATCTGTAGGAAGTGGTGGGCAGCCATGGTCCCATCAGCCAATGGTCCACTACCTTCAGAACCTAAGAAGGGAACCCAATATAGGTCTAACGAGTGCGACACAGGAGTCCACTAAGGATAAGGAAGTCCCAACTCCGTTCGGTGCAGCACCAGGGAGAATAGGGAGACTCACGACAGAACAACGCCAAACAAAAGCGTGCGACAGCAGTCCACGGAAAACATCAGACAGGAGCTGTCTGAACAGTTCGATCGGTATGGGAGGACGATCCCACGTCGACCCCAACAAGATGTTGACGGGTTGGGGAGGACGATCCCTGGAGCTTACACTCTACTGTAAGAGTTTGCGTTACCGCATCAGGGGCGCAAATGCAAAGTTCCAATGGTAAAAGAGTAGACGTTCTCTTTCTGCCCAACGTAGGAGCAACGGAGGAGCAGCGAACTCGTGGGCGGTCGGCCCAAAAGATACCTCTCCAACAAAGCCGCAACACTGAAAGTCACAATCGATGGCCAAGATAGGACGATCTCTTTCTCGGACGGCCAGAAATAAACACCCTCGCCACAACACAAACACAACATTTAATACATAATAGACATCACAAAACATATTTACAATACGGAGGACAGAAGGTGATGTCCAAAAAGAAACACGCGGCATGTCCACAAGCAAAGACTTTGGAATGGCTCAAGCCTAACCTAAAAATACATTCGATTTGTAGGATGGCACCCGAATGACACATCCCAAACCCCAACATCCGCACGCGAAACAACTAATGTAGTTCGAGAAAAATTGTTTTTTCCACTCAATGCTCACGAAGTCCTACAATGAGCAATGGACTCCTCCCCCCTCCTCAGCGGATCGAATCTTTTTCGCGATCGAATCTCTAATTTTCCCGTGAAAAGACGAGACGCGCGCCCCAGTAAAATTCCTTTTATAAAATTTTGTGGCAAAATAATAATAACTTGGCACACACAAATGAAGAGAGAAGAAAGGTTAATTTGACGCTAGAGCCATTGATATAAATAAAATAAAATCTGCATGTCCAGCATGAAAAAATACAGAAAACTCTCTTTCTATAGATAGTTACATATAACAAGTCTCAACTGCACCAATTCTAATATAGAAGACACAATCTCAAAACTATCCAATTAAGTTGAAATCTTGTTAAACAATTGTCAATAAAGGATGAAATATCATTTTTAAAACTCATCTCAAACAGTTCTCCCCAAGATCGTACTCCTCCGGAAGTTTCAAATTCAACTGCAATCGGACACAATCAACTTTAGAGCTCTTCCGTTTGCCGATATCCCTCCAAAATTGTCCCCCGCAAATAAAATCATCATAAAACCTCCACTCCCAACAATGAATCCTGAGTACTCAGTAAAAAAAAACAAATAAAATCAACACAAATCGTCAATAAAATTTAATGCCACAGCTATCCACCCGAGAGAATGCGAAACCGAAAAGAAAAGCGGCCTCAAGACATCTCAAGATGACTAAATCTATCGATAAGACAAAAAAAAAGGATATACCAGTACGAGTATACCACCGAAGTTGTTGGAAAAACAAAGAAACACTCGATACTCGATACAACACTCTGCACATCCTTCTATCTGTGCAAACAAATGACCACCAGGCAATGTTCGGATAAGGACTAATATCATGACGGTCGACGATGGTCATAAAGACTTTCTTACGTAATAAGCTACGCCCCGAGTTTTCTCCAGAAAATGTTTGGGAATGTGTCGCCTTTGCGGGTATATCCTTGCAAGATAAACCTTATACGAAGCAATCGAGATTTCTCAGCATGGTATCTCTCTTTTTTTTGGGAGAGCAAACAATAAATTGGAAAATCCCGTTGAACTGGTATCTTTAGAGCAAGAGAAGGAAGACATCCTTAGAAGCATTCATCCACTTATCTCCAACTCATCACTGGAGTGTTTATTCTAGAAGAGGAGGATGTACTCCAATGGATGGTACCCCTCCACTCTGCTGTGGAAAATAACGAAATGGACCGACACTGTTTGGCTTGCAAGAAGGACATTAAATTGTCATCCTTTCAGTTATCACGCACACAAGCGGTTTTATTAGATTGAAATTGTACACTGGACCAGAAGCAATCTGTGAATCCTTTAACAAATGAAAGGACAAACATTGCAACCGATCTGCGACTGTGATAACAGAATTGTATTTATTTATGTATTTGGGTATTGGGACAATTTAATTATTTCAGGGTGTGGCTTTATGTCCTTTGCGTTGGTTGATCTGGATTTATTTATTCGCATTGAGTTGGATTGGGATAAGCTAGTTTGCAGTATACGGACGGGAATGCGGATTCAGAATGATAACATAACTTTTATGGTAGCTAAATGAAATATTTGTTTCATGAGAAAAGTCAATTTTGTTGTTTTATTAGTTTTTTTATATTGACACTAAGTGTTATTTTTAAATTATATTCTTCAATGAGCACAAAAGTTTAATATAGATCGGGTGTGGACGCTATTATGATACAGAAATAAGCCTCGAATTACCGATGCATTCAAAAACTAAATATACCCGGAACGACCACATATACGAGTATTCACATGGAAAAAAGCACGCTCTTTACCGGGATTATACTCATAAGTTCGGCTTTAGAGCAACGTTGTGCAACCTACGATTTATATTTGCAACCGACCCTCCTGATAAGACTGAATACTGAAGAAGTACTTTTATGACCTTCTTGGAAATCACAGCCAAATAGGAATGACCACAGACAATGGCTTCTGACAAATTGACTTTACTGCAGCAGTAAATCAAATGATCACACACTAGGTTTTCTCGGAGTCGAATCCACAAAGCAATAATACGATTTCCATATTGCAGAACCACCAACGAAATTAAACATGTGCTTACAGGAGCGAGCCATACATCCGACATCCTGGATGTATGGGTCTTTCAATTGGGAATTCACAGCCATATTTTTCAAGGCGCATCTGTCAAATTGGATGCCGGTCTGTTCAACAAAACTTGCAAATGATAAAATTGTTTTATCAAAATGGGTGTTCTGTTCAAGCAACGTTCCGCAAGCTTCGTCTATTTTAAGGCCTGCTCAGAATGCATATCTGTAGCTGGTATCTTGCATCGCTGTCAAAAGGGAGATACATTTCTTGCATGAAGTTCCCCTCTATTCAACTTCAAGCTACAGATTCACAAAGATACACATTGTGTATGAGCTTATGGGTTGCCTTGTTTTTAACTTTTCACTCAGCTACAGATATGCATTCTGAGCAGGCCTTTACGGTCGCCATAATCCACTAGTCCACTAGTTCAGCAAACAAAAAAAACGCAGAACGTCGACAAAAAGATCTGAGGAATCTGAGATCTGAGAGTGTGCAGGAAAATCCGAGGCAGTTGATTTCGCGTCGCTTGACTTGAGCATGCATTTGTATAAAATTCAACTGACCCAGGAGCAAAAGGTAAACGACCATAGAGAACGACGTGTGTTCGCTGATTGGGTTCTGGAGCACTCGGATTCTTACCCTAATTTTTATCGAAAAATCATCGTTAGCGATGAGACACATTTACGTACGTCAAAAAAAGTCACTGGTTGGTGTTGATTTTGGTCTGGCGGCGTCATCAGTCCATATTTGATTGAGAACGACGTTGGCCAAGTCATCACCATCAACGAGCGCTTTAGCTTGATGATTAACAACTTCTTTTGGCCTGAATTAGAAATACAGACACCGCCGACATGTGGTTTAACAGGATTGCTCTATGTGCCACTCAGCTTAAACCACATTTGAAACTCTGCACGAGCGATTCGAGGGCATGGTCATCTCACGTAGGGGTGATGTGAAACGAGATCGTACGATTTGACCCCGTTAGACTTTTTCTTGTGGGTTTTTTTTTGAAGTCACAGGTCTATAAAAATAAGCCAGAGTCAAGGTAAAATAGTCATTTCGGATGACCCCACCCAGAGAAACCGCGGCGGACATTTGAACGATGTATAGAACTAACTATACAAAGCTATGCTGTAGGTGAAGATGAGAGCTGCCATTGTGCTCAATAGGCAAAGAAGTAGGAAAGAATAATGGCTTTTCAGAAAGAATAAAAAAGAGCAAGAAAAACAGAATATCGAGGATATGTAGAAGTCCCACTCCAGGAATAATGTTCGCAAATTTTACCAAAGTATAAAACGCCAAAACTAGGTTCAATGTCGTTAATGTGCCGAATTATCTCATCCTTTAGCTCTTGAATTATTCTTGGCTTATTGACGTACACTTTTTCTTTTAAATATCCCCAAACTGCCAATTACTATCGCCACGACGTGAGATAACACGGCCATTTATAGCGTACACTATTCCCGGTAACTGCTTGGCCGACCTCATTTTCGAAGGTGACGCTGCCAGCCCATAATCCGCACAAAACAGTCACTCATTTTGAATGGATCGGCTTTTCAAAAATCACTCGTGGATTCTTATTTGCTTGATAACAAATCCACTGAGTTGAAAGTGTGCCTCGTCGCTGAAGATGATTTTCTTTGAAAATCACCATTCACTTCTGTCTGCTTGGCCGACCTCATTTTCGAAGGTGACGCTGCCAGCCCATAATCCGCACAAAACAGTCACTCATTTTGAATGGATCGGCTTTTCAAAAATCACTCGTGGATTCTTATTTGCTTGATAACAAATCCACTGAGTTGAAAGTGTGCCTCGTCGCTGAAGATGATTTTCTTTGAAAAGTCACCATTCACTTCTGTCTGTTCAACCATCCATTGAAAAAGTCAGTAGACTTCAGCTTTTGGGTCGATCTACAGAGGCACAATCTTCCATAAATCGGTGCAACGACTAGCATACACCGACGTAATCATTGAATGGACTCAACGTGATGTCATATACACGTTCGCTAGTATAGAAAAGAAAGCAGCAAAATGAGTTTAGCTGTCAATGAAGGTATATCAAGAAAGTAAACACAACATCGGCAAATTTAACAGAACGTCACCACTGACTGCGCTTTTAACTCTGACGATAGAAATTAAATGAAGAACAACTCTTGCCAACCGCTGTTTCTTCGGGCTAAGAAGGCAATTCAGTAGCAAAGCCATCAATCAAACTAGTAAGAAGATCCTATATAAGACCCTGATCACCCCACTCCTGCTGTACGGCACTGAAGCGTGGAAGTTATCAAAAGTGGATGATGAGGTCCTTGACGGATTTGAGAGAAATATCTTCGGTCTAGTTTGCGTTAACCCGCATTGGACGTTTAGATCGCTAGGAGATGTAAATCGAATGGACACCAATACTCCGGCTCGCAGAGTCTTCGATTTCCAGTCAGACGTCGGACGCAGTACAATAAGACCTCGCCTTAAGTGTCGCGCACAAGTAGAAACCGACCTCAACCAACTTGGAGTTCGCAACTGGAGAAAGCTAGCTGAAAACCGGGCTAATTGCGGAGGCATGTTGGTTGAGGCCCTGGTTCATTCCGGAATGTTGCCCCACTTAAGAAAGTAAGTATCCAGTGACTTTAAGTGGATGTTACGTGAATCTTTTAAAAATCATATTCTCAGTGACCCAAATGTTGTTCGAATTAATAGGCCACATCCATAATTTTGTCTTTGAGGTTCAGGAGAACTTGAGTGTAGTTTATACGAGTTTGGCGGTATATAGGCTGTAGTTGATCAACGAATTGCTCTTTGTAAACCAATATTTTTAAATTTTACATTTAAATTAGCTGAAGAGATGAAAGACCAATAGCACGTGATCATCCTAGTTTCTCTGAAGGAATGAACATTCCAATGGATTCAATTCAGTCACCTGTACTTGAGAAACTGATTGAATGTCACCTTCTGGTGAACGATACTTATCTTTGTGGATGTTAATAAGTGAGAACCATCGTCACCTCATCACAAATGTATTTACTTGGTATAAAGTGGATAAGTCTGGGCCCTTTGCAGCTAGGATGTGACAGCATTTAGGCTGGGAAATTCTATAATTTTTTCATTGATCAGCTCCTTTTCGATTTCGTTCTTTAAAATCTCTCCAGAGTGATGTGTGTTGGATCTTCAATCACTCTGTTATAAGATTCTAACAATATAACTTATGCATCTACGTCTTCCTGATTACTTCTTATAAAAACTCAACAATTTAACAAAAATGGAAGTGAGAAGTCTCCTCCGTTTCATTTACAGTTTGGATTGGTTTTCTCAAAAGTAACAAGGAGAATGGACGAAATCCATATGGTATCAATATGAACCAAAAAACGGGTCTATGTATACTGGCAAATCACTCGCAGTCACTCTAACCAAACCTAACTTACATCGCATCGGATGATCCACTTAAATGAGTTCCCAAACTTGGAAATCATTATGGAAAGAATAATATTTTTTGTTCACATTTGTTACGTCATGTCTCAGTGCACAGTCACACAAATATCAATGAAACATCCAGGGCTTTCTTCATTTCATTAAACAAAATTGTCCCGAAGGTGTTCCCTACCCAGCCCACCTTTCAGTACTTAATTCCTAAGCAACTTTTCGCCGATAACTTCACCAAGACCAACTATTACTCTCGAAATGATTTTACCATAAATTATCCCCCAGGATATGGGATAAACACTCGTCGAAAGCATCCTTCAACCTGCAATTACATCCACATTTAGCACGAAACCACCGCGCACTATAACGTGTTCTAGGCAGTCCGCTGCCTATACTTACTCAATCCATCAACTGTACCTCTCAGATACAGAGCACCTGGGTTAAGTGAAACAGCAAAAGCCCATTTGTGCAGCACTCGATGTTTGATGGGATCTCGCTTTGGTTTCGGTGTAGCACCTTAACCTGGTCCGCCTAGCGCTCCCCGCCGCCAGGCCCATAAGTGAGTTGTAAATGTGGAAAATGTGTGGTACCTCGGCAAAATGGTTTATTTATGCAAATTGGCATTCCTTACTCGAGTCAGCTTGAACCACCCGTCAATCCCTGAATCCGCCTAATCCCAGTGTATTTTTGCCGAAAATTCTAGGTAAATATTTTCATCTCGTATCGGGGTGGGGAAAGGGCGCTCGCGCGTCGAAATTGAGATTCGCACAATATGTCGGCATTTGTTGTGCCTGGTATATAAGTGCCTAACTTTATTACTATAGACCCCCCCCCTGTTCCAGCGTTTGCCAGACAGACAGTCGTGCCATCATCGTTTTGTCGAAAGTAATTAAATTTACATTTCATGCCTCGAAGTTTGGTGGTGCACATGAAATGGGAGATGCCTGCACGTTGGAGCAATAAAATCAACAAAATAATTGACGATTGGTTTGGCGCGGCTCTTTGACTGGTTTAGAGTCCTTGTGCGGCGGAGGATTACTATTTCACAGAGAAATTCCAACGCGAGCAGTCTCGTGCGGGGATAATTGGATAAATGGGAACAAATTATACTCAATTGTGTGTGTGTATAGAGCGCGTGCGGTGGAGTGTAATGATCCTTGTTGGCTGACCCACTGCCGTGCTAGATACTTTGCAGCCACTAATTGAAGGTTTGTACTCATATATAGGTTTCGACGATAGCGGATACGTGCTCGCTACAGGGCGCATTTTAGTTGATAATGAATAAAAATGAGTGACGTTGTTATGATTGCCTTACATGCGGTGGCAAATACAATCACGCTGGAGGCTGTCAATGGGATATTCCGGGCCCCAACTGGGTATTAGGTAGAGGAAAATTTTTGGGGAGAAGCTTAACTGCAACGGGTTGCAAATATTTTAGTAGTAGTGAACATGCAGAGCTGAACATTTTGTACGTTTTGTACATTTTTGCTTTAGGCTGATTCGAATTTGATGAAAATGAAGGTTCGCAAATATTTTCAATGCAAATAGACCTCTATGAACTGGCTGGTAGTATACATTTTAGTATTAGGCCGGTCCACAACTTCTCGCAAGAAATCAGGAATCGATATTTCGTATCTTGCTAAGATAATAACAATACCGCCTTTGTTCCCCCGACCTGAGTGAAGTGAGGATAGCAATATCTAAACTCAAGCTTAATAAGGCTGCCGGAAATGACGGCCTTCCCGCTGAGCTCTATAAGGCCGGCGGAGATGACTTGGTAAGTAACATCCACCAACTCATAAGCCAAATCTGGTCGGATGAAAATATGCCTGAAGAATGGAACCTCAGCATCGTTTGCCCGATCCACAAAAAAGGAGACCCTCTGAACTGCGCCAACTACAGAGGCATAAGTCTCCTCAACATCGCCTACAAGATCCTATCTGCCGTAATATGTGAACGCCTGAAACCGTTTACCAACAACCTGATTGGCCCTTATCAGTGTGGTTTTAGGCCAGGAAAGTCCACAACCGATCAAATTTTCACACTTCGGCAGATCCTGGAAAAAACTCAAGAAGTCCAAATCGATACCCACCACCTATTCATCGATTTCAAAGCCGCATATGACAGCATTTATAGAGACGAACTGTACAGAGCCATGTCTAGTTTTGGTATACCGCCCAAACTCGTCCGTTTGTGTAGGATGACGATGGAGAATTCTCGCTGCTCCATCAGGGTCGGAAACGACCTCACCGACACATTCGATACCAAAAAAGGATTTAGGCAAGGCGATGCGCTGTCATGTGACTTCTTTAATCTGATTCTTGAGAGAATTGTGCAAAACTCCAAAGCCAACACCAGAGGCACAATTTTCCAAAAGTCGGTGCAACTACTAGCATACGCTGACGATATTGACATCATTGGTAGGACTCAACGTGATGTCATAGCCACGTTTACTAGTATAGAGAAGGAAGCGGCAAAAATGGGTTTAGCAGTAAATGAGGGTAAGACTAAGTATATGCTGTCAACACGAAAGGACACACAACATCGACGAATTGGACAGAACGTCACCATTGACAGATATAACTTTGAGGTAGTACGGGACTTTGTCTACCTCGGCTCCGCTATTAACTCTGACAACAACATCTCGTCAGAAATTAAACGAAGAATTACTCTTGCCAACCGCTGTTTCTTCGGGCTAAGAAGGCAATTTAGTAGTAAAGCCCTCACTCGAACTACTAAGGAGATCCTATATAAGACCCTGATCATCCCAGTCCTGCTCTACGGCGCTGAAGCATGGACCGTATCAAAAGCGGATGAAGAAATCCTTGGTAGATTCGAGAGGAAAATTCTTCGAAAAATCTTCGGTCCCGTTTGCGTTGACGGCCTATGGAGAAGAAGATTCAACCAAGAACTATACGAGCTGTACAGCGACATGCCCCTGGTCAAAAAACTCCGCATTGGACGTTTAAGATGGCTAGGACATGTAGAACGAATGGACACCAATACTCCGGCTCGCAGAGTCTTCGATTCCCAGCCAGACGTCGGACGCAGTAGAGGAAGACCTCGCCTTAAGTGGCGCGCACAAGTGGAAACCGACCTCAACCAACTTGGAGTGCGCAACTGGAGGCAGTTAGCTAAGGACCGGGCTAATTGGAGAGGCATGTTGGTTGAGGCCCAGGTTCATTCCGGACTGTAGCGCCACTTAAGTAAGTAAGTAAGCCTTTGTTCCCTCACTTGTATATCAAAAAGTGAGAAAACAAAGGAGGTATTGGTAAAATATATCGACATTCGGTGTTTATTCTTTAACTAGGAAAATTAAAAATTTTCCACAAAAATCACGATAGGTTATAAACCCGCTTGCCAACATGTCGGTACGGTATTGTTGCCCTCGGTATGACCGGCACAAATACGGTAACGATTGTATTCCGTGCATGTATTTGAAAGCGATTCTTCTGATTAGTTCGGAATTTGCGAAAAAGACTTGGTATGAAACTTCAGTTAAGTTGACGACCTTAATACAGCGAATGTTCCAATCCGGAATTTAATTTTATATGCCTGAAATTCCATTTTGGTAGGTTAACAATTAACTGATGCTAAGGTTCCATTCTTCAGGCATAATTTCATCCGACCAGATTTGTCTTATGAGTTAATGGATGTTTCTTACCAAGTCATCTCCACTGGCTTTAGAAAGCTAAGTGGGAAGGCCGTCATTTTCGGAATCCTTGTTAAGCTTGAGTTAAGAGATTGCTATCCTCACTTCATTTAGGTCGGGTCGTTAGTAGTTTTCGCTGTCGTCGCCAATATTGAATGCTTCGTTCTGGCGGAATGTTGTTCGTCATCGCCGTTTAATAGTCTGAAGAAGTAGTTCTTCCATGTTCACAGCATCGACTGTGTCTCTACTACGATATTTCCTTGTTCATCTCGATGATCTGCTCGAGCCTTGTGTTATGGGCTTTGACGTTTTACACTTTAAAACTTGCGAACATTGTTCCTGGAGTGGCACCTCTCTATATCCTCGATCGCGAGCTATTCTTGCTCTTTTTTCTTCTTTCTGAAATGTTCTTCCCTTCTTATCTGCCTACAGAGCTCAATGGCAGCTCTCGTCTTCATCTGCAGCTTAGCCTTGTAGGGAGCATCTGTCGGCATTCCTCATCAAACCAAGTGTTTCTTGCTGGTGGGCGTGAGAAATCTAGCACATCAGTTGCGGCTGATCTAATGGCTTATTGGCCTCGTTGCCATTGTTCTTCGGCATTTGATGATGGTAATATGGTGTAGGGGTTAAGGGATACGCATTCGCAAAGGCCTTGGGGGTCTCTTGCGTGCGCAGTCTTTTGACATTAAAGTTTTTCACAGTATTTCTGTTTTGTTGTGGCGTATATGGGATACATTCTTAATTTGACTGCAACAAGGTAGTGGTCCAAGACGATAGTATGCTCGCGGAATGTTCGGACAACCAAAATAAGTGCTTCTCTTTTGTCGCAATGTGATCATTTTGATTGACCGTTCGTTGATCTGGAGACCAGCATGTCAGTTTATGGAGGAGGAAAACGTGTACTGGCTATAGTGGCATTTCGTTCCGTAGCGGAGTCAATTAGCCGAAGTCCGTTTCCAGACGTGTTGTCGTCTCTTCCTAGATTTGCGTTAAAACCTCCCATCGGTCATAAGTTTAGTCAAGAAGCTCGTAGAAACAGTGTTTCGCTATATAGCAACTTTTTTCTCCGTTGGCCTTGATGCGGATTTCGGTTATGTCTTGAAAACTTAAGACTTATCGGCCATGTCTGGCGCTTATAACAATACTACATCCGAAGGTCCGTAGTAGATATCACCATTGTTCATGCTCTTTTTGCTTTTTTTAACAACAGAATCACCAAAAAGGTTTTGGTTGTCGCGATTATCTTTTAAAGTTCTGTCAGATACCTCCAATTACCTAGTGTGCATTCGTCCCAAACGATCAATTTACATACCTGTAAAATGTTGAAGCTTGGTTTTTCGTTGATTTGCATGTTCAACGGTAATTTCAAGGCAGAATCTGCAGTTCGTCAGCCTTCTTATAAAGTCGCATCTATAGCAGATCTGATTTTCGTACGGTCATTTCAGAAAGTTACAAAGGAAAGTAACGACATATTTGTTCCGAAATTTAATTTGTGATTAAACTTTTAAAATTCTACAAATACTTCAAAGTCAAAATTAGCTAAATCGCTTCAGCCGTTCTCGAGTTTGATTGAGACTAGCGAACGTCAATTCATTTTTATATATATTGATTGTATTTCTTTTGTTGCGTTGCTCATATAATCTTTGAAAAAGTAAAAAACTAACGAAGACAATCTGTTTCTTGAAATAATCCTTCTTTTCACATTATTGTGCATACTTGGGAAATAAGAAAACATCCTCAAAGATACAGGGTGAGACGGATCATAATTTTGTTTTTCTTCTGAATCTGAATAGAAACACGATATGTATGTAAGATACAAAAAAAAAAATATTAAAACATCTCAAGAAAATCTCTCATCTGTTTCTGTTGCGTTGCAAGATATGATACACGTTTCCTCATTTGCCACAACACAGCAGGAGTTGGGAAATATTTTTTGTGAAGGAATCAGCAGAAAATTCGCTCGTTCATCTATGTTGTGTTATCCCTTTGGCAGGATTTGAAGGATCGATGTTCTTCTATACATATGCAGAGGTCTCCCTTTTAGTTTTCGTATATGTTTTTGGTATCTCTTTTTTTTTTTTTTTTGCAATCTTTTGCTGTAACACACTTTAGCAGATGGTGGATGGATATAGATGGATACGAGAGTAAGATGTAGTCTTTTCCGTAACATTCCTCGAATTATGTTAGCTTGTAAGGGGCTTCGGAAGTCGGGAATCTTTATATAGATACGATTATATTAATATTGTATTTCCTTTTCCTAAGGCTATGCGAACCACGTCACACTTCATTTACCTTACTATGAATTCGAATGAGGGATATCTTATAACTGTAGATAAATACTAACATGCGAGTGCGTTTGACTGTAGGCGATAGGAAAAGCATTTCGATTTTTTTTTTACGTTGAGAGGTATATATGTTTGGACTTTGTGAAATTTGGGTAAAGGGTCTATTGTTAAAATGGATTTACTCTTATTATTAAAAGGAAGTTAATATTTTGCATGATAGGTCAGGATAATTACATTTCTAAACTAGGAATTATTTAGTTTTTATTTATTATTTATTTATTATTATTATTTTATTATTATTATGCTTTATTTCACACAGTGTTTTGATTTAGTGAAAAGTATGAAATAGTAACGTACAATCTATTGTCCGAGTGACAAGAGTCGAATGTACCAAGCAATCTACGCTAATAATTACATAAACAATTGTTAATGGGGAATTTCAAAAGGAAGCAATGGCAAAAAAAAGTTTAATTACAAAGTTAAAAGAGAATGAAAAAGCAAGTGTACCAGACCTACAATGATCAATATTCATAAAAAGAAACTATTTATGGCTGAATGATCCAAAGACAACAACCATTTTTTAACATCTTTTAAAAATACATTTTTTACCCTCTCACACCTAATGAGATCTGGAAGTGAGTTAAACAAACGGGGTGCGGTGGCATAGTAAAATCTTTTGAAGGATGTTTTATAAGCTGTAGGAATAGTTACCAAACTTCTAGTATTGACCCGTAAATTATAGTTATCTATGTTTCTTACAGAGTAAAATCCCGAGTTTTCGAAAAATATTTTTAAGACTTTGTAACAGTAAAGATGCCTTAAGGGAAGAATTTCAAGGGTTCTGAACAATAAAAGACTTGGAGTTCTGCGATTTACTCTGCATAAAATCCGTATTGCATGTTTCTGTTTTATTAATAGTGACTCCGTTTTATTAAAATAAGCACCACCCCAACAAGAGATACCATATTGCAGCTTAGATTTTAAAAGACCATTGTAAACGAGTTTTGTAATTGATTGTGGACAATATAGACTTAGATGATAGAGTTGTTTTACAACTCTATTGAGATATTGTTTGAGATAAAGTGTATGGTTATTCCAACAGAGCTTGTTATCTAACACTATACCTAAGTATTTAAAATTGTCAACGCACTCAATCCTAAAACAATCATTGCAGCAAGATTTTGAATTATTAAATGTTGTGAAATTATCATTTATATTAGTAAAGCTAAATTGTAAGCAACTTGGAGAGTGATAATAAATCAGCAAATCATGACAGGTTTTACTTTTAAAATTAAATATCATATATTTGGTTTTATCACTGATTATTAGTTTGTGATTTATGAACCATTTCCTTAGTAAATCGAGGTCATAGTTAACATCTGCAAAATTATTCAGCAAACTTGTGTTTGAATATGAAAGAGCAGTATCATCAGCAAACGCTGTAACTTTACCCTTAAAAGGTTGAGAGAACAATGAATTGACATATATCCGGAACAAAATAGGACCCAAAACTGAGCCTTGGGAGTTAAGTTCAATGCAATTCGGAGCGCTATAAATATTTTTGATTTTTACCATTTGCTTCCGATTTTTCAAATAGGAAACAAACCAATCGTATATATAACCCCTAAACCCTATATGAAAAAGTTTGGCAAGTAATATTGAGTGATCTACCATGTCAAAAGCTTTAGTGATGTCAATAAACAAGGAAGACGGTATTTCTGATAAATATAAACTGTTATACAATTCACCAGTTAATTTTAACAGTGCTGTCTCAGTAGACCTTCCATTCCTAAAACCAAATTGACAATCACTAAAGAAATGTTTTTTATCTAGAAACGAAACCATTCTTGATTTAATACCTTTCTCAAATACTTTTGAAACTATCGAAAGTAGAGATATAGGACGATAGTTATTTAAAATAGTATTATCACCTTTTTTGTGGAGTGGTATTACTAGATACTGCTGTCTTTAGGGATTGTGGAAAAATACCTAGCTGTATACTAATATTAAATACATAACACAAAACATCCGAAATATGAAACGTAATTTTTTTCAACATAAAGCTTGATATATTATCAAAAGAGGTAGAATTTGATGTTTTAAGAGAGCAACTTATTTTATGAATCTCCAGCGCAGTGAATGGTTCACAGAAAAAACTTTCAGTATGACTATCCGTATTATTATTGATATCAAAATTAAAGTTATTGTGTGTTGAGTTCTGAAAAGAACTTATGTTACAAAAATAATTTTTAAATAAATCAGCAATTTCTAAAGAATCAGAGATATATGAGTTGTTTGCATTCAAAACTATATCAACTTCGGAAATTTTTCTATTGAGAATTTCATCAACAATCCACCATTCTTTTTTAGAATTTCCAAGACATGCAGCTAATTTATTACGGAAATAATTATCTCTACACAGAGGGATTTCCACTTTAAGCTCATTACTTAGCTTTTCGAAATACGTTTTAAGCCTAAAATTATGAGGGTGTTTTCTTACACGAGCTCAGAGCTTATTTTTTTCCGAATTTTTTTCAGGAGTGATAGAGTCATCCATGGCTTCAGACATTTATTTTTGTTATTTAGACTATTTATGTACTTGCTATTAGAGATGTGAAATTGAAGCTTATTAAGAAATAAATCAAATGCAATAGATGGATCACTTGCACTAAAAACAACTTCCCAAAACTCATAATTCAAGCGGCTTTTCAGAATCCCAAAATTGATTTTGACATGTGTTTGTGTTTGACACTCAGTTGCTTTGGTACGTGACACATTTAAACCAAATTGAATAGAATAGAATAGAAGTTAGATTGGATTACTAAATGAAAATATTTTTAAAAATTCAACTTGGTGGAGAAAGTGGATGTGAAGTCAGGTTTTTTTGTAAGCTTCAGACTTACTAATATTCTAAATTCATACCCGAATAATAGTTTTTTCTTCATTTTATAATGTTATGCCTGAAACACACTAACACAACAATTTCCCCATCAAAAGACCATTTTTGGAGGAATTGCTCTAACGTTGAAAGTCGATGTGGATATGAATGTTGATGTGTCGATGTACTTTTGGCCAAAACCATATGTTGTATATATCTGTGGCCACAATCAATAACCGCTTAATTCGACATATGAAAAAAACATGTGAGAAGGCTACAATCCGCCATGCGGATCGGTTAATACCTTATCCCATCCCATACTTAAAAATAATATCTCCAAAATGAGGGCTTTATTGCGATAAAATATTGAAAATGACGTTGTCACAACATATTGTTCAGACGGTTTTTCTTTGCATATGCCTTGGGGTAGGGTATACAAATGGTTTTTGTAGGAAAACGCCCCTAAAAAGTGGGCGTGGGTTGTTCTGCTGGGAGCAACAAAGAGTACGTTTACCAAATTCATCATTCTAGCTCTACATACCCAAGAGTGCCTCAAGGCAGTAAAAGTGAAATATATACAAAATCAGCCAAATAAAAATTTTTGTTATTGAAGGTAAAATATTAAATTTATAAAAATAGTGCGTTGCAGCGAAGAAATTGTGATGAGTGCCATGAGGCACTCTTGGGACTTCTCGCAACTTTTACTAGCAGCGCCTATTTCCCAACTGCATGTAATTTTCGTGTTTTTTTCTGTTTATTATATGATTTTTCTTTAGACATATTCAAATAAAATCGAAATTGCAGACCAAAAGCGTAAAGGTTTAAATTGTCCGAATTGACCAATGAAAAGTTGCTGGATTTGTTCAATGAAGTTGAGTCGGACGATGAACTCTTGCGTAACTCTAGTGATGACGATGAAGAAAGCTTGGATTTGTTAGAAGCACTGAACCCAACATTGGAGGACGCCGAAACTATTTCATTTGTAGACAATACCGCTGAAAATGTCAAAGATAAGGTTCAGAAGCTGGAAATTCCCCAAAATCCTGTAAAGAGACCTCGTTCACCACTGCCGACAATTGAATATTCAGCGTGTATATCTGAGCCTTCTTCTGGTGGTTTCAATTGTGCCGGTAAGAAAACCAAATAATAGAATGGTATTCCAATAACTAATTAATTTATGAACAGGCGTTGAATCAATAAAAATGGTGCCGACTAAGATAATAAGGCAGTTGCATGTCAACGACGTAGTTTTTCGGGGAGATTCTTCACTACCAGATTGTATAAAGGAACTTGAAACACCGTTGGAGATTTTGTGTTACTTCTTCGATTCAGAGATTATGAATATGATTGTTGAAGAAACCATTTGTTCGTCACTAACGGAAAACATCGCTAGTCAGTTTAAATTCAGCATTGACGATATCCATCACTATATTGGAATTTTGATCTTCATGTCAATTTATCGGTACCCGAATATAAATAGCTACTGGGATATAAATGCATTTGGACATTTCCATGTCGCGAAACAAGTTTAAAGAAATCAAAAAATGCTTTGCATTTCGGGATGAGACTAAGCGAATCAAGAAGGTTGAACCAGGATACGATTCACTGTATCGCACGAGTTACAATCGTCTTATTTATATACCAGAATATTTTATTAAATTCTGGAGGGAAACTCAAAAAATGAAAAGTCGTACTCAAATCTTTTGTGTTCTTTATTGGTTGACATCCACTTTCCGACTGCCGATTAGCCGTCCACAAATAGCTTACATTATCGAAATATGAAAAATAAGTATATTGATAATAAACCGGTATTATTTTAGTGAGAGAGGAGAAACAACAATATATATAATGCAATGTTAGGTATTAATTACAATTTTAGAGAAAGGAGACTTATCAACTTAGTTTAGCAAAGCGTATGAATTTTTGTTGCCATGAAGATGGAGAGTTTCCATGAGCCCCTTCCAGCGTATGCTGTAGTGCTTGTTGAAGAACATGTTGCGTGTGAAACGTAACTCCTCCCGTGTAAGAATGGACCGAGAGCATCGAGCGTCATAATGTTGGACGTGAAGATGTGATAGCTGAATCGTTGACGTCCATCATTCCTTATTATTTTTGTTCCATATCCCTTGGATTGCTTCTTGGTTTGTCCATATTTAAATGTTTCTAACTCATTGGTTTTAGGAAAGGACAAGGGAGATGGTATGTGAAAATTGATTGTTTCTCTTTCTTTCTATGCTTATGTTAATTATTGGTAATGAATAATTATATAACTAAATGGTTCAGATTCGTTTAGAACAAAATACAAAAAAAAAATAATTGTCAATTCGACCCAATTTGCAACATAAGAAAGTATAAATTTCTTAATTGATAACGCACTTGCTTTATTACAGTGTGTTCAATTTTCTGACAACCGCATCAACGAGTTCGTTATTAGCGAATTTTTTTCTCTTCTTTACCTTTTGCTTATGGACTTTTCGTTTATTGGAATCAATAGTTACTTTATTATTATTAATGACTATATGTTCGTTAAATCGCGGAGCTAATTTATTTCGCCTATCGTCGAGTTCATATATCTTTTCATTTTTGCTAAAGTTTGGTGGATCATTTCGTTTTTTATTTCGTTTATCTATTATGTTTTTTTTATATGCCAAATTTCGTTCATAAATTAAATTACTTAGAAGATTATAATTCTGTATATGTTCATTCAAATAGTCTTGTTCAGTTTGATGTCTAATAGGTTCGATAGATGGGAATATGTTGTTTTTTATTATATGGCCAGTTATTGCTTCAAAAGGGGTCAACTTTGTTACAGAGTGAATTGAATTATTGTAAGTAATGGCAGCCTCATCAATTGTTTCAGATATTGTTTTTGTGGGATATTGTGATTTGATGATTCTAATCAGCTCAGTTAACGTAGAATGCAATCTTTCTACTGGCGAATTTCCCGTTGATGTTTTTGCACAAGTAAAATGAAGTTCTACATTGTACAACTCCAAAAATTCTCTAAACAAGGTCGAGATGAACTCACTGCCGTTGTCTGTTATGACATTTTTTGGAATACCGTGGTGAGAAAAATAATGCTTTAGCTTTTCTATGAGGCTAATGCTATTTCTACTTGGTAATATATAAACACAAGCAAATCTAGTAAACTTATCCAGTATTGTTAAGCAGTTTTCCTTGCTTATGGAATAAATATCTAGATGAAGTATCTCAAGGGGCTTGGTTGGTGTCTCAGTAAGCTCGTACTTTAGAGGTTCCCTTAACCGATCATATTTGTTCTTGTGACAAATTTCACAATTATTTATGATTCTAGTGATAACGTTTTTAATGTTTGGGAAGTAGTACTTCCTCTTCAGGTGTTCATAAGTTTCTGTTATTCCTCTGTGGTTAGATTTTTGATGGTAATTTCTGACTAAAGCTTCTTGTTCGTCATATTCAGTTATGTCATCTAAAAGCACAGTACACCTAACCAATTTAAGACGGCTATGGTTAAAGAACTTTGAATATGCAGCCTGAACTGATCTAAAAGTATCGTCGTCGGTTAATACAGCAGTGTTCTTTTTAGTATTTGCATAATCTTTAAGAATTTTAACTACAAGAGCTTCGTTACTAATATCTTTGCTTTCTATGAGATGTCGCTTTTTCTTTCGAAATAAAATTTTTAAAGTAACATGGAGATTTGGTCTACTCGCGTTAGATTTTAATATAAGCTGGTTAGAAAATGCATTGAGAGGACGTTCGGAGATAGGAATGCCATCATCACAGTTTTCTTGAGCTGAGTGAACAGTCGATAAATGTTCTGAGTCATCTACATTATTTTGAATGGATGAGTTGGTAATGTTATTCTCAGATTGAACCTTAAGTTGCTCGTTCGCGTTTAGTTCTATCCGCGACAAGGCATCAGCATTGATGTTTAATTTGCCCTTTTTGTGCACTACCTCATAATTAAACTCCTCGAGCTTAAGGCGATAACGCATTAATTTACTGTTTGGGTCCTTAAGGGAAAAAAGCCAAGTGAGTGGTTTATGGTCGGTCACAATTGTGAATCTTCTCCCAAACAAATATGGACGAAAGTACTTAGTAGCCCAAGTTATAGCTAAAAGCTCCTTCTCTATTGTGCTGTAATTCTGCTCAGATACTGATAAAGTGCGACTTGCATAACAAACCGGCTTATCACATCCTATTTTTCCTTGAGACAGCACAGCCCCTAGAGCAACGTTACTCGCGTCTGTAGTAAGGTTGAAAGGGAGAGAAAAATCTGGGTATTTCAAAATGGGATCGTTGCAAAGAAGATTCTTACAATTTTCGAAACATGCAACATACTGGGAATACTGGGTTTGGTCAAGTGAGCAAAATCTTTTATAAATTTTCGGTAGTAACCGACTAGCCCTAAAAATGATTTTATTTGCCTGGTGTTTTTGGTATGGGAAATCTTTTAATTGCTGATATTTTATCCGGGTCAGGCTTGACACCATCAGCTGTTACCAAGTGCCCAAGAAACGAAACTTCCTTACGTAGGAACTCTGACTTATCCAATTGAATTTTTAGATTTGCCGCTTGCAGTTTTTGAAAGACGCGTTTAAGGTGTTCAATATGCTCCTGCAAAGATGTCGAAAACACAATAATGTCATCCATGTAAACGAGACATATTGTACCCTGCAAGTCACGAAGGACATTATCCATCACACGTTGGAACGTTGATGGAGCATTTTTTAAGCCGAAAGGCATTCTTACAAACTCGTAATGGCCGTGTTCTATTGTAAAAGCAGTTTTGGGAATATCTTCGTCCTTTACCTGGATTTGATGGAAGCCGGATGCAAGGTCTAATGTGCTGAAATATATTGATTTGGCTAGTTTATCCAGGATATCAGTTATATTTGGAATGGGGTATCGGTCCTCTATAGTCTTCTCATTCAATTTGCGATAGTCAATAACAAGTCGCCATTTTTCTTTGCCACTGGCGTCTTTCTTTTTTGGTACTATCCAAATTGGAGAAGACCAGGGGGAGTAGCTTGGGCGTATAATTCCGCCCTTAAGCATTTTTGTAATTTGCTCCTGAATTTCTTTTTTGTGAATGTAAGGATACCGATACGATTTTGCATAGATGGGAATATTATCTTGAGTCTTAATTTCATGTTTTATTTCGTTTGAAAAACTAAGATTTTGGTCATTTTTAAAAAATATATCTTTGAATTCTAGACAAAGAGATTTAATATTTGTTTTCTCTTCTTCGTTTAGGTGGTTAGTGCGAATCAATTCTAACAAATTAGAGTTTTGCAAATTATGGGTGTTGTTACTAATGAAAAAATTATGTATTTCCAAAAAATGATTTTGATCAATTCTTTGGGATTTTATTGGTTGTTCAATAGTAAATTTTTGTGGCGAATTAGAACTATTTACTGCTTCTAGCAAAGAATACCACGCGGACGCTTTATAAATACCCTCAGATATCGATAGATTTTCTTTTATCTGCATTGGTTTTACATAAATAGTTCCTTCTTCGATATCAACAGGCAAAGGTACAACAGCTTTAGAAAGTTCAGGAATAGTAAATGGTTTCGACATATAGTTAGGCTTATAGTTCAAAGAAATTTGAGTATTGTAATTTTTAAGAACAGAGTTTTTCAGATCAATACTCATACCTAATTTCTTTAAAATATCTGTCCCTATAAGTCCATCGAAATAGCTGTGGAATTTGAAAATCAAAAACGAAAGTTCGTGTGTGGTGTTAAGTTCTAGTAGTCCATTCAATTTTATTTCTTTGTTTAGTAATTTTGACTCGAAAATTGTTTTAATTTCAATTGGATTTATAAATTTAGTTTTTTCGTTAGATACTATGTGTGGATTGATAAAGGACTTGTTACTTCCTGTGTCAATTAGAAATTTTAGAGGACTTTTGCATAGACTGTGCACTGTTATATATGGTAACACGTTCGAATTATAATTATTCATTTCTATATACCCGATTGATTCTCTAAGGCTTGTAACCGAAAATTTGAATCGTCTATTTCGTTGCTATTTTCATGTGGCTGTTGTTGTGGCTGTGATTGTGGTGGGGTATTTGGTATATTAAAATGTTGGTAGAAGTTCTCAGGATTTTCATTATGACAGGGTTCTAAATTTGGTTGCTGGTATGAGTTTGTTAATAAGGGATTATTTGTGTAGTTGTCATAATTAAAATAACTCTCAAAATTATGAAAATTATTAAATTTATTGTTTTGCAAATTATTGTTATTATTAGGTAAACGATTAGAATTTCGGTTTGTGTTGCCGCTATATGTATCCATTGGCTCTGGTGGCGGAAATGGTCTATTTACAGAATACTGATTGCCGTAATTGTTAGGAACCGGAATTTGTCTATTTGTGATGTTTTGAAGATTTTGATTGTTATTGCTGTTACTATTGTTGTTATTTCTTACTATTGTCTGAAATCTGTTTGGATGGTTGAAAAAAGGAGGTTGAATGCTATTATTTATCGCAGTATATGTTGGAACTGGAGTGTATGTCCCTAAATTGGGAAATTGAGGTGTGAACGAATTTGGATTATTATTTGAAAATTGATTGTTTGTATTTCTTTTATAAGCAGATGCATGTGGTATACGTTGCTGGTCTTGAAAGTAGTGACAATTTTGTTCCTGCAAGCAAAAATGATAGGCTTCAGAAAGTTTTTTGGGTCGCATAGATCTTACGGTAGAACCCAACGGTTCTCTAAGACCTGACAAAAAGGCGTTTAAGCACATTTCCTCGTACAAATTCAATTTTGCTAATATAACGTTTTCGTCGGTTTCGTGAACCTTGACATGGTTTGTCATTGCTGACGAAATATCAATTACTTTCGAATAAAATTGTTCCAGATTATTTTGATTCTGACGTAATTGATAAAGATCGCGAATCAGGCTTGTTTCATATCTCTTGTCAGAGTAATGAACAATCAAGTTATTTTTAATTTCACTCCAATTTATCGCCGTTCCATATAGATTTAGAACTTCATTAGCCTGGCCTATAACTTTGTTTCTTATAGCACGTAAAATTATTTTGTGATATATCGAACCCTCTATCTGCGGTATGATATGAAGGATTTCTTCCACATTTGTCAAAAAATCAAAAAGCAATCTAGGGTTCCCATCAAATGTGGGCAAATCTTTAACGGCATCGGGAATTCTTAATGAATTAAAAATATCCGCTGCAATCAAAGCTTGGTTTGGTGTACCCGGACCGTTATTCATATTATCAATGCCGAAACTCGTGTATGAAAATAGAAAACACGCGTTTGAACCTTCAATGTTCTTAGACCTAGCTAAATTTTGTTCTATACTTAAATCTGTATCACTATTATATATTTTAATGAAATTATCTAAATTTATTTTAATTTTTTTTGAACTAAAACTAGCTAAACAACCAATTTTCACTTGGGTATTTTGTTTTTTTGGATATGGGAGACATAGGAAAAAGGAAAAACCAATGAGTAGATCCACGTAAATGGACTCACCTTACAAAAAAAAATCCACGTGCTGTTTTGGGATTCTCCTAGGGATGTTGGTGTTGGATATAGGATGTCTTAGGAGGATGTAGATGTAGGATAAGGGATCTCGTCAGGATACTCTCACGCCTATATTCGCTAGACATGTGATTTTGCTTATATTCCAATTGTGCGGTTCTTTTAAGCTAACGGATTAATATCCTCCACATCGATGATCATTCGATATGTGCTTTTTAGCTTTTTAATCGATCAATTGTATTATAGCTACTGAATTTTCACTAGAAATTGTCGAAAAAGCACCCAAATGACTGCGCCAGTTACAATCGTCTTATTTATATACCAGAATATTTTAGAAGAAAACTCAAAAAATGAAAAGTCGTACTCAAATCTTTTGTGTTCTTTATTGGTTGACATCCACTTTCCGACTGCCGATTAGCCGTCCACAAATAGCTTACATTATCGAAATATGAAAAATAAGTATATTGATAATAAACCGGTATTATTTTAGTGAGAGAGGAGAAACAACAATATATATAATGCAATGTTAGGTATTAATTACAATTTTAGAGAAAGGAGACTTATCAACTTAGTTTAGCAAAGCGTATGAATTTTTGTTGCCATGAAGATGGAGAGTTTCCATGAGCCCATTCCAGCGTATGCTGTAGTGCTTGTTGAAGAACATGTTGCGTGTGAAACGTAACTCACGCGTACATTTTATGATCATCTTAACCATAGATTTGATTCAGTACCAAAGAAAGCACGACTCTGTATCGATGAACAAATATGCAGCACGAAAATGAGGCACCACCTTCGGCAGTATATGCCCAATAAGCCTCATAAGTGGGGCATCAAGCTGTTTGTGTTGTGCGACTCATTTGGTTATGCCTACCGGTTTGGAATCTATAGTGGTGCAGGTGACAACGTGATCTTACCTGCTCATCCAGATATTGGAGCTGCGGCCAACATTGTTGTACGCCTGACAAAAACGGTACAAAGTATCAAAAACCACATAATTTATTTCGACAACTTTTATACGTCTTTACCTTTGATGGTTTATTTGCGTGCTAAAAGGATATGTAACCTTGGTACAATGCGTGTTAATCGCATTCCAAATTGCAAGCTACCGAATGACATTACGATCAGAAAAGCCGTTTGCTTGCTGTCCACTTATATGGGTGTTAAGCCATTTTTGAAATTAAATGCAAATGACGAAATAGCAAAGATAGCTCGTTACGACAGGAAATCTAAAAGACACATAGAGGTTCATTGTCCCCAAATTATTCGGGAATATAATGCCCACATGGGCGGTGTAGACCTCATGGATGGACTTATGGGTCGTTTTCATATTCGAACAAAAACACGGGATGCCATGACTCGAATTTTTTACCATTTGGTTGATATTGCAACAAGCGCATCAAAAAGGAAAACAAGAGCACAGACAAATTGTTGAACCTTCCGGAGTTTCGCGAATCAATTGCTGCTGGTTTGGTGACATTTCAAAGAAAGCGGGCGCCCATTCTGTGATTATGATCCGAAAAATCCGTCACCATCATCACAACGAACTGCTCAACCAGGTTGGACAATGCCATATTAATCCACGGCGAGATCTTCAAAGCCATCGCTCACAGTTGGTGAAAAATCAAAATATCCAATTTCGGATATACGGTTTGATGGAGTCAACCATTTCCCTGCTTGGATGAGTCGAGACAGTGGCAAGAGATGGTGCAAGCACTGTAAGAAATCGCAAACACAATGTGTGTGCACAAAATGTAATCTGCACTTATGCTGTACAGCAAATAAAAATTGTTTCTTTGAGTATCATAATAAAAAATTAAAATAAACTCAGATATGTAAAAATTCACTTAAAACCCCAAGAGTGCCTTGAGGCACTTATTTACTTTCCCGCTTTTTTTACAGGTAAACAACAATTGGTACACACTTTTAGAGGTCATTTTTGAACTAAGGGCTACAATTTACCCCAAAAAATATTATCAAACTTAGTTTCTGCTAATATTCTTCAATTGGGTCTTAGAGCGTTAAGGCCCATGACAAATAATGAGCAAATTGTCAGCGTACGAATCCACGAATCCAGGCAAAAGGGGTGTAAGGCAGACATTTTGCTGGTGGAATTTCGTAAATGGAATTCTGGTGTATTGACAAAGCTAAGGTGGCAATATGTTTCCACCTAACATAGACATATGGCACATCGTTGAAGAGGGTATTTCATCAGGAGTACGACTACAATTGATTTGCGCGCACTCAAGGGGTTATGAATACCCTTTATATGTTTTAACACAGTGCGGGCGTTAAGGAAATTCGGGATAAGAAGAAAGGAGATACCGATGCACATTCTTTTTAAATGTCTGTAAGTAATAATGGAAAGGAAAAACAGAGTTTTGTAGAGCATTCCACATTCGTGTTGTTCGGTTTATGTACGAGTCTCTGTATTTCAGCGTTCGTCCGAACAAGGCTTCAGGGTAAACTGATTTGCATTCACAGCGTAACAGTATTATGGCTGAATTGTTGAATGGTAGAAATGCACTGGCTATTTCATTTGAACATTGGTTGTTAAAATAGCGATAAAAACATATGAGAGGCTACAATCCGCTCTGCGTATCGTTGAATACCCTATCCCATCCCATCCTTGAAATTAATATCCTCAAAATATAGGCCTTATGGCGATGAAATACAGAAAATGACATTGTCACAATATCAAAATTTTTGGTTCGACAAAAAACAACGTATTTCTATTGACAATGCCTTGGGATGGGGTATATAAATGGTTTTTGTAAGAAAACGCCCCCAAAATGAGGGCGTAGCTGAAAATGATCTATGGCGTAGGTGAAAATGATCTATGGACAAAATGTTTATATTACCATTGCGGAGTATTTGCATCAACAATTTTTTCGAATGTTTTAAAATTTGGACAAAAAGCGTTTTTTACTAAAAACACACCCAAAAAGTGAGCGTGGCAAAAAACTTTGTATGGACGAAATATAGATATAAGGATTGTCTAAATATGCTGCTCAGACATTTTTTTGAAATTCCTTACGGTTTGGCTTAAAATTACATTTTTCTAACAGGAGGCGTGGCAGTGGGCGGATTTCAAATTTTTTTACAATTGTTCTGCTTCGTATACCGAATTTCAACACTCTAGCTCAAAATTGAAGGCCCAAAAATCGGTGACACACAGACGGACGGACGGACAGACAGACATGGCTTAATCGACTCAGCTAGCGATTCTGAATCGATCCATATACTTTGAGGTATATGTATCGAAATTATTTCTCTATGTTACAAACTTAATGTCAAAAATAATATACCCCCCTATGGGATAGGGTATAAAAAGGTACGGCAGGAGATTTTTCGACGATGTTCAAGCAAAACTAAGGAGTTCGCTATTCTTGTGTCTCCTATACGTTTTTTTGCACGAGTTTGAATCCTATCTAGTGGTGCAATGTTGATTTTGGTGCACCTGACCAGACGTGCGCGTTGAAATAAAGTTAAGGGCGTATAAACGCTTTATATATCAGATCAGAGGGGTTTAAATATTTCTTACATCGATTAAGGTAACGTAGCCACATCGCTGCGTTTTTAGCGACTTCGAATACGCGGTCGTTCTAACGTAAGTCGTTAATAACACACATACCTAGCATGGGAAGCTTTTCGGTTTCTTCGACGTAAGTGCCATTCATGGATAATGGCTGTAGATATTGGTTTCGCTTCAATGACAGAAGACAGCATTGTGTTTTGAAGCATTGAAATCCACTCTGTTGGATTTACCCCATTTAATAATGCTGTGAAGGTCGGAATTCAATGAGCTTTACATATTTTGACGTTTTGAGTCCACGTTCGAAGGTGAGGGACGAGGACCTGAAAGGGAATATTAGAAGCTGAGGGTACTGTCATCAGCGAAGGAATGAATTGGATTAGAAGTTGCAGACAGGAGAGAGTCGGAGACAAAACTGAGCCTTGAGGGACAGCAGAATTTATTTGGTGAGTTGCAGACTTGAAAACGCCCAAAACAACTTGAATTGAACGTTTCGAAAGATAATCCATAGAAGAAGTTTTTGATCGATTCCAAATGCACTCATTTTCGACAAAAGGGTTTAATGCCAAACCCTGTCAAATGCCTTTGAAATATCAAGTGCAACAATTTTGTTTTCTCCACCATGGTGGATTGATTGGTTCCACTTTTCGGTGAGATATGTCATCAAATCACCAGTAGACCTGTTGCGAAAACCATACTGCCGGTCATTGAGAATTTTTCTTGTTTCGAGATATTTCATAAGCTGACGATTTATCAGCGTTACCATGCCCTTGCAAAGAAGGGACTTTAATTGGTCAACAAAAAGATTATATATCATGGTTCGAAATCACATTTCAATATTTCAGCATGGGTTTATGAGTGGAAGATCCACTTTCACAAATCTATCCCCGTTAACAAATTTTTGCACTAAAAGCATGGAAATTAAGAAACAAGTAGATATTATATCTACACATTGAAATCGCTTTTTATTAGTTTTCTTCGACCAATACTCGAATATTGCTGCGAAGTTTGGTGTCCATGCTATAGTAATAGCATGATTCGTATTGAAAAAAATTCAAAAGAGATTCAGGTTTGTTTTTTGAAAGTTAAATTGGTCTCTGCCTTTGCCATCTTATGTAAAATTACAACCTCTTTATACAAGAAGTAAATTCTTCTTTATTTCGCTTGCAAGGGAAGTTGTAACGGGTCATATTGATTGCATCCAATTACTATCTTTGTGTAATGTTTATGTTCCAGCACGTCCACTTAGAGCTAGGCTGCAGTGTTTTTTTGCTATACCAGGATATGAAACTAATTATGGTCATAATGAACCTGTCACAAACGCATGTCTTCATTTTAGCCAATATGCAAAAGCATATTGATAAAGATTATCGAAGCAATTAAATAATAAAGATTATGTATTACCTAATTTTATAAATAATATTACTATATCATTCTAGTCTAAGAAAGTAAAATGTACTTATAGATGAAATAAATAAGAAATATGAGCCAGGTAGTGACAGAATGACGCTTGGAAAAGACTTCAAAAGCGTTCTAGAGATGTCAATGGACCGGAAGACCGTTGGAAAAGCAGCGAGGACTATAAAAAGCCGACCGAACGACGACCGATCTTATTCGGAATTCCGCTGAACAGCAAATATAGTCGTAACCACTAAATTTAATAAAATCAACCTTCTCGGGAACCGTCATTTTCAAAATTATTTATTTCTTTTTGCTCTAATTTAGGCTCTGTTTGGCCCTCCTGAAACCGAGAAATACAACAATAGGAAAGAAACCAACAAATGTCAGGCTCTAGCAAGATATGTCTCGTTTCTCTTTCTTTTACGGACCTTAAGTAGGATAAATATATACAAATATAGACCTGCAAATCGAAACATGAGCATATTGGGATATTAAAATCCGTTGACATGGTATTGCCCAAGGCACTTTTTAGTCGTATGGTCTTAAATGCACGACGAGAAGCAGAACAAACCAGAACAAAGATCGATATATCGCAGCTTTAAAATCAACTCTGATGAGAAAAAGCGAGCTACTAAATTTTTGATTAAAACAAAAGCATTTCAAAAGCATTATAAATTCATAAATCAAAAACAAATCATTACCTTGTTAAGACAATGACGTCCTGTATCCAACAAAACCCGTTTTTTGGAGTCACTCAATCCATTTTCAAGTTGTATCGTAAAAACGTCTTTTAGAGATCACGTTCACCAACTTTCTCTATCTGGTTAGGAACAATAACAAAAGTAATCACCAAAGAACCCATCTGCTGCAGCTTCGCATCCGCTCTGTCGAAAAATTTCCATCGGAAAGTTCGTGCCAAAATGCTCATAAAAATCCTATCCCTTATCCGGCTTCGATCAGGGAAACAAAAAGACGAAAGTTTATACTCCCTGCCCAATCTCGTTCACACTCGATGCAAAAATTTGCCAGATAATCCTTCATAGTCAATCAGCCCAACCAAAGAAGTACCATTGCGGAAGGATTCTTTTTTTTTTTTTCCTTCAGCTCAATTTAATAACATTCCGCTAATATGGAGGGAAAACTATTTCTCTCCGGATGAAGCTCGTTTCGCGCCATCCTTGGTGGTGGAACTATCCACTTATCAAACCTAACCAGCAGCAGGAACATTCGGAAGGGACGACCCGTCGCAACGACCATAGCGATACGAATTTAGCAAAAGGATTTTCTTCATGTCATTTTCGATTTATTTAATAACATTGAATACGGCGAAGCGCGAAAAAGGATCCCAAACCAAAGTACCAGCTACGAAAGGAGTTGTTGGTATATCCAAGAGAAAAAAGGAACACATCTCCTTGTGAGGATATTGTGATACATTTTATGACTTAAGTTTTTTTCCGTTCTTTTCTTTGCTCCTTTTTTCCTTGCACTTTGAAGACATTTTAAATGCTAAGTTTTTTTTCCGGAAGGAAGATATCTGCTCACTCAAGAGACGAGGATAATCTTGTATGGTGCAATCGTTTATTACGAAGGATTTTATCTAATGGATGTGAGGATTTATAATAATGGATTGGAACTGAAGATATTGCCATCACTTCTGTTTCGGATTTTATATGCGAAAAGGACAGACACGAAAAAATGGTTTTTAAAGTCGTCCTCAAATGCGGAAGTGGTAAAATGAAAATCCAATTAAATCAAAATTGGCTGATTGATTGATGATTGTTGTCATGAAAGTTGGGCTTTAAATTAATTGAAAGTAAAAAGCGTTCTTTTTTGTTGGTGTGACATTGAAGGAGCATCAGATGAGTATTCAATAGGCAAAAAATACTGGACAGTAGTCAAGCAAGATGGAGGACTAAGTAGAAATGCAAGACGATTTATAAGCAGGCTCAGCTCATGAAAGTAGATCAGATAGATTGGCTATATATCTACGTTTATTAAAATAAACGAGGTAGCTTTTCGTAGCAGCATAAGCCATAACTAGCGTTGTGCAGCCTAGTTTCTAGACATTTCTGCTAATAGTGGTAGTGCATAGCAGAGCTGTAATGCTGTATTCCCTGGACGAGATGAAACGAGGTTCAACCTGTCTTCTTGAATTTCGTTAAGTAAATTTTAGACTTAAGTGGTAGACATGATGACATCGTCTATCCGAGTGTAGAAAGTCAGTCCAAGTGATAAGAATTAAAGGTCCAAATTCTTCGTGTTGAAATATTTGACAATGGAAATATAGGCATAAAGTCTCTGAATATCAATGGAAACTAGCATCGTTCTATCCTAAAGCCATAAGGTATATTTTCTATTTTGTGATAGCTACTACCAAAGGGCTCTAAATTGTTGGATGCAACAACGAATACACGCCCCTGTTGGTGAATGTACACTCCTGATCTGCAAGTTGTTGACCAACAGAAAATCTTAAGCATCAAAAGACCAATAGACCTAACCTAACCTACATATAGATGACAATTTGAAGCTTGATGTTAATTAATGACGTACTCAGTGCGCGATGGTTATCCACAGTTAGTGCGATAAACTTCCACGCAGAAGGTCTGTGTTCGATCCGCAGCCAAAACAATACCTTAAATGTTTCGTTAATAGCCCAAATTGCCGAGCTCATCCCAATTCAGCCGTTATAGTTCGGCATTAAAAAGGAAGTCTCGCCATCGTGCATATAAGTGCACACGAACACACGAATAGTTGTGCGAGAAAAACACAGGCACTGGATACTCACGAGCCTGTTGCGCCAATATTTTGTTTTGGAGTAGGGAAATAGGAATTGCAATGTTTTGAATACGATTTAATATACATACACTAGTCGGCATAAGTATTTTGACGAAATAAAAATCGTGCATTTTTGAGTTTAACTTCTAAATGGCTTGACAAGAATTCATGTTTATTTTTTCATTTTTATATATAACTAATACAAACTTAAAAATAGGCAAACAAATATTTTTTCATAGAAGTCAAAAAAGATATAAATTAATTTGTAATTTCGTGTGTTGGCATAAGTATTTTGACAAGTATATAACTCTAAGAAAAAACATTTTAAACTTAACAAAAGTAAATAAATAAAGAAGAATTTAGTAAAATATACAACCTCCTTTGGCTTCAATAACTTTTTGAAGGCGTCTCGGTACTGAATCTACTAAATTTTGAAGAATCTCTGGAGATATCTCTTCCCAAAGGGAAGTGACCTCAGAAATCGTCTCCTCTCTGGTTTTATTTAAAGAAACTGTTCTTTTGCGTTTCAAAAGAGACCAGACGTTTTCTATTATATTTAAATCTGGACTTTGAGGTGGCCAGTCCAAAGTGGCAACACCAACATCCTTCAAAAATTTAGTTATCATCCGGGCTTTGTGGCATGGGGCATTGTCCTGTTGCAGGATAAATGATTCACCAATAAGCCTATGGCCATTATACGCAACACATCCCCAGAACATGACAGAGCCTCCACCATGGCTCACTTTTTGACAAACGGGGCGTCTTTTTTGCCTTTCTACCTTTGACAATCTAACGTAAAATTTGTTTTTTGATGAGTTATACTCAAAGGAGATTTCATCTGTCCATAGAACGCTTCTCCAGTACTCCTTTGGCTTGTGCAGATGTTCCTTTGCAAAAGACAGTCTTTTAAGCTTGTTTACCTTTGATATGTACGGCACGTCCTTAGCTTTAAATGTTTTAAAATCTCCTTCCATTAAACGTCGTCGGACAGTGCGCTCACTGATTGGATTCGTTGCCGTCAAATTCCATTGATTTGCAGCAGTTTGAGGCTTCAGGAATATATTTCTTTTAAATTCCCGTAGAAGGGTTCGGTCTTCAGTGGGCGTTGTTTTGCGCTTAGCACCTCTCTCATTTGTGATGTCATTATGCTTTTTAAACTTATTGATTTGATAGTGCACAGTTTGACGCGACACATTAAACTCACTTGCTATGTCTTTTACTGCCGTTCCAGCGTTAAACTTCGCTACCATTGAAGATCTGACAACCAAACTCAACTCAGCCGTTTTACCCATGGTTTTTAATAAATTTTAATAAATTTTTATTTTGTTATCAACGTTTAATGTAAATTAAAGTTAACTATACAAGTTTTTTGGTTATCACGTGCTCAAAACTGTTAAAATATTTACACAAAGTTTCCGTCAAAATACTTATGCCACGTAAAAATTCTTTGTCTGCATGCGTTCTTATCAGCAGAAAGAGAATGCAAAAGGTAAACAATACAAAACTTGGCATGCATAGAGCTAAAAATAGATTCTTTGTTTCGCGCATCATTTTTGCACCGTTGTTTTAACGATAGCAAGCAAAGTTAGTCTCAATAGTCACAAAAAGGTTTCGTCAAAATACTTATGCCGACTAGTGTATATAGGGTGCACCATCTTTTATGTCGGTATGTGAATAATAGTATCCTATCTACAGTAGATAAATCTTGGAATAAATGTACGGTTGTCTTGTCAAACTTTTACCTGGTCTAAAAAGGCTGGTATAAAACACCACTTAGCTTTGAAAAAGATAGTAGTTACTTGCAGATGGGTTTTGTAACATGAGTTCCAACACGGACCTTTGAACTTTGACAGTTGATAACTGCCATATTGTTGAAGCTACAGTCTATCATGGACTGACATAGCGTTCAACAACACCTGATAAAATTGTGTTATCAAAATAAGTGTTCAGTTCGAGCAACGTTCTGTATGCTTTGCCCATTTTACGGTCGCCATAATCACCCTACCGAGAGTACTATTAGCAGTGTGGTGAATAAATTTGAGTCCACTAACACTTGTACATCGCCGAAACTCTAAATCTGAAGAAAACATCGCCGCTGTCCGCCAGAGTGTGCTGTAGAAACCGACGCAACCGATTTTTACGTCGGAACTTGAGCCTGGCTGCATCCGTACAGAATTTAACTGACCCAGGAGCTGAAGGTAAACGACGATCGACGACGTCGATTGTTCGCTGAATGGAGTTTGGAGCAGTTGGAAATTGACATTAATTTTCAACGAAAAATCATCTTCAACGATGAGGCTTGTTACGATACCAACTGACATGTTACTGTTTTGGTGTGGATATTATTTTTTTTTTGCGAGAATGACGTTGGCCGTGATGCCCAAGTCAACGGCGAGCGGTAGTTCCATGATTACTAACTTTTTTTTCCCTTAATTTGATGATATGGATACAACGACATGTGGATTCAATAGGAGCCGCTACCTGCAACACAGCTCACGCCATATATTGGAAATTCTACACAAGCGATTCGAGGGCATTTTACTTACGTGGAGGTGATGTGAACTAGCCGTATAGATCTTGCCATTTGGGCCCGTTACACTTTTTCTTGTGGAGTTTTTTTTTTTTAAAGTCGCCATCGGTCAAATTCAGCCTGGTTTATGTGCCAGAGTCATTGAAAATTAGATATTTTGGATGCGTGCCACCCAGCATTGATAGGCCTTTCAAATAAAAAAAAATTATGATATCTCACACCTAGCTTGTTTTATTTAAAACCAAAAATAGGAGGCGCTTAATAAAAGACCCTCTAAAACAAGGGTATACACTGAGCAGCATACTGTGGGCATCGTCCTCTTTGGCTAAATATTAATTTATCCTATATTGCCTTCAAGTGCTAATCATTGGATGTACAATGTACATAGGTCTCATCCAACAGAACTATCTGAAGTCATAAGTGCTATTATTAGGGGAATAGTTTTTCCCTTTATTCCCGATGGTTGGGTGTTGTAGAACGAAGGTAGACTCTGATTGGCGTTAACTTGGCAATGCCCAGTGTTGTAACTCTGACTACACATCAAATGTGCTTATTTTACCTCCAAGTGGTAACCATCGGGTACTGGTCTCATCCAACCGGATTTGACTTGCTAAACGATAAGTGCGAGTGTTGATAGAAAAGAAAAGCGCGCGATCGAGGATATAGAGAGGTGCCACTCCAGGAACGATGTTCGCAAGTTTTACCAAAGTGTAAAACGTCAAAGCCAAGGATACAAGGCTCGAACAGAATCCTGTCGAGGTGAACAAGGAAATATTGTAGTTGAGACACAGTCGATGCTGAGGATATGGAAGAACCACTTCTGCAGACTGTTAAACGGCGATGACGAACAACATTCCGCTGTCAGGCAGAACGAACCATTCAATATTGGCAACGACAGCGAAAACTGCCAACCACCCGACCTGAGTGAAGTGAGCTTTATAAGGCCGGCGGAGATGACTTGGTAAGTAACATCCACCAACTCATAAGCCAAATCTGGTCGGATGAAAATATGCCTGAAGAATGGAACCTCAGCATCGTTTGCCCGATGCACAAAAAAGGAGACCCTCTGAACTGCGCCAACTACAGAGGCATAAGTCTCCTCAACATAGCCTACAAGATCCTATCTGCCGTAATATGTGAACGCCTGAAACCGTTTACCAACAACCTGATTGGCCCTTATCAGTGTGGTTTTAGGCCAGGAAAGTCCACAACCGATCAAATTTTCACACTTCGGCAGATCCTGGAAAAAACTCAAGAAGTCCAAATCGATACCCACCACCTATTCATCGATTTCAAAGCCGCGTATGACAGCATTTATAGAGTCGAACTGTACAGAGCCATGTCTAGTTTTGGTATACCGCCCAAACTCGTCCGTTTGTGTAGGATGACTATAGAGAATTCTCGCTGCTCCATCAGGGTCGGAAACGACCTCACCGACACATTCGATACCAAAAAAGGATACGCTGACGATATTGACATCATTGGTAGGACTCAACGTGATGTCATAGCCACGTTTGCTAGTATAGAGAAGGAAGCGGCGAAAATGGGTTTAGCAGTAAATGAGGGTAAGACTAAGTATATGCTGTCATCACGAAAGGACTCACAACATCGACGAATTGGACAGAACGTCACCATTGACAGATATAATTTTGAGGTAGTACGGGACTTTGTCTACCTCGGCTCCGCTATTAACTCTGACAACAACATCTCGTCAGAAATTAAACGAAGAATTACTCTTGCCAAACGCTGTTTCTTCGGGCTAAGAAGGCAATTTAGTAGTAAAGCCCTCACTCGAACTACTAAGGAGACCCTATATAAGACCCTGATCATCCCAGTCCTGCTCTACGGCGCTGAAGCTTGGACCGTATCAAAAGCGGATGAAGAAATCCTTGGTAGATTCGAGAGGAAAATTCTTCGAAAAATCTTCGATCCCGTTTGCATTGACGGGCTATGGAGACGAAGATTCAACCAAGAACTATACGAGCTGTACAGCGACATGCCCCTGGTCAAAAAACTCCGCATTGGACGTTTAAGATGGCTAGGACATGTAGAACAAATGGACACCAATACTCCTGCTCGCAGAGTCTTCGATTCCCAGCCAGACGTCGGACGCAGTAGAGGAAGACCTCGCCTTAAGTGGCGCGCACAAGTGGAAACCGACCTCAACCAACTTGGAGTGCGCAACTGGAGGCAGTTAGCCAAGGACCGGGCTAATTGGAGAGGCATGTTGGTTGAGGCCCAGGTTCATTCCGGACTGTAGCGCCACTTGAGTAAGTAAGTAAGTATTCCCGATGGTCAATAAAATGAAAAGCTCATTGACTATCGCTTTCCTACTAAAAACGACAATAAACCATGTACACCAAGATCTTCCACGTTGTAAATATTATGTTTTAATGTTCAATCTTTGACAACGACTGACCAAACTAGCTAATTTCTCTCATAAAAAATAAATGTTTCGGTAAATTCCTTTCACATTACTGTTCATTTAAATAACGATATGATATGAAATATGGCACTCTAAGCTTATCTCTAATATTTATTATTAATGATTTTCGACTTAAGGGTATCGTTTAACCTCACTTCGATCAATGTGAACCTGTCAACAAGGCATTAGAATCCTGTTTTAACGCAGTATTCCGAAAGCCTGCAATGCAAAGCTGTAGGGGAAAACAAGAGCTGTCATTTTGGTTTATAGACGAAGAAATAGGGACAAAGACCGGCTTTTCCGAACACAACACTAACTAAAGCGTTGCAACGGATATGCATATAGAGAGGAACAGAAATGATGTCGGCAGTATTAACAACAATGTTAAAAGTCAAAAAAAATCCTTCAGGGTCCGAACAGAATCCTGTCAACGAAAAATCAATGGTGAAACGGCTGTGAAACGGCGATGACTAACAGTCTTTAACTTTCAGGCGGAACGTACCATTCAATATGGCCTATGGCCACCGATAGTAAAACAAGTAGCCAGCCTACATAAGTGAAGTATAGATATCAATATTTCAACTTAAGAGTAACAAGGCTGCCAAAAACAACTGGCTTACTGCAAGCTATTAAAGCAGTGGGAGATGATTTGGTGTGAACAACTTATTACCCAGAAAGGGACTCTCTGTTCACTTCCTATTACTGACGCATAAGTCTTCTTAATTCTATCCGCTGTGATGAATATTTGTGAACGGTTTCAGGTGGGGTAACGGAAACCATTCACAAAGTAACTAAACGGCGCGAGTTTACCAGTGTGGTTTGGGTTAGGAAACTCCTGATCAACTTTGTACTCCTCAGCCGACCCTGGAAAAAATTTAACAAGTCAATTCGATAGCCAACATATTTCCAACGATTTGAAAACCCCATACGACAATGTTTGTAGAGACGAACTTTGCAGAGCTATTATCCGTCTGTGCAGGGTTGCGATAGAGAATTAGTTTTGCTGCATCAAGGTTGGTAATGACCTTTCCAAAACATTCGAAGCTTAAAAATAATTTGGATAAGCCAGAGCATCTTCAACATCATTTTGGAGATTATTGTGCCAAACTCCATAGCCAAGACCAGAGGGAAAATCATTTAATAATCTGTACAACTACTAGTAAAGCTACTACTACGTGGTAGCAAATATAGCGAAACGAATGTATAAATTTGTTTCAGCGGTTAACAAGGGTAAGGCCAAATATATGCTGTCAACAAGAGAGAACATTCAACATCAACGATTTGGACAGAGTCTTATCATCGACGGATACAATTTTTAGGCAGTAAAAGATTTTTCCTACGATTTGTTGTTTTATCGTTTTTTTGACATTTTGTTTCTATACTTGATATCTTTCTGCCCTCGACGGCCACGGCTTCCGTTTTTAAGGACATAAATGGATCTGGTATTGCCCTATGAGTTTTGAGCAATATCTCTCTTGTTACACCATTTTTGGTTTGATTTGAACATTGCCTAACAGAATATCCTGTACTGACAGACTTGCATTAAAACAATGCCATTCTGAATAGACTGGAGATGATTTAATTCCACCATTTTGTCTAGTCAAGCTTAATAAAACACAAACCAATCTCGACATCCAAGTTTTATTACTACCTACTCAAGTGATGATGTCTTAAAGCTCCAGTTCAACAAAAATCAATATCCTTTGTCTCCTGCGGAACTTTATTACCATATCTACATGTACTAACAGCCAAATATTCATCTTGTAGACAATCTCACATAAAGTGTATACAAAATCACAATATGCCCTTGTGGAAAATTAATATCCATTCCCACTACACATTTCCAACAACAATAACCGAAAAATACTCGCAATCATGTTCCATAATAAATAAACATCCATCCTGTCCTGTATTGTAATAAACCATTAGGCTACCCCCGATCCCGATCATCCATTACCACACTCAAAGTGAATACTGCTCACCAAGTGAATATTATCCTTAAAGTTATAACACCACAACGCTCTGGTGCTCCAACAAAGAGAAGCCACCATCATGCTGCGCCTTTGAAGAGGTTATATATTGAAAAAGCTGTGAAAAGGATTCACTAATATGAAAGCAATTGCCACTTATATTTACGATACTTTAAGGACACAAAATATTATAAGATTATGACATCGTATCCTTGTACTGGGAATGGTGATATTTTACTGCAATATATAACCGCAGAGCGTCGTTTGCTGTGCCATTAAATTCTTGAAACCCCCTCGATAAAATCTTTACTCGCAATAAAGGACCTATTGCACGTCTGGACAGGACATTTCACCCCAATTGTTTGGTCGTATTTCCCTTTCGTTTTTGTGTGTTTGCTTTTGCTCTGTTGTCCGTTTGGCAGATCTCTTCGTGTCAGAATGTTGAGTTCATTTAGCCGATATGTGTGGGAGTATTTTTTTGACGGAGGTTGATGGAGGTTCCATGGGTTTATAGAAGTCTCGGTTGGGGCTAGCAACTGACGTTTGTGATAGTGCAGAGATTAGTGGATTGTGTTCAATTATGTCGTACGTGAGATTGTTTGTCATTGCAATCCAACGAATGCCATAGGACGTTACTGGACACTGCTTCAAAAGGGATAGATGTCAACACATATTATTGCACTTTGCTGTTAGAGTAGGTTGTATGACATGTGTGCTTAGAATGACCAAAATGTACATTATAGCAAGCTTTGGTTTACATATTTACATAGCAATTACTTTTTTCTGAATCTCAGCTAACTAGTATCACGATGAATGGGAAGAATTGGTAGCTTTTTTCAGTTCACTTCACTAGTGTGAGAAAGTAAGATTTTTTTGGCGTTTCTGAAAAAAACCTAAAGAATCACGCCAACTCAATGCCACCTTAGTTAGTGCCTTGCAAGAGGCCTGGATTCGACTCCCAGTAGGAGCAACGCCTTCCGATGACAATTTCCCCAAGAATTTCTCGCCCAAAACCACCAAGGATTGCTTCATCCACTTTTGATACGGTCACGCTTCGGTGCCGTTAAGTAGGACCCGGATGATCAGGGTAGAGTATAGGATCTTGTTAGTAGTTCGAGTCAGGGGTTTGCTCCTTAGTCCGAAGAAACAGCGGTTGGCAAGAGTAATTCTTCATTTGATTTCTGACTGATGACGATGATGATGATGATTTCTGACTGCCTGAAGACTGGAATAACCAACGAGTCATATTCCTGCTTGTGTGTCGCATATAAGAAACCATCCAAAGTGCTGTGTGATCGTGTTATGCCTTTCTGTAACACACTCATCTTCACTTACCAGCTTGGCTTCCGGTTTGGCAGATCGACCATAGAATACATTTTGTCTCTAAAGCAAGTCCTGGAAATGCCCAACGAACTTTAAGTCGACACACACCATCTTTTCATCAAATTGAAGTACGCGTTTTATAGCATCCATAGCCTCCAGCTCTATAGAGCTATGTCAGAATTCGGGACACCATCAAAACTGATAAAGCTGTGTCGCATATCACTGGAAGACACACGAAGCATCGTTTATTTTGGAAACATCTAATCTGAAGTTTCCCAAACATGCACCAGATTCCGTCATGGAGATGTGCTATCATGCGATTTCTTCGATCTCGTTCAGGAAGAGATAGTGCGTAGGGCAGGAGTAAATGCTGAAGGCTCTATTTTCAACATATCCGTCCACATACTGGGGTACGCAGACGATATAGCCACCATTGGTTGTTCCCATCGTGCCATTGGTCTTTTTTTAGGTAGGGCAAGACAAAGTACTAGCTATCAACAAACAAAATACTGTCGACGCACAAACTTGGATAAAATGTCACTATTGAGGTAGTGCAGTGGTTCTCCAACATCAACCCAACGAATGATACTTAAGTGGGGATACAACAAAGACTTACCCTAAAAAATTATCCTATTACGGTTTAGCGAAACAAATAGTATGAAAACTTATAACAAAAAAGTCGGAATGTGTACTATACCCGACCATTATCCTACAAGTCATACTTTATGGCTACGAGTGCTGGATAATATGTATGAAAGCGGAGCAAATATTAGGCACTTGCAAATGAAAATCTTCTTCCAATTTTTGGTCCTGGCGAATGGAGGGAACCTTAACTTTATGAGCTGTACAAGGATGTGGTGCAAAATGTAAAAAAAACACCTCGACTACATTAAGCGAATGCACATTAATGCACCAAATTAAGAGCATCTTCGAACCCCAGCCTTAAGCTTTGAGGCGACAAGGAAAACTGAATCTCTGGTTTAAGAATCAAGCGATTGCGGATAACCATAGCACTTGGAATGAATAACTGCACAAATTCAAAAAAGAGGATCTCAAAGAACCTCAGTGGGTCGGGAGCCTGTTAAGTAAAGTAAGTTAAACTAGACATGGCTCTGTATAGTTCATCTCTAAAAATGTTGTCGTATTCGGCTTTGCAATTGATAAATGGGGTTGGGGTTTTTTCAGGATCTGACAAGTATGAAGATTTGATCACTTTTCTGGCTTAAGGCCGATTAGGTTGTTGTTAGACGGTTTCAGTCTTTTATATATTACGCAAATAGAATCTTGTAGGCTATATTGAGGAGACTTTTATGCCTCTATATTTGGTGCAGTTAAGGGGGTCTGATCAGGCAAACGATGCTGAGGTTGCATTCTTCAAGTATACTTTCATCCGACCAAATTTTGCTTATTAGCTGGTGAGTGTTACACTACAAATCATCTCCGTCAGATTTCAAAGCTCGGTGGGAAGGCCGTTATTTTTGGCAGCATTGTTAAGCTTATGTTTAGATATTGCTATCACCACTTCATCTTACATTCCTCGAGTGTAACTATATCTGTCTATATCCTTTATATCATCGATCGCTTCCTTTGATTACTGTTTTTTCTTCTATCTCAAAAGCCGGTGTTCTTCGCTTAATGGGGGCTCTCGTCTTAACTTGCAGCTTTGCTTTGTATCCCTCGTTTTTGGCTACGACCATCTGTCGTCATTCTTCATCAAACGAGGGGTTACTTACTGGAATCATTTCTTTCCGAGGCGTTTGGTTGCTTCGGTTGCAAAACCTCCGACCTGATGGTCCAACTCCATTTTATGAGATATCCCTAGGCCACATGGCTACCATTGGACAGGAGGTCTCACCATCGTGCAAGAAGTACACACGCACTCATGAAAGATTGTAAGAAAAAGCTAGGGCCTGGGTACTAACGAGCATATGGCGCTAAAAATTTGAATTTAAATGTTAAGTAAGAGAAATCTAAAATTCATGAATCCATAGTATATCCATGACCTATTGCTCGGTAGTCATTATGCGTTTTCGGTCAATCCATCCTATAAGATCAAAACATTTTTTTAAACTTTATCCACTTTATACCATGCTAAATGTAAAATTTCACACCGCCACAGTGGACATGTGCAATCCTATGATAAATAAGCATAGAAACATACATTTATAAAAAGCAATACCCACTTACATCTCCTCAATAAACAGAAATAGACACATTGTTCTCCCTCCATTTAAATGGATAATCATGGTGTAGCAAAGGACTATATACCTTCTGTGAAAAAAAAATCATACCCTTCTATCAAGGATCTACGTCGTTTATTTAAAATTTTCTTCCACCTAACGAACAATGAAATGCTACCTCGGCTTTCCGTGCTGACGTGCACACTTCCTTTCTTCCTTGTTTTTACCGCCTATCATTCCATTCAGACCAACGAGCTGTAGAATAAGGCACTCATAGGGGCTCCTTTAGATCTCTGTAGGTCTGCTTCGTTTACTCTTCTAACTTTATAGCTCATTCTACGAATAACGCCTTATACACGTCCTGCTGAATGTGTCTGTGTGTGTACATATAAGTGGCGGCTCTCTGACAGCCGTTAAAACTCCTGCTGAGCTGGACAAAGTGAAATTATTGCTGGTTTACATGATTTTTTGTAGTTATCCGCCTTTTGGTCAGGAAACGTAGCGCATTGCTTAAAATAAAAAAAAATACCGGACCGTGTATTTTTTTTTCGTTCTTCAACTTTTATTCCTTCTCTCTAGGCTTTTACACGAATTAAATCATTTTTTGTTCTTATTTCGGATATTTTTGGCTTTTTATTACATTTCTGCAGGTTTCGTTGCAAAAGTCCTGTGTACAGCAACTAGCGAACATTGATTTTCAAAGAACCCAAGAAAGGATATATGAAGTATAGAAATAATCGTGTGAAGCTTTGTAGTGTGTTGGTAAAGGCGTTGAAAAGGAATTCTCAAAGGATAATAATTGAATTGTGGAATTTAATCAATGTAAAGGCGTAAAGTCGAATTAGGATATAAAGGAAACTGTTTTTCATTTCTAGCTGATATGCATTTGCCGACATCTTGGATTATTGCTGTTGAATTGTAGAGGACTATTAATTCCTTTGTGTGGTTTTTTAATTCAATTTTAGCTTTTGAGATGTTACTTGAAACCTTTAAAGTGTTATATACTCTCCCACTACTTTTTATATATAGGAACATAGCAATAAGTACAAAAACGAATGTGTTCTCTTAGCGGCGTTTGTCAGTCTTGTGGGCGACCGGCTAACGTCTTAATAGTTTTAGTGTAAGATCCCAACATTGCAATACCTATATGGAATAATATGAATTGTAATGAAATAAATACGTGATTGAAATTAACCCGCTTATCATTGAAAAACTTAATACAAAGAAGGGGCATTATATAGTCCTTACCAAATCAGTTGGCCAACGGTCGATTGCGCAGAGAGGATTTAATAGAAATTTAAGATACATTTTAAGAGACCTGCGCAGTAGAATGGCCAACTGATTTGGTACGGACTATACATATATGTATACACTCTTGATACATCGTTGGTGACAAAAAAGGACTGCACCCACGTTCTACACCATGGGGTCTCGTTTTAGTAAGCATACTTCAATCGCTTTGTAAACTACAACCATCAGCGATATGAGCGAATATGAGGTCCCAAATCTGGCATTTTAGATAAATAAGTTTATTTTCTTGTTGAGTGTAAGACAGGGATGAAAAATGACTTTTCAGCATTGTATTGAAAGTTTAAAAAAAATTGTATTGAAATTGTACTGGTTGATTTCCATCATCGTTTGGTGTTTTGATAAGCTATCTATTTCATACAATTATAGGTACAGTGTACAGATTTGGTGAAAATATGTTTTTTTTTTTAAAGAAAATAACTTTAATTTTTCACGGTTTACAACTGGAAATAATAACCGAGGCATAATTGTAATTTTTACAAGAATTACGAAATAATAAAAATCATGAAAAGCAGGCATATAATTTCTCTTAAAAGGAAAAAACCTCTATCTCACTTAGTTTTGTTTTTCAATGCACATAATGGCCGTATCCGTCACTACTTATGATCATTTTTTCCTTTTATCGCCATTCTTTTGTCAGCTTTTAGTCATATGATCATTTAACGGAAAAAACAAGCGAAAGCTTGTAATATTTCTGTTTTGAATGTACTCTATATAGCTTGCCAGGATCAGTATTGTTAAAATTTTTAAAATCGTTGCTTACAACAGTCATCAAGATTTCGTTTTTTCTATTTCGTCATTTACAAAAAATAGAGTTAAAGTTTTCAGAGTCAAGGCGTTCCCAAATGGAGTGCGTTTCTATGGATGCAAAAAATATAAAGATGACTACAAAATTTATTCGCTTAAAATTAAGTCGTTAAGATTCGAAAAAGACGTTTAAGGCCCAGTTTTTCAGTGCGAGTTCATCCTAGTTTCGGGAGCTTACTCGAGTTAACTTGAGAAAGCAGTCTTTCAGGCGATTTAAATCTCAGCAAGTTTGCTGAGTTAACCACGGAATTAGATGATCAGATGGTTTTGACAGATGATTAAATACCAGGCAAACATTTTTTTTAATTCCTATCTATCTAATTTAATCTGTACTTAATATAATTTTGAGAAACTAAATGCAGATCTTAGCGACTTGAAATTGTATTAAATATTGAGTTTAACTATTTTAAGAAGATAAAGACTTGCAAGTTTGCGACAATAGCATTTTTGTTTGTTTGGGGAAAAGGAAACCAAACAGCTGATAAAGTGATAACTGAGCAAACTCGATAAATCATGAGTGCTACCAAATTAAATCATCACACACGGAGTCAAATTTAATTCTGTACTGAAAAACTGCTTCATGAGTTAACTCTAGCTTAAATTTATTCCGGAGTTATTAAACTCTATGTTAACTCAACACTGAAAAACCGGCCCAAAGATGGCTGGGCCATGTAGAACTGTAATTCCACTAAACAAACGAACGAAAAATAGTTTCAACTATAAAAATATAGCTGTTTGGGGGATTTCCTGTGGTACATAAACCCATTTACCAGGGTAAGTTACCCATATCAAAACAAACATTAATTGACTTGGTGAAGCTTTCCGAAAGAGCTTGTGCCGTGTAAAAGGGTCTTCCAACCCATTGTCTTAAAGATGCAGAGCGCTTGCCGGAACCTAATCAACATGAGAGTGACTTAAAATTCGAAACGAAAGTGTTTTGGTTAAAAACCGCTGCTTTACTTATTTTTATTTGAAATAAATACTCTAAAAATAATTTTGTGTACAATACAATAATGTTCGAAATACGTAGTACATATCTCTTAAGATCATGTATATTAACTGTTTTTTTGCTTATAGAAATTATGACATCAAGTGCGTAAAACCAAAAAACGACCTAAAAAACAAAAATCCGTTTTTATCTGCAAATTTGTAATTTTAAAACCACAAAATGTCTTTAAATTTAATTATCTCCTTATAATCTATTTTGTTAGTTAATGACTAACTAAGATCTTCAAGATCCCTAAAAATAAGAAGACAGGAAGACATGTATATTTGGTACGAAACTTTCATAAGAAAAATTTAAAAAAGAACCATCAAACAGCTGATAAACTGTATTCAGGCAAAAAGAATGGAGCGAATATAGAAAAAAAGTTATTGTGAATTGAAAATTGGCAAATACTTTCAGTGGTATTTATATAAATTCGAACAGATTTTTGGTAGCAAAGCAAATTATGTGATATTTTCGTTTTTTAAAACATATTTTGATGATAAATACCTATTTAAAATAGCTGCAGCACAAATTGTATCGGATTTTATAAAAGTGTATTTGTGTACTGAAGCTAGGGCGATTGTATCAAAAACAGTACAATTGTATCGACTTTTGCAACCCTGGTGTAAGAACGTTCCCAAATAAGAATTTTTTTCTCTTCAAATCCAGTTTCCCAAAGTAATAACCTCTATAGAGCTTCTATTATACTTGTGCATGAAAATTTATCAATTTTACAGTCGAACATTAAAACCTTTTGCAGCTTTATCTATAGACTTTTTAGAAGAACATTATCCAGTGAATTGGAAAATGGCAGGGGCTTACCTTCAGTCAATAAGAAGTGTTATACTGCGCATGACAACTGAGAGTGTATGATTCTGATTTCAGAAATATTTGATAATTGCTGCGTTGTTAATGGAAAGAATCAATTGATTTTTTTTTATTAATAATGATGACCAAAAAAATCCTGTTTCAGTTGGCAGAGGAAAAAAAATTATTTCTCGGAAATACTATGCAAGCTCGAAACTGGTGTCTTACATTCAATGGTCTAATATTAAAAGCAATGCAAGCAAATTCACAATATTTTGATTTTTGTCATTTTTGAGTTTCGGTAAGGTAAATAGTTTTCTGCGCATGTTTTATAAAAACCTTATAGAAGTCTTATAGAGTGCACCATAGGGATTTCCATAAGGTCGTATGCAGACAATATTGCTCGAGGAGAAATAGCTTCTATAGTATATTACCGAAACAAGAATATGTGTTGGCTTGTTACTTTATATTAATTATACAGCTTCAAGAAGAGTTGCATACAACACAGAAAGGCCGAAAACGAAATATATAAAACCGTTTGGAATCACCACCATATTGAATACATTATCATATAAGGACGAAATGACTACATCACCCCTTTCCAAAATTTCGATATTTAGTACTCAATCAGACTCAATCAGGTCCTCAAATAAGCTGTGAAAAATCAATCTACAGCGATTGATAAACAAAAATATAAAGGCATTGGAGTTTAATCTAAAAAGATCGGACTAATCAAACAAACTCAAATAATGTATTCCAAGCAGAGATCCTAACCATACTCAAATATACCAAGTTAGATAGGGTACTGGACATATCACACGAAAATATCTATATCTTCGTGGATAGTCAAGCTGCCATCAAAGCTTTGGCATTAAATGAATGAAGCTAAATCCTCTACGCACTCAGATTGATGCCAGAATAAGACCTAAAGCTCTTCCCTATCTGAAAGCAATAGGGAAATATAGCCAGACTTGTGTTTTGCTACCAATCATGGAAAATCCTGTTATTACAAAAAAACTAAGGGCCTGAGAAAGAAGTGATTAAACCCTTGATGACCATGCCAAACGAACGAAGGAATACGATATTCGAATCTGCTCCTGCAATTTTAGCAAGAGATTATCGATCAAGGCCCAATTTTTCAATTTCGAAGAATATGACATTGCCTAGGACTGTTTCTACTTGCTTATGGAAAAGAGCGACTTCCGAAGTACCTACGATGTTTAAATCGTGCTGCAAGATTTTTGAGAAAAGAAAGGAAGATAGGACATTTTTGTCAGTGTTTGCTTAGTATTACCTGGTTTGAGGAAAGATGCTCGCAATCTAAAAAGATGGCTACAAAATAACGATGAAAGCTGCAAGAAAAGCTGATGATCGAAGACATTGAGAGCCGCCACTCATGGAACAATTTGCCTTAGTTTTACCAAGGTGTAAAACTTCTAACTTCTATATCAAGATGAACAAGGAAAGTATTAGTTAAGTCGCAGTCAACGCTGAAAAAATGGAAGAACCACTTCCACAGACTACTAAACGTGGCAACATACTCTTTACCAAAATTTGGTCAGATGAAAGTATGTCCGAAGAATTGAAGCTAAGCTTTCTTTACCCGACCATAAACTGCTCCAACTAATAAGGCAATATCGCCGAAAATATCATATCTGCCGTAATATGTGAACGCCTGAAACCATTTACCAACACCCTGATACTGATCATATCTTCACACTTTTGCAGATCCTGGAATAAACCCAACCCCGATATTGACTGCATTTATAGAGACGTAATGTTGACGGACTTCATCGAAGAATTGGAAAAAACGTCACCGTCGACAGCTACATCTTTGAATTAGTATGGTGCTATGAGTCTCTCGGCCTTCTATTAACTCTGTTAACAACATCTTGTCAGAAATAAAACGAAGAATTACTCTTGCCAACCCATGTTCTTTTAAGCTATGGAGACAATTTATTAAAAAAAAACCTTCACTCAAACTTCGAAGAAGATCCTATACAAGACCCTGATCATCACATACCTGATGTCGCTGATACATGAAAGACGCATGATGCTGACAGCGGATAGATAAATCCTTGGTTGATGGGCAATTGAGGCGAAGATTCATTTAAGAACATAGACCTAGACCTGCTCAAAAAATTCCGCAAAAAAATACACATTTTTGGCGCAACAGGTTCGTTAGTACCCAGAACCCAGATTTTTCTCACAAACATTCATGTGTGCGTGTGTTTTTCTTGCACAATGGGGAGACTGCATGTTTTATGCCGACTCCGAACGTCTAAGTTGAGATAACCTTTTCTTGACAATTAACTCGGGTGATTTGTCAGATAGATGATCGGAGTGCCAGTACAAAATTATTCAGGTGTTGCTATGGCTGGGAATCGAACCCAGACCACCACTGAGCCCGTCAAAAAACAAAATTCACATTGGAAGTTTAAAGTGGCTAGGACGTGTAGAGCGAATCGGGACCAACGTCTCACACAATCAGAAACCGTGTTCAAACGACTTAAAGTGCGGTACTGAATGCAGTCAGCTAAGTGAAGGGTTAGTTGGAGATCTATTTTGGATAAAGTACGGATTTACTTGGACCGTTGCGCCACTAATCGATTATTAAAAAAATAGCTATAAAGCAGTGAAGGTTTGGAGTTTGTTGGCACTATAGAACCAGGTTGGTTTGAACGTCTTACCTCTAAATCTTTACAATAATCTTGAAAGATAAAAAATGCCACAAACTGGACATCGTTACAAACATATTCCTTCCCACATATGTAATGTCCACTTCTACATTCTAGAGAAAAGAATGTACATATATATTGTAACCAGAACAAGGACATTTTATCCATCTCTCACCTCCAATGAACTCGACTCTCTTGACAATCATCGGAGGCGGACCAAAAGCTCTCCCGAAACACGACATTTTCCCATTTAACAATTTGCAACCGTTTCATGACACGACACAACGATAACGACGACTGCAACTGTGACACAATTACAAGCGTGAGCCGACACAGAAAATGTGTCTACCCGCTTTCACGTGAGAAAATATCGCAAGGACATCGCACCATGTCCAACGTGGAATTTCCAACGAGCATCGAAATAAAAAGACAAAATGTCTGTGCACGACACTTAACAGTTTTATTCGCAATCATTTTGCGAGACTCATTTTGCTCATTTTTGCTGTCGTCTCTGTTCCTGTATCCTTTTCCTTGCAATTGCAAAAGCACTGCAATCGCGTTCGACACAGCTGGCACGGTATGGTGTGCGGGTGTGGGAGCAGTGTGAAAAGAAAAATACACCATCATCTGCGTTTGAATCACCACACGAAAAATTCGTCCCTTCCACATGCATACTACCATGAGCCATTCTAACGAATAATCCTTTTTCCATTCCACAATTCGCATGTACACCATTATAGTGCAAAGCACATGCAGAAGGAGAAATAAAGGACCCAGGAGTGAAGGAGCACAAGTTGTCGGTGCTGTAGCGATACATGTAGCAGGATGCATACTTTGCGCTGGCGGCACTTGACGTTAATTATCCTTGTTAAGTGTGAAGCTCATAATGCGACACGCCGGTACCGTTTAACCAATATTTATTGTAGGGAAATGAAAATACCAAGTGCTGGTGAAACGCATGAAGGATGTGTGCTTTCTTTTGTTGTTGGTATAGGTATGTGTATTGCAGTTGCAGTGCAACGATGTGTTTATTTTTGTTTCCATGCACTTTTAGTGTGTCTCTTGATGGAGTCCTGGATGAGGGAGATGTAGTGGTAATACGATTTTGTTGGACTGTTTTTTTTAATGGTTTCTTTTTAAGTTGATTTAAGTGGGTAATTAATTCATCCTTCGGATGTAATTTAATTGATTTACCTTCGAAGGGATTAAACTTTTTTGATTAAGATTGATTTTGCTCTTATTGGTAGTGAGTAAACAAAGCCAAGCGGATTGCAGTGCAATCCTTAATGTTGTAAGTGCGTAAATATAAAAATTCATGATTGAGGTTATGGAAATTCGGAACAGAATACAAGGAAGTCCCGACTTTTTGCAAAGAATTGTAGCAGTGGATATACAGATAGTTTTGAAAGTACCGTTTAAACCAGCGCCAGAGCTTAAATGCAGAATTTGTAATTTTTGCCAAAACTCAGTCTTCAGTCTAATGTAGGCAGGAGTGTGTTGACCACAGTTGGAGCCCCTAATCCCGTACTTTTTTAAAACTTGCTTATAAAGCAATACTTTGTTGTAGTTTGACAAACAAGAGTATCTCCCTACGAGCCTAAACATTTTAAAATTGCGCATGTTCAGTTCCTGTCATTGAAACATTCTCTTACAAATAAAAAGATATTGTTTTCATAAAAAAAAATTGACCTCGAGATTTTGATTGATTCTTACAATATGATAACAGAGAAACCAAACAAAAAGTGTTTTTGGAGTTCCGTCCATCGGTCCATCCGTCCGTCTGTCCATAATGGTCTTTCCAGCCTTAGCGGCTTGGCCGATTTTCTTCAAACTTCCTATCCAAGTTTTATTGGTCATAATTTTAGGTCATTTTTAACTTTCGCTTACAAAGAGAAAGATATTGTTTTCGTGAAAATTTTCGACCTCGAGATTTTGATTGATTCTAACATTACGATGATAGCGGAGCCTAAAAAAGTGGTTTTTGGAATTCCGTCCGTCGGTCCGTCGGTCCGTCTGTCCGTGATGGTCTCCCCAGCCTAAACGGCTAGACCGATTTTCTTCAAACTTCGTATACAAGCTAGTTTTAGTCATAATTCTAGGCCATTTTTTTTGTTTGCTTTTAGCCATGTTAATAATGGTACCTGCCATATAAAAATTACACATAACCTCAATTTTCTCAAAAACGGCCCTAACGATTTTGATTAAACTTTATATATACTATAACCATATTAGCTCCAACAAAACTGCATACCCAGTTTTTTCGAGAAAATCCATATAACGGATTTTGTCATTTAGGCCATATAAGGAAAATTGATAATTTCTCGCAAACTATTATGTCAAATTGAATGAAATTCAATATATATACTACTATTACAGCTTGAAGCAATTCCACATAATTAGTTTTAGCCCAAATATCACTAAACGGAATTTTCAGTTTTGGCCAATAACGGAAAATCATTATTATTCACATTGACATCGATTTCTTCAAATATCGGAGTAAACGTTCGTATAAACTCATTTCGACATTATTTATATCATTAATCAAAATGCGTACTATTTGATCTAACGCCTAACTCGCTGTGAAAGAGAAAGTTGCGTACGACCCAGTCGTGCACCCATCACTCGTTTTGTTTAATTTTAGCAGTTTTATTAACGGTACCTGCCATATAAAAATTACAAGTAACGTCAATTTTCTCGAAAACGGCGTTAACGATTTTGATTAAACTTAACACATTCGTCTATTAATGTAAGAAAACTGCTTAAACAGTATTTTTTCGAGAATATAAGGAAAATTTTCAATTTCTCGCCAACTATTTGGTCAAATTGAATAAATTTAATATCTATCACTAGTTAATGTTGGTAACAATTTTAATTAATTATTTCTGGCCCAATTGGTCAAGACGACCAATAATGAAAAATCATTATTATTCACATAGAAGCCGATTCCTTAAAATTCCGGAATAATTGCTTTTATAATTACACTCCGACATTTGTCATATATTTTTAACATCAGTAACCATAATGAATATTATTGTGTATTTTGGTCAAACTATGAAAATCGTGAAATTCTAACATGTTTGGTATTTGATCTAACGCCCAACTCGCTGTGAAAGAGAAAGTTGCGACCCAGTCGTTCACCACCCACGATTTTTTTACATGTGGTTTCGATCGTAGTTTTGCATCAAGTGTCATACATTGATACTTGGCTGTATTTGTATATTGCTCCTCATTCTTATTTATGAATATTTGGATGTGTGGGACATTTTTATTCATTTATTTGCAATTTCTTGCTCTATACATATATATTACTGACTTCTACAGCTTTTGCATCGCAACTTCTATAGCTTCTCTAAAGCAAGTAAAGTAATATCGTCTGCAAATGTTGCCATTGTTGTTTCTTCATTTTCTGACAGATCGGTAATAAATAAGAGGTATACTGTAGACAGCGAGCACACTGCCTTGTGGTACAGCATTTCTCTCAATGTGGAGTACTGAATGCCTTGTTGAATTAAATATTTAATTCTGCTATATCACGGAATAAAGCTGAACATATCTTCTTCTTCTTCTGAACATATCTTATCTGCTTCAATACACCTGCGATCAACGGTGGGGTGCGTGTTTGTAAAACCAAAATGTTGGTAGGGAATTAGCGATTTTTCTTCGATTATTTTATATAGAAGCTCAATTAACGTCTTATCAAATAGCTTTAACAATAAAGGCAGTCTTGAAAATAAGCGGTTTGCCTATTTTTAATATCATAATTACCTCTGCCACTTTCCACATGATCCACAATAGTTTTTTTTAACCTTTGCGTAAGATTGGTAAGGAATGTTTTAAAATCCTGGTTTTTAAGTTCACTTATCGATTACTGAGAAGTTTGAAAAAAAAAATTATAGGCCTACAGGCTCCAACTGTGGTCATGCAAATTAAAAAAATTCAGAATAAAGTACTGGGGAAGATAGTAAATGCATCATGGTCCAAGAAACAGATTTCATTGAAAACGAAATAAAACATAAGAGAAGGCTATAACCAGCCGTGCGAATCATTTAATACCCTATCCCATCCCATCCTTAAAATAATTAAAAAAAGTGGACACGGAAAAAACTAAATGGGGATGAAATATAGATAATGACGTTTTCACCACATGCAGTTTATCTAAATCTCTTCTGGTTCCACATATTACATATGCTATGTAATCGTAAATGATCTAAAGATGAAAGGTTTGGCTTAAGTGACGCTACAGTCCGGAATGAACCTGGGCCTCAACCAATTAGCCCGGTCCTTAGCTATCTGCCTCCAGTTGTACACTCCAAGTTGGTTGAGGTCGGTTTCTGCGTCTGGCTGGGAATCCAAGACTCTGCGAGCCGGAGTATTGGTGTCCATTCATTCTACATGTCCTAGCTATCTTAAACGACTAATGCGGAGTTTTTTGACCAGTGGTATGTCGCTGTATAGCGAGTATAGTGCTTATTTGAATCTTCGTCTCCATAGCCCGTCAACGGAAATTGGACCAAAGATTTTTCGAAGAATTTTCCTCTCGAATCGACCAAGGAATTCTTCATCCGGTTTTGATACGGTCCATGCTTCAGCTCCGTAGAGCAAGACTGGTAGACTTAGAAGTTTGAGCGAGGGCTTTACTACTAAATTGCCTTCTTAGCCCGAAGAAACAGTGGTTGGCAAGAGCAATTCTGCGTTTAATTTCTGACAAGATGTTGTTGTCAGAGTTAATACCATAACCGAGATAGACAAAGTCCCATACTACCTCAAAGTTATAGCTGTCAATGGTGACGTTCTGGACTTCTTGGGTTTTTTTTTCAGGATCTGCCAAGGTGTGAGAATTTGATCGGTTGTGGACTTTCCTGGAATAAAACCCACTGATTAGGGCCGATCGGGTTGTTGGCAAACGGCTCAGGCGTTCACATAATACGGCAGATATGATCTTGTAGGCGATGTTAATGAGACTTATGCCTCTGTAGCTGGCGCAGTTCAGAGGGTCTCCTTTTTGTTATAAGGCAAATTATTCCGAGGTTTCATTTCTTAGACATACTTTCCGACCGACCAGATGCAATTCTTAAAGTATTATTTTTAAAATATTTTTATCGAAAACGTTTTTTTTTACAAAAAAAGTTGGCGTGCAAAAAACTTTACAAATATAAATATAAATTTTTGGCGTTTTTTCGTTAGTACCCAGGGCCTAGCTTTCTCACAACCATTCATGTGTTAGTGTGTACTTCTTGCACGATGGCGGACCTCCTGTTTTATGCCGACTCCGAACGCCTAAGATGAGATAAGCTATTCTTGACAATTGATACTACTCGGACGATTTGTCAGATCATCACGAGAGGAGGGAGAGTGAAAGATCAATTCGGTTTTGCCACGGATGGGAATCGAACCAAGACATTCTGCGCAGCAATTCATCGTGCCACTGAGCCTTTATATTGAGAAATTGAGAAACTTTATATTGAGAAAATGTAGAAATTGAGAATGTCCAAATATCTTGTTTAGACACTTTTTCAAAATTCTTAACCGTTCGGAACAAAAAAGTTTAACTAAAAAGTAGGCGTGGCAGTGGGCGGATTTAAAAAATGTTTGCACTAGTTTTGATCTGTCGGACAAAGAGTCTATATTTATACATAATTTCATCACTCTATTTCAATGTTCAAGGCCCAAAAGTCGGTGTCATACAGACATATCGAAATTATTTCTCTTTGTTACAAAATTATTGTCAAAACTAATATTTCCCTATGGGATAGGGTATAATTAAGAGTGGGTGCACGATTATGCCGTAAATGTACTTGCTCCTTGCGAGAATTCTTAATAAACTTGAAGAAAATTAGTGAAGGTGTTCATGTGGATATTCGTTGTTGAGTAAAATTGAAAATTCCGTTAAGATGCGCTAATAAATACCTTAAGTCTAGGTATTTATTAGCGCATTGTTACAAACAACAATAATTAGAAAGATCTTCAATTTTATTTAACCAGACAAAATAGTTTTACGACAAATTGATGATTTCTCAAATTTGGCCTATATACGAAAATACGTTATTCGAACTTTTAGTTAAAAACTTAGTAAGTTAAAATATTGACTTTTAAAGTCGTCTTAAGTTTAATCAAAGTCTTTGCAGCCGTTTTTTGATAAATTTTAATACTATCCAAACTGTTATATGCAGATACCCTTAGTTTTTGCACTACAATGCCGCAGTTGAAAAAAATCCGTTTAGCCTCCAGTTGAGATTACAGACAGACGGAGAGTTTTGCGAATTTTTCAGACTTTGATTTGTCAAAATCTCAAAGTCGATTTTTTTTCACGAAGCCAAAACTTTCTCTATTATTAGCAAGGGAAGTTGTCGAAAAAGTGCTGCCCATTCAAGATACATAAAAAAATCCAAAAATTTATATAAAGTGAAGGCATGCATTTTGTATACCCAAATCGGTGCTCTAAATGAAAGCGTCAAATAGATTTTGAAAACTATTTGTCAACTTGGTTTACTGGGTAAGTAAATGGTGACTGATAATGTGACGAATTGGAAAACGATATCGAAATCATTAATCGCTCCCATCAAGCCATAGTAGAACCCAAGACAAGTATCTCCTTAGTGGAGATATGAAGACAACTGAACCTAACAAGGAATAACTAGGAAAGTATAGAAATATTGTGGACGAAAAATTGGTCTTCGAATTGTTAATCCAATATGATAGGAAATCAATTGGAGGAGAGGTTGCAACCAAAAACTTTATGAGCTGTACCAAGATGTGGATGTATTACTACATTGAGCGAATGAACAGTAATTCCCCAGTCAAAATAATCTTAAGACGAATCTCCGAGCACATGACCTACACGACTGGAAGGAAAGTGCCTCGCATTGAAATGGATGGAAGGCTGCCTGGTCTCAGACAGAGAACATCGTGAAATATAGTATTAATGCTGATGTCCAATTTGAATGTTTGTGTTAACAAGAACTGCAAAGGTATATATTTCCAAACAAATATTTGGAAATTGTTTTAAAAAAAATTATACAAGGCAACTCCAGTCTTTTATGCCATTTTTGAATGGTAAGACATAAGCTTTAATGCTTTTCTGTGATGTATTAATCCTAATTCTCATAGGCTTTATTTGGGGAATGGAATATATTTCCATGGGTCCTTTTGCACTGGGCAATAACCACCATTTGCCAAATTCAAAACACTGTGAAGCTTGACAATTTCGACAAAGATTTCAAACAAAAGTACAAATGGCAGACGATTGTTGAATAATTTACTTATCTATGCAGATAAGCACCATTGCCACAGTCATTAAATTCCTATTCGTCCTTGACACTGACATGGTAGATTGACACACATACGTAAAAGTTTTAAAATTAAATTAAAACGCTAAAAAGACCAACCTCTCACTATCTCTAAAAGCCGACTGTTTACAATTGCATCATGACATTGCAAAAGCCGGTCGGTCCACGTGTTTCGGAGTAGAAAACCCAATATTAGTCAGCTACTGCGCAATGGCATTCTTTCATTTTTACTATTCCTCAGTTCAAAAACAACACTCCACAATATTTCACCCCCAGCTTATAGGAATCATACACTACCACTGCCACAAATGGGGATGATTTCTCCTCTTCCTAAATGGAAAAATACCGGTTTTTCGGAGTCAGACTACCAAGTTCTCGGTCCGAATAATAAATCCTTACAATATCCTTTTGTACACTTCAGTCATACGTTGGATTTACATCGTACCGCAACACTCAAAAGCAGGACCAGTGCTCAAGGCCTTGTGAAAGTGCCAAATTGCAAATAAAGTAGATAAAACGTTCTTTTTTGTTGATTCGTTTCTTGAAAAAAGAAGAAATAAAGCTTATTCCGGTATACTACTAGGAAAGGTCCTTACGGTCGTATAGTCGGATACTCGATCGCATCTGTTGGCCATAGTGCACAGAGCATACGGTTAAGTGAAGTTTGGCAAGGACAATCGAATGTCCTCCTCAGTTGTGCAGTTCATTCTGGTGAATTATTAATACCCTAGTGCCCCCGTAAACGATTCGTTTTCCATTTCTCTCATCCACAAACCCACACGGAGAGAATTTTTTTTTTTAAATCGAAGTGAGGAAATCGAAGTCGAGCAACATCTGTTTCCGTGTTAATCCTTCATCGCTATCTATCGCAAGAGAAGGAATACAACAAAAAATAAAAAGAAAGAGTTGAAAATAGTGCAAAATACTGTTCTCGTGTGTCCTTGTCCCGTTTTGCATGATTTGACAACACACCTGGCACTGCTGCCGCTGCCGTCGCCACCTTCATCACCAACCCAGTTGCATTCAATCGTCACACATGCATCGACTATGAATGAATGAGTTGCCAGCCCTTCGCCCATTTCTCCCATCATCATCACCATCATCGTCGTCGCCACCAACATCCACCACCACCAGGGTGCCACCATAGCCGTCAGTCATTTGAGTAGCACCAGGTACAAGCAGTACGCCCACCCAATATGCATCAAAGGACAACACCTGGTCTACTCACATGCACAGCAATTGTATTGCTTTGTAGTTCCGGTAAGTCTTTTGCGATACTGTGATTCTGATTGAAAGCGAGAATCGCTATTCGATGTGTTACCATGGTCGGGTAGGGAGGGACAATAGGGCTGGGTATATCGAAAATTGCAAGATTGATATCCTTTCAACGTATGAGCTCCTTTAGATACACATATGGATGGACGAGTCCTCTGGGCTGGTGTATGAATCTGCTTGGGTAACGAAATTGTCACAGTTGAACGGAGGTCAGTAGAGAGAAGCTTCTTGCAGACTATCCAAGGAAATTTGTATGTCAGTGAAACTGAGATCAGGATTCAGGAAATTGAGAAGTTTTTTTCTAACTACTTGGATATGTTTGTTGGAGTTGCTCTTTGGAATAGTTGTTTCATATGCATGGATGTGTTGAATAACTTTCGGATCACCACTTAATATTCTGCTATGCCATGAAACGTGTCAACGTATCTGAGTAAAGTTAAGATTTCTCACCTTTTGTCCTATTTTAACGGTTTAGTGCAAATATTAAATCATCCATAAAAATAAAAATCAAATGTCGTTCGTTATTTAGCGTATCACTTGAGAACGGCTGCACCGATTTGGCTTAATTTTTTTAAACATTAATCATAACCAAACTTAGGTTTTATAGGAAAGAAAAAATAGTACGTCCACTTTTACGCCAATTTTTTTTATTTCTATAAAATCGGAGAACACCTGGACCGATTTTTCATTCTTTTTTTTTAATGTTCGTAATAATCCAATTTAAGTTTTTAGGAAAAATAAATTGACTACGCCCACTTTTGTTCATACCTATATCTAAAATCGATGAACACCTTGACCGATTTGGGTAATTTGTAAAAGTCCACAAGAAACGAAAAGTTGCAATTGAATGTGCAAATCAATGAAAATACAACGTGCAACATTTCCAAGAATATTGATATGGCCAAAGTTTTGCAGAAAACCAAACCGACCATTTCAAAAAACGATGCTGGATTTACGAAACAATTCTGACGGTTTAGTAGTACGATGATTATGTTGGCAGATGATTTTCGACAAGCATTGCCATTAATTCTACGATCAACTTCAGCCGATGAACTTAATGCATTTTGAAGTCGTCCGTTTTGTGTCGATCTGCAGAAAGACCAATCTGGAGAAGTATTTTCAAAGCAATTGCTGGACATTAGGACAAAATTCGAAAGGTGCTTCCAAACATTGCACAGATTTAAAAAATCATGATTGGTTGATAGGTTGATTAAATTACTTTCCAAGATGATATCATCAACTATAGAAGCGAGTTTTTAAACTCTCGGAATTTAATTACCTGGATTACCACCACACAATCTCTAACTTTAAAGGGCCGACCAGTATGCGTATCTGTAGCTGAGTGAAAAGTTAAAAACAAGGCAACCCGTAAGCGCTTACAGAATGTGTATCTTCGTGAGTCTGTAGCTTGAAGTTGAATAGAGGGCAACTTCATGCATGAAATGTTACTCTGTTTTGACAGCGATGCAAGATACAAGCTACAGATATGCATTATGAGCAGGCCTTAAGTCGGTAATCATGATGTCACGAAATATAAACAAACCGCGTCTTTGTAATGGCACTCAGATTGCATTGAAAAACCTGATGAACAATGTTATCGAAGCAAAAATACTTAAAGGGAAGTACAAAGGGGAAGACGTTTTGATACCACGAATCAATGGTTCGGACTGAGTTGCCATTTCACTTTAAACGCTTGCAATTTCTGTTACGGCTTGCATTCCCAATGTCAATTAACAAAAATTGGAAAATTTATTTAACTTCTTGCGACTTTTTTATAGTTTTGATTAATGTTTTCGTTTTTTATTTTTCAATGATTTTGATTCAAGCCAAATGAAACAGAATTTTCTAATGATTCCTATAACCACCTACTTAAGAAAAATGTCAATTTTATCATGTTTTGTGTTCCAATAAAGTTTTTCAATGATATCAATAACTGAATCCTTAACATTGAAAACCCATACTTCTCGCATGGTCAATTGTATGTCGCCTGTTCCCGTGTCGGAACACCATCAGCATTATTTGTTTACGCGCCAGAAAACAAACAAAATATCATATCATTATCAATCAGAATGTAACTAAAACACATTTAGTTTCAGTGTAATTGAACATGTAAATAACCCAAACGCATATAAATACAAATGATCATTTAAAAATACGTTTTAAAATTTGAAATCAAAATAACGTTTAGTTTGAGGGACAGCTTGTTATGAATAAATCCATTTATAAAAGAGCGTTCTGACCAACGAAGAGTATAAAATTCTCGAAAGCCCTGCATTGCTTTGAAGAAAAGATATTTATTATCTATCATATTGCGTACTTCATTAAATAAAAATTAAATAAAAAGCAATGGCCATATATGGCTACCTTGAGGGACACCCAATGCTACATTAATTTACCAAGATTTTTTTAAACATTCACTCTTATCATTGGCTAAATATTTGCTACAAACTTATAAAAACAACTAAGCAATGAAGAATAAAAACCAAACGACTTCAGCTTCTTGTTCTGAAATAATTAAGAATATTTGTCCATCAAAAATATAGAAAGAATTTAAGACATCAAAAAAAGGAGACCATCAATGCCTTTGTTATTAAGAGGCTGATGCCTATACTTTTTGAATTTTTGGAGCACTTTGCAGTGTGTCCAAAAAAAATTAATCATGTTATGATTACGTAATTTAGTAACAGTTGATATCCCAAAAAGTTGGTTCAAAATAATCGGTAAACGACACATAATTTATGATATTGCATTAATATATTGTTAATTTCCTTTTTCAAGGCGTTAGTGGTCGTGGGCTTGTTTGCATAGACCTTTGACTTAAAAAAAAACTTCAAAGAAAAGAGTCCAATAGCATTAAATCATATGATATGGATGGCGAATTCTAATCGCAAAAATGGCCGATTAGACGATTAGGAAATGACTTATGCAATAATTAAATTGTTTCTCTGGCTCAATAGAAGGCGGCAACGTCTTATTGAAACCACATATTGGGAACATCTTGTAATTTGTGCACTAAACCTGGGTCATCATGTCACGATAATGAATACCATTAATTTTTACTGCCTGGCCAGCCGCATTTCCGAAGAACAATGGGCCGATAATGCCTCCAGCCCAAATTCCGCACCAAAAAATCATACGTTGTGGATATTTTTTTTTCTCAATAATTACTCGTGTGTTTTGTGACCCGTAAATGCGACAATTTTGACGACAAAGCCATTAAGATGAAAATGAACATCATCGCTAAAGATGATTTTGTTCGAAAAATCAGCATCAACTTTTTGTTGTTCCAAAATCCACTCAACAAATGCTCTTCGCGCTGCATGGTCAGTAGTCTGCAGTTATTAAGCCAATTAAACTATGTAAGCATGGGGTTTCAAGTGTTTCGTGGGATTTCGCTGTAGAGAGCTTCTCGAAATTCCCAATTATAGAAAACGGTGCGGAATTGATGTTCTTGGACTGTCAGCGATAATTTCGCAAACTTTGCTTTGATGTTTTCTGTTGAACGACATGTGACAGCACACCCAGGGGCCTGGAAACACGTTTATCTCAACGAATTTTATTCCCATTAAAGAAGTGGACACATACAAAACAGCGTCATTGGAATGAAGTACGTTTTCACACCTGGAACACTGGAAAATCTGAAACAATCCGCTCATATTTTCGTATATCTGATACCGAAATTGAGGTCTACACTCAGTGAAAACAAATATCAAGTGAGTATTTTTGCCAAAATGAAATAGTTTGAAAGTGAAACGTTCATTACCAAATCGAGAATTCAATTTCAAATGGATTATCGGTGGATTTTCAGTGCAATCTTTCTTTCTCTTTATGGCTGACATAAAATCTTCCTGCCTCGTTGGAGATGACTTTCAATGAACGTGTGACCAGGCACTAAGATAACTAATTGATCCAATATCCCTAAATTTTTCAATTATAGTCTTCACAGTTGATAGTCTTGAATCACTATGACGGCCATATTTTGTATGAAAATTGCAGACTGTAGCTGACAAGTCTTCATTATTTTATAAATATTGCTCAATATTGAAATTGCGTTTTTCTTTCGTATAGCGCTTAATTTTTACTAACTCCGAACCTTCATCTATCACATCGATATTTTTTTTCAGTGGGAACTATTAAATCGCGCAAAATTCAAATTTTGGGTGAATCATAGAACACGCTTTATATGTTACAAACTTGGTATGCATCAAGCTAATAAACCTTTATAGCATAGAATTCACAAATCCTTCATATAGATATTACGCTTTCATTACGCCGTGCTAAATGTTGAAACCTATCGTATCATTTAAATAAACATCCCTACAAAATGCGGGGGGAAATATTTATTAATAAAACATTGAGAGAACTGGACCTTCTGGATATGTTGTATAAATTAAATTGAATTCATTGAATTCTCCAAATACTGTCCACAATGTGTATACAAAATTCTAATTTCCAAATAAAATTCAAATATGAAATTCAATGTAAATGGATTTGGATTTTTTTAGAATTCTGAATTTAGGATTAATATTGTTTCTATATAATCAATTATTTCTGAATTTGACAAACAATATATATATTAAATATTAATATTCCCAAATAGAGAATGGGTCATTCGTAACTTTATCTTTCACTAAGAGACATGCGTTAGATCAAATCTCAAGGATTATCTCAAAGAGACATGGACCGATGACCCCATCAGCCCATAATCTACACCAAACGGTGACTTCTTCAGGATGCATTGGACGCTCTTGAATCTCATCTGGATTGGTATCGTCACAAATTTGACAAATGTTTTGTTGACGTACCTATTCCTCCAGAAATGGGCCTCATCACTGAATATGATTTTTTGATGAAAAATAGGGCCAGTTTAGAACTGCTCCAAATCCAATTCAGCAAACAAACGTCGTTGTCGTTTACCTTCAGCTCCTGAGTCAGTTGAATTTTGTAAGGGTACAGTCCCAAATCACGATGCAAAATCGACCGCCTCGGATTCTCCTACACATTCTCACGGACAGCGGCGATGTTTTCGCAGATCTTGCATTTCGTTGACGTACGTGTGTTGGTTTATCGTTTACTGAACCAGTGAACTCAAATTTATCCCCCACACTGCGTAAAGTCCTCTCGGTAAAACGATTATGGCGAACGTAAAATGGGCGTAGCGCGCGAAAAGTTTCCCGAACAGAACACCCATTTTGATAAAACAATTTTACCATTTCCACATGTTAATGAACGCTATGTCTATCCATGCTGATTTGGCAAAACAGACTGAATAATATCCCTATTGGAATATCAAATTTCAATCAATTTGACGAAATAGTTTGCGAGAAATTAAAAATTTTCTCGTATGGACTAAATCCTATATATGGATTTTCTGGAAACATAACTGGGTATGGATTTTTTTCGGAACTACTATAGTAGTCTGTGTTAAGTATGGGTATCATTAATGAAATGTATAAGAGTTAAAAAAAATGCCTAAAATTGTGATCGAAAAAAAACTGGGTATACGAAGTTTGAAAAGAAATCGGTCAAGCCGTTTAGGCTAGAGAGGCCATTACGGATATAAACTGGCCATAAACACATGGTTATACGGGCTGTGTGTGCAAGTAGCGCCGTCTTGTTGGAACCAAATGCCGAATGTCACGGTCGTCCATTTTTAGGCTCCAAACAGTCCGTTATTATGGCGCTATAATGGGTACCATTCAAAGTGACATTAAGGGCATTCTCAAATAAATATGGGTTGATGGTTTGAAATCCAGATTCATGTATTAGGAGTTCTTAAGCATTTTAGGGTTTCTCCTAAGCCCAAAAATGGCAATTTTTATATTTGGAGTACGTTTAGCTGAAAATTATTTTAAAACCGGGATTATTTTGAAGTTAAACCGGGTTTAATATTTGCATGAGTTAATTGCCTAAATATCAATATCCTTACGTAAAATTTGCCAAGTTTGAGTCCGCGCTGTAGAATAAACGTAAAAAATCGGGATAATATCAAAACAATTTTTAAGAGATGACATTTTTTAGTTGTTTTGTAATAGTCTAATAAATATTAATATTAACCTTTAATCTGCGAAAATTTTTATTTTATTACTCTAGGTTATACAATGAACGTCCTAGCGAAAGCGTCTCCACACTATACGAATTAAAAATTCTACGCAAAGCTAATTCTAAGTGATTAGGCGAATACACCTAATGACGTCTTATGAAACAGACATACATCGCGTATTGCTCGTTTATACATTATCTATCCACTTGTGCGGTCAGGAATTGTTTTTGTATTATTAGTAATTTTTTGCCATGCAGTTATAAGCGATTAAAATCTAATGGTATTTTGTCACTCAAGAAAGATTAACCGACTTTCATTTTAACAATATAAAAGACGTTTTAACGTCAAAAATTGAGTTTACATTTTATAGCATATTAGGCCGTGTGTCAATTGCGTTAAAAAAGGGGTTAAATTTGATCCACTGGCTAATTTATGACATTTATACTGTGGTTTTTTGCTGTGTCAATGGGATTAAATGGGATATTATTTTAATACTATTTTTAATAATTTCCTAAAAGAATTGGAACAAAATTCCTTTCTATATATTTTCTTGTAATAAAAAAATACATAATAGATTTTTATTGATATCATACAAAAAACCTTAATTATTTATTATTGACATTAAAACATAATTGTTTTACAATTTGTGTTCATTATTAAGGATATCCATTTTACTTCGTTCAAATTACACACATTTCGCATAGAAAATATACCGAAACAAATATAGTCATAACATTTTTGTAACCATCCTTTTATAAAAACCCAATTTTAGTTTATGTTAAAACTTTGTTTACATTTTCTGATATGAAATATACATTCTTTGCTTTTTATTAAAATCTGAATGCTGTGCTATTTTCCCACACATGTGATCACTGGTATGCTTTCCATCACTCTCACTCCTCAGTAGGTATACCAAATGTTTAAAATTGGCCACTGGATAAATTTTAGCGAGCTGATGAGCAGGTTAAAATTTTGAAGTCTCTATTCACCACATTAATGTCAAAAATTATCCACAGGCTAAAATTTTAACGCAATTGGCACACGACCTTAATATTAAATTTTCATAACACAATATAATTTATATATACTGTCAAAGGCTATGTATTTTTCTATGAATGAAATGTCAAACAATACTGATTAAAAAAAAACATTACGTTTGACACGACTCACGAGTTATCTGTCATTATTCTACAAACTAAATATCTGCCATAAACGGCCAAAAAAACCTAGATTCTTATATTTTTACCACAAAAAATGCGAATACCAATTTAAAGTCGATTCCAAATTGCAAATTTGGGAGCACCTCATGATAGTTTTATGTCCTTCAATGTTTGTCGGTGGGAGCAGTGGGCTAGTGAAAAACGTAGGTGCCATGTAGTCCGATGGTCTAACCTAGGTTGACCACTTTTTCCAAAGCCAATTTTGTAAGGAATGTTTCTTTTTTCAAAAATTTGAAAACATTTTACCCATCGTTTGTCAGTTGCAACACTGTTTTCTTCCCATGATTAAATCTTTTCAACGATTACATATTTGTTTAAAAGTGTAAATTTATCGAAGAGTTCAATATCACATGAGTCGACGTCAAAGCCATTCTTCAATGCAATAAACTTAGCGGAAGCTTCAACATATTCCCATTTTAGTAGTTGGTCGAGTGCGGACCGAACGTGGATTGAAAGATGTTAAAAATGAATAGTCCATTTCTTGATATATTCAACGCACTCCGCTAATGAGTTAATTAAAACAAAAACAATAGCTAAATAGTTATATTCTGGTTATAAAATATAGTTTAAACAAACCGTTAAATAGTCCAGCTATTAAGAGAACTTGTTCTTTCGTTACGTTGTCATCATTAATTGCAGCTTTTTCAATAGCCTTTTGCACAGCTGTGGACAAAAAATCATTTTTCCGTCGCGATTCAAGTGATTCCATAAACATATTGAGTACATGTCCAACTTCCATCGAGACGGTGTCGGTTTTAATTAATTTAACCGTGCGATTGAAAAGTGCTGCGTATAAGATAAATTTAGTCTTCTAATTTTTGTCTTTTAAAAAATCAGTCTTTTCGAAGTTCCCAGTCTCTCGTTCTTTAAGCTCAAGAAATAATTCTCACCAGATTTGAGCACAAAATTTAAATTTTTAGAATCATCATCAATAGTTTTGAATTTTGTTCATGCATTTTGTATAAAATATCTAAGCGCTTATATGTAGCTAAAAAACAAAGTGTTTTTTTTTAAACTTTTCAGAGATCTAAAAATTACAATTTCAGGCTCAAATTTGTTGAGAATTAATTCTGGAGTTAATAGAAAGATATTATTTTATCTATGTTTGTACCTTGAAAAGGACGGTAAAGCATTCGTTTTTACCTGGCCGCGAAGAAAAAGCAGCCAAATTTCTGCCAGAGGTTCCTTAAAAACTCTTTTTAATAATACTGGACTACTAATGTCGTTTAAAAAAATATTCTTTCAATCCGTCGAACATTCTAAGAATCGCATCCACAGCCTAAAGTTATCCTAGGAATCGGGTTTTGGAGAAGACAATCAATTTTCGGTATTCGACATCGACTGAATCACAAAATGCCTCATGCCTCAAGCTTTGCCACGCGCACAGTAAACAAGTAGAAATGGAAATATATTTTTACGACGACACATTCTACGTCAAATGGCATTTGATCACAGGCTTTCTTCAGTGTGTTGTGTACTATGTGTGTTGCCCTTGCACATCCAACTCCAACCATCCCAGTACAGCTGATTGAATTTGTAGAATGTATTTTCGTGCCAAAATTGCCAAAATTGCATGGTGCGTTGTATGCTATTTTGCATTTGATTTTTCCATTGCACTATTCCGAAGGCGACAATGACATCCGATGTCTCACAGCTTTCCGACGTTAGCTCGATGATTTTTATTTTGACCCCATTTAACTGATTTTTTTTCGCTGGTAGGAAAAATCATCGAAAGACATTGCAGAGGTTTTATCTCGAGGGAACCCTCTGCAATAGTGAGGGACTTGAACCCGATCTAAAAAACCTCCCGAAGACTGACTTTTGTATGTCTTCAAGGAATCGCACCTAGTCGTTAGACTAATCAGCAATTTATTTTTCATATGTATTATATAAACTAATTGTTAATTAAATTGCAAGCAACGTTTATAGAAATGTTATATAGGATAAAACTGCGTACCTACTCAATTTTTCGCTAAAAGTGCATATGTTCTCAAAAAGGGATTCAACTGTTTTCATATTAATTAATTAATTGATATTAATTTAATGTAATTAACAATAAAACGGTAAATTTTAATAAAATATTTAATTTGTTAAGTATGTGTGAGAATTAGTTGTTATGAAATATCTCCTCGAGTTTTTGCGTATATAATGTATAGGTTTCAAAAATATAAAAAAATATAAAAGGAAACAAATTATCAGATATATGTCTATTGGTTTGTGATTTAAAAAAAGCGAAATATCCAGTTTTTGAAAACTGAATATAACATGTGAAGGTTATAAGAATTCAGCGTCTCATAACCTCAAACAAGTTTTTTTTATGGATTTTTAAAAGCCGATTCAAATACATTAGTTTTAAGTGATAAAATTATATTTAGTATCTAATCTTATTATAAACAACTAAATTTAAAAAGAAAGATATACATTTTTAATACATTGTTTTCCTTAGAATTTTTGAACTCGAGATTTCGAGTGATTCTAACATTACGATGATAAGGGAATTTTTTTTTTTTTAACTTTGACAGTCTTAATGGCTTCTGCAACCTAGACCTAGACTTGATCAATTTTTTGGTCACAATTGTAGGTCATTTTTTGTTTGCCCTAAGCCATATTTTAATGTTAGTTACCAAAATTACACATGATGTCAATTTTCTCAAAAGCAACGCATACGATTATTTAATATAATAATGAATTTTTGGCTAATATACATAGAGATAGGAAACATTTTTATAGACTAACAAAAACTTAGTCTATATAGATTTCGCGAAGCCTAAATATGCTACCAAACCTACTTTTTCCAATAGCTATAGAAAATAGTTGCCGAAATGCTAAAGATGCTAAAAAAGTGTTAGCCGGTAACACATCCGGTAAACAGATGCAGTAAAATAGGTGGGAAATCATGAAATTATGAAATATTGTTTTTAAAAAATATTTCTATATTTCAATTAAAATAAAAAACCGAATTAATTTTGCAAAAAAAAAATAAACACCGAAATTTCAACAGGGAAGTGCTGCCAGATGACCTATTAGCGTTTTTTTTTTTCTAATTTATATTTAAGCATTATGTAGAACTCGTTACAACTAATGTGATGTTTATTTGCATAAAATAATAACTCAAATTAAAAGAAATAATTCTAAAAACAAAACTTACCGCTGTAAGCACCTCTTCCCTTGACCTCATGAAAATGAGTCAGACTGAAAATGGCTGCACTTTAAAACATTAAAAAAAGTGCGAACTGCGATTTAATTGCGTTTTCCATTGGTAAATCTGGATTTGATCTAAAATTTAATATTTACTGGTGCCAATAGAATAGGATTTCAGATTGATTTTTTTTTGTCTCGGTATTGTTGAAATTTCTTGTCTGTGTAGCTGTCAAGTTTCAAGTCACACAGGTTGTTTGGTTTTGATTTAGTTTATATTTCACAATGTACTGCTACAGTTTTAATAATTAATAATAGTTTTTCCCAATTGAAATAATAATAAATCAAAACCAAAATCACTCTAGTGCAAGGAGGGGTAAATCTGCCGAAAAATCCAGATTTGAAAAATTGATCTGAGATCAGAAAAAATGAGTGGTGGGTGCACGTCTGGGTCGTACGCAACTTTCTCTTTCACAGCGAATTAGGCGTTAGATCAAATAGTACGCATTTTGATTATTTATGCTTAAAATGATATAAATAATGTCAAAATGTGATTATACGAACGTTTACTCCGAAATTTGAAGGCATCGGTTTCTATGTGAATAATAATTCTTTTTCGTTATTGGCCAAAACTGAAAATTCCGCTTAGTGATAGTTGGGCTACAACTAATTATGTGGAATTGTTTAAAACTGTAATAGTAGTATATATATTAAATTTCATTCAATTTGTCATAGTAGTTTGCGAGAAATTAACAATTTTCTTTATATGGCCTAAATGACAAAATCTGTTATATGGATTTTCTCGAAAAAACTGGGTATGCAGTTTTGTTGGAACTAATATGCTTATAGTATATATAAAGTTTAATCAAAATGGCTAATGGCTAAAAGCAAACAAAAAAATGGCCTAGAATTATGACCAAAACAAGCTGGGATACGAAGTTTGAAGAAAATCGGTCAAGCCGTTTAGGCTGGGGAGACCATTACGGACAGACGGACCGACGGACGGAATTCCAAAAAACACTTTTTTAGGCTCCGCTATCATCGTAATGTTAGAATCAATCAAAATCTCGAGGTCGAAAATTTTCACGAAAACAATATCTTTCTCTTTGTAAGAGAAAGTTAAAAAATTTGTTTGCCCAATGGAACACAACAACTTTCTATGTGAATAATAATTCTTTTTCGTTATTGGCCAAAACTGAAAATTCCGCTTAGTGATAGTTGGGCTACAACTAATTATGTGGAATTGTTTAAAACTGTAATAGTAGTATATATATTAAATTTCATTCAATTTGTCATAGTAGTTTGCGAGAAATTAACAATTTTCTTTATATGGCCTAAATGACAAAATCTGTTATATGGATTTTCTCGAAAAAACTGGGTATGCAGTTTTGTTGGAACTAATATGCTTATAGTATATATAAAGTTTAATCAAAATGGCTAATGGCTAAAAGCAAACAAAAAAATGGCCTAGAATTATGACCAAAACAAGCTGGGATACGAAGTTTGAAGAAAATCGGTCAAGCCGTTTAGGCTGGGGAGACCATTACGGACAGACGGACCGACGGACGGAATTCCAAAAAACACTTTTTTAGGCTCCGCTATCATCGTAATGTTAGAATCAATCAAAATCTCGAGGTCGAAAATTTTCACGAAAACAATATCTTTCTCTTTGTAAGAGAAAGTTAAAAAATTTGTTTGCCCAATGGAACACAACAACTGTCAAAATAGGTCTTTTGACAAATCTAGATCAAAAAATAGATTGATTTTTTTACCAATGGAAATCGCCTAAGTAATGATAACTTTTAGTTTTGGTTATTGTATTGGCGTATAGATGGCATGACATGTACACCAATTCATTCAAATTTCAAGAAAAGAAATTCTTATAGCTACAGTTCGACATTATTTATTATATTTATAAAATATTGTATGTTATTGTTTATTTTGGGCGGACTACCTTATAGTGAAAGACACAGTTGAGTACGACCCAGTCGTGCACCCACCACTAGTTTTAATTTCACTATGATCTATGTATTGTCACCATAATTTCCTTCTCTATGTTGGAAAAGTTATAATTTTATTTTTAGACCCATTCTTAAACGTCTTCGGTGACTCTATCATTTTTAATGGCCCTTTATTTCAACAATCGATTTTCGTATCACTTGTGTATTCGACAAACATCTATTTATTCCCTTGAGTTGGTGCGAAGGATATTCTGTCTTCCCTCGAGTAAGACTAAAAAACAGAAGGAAAAAAATATGTTCTACATCAATGTATACAGATTGCTATTGACATGTTTATGGTGGTAAAAAATTTCGGATATCGACAAGTTTTCCTCACGTGTATGCAGCCATCATAAATCATTTACGCAAAGAATTCCTCGGGAAAATTAATGGTTGTCCATTCCAGTCGGGGAGTTTCAAAAATATTACGTGGACGGCTTTACACAAAATAGCCAGTTGTTCGGCTTCCTTAATCGTAACATGTGACATGTATTTAGTCAGGCAAGGACACTTCGCATATTGTCAAATCTAATGTAAATAATGAATAGGATTATGGGTATTGTATACGTTCATCCCCATCACCGTTAGCAGGAGTGTGTGGCAGGAGACAATCGATTACGGATCACATGGATATTTTTTTAGCTGTTTTTTTTTAATCACTCAAGTAGATACGATAGATAGGTGGATAGCGTTTAACTGACACCAGGTTAGGGATATACATCCTACGGATGAATCTATGGACATGCATGGATGGTGCTTAAATGACTAAGCACTGCGGCTGTTAAAATGTTAGCCAATTTGCGGTGTCCTCAGTTGGATTACATGTGCGGAACTTTATTCCTTTATTTTTCAAGTTGAAATTTTTCGAAAATCCTTTATTTCTATTCAAAATATTGTTCAGAATTTGATTGAGTTTGTTTTTAGTGAACTGATGAAGAGCATTGCGAAATTAAATTCAATGTATGCGTCTCAATGGTGAGAACGTACTTATTTTTTTCAGTTTAATGATTGCTTCTCCTCTCGGACACTGAACTCAATTAATTTGAATGTGGAAGAGAGAAAACTGTTTTTTTATGTGCAATGAAGGATTTGCGCCATTTCTATCCACTGGTCCATTTCATTTAGTTGAAACGTGTTGATGCAAATGCAATCGAAAATATTTTGAACAAACCGTGGAGTACGATTTGAATGTTGTTTTCTTCGACGAAGTCATTGAAATGCAGCGTAATTTAATTAATTAAAGTAAAAGGAAAAAATGCTATTGAAAGGGAGAATGCTAGGATGTAATAAATTCGCTTTAAAATAGACAGGTTTGTGTTCGTTGTGACTGGGTTAGTGCTCCCTTTTCCCCTATTTCAATATAATTGTTTAAAAAAAAAAGTACAAACTGATACAAATGGGCTTTAAAACTACTTATTTGCAGCAGTTTATTTATATAATTGAATGTTAACAGTCCGATAATGTTGTTTAAGCTATATATCAGCAAATTTATTGTGAACTTCTCCGTGTTTCGGTTTGACAAATCAAAAGTTAAGGTTAAAACTATGAACAAGGTTTGCAAATTGTAAAAATCAGTGATTATTTGATTTTAGTTCCCAAATCAATCCGACAAATAATCAAGCAACATACATATGTCACTGAAACGCAAAGTTTATTGAAGTCAATATCTCGTCGTTCAAAAGAATTCATCCGTCCGAGTCTTCAACTTGGCGAATTAGGGACAAGGGAATATAAGAAAAAACTGACCCAGGGTCATAAGATAAATATTTTTAAACATTTCTGTATTCGCTGATTGGGCTTTGGAGGATTTGGAATTTGTGAAGAATTTGGCATAACAACATTCCAAAAAAGAATATCACTGTTTGGTGCGAATTTTGATTGACGCGATTGATCGGTGTAAACTTCTTCTAAAAAGAAAATCACATTCCAAAATTTGGTGATTTTAACACCAGCTTGTGGTTACAACATGATTGGGCATTCTCTAATAGAAATTTGAATTGTTGGCGACTTGAGTTGAGTTTTTTGACTTCTTACTCAGGAGTGTCTTAAATCGCAGGTTTATCCGAGAAACCTCAATTAATTTATGCCTTCAAAGCTGACATAATAAAGGTCATCTAGCAAATTGGTACAGAGCAACATATGAAACAATGGCAGCAAATGCTTTATTTTGTACTCAACCTCAATCATTCATACGTATCAGTCTGCTCAGACTTTTACGGAGGCGTATACGTAATTATTTTGAGAAGAAATAAGCTATGCTAAGGCTTTGGGGTCTACATGTAACCTCAAATCCTTGTGAATAGCATTTGTATACAAGAAGGGATAATTTTTAATAAAGGAATTGTTGGCCGATTGCATTTTACTTCATAATACGATTGTCTTATAGCGTTAAGGTATTTTGTAATCTGCCATTTCATAAAAATGTCACTTTCAGTTTATGAAGGCACTTTAAATGGATCCCTATCTCTTACCCGTAAAATGGCTTTTATCGATGGCTGATATAAAAATCTACCTTATTTAAACTAGGAATACGTGAATCTAACAAAGCTTTAACACATTCGTACTCCATACAACAATTTTTCCCAGCTCTTAATAGAGAAAGTGGCATGTGAAATGCATGGCTATAGGGCTACTTAAAGATTTAATTCCCTTAGCTTAAATTTTAGTTGCTTTAGATAAATCATGGGTATTCTTGGTATTAAGACATTTTTGCCAGTATCATAACTTTTCATTTAAACTTTTTATAGGACAATAGTACATCATTATTGCAGTAGAGTTATAAACGGTCTTTCATTTAGCCCTTCCTCTCTTTAAGTTATAATAAAAGAAAGTGTTGTTTCCCTCGGCTTCTCTCGGCGGCGCGCATCCGAATGTCATATTTTCAATGACTCAAGCGCATAAATCAGGCTGAATTTGACTGGCTTGCTTTGAGGGCTGCTATGGTTTATGGCTAATTGACATAAACCCGCCACTTCAAAAAAATTCACAAGAAAATGCCTAACGGGGCCAAATCGCTTGGTTTCGGTTTTGACAGTTTACATCACCACGTAAGACGACCATCCCCTCGAATCGCTCGTGCAGAATTTCTAATGCAGCGTGAGCTGTGTGGCACATAGCGCCGTCCTGTTGAAACCACAGAAGCTGGTAATCATTGATCTATAAAGCGCTCGCCGTTGACGGTGATGACCTGGCCAACGTCGTTCTCGAAGAAATATGGACCGATGACGCCGCCAGTACAAAATTTAAAAATCGAGAAAATCATCATTTAAAAAAATTGCAGCAAAATATACCGTAATTTCATTTTATTTTTGAAAAGTTTCAGAAATCAGTTTCAAGAGTACCGTTATGTGCATTTTTGGCGAAAACTCCCTTACGATATACCGTTAATGTTAGGGCTAAGAGTCCAATTTTAAAACATATTTTATAGGACCACCAAAAGCACACATAACACACAGTCAATTCGTAAATATATTTTGGGCTCCAGTATCAATAACAGACTCCAGACTCCGCACTGCGGACGTCAGACATACATTTTTTTATTAACTACTTTTTTTTAACTCGGGGTACCTCAAAACATAAGAATTTGTAAAAAAAAATTACAAATTCGAATTTTCGCGCCATTACAATACTAAACGTACATCTACTTCGTATACTGGCAAAGTAAAAAAATTGCCTAGAATTGTGACAACAAAAATTCGATACAAAGTTTGACGAAAATTTGTTTAGCCGGAAAGACAGACGGAATTCTGAAAACCACAGCTTTGGGTTCCTATATCATTGTCATGTTAGAATCAATCAAAATCTCGAGGTGGAAAAAGCAACCCATCTTTTCAAAAATGTTTATAAATTTTAAAACTACACAATTCGAGATTTTATTTATTAAGAAATAATATTGTCCAAATATAAACCCCCGCGTTCTCGGCACATATATAGTCGAACAGTACAAATTTTACTGACGGCTCGGCAACGAAACTTCGTATGGCTGCCCCTTCGTGATGATTCAAATGCACCAGGCACATCAGCTCATTGGAGTAGACTTTCGATTGCACACCCCAAAGTAAAAAAAAGTGGTTAAATCAGGACTGCGCGCATGGAGAACAATCTGTTGGGGAAATTTGACGAATTCATGGTAGTGTGTGACATTGTTACATCCTGTAATAACCATATTCTTTGGATATTGGCTGGTTAGTGTAGCAATTCATGCGAAAAAAAAGATGCAAAACATCTGCACATAACGCTCTGAAACTGTAACTGCATGTACTCTTTCATTTTTAAAAGTGTAAGGAACGATAATTCATTGCGCCGACATCACAGAAAATACAGCCACTTTAGGTAAATGAAGGGATTTCGAAAGTTTGCGTTTTGGATTTGTTGCAAATCTATTAAGATGAATATGAATCCGAAAGTAAAATTTTGGTAAACGTTGAAAAGCGCTCAATTGCCTGGTTTGCCAAGTCATGCTCCTTATTGGCATCCTGTGACTTCATTTGTTGCACCAATTGAATTTTATAGGGCTACGAGTTTAGGTCTTTTGCAAAATGTGATGTAACATTTATCCCGAAACTCCAGAATAGAGAGTAACAATTCTCCACTCTAGTGGAGAATAATTCCTTAGAAGGTTTCGGCAATAAATAGGAGGTCCACTTCTTTGTGGCAAAAATAATAATTTCACACACACAAATGAAAACAGAACCTAGGTTTGAGGCCAAATATTTCATTTCATCTCATTTCTAGTTTTAGTTTTTTAGTTAAATCATAACATCAAATAGTTGTCCTATAGATTTATTTCATTTTTGGATTATTTTTGGTAATTCCATTGTACATCTCTGATAGAAGCCTCGTCCCTATTGGCTAAAAACTGGGGCAGTCGTTTTATGTAATCCTCTTTTCAGGTGAGTTTTTCACTAGCAAAATCATTCTCGACGAACAGCAGCAAGTGGTAATGACTTAGTGCGAAGTCCGGACTATAATGTGGATGAAGAAGAATATCACAACCAAACTGATGAATATCACTGGCCCATGCTGGACACTTCTGGGCGATTGCTTCCTTCAGATGGTCCAATTGTAGACAGGACAGGTTCGAGTTTTGCCGTAGGGGAAAAGATCATAGTAGATGATTCCATGCCAATAGCACTAAACAGGAGCAAGTGGTAATCACTTAGTGCGAAGTCCGGACTGTAATGTAGATGAAGAAACTGATGGAACACAATTATACCATTGGCCAAACTGGTCATTTCTGGGCGATTGCTTCTTCAGATGGTTCAATTGTAGACAGTACAGGTCCGAGTTTTGCCATAGGTGAACAGATCATAGTAGATAATTTCCTGCGAATCACAATAAACACAGAGCTAAATTTTCCTGCCGTCAAATAAACAGTAGTGACAAAAAAAATATCCCTTGTGTCTTATAATTTAGAATATGTATCAAAAATATTTTTTTATCTTGAGTTTAGGGATACCTACGCAGACTTTTCCAGTGAGTTAAATTTAGTAGATCTTCTGCCTACGTAGCAATTACTCTGGCTTACACTGATTGCTTCTTACGGTTCTCGTTCCATGTATGGAAAATAAATTCAACACCAACGTCTACAATCGAGAGAGATAGTGTTCCATCCTCTTTTTCAACTTGGACTGCATACATTTTCTTTCCTACTTAGACATGAACGTTTCGTGTGAAATTTGTTTGGACACTGATCATGCAAAATGCATCGGAAGGATGTCGATAAATTCATTACCACTCCAGGTCTTTGTTTTTAATGTGAAACTGTTCCTTTTTGTATGGTCTGCTCTAAGCAAATAAACGAAACGGATAAATTGTATTTAATTTAAAAGTACACTAATGAGAGAGTGAAGAACCTTTCCTTTAAAAACCTATATAAACCGGTTTCAAAACTAACGGTTGTGTATTTGCATTAAAATTCTTCCTTGATCCTTGTTTTTTCAATCGAGTGAGAGTCTGGATCACCGAGTAAAAGACAATAAAATGCAATCTTATAAAAATATTTACATACCGGGCCTCATGAAAATTTAAGAAACTGTAATTTGGTAGAAATGATCTCGCCTGAAGATGTACATACCAAGCTCTGTTGTCTCCCAATTTCAGAATAGACTGATCAAAATTGATCTATCATATCTTTAACAAAAGAACTATTCAGCTCCAACAAAAACAAATAATACACATTTTTGGCACAACAGGGACTAGCTTTCTCACAAACATTCATGTGTGCATGTGTACTTCTTGCATGATGGCGGGACCTCCTGTTTTATGCCGACACCGAACGGCTAAGCTATTATTGACAGTGAAAAATAATTTTGGGGTTGTTACGGCTGGGTTTCGAACCCAGACCTTCAGCGTGGTAGTTCATTGCAATAAAAATTGCACCACTGAGCCCATCAGTCAGTTAGTTCCAACAATGTTTTGAAGTACATAAATCATACAAAGATTCATCGACGCATTTTTTGCAATTGCCGACAAAAGTGACCCTCTGTTCGTGTACCTTTCCATGACAATTACCCTTCGCAGGATATAATTAAATTCTAAAATAAAAATTACTTTCCGTCCACCTACTCAGGTGTTGAACATAACCACCGGTTAAGTGACCGTATTTAGCCGGTCGCTTGATTGTCGTTAGAAGCGAACACCAGTTCCCTAATTATACGTGCAAGTCAACACTTTGACTCATTCAATCCTATAGAACTGAACCTCTAATTAAAGAAAATTACAATAAATCCGTAATTTCTTTTCCCTCTAAATTGCAGCGATTTCGTTGAAATGCATTTCATTAAGACTTTGAAGCACTTTCCTGGCCAAACTACTGTATGTGTATGTGAGGACGGTTACACTAGCTCGCGCTCAAAATTGCATCCCCACTAAGGAAGCAAACGAAAGTAGCCTCTAAATTGGCATGGCCGCCACTCATACCCACCGCTGTGATAAAAATCATTTCGTTAGCGTCAAAGTGGCCACCAAGTAATAAAAATCTTCTTTACCCATGGGTGATCCTTTTTTAACTACCACTCATTGTAGTTCTTGCAAGAGGCAACAAAAAAACTAAGGTCCAGCAGAGAGTGCATAGATTTGTTTCGCGAACGAGAGTGGTGTACATTTTTTTAAAGTTGGCCAAGGACCAAGGATAATATTCCCTCGTATATTCTTTTTACATCCTTCATCATATAAAAACTCTCTATGCATACTCGTGTGAGGAGCGAGGATATCGGGTTTCATGAGTTTTTAATTTCCGGACGAAAAGGAAAAACTTCGTCTAGCCATGCACCAAACCACCACCACCATCAGAGCACGGAGGATTGTCGTGTGGCTTGGCCGTGTACTCATTGCTCGTATCTTGTATATGTATCTGAGCGCTTAATCCTCCGATGAATTTAGTTTTAGGTTACGGGGAATTGAAATTGTATTTAGCGCAGGGTTGCACCACAATATACAACGTTCTTCTCGTGGTCGTGTTCATGTTGAGATAAAGATTAAAGCTGCTGCTGCCACTGCTGCTACTGTGGATAAATACTTGGTAGTGGACATGAGGACAAATGTTTATAATCCCTGGTACTTTTTTTCTTCACTGTAAAAGTACTGGCCTAGCTGCCGAAACACTATGTAAAAGGAATAAACGTGATTGAAAAAGTTGTCGTGTAAGCTCGTTATTTGTTGAGGTCTTTTATGGGTTGGGTTGGGCTTTCGTTAGTTTATTGGATAGTGAGGTTCATTTTGATGCATTTAGATACAATGTACAATTCCGATGATATTTTGATGAAAATATTATTCATTTTTTTTAATTTAATAACGATGTTCATAGAAGATTAGTTCTTGTAGGTGGGTTTAGCATGAGTTTCAATTAATGTTGATCTGACGATTGGGGTTGCAGGCTTGTGAAGTAATGCTTCACAGCTATAGTCTACCGTGTTTTAAGCCTAGTTTATTTATATTATTTAACAACAATGAAAAGGTTTTTATATAACACAAATATAACACAAAATATGTACATTTTGGCCCAAAAGTGCTTTACCTACGTATATATGGAATAACTTTGGAACGAAAAGATAAAAAATAATAAATTATATTACAAAAAAAAGTGTATTTCAAGGATTTTTTTGACATTATGTATGGAAAATCATATCGGTTAAGTGGCCACCGTATTATCATGGGTTCTTTTTATGGCACTTTCCATGACTTTTGAAGTGTTTCCGGCGTAATTTGAGCGTTTTCTGTCCAAATGTTGAGTTCACCTCCTGTATAGTGTTTGATTTATTATTGTTTAACTTCTTCTTCTGGTAACCCCATGAAAAAAAGCCGGAGCCAAAAGATCAGGTGATCACTGCGACCATTAAAATTAAAGGGGTTAACATCGTATTTCAACACACTTATGGGCTCTTTTGATGGCCCATTCCATGACTTTTTGAAGTGTTGTTCTTTACGAATGTTGTGTTTCAGCTCCTGTATAGTGTGTTTGTTAATGTAAACCTTTTTCTTCAGGTTACCCCATAAAAAATCAAATTCATCGTATTTTGAAATAATGCGATTTGGGAATTGTTCATTGTCTCATGAGCGGTGTAAGTGGTAGCTCCGTCTTTCTGGAACGAAATCAGCACAGCATTATTGTCTGCTTTGTCTGCAAGTGGAAAAAGGAAGTTCTGAAACATTGTTCTAATATATATTTTTGGGATTCTGTGTACCCCAAAATCTACAGTTTTGCTTGTGCACAAACATACTCAGATGAAAATAAGCCTCGTCGGTCATGATAAAATTTTCCAAAAATGTTTCGTCATTCTTGGCGATACGTAGGACAATTCTACAGTACTCCAGAAGTTTTTCTTGGTCACCAGAATTGAGCTGCTGAACCAACTACATCTTTTAAGGGTAAAGGTTCCGACTTTCCTCAAAATCCGATCAATGTTTCAGGATCGGTTGAAAACGTTTCCTAACAACCTAAATGTTTTCGATCGATCGTCTAAAACTAGGCCTGCCCGAATTCCTCATATCTCCAATATTCCCATACGTATTTGAGCGGAGTTTTCTCCTGTAGATTCAGAATCCTTCTGTGGAGTTTTTTCGATAACACACATTAAGTTTCTTTTACCAAACAACTTAAATTTAATTTTTTCCCCATTTTTCGGTGGTTTATTTCAATTTTTCGATTTGCATTTTATTGCGAATACGATCAGTGGAGACCATTTCCACTATCGGTGCCCAAGCGACCTGCGTTCATGTTTATGCGTGTTTATTCTGTAGTTATTTATATAAACATATATGTATGAGTGCATTTATACTACTTGAGCTGTGTTATTGTTATTTTTGATGCTTTACAGCACCGTAGTGAACACATATAAAAATAAAAGTTAATAAAATAAAAAGTGGTATTTAACAGAAGGTATATACAGAATTATAAATATGGTTATTGTGATATATTATCGTCGTATCTATTTTTTCCTTTTATTCAAATTCATTTTAGCCTAATTGTAATCAAATTTTGCTCACTAACAGTTCAAAATATAAGAAAAAACGCTGTCTACATTAAAAACTAAATTTTCAATGCCAAATTGATCAGATATAAGTTACATATTTTCTTAAACTGCTAAGAGCGGACGAAACAAGCTATTAATTTTGTTTAAATAGAAAAGAGACTTTTGGACCATTTGGAGAAAATGGATTTATTCGAGTCGTGTCATAAAACTTTTTTAAATATCTGAGGAAGTTTTTCCTTTTTTTGTATTTTATTTTTTCCCCTTTAATGATATTATGTCACCGAAATTCAGAACTGATATGGCTCTTAGAATAAAATAAAAATACATTGTCTAGTTACAATTGCTAGGGCGAAATAGAACTCTTTCGAAATGAGTCCAAAAAAATGATTGCCGGCTGGAAAAAGTGATCCCCTTTAATTTAAAAAATCAAAATCTTCTATGACTACTAAGCATTTTGTAGTTTTCTCTTTTTCTATAGTCTATCCCTTTTCTATAATTACTTTGATTAAGTACTCAGTTTTAAATTATAAAAGATCTTAGGGTCCAGTTATATCTGGCCCCCTTTACTTCTTGCATTTTTTTCTATAAATCTAATTATTGGCGAGTTGGTACCAAAACGAAACTTATGAATTTTAAAACAAGATATCATAAATATCTTATTGTTAACTTAAGTTTTCGCACAAAATCGGTTTTTCAGTGATCAAGATTTATGTTTGTCATTCCATCCAAATGAAACGGAATTTTCCAATAATTCCTATATCCAACCAACCAAGTAAAGATTCAATTCCATCATGTTTTGTATTCCAATGAAGTTGTTCAACGATAGCTATAACTAGACCCTTACAAAGTTTCATTCAGCAACGAAATTTCGCCAAATCAAATTAGCTACTCGGAATTTTTGGAATAAAACTGTATACACATCAAATTTGAAAAATTTTCAATTTCTCACGAATTATTTGATCTACCAGACAAAATTTCAATATCTAAATTATTTTAACATTTTAATGAATGCCCCATAATTATTTTTAGCCTAAATGTCTCATAACACTACAAACTTCAACCAATATTTAGAGAATACGATTTTTAAAAAAAATTATTCAAACATGTTAAATATTTTTAACAAAATGGTTTTAAAAAATATCTAACGATACAATTTTAAGGGCTTTTTTAGAGGTATAGAAATTCAATATGTAATGAACCATTTAAAGCCAAATATATCTTCGGGTTTATGCGCGTCATGGCTAGCTTGGATAAAGCGTAATCGATAAGTCAATTTTTCGACAACATTATCGAGCAACTGGGGCGGTATATCAGCAATAACACGGGGAATGTTGACTTCCAAATCGTCAAACGTCTCTGGTTTATCGGCATCGACTACTGACTTTACTTACCCCCAAAAAAGTAATCGAAAGGTGTGAGATCAATGGATCGTGGCAGCCAGTTTACAGGTCTGTTTAGAAAAATTATGAGCCCAGCAAATGTTTCCCGCAATAAATTGATGGTGTCGTGCGCCGGTTGGCATGTTGCGCCATCTTTTTGAAACGAATGGTCTATCAGAACTCAGAAATCATGTTTCTATAGCGCTCTCCATTCTCGCCGGCATCGCCCTTAAAGAAAAATGGACCGACAATTCCACCAGCCCATAAAGCACACCAAACAGTGTTTTTTAATGGTTGTAAGGTCGTCTCGACATCTGGATTTTCCACTCCGATTTCGCAATTTACTTGTTAACATATCCATTTAACCGAAAATGGGCCTCATCGGAGAACAAAATTTTGCATTAAATATGAGGATCAAGCTGAATCATGTTTTCGGCCAATTTACCGAACCTACGATGCATATGATGGTAAAGCGGTTTCAAGTCTTGCATAAGTTGTCTCTTAAGCCAAGATCTTTCCGTAAAATCTTCTACAAAGTAGATGGGCATAGGTCCCATTCCTGTGTACGATGGCGAATTGACTTGGATTCTCCACAACTCTGCGCTCCACAAAGGCAATAACTTATTCTGTTCGGACTGTTTCTCGTGTTTGGAGATGCGCTTGTCCAATAGAGTGTACGTGGTGCCAAAACGACTCATCGAGTTCCGAATAACTTGCTCAGATGGACGATTATGTCGATCGTCAAATGGACGTAAAGCACAATAAGTTTGTCAACTGTCAAATTGGCAATCTGTAGAAACCGTGTTGCCACTAAATGTAATGTTCAAACTTTTTTTTATAAATTTTTTTAAGCTACCAAATATTGTTTTTAGAAAACGTCCTCAAAAATTGGCCATGTTTATTTATTAAGTGTGACAAAACGCCGAACGGAAAATTTGAGAAACTTCTCATGACAGTGTTACTCTTAGATGTTTGTCAGACTTTCAGATGAGGTGGAGCAGTGAAAAAAACTTAGGGTTTTACTTCCAGGATATTGACCCGCGCTTAATAGATTATAGCGCGATTATAGATTTTTTCGACCCATGCTTACTTTTCGGGATCTATTTTCTGAAAATACTCCTTTATACCCAATTCCATAAGCCATATTCATAGGAGTTTATAAGTACGTCCATAAATGTTGAGCTAGTGTAATGAAATTTGATATATAAGATCTTGGTAACGTTCTGCCCAATAAACTTGGTCTTGCCCTCATTTACTGTTAAACCAATTTTTGTCACTTCCTTTTCTATACATGCCGAGAAATGATGTCAATATCGTCGGCTTATGCTAGTAGTTCCACAGATTGTAAATCTAATGTTGGCTCGGAAGTTTTGCCCAGCGTCAACTTGTCTTTAACCGATTTTCTTGTAACAAATGTTTCGGTTAGTTCCTGATGGTGCAGCTGGGAATTCATCATCAACCTGCACAGACGGGCGAGTTTGGGGGGAAAACCTAACTAGACTATATAAAATCTATAAATGCAGACTTATGCAGCTCTAAAAAGCTCCTCATGACAGTTTTACAATTTTTGATGTTTGTCACAAGAGGTCTGGAAAAGTGTTGTAACTTTTGTGATTTCAATGATTTCGAGCTGAGGAGACCAACGATCACTAAGCAGTGGCATACACATTTGCTCTCCTGATTCCATTATGGTGAAGTGGGTCTTCGAAATCAGATATGAGTGGATGATATTAGAGTCTGTTAAAACAACAATTTCATCCACGAAAATTATTTCATCTTAGCTAACACGCATGAAGGAAAAATTAGCCTCGCTGGCATCCTACAAGCTTAGTATGACTTTCACCCATCATTCTCCCTAGAAAAGTGTCCCCGAGTCGTTGTAGGTTGATTATTTTATTCCTTACAATAGTCCAAATTATGAATTCCTTTACATAATCCAAAATGAAACATTGTTTAGAATAGCAGCCGCCTTTTTACCCAAGAAAACACAACCGTAATTCACCCCCTGCAGTCATCCGTCTGAACGCAAATTCCGCTCAGCAATTTCCGATCAATTAGCCAAAACAACACTTGTCCCACGAGAATTGTATCTGGAATCCCCCATCGTGCACCCTTAAATACTTTGTCCCTCTCGGCATCCGCCACCCCATAAATTCCGGGTCAGTAAAACAAACACAAAGTTCCCACTCAAAACACGATGATGAATCAAAAGAATGTTCATCATCCTGGTATCGGCTGTGGTCGAGGGGGTGTAGTATTAAAATCACTCATCCGTATGAACAACCCTTGCCGCCGTCGAAAACGATGACTTCCAACCAACCCCACCGTTCCAAATCTCAGACAAACAAAACCACAGTCGCGGTGCGCGCTCCCTCATCACCTTCGCAAAACCCTACAAAGCACACCCAAGGATTCCGCCCACCAAAACCTCTCCAGCTCAACAATGTAAATAAAATTTGATATCAATCTTCAACAAAACAGCAACGCGATGGAGCCTCTCATTGTTTTTATTTCCTTGGCAATTGTGATTGTGTCTGTGTGTCGTCCTTGTTGGTTGGTTTTATTGACTAGGGAGTCGGGAGCAAGCCAAACAAAGAGTGGTTGATATCTTTTGTGAGTCTTACGACGAAAAAAAACGAGTAAAGGATCAAGGAATTCCTAAGAAAATTCTTGTGTTATACTTTTTTTGGACTTTCCATAAAAGGATGATAAGGATATAGTGGAGGCGATAAAAAAAAACACCTCCCCCTCCACTGAATCAAACAATCTTTCTCACCCTATCATCGGTTCTGTGATAAATTTTCCCGTGGGGCTGTTTTGCTTTATTTAAGGCGTGGGAAATAATAAATTTCCCTATTGGGAAGCATAATGCTGTGGCAACCCGAAATGCCTCCAAGTCTGTCCAGAAAGTTTACCCTTTCACGGGATGGTGGATTGGAGAACCTTTTTTCTGACTTTTCATAGTAAGAAGCAGAAAATTCCACTGCAACTGAAGGCGCGCGGTTAACGTTCGCTTCGTACCGCACGACTAGGAAACATTCCCATGTCGAGCAAACCAATTGGGGTCGATGGTAGTGTTACTTCTATACACCATCAGGGCATCAGGGAGAATGTAAGTCTAAAAGGTGCACTAAAACAGAAGGTCGGTGTCTCTGCCTTCGAACGGGTGGCACATTGTAAGGCTGCTGGTGATGATATAGTTTTCATAGCCATGGTCGCGCCCGAACATCGGTGGAGTTGGAGTCAACGGAGTCGTCGTCATCATAGTCGAAGGGAGCTACATTGGAGGAAGAGGATGGTGTCTAGACGATGGGGTCGTTTACTGGTGTGTTGCACAGCGTGTAATTAGTATTCCTGGCATGTAAATGAACAAATTTAATTTTAGTTTGATATTTGATTTTCGTGCTCGTTCTCGAAACGTGCATAGTCCTTGAAAGAGTGGTTGGGTGGATAAATTGTTGCTTCATGGAGTCCCCGTAGCGAAAGGCACATTGTAGTGAATCAATTACGGGTATACGAGCGGTGTCCTTACGTGTGCTTGTTGGAATTTTTGGTCATTTTGTTGCAGTTAAGCTGGTCCTGTGCAGGATGTTATTGATTTTCGGGCAAAGTAAGAGTGAAATGTACCCAAGAGACTGGCGGCATCAAACTCGTTAATGGTATATTAGGTTTATTGAATATTAATAGCATGATAATGTGACAGTCAAATAGATTAAAGGAATAGAGGATTTTACTTATATAACAGTGGCGCCAAATATGTTAAGCAAATAGATAACTGGTAATTTACAATTGAAACTTTTAGAAGATGTACATACTTGTCAATTGAGAATTTTTCAATCGACAAATTTGTTGAACTGTCCGGTATTTTTTGTTGAAATCTAAAAATTAAGGACCACTGGTTTAACTATGGAATGTAACAACAATTAAGGCTCACAGCCCCACCACAAGCGAAAATCTGAAAAATTTCCAAGAGCCTAAAGTGTCATGAGAAACTTTTCAAACATGCCATTCCGAGACAGCGAGAAGGAGAAGGTGCCTTTTTTTGGCAGAGATATAACTCCATAATGCCAGATACTTCATTTGTTAAACGATATGTGAATCTGAATACCCTTTGTATGTTTTTACATAGTGCTGACATGAAGAAATGTGGTACTGATCACATCTGGCTTAAATTACTTTGAACTGTAATGGGTAGGAAAAACAGAGTTTGGTGAACAACACCAATGTGGAGTAGTTTGCCAAACTCTGTTGGTCAAGGTACGTCCCAAGATATGATGGAAGATATACTTATTTTCACTTAAAATGTAGCGAGTAGATATTTATACGTTGTTCGAGCTAAGCCAGAAAGCTCGCAATGTTTATGTCTCCTTTACTTTTTTTGGCAAGCATTTGTTGAACTCAAGTTTGGGTCATATTGAGACCAAGTCAGAAGCATTGCGATCATTTTTAACTACAACGATTAGATAAACCTAGATATTTCGCAGCGTTTTAACCGACTTGGGATATGTGGTACTTTCAAAGTAGTTATTACCACACATATCGAGTATGGTATTTTTCTTCGATCCAATTGACATAAAACCTTAATTGCTATAGATTTTGCTTTCCCATAAATGACAGCAGATGAACTATACAGAGCCATGTAGTGCTTTTGGTACTACACATGGCTATGTGTACCATACTCGTTCGACTGTGCAGGATGACGATGGAGAATCCTCGTTGCTCCATAATGGTCAAAATGACTTCAATCGGCTTTACGAAATCATAATAATCGGTCGGATCATATTCAAAACTACCCCAAGACCTCAGTTTTACGCAAATGACTGATGCTCAATACGATTCAACATCTTCTTTGTATATGCCGTCCTTTTCAAACAAAGTCGCATTACCAGGGTACCTACTTTATGACAAACATACTCAGACTTCTACAAACTTTAATTTAAGGCGTAGATATGTGTGGTACACATGGTGTCCAGTGCATGCTTGAAACAAACAATTCTATCTTCTATCTTCTATCTTCTATCTTCTATCTTCTATCTTCTATCTTCTATCTTCTATCTTCTATCTTCTATCTTCTATCTTCTATCTTCTATCTTCTATCTTCTATCTTCTATCTTCTATCTTCTATCTTCTATCTTCTATCTTCTATCTTCTATCTTCTATCTTCTATCTTCTATCTTCTATCTTCTATCTTCTATCTTCTATCTTCTATCTTCTATCTTCTATCTTCTATCTTCTATCTTCTATCTTCTATCTTCTATCTTCTATCTTCTATCTTCTATCTTCTATCTTCTATCTTCTATCTTCTATCTTCTATCTTCTATCTTCTATCTTCTATCTTCTATCTTCTATCTTCTATCTTCTATCTTCTATCTTCTATCTTCTATCTTCTATCTTCTATCTTCTATCTTCTATCTTCTATCTTCTATCTTCTATCTTCTATCTTCTATCTTCTATCTTCTATCTTCTATCTTCTATCTTCTATCTTCTATCTTCTATCTTCTATCTTCTATCTTCTATCTTCTATCTTCTATCTTCTATCTTCTATCTTCTATCTTCTATCTTCTATCTTCTATCTTCTATCTTCTATCTTCTATCTTCTATCTTCTATCTTCTATCTTCTATCTTCTATCTTCTATCTTCTATCTTCTATCTTCTATCTTCTATCTTCTATCTTCTATCTTCTATCTTCTATCTTCTATCTTCTATCTTCTATCTTCTATCTTCTATCTTCTATCTTCTATCTTCTATCTTCTATCTTCTATCTTCTATCTTCTATCTTCTATCTTCTATCTTCTATCTTCTATCTTCTATCTTCTATCTTCTATCCTCTATCTTCTATCTTCCATCTTCTATCTTCTATCTTCTATCTTCTATCAACACTACTAGAAGGAGAGTGCATGACGCATTCGGCTCATACGCTGCTGAAATCGTTAACACTGAACTTCTTGTCTGTAGGCATCAACTGATTATCTTGAAAATATATTTTTGCCTACCATCAACAGTTGAAGGAATCCCATATTCAAGGCTCTTGTGTCGCCCATAATTGAAGTTGCATATACGCTAATACTGCTATCCTAAGCTGTTATATTCCACTTAGTCGCCTTGATTGAGGCGTTGAGCCGTCAACATATCAGTTTTAGAGTTTTGGCTAAACGGATACTGGGCTCTGAGTGTTCCCTTCTGGGAAGCTGAGTGTTAGCGCTGGTAAGCTTAAAATATAAAAATCGGCTTGTTTCTATGTATATTTCGTCTATGCCTGTGATGTTTCATTCTAAAAACTTACATCTGAACGTTTTAATGTCAAGACAATGAGGTTTAAATAACAAAGATCTTATTAGTTATAATTATTGACGGAAATACTGAATAGAAGATAAAACAACTTTTTTACAATACCTTTGAAAATTCATAAATATTCCTCATCCATGATAGAGATACCTGCCCAGTATATGTTCATAAACCAGTGCCTAAATAATGGTTCTTTAAAAACAAGCGGTAGTGTAGTTTATTCACACTTTTTACGATCCACCTAGATTGGCTTCTCATGGAATTAACCCGAACAAAAGTTATTGCTTTGTTCTACGAGTTTCACACAAAAACAGTCATTCAAGCACCGGAAAATAAAAAAAATAAAAAAATCGCAACGAGAATATTAACCAAAGTTTACCTGTTATCCTGCTATAAATCCGTCCCAGCATGCTGCACGCATTCCTACAACAGCAACAGGCAATGTAAAAAAAATCAAATAAAATAAGCAAAACTAAAAAAAAAACACACACACAAATATAGTAAAATATAAATCCTTAAATGTTAAGGACATAACAACATTGAATACCCGTCATCGCCGCCATTTCCGCCCTCAGAACAAGTACCCACGACAATAAATTTTATTCACAAACAAACATAGTTATAGAGAAAGAAGGAGAAAAAAAACCGTTGAAACTAAAAGTTTTTTTTTTTCGTTTGTTGGTATTTTATTTAAGCCGTCGTCCTTATGGCACCATTACCGCACACCGATGCCGCTGGCTGTCGGTTTTTGAACCAAGCAGAGCGCATATAGTCTGAACCGAACACTGAGTTGGGTTGGGTTGTTATTCTGATGTCATGTCTGTGATTTATGATGCAGATTTCCCTTCCAACACACACATATATAGGTACACTCAGAAATAGCGCAAGTAATATGCAAAATTATGACAACCCTTAATATCCTTAAATTCAGCGAATTTTGTTTCCTCGAAAGGAAAAGCTTAATGGTCGATAAAAAAATAAAATAAAATCAGAAATGTCGAACAAGGATAATGGGTCATTTTATTAAGTGACATTGTTTATCTTGTGCTATTGTCAAGGCAGTGCGGGCAGATGGGTACCAACAAAAAAAGAAACAGGCATCCAACTTGAGGGACACATCCTTAAAGTAAATAAATAAAAGTATAAATAAACCCCTCCAGTCCTGTATAGTAGTCATCCAGTCACTGCTGTCACTGTTGTAGTTGTCAACTGTATCAAGGATTTATAAAACTGTTTATAAAAGTACATTCTACACACCCATCGCCCACTTCCATCTCACTCTCTGGCTAGCAATCAGATTATAAAGATCAAGATTCATAAACACAACGATTGGACTGGAGTAAAATGAACAAGGATGCCGGCAGCAAGGAAGCACTGTCAGCCAAATAACGCAGACAAGAAGTACATATACATCCAGCGACAGAAAAAAAACACAAAGAAGGAAACTTTTCAATTTCATCAGGACGCCGTCCTGTCTGGCGCCAGGAAAACACTCTATCTTCTTCCTTTGCAAAACAAGGAACCAAGAAAAACACAAACAAAAAATACTCACTTGAAAGGATAACTGTGCACATTAAATCGTAGAGCTTAAGCTAGGGGATGGCTAGGAATCGAGAGTTGAATTCGTTCCAGGATATCTGTTTCTTTCTTTTCGATGTGTGTTTTTGGTCGGATTGAGGAGTGAGATATCCGCATATCCCTATCAGAATTCGGAAAAACTTCGGGTGGATTAAGATGAGAAGAGTAAGGACAACAAGAGCGAGCAGAAAAAGAATAACATCATCGTTAAACTGTCAACCGTAGCTCACGAACTGGTGGTCTCCTTCATCAGATGCGTATCCTTGCACCCTAGCGTATGTGAATCGCCACACTTCAGACGAAAATTCCCTTCTACAGTGTGCGACGACGTTTCCGCTTTTATCGCTTCGTGATTCATTTCGTCTTCACGTCCCACACACACGCCGAGAGTGACATTACGTAAACAATGACAAGGAAAAAAGGGAGCAATGAAATCAACCCCAACAGTACATCAACAGCCAGTCAGTCAGGCGCCACCAAGATTTTTTTTGCCCCCATTTCCATTGTGTCAGTTGCCAACTTTATGCAGAGGGGAGATCGTGTCATTTTTGCAAAAAAGAGGACCCCACAAAAAAAGGGGCCAGAAAAACTCAGAACATTGGACACACAACTGACAATTGTTGGCACACCCATACTCCCACTAGCGAGCGCACTCCTTACAAAAACAAAACACTACCTACACCACATCATATTTATGATAGTTTTTGACCTTTGCCGTTATATTGTGACATAACGCATCCTACACACAACAAAACCCATACAATTGCTGGCGGCAGGGTGTGGACACAGAAGTATAATAATCGAGACCGAGGATAGCAGCGTAGATTATATTGTCAAACTTGTGGCTGGAGGACGACAACTACTACAGCAACACAAACAAAAAGCGGATAAGTTACTCTGTGTGTGCGGATTTCTGCTAGCTACAGAGATGTGATGGCATTTCCTGACAAGGATCAAAATGAGAGTGAATCAACTATGCGGGATGGTTTTCTTTTTTTTTTTGCTTGTGTATTTGTGTGGGGTATGCTTGAGCGACTTGTGGCAGATGGTCAGAAGGAGTTTGGAAACATGGAAAATGCTTGGTAAATAAAGTCACTGTGATGGCTTAAGGGAATGTCAACTTGTTTTTGAAAGTAATTAAAATTGTTTTACGGCTACAATTATCCCACTCAGAGAATTTTTTAGAAAATTTAAATTCTGACAAGGATTTTAGTGCTAGCTGATGGTGTTTTTAAAGAATATTTTGAAATGGGTCTGGACTGGCAAATTAATATTAACTAGGTAACTAGGAACTATGAAAGGTGAGGTAGTTTTTATTTGATCTTAAAAGGCATAATATATTTTTTATACACAAAGGACTGTCTTTGTTGAATCGCCTTAGTGGATTTTTGAACGGACCACTTCTAATATAATAATAAAAAGAAATTATTTTTCTATCATATTAAACCTCTACTTTTTTTTCGTAACAGCTTTTAATTAAAACGGTAAAAAAGGGCTTCAAGTTTTTGTTGACTTTTTTTTTGTTGCTGCATCCATTTGGAACCTTAACAATAAAAGGCCACACAAAGATACAACTGCTGAAGCTTAAATTGTAAATAATTCAGCAGCATTGTGACAATATGTAATAACACAAATATAAGAAAACGAATAAATGGTGTTCGTCGTTTCGACAAAGAAAGTTCGTTAAATGAAAAATCCTCATAAGATATTTCTATTTCTTATGTTAGTGATGCTCTTTAAGCTCACATTTCCTACATTTAATTTCTTCCCTGTAGGCTATTTAGGCGTAGCATGCTAGAGAAAGCTGTATAAGGCGCAACACGGTAATCGAGGATGACAAAAATCCTTTCAAATGTCGAAAAAGACAACAACTACCTACGTTTTTTCACTGTTCCACCTCTTGCGAATGGCTGACAAACATTGATTGACCAATGAGAACCAAGCAGTAAGATATCTTAACTAAATCTGAGTTCCGGAACGCTGCCATTAACAAGGAAACGATTTCTGACTGACGATGAGATACACCCATTGACTTATTATATATGGACTGCTAGTAGCCAACTTCGCGTATGTTCCAAACAACAGACACCCCTCTGTTTCACTGCAAAAACTAAGTAAGCTAAAAAAAGGTTTGCTTCGTCACATTGCGAAAAAAATTGATGCAAATGATCAACATTAGTAAGAAACAAATTTACAAAACTTGTTCAGTTTAGGGGTCAATAAGTACAGAAATGTATTAAGGGAATTCATGCAACGTCGTAATTTCATTACGAGCGAAAGATTGTAATTTTACGACGACATTTAATGAACGACCATAAAACTGCACCACTAAATAATTCTGTAACCCACTGAAATCAATCTCATTTTAGTAATTTATTTATTGATAGAATTTTGTTTCTATTTCTATTGTTCTCTTTCCGTTCTTGATAATTTTGTTCAGTTTAGCTCATATGTTTGATGTGTGAAAGTGACTGATTAAATGTCAAAATAGCATTTCAAAATTTTACAACATTTACCATCTCAGTTGACGCACCCGATTCCTGTGAGAAAATTCCGATATTGTTGGGAAAGATTTCCCATACAAATTTTGACAGTTTGTTCTTCACGTCGTAATTTTATCACATTAACAACGTTTACGACGACTTTCCGACGTTGCATGAATACCCCTATTGTTATTGCAGAATTTATTTGAAATCACTCTTTATAGTTTTCCATATTTTGAGTAGATGACGCTACATGTCATTATGGAAAAGAAACTCTTCGCACAAGATGTCGCTCTTTTGTTAACCTTTTTAACCTTTAAGCTTAACGGCGGCATGTGTTTCTTTGCAGCTCCGCAGTAAAACAGTGGCTCCTGTGCTGTTTTGGAACATATTTCTCGCAGAAGTGTATGAAAATGACATTTTATTAGTCCATAAAAGGGTGGTCCACATAAAGGATGGTTAAATTTTAAGGGCCGACGTTTGAATAAACGAATTATTTAGGAAGTTATTGTCATTTCTTCCTATTATGATAATATTGGTATGGTTCAATTTTGTATGGAATAAAATATCGGCCAAGTGGTCGCCGCGACCTCGGCGGCACACCTCCATCCGTGAGATAACACGGCCATTGAATTTGTCGCGCAAAAGAGCCATTGTTTCGTTAGCTGTGTGGCAAATGGCATCGTCCTGTTGAAACCACATATCGACCACATCCATATCTTCCAATTCGGGCCATAAAAAGTTCGTTATCATCTAACTATAGCGAACACCATTCACAGTTACTGCCTGACCAGCCTCATTTTGGAAAAAATACGGCCCGATGATGCCGCCAGCCTATAAACCGCACCAAAAAGTCACTCTTTGTGGGTGCATTGGTTTTTCGACAATCAATTTTGTATTATCATTCGCCCAAATGCGGCAATTCTGCTTATTGACGAATCCACTGAGGTGAAAATGATCATCCACTGTTGCCATTTCTTGCCACCATTCTGACCATTGACGGCGCTTGAAATGGTCAAGAGGCTTTAGTTCTTGAGTCAATTGTACCTTGTAAGCCTGTAAATGCAAGTCTTTATTCATAATGTTCATCAACAACGACGAGCGTGAGAGGTGCAATTGTTAGGCACGACGACAAGTTGAAGTGGACGGCTCTTCAGCCACACTATCGCGAACAGCAGCAATATTTTCTGCAGTACAAGCTGTACGAGCATGCAGTGCTGTTTTCACATCTCTTACAGACCCGGTTTGCTCAAATTTTTGCACTATTGTACGCACATACGATTAAATTGACCGAAAAAAATAGGAAGTGCACGATATGAATTTTGATTTGAACGCCCATTAAATTTGAGCGCCTGAATAAATTTAACGCTTTGCTCGATTGTGTATCTTTCAATGGTTCAAATTGAGGTAGTCTTAAGGCTTGAATGCAAGTCAAAAAGTGATTATTAATTAATTGGGCGTTTCTTGGACGAAATGTAGATTCTGACTTTCGAAATTCTTAATTTAGGAAAATGCCACCAGAAAAGGTTGTTGCTCAATACTACCAATATATATAGTATATAGCTATAGAGTACGCATCACAGCCAAAAATTTTGACGCTTTTTCAGACGCGGGCGGTAAGTGCGAAGGGCAATTTTCGTCGTTCGTATGGATCTGCTATGCTGTTGCTTGATGCTGGCATGGCAATGTGCACACTGGGGTATCAATTTCAGTACCCCACATAGTAAATTTTCGTTGTAAGAGATGCGCACTCTATGTAGTTCTATATACTTTTTGATACTACATACAGTCGAAATTTGTTTGAAAAAATCTATTTTTAACTTTTTTTGATTCTAAATTGTTTGCGAATGTTCCAAAAATTATATCAAAGGTAATTTTTGCATCAAAAAAAAATCAGCTCTGCCATTTTAAAATCCAAGATTAACAATTTTTTTTTTAATTTAAGTAGTAAAATTAGTATGGGTAAATTAGTATTTTATCAACACAAATATTCTTATGTTGTTGGAGAAAGTGATGATCTAATCAATAAACAACGAACCAAATGCATAAAAACTTTTAAAGTAGGTACCTACCTATTTTGAGTTTGAGTGAATTATATAGATAAACTGTATCAATAGATTTTTAATAGAGGTCCTAAAGGGTCCGCCAAATAACTTTTTTTTTTTTGCAAATGCTATAAAAAAAACTACGGAATATTTTCTCAAATTTCTTTTTTTATTTGAAAGTACAATCCTTCCAGTTCATAATGAAAAATAATTTCATTCAAATGGCTGCCTCGGCTGGCCATGCAGTAGCCTACATGATCGGTTAAATTTTTAAGCACATTATCGATTGTGTGCAGCTATATTTCACCAATGGCTTCACGAATAGCTATTGTCCTTTAAAGCGTCAATTGTCTCTGGCTTGTCGGCGTAACACTTACCTTTTACGGCAACCCACAAATAATAGTCCAACGGTGTCAAATCGCAGCTCCGAGGTGGCCAAACGACATCAGCTCTGCGGCTGATAATGCGATCTTCAAAAACAGGGCGCAAAACATCGAGTGTAGCTTCGGCTGTTTACATACCCGCCAAGATCAAAATGAGCTTCATCTAAAAAGATGATTTTTTTTGGCAAAATCGGCATCTGCTCTAAGTCGATCGCAGGCCCACTTAGCGAAGCGAAAACGCATTGCATGGTCAGTTGGCTTGAACTCCTGAACCAATTGGACTTTGTATGGCGTCATACCAAGGTCTTTATGCAAAATTCGTCTCAATGATGTCTCCGAAATGTTCAATTGTTGAGAACGACGGTGAATTGATGTTGATGGCGCTTCACGCACACTTTCTGCCTCAGCAGCAATATTCTCGGGTGTATGCTTTTCACGCTTTGGTTTATCGATGAGGATGCCAGTTTCTTTCACTTTTTTCACAAGATAACGAACATACGAAGCTGACGGTGCTTCTCTTCTTCCAAAATCCGTACACAATTTTCGCACACATTCTGCAACATTACCATGATTTTCAAAGTAATGTCGCAATATTTTCCAGCGTTGTTTAAGCGTATACACAACCACATTATAAAAACTAATTATCTGTCAAATCAGACATGAGTGTTACCATTCACGAAATAAGCACTAGTTGAAAAAAAAAAAACGTTAGATGGCGGACCCGTTAGTATTGTCTAAATGTCGTATGGCACAGCCAGCAGCGATAGTGTAAATTTCTATATCAATATATTATAAAGCTGGTGTTTTCTAACTTTTTATATAAACTATATAAAACTGGCTCAGCTAGCGATTCTGTGTCGATCCATATACTTTGAGGTATATCCATCAAAATTATTTCTTCTCATACAACAAAAAAACCTTTATTACTACAGTTCTGAAACTTAGTACGATGCTATAAATTGCATAAAATGGTCGTGGTAGAATAAGTAGGCGTGGCATCATTCATAAAAAGTAAATATTTATATATATACAGGTATATGTATCAATAAACAATGAAGTGTAGCGAAGCGCACAGGGTTACAGTTAGTTTAATATATAATATCAAAATATTGTTAAAACCCTTTTATAAAATTCACGTGGGCGCACTCGTACAATAATATGTTTCAATATTTTTCTGTGAAGCCTTTTAAAAAGCTTTTTTAAAAATGACAGCGCCGACTGGACATCAACTGACATTTAAATGATGTTGCTAAACAAATCGTCTCCACCGGTTTCATATAGCTCAGTGTTTAATATTTAATAAGCTCAAGTTTAAATATTTCTATCTTCACTTCATATATGCAGGTTGCCTATGTATTAACGGATTTTCAAAATATTTACACTTGTACTAGAGGCATGAATAAAATGCTTAATTTGCCAAGTATTCATATACACCCTAAGCATTTTTGGACAGACAGAATAAAACCCAGGAGATAGAGTATGAAAACTATTTTTTTTAAAGGAAAACGCCCCAAAACGTGGGTGAAGTTTCAAATGATCTAGAGACGAAATGCCAATAAAAACAATGCTGAAGTATTTTCATCAAAACTTTTTTTTTTTGAATTTCTTTAGACTTTTACTAAAAAAAAATATAAAAAATGTCCCAAAAAGTTGGCGTGCCTTAAACCCTTTAATAAATAAAATGTAGACAGTGAAATTTGCAAAAAAGACCTTTTCAGAATTTTTAAAAATCTTAGACCAAAAACCACATAAAATTGTTCGGAATTTGAAAATGTTAACAATTGCAACGAGTTCCAATAAAAATATGGTCCCATTTGGGTAGTGCTGGATTTTAGAAATTTTTACGTTTGGATGGTTGACCGATTCGATCGCAATGCTTCCGCCCACAAAGTCTTCAATTTTCAGGAAGATAATGGATGTAGAAAAAAAATTGTCGGACTTATCATCATGTTATGTCAAAATTATTTTCTAAAATATTTTAAATAATGAAAATATTTTAACATCATCCATAAATAAATTTTCCCTGGATTGGATACCAAATTAAGAAAAATTCAAGTGAATTCCATGTCAATTTTTAGTTCAACCCCATATCAGTTCAGAGATTTGATGACCTCCACCTAACACCTGAATCCAATCCACCAAACCAATCGACAGGGGGAATCCTACAAAAAGTCATGACCTTCTTCCATTCGAAATTCATTAGAGAAAACATATCAACCCGAACGTGTTTGGCAAAAGTTCTTGCTTGTATAACCTCACCCATAAAACAAAAACAATACACGCAACACTTCACCTTACCCTTGTACTGTCTGTCGGTCTTCCCCACCATTGTTCTAATAGCACTTGTGGCCACAAATCTTGGTCTGAACCTTCACCTAGAGGTAAATACACACACACCTCTTATTACCACCTCACCTAAAGAGAAAATGTATCTTTCAGATGATGTATTGATTGCACAAAAGTATTCATCCTTCTCTGGCTAAAATTTAGGTTGAACTCGAATTACCACACAGATTGAAAGAGCCACCACAGTACAGAGATAGTGATAGAGAGAGAGAGGGAGATATACCCTACCGTCCGAAATGGTCGACTGTTTTGTTGGTAGTATCACTCACTGGAATTGAATTTTGATCGATTGGCTCCTTAATACCCTCGAACAGTAAAACAATACGACGAGTGTGGAGATTTTCAGATATCGATATCGATATCCATTCGAGAGGTTTCACATTTCGTCCTTTTTCAGCCATCAAATCGAATGGGCACATGGTGGTAATGATGGTTCCGCACTATTTCTCAGCAATATCCTTCTGTATTCGCAGCATACGTTGGGACATTTATGAACCACACACACAGACACACCACCTATACACTTAAGTGATCGTAATTAATGATAAGGACTGTATCATTATCCTAGTCCTTTTGATAGAACTTTTACATTCTTATCGTCACAGTGTTCGTCATCAAAATGAAATTTCCAGATTTATCGTTGTGCCATTACGTCACTATATGCGAGAGGCAATATTATCTAGTTGTGGATATATTCGAAGGACTAAACTCAAGCTATTCCGTACGTGACACTTGAGAAGGACTTAGGCCGATGGATGATATCCCATTAAGATATCGCAGTCTCATCGATTTAATTGATTTTCACTGGCACTTTTGCTGCTCCTCCTCGTATATCCTTCCGTTAGGGTTCCATTTGTATGCCTTTCTTGACTACAGAGAGGATTTATTGCTTCCGCTGTCAAAATGTTTGCGGTGATTAATTAAATATAAGAAGAGAACAAGAACGCCAACGAAGGGATCGGCCTGCAGCTATAGGAATCAATAAACAGAAAAGGATTCTCAGAAAAATTGAAAGAGGGATGCAAAAATTTATTCATTTTCCACTTAGAAGCATTAATGGGCTTAATTAGATTGTAAACCAACAAGTGCGGTGTGGCGGTTTTTTTTGTAATTACAGAATATCTACTATGGGTTAAGAGTCTTTGAGAGGATATATTACAAAAAATGCAGACAAGTCTAGACAACAAATCCCTGCTAAAGGACTTTTTTACGATAGATTAAATTCTTAAGTGAAATTACGGTAATTGGTTTAAAACGATGTAAAAGGGTTTTTGTTGGAGCACTAGTCGCCTATAGTTTTGATTCTCAATGGAGCTTGTTAATTCAATATAGTCCTTGAATTTTAAAGCTTTTGCTTTTTGAACGTAAAAAAGGCTTTTCCCAAGCATAGCGATTTTGTAAAAACCTAACTCACCTTTCGTTTATTGCCCAGCGTTGTCGAAAGGAATACTTAAAGTTCTTAAAGGTATTTTAAGAAATTCTAGTTAAAGCCATTTTAAATGATTTTCATTCATCGATGCTTTAAGGAGATATATTATGTATATCGAAAAAAATCATTATCTTCTGTGACAGAAAAATGTGGCCAAATCAAAGAGGAAAGCTTCCGGCCAGGTACTGTGCTTACATAAAGGGTCTGCAATATTTACAATGGTTACACTAATAAAAACTTACAGAAGTCTTTATACCAAGAATACATTTCAATGGAATCTGACAAGTTCTGTAGAACTGTCATAACTGATTGAAGCATCCATCAAGGCTCTTCAAAAATGTATTATTCATCAACTTTGGGATTTCATTTTGGAATCCCATATCTCTCTTTTGCCGACTTTATTTGAACTAGACTAAAACACAATATCATGTGTGGGTGCTACTATAGTGCAATGCGAACCAGACCAAACCGCTCGAACTTCACATTCAAGAATCTGCAGCTAAAAGTGCACTAAGAATCCGACAGCGTAACTGTTGGAGAATTAAGTCAGGAGAACACGCTCAAATTCTAAACAGATACCTGGGTTCAGATGTGTCCTCTGTCTACATGCTGCTTCACGCTGGCTTTCAAAGACCACTCTCCTGCATCTTTGCAATGTAGAGAGGAGTGGGAGAGGAACGAACTGGGTAACGAAACCATATCCATCTATACTGAGGTTCAAAAATGAACGTAGGTGTTGGAGCGGGAGTGTTTTACTCTCTTTTTGTCTCTCTGAGTACAGCAGTGTCTTCCAGCCGGAGATATTGATAGCAGCAGAGGCAGCCAAAGCGAGTCTCAAGTCCCGAGGTCTCAATGTTGTCTATACCACCATCTTTATTGATGGTTATGCTGCAAATTAAAGCTGTCGAAATAAAATCTAAGCGTGTGAAGCGTTGTGGTAAAGAACTGAATATTCTTGGCAACAAACGTAATGTTAACCTCTGCTAGGTCTCCAGACACAGAGGCATTCAGGGCAATGAAATCGTGAAGATCTGGCGAGGAAAGAATCTGCCATTAGCATTGATCAGGCTCTGTCAAACCGCCACACAAAGGCTTCAAATCAATGGTGGGGCAGCAAACAGTGGATATCACCAAAAATTAGGTATGTCGGCCGAGATGACCTTTGTAGAGGTTGAGGTGATGAAGAAATACACGAGGATACCGTCCATCTTATTTGCCATTGTCTAGGCCTCAGTCAATTAAAAATAAGAACTTTAGGAAAAAATATTTTTTATGACCTCACAGATCTATCCAAAATCCATGTCTCTAATCTTTTCAGTTTACAACAACATATGGGTGGCTTGAAAGGGTTGTTAGTTTTAGTCATACATATGTTGTTACAAATCAACAGTAACGAAAGAAATAATGGAGCCACGTGGAATAAATTTACCTGCTAAATTTCTGCTATATCTTTTGACGTTGCACAGGGTTTTGATTAAGCTTGGGATAAGGGCTTAGAGTATAAACATCATTTCCTGTAAGACTAATTTACTTACTTAAGTGGCGCTACAGTCCGGAATGAACCTGATCCTCAACCAACATGCCTTTCCAATTAGACCGGTCCTTAGCTAACTGCAAGTAGTTACTCACTTCAAGTTTTGCATGCCACTTAAGGAGAGGTCTTTTGCGTCCGACACCTGGCTGGAAATCGAAGACACTACGAGCCGGAGAATTGATGGCCATTCGTTCTACGTGTCCTAGCCATCTTAAACATCCAATGCGGAGTTTTTTGACTAGGGGCATGTCGCTGTACAGCTCGTAGTTCTTGGTTGAAAATTCGTCTCCATATCCCATGAACGCAAACGAGACCGAAGATTTTTCGAAGAATTTTTCTTTCAAATCGACCAAGGATTTCTTCATCCATTTTTGTTACTGTTCATGCTATAGCACCATAGAGCAGGAATGGAATGAGTAAGGTCTTATACTCTCTTTAGTATTTCTTTAGTCAGGGCATTGCTAATGAATCGTCTTTTTAGCTCGAAGAAATAGCGGCTGGCAAGAGTAATTCTTCGTTTAATTTCTGACAAGATGTTGTTGTCAAAATTAATAGTGGGGCCAAGTTAGACAAATTTCAGTATCACCTAAAAGTTTTGTGTGTCAATAGTGATGTTCTATCCAATTCATCGATATTGTATGTCCTTTCGTGTAGACATCATATACTTGGTTTTACCCTCATTAACTGTAGAAAAAGTGGCTATACCATCTATACATCCCACCAATGATGTCAATATCGTCAGCATACGCTGGTAGTTGCTCGACTGAATGCTGTCATTACCGGCAGCGTTGCGATATTGCTGTACGCACTTCACTTATGGCAGGTGGTTAGTACATGTCAGTGACTCGCCAATATTGAATGGTTGGGTCTGCCGGACAGCGGGATATTGTTCAACATATATAAGTGGTTCCTCCATATTCTCAGCATCGACTGTGTCCTAACTACGATCATCTCGACAGGATTCTGTTCGAGACTTGTTTCCCTGTCTTTCATGTTTGGTAAAACTTGTGAATATCATTAATGGATGGGCACCTCTCTATATTGTTGATAGCTCGCATTTTTTCTCTATTGCTATATTTGTTCTGAAAAGCCGGAGTTATTTCCTCCTTCTTTGTCTATAGAGCTCAATAGAAGCTTTTGTGTACACCTATAGCTTAGCCTTGTTGGCCTCGTTCTTCGCTGCGAGCATCTGTCTTCATCAAACCAAGGGTTTCTTGCTGGTGGGTGTTAGAAACCTAGCACATCAGATGTGGCTGATCTACTGACTTGTTGTCATAATTGTTCTTCGACATTAGAGACTGGTGGTATGGTATTAATCGAGAGGTTAATTGATAAGCGTTCTGCAAAATCTTGGCGGCACATTTTGATTGCATTTTTTACAGTTTTTCGAATGCAACCAGTATGTCGGATGACCGAATTGTCCAACGGGCTAACATCGACTCGGACCACTATCTTGTTGCAGCCAAGGTTAGAATACAGATAACCATCACGCCACAGGTGTGCGATTCAATGCCGTTAAACCTATTTTTATGTGTACGTTAAGTCCTTTGTTTATGCAAAATTTCAGAAAACTTAGAGAAGATCAGGATAAATATCGAAATCAAATTGCCAACGTTAACGACGTGCTGGTGTGGAGTCAAAAATTGTATTTTTCTAGGGTTGGAGCGTACAGTCATAGCAAAATGTAGAACTTAGCCCGGATACATTTGCCATACCTTTCTTAGCAGTTTGTTTTTCTATTTTGCACGTTATTTTTTCACATCTTTATTATGAATATAATGAAAGAAGAGACGGGGAGTTGTTTTTGGGAATTACCGGGTTAGATAAATGTAAAAGTGCCAACTGAACGCATCATATCTGCATGTGTATCTTAATTATTAACTTTCTGTTGTCTAAATGTAGATTTAAAAGATCTCGAATTGATGTAAATAAATAAATAAATAAATAAATAAATAAATAAATAAATAAATAAATATCTCATCAAAGTTATGTCATTTACGTTTTTTGCAATACTACATGGATATACAATTTTTAAAATCGTCTATGGATGTTACGACTCTATAACATTATTATGAAATGGATTAAATTCCTTTAATAACGGTGTAGTACAAAAAAATTTACTATCGAGAAAAAGGGAAATCGTCACCGTACCGTTAACGTTAACGTCATACGGGCGAATACGTAAAAACTTCGCTTCTTTCGGCCATTCCCCGATGGCTCCATGTTTTTTCTACTAGATGGCTTTATTAAACTCTAGTAGATAGTTAAGATTTCGCACAAAAAATCGTCACTGCCGGTTTTGTGATTGGTTAGTCCAGTTGCGTTAAAGCGCACAATGGACACCAGGAGAAAATACGCCATATTTTACCTACAATTTTTCTTCAATAAAGGCAAAAACACAAGGCAGGCGAGATAAAATATGAATACGGTTTATGGTCCAGCCAATTATGCGCAGTTTTAGTTTCGTCGATTTCTTTTCTGTTATTTCGATTTTAGAGATACATCAAGCTCTGAAGGGCTAATAGTCGAATATATCGATAAAATCAAGGAAATCGTCGAGTCTGACCGTCCTGTAGGCACTGTTTCCATCGCCTAGGATGTAAACATTGCACAAAAAACTGATTGGAACCATTTGAATAGGGCCGGATACAAAAAGGAGCTCGATGTATAGGTTCCACACAAGTTAAACCAACAAAATCTCATCTAAGTTTCATATGCGAATCGACAAAATCGAAGTATTTCAGCAGCGGATGGTGATGAGTGGATCACATAAGACAATGTCGTCGCAATCGGTGGCCAAGCCAGGAAGGTATTTCTGTGTGTATGTGGCGGGACTATGCAATCGATGGAAGTAATCATCCAGAAGCGCCCAGGAAATGAATTGTGTTCCATAAACATAACGACAGGTCATTATCATTTATAATGACTCCAAAATTTCAGAGACTTTGACTAGGTGGCACTTAATTTCTACTTTATCAAACTGAGACTGAGTTTTTTTTTCGCATCCATTTCGAGCAATAGTTTACAGAGAGGCATGTCACGTTGCCTACGATATCTGGGCACATAGAGGATGTGAATATTAAAGAGATAGTCGACATTAGTGGGCTGATTTTCATCTAAATAAGATAGATTCCAGAGATTCCCGATGCCGCCTAGCTTTAGCTGTACTTTAGTCCGTACAAATCATGGTTATTTTAACCTTGATTTTTACTGGGAAAAGACTACTACGAAGGCAATGGCTTAGAATCTCTCTCCCAATACAACAGTCAGTTTTAGACTACAGTCCTACTGAGTCAAACTATGATCGGGACATTGTTGTAATTTATTGATCCAATGAACCACACTCATAAATAGTCTAAAATTTCAAGGCTGTTAAAATCTTATTTTATGTAGCAAATATTTCAGTTTTCACCTATCCAGTAGTAGTTCTTACTCATTAAGCAAAATTAGAAAGTAGTAAGCATGCTAAAACAATATCAAATTTAGAAAAAAGAACTCCTTTCGGTTACATTGATAATCGAATTGAACACAAACTATTCGCAATCATATAACTTCGCTCTTTTTTCTATCTGACGATTGTGTTCTCAGTTCTAAATTTAACCAACTGTCACCATAAATTCAAATTCCGCAAAAGCAACTTACACACCTCTTCTATTACGTTACAACTGCACCACCCTATGTTCTGATCAAACTAAAAATCCGTTTACCACTTTCAAATATACAACAAAAAAAAACTCATCCCACACAGACACACTTCTCGAAACTCACCGGAACTTCCAATTTTTTATTCAATTTCAATGTATGCTCCCCACAGAATGAAAGGCATACGGCTTTCAATACACTTCGTGCTTCACGAATCCTCACGTGCTTTAAAGCATCCACATATCCTCTACGGGGTTGCAGCAGTGAAATATAAAAGAACATCTCTCCACAGAAAGCATGAATGCAAGGTTGTATCCCGTTTTCTGGTTTCACAGGATCTATCTGCTCCTGATGGGATATTTTTCCCATTAGTTATATACGATATGCGGTTACTGATATTCAAAATAAAACCGCGCTGAGGGAATTGCGGCCTTTTCGAGCATTCAGGATTCGTAGGATATGCATGTATATGCGGTATGTATGCATGCATTTATTTCCCATGTACAAAACTGAATAAAGATGCTCATATGGATTGGGTCCTTTGGAGCCCACTTGCTTCGCTTGGAATTGGAACTTGTTGTTGATTATTCGAAGTCCTCACGAGAATCCGGGTAGGATGCTGTAGGTCATCGCTGTCGTCATCATCAATGGCGGTGGCAGGCCAACAGGCAATCGTTTCTGTCGACATTAAGAGCAATATTTTTGAAAGCATTTATGATTCCCGACTGTAGGGTACTGCCATGTGAGTACTTTTATGTACTTGATTGTGGACTTACATATGAGAGGGTGGAGGGGCTACTGAACTTGTTGTAGGGCCAGGGATTGAATTGTCTACTTGATGGTTTGAACATTTATTATCGATAAATGCACTTACGGTTTATGTTATTTTTCCGTTTCATTCTGTGAATTGTGTTTTTATGAGATTACTTTTCAGTGCTACAAGAGTAATATTTGCGATAATCGGAATGGAATTGATTAAACAGTGGTAGTGAAAATTATTCAAACCAAAAATTTTTTTTTTTAATTAAAATAACATGGTGTATTTTGCGTGAAACAATGATTGTTTGCTATTTATATGTATCTGAAGAAAGGTCATTTACTATAATTCTAGTTGCTAGATTTCAGTTTCCAAATGGCGGCAGTTCATTTTGAGAAAATATCTATCTGCCTATTGCTTGCCTCAATCGTCTCGCATTGAATTCATGGGAAAATAAAGATATCAAAAAGGACATCCTCAAGCATCATAAAACTTTCTCAACAGTGTCACAATGGTCAGCCTACTTTTAACTTGCTCCTCAGCGTATTATATTGTATATTATATTATATATCCTGAAAATAAAATCGACCTCCAGATTTTAATCAAACCTAACCCTTTTATGATCGAGAAGCCGAAAAATTGGTTCCAGCAATTTTGTCAGTCTGAGGGCCAAAAGCTGTACCAAAACTGTTTTTGATAGAAGTAATATAAAGCCAAAACAAATTTCTTAAAAACGGCTCTAATGATTTTGATTAAGCTTAACACGACTATTAACGCTAATATTTGAAACAGAATTGCATAACTCCAATATTAACGGTGCCTTTCATATAATAGATAGAAGACATCGTATTTATAAAAAAATCGGTATAGTTACTTTCATGAAAGTAATATGCATCCACCACCATCCACCATTGGTCTTCAACATTAAATGTTGATGGTATTGTATGATCAATCGAGAGGTTAAAGGATACGTTGTAGTCTTTCAACATTCAACTTTTCACAGCATTTCCCATTTGTTTTGAGGTTCATTATTCGCTTTCTTGTCTTAACTGAGGCCTATTACGCCTGTTGACATAAATCAGAGACTTCAGAAAATTCCACAATAAAGGTCAAGTCACCTCAGCAAGAGACAAGCCTACTCCCAAATCGTTCATGGAGAATATATTGTTTTGTGGCGTTTGCTGTTTGGCACGAATCACCGTCCTGCTGGCGCTACATATTGCGCATGTCCATATTGCTCAATTAGAACCAAAGGGAATTGATTATAGCGCGTTATGACCTTACATCGAATAAATACAGAGCAATGACAACGACTGTACAAGATCTACACCAAACTGTACCTTTTCGTGGATACATTGCCACCTGTCGAACTTTGTGTGGGATGGCGCCATCCTATATACTCTAATATTGCTTGTTAACATGGCCGTCTATTCAAAATTAATATGTGTCGTCGCTAAAAATGATTTTTCACCAAAAATTAGGGTCTCTAACGAAGTTGTCTATGAATCGACTAAACACGGTTTGCTCGGGATACTTACACGGACAGCGGCCATTTTCTCGCCTGGTTTGGCCATCCGTTGACGAACTGGCTGATTGCTTACCGAAAAGTTCCCTTTGAATTTGGTCACCAAACGTTGGAAAGGACTTCGAAGGGCCATAAAATAGGCACAATGAGCGCAACGTTTTCACTATGGAACACTCATTTTGATAAAATTATCATTTGCATGTACTGCTCAATTGTGTAACTTCAGATAACTATCCATTTACTTTGAAATCTGCTAATACTTCCTAAACCAATCCCAAAAAGATTGCAAATTTATGTGCAAATAACTTCAGCCAATCGTTAAATAACCAGATGCTTGAAGTTGATCTTGATTACTTTTTCTACATGAGAAGCCATCCACAAACTGTAATAATCTCAACTGAAGTATCCTTGTCTCTCGTCGAAGTAAAGGTAAATAAACTCAAGTAAGAATATTCTCCTAGTCCAGAGGGCACCTTCCATACCTCTGATAAATTATATAAACTATTTCGTTCAACCCCTTATCACTATTTTGCAATTCTCAATATCACAAGGAATCCTCCCATCTCCTTGGAAGAGCTTTATATAATCCCCTTTTATAAAAAAGGTCCTAAGAACGAACTTTCTAGCTACCGACCAATTGCTAAAATCTCTTCAATAATGAAGCTTTTTAAAGCTTATGTTAGAAGTTAAAAAAAAACTATTATACTAAATAATTTAGGTTAGGTTAATGTACTAAACTAAATAAACTTCTGACTGAGTAATAAACAAATAAAAAAATACAAAGTTTTGGAGCAGGGACGTAGTACCCAGGGCATAGATTTTAAACAACCCTTCATGTGTGCGTGTGTACTTCTTGCACGATGGCAGGACCTCCTGTTTAATGCCGATTCCGAATATAGCTGTCAAAAATTGCACGAAAAATAACCTGAATGCACTTAAACGCAATTCGCCGAGATGCGGTACAAAATATCGGAGAATATTCCGAACAGCTTTTCGGAAGAATATCTCGAAGCAAAAATCCTCCGAATCGTACAGAATCGGAGAATTTTCCACTCCGATGGAAACCTCGCTAGGGCTGTATATCATGGGATTCGCATTTTTTCGATTTCAAAACAAGTTTCAAATTACAATTAAACAATAATACAAATATTTTTAATTTCGTTTACTGACAAACTAACTAAATTTTATTTAAAAATTTTATTTAAATCTTCGTGATCTTCGTCATGACTATACGATTGATTCCTAACCGCTATTTTGTGGATCTTTAATTTGAGAATGGGATGTGATAGAGTATTCAACGATTCGCCCAGCAGATTGTAGTCTTCTCATATGTTGTTTTAAACTTCTCTTGCCTATTTAGTTAAATTTGCCCCGACCGAACAGCAATTTACTGATTTACTTTCTATACACATTTTTTTGTTGCTAACAAAATTAAACATGCATATGCATGTGTAATAGGCTCACTGCTACCATAGTTAATTTTATAAGAGTTCGACATTAACAAATTTCGCTCCCTAAGCGATTCTTTGGGGGCATACAAATTAATAAGCGAAATCAATTCCGGTGAAACAACATGATAATTCAGAAAATCGGGAACAAACATAATGCGAGATGCTTTACGCCTGAAACTTAAGGTTTGCAAGCCAATTTGCAAAATTTAAAAATATCATGAACGTCATTTAAAAACAAAAAAAAGAGCAATGAGCATAAATGGCTACCTTGCGGGATACCGGATGTTACATCGATTTCTATTTGTTAAATAATTATGAAACCATTTAAGCATTGAGGAATGAAAACCCAACGATTTTAGTTTTGCTTAAGTCATGGTAGAGTATTTCAATCGTTCTTCAAAGCTGTTAAATACATAATAAGTTAGCAAAGTTAAAATGGTAGAACAGGATCTACCTCGATTATTCGAGGTAGCATTCTTAACAATGCTTTCAAACAATTAAGGACTTGAAGAAAGCTTCGATACAGGTATATATTTTTCTACTTTTTGTCTTAACCAGTTTCATAGATTGGAGTAATATAAGAATATTTCCATTCTTCTAAAAACTTTCCATTTAATAATGACTGGTTAAGTATAATTTTTAACGGACCGACAAAAGAAGATAAACCATTTCTAATATTACCTCTGGTATACCGTCCGGACTAGGGTTTCTGTTCAATGGTACTTTTACAAGATACTGGTGCAGTGCAATAACCCCCGCAGAATTAAGCCTGCAGGGATAAATTTCCAAAAAAGGAAATAGACCCCACGGGGCTTATTGTCTTTTCGAAATGGAAATACATTCCGCGGCTATTAATGCCTTTTGCTTGTGGGGCTTATTTCCTGTGCATTCATCCAACTTTGCACGCAACCTTAACAACAGTGAGTCCAAGCAGGGGGGTTGCAAGGGGGCAGCCCCAAACTCATATACATATTTTGCATAGAACCAAACTCGAACTCGGATGTATGCAAATTATGAACACACTGCATGGGCCAACTGTTGGATTTGGGTCCCAGTATGGGGTTGGGCCCCTACCGGGCCCGTCGTGAACCAATCCAAGCCGACTTCAAGTATGTCCGTGTCCATTTGTTAGATGAACAAGTCTTATAGACAGTGTGTTCAATAAGCAATTGCTTCTAGATGGCCCATGAAGTGGGAGAGTTACTTGGTGTTGCTGCTAATTACTTACATTTGTTAGTAGTGACTTAGTAACGTGATTTTCCGGACTGGGTTTGCTATAGAACCAATAAGGAAGATATGCGGAGTCTCACTATAGACTATAGTATGGTACCACGGGAATCAGGAGCCCCGAAGACTTGTCCTAACCTGATTTTGAGGTAGACCCCATTGAGGAAGATCATGGTTGTTGTGGTTTATCCCGAAAGCTGCGAGCGTATGGTATTCTAAATTGGCTTTAGAATACAAGAGGTGCAGATAGTCCTCGGTCCTTCCCAAGGATGAAGTTCGTGCTTAGAAACATGATTTACCAAATGCACTGATATAATGTGTCCTATATTGGGGTGTTAACGAACATTTTTCAATGGTTCTGATATGAAGGTACGCACATCGTGAAATAAAAGCTGTAATGTCCTGGTGTTCAGGTTAAGCATGCTCTAACTATCAGTTGGATTTGTGTCCCTTCTCTGCGCGTCCTCAGGTCGTGGATAGAGGTAGTCGCAGAATGCTAAGTATCCCGTCATTCGGTAGTGGGGCGATATGCGGCGATTGGTGTTATACCAGGTGATTTGTAAATGCCCATCGTGAAACAAATTCAAGCCGGCTTCATGACGGTTCGCGTCCATTCCATATGGTAAATGACTGCTAACACCATGGGGTGTTAACCAACCCTTTTCTATGGTTGTGGAACAGTGGGTGGGCCCACAGTACCAGTTCGATAACTCTCAAGCACCATTGTATTCCCCCGAAATGAATGAATTCCACAAATCTGCCTGTAATACGTGCTTACATATTGTATCTCTCTTGTGTTACGGGATTGGGTTTACACCATACAAAAGCCGTTTATTCACATTTAAAACGAAGGACATATGCATTGTCACCTCGTGCATCTCGTCCAATGTTTACCAGTAGTTCCTGTTGAAATTCTGTATTTTTATACAGAAGAAATATCAGGGCAAATCTTTCCAATTGTCATCATGTTGTCTCGGTTACTCTTGCTTGTGTTTTTTAATTCATTTATATATTTTTCTTACGTACAGAACATACAAATAAATATAAATTATTTTTTTTATTTCAGGAATAAAAGCAAGCTGGGAGGAATGGTGGACGTATGATGGTATTTCCGGTGAGTAATTAAATATGTCAGTCGTACGTTCGTTGAATTTTCATTTCATGTTCACTCAAAATCCGCACATACATATACGAGCATGGTTAGGCATTGACAGAGTTGAATTTTATTGTTTTCTGTACGAATTTAAATATTTTTTATTTTCCGGTTTTTATTTTATTTTGGGAGATGTAAATTGACAACAATTCGTTTCTGTATATCTGGTGATTTAACAATTGACGAATGTTGGATGCTTGAATGTTGTTTCAATTTTTTTGTCGAAAATTTAGTCCAAAGGTAATAAATACGAATTTACCAGGAGCTTATTCGAAATTTTTTTTTTCATGAAATGGAAACACTGTTTGGTGGACATTGTTTTTTTGAAGCATTGATTTAATTTTTTTTAATTGGATTTATTACTACAAAAGGGAGGTTTTGTTGTATGAATTAAAAGGATTCTAAGAATTTGTCAATTCTATTAGTCTGTCTGTTTGTACTTCCACATATGACTAAAGGTTATATTCCTCTTCAAATAGCCCGGTCTTTAGTTAACTATATCCAGTGGCGAACTCCAAGTTGGTTGTAGTCGGTTTCTACTTGTGCGCTTAAAACTAGGTCTTCCTCTATTGCGTCCGACGTCTGGCTGGAAATCAAAGACTTTGCGAGCCGGGGTACTGGGGTCCATTCGTTCGACATGTCCAAGCCAGATTAAATTCTAATGCAGAGTTTTTTGACTAGGGGTATGTCACTGTACACCTCATATTTTTATTTATCTTCGTTTAAATAGCCCGTCAACGGAAACGAAACTGAAGTTTTTTCTCTCAAATAGACCAAGGATTTCTTCATCGCCGTATAGCAGGACTAGGATGATCAGGATCTTATACTGGATCTTCTTAGTAGTTCAAATGAGGGCTTTACTACTGAATTGCCTTTTTAGCCCAACGAAACAGCGGCTGACAAGATTAATTCTTTGTTTAATTCTTGACGAGATATTGTTGTCAGAGTTAATAGCGATGCCAAGGTAGACAAAGTTACGTACTATATCTGTCAGTGAGAATGTTCTGTCCAATTCGTCAATGTTGTGTGGCCTTTCGTGCTAACAGGAATATACTTTGTCTTTCAATCATTTCCTTCTGATATAGTTGTTGGTAAACGATTTTAGGCGTTCACATAATATTACGGTATATAGGATCTTGTAGGCGATTTTGAGGAGACTTAGGCCTCTATTGATGGCGAGTTCAGAGGTTCCCCTTTCTGTGGATTGGGCAAACGATGTTATGGTTCCATTATTCAGGCAATCTTTTATTCCACCTAATTTTGCTTATGATTTAGTGAATGTAACTTACCAAATAATCTCCGCCGGTTATATACAGCTCGGTGGGAAGGCCAACAAGGCAGCCTTAGGTCAGATGCCTGGTAGTTTGGCTGTCGTCGCCTATATTAAATGGTTCGTTATGCCTGACAGCAGAACATTCTTCGTCATCGCCGTTTAAAAGTCTTCAGAAGTTATCCCATATCCTCATCATCGACTCAACTACGATATTTCCTTTTTCATCTCGATAGAATTCTGTTCAAGCCTTTTAACCCTGGCTTTGGCATTATACACTTTGTTTAAACTTGCGATCATCATTCCTGGATTGGCACCTCTTTATGTCCTCGAGCGCGCGATTCTCTTGCTCTTGCTTCGGTGCTCGTACGTCATTTTTTCAAATACAGTTCTCGTCTCTTACTACAGCTTAGCCTTGTCTCTTGTACGTCTCATTCTAGGCTGCGAACATCTGTCGGCATTCCTCATCAAACCAGGTGTTTCTTGCTGGTAGCCCAAGTCCGTTTCCAGACGTGTTGTCGTACAGGCTGAGTTTCTCGACAATACTGCTTAAGATGTCTTCTCTTCCTACCTTTGCCTTAAATTCTGCCTTCACGATTTTAACATAGTAGAAGCAGTCTTTTGTTGTATCATCATTTTCTTCCATCGGAGCGTGGGTGCACATAAGGCTTATGTAAGCGGATTGTTTCCATGCGTCTCGAAAGTATTAAAACTTCTTCAATGAGTATGGCACTTACAACAAATCCGGATCGGAATAGTGGGATGCGGATCTTATTTTTGGTCGACCCATCCCATCGTGTTTCCTGGATGGCAGTAATTTCTCCTAGTAAGCAGCATAAGGATTCCGCTTGTAGTTTTACTGTTTAAAGTGCCCACATTTCATGTGCAGATACGAACGTCGTTGTCCTTTTTATGTTTAGCATGGTCTTCAATAATAAAATCATGCCTTTCCGAGTACATTGGTTTCTTAGTAACAAGAATTTGTATATTTATATATATTTGTGAGTGAGTATATTTCATTCAATGCACAATCCCGAATTGGAGGGCCGGTTCCAATTTATTGGATTCCCCTTAGACACGAAGCCATCAGTATTCACTACGGGATTGAGTGCTCCCCTTGGTCTTTCGGCTCAATCGCCACCATCTCTATTCACGGGCCTGGCGCACCTTTGAGATTCCTAAATGACCTGTTGTCGGAAATATTTCTAAGCAGCTCATATAGGTTATTCAATTTGTCTAACTAACTGGGACTGCATACACTACCGTTGACTAAATGTTGGGAGTTCTTCAGCTGGCGTCTAAAAATAGATTATGTGCATTAGTGTGAGTACACGTCATTCCCCCTTCTCATCTGCTGTCGCAATTTTTACTTAAATAGGCTGAGACCCTATTTACGGTCAAGGTACTTGACACTCAGCGGTCTCCACATAAAGGTTGGGAGTCGAAGTTGGTAGGCTGTCGTTACCACTATTGAAATGTTCGTTTTGCTTGGCTGGAAATTTACTATTCTTCCTTGTTAATCTGAATAGGTTTCTCTACGGGTCTTGTATCCTCGGCAATGACTTTTATAACGACTTTTTCAATAAAAAAATGGCTTCTATAGAGCTCCTATTGTGTGCAATTATATTTTTGCCACAAATTTAACGACGATTACGAATGACGAATTTAAGAAGCTTATTGAGGCAGTAAAATACTCGTCGATGTTTGTCAGACTTTTGCAAGAGATGGAGCAGTGAACAAACGTAGTTACTTCGGGATTTGAAAGATGTAGTCCATTGGGGCTCAGTGGCGCGATGGTTAGTGCGATGAACTGCCGCGCAGGAGGTCTGGGTTCGTTTCCCAGCCGTAGCAACACCTAAATGATTTTTCACTGGCCCTCCTCTCGTGATGATCTGACAAATCATCCGAGTAGTATCAATTGTCAAGAATAGCTTATCTCAACTTAGCCGTTCGGAGTCGGCATAAAACAGGAGGTCCCGCCATCGTGCAAGAAGTACACACGCACACATGAATGGTTGTGAGAAAGCTAGGCCCTGGGTACTAACGAGCCTGTTGCGCCAAAAATTTGTATTTGTTTTTTTTTGTCCATTGAACTAATCACTAGGCCACTGTACTCTCATTTAACCCTTTGGTAAAACTTTACAGTAAGGGATGCCCTCTCTTCATCTTTATTCGCGCACTTTTCTTGTCATTTTTTTATTTTTTCTAAATGTCTAGTGTACATTTTTCTTTCTTTGCTTATAAAGGTCATTGACAACCTTCTTCCCAAACTCCTAAGCCAGCATTGCAGGCTTAATTTTTGGCTGCGGCTTTCTGTCGGCATTCTTCGTCAATCCAGGAGTTGCTTCCTTGTGGGCAAAAAGAAGTCCAGCATATAATATCCGGCCGATTTTATGGCTTGTAAACATCGTCAACATTGGTCTACGACATTGGATGCTAGTGGTGTGGTGTTAATCGAAATGGCAAGGATTACACGTATCGCAAAGGATATCTTGCGAGGGTAGTCTTTCGACGTTCTATTTTTTCGTATTGAATATCCTTCTCCATACCTTGACGAAAACAAGGAAATAGTTCGATTAACTTCTCGGAATTGTCACACAATTCATCTAAGATGATGTAATCAATTAAATTGACCATTTGTTTGTTCGAATGCCGTCATGTTTACTTTTGAACATCGAAGTAAGGTTACTATAGTGACACTTCGTTATGCAGCGAAGCCATTAGTCTAATTGCCAGACCATATCACTAAATATGTCCTCTCTGGTGTTTGTAGGAACAGTCTTTCAAATTTCACGTTTTTTTTCTTCGCAGCATGACTGCATATAAGACTTGTTACGTTAAATTAGGCCTTTACGCGTATTGTCTTAACAGGTTTACTGTCGATGCATATGGTTTCTTACTTATGACAAATTCAAAAAATCTCCCACCTCTAGTTCCTATATTCTCAAAGGTACAAAGGTTTCAAATACCTATTTTCTTCACAACCACTATTACGGTTGCGTCTGTAATCCAAATGGTCGTTGGAATAAATCCCAAGACACGAACAAATCCGTATTTATATGTCATTATTACCTTAAACAAATAAATATATTCATATAAAAATGGACTTTGATGCATTCTAGAGCTGAGCATCTCTTTTTGCTCACTGTCTCCACTTTCCATATGTCTACCCAAATCTATTTCCCAATATATCCATTTCTCTGTATCACATACACATACCCAACAATTAAACTCTTAATGACATAACCATATATCATTTTAATTTTCAGGACCTAGTTTTTGGGGCCTTATAAATCCACAGTGGAATATGTGTAATAAAGGACGCCGTCAGTCGCCCATAGATGTAGTTCCAGATAAATTATTATTCGATCCCTATTTACGGCCTTTGCACATCGATAAGCACAAGGTAAGTAAATCTCCACCTCAGGACCGCCCCTGACAGTCCATCATTGACACTTAACTAATTTCCTGTGTTTACCCTCAATTTCTTCTTGTCCACCTACCCCCCCAACAACATAGGTTTCGGGTACACTACACAATACCGGTCAATCATTGGTCTTCCGCGTCGACAAGGACACCAAGCAGCATGTGAACATCTCGGGTGGTCCACTAGCCTATCGGTATCAATTCGAAGAGATTTACATTCATTACGGCACCGAAAACAGCAAAGGATCCGAACACTTCATACACGGATACAGTTTTCCCGGTGAGGTGAGTCAAACTTTTCCACGTTCTAACATTGTCTCATATCTCAATGACTATATAAGCAAATTGTTACGCTCCACGTATCCTTGTATTGTGTGTAATTTAGGCGACTTCAACAGGAAGCAACAAAAAAAAAAAAACTTACAAGATACTTAAGTGGAACATAAAAGGACATGTGCTACAAATTTTATCTCGTTGTCCTTTTTGTCTGTGGTCTCATAAGGGGATTATGGTCTCAGAGCACTTTTCTGCTGTTCACACAAATACTATGCCATAGCGTGAGGAGGGGCTGGAAAAGCCATGGGCATGTTGATGGTTCACCCATAAAGCAGACAGGAATCAGGTCAATGTGGAATGGTAACGAAAAGCTAGTTCGCTTGGTAGGTTTCTACAGGATCAGGTGCCGGAAAGTACTGTGCGGTGGTGCTACTGGGTGGGGTGCACAAATGATGAAGTCATTTCCAAAGTCGCATTTGGGGTGGACCACAGTATTCCATCCATCAGAAGGGAGTCTTCTAATGAAACAATAATTTTAATGCGTGTGAGGGTATCCACGTCGATCTGGATGGAGAGAGACCGGACAAATTGTTAAGCCCACAGGAGGACTAACTGGATAGAAAAGTTGAAAATGTTTTAGAGACTTTAAAACCATAAAGCAGTTTGATGAGGGCGGACCAAAGCATGGCCGTGAACATTGTATGTATATGGTTGAGGATTGTGGACACCAGATAACTTTAAGAGTTCACTCGTTCATGGTTTGAAGTTGGGAAACAATGATGGTAGTTGTTAGGAAAGTGGTTTCTGGTTTTTGGCTTGAAGGTTTTCTGTCTTCTTTTTTAAATTGTTTCGAATTTCTGTCGATTTTTGAGGGTTGGAAAGTTTTTATATGAAATGATGAGATTTTCCGTTAAAGATACTTTGTGGCCAAATTGATGTTACCGTTGATTGAGCATTGCATGGGAATTATATGTTTAATAAGGATTATTTCAAATTGAAAGTAATGAAATTAGGTTTAATTTTATAGCTGATACAGGGGAATCATATTTGAAGACAAGAATTATTAATATCCAGCTTTATAGAGAATATTCTTTATAGAAAGAGCCCGTGGTATGATGATGAATGCGTGTACAGAAAAAAGGTAACAGATGATGCACACAAGAAAGCGTTGCAGCATTATGAAGAGACAGTTATAGGGTAAAAAGAGAAGAGTAAGAAGAGAACACAGTTCTGGAACACACTAATCGGCACGTACCAGTGTGGCTTCCGGCCCGGCAGAACGACTATAGACCAAATTTGTACACTGAGGCAAATCCTAGAAAAGACCAACGAATTTCAAGTCGAAACTCACCACCTATTCATCGACTTAAAAGCCGCGTATGATAGCATACATTGTCAGGAGGTCTATGTGGCGATGGCCAAATTCGGAATCCCAGCAAAACTGATTCAGCTGTGTCGCGTGACGCTGGAAAACACGCGATGCAACGTGCAGTTTGGAAGTAGCTCCTCCAAACAATTCCAAACATGCACCGGATTTCGGCTAGGCGCTATCATGTGACTTCTTCAATCTCGTCCTGGAGCTTCGGTTTGGCGAAACAACTGGGTTCAAAACACCTAACTCGAAGGATAAATATGTGCTATGCAAAACCCTTATCCTGCCAGTTCTGCTTTATGGCGTCGAGTGCTGGACTATAATCAGGAAGGGAGAGCTGATACTGGGCTTCGAAAGAAAAATACTTCGGCGGATTTTTGTTCCTGTGCGCGAGGAGGGCGAATGGAGAAAAAGATACAACCGCGAACTCTATGAGCTGTACCAAGATGTGGAGGTAGTCCAAAAGGCCAAAAACGTCGACAAAAGGATCTTCGAAACCCAGCCACCAGGTTCGAGAAGGCAAAGAAGACCGAACCTCCGTTTCAAAGACCAAGCCATCGCGGATGCCAGAGCGCTTGCTCTAAACAAATGGAAGCAACGAGCCCGGGATTGTAGAGGATGCAAGGCTGCAATGTCTCAGGCAGAGACTCTTCACGGGACGAGAGCCCAATAAATAAGTTTATAGAGTATTTAATCGGCTTTGTTCGGGAAAAACTTTGGACACATACGTGTCGATTTAATCTTTTCCAAGTAATAAGGAACCAACGGTTGAGAAGATATCAATATTTTATTTCTGACCTAAACCAGGAAGACAATTACTGATTAGTCAATCTGGTCCTAAGGTTAGACCAGTAAAGTTCCAATTTGGTACCTTGATCGCACATTTGTACTGGTGGTAGAATATCAAAGGGAATGCTCGGCTGGCAAGCTCATCTGCCCTACAGTTCCCTGGTATATCTATGTGACCCGGTACTCAGAAAAGGTGCTCGTAAAGTAATCAGCCATTAAGAGTTTGTCGGAATTCGTGTGCTATTGTCGAGGTCAAAAAGATGGATCCCAGCCTGGACAAAGTTAGTTGTAATGATTTCCGCTTGGAAAACACTACAAAACACCTCCAACCACTACAGATTTTGTTTGAGACCCATACGTTTAAATGTAAATCAAGTTATTACCTCCAATCATATCCGACTCCCATTCAAGAAACTGGGAATGGTTGACGTGATGTTATGCTCTGTTATGTTAAGATGATTTGGTATATTTGTGTGTTCACATGGAGTCCGTTGTAAAGAGGCTCTGAGACTCATAGCTGCACAAGTTGTGGTCAAGTTTTCCCTAGAAGGTTGTGGTTGGAAGATGCTTATAGTCCACCAAAACAAACACACCATACAAGGGAATGGGCCTAATGATGGACACTTAGAGCCAGAGAGTGATATGTGGTTAATGCTACTGTGGCTTCCATCACCAGTTCTTGGATATTGGCTTTCCAGTTCAGTTTCTTATCCAAAACCAGGAACATGGGACTAACGCCATTAAGTTTTGGAGGCTCAATGTGCTGGACTTTGTATTTCCTGCTGAAAGGGATCGATTCGGTTTTTGAGGGTTCGCTCCGATTCCACATCTGGCAGCCCATGTATTACCATTTTGTAATAGTTTCCATGACTGATACAGATATCGCTGACAGATGTCTGAGCTGTTTCCTGATTTCGGGATGAATGCAACTTCTATGTTGTGAGGTACCCCGAGTCCAAAAAGTAGTTCTTAAAAAATGTATGTCTGCCATATATTCTGAAGTCTGTAATACCGGAGACTGTTTTCAAACTGAAGCCCAAACTACTCGATCTGTTTGACTTTTTGTTAGTGTTCCTACAGAAGGGTTTTGGAATTGAATAAAAAAAATCAAATTTTTGGGCTCATTAGTACCCAGGCCCCAGGGCCTAGCTTTTTCTCACAACCATTCATGTGTCCCAGTTTTATGCCGACTCCGAAAAGCTAAGTTAGTTATACGATGTACTCAGATGATTTCATCATCATTTGACGGGTTCATTGCACATCGCGCAACTGAGCAGCAATTTTGAAAAGATGTTATATTTTCGAAAACGGTTCATTGAATTTCATAGCTATGGTAGACAATCAAGCAGAGAGAGACATTCCACACCTCCGCAAATCGAAATAGAGAATACAGTCCTTAAATCAGAAGAATCCATGCATCTGCTAGGCATCACAATTAGGTCAGATGTATCATGTCAGCTTCTTTTAAAAAATCAGCAGCGCCCAAACTAAGTTACCTTTTCATAGCTAAGAAATAATGACTCTTTCATTAAGCGCTTCCTATCCTTAAATTTAAATGAAATTATGTGGGTTTTAATTAATTTAAAAGGCCTATCGATGCCGTTATGTATAGAATGTAACATTGTTCAAATATCTGATTAAGCTTGAACATTTTAGGTGAGTTCCACACAGAAACTCATCTAAAATGTTCAATTTCCCATGTCTCTGGCGCATAAATCAGGCTTAATTTGACCGATAGTATGGGTTATGTTAGCTTTGAGGGCCACTGTGGTTTGTGGCTTATTGCATAGATCTAGGGCTTCAGAAAACCCAACAAGAAATAGTCTATTGAGGTCAAATCGCATGATCCAGTTCACATTACCTCCACATGTAATGACCATGCCATCGAATCGCTCGTGAAGAATTTCCAATGTGGCGTGAGCTGTGTGGCACGTGCCATTGTTCAAATCACATGTCGCCAATTCATGCCGAAAGAAGTTGATAATTAACCTATACCGCTCGCCGTTGATGGTGCTGGCCGCCAACGTGGCCTCGTTCTCGAAGAAATATGGACCGATGTTTCTTGGCCTGGTCCATTATCCATACCAACCAGTGATTTTTCGGGATGCATTGGACGCTCTTAGATCTCTTGTGTATTGGTATCGTTCCTAATTCGACAGTTTTGTTTGTTGACGCCCCATTCTTCCAGAAATGGACCTCATCGCTGAAGATGATTTAGCGATGCATGCTTCATCTGCATGGTCAATTGAATTTTGTACGGGTACAGGCTCAAGTCACGATAAAAAGCCGCCAAGTTGTGGTTTGCGAAGAACGACGCGAAATCGACTGCCTCGTATTTTTCTGCACACTCTCATGGACAGCGGCTATGTTTTCGCCAGATCTTATTGATTCATCGTTTACTGAACCAATGGAATTCAGTTTATCCACTCCACTGTTAATAGTCCTCTCGGTAGGACGTTTATGGCGACCATAAAATGGGCGAAGCGCGGCGAAGGCTGCCTGAACAGAACACATATTTTGATAAAACAATTTTATCATTTGCACATGTTTTTAAAAGCTATGTCTATCCATGGTGATGTTGCAACACAGATTGAATAAATGACAGAAAATTTGACAGATGTAACTTTAAAAATATGAAAGCTATCAACTGTCATATTACGAATTGGGCCCGGAACATAGACTGAACTTATTGTACTCTATCCAAAGAGAAAGTGCAATCCGCCTTATGGAGGATTCCTCCCTTACCTTAAATATGCAACCGTCTGAACAGCGAAGACTTGTTGAAGATCTGTTTCTTTATTACAGATATTATAAAGGCAGATATAGAGCTTAAAGAAATCATCCCTAAACTCGCTGCATTTCAGCGACCTACAAGATACGCATTTTCAGATCACAGATACTCTGTCCATTTAGCAATGACACGAACAACGAAACTACTTTTGTTACAGGACCAACAAACAATGGAACGAACTTCCAGAACACGTATTTCCGATACAATCTACAACAGCTCAAGAGCAAAGTCATTAAAAATCTGCAGGCATCATCTCAGGGCGCTCATAGATTGTTATAGGTTCGCCTTACCTGGAACAATTTTTTAAGATAAAAATCCATTTTTGGATCTCGTTGGAAAAGTTTAGATCTGTCTGCAGATATTATTGTTCGTGATAGTTTTGCAAAAAAGTGTATGTCATCAGCATACATATGACAAGATCAATTGTTTAGTAAATGAAGAAACAAAAACGACAACCTTAGAAAAATGGTTCCTTATTTCAATATTACGTTACGTATGTCCCCTAGTGTTTATATAAAAATAAATATTTTTTTTTTATTTTTTATATAGTTGTAAATTTATACCTATTTTCAGATACAAATTTACGGATTCAATAAAGAACTGTATCACAACATGTCAGAGGCGCAGCATAAATCTCAAGGCATTGTTGGACTCTCGCTGATGGTGCAAATCGGCGAAACGCCAAATCCGGAGCTAAGAATCATCACAAGCACGTTTAACAAAGTACTGTTTAAAGGTAAACATGAGTTCCATCACACAACATTAACTATCGCTACCCAAATCCTAGCCTTTGTTTCTCGATCTTTATTAAGTTTGACCACTGTTATCCGTTTTACGTTCACCGGTAAAAATGTATGCGGTTATTTATTTTCGACTTTATTGTGGTTCCTTGTGGTTCCTAGATTGAATCTTAATGAAAGTTACCTGATGAACAGGAAGAGGCAAAAAAACAAGAGATTCCCTAATCGAGGTAACAGCGGTGTAAAATTGTTTCACAACATGTCCGCGATTACATCCGGGTTTATTAACTGGACTCGGTGTAGTCCTTTCTTATCCCATATCGAGCCATGTCGTCCTTAGAGAAACTATAAATTACTTCTTTTTTTGTCGGTATCTTCCTGAAACAAACCTTTACAAATATTTTTTTGTGGTATAGTGAGTGTTGGTCTTTTGTTGTTTCCTTCGTGTGGTGTTGGAAGATTCGTGCTCGTTTAACCGGAAGGAACCATGGTACCGATGGACGATGGTGTCGGAAAGGGTTTTTTTTTTTTTGCAAGATTGTGTGTTCAACCAAGATTCTTGTTGTTGTCGGGGAAGTCTCAAAATTGACTGGTTGTCGGAGAGAACTTCATATTCTGTCTTTACCTTTATAAAGGTAAGGCATTGCTCCTTAGCGTTTCTTAACTTTTATTTTCTTTCATTCATTTTTTTTTCTTTGAGTAAGAAGAGAGGGAGGAATAGCTGGAATTTCTTGTTGCTCCATTTCGTGAAACTTTTAGAAAGAACTGCAATCGTAAGAGCTATCTTCTGGAGATGGACGGAAATAAAATGTACCCTTTTGGTAGTTCGGATATTCGCCTTTATTTTGTCAGCATAGCATCGGAAAGGAGTTTATTGTTTTTCTGTTTGTTGGGCAGAGTTCAGTTGATGATTTTTTTCAATTTAAATTAAATTATTAATAGTATTTCTGTTGAGTCCTTAATACTTACATTTCGATTACCTATCCATTAATCAGAACATGTATTTGTTAAGAGGTCAGTGAATGGGATGTGGCAAAAAATATCCATTGAAATATATATACTATAGCTATATTCATGATATTTATTGATTTTGATCTAAATATTGTGGTCCCAAGTTCCTTACTCAATTATTGGCATCCCATTTTTCTAGTGATTTTTTCAATAACATAAGGTTTAAAAAAGTAAACGCGTCTCAGGAACATTACGATACAGCTCAACACGTTTTCGACCATATGTGTGAATATCTAACTAATTGTGTGTTCGATGTTGACTTTCAAGTGTATAATTCTTGTCACGTGACCATAATGACTTCTAATATTCTCACAAAAATGATATCATAAATTTTATGATCTTCGCGACAACCCCACATCAGGGCCCTATTCCACAAAACAACTTTTCAACTTTTCACTTTGCACTTTGCCAACTTTTTTGTCAATTTGCCAAACTTTATGTTCTTCAGAACTATAAAATTTGATATGTGATAGTTGAAATTGAAAGTGTAATTTGCATGATCTTTGCAATTTTTATAATCTCTTTGCAATTTCTGTTCCACGTACGTTCTCTTGTGCAAAGTTAATATTGAAAAGTGTAATTTGCAAAAACTTTGCAAATAATTATGCTGTTTCGTTCCTCAAAAACTCTATTTTTGGAAAGCAAATTTTGATAATTTTGTCAAAAGTTTGCAAGGTAAACGATCGTTTTACAAATTCATATTGTTAAAACTAGTGAAGCTTTCAAATGACGTGAGTTTTTGTTCTACGATAGTGAAGACAAGGAATTATAGAGACCGAATTAATTTTTCGGGATTACAAAACTTTAATTTTAAAGAGTGCTTTCGTTTAAATTAAATTCAAGTTGATTTTCTTTTAGATAAAATTGTAGAAAAATTAAAGCACAATACACAGCGCAATCATGCTTTGTCAGCTGAAAATCAAGTGCTACTGTTCTTGCATTGACTCGCGAAATGGCTATGCGTGGTGATGCAAAATCACCAGTTTGCAGAACCATCCACAGAGTTTTCTCACGTTATAATAGACGTTTTGTTTCGAAACATAGTGCGGTGGCTCTATGACGGCAGTGATATTGCTAAAAAATTTTTTTTATGATAGGTGGATTCCCTTCTTCCAGAGCTCAAACAAACTGTCCCTCGCATAGATCCATGTTTTTTGGGCCGACCGACGCCAGTTGCAGGGATTGGGCTTTTCTCAAAACTTCCTCCCAGGCAGCCTGTTTATCTAATAAATTTACTTTGTTATTTTGAAAACTAGCAAATAAAAAATTTTTTTTCTTTAATCAACTGTAACACTGCATTTTTTTTTTTAATTTTTTTTTGCGGCTTAATTCAAATGCAAGGGTGATTAAATGCTTTGTGGAACACTTTGCAGGAGACCGCAAATACTTTGCAGGAGAGCGCAAAGACTTTGCAAAAATAGGGCCCAGGTCTATTTCTCGGGACAATTCTTTTATTGAACGCTTTCTTAATTAACGCTAGCAATGTTAGCTATAAAAAACCTTATGAAACTATTCCAAAAATAAAATAATGTTATCCTTGAAATTGTAGCTTTACTAAAATTTTATATTAAAAACTAAATTTACTTTGATCCATTTAACAGTGGTTCCACTTCCGAACAAAGGCGGCCATAATTACTTACTCACTTCATAACATCAAAAAACAATTGGTCCAAATGTAATTTGGGCTCTCTGATTACTTACTTACTACATTGGCGCTACTGTCCGGAATGAACCTGGGCCTCAACAAACATGCCTCTCCAATTAGCCCGGTCCTTAGCTAACTGCCTCCAGTTGCGCACTCCAAGTTGGTTGAGGTCGGTTTCCACTTGTGCGCGCCACTTAAGGCGAGGTCTTCCTCTACTGCGTGTAACGTCTGGCTGGGAATCGAAGACTCTGCGAGCCGGAGTATTGGTGTCCATTCGTTCTACATGTCCTAGCCATCTTAAACGTCCAATGCGGAGTTTTTTGACCAGGGGCATATCGCTGTACAGCTCGTATAGTTCTTGGTTGAATCTTCGTCTCCATAGCCCGTCAACGCAAACGGGACCGAAGATTTTTCGAAGAATTTTCCTCTCGAATCTACCAAGGATTTCTTCATCCGCTTTTGATACGGTCCATGCTTCAGCGCCGTAGAGCAGGACTGGGATGATCAGGGTCTTATATAGGGTCTCCTTAGTAGTTCGAGTGAGGGCTTTACTACTAAATTGCCTTCTTAGCCCAAAGAAACAGCGGTTGGCAAGAGTAATTCTTCGTTTAATTTCTGACGAGATGTTGTTGTCAGAGCTAATAGCGGAGCCGAGGTAGACAAAGTCCCGTACTACCACAAAATGATATCTGTCAATAGTGACGTTCTGTCCAATTCGTCGATGTTGTGTGTCCTTTCGTGTTGACAGCATATACTTAGTCTTACCCTCATTTACTGCTAAACCCATTTTCGCCGCTTCCTTCTCTATACTAGCAAACGTGGCTATGACATCACGTTGAGTCCTACCAATGATGTCAATATCGTCAGCGTATGCTAGTAGTTGCACCGACTTTTGGAAAATTGTGCCTCTGGTGTTAGCTTTGGAGTTTTGCACAATTCTCTCAAGAATCAGTTTAAAGAAGTCACATGACAGCGCATCGCCTTGCCTAAATCCTTTTTTGGTATCGAATGTCTCGGTGAGGTCGTTTCCGACCCTGATGGAGCAGCGAGAATTCTCCATCGTCATCCTACACAAACGGACGTGTTTGGACGGTATACCAAAACTAGACATGGCTCTGTACAGTTCGTCTCTATAAATGCTGTCATATGCGGCTTTGAAATCGATGAATAGGTGGTGGGTATCGATTTGGACTTCTTGAGTTTTTTCCAGGATCTGCCGAAGTGTGAAAATTTGATCGGTTGTGGACTTTCCTGGCCTAAAACCACACTGATAAGGGCCAATCAGGTTGTTGGTAAACGGTTTCAGGCGTTCACATATTACGGCAGATACGATCTTGTAGGCGATGTTGAGGAGACTTATGCCTCTGTAGTTGGCGCAGTTCAGAGGGTCTCCTTTTTTGTGGATCGGGCAAACGATGCTGAGGTTCCATTCTTCAGGCATATTTTCATCCGACCAGATTTGGCTTATGAGTTGGTGGATGTTACTTACCAAGTCATCTCCGCCGGCCTTATAGAGCTCAGCGGGAAGGCCGTCATTTCCGGCAGCCTTATTAAGCTTGAGTTTAGATATTGCTATCCTCACTTCACTCAGGTCGGGTGGTTGGCAGTTTTCGCTGTCGTTGCCAATATTGAATGGTTCGTTCTGCCTGACAGCGGAATGTTGTTCGTCATCGCCGTTTAACAGTCTGCAGAAGTGGTTCTTCCATATCCTCAGCATCGACTGTGTCTCAACTACAATATTTCCTTGTTCATCTCGACAGGATTCTGTTCGAGCCTTGTATCCTTGGCTTTGACGTTTTACACTTTGGTAAAACTTGCGAACATCGTTCCTGGAGTGGCACCTCTCTATATCCTCGATCGCGCGCTTTTCTTGCTCTTTTTTCTTCTTGCTGAAAAGCCGATGTTCTTCCCTTCTTCTTTGCCTATAGAGCTCAATGGCAGCTCTCGTCTTCACCTGCAGCTTAGCCTTGTAGGCCTCGTTCTTGGCTGCGAGCATCTGTCGGCATTCCTCATCAAACCAGGGGTTTCTTGCTGGTGGGCGCGAGAAACCTAGCACATCAGTTGCGGCTGATCTAATGGCCTGTTGGCATCGTTGCCATTGCTCTTCGACATTCGATGCTGGTGGTATGGTGTTAATCGAGAGGTTAAGGGATACGCGTTGTGCGAAGGTCTTGGCGGTCTCTTGCGATTGCAGTCTTCCGACATTAAATTTTTTCACAGTATTTCTGGATTATTGTGGCGTGGTGGATATCCGCATTCTTACCTTGGCTGCTACAAGGTAGTGATCCGAGTCGATGTTAGCTCCTCGGAATGTTCGGACATCCAAAATACTGGATGCGTGCCTCTTATCTATCGCAATGTGATCAATTTGGTTGACCGTTCGTTGATCTGGAGACCGCCATGTCCCCTTATGGATATCGAGGTGAGGAAACCATGTGCTGGCTATAGTGGCATTTCGTTCCGTAGCGAAATCAATTAGCCTAAGTCCGTTACCAGACGTGTTGTCGTGTAGGCTATGTTTTCCGACAATACTTCTAAAGATGTCTTCTCTTCCTACCTTTGCGTTAAAATCTACCAGCACGATTTTAACATCGTACTTCGGTAGTCGCTCATAGGTTTTGTCAAGGAGCTCGTAGAATCAATCCTTAGCTATATCATCTTTTTCTTCCTTCGGAGCGTGAGCGCATATAAGGCTAATGTTGGCGAATTTGGCCTTGATGCGGATTGTTACTATGCGTTCGCTAATGTCTTGGAAACATAAGACTTCTTGCCTAAGTCTGGCACTTATAACAAATCCGCATCCGAATAGTCGCTGTTTCTGCTCACTATAACACGGTCCGTAGTATATGTCACAGTTTTTCATCCTCTTTTTGCCCGGCCCATCCCATCGTATTTCCTGGATGGCAGTAATGTCTGCTTTGTAGCATTTTAGGGCTTCCGCTAGTTGTTCGCCTGCACCTCTCCTGTTTAATGTTCTCACATTCCAGGTGCAGATACGAACGTCGTTGTCCGTTTTTGTGTAGCATGGTCGTCAACAACAAAATCAGTCCTTTCCGAGTCTTTTGGTTGCTTCGTCACAATCATTTTTCGTAACTTGATTGAGGTGCGAGAATTCTCCCCCGTCACATACTTCAGACGGGCATGTTTGTGCGGTATACTAAACATACATAGATATGGCTTTATAAAGATATTCTTATATATATTGTATTAATTATAAAGTGCTGTCATATGAAGCTTTGTTATCGATTAATAGGATGTGGGTACAGAAACTGATTTGATTTTATTAAGTTTTTTTCCAGGATCTGGCAATGTGATAATCTACACACTGAAAGGGCGATAAGGTTACGGGTAAATGGTTGAAAGCTTTCAGGTATTACGGCAGTTAGGATCTTGTTGACCCTAAGAAATGCTAATCTTCCTCTTCCACAAGCTACCGAACAATTTTCAATTCGAGGTCGTGTTAAACTGGAGGTCCTCCTCTAAGTGGCAAAATTTTCTTTCGATTTCTTCCTCCGATCTGGCCTGAATATAAACAAATTTACTTCAACTCCTACATCTGCAGCATTACACCTACTGGATAGGACTCAAAAGCTTGCGATAAAACTGAGCGAACTGGATAGTCTTTCTTGAACATTGTAAAAATGTCTCCTGATTTTGTTATCTGATCCACCGACTAATTATTTTATAACTGCAACTCTTATAGCATTTTAATTTTTCTTTTTAAAATCAACAAGAACGTGTAACACTAATTCGATTTTCAACGAATCAAATAAACAAACCACATGACCCGTGGCCATTTCATGCATCAATTACCTAGTTAACATATTTACCTACCCGTAATAGCATTTCACACATTTAAATGTATCTAATTCATTTTCTATTTTCAGGATTCTCAACACCAATCAGACACATTTCGATACGCTCCCTGCTGCCAAACACAGATCATTTCATTACCTATGAAGGGTCAACAACCCATCCTGGCTGCTGGGAGAGCACCGTGTGGATAATAGTAAATAAACCAATTTACATAACAAAACAGGAGGTGAGCTAATTCAAAATAAATCTTCACACCTCATAGAATGTAATTTATCATTTCGTTGTATCTAATTTTTTTTTTGTTTTAAATTTAAAATACATTTCCACACTTTCCATAGTGTAATTCCTCTTATATTTTTTGTTTAATATTTAATTAAAAATAATTTCTGTTTGTGAGCTAACAGTACCGTATAGCAAAAATAAATTCCGCCAAAATAAAAAAAATTAAATGAAAAAAAAAATCTTCATCCATAATCATTTGGGTCAACGAATTAGTACATTCGATGTTGCACGGGTAATTGCGGGCAATTGTACGACGTTCGGTTCGGTTGGGTTTAATTAAAAATTTTATTGCATTTAGGTTGTGGCCGAACGTAGTTTATTGATTTGAAATTAATTTCCGTCGTCCTTTGGCTTTGTTTTGCTTGTGTGTGGGTCATTTTTCAATTGAATTTTGAAGTGCTGCAAATTACTGTAAAATGTCGATTATGATGATGAGCCTACTAAGAATGGCTATGTGTTTGTGTGTGATTTATATTTTTGCATTTTTTTATGAATTTCATTTTTTATGTTTCTGTGGTATTTTCATCATCGAATTTGCAGATAATTTTAATGGTTGCAAGACCACATAATCGGGATCATTTTATAATCATGTTAATGGAATTTGAGAGATGTATATTGGTCACTTGTTTTTTTTTGTTGCTGGGCACATTAAACTCCGAGGGAATTATTTATTTTGTACAATTGGATGCATGTTATCTAAACCGCACTTTTGTTTTACAGAATTGAAATTTCAATATATATATTACATTTATTTTGCAGTTATATCAACTCAGACGATTAATGCAGGGCTCTGAGATTACTCCAAAAGCACCATTAGGTAATAATGCGAGACCCGTGCAAGGGCTGCATCATAGAACAATTAGGACTAATATAGACTTTAAGAAATCAAAGGTGAGTCTAAAATACTATAAATTGGAATTATCTAAATAAATACGTTAATCTGTAATATAAAGGATATTATTCAGAAAATTCGGAAAATTGATAATTAAAAATATGTTTTGTTGGTGTATTTTGATTTCATTTAAAAAAAAAGCTTATAATCATCACTTGAGTGGCTTAACAGCCTGGAACGGACACGGCCCCTTAAATGCTATGCATACAATTACCTCCAAGTTGGTTTCAATTTATGAGCGCCATTTAAAGTGAGGTCTTCCTCACGACCCAAACCAATGGTGTTTTTGCTTTACATGACCAAGTCATTTTATATGACTATTTTTTGACTAGGTCAATGTTACTGCAATGTTACTTTGTTGAATCTTTGCCTCAATTGTTCGTCAACACAAATGGGACCGAAGATTTTCCGATTTTTGTTTGGCCAAAAACAACCAACTACCAGGTATTATATGGGATCTCCTTGGTAGTCCAAGTGAGGGCTTTGCTACTAAAGTGTATTCTTTGTGAGAAGAAACAGTAGTTGGCTGGAGTAATTCTTCATTTTCAAAACTTATATTTTCATATTTCAAAGCAAATTATCCAAAAATTAGTACTAGTTTTGTATCCTTAGTACCTTAAAATTGGAAGTCTGATATATCTCGATACCGACGAATTTGACGTTCTGCAGCAGGTGTTGGCTTAGGAATTTTGCACAATCATCTCGAGAATAGTTTTTAAAAATCATATGATAATACATCACTTTGCTAAAACGCTTATTTTGGTATCAAATGTTTCGATGATGTCGTTACAAGCCCATTTGGAGCAGCGTGAATTTTTCATCGTCATTCTGCGCAGACGGACGATTTTAGACGCTGTACCAATCATACATGATTTTGTATAGTTCGTCTCTATAAATGCTGTCGTATGCGACTTTGAAATCGTTGTATACATATATGTGGGAACGATTTAGACTCCTCGGGTTTTGGAAACGGGTTTTTTCATAAAAAACTATTGGTTATTACCTGATTAAGGTAGAACTTCTTAAAATGTTGCCTCACCATTAACTAAGCTTATTTAACAATAGAGTTGTTCAGGACAACGTCAGTGTCAATGACAAACTGACAGCATCTGTAGGAAAACAAATACATTTGACATTTGTATGAAGGCAAATTCATTGGCAAGGGACAGGGGTTGTTTTTTGAACATTTTTAAAATTGCTTGAAAATTGTGTAAAAGTGCAAAATGAGAAGAGAACAATTTATAAACAAAATAAAAATATTCAGAGTTGTTGTTGTTTGTGAAAATAAGAACATAATAATCTTTACTACACGAAAACTAATCAACTTCGTTTGCACTCGGATTTATGTACACGTTTTGCAATGGCACTGGTTATCAATTTCACTCTCTTTATTTCTATTTTACAATTATACACACTCTCTTAGTATTGTTATGTATTTATAATTTGAGTTTCACTTTGAACAACTTATATTTTCATATTTCAAAGCAAATTATCCAAAAATTAGTACTCCCGCCATATAAAATATCACATTGTTTTCCTCCAAGCGATTTTGACGTTTTAAAAAAAGAGACAACGCAATTGGGAAGGAGATAGTCTCATGAACAACTCTATTAGATTACGATACATACATAATCAATGGAAAGTCATCAAAGTGTTAGTGATTCTAGACGCCGAAAAATGTTCTAATAAAGTGAAGTCTTCCAGATCCATTTCATTTCATACAATCATTTCAATCATTTCAATCAAAGATTGTTAAGAGGATATTCCTTGGTAGCTATCAAACTCCTTAAAGATCAAAAACCCATCCTACAGCCGTATTTCTTGACGTCTCGAAATCTTTTGATAAGATGTGACATAAAGGCTTTACACTCAATTAAATAAATGTTCTCCCTGAAGAATTGTATAAAATTCTCCTGTAGTAGATATCTTGCAGTATTTAGATTCTTTCGGGTGAAACACGGAAATGAATGTGTGAAATCCCAAGAAATAATGGCAGGTGTACCGCAACGAACGATCCTTGGACCACTCTTTTACCTGGTATTTACCACAAACTTTTGCTGTCGATACCGCTGCACTAGCAACACTAGCAATAACAAATATGGATATGCAAATCGCTCTTAGCGGGGAAAATGAATGAAAAATATCCTGGCTGGTCGGACTTAATGAGACCATATTGGTTCATGTAGATTTTTCATATAAGCGAATGAACAGCTTGCCTGTATTTATAAAAATGTGTCAAGTCCGTGTGAAAATTAGGCGAAATATCTCGGAATGGCTCTCAATGTAATTGAAATGCGATTGGCATGTAAAAAAGAAATGCGAAGATCTAAAATATAAATACATACAGAGAACTATACTGATTGCTTGAAAAATATTCGAGGCTTAACCTTGAGAAAGCTTCCTTTATACAAGCATGTCTTAAACCGGTTTAGACATATAATATAAAATTATAGGGTTGTACCAGTGAATCGAATTTAAACATTTTACAAACTTTTGAAAACAAAATGCTAAAATCATTCCTTAACGTGCGTGTACATTAGAAACGAAGATCTCCAAAGAGATCGAGGTATTTCCGCGGTTAAAGACGAAACGAAAAATTTTGCTATGAAAACATAAAAAAGGGCACTTTAGCACAATGATCTTCCAAATTCTTGACGAAACAAATTTACTTCGGCGTCTTCAAAGAAATTAACCGTTGGATTATGCCCGATAATCGCAAATAATATATATATACGTGATAAAGTCGCGTACTTTGTTGCAATACAAATACAAAAAGGGTGGTGGTTTTAGTGAGTTAAAATCGCACACTACTGTGAGCATCAGATGAATTTATTATTTCACATAACATACACATACATGAATAATAATCAAAAAAAACATACTAAAGTATATTTTTTATCGAATTTCAACACGCTCATGACTATTTTCATAATTCAGTTCCACGCGTTCAATATAATCAGATCTACCATGTAGCGTCTATAAATGATGCATGGGCGTTGGAACACAAGACATATTCATGCCCTTTGTATGATTGTATGATATATGGGACTGTAATATAAATATGTATTTCAGAAAAAAAACATATGAGAAGGCTACAATCCACTGTGCGGATCGTTGAATACCCTATCCCATCCTATCTGTAAAACTAAAATCCCCAAAAAGTGGACATGGCTAAAAACACGATGTGGATAAAATAAAGAAAATGGAATGGTGACAACAAATTCTTCAGACTGCTTATAAAAAACTTTTACTGTTCTACAAAAGACAAGGTTTTCTACTGCATATGTTATGGGGTGGTGTATAAAAACGGTTTTTATATAAAAACGCCCCCAAAAAGTGGGCGTGGGTTAAAATGATCTATAGACGAAATGTTTATATTTATATTGCTAATGATTCTGCATCAAAAGTTTTTTCGAAATTTTGAAAATTTGACCCAAAAACGTTTTTTATTAAAAACGCCCCCAAAAAGTGGGCGTGGCAAAAAACTTTATATGAACGAAATACAGATATTCAGATTGTCTAAATATGTTGTTCAGAAAGTTTTTCAAAATTCCTTATGGTTTGGCCAAAAAATACGTTTTTCTAAAAAGGGGGCGTGGCAGTGGGCGGATTTCAAAAATTTTTACACTTGTTCTGCTGGGAGCAACAAAGAGCACGTGTACCAAATTTCATCCTTCTAGCTCAAAATTTAAGGCCCAAAAACTGGTGACGTACGGACGGACGGACGGACGGACGGACGGACAGACATGGCTTAATCGACTCAGCTATCGATTCTGAGTCGATCCATATACTTTGAGGTATATGTAGCTAAATTATTTCTCTATGTTACAAACTATGTATCAAAACTAATATACCCCTATGGGATAGGGTATAAAAAACAAGAGCAAGATATTTAGAAAATGTTCTATATCTTATAAAGTTCTATTTTTATAAACTTTTCTCAGGTGAGGCAAACCAGGATCACCCTGAGATGATGCTTGAATCTGCTCTTCAACGTCTTCTGGAAAGTGCGTTTCATTCTTTGCCTGTTCTGTAACAAAAATAATTTTGGTATCGCGATATTTCTGTCGTTGTTAGATGGACACTGGACAGTGTGTCTGTTAGCTGGAACTAAATATCTTGTTGGTCGATAAAATATCGAGTGAACCAATAGGAGGTACATTTTTCAATAGCATTGTTTTTACATTTATTATTTGTTAACTCACTTACTTATATGACGTTTGCGTTCAGTATGCATTAGCATTTCATCATGAATAGACTTCGCCGAAAAAACGATTACTTATTGTGGAAACTTATTTCCAAAATCAGTGATAAGATAAAAAAATTGTTATAGATTTCTTCGATCACATTTTGGAAGTCATAATCGTCCAACTGAACTCACTATTCATAACACCATCACCAAATTACGAACCAACTTTACACTATCCAACAGAGTGCGTAGAGCCCTTAAAAATAAGAATATTGCTGCAGTAACAGAGACTGTTCGAGTTCGTGAAGATCGTAATCAATCAATTCGTCGCCATTCTCAAGGTTTATATAAAGTTATGGCGTATTTTGAAGAGTGATCGTGGTTTAATAGCTTACAAAATACAACTCGTTCATGAATTAAAGCCAACTGGCTTTAGGTGACGTTAAAATTTCGGTTTGTGGGCCTTGGAACAGCTTCAAATTGATTTATTTTTTTTATTGAACATACTTTTTAAAAAATAAGCTCATTTTTGGTTGAATGGCTATCCAACAGCTACCAATGCAACCCCACTATTTAGTGCGGTTAATGGGTAGGCGGCATCATCCGACTTTTTTTCTTTAAAAATGCGGAAGGAGAGCATGTTACTATGAACAGAGATCGCTGCAGAGCAATAATGAATTTTTTCTGCCGAAAATTAAAAATATTGGTGTAGCTGACTCGTGGTTTCAACAAGATGGCTCTACATGCAACACAGCTAACGAACTTTATTGAAGGAAACGTTGAATAAAAACATCATCTCGAGAAATGGATTACTTTCAATGGATTACTTTCAATCGGAATTTGTAAAATCTCTTGTTTACGTCGATAAACTCCAAACGATTGAAGTTTTGGCAGCCAACATAACTCGTTTTATTCATGGACTACCGGCCGATAAGCTTGAAAGTGTGGTCGAAATGGAACCCACAGAATGGACCATTAAGAGTATGTTGTGGGCAACATTTGAGGGAAATTTGGTTTTTGAACATTTAATGACCCGGACCAACCTAACATCTCAACCTAATTTTTTTCTGAATACATTGATTTTTTTGTGTTTTATTTACAAAAAAGTTCAGGAAGCATTTAATGGATCACCCTTTACAATGAGTCTAGAGATGCTTTCTCTTAGCTCCTAAGAACATCTGCCGTAACAGATGTTCTGCAGACATAGATCTCTAGTCTAGTCTTTGCTGTGCCAAAGGTTGCAGATTTTTAGTAAGAGATGTATTGTCTAATCGACATATTGCTCCACAGATATTAACTATAATCATAGGTACTCAAAAAAAAATTGCTCTTTTAGTGCTACCCTAAAATGAAATGCGGATGTTTTTACTTCCTCAATACGAATTTCATCAAAAGTGCATAATTTTCACAATTTTACATAAATACTTTTCTTCCACGTTAAACTTAAAAATAAATAAATAAAATCACCTTACCTGAATTTTATTTAATAAACTTTAACCTGCCACCCGACACAAAATAATAAATATTTTACTCACCAATACCAAAACAATATTTTTCCTCCATTTATTCCTAACAGCAAAATCAAAATTCTTGCCCATCGATGTACAAGGACATGTATTACCGTGCGAATCGATGGTCGCCGGACAGTGGACTACTGGTTCGTTGACCAGAAGCAGTGTTCTTTGATTATGGCTCAGTATTTAATGCAATTAAACTGTAGATCCCGCAGCAAACAAAAATCCTTAATAATTTTGATTTATTTCACAAACAAAACAATTAAAACAAAAAAAACTTGTACATGTATACTATTATTTTTATTATTCAAATATAAATATACAATATTGAAATAAACAAACAAAAATAAGCCGTAAACTGGAGGGTGGACAATAACTACACTATAAATACATTATATATATATTTATTATAAAACAAAATAACTTAAAAAAAATCAATACAAATAACTATAAATTATAATCAGAAATAGTTTGCTAAACGCTAACAACAACAAAAAAAAACAGCTATACGAACAAAAAATAAAAATGGTAAACATAACTTCCTATACATACTAAAACAAAACAAAACCTAAACACATAAAACAGTATATTCCAATATATTTATGTATACACAAAAAGCAATCCAAAAAACCGTTAAAAAAATTGTAAAGGTTCTATAAATGACAAAAAAAATATATATATATGCATATAAATAATTATTTAACAAATTTATACATTGCAAGAAAAAAAAAAACAAATTGTTATGCATAAATAATTGTAAGTAGTAATCAAATAAAAAATAATATAGAACGGGATGGTGCAAGTAGAATTAACATACGCTATGATCAGGATTGTATTTAAGCTGGAATCACAAGCGGAAGATATGAAAACAAAAAAAAATTGTAAAAATGATATAAATATATAAATAAATTTCATGTAAACGTAAACTATTATTTAACAGAATAATTAAAATTAGTGTAACATGCCAAGTAGGTGCGCAAAAATGCAAACAAACACATGATATATTTTTAAACAATATTTTGCAAACAAAATTGTATATAGTTAAAGTTAAATTTTCATTTTTTAGAGGTATGTCAACATAATGGTATTTCATTTTTTTTTAAATTTTTTTTAAAGGGTAAAAGAAGCCTAAAGTCAAAATAATGGTATAATGAAAAATGTTTTTTTTTTTAATTATTTGTACACAATTTGGGCATTTATTACTCAAAAGTAATATCGTCTAAATGTAAACCCTCGAGGAATTTAGTTAGTCGAACAGTAAAATTGGTTGGTTATGACAGCTCGGTAGGTCAATTCCATGATGGCTCCCATTTTGTGATGAATGTTTTTTTAAAAAATGCCCCAGGGAATTCGATTTATTGGCTAAAACTTAAGATTTGAGATATCGCCACAGGAAACAGTCAAAAGAGGTTGAATCAGGAATACTTGGAGGCCCATTTATGTCACCTCCTTTGTAGATCAATTTGACAGAAACAGACACAAAGAAGTCGTCTAATATCTCCAATTCTCCACATTATGCCCTGAATTCACTGCAACTGCACGCCCCCTTTCATCTTCAAAAAAGTAGCCAAGAGACACTAAAGACAGTTCCAGGATGCCAGCTTGACTTTGAATAATCTTAGATATTTAATCATGAAGCTAATTATACCCTATCCCTTAGGGGGTATATTAGTTTTGACATTAAGTTTGTAACATAGAGAAATAATTTCGATACATATACCTCAAAGTATATGGATCGATTCAGAATCGCTAGCTGAGTCGATTAAGCCATGTCTGTCCGTCCGTCCGTCTGTGTGTCACCGATTTTTGGGCCTTAAATTTTGAGCTAGAGTGCTAAAATTTGGTATATAGACTCTCTGGCCGACGTAGCAGAAGAAGTGTAAACATTTCTGAAATCCGCCCACTGACACGCCCCCTTTTAGAAAAACGTATTTTTTGGCCAAACCGTAAGGAATTTCAAAAAAGTGTCTCAGAAACGTAGTTAGACAATCGTAATATCTATATTTCGTTCATATAAAGTTTTTTTGCCACGCCCACTTTTTGGGGCCGTTTTTAATAAAAAAACGTTTTACGGTCAAATTTTAAAATATTTGAAAAACATTTTAATGTAGAATAATTAGTAATATTAATATAAACATTTCGTCCATAGATCATTTTAGCCCTCGCCCACTTTTTGGGGGCGTTTTCTTACAATAGCCATTTGTATACCCTACCCCATAGCATATGCAGGAGGAAAACGATGTGTTTTGTCAAACAACTCCTGATAGATGAAAATTCGTAGACACAGTTCCAGGATGCCAACTTGATTTCGTAAACCAGCGGTTTTAAATCGTCTTATTTTCTAGAAATGTCATTGTCCTATTGATTGTTCTTGATGGATCATTCGTGAGCTTCAGCGTTCCATTATCTGTTTTATATCTGACTGTCAATCTGGGACTTGAATATCATAGAGGTTAACCTTTATGACATTCTGCAAAGGTGTAATCGTCATCTATGAAAATTAAGAGTACTTCCTCGGTTAGGAATTGAAAGGTTTACGAAAAGACTCACGAACAGACTTATTAACATTTTTAATGTTTTCTACCGTTCTGGATGATCATGGTTACCCGAATTTTGTTTTTTTTACACCGATCTCTTCAAATTCTTTGACCCATTTTCGAATGAAAGGTATGATTGACGCAATATTTCAATTGTGATAACCTCGAATATTGCAGAATATGCAGTCGCCATATCAATTCAAAAGGCGGGGTCTCTAAAGACAAAACGCTTAATAGCAACTGAATTCCCTACAACTGATCTGCTGGTGACATACCTCCTTGGATTGCGTTCACGCAGTTAACTAAGCAAAAGTAAGCTTTCCTTCACCTTGTATTAATTACATTTGAAGGATGTAATCCGATCTTTTGTTCGCTTGGTGACAGCCTTTCTAAAAACCTGGAATACCCTGAATAAAAACTACTCTTCTTTCTGTGGTATTCATCACTGACTACTTTAAGATCAGGTTCGTAAAAAATCACTGTAGTTTTCCAACACGCTGGATCCCAAATATTTGAAGAACGTCTTTGTTTTGTTTATTATCTCAGGTTTGGTTTCTTTTGTTGTTTTTGCAGGTGAGTTACACATTCGTCCAAAGAAGCGAATCTCTTAGCAACTGTAAGAGCACCAAATGTATACTATGCTACAGCAGTCCTTAAATACTCCTTTTAATATGAGTGCATACTTGGTATGACGGTATGTCAACCTCAACGAGGTTGGTCCTAGTTCTCGCTCAATTTACACACTGATTATTTTGTCAGCTAGCCCAATTCAGTTCACTTTTTTTTATAACTTTTTAGCGATTCTTTTCAGGGCAACAGATTCACTAACAAATTGTTCAAAATCTTCAGCCAGTCACTAAGATTGGCACTCTATCTTCCAAGGTTTTGACACTTCCATGAGCAACTGACAAACAGTTTATTATTTATTATCATAATGCAAATGAAGTAGATTTTTAAAAAGTGACTTTTATCGTTCGTCCGACCTCGGTAGCTGAAGCCACGGAAGTGTGGCCAAGGCTTATTTAATAAGGTTGCACCGAAATCTACGAAAATACACCCAGTTGCGCACTTCAAGTTAATTTGGTTCAGTTTCTACTTCTGCGTATAGCGAGGGATTAATCTACTGAGTCCGAAGTCTGGCGACCATTGGTACGATCTACATATACTTACAACCTTAAACGCCCAAATGCGGAGTTTTTTTTGACCAGGTCAATGGCGCTATACAGTTCTTGATAAAATCATCGTCCCCATTTCCCGTCAACGCAAACGGAACCGAAGATTTTTCGAAGTAATTTTTTTTTTTTTGATATGCTCTTGATATGGTACATGGTTCGGCACCATAAAGCAGGGCTGGTATGATAAAGGTCTTATGTAGGATCTCCTCAGTTATTCGAGTGAGGGGTTTTGTTACTTAATTGCCTTCTTAGTCCGAGAATCAGCGGTTGATATGAGTAATTTTTCGTTGACGAGATATCGTTGTAAGTGTTAGAACGAAACCGAGCTAGACATAGTCCCATAATGCATCAACGTTATATTTGACAATGGTAACTTTCTGTCCAATTTGTCGAGTTAAAAGTTCTTTCTTGTTGACAGTAAATATTTGGGCTTACCCTGAGTTTAACCCATTATTCCCGTTTCCTTCTCTATAATAGCAAACGTGGGTATGACATCACGTTGAGTCCGGCCAATGTTGCTCCGATTTATGGAAGATTGTGCCTCTGACGTTGGGCCGGGAGTTTTGCACAATCCTCTTAAGAATCAGATTAACGAAGTAACATGACTGAGCTCGTTGCCGACCATGATGGATCAGCGAGCGTCATTTCGAGAAGCCTTGTTAAGCTTAAGTTTATGTAGTGCTATTATCACTTCACTTTCGGTGGTTTTAGTTATCACTGTCCAACTGTCTGCGGAAGTGGTTCTTCCATATCCTTAGCAACGACTGAGTCTTAATTACGATATTTTCTTGTACGTCTCGCACCTTGTATAACTGGCTTTGACTTTTTGCACTTTGTTAACACCTACGAACATATTTCCTGCAGTGGTACCTCTTCATGTCTGCGATCGCCATTCTCTTGCTATTTTTTCTTCTTTCTGAAAACCCGGTGTTCTTTTCTACATCTTTGCCTCTTAAGCCTCTCGTCCTTACGTCCTCTGCATTAAATGCAGGTTGCATAGTTTAAGTCGGAGGTTAAGGGATTCTCGTTCTTTGGACATTAAATTTGTTTCACCCAGTACTTCTTGTTGCAAGAAGATAGTGATCCGAGTCGATGTCAGCCCATTAGAAAGTCAATTTAATCGTATTTGCTGAATGGCAGTAATGTCTGTTTCGTACTAGCTTTGGGCTGCCACTTTTCTATTTAATCTTCACACACTTCAGGTTTCAATATGAGGGATTTCAACTTGTTGGGAAAAGGTAATAAACCCCTTAATGTTAACCAATCTTTTTGATATTTGTTGTACGTATACATTTTATATCACTTAGACTCGAGGTGTAAGAGGAGTCATATGAAAATCAAAACTTTAGAAAATCAACACCGTCCCCCCTGTGTGAAAAACTAAATCGCATTAGCAACTAAATCCCTACGAATTTACTCTACGTAATTTTCATGTTCAGCCAGTTGTAACTCAACTAATTACATTCCACTCATTCTTGGAAAATAATATAATTTATAACCTCAAAGCAAAATAGTTGTAAAACCATTTACATCGGTAAGTTCATCCACATCAGCAACCCCAAAACACCCCAACAGGTATGAAGGTATAAAGGCATTAAAAATTAATGAAATCCACGTCAGTATGCACACACATTGACTGTAGCGTGGTCTATAAAATGAATCCACCAGGACCACCGGCCTCAACTCTCCTTTTTTGTGTGGCTGATGTTGGGCGCCAAACAACTTTGCCACACATTTTGCGTAGCACATAACCAACTCAACCGTGTTACGACCACCCCCACATCGTTGTCCACCTGTGAGAGGTGTAAAATGATTTAATTAATAATTTATCACACTTTACAGATTAACACCTTTTAATACATTTTAATTAGCACCATGTAGATGACGTCGTCCAAATGAAGGTGTCCTTTCCCTAAGGGAGAATGTAAATCCATTCGCATAATTCGGTGATTTGGTAGAGATTTTCATTCGCTTAAATGAATTACCCTCATTTGGATTGGATTGGATTGGAAGCACAGCGTAAATCAGAGACTAGGACATTAATTATACAGAGGGGTAGTGGAATAAAAAAATTGGCGCCCAACGCGGGACCACATGCAAATCGAGCGCGGTTAGTCTAAATTCGATGTTTAGAAGTGTTCAACCGAGTAATTTGCTTTTATTTGTCATATAGTTTGCGAATACCCCAACGCTGTGACACGTGAAGCATTCTAAATACAAACGCACATTGTTTGAGTATTTTATCGCAAAATAAGCCACTGGTCACATTCGGTATGTGAAGTACCTACTTGACAAGCAATAATCAAATTTCAATTAGAAAAAACATTTTTGTGGTCGATTATGATAAACCCTATATATCCTGATGGGTTTATTGCTAGCCTATTTTGGATTTTTTTGTGGTACTCCAGAGTAGCCTGTGGCTTTTTTGTTTTCATAAAATGCCACAAACGATGTTAGGTGAATATTATATTAGCTATGGTGTTTTTTTTGGAATTATCATGTGACTTTGAACACATTAAATGTTGAAATGAGACTATTTTTTTGGAATGTTGACATAACTCAAACGTTTGAAAGTGGGTTATTTTTTGTTGTTAAATTAAATATTTTCATTTTTAATTAGAAATAAAATTGTAAATGTAAATAATTTAATAGTAATTAGTTAACAATTATTGAATGTATTGAGGACCTTTATATAACATGAGTTACATGCATAATAACCTAATGCGATAGTATACTATAAGCCTTCCATGAACAATTATGAACTAAAAAAAAAAAGAAATAAATACAAGAGAATTATTTAACAAAAAGAATTTCTCTTCTTGGTTATCCAAATTAAATACGTCAATTGTTAGGTATAATTAATTTTGTGTGCAATTCAAGTGCTCTCAGTAGTATAATTTATAGATTTATTTTCAATACTTTTATTTTACATTATTTTTCTATTTAGTTTTAACAATGTTAAACGTGTTGACAAATTCTACAAAATATTTGTTTGTCTATTCTTCCTTAAGAGTCAATTACATCTAAATATATACCAACTTGTTTACATTTTCCCGACTAATTTATGAAAATAAACTTTAAAAGGAATGTCCGCGTTGCAGTAGCCAATTTTTTAAATTCTTTGTTTCCAGATGTAATGCAAAAAGTAGGGGATTATTCACTATCCCACAACTCATCACTTTAGTTACGGTAAAATTCATGTAGATAAATGTTAGATAAATGTCCGAAATAACTTGAAGTGGATCAAAGAATGAGTAGCACACAGCGAATAGAAATAACTGGAGTTTTGTATATGTATCACAACATTTTTTTTTTAAATAAAACAGACAATTTATTGTATCGCTTGTGTTAGCCCTTCACAACGACACCTGGATAAATGTTATTTTTAAAAGCATTTTCAAGATTATTCAGCCCTAACTCGAAATGAGACGTGAATGCTCCTATATTAGTGCGAGGCAAAACAAATACCAAGCGTCTAATACATACATGTATGATCAATACGATGTTTGCACAACCGTTGTATTCGCATTGTTAATCTCGTAATTATAAGCAATTAAAGTCTGACAGTATTTTGTCACACAAGAGAGTTCAGGATAGAGAATTGACGTTTTATCTTTAAAAACAATCACCAAACATAATCGGAACGTTTGGCTCCAGGGCATAGATTTTTTCATGTTGGTGTTGTACGAACTCAAAACCAGACCTTTTGATGAGCTGCTAGTAACACTAGTCAACGCTCCATTGAAACCGTTGGAACGTCTCTTATATTTTATATACCTACTTTTATACCTACCCATACATCAAGCGTTCGTTACAGAAGTAGCAAATAATAAATTGTACACTAAGGAGTCCATTGTTTCTCCTTTAAACAAATAATCAAGGACTTTAACAAAAACCAAATAACTTAGAAACCTTCCTATGGGAATGGGTATCCTTTCGGTAATTCCGGGAGACCCTTAATACTTGTGTTTGCCCTCATGTGAGGTCATTGTGCGTGATTTTACTGGTGCATTAGTTGATAAATAAAATATGAAAGCTGCAATCAAAGAAAATGTATTACTACTAACCTACTTACACACTTACCGGGGTTACACTCAATATATATATACCTGACACAAGGCAGCGTTCTATCCTCTTCGATCGTGGGAAAGTTGCTGCTACTCAGTCCCAGAACTTTGGCATCCGCTTTGGCTTGAGCCAGAAGACTAGGATTAGAAGATTCTTTTAGTTGGAGCATAGTTATGTCGATGGCCGTGACAATGTAGTCTACGTGTGTTAACCTATGCATTATTGTGTCCTATAACTTTACGCGACACAGCTGTATCAGTTTTTATGGTACCCCGCATTCAGCCATCGCTTTATAAAGCTCTAGGCGATGTAAGCTACATACGCCGGCTTGATGGTGTGTTTCGACTTGAAATTCGTTGGTTTTTTTTCTAGGCTTTGTATTGGTATGAAAATTTGGCCTATGGTCGATCTGACGGGCCGGAAACCACACTAGTTAATGTCGATAAGTGTATTACAGAAAGACTCGATACGTTCACACAGTACGTTGGATAGGAATTTATATGCGACATTAAGCAGGGATGTGAATCTGTAGTTGGTGCTAGATATGGGATACCTTATTTGTAGTTGATATTCCTGTCTTCTCTCTCTTCTATCATCCATCCAGACTTTGTTGGTGGTTTGGTGCATGAACATCCCTAAAGCAACGCCTCCGTATTTGAAGAGCTCTGCTGATAATCCATGAGAACCCGCTATCTTCTTGTTCTTCAGTTTATTTATGGCTATTCTATTCATCTATTCCTATCACTCTCTCGACGGCAGCTGCCGGAAATTCTGCCTGAATACATCTACAAATTCCAGCGTGTCTGTGACTAGATAGTCATTGTTATGTCATAGAGCCTGTGTTCCTACTTTTCTAATTTGGCTTTCTTGTAGAATTAACAGATGTTCTCCTTATCGCGAGATTATTCGATTTTCCTGAGATAGGAGGCTATGTGTTCTCTTTTGTTCGCAGGATTTTCTTCCCTTCTACTGGTTCCTTACTCTTCCCGTGCGGCTCGTTTTTTGCGTTTTGCGTTTTGCGTTATAGCATTTTGATATGTGCATCTTCTGCCATCTCCATTTGGTAATTGGGGGTGGCCCGTAGCTCGCATCTATGATCACATGGCAAATTTGTTTGGCGGTTCACATTTGGAGATCGCCAGTCGAAGTCATGGGAACCTAGTGCTGCAAATAACAGTATCACATGGTGTCACGAAGTCTCTTAGTCGGACGCCATTATCTGTTGTCGTTTCGTGAAGGCTGTGCTTTCCAACTAAACGGCTAAATGTTTTCCTTACCGATTTTCACATAGAAGTCCTTAAATATGATTTTCAGGCACCATAGGGTCCATTCAGGAGGTCGCAAAATTCATCCTTGATAGAGTTTTTCATTCTCATCAGCAGGGGCGCGTGAGATTGATATTGCAAAACGTTGTTTTGATGCGGATCATAGCCAGGTGATCATTAACCGGATTAAAGCCGATTATTTTTTGACCTAAGTCGGCTTCCCACAACGAGTTCGCATCCTAATATCCCGACGGCACAACCTCCATTTGTAGTGCCAGTTCCAATTTATTATGTACCTTTAGGACACTGACCCATAAATATCCACTACGGGATTGAGCGCTGCCGTAAGCTTTTCGGTCTATTCGCCACCATCTCTGTTTTAAGAACTTGACTTATCCTTTAGATTTTTAGATGACCTGTTGTCCGAATATGTCGAATCAGCTCATTTATGAGTACTATTTGGTCAAATTACTTATGTAGACTTAAGACTACTTTGCAGCAATTGTTTATAGCGGTAATAAAACTACCATTCGAGGCGACTGGAAATGGTTGACTTGAAGTTATGCTCAAAACTGCTTTGTGTAGTTATGTGGTCGATGTTTTCTGTAATGTTAAGGTGAATTATTATGTTTGTGTGATCACCTTAAGTGGGTATCCATTATTACAAGGCTCGCAGTCTCACAGCTGGACAAGCAGCAGTCTATTTTCCATAAATATCTATTGCACTAGATGTAGCATAACATCTAGGGGTACGGAGGGTGTGCTTCTTAAAGCTCTGCTAATGTATGTGCAAGCTGATCTTTAAAATTTCCCTAAAAGGTTGCTGCTTTTTCTAGAACCGTCCACCAGGCATACTCACCCTACAAAGGTATAGGCGTTATGATGGACACGTGGAGCCAAAGATTTATATGTGATTGCATACCCCATTTCTTTGTGATTGTCTTTTTACATGTTTATAACGCTGCGGTGGTCTTCTTTAAGCGTTCTTGAATATTGGCTTTCCAGTTCAGTTTTGTATCCCAGACCAGACTCAGGTACTTATAAGTTTTACAGGTTTAATATGCGGGACTTTGTATTTTCTGCCCAATTCATTTTTTAAGGGTTCGAGTCCACTTTTTTAACCCATTTGGAGAGTATAGAGAGACCATTTTGAAACCATATTTCAAGGAAATACAAATTAGAAAAGTTCCATAAAAACTCGCAACACCAAAGATACAAAAAAATTCTGCGAATTTAATTAACACAAGAAAAACTGCGACTCTACGAAAAATTAGTTCGGTGACCACCCATTGAGTAAGTCTGCACTACACTCAACATCTTCAATATCACTCTCTTTCCCCCTCGTCAATTAACATGCGCTGTGCTAAAACCTACACAGATTTAAAAACATCATTAATATTCATAAACCTTTGACTGCGTGTTTATTAAAACTTAACTGTTCTTGTGGTCAGTAATAAAACCCCCTTAAGGATGAACAGACAACTCATATATTTACCAACAACTTTTTCTATTTCCCTTTTTTTAAATATAAATTTTATTATAAGTAGTTAATATTATATATAGCTTAATTTTATATATAAAAAAAACAATTATTTTGTAATTTATTTAACATTTATTATCAACTAAAACTAAATAAATCGGGCAAACAAAAATTAAATGGAAAAAATGGGCAAAACAAAACATAGCTTAGATTTTACTGTAATAGAGAAATGGAGAATAAAGAAAAACCGAAAACAAACAAAAAAAAATAAAGATTTTCTGACAAAAATGACGTTTTAACTGTAATTTCAATTTTTAATTGCATTTCTACACACTGACATTCCAATTTGCGTCGTTTCTTTGCATGCAACGCGCTATGGTGTGATATGTCACCGCGCTTGACACTTTTAATTGACCATTTCAGCTTAAGTCTACAATTTGCGGCATGACAAGCTTCTTCGTATTTCTCTGTGCATAGTTATTCGAGTAATGGGCAATTAAAGTCAACCATGAAGCTTACGGAATTCCCATCTATCCCTACTCGCCCACCCTTCATGCCAAGAGTCCTGGGTATATTCGGAAACCAAATGGTAAATAATTTATCGCTCCTCAAAGCCATATAATTTCGACATGGTGTAGGTCGAAATACACCCGCTCACATACGTGTATCTATACACATACATTTACATGGCATTTCCTGTTGCTATTGTTCCGACCTCGATGACATGATTTCAGTCGTCGTCGCACAGACGGAAATCTATATTCGTACGTGTACTCGTATCCGTATGTCCTGGCGTCAGAAATATACCCGACTGCTGGCGATGCGGGGCACTTTTCCGAAAATTGCTTTTGCTAAAATTTTTTTGAGGAAAGGACTGATGGTCAACCATACATGTATGTGTAGTGGAGAAGCGTGAGAAACACTTTATTCCAAATGGCATATTTTTGGGCAATTGTATAGGTCGCTGCTGCTGTGGCGGACAGAGAATTCAAGGCATTAGAGCGCGCCAGAGTCCTTAAATATACAGAGGCACGCAAAGCCGCAAATCGAATGCATTTCATTTACTCGAAGAAGGCACATATGCCAGCAAAGTTATACCAAAGGACTGTAGAGACACATAGGATTGTGGCTAAGAGGGGGCGGGAGGGCAAAATGTTTTCACATTTACTGGCTATCAAGTTTTGGTTACAAAATGTTGGGATTTTATTTCGTTGCATGTGGTAAAGTGGTGAAGTTGGGAAGTTTTTTTTTCTGTTTTGACGGTTTTGTTAGTTTTGCCCACTTTTAGGTTTTAAGGTTGCAATTTCAAGTGAAATAAATGGCTGGACGTTTCGAAGCTGAAAATTTGCGTTTAAATTGCATTTCTTGTGTGCGGCAAGGACGAATTCGTTTTTTTTTTGGTAAATGAATAAAATTGAAATTTATTTCACACGGTTTTTCTTTTCGGAGAGTACGTACTCGCTTGACCGTGAAGAGGGTTTTGCGCAGCTGAAAAGTGTAAGCCTTGTACTGACACAAAGGTCAGTCCGTTTAATTGATGCGAAATGGTGTTGAGATAGCTGCAGAAAGTAAGTATGGAGGTATGGCTATATACGTACCAATTTCGGTTGAATGCTTATTTTAAAGGTGGTTTGTGTTGAGAACATGAATGGGGTACTTTGTAGCATTGCAGAACAATAATAGAGCTTTAAATTATTTTAAATTGAATAAGAAGAAAACGAAACAGAAAAATATAATTGCTGAACCTAATATTTGTTTCTGCTTACAAAAACGTACATATAAAATAAATTACGTATAAAATAACTGATGAGACATGTTCGGATAAAGGATTAAGACAAAAGCCTTGCTGTTGTTAGTCCTATTGCCCTGCACCAAAGGAGATGGATGTCTGATTGGTCCAAGAGACTTCTTATAAATCGAGAGCTCATTTAGCTCAAGTTTGTTGCGGAACTTCAAACCTATCTTCTCCATTCATTTTGGAGTCCGAAAAAATATTTTGTCAACGAAGAATGGGACCGATTCCGAATGGCAAATTTAACAATTTTATACTCTAGGTCTAGAATATTAGTGAGACTTTCACAAGAAGTGGAGAAGTGAACAAAATTAAGTCAGACCTCGGACGACGTAGAAGAAGAGCTCGCCTTAAACTTCACGCACAAGTAGAAACCTACCTCGTAAAGCTCGAGGTTAAATTTCCATCTCTGTCTCAAGCAACCAAAACCTAACTGAAGATTATTGGAAGACTTATTCTTCAGTCCAAAAAAAGGCTTCTTAATCCGTAATGAAACATTGGACATCGTTAGAACAGTTAAAAAATGGTGTTTCGCCAAGAAGATAGTTGAAATAATCTTTTGTTTGTTCTTAATCCTGATGACATGGACCAGTATCCGCAGAAATCGTTAAAGGCAACACCTAGACGAAATGCATTCCTTATTAGGATGGGGTATCTCTTTATGGTGTTTCTAGGTAAGTATATCGTCAGCTATATAGGTTTTGAGGGCCTCAAGGTCTATTTATTCCAAACCTAAACCTTGTGACATTTTAGTGTGTTTATGTTTTCAAGGCTTAACAGATTTAATGTGTTAAATACTGGGTTATTCTTCCTTAAAGCGAAGGCCTGGGAAAAAGCGATGACTTTGACATGGCAAACGATATAAAGTGATTGAATTAATGTCATATTTCTTGATCGACGAAGTAGACTTCTGCGCTATCTTCTTTGTTTTTTAGATCCATTTGTGAAGATAGGATGCGGTAAATAACTTCCTTTCTTGAATTACTCCACAATCAGGATGTAGGTAAAGCTGCAGACCAGGAGTGGTATCATTCAAAAAACGTGGTTCGAAAATGTTATTTCCTAACGCATTTTCCATCGCTACCAAATGCGCATTTGTTATCGGCCCGTTGGGCACATAATACAAAATGACCACGATTTCTAAATAGAATTACCACTCCAAACAAAGTGAAAAATACCTCAAATTAAAAAAAAATAATAAAGTCAAAAATGAAAACTCACCCCAAACCAGCTTTACATCTTAAAATCGGCATAAAAAATATTAGAAGGCTAGAATTGGCTGCGTGAATCGTTTAATAACATATCCCATCCTTAAAATGAATATCGACAAAATATTAAATATAGAAATATAAAAAATGGCAATGTCATATCATATTATTCACCCAGTTTTTCAAAATCTTTTATGGTTCGACAAAAAGTGCATATAACTATATTGGGATAGGGTATACAGATAGTTTTTATATGAAACCGCTCTAAAAAGTGAGCGTGTGTTAAAAGGATCTATGGAAAAAATCATATTAATATTACCGATATTTTTGCAATTTTACTGAAAACCATTTTTTACTAAGAACGACCGTAAAAATTGGGTGTGGAAAAAAATGTGTACTGACAAAATATAGATTTTAAGATTGTCTAAATATCTTGTTTAGAAACTTTTTCAAAATTCAAAATTTGGCCAAAACATACGTTTTTTGACAAGGAAATGTGGCAGTGGGTGGATTTTAAAAAATTATACATGTTCATAGGGAGCAACATAGAGTACGTGCAGCGTGCACAAAATTTCATCATTCTAGCTCAAAATATAAGGCCCAAAAACTGGTGACCTACGGGTTGACGGACTGACAAACATGGCTAACTCGACTCAGCTAGCAATTCCGAGTCGATTTCTAGCTAAATTCTTTCTTTATGTTACAAACTACATATCAACACTAATATACTATGGCATAGGTTATAAAAAGGCGTTCGTTCATCTAAAGTATTGATCCTAGTCGCATTTGACAACCTTCAATGTAAAGTGATCCTTAGAGACCGGTTAAATCTTAGTCCAATTTTTATGTAATCAGGAATTGGCCGTGTGTAGACTCTAGATTATACAGATGGCTGGTACAGAGAAGATGAAATATTTTCTTTTGCTCCTTTTAGTTTATAAACCTCCTGCATGAGCAAGTCAAGTTGCGTGCTTGATAATCAGACTGTATCTGTGATTGTAAGGTAACTAGGCTTTAACATGAAGTCTATCAGTAAGATCATGACTGATTGTCAGTCGGCAACGAGAAAAAATTGGCGAAGGGACGATCAATCCCCAATCGATCCCTCATTCGCCAATTTTTTTAGTTGCCATATTTAAACAAAAAAATGATTTTAAATAATATGCACATTCCTCAGATGTTCTACAAGTCGTTCTAGTGTGCCAATAAAAGGAGTCCCATAACTCACGCAAAATTTGAATTTTGCGCTATTTAATAGTACTATGTTGGCAATGGATAAATAGATAACAATGTCACAGCTGACAGTTCGGGGTTAGTAAAAATGTAGCGCTATAAAAAAGAACAAGAAAAAACAGTCTGCAATTTATGTACATTATATGTCATAGTGATTTAAACTATTAACTGTGAAGAGAATAATTGAAAAATTCAGAGAGAGACAGGAGCAATTAGTGAGCCTAGACACTCGAGTGTCCTTTCACAACAGAAAACATCGAAGCAGTTCTCGATTGCTGACATTCCAGGAACATCAATTCGGCACTGTAGTCAAGAATTGGGCATTTCGAGAAGCTCTCTACAGCGAATTCTCACGAAATACTTCAAACTTCATGATGACATATAATTGTCTCAACAAACTACTGACCATGCAGCGCGAAGAGATTTCGTTGAATGGATTTTAAAACAACAACAAGTGGATGCTAATTTTTCGAACAAAATCGTCCTCAGTGAAGAAGCTCATTTTCATATTGATAGCTTTGTTAATCGTCAAAATTGTCGCATTTGGGGTTCAGAAAACCCACGAGTAATTGTTGAAAAACAAATGCATCCACACCGGGTGACTGTTTAGTGCAGATTTTGACCTGGAGGTATTATCGGACAATTCTTCTTCGAAAATACGACCGGTCAGGCAGTATCGTGACATGATAACCCATGTTTTAGTGCCTAAATTATATGATATCGATGTGACCAACATGTGGTTTCAACAAGACGGTGCCACATGACATACAGCCAGAGAAACGAGTAATTTGCTAAACGTGTAATCGGCCTTTTACGTCATTGGACTTTTTTCTTTGGGTCTATGCAAACAAGCCCATGACCACCAAAGCCTTGAAATAGGAAATCGGGGGGTGCATTAATGAGATTCACCCACATTTATAAGAAACGGTCATAGAAATTTCAATAAAATAGTACGTATGAATCAATAAAAAATTTAGGCTTTCTAATGAAAATTCTGTATTAAGATGTAGATGTCATCAGTTTTGTGACATTAAGTATTTTTTCTTTATAAGTTTTACACTTTGCTTATGAGAACATCTCAATTCCACTTTCGAATCCCCCCATAATCCCCTTCCATAATTTGAAAATGCTCCTCACCTGAGAAACAGCTGACTTTTTTCAATTTGTTGGATTCAACTCCTGAATATCTTGAAAGTGACATAAGGACATACCTACATATCTTTAAATTTATTTCAAAATATGGCCGTATATCATGCCACCGGATCACAAACAAGACGAAGAACTGTAGTCTCTCGGCAAGTTAAACCACCTGGAATATTGAGGTAATGGTATGGCTAAGACATGTAGAGATGAGTCTTCAATCCCCTGTCAAATGATTTAAATTATTTTATAATGCTCAAGGGATGACTTAACAAGGGAATTACACTTTGACATCAAAAATTGGTCAGATCAATGTATGCCTAAAATTTATTGAAACTATAACTGGTGTTTAGTCGTCGCTGAGTTGACTAAGAGGTAACAATCAAACACATTTTTGGGCTTTTGCACAAGTTCAGTGCATTGCTGTATTCTATTAAAATACCAGCCAACCACTTTAAAGACTATTCTTCCCTTATTTTAAATTACCATCCACTGACTTAGCCAAGGCATGTAGGAGATGTCCCTTTTTGTGGACATATGTTCAATGAAGCTTAGAAAAGTCACCCATTGTTACATTTCAACGACATCGGATGGTAGAGTCTTCAACTCCCAGCTAGATGTCTAATGCAGCAGAGATTTAAAGAGACAGCTAGCTAGGGACCTGGTTAGTTTGAGGGGCATGTTTGCTGATTCCCAGGTTCATTATGGAGTAAAGTAACAACAATTCAGAATTCAACAATATAGAAGTATCATATTAGTCACTCTTTGAGTGTAATAGGTTCGCCTCACCCCATGAAAGTGTTTAAAAAATACATCATCCAAACTGGGCATTGATATAGCGAAACATAACCTTTAACTTGGAGGGCGAGTTCCAATTTATTAGATACCCTCAGGACGCAGGGCCTCATATAGACCTATAGGTGTAAGTGCGGCCGTTGACTTTTGGGCTACTCTTACAGATGTTACTTTTGGATAATTTTGAAGGAAGGCCCTTTATCTAATACTAAGGCGATCCTGTATAAAACCCAGATTGCTGGTGAAGATATCGGTCCTTCTGAGAGCATAATTCTTCGTTTGTTTTGCCGAAAGTTCAACGGCCAGTACAGTGTTCGATTCGCAGGCAGATGTCGAAGCAGTAGAGAAACACACTATGCCTTCGTTCAAATCGACCTAAGCCAAATAAAAAAGCACAATTTAGATGGATAAATATGGACCGGGCTTAATAAAGAGGCATGTGGGCTGAGGTCTAAGTTCACCCAGACCTTAACCCCACTAAAGTAAGCTTTAGTATTTCATGTTTTGAGCGAAACTTCTTCTAAGAATAATTGATTTGCCTCGTTCTATGTAGTGAGGTGCCATCGTAAAGCCAAGCCACTGAAATCTTCCCAGTCCGTTGACTAACTCTTTTATTTACACACAAGCCATTATGTCACATAAGATAAACCAATAATTCTTTTCTTTCCTTTCCCCTTTGGTCTGTCTTCTGTTTTTTCCTTTCAAAAATTGTATTCACTTCCGGCTCCAGTTTAAGGGAAATCTCTTAGCCCCTCTGACCATAATCTGTTGATAAAATATTCATAGTCCTTGTTCGCCAGCTTTATAATACGAATCATAGCGTTCTATCGTCCTATGCATTCGTAATGACTTTTAACATTACAAACTGGAAAATGTAAACGAAGAAACTCTATGGAAACCTTGCACTCTCTTGAGGGCGGATTGGGTATGATTTGCAGAAAAGAAAACTCCAACAAAATAAAAAGCAAAACCCCGACCGAAGGAATAGAATTCCAACTTGCCACCAGCGGCAACGTGCCGGAATCTCCCTTGAACATAACCAAATGCCAGAGAAAAAAGGGTGCGCCAAGTCGAACCTCCCAAAAAGGACATGAAATGCATTCAAAATTATTATCCATTGCATGCCAAGAAATTCAGCTACCCGCATATCTACACACACAGAGACGACCGACAATCGACGAAAAAGGACCAACATAGGGCAGCATGTAGTACGTTATTAACTTCCTATATTTGAGTTACGTGACCTAGCACATAGCCTTCCGTTTTGAGATTTTGCCCGAGCACACAAAGACCGAGAGAACAACTTCTCGAAGGACACCAATCAGGAATAAAAAAAAAATCCTTTCTTCTTCTTTTTGTGAGCTGCATGTTCCGATTCCATTGGCCTTTTTTCACACTCTGATCCTTGATTCTATTATTTGTTCCTTGTTGTTGACAAACATTCGCATTGCTTGAGGAGTTCCCAACAAGTCGTCTGTGCGGCATTTAACATTCATGTCGAAACCGTTAACACACCAGAAAGTCAATCGCATTATTCCTCAATTTGAACCTCCAATTTGGACCACACAAACACACACAAACACTCCAGCCGGCTTCTATGGTTGACTTCAAAGTGAGATTTGATTTTCCGCAAAATTTCCCTCAAAGTATAGAAGGCGGATAGTCGGGGAGGGGATGTTGCCATCGACCATGAGACGACAACACCTGGGGACGTGCATGTCATCGTTGATGTTATGCAAAAGTAGTCCTCCTTGACAGAGGGTTGGAAGCCATCGTTCGGATTGATGATGAGGCGACTGGTTCGTTTCTGAAATATGTAGTATCTCACAAGAGGATAACGCAGGAGAGGGAGGACACGGCTTTGACTTGGAATTATGGGTGCAAAATTACCTTTTCATTGAGTTGTACATAATGTGTGACATGAATGAGAGATTATCCGGGTGTCTCATAGTCTGTGATTTCTTATCTGTGGGATAATCATTTTCTGCCATGGCATCACCATCTCGGAGCGAGGGTGGATGCGTGTGAAATTTATTTCCTGTATTTGATGGAATCGATGAAAGGAGGGGGTCCTTGGTGTGATAGATCCTCTGTAGGGCTGTGTTGAAGAGAATACCGCGCCCACATTCGATTTATGCGACGAAATTAATGTGGAATTGGAAAATTCTCACATCGAAATTTAATAAACGACGTGCGGATAAAGGGGTTGCTTGGGGTAGTTAATGTCATTGGTAGTATGGAATTGGAGTATGTGTGTGCTAAGATCAAACGATGGAATAGTAATTGATTACTTTTCTGGGAGTGCTAGAGTTACAGGATCTAATGGCTTTTGGATCAATTAAGTGTTTAATTAGAAAGGTTCAATGCTCGCATATAGGATGCTCCAGATTATGGTTTTAATATATAGATACGAATACCTACTTTAACGTGCCGCGACTTAAGGCCATGTGACGAGGGACTTCTAAGTGTGCGGTCCCTTTACAAATGCCAAAAGTAACTAACCCTACTTCGTTCCCACTGTCCCACCTCTTGCAAAAGTTTAGTTTTAAATGAGTAAAACACTGTCATGAGAAGCTTCTCAAACTGCCATTCCAATTCAGTGTTATGGAAATCCCATTCTTTGACAAAAATAATTTCAAACTAAAAAACGAGTGAAGAAACTAGGTTTGGGGCCCTTTATGGGTCGTTAATGGCTGATGTTTATATTTTATCTTCACTTCGATACGTTGATGAATCTGTTAACGTCCAATTGAGATATGTCTGCCAAGTAGCCCTAAGCTGTCGAAATACCGTTCTGAAATATAGAGTAAGCTGTGTTCCTGTAGAGCTGGGTAATAGTGCATTAGATGTAATACTGGTTTTATTAAGTCTTCATTTTTAGAGCTTCTGTAGAAGCAATTTGAAAATTTCTTTATCCATATTTACTATGGTGAATTACTCGTTAATTACTGGTTAATACCATTAATAGACTAAAGGTTAAGACACATCTACTAGCGCTGTACCATGTTGTTTAGCCAATCAATAAAACTTTTAGGGATGTCAAGGTAAAAATGCGGATATCTATCACGCTACAACGAATGCGAAATACTGTGAAAAAGTTTAAAGCCGCAAGATTGAAATTGCAGACACCGCCAAGTTATTTTCAGAATACATGTTCTTTAACTTCTCGATTAACATCATACCACTTAAAATCAGCCTCTGCTGATATGCAAGGTTTCTCGCAAGCAGGAAATCCCAGCTTTGAAGAAGAATGTCAACAGATGGTCACAATAAAAAAAAACAAGGCCTTTAATGCAAAGCTGGTAGTGAAGACGGGAGCCGCATTGAGCTTTAAAGCGAAAGAATGATGTTTATTAATATTCCAAATTTTATAAATCTCCAAAGCCGAGGATACAAAGTCCGCAAAGAGTTCCGCACTTGAGTCACATTCGATGCTAAAAATGGAAGAATAACTGCAGCAGACTCTTAACCACGAACAATCTTCCGCAGATCTTCTGGCAGAATGTTATCGACGACAGCAAACAGAACAAGGAAGAGCACCAGAAGTGAGGACATTAATATCTAAACTTAAGCCTAACAAATCTGCAGGAAATAATGGTCCTTCTGCCAATCTTTATAAAGCTGGTGGAGATGATTTACTTAGTAACATTAACCAACTCATAATCGAAATTATGTCGGATGGAACCTTAGCATCTTTTGCCCGATCCACAAAAAATAGGCCCTCTGCGCCAACTACAGAAACATATAACTCTGCTCAACATCCCCATCCACCTTAACCTTATAAGGTCGAGTTGAAAGCGACTTTGTCATTTTCACTATAAACGCTGACAACGACATCTCGTCAGAAATATTTCGAACAATTTCTCTAGCCAACCGCTGTTTTTCTGGCCTAAGAAGGCAACTTGAACATGCCAGCCCGGTTCTAAGGTGCCAAAGCATAGACCGGACAATAATGGACCTGAACAAATCATGAACAGCCGATGAAGAAATCCTTGAGCGGAAAATTTGTCGAAACATATTCAGTCCCGTTTGTGTACGGTTTATGGAGATGAAGATTCAACCAAAATTAAACGAGCTGTACAGCGATATGTAAAAACCGACCTCAACCAACTTTAAGTGCACAATTTTAGGCAGTTAGCTAGGGACCCGGCTGATTAGATAGGCATGTTAGCTGAGGACCAAACACGCATACTCTCTCAATTTGTATTGATTACCTACTTGTAAGCCCAACTGCGAATTCTCACTGCTCCCATCCTGAATATGAAATCCCAAACCAATTTTCCTTGGAGTCGCTTGCAGATTTGCAGTAGGAAATTTGTATACTGCCTTTGGACTTATTGAAATTTTTTTGTACTGCCGCCATCGCCTCAGGGACATCATTTTGTGTCTTTAATGTTACAGACATGTTTTGGTGATGGCACATGTGTTTGGTCTCCGTATTTGTGTTTGTATGCGGGAGTATTAAATATACCTAGCCGACAGCATGATACGAAATTATTCTGTTTAGGACATATTTATTTAGGGCCTCAAGGGATACGAGGAAGCTGGTGATCGTGGGACAGCCACTGGCGAGTAAAAGTGTAGTAAAGTACCTTGACATATGAGTGGATCAGACATGTAGATGCTGACGAAAGCTAGGGGAGCTGATACAGGAAGAACTGCGGATAGGTGTCTCCTATACGACAAAGACTTCATTGCTCGTGGTGAAGGAGAGATAGAGAGAGAGTGTCTCCGATTGAGATCTTCGGAATTTGTTGAAACAGAACCTGTTGCGGTGGCTACAAAGTAAGTTATAGATAGTTAATCCATATATTGTATTATTGTATGGCCGACTTAGTAAGGTTTACGGTTTAGGTTAAAAAGCCGTGGTGGCACAAATAACAATAGGTAGCTATAGACAAAAAAAAAACTAAAATAAAAAAAAAAAAATTTTTTTTTTTTTCAAAGCAAAAAAAATATTTATTTTTTACTCGGAGATAAGATAATGTGATTCGTAAGCATTAGGGTTTATAGAATGAGGAAAACTATATAAAGAATACAGGTCACATCGGGATTTGGTGAGAAAATGCTTTATTTGAATATACGAATTGATCCCATTTTGTGATAACCATCCAGCCTGGCTTAGTGATTGTAACTGTTGTTTCAAAAAATTGAAACCAGGTTGGTATTTCTTAACCGCCACTACAAAGTTTTTAATAAGCCCCAATTTGATATGTAATGGTGGAAGAATAACATGCTGTGAAGGAAGGATTCAATAGGCCAATCTATAAGATCGTTCAATATGAATGCAGAAGTGTGTGTGTTATTGTATTACTGTACATGATCTGAGCAAAAGATTTTTTTTCTGTCATCTACAGGTCGAGTAGTATGAGAAACAGTATTCAATATGTCCTATTATTCTTCATTGTTGACCAGTGTCATAGGCCGAAATGCGTTAAAATTAGGTTGCTGTTCAAGTTAGAGCGCCAGATTGTGGCCAGTAGGTTAGTTAAGTGGTTAAGTTAAGTAGTAAGTAAGAATTTAAAAAATATACATAAACACGTTGGTTGCTCTAGCGTTTTCCTTTCCTATGATTTAGGAGTGTATTCTTGTCCAGAAGTGGGCGCTCGGCCAAAAATACATCCCTAAATCATAGCTGTTGCTCCTCTTTTGCCCTCTCATTTGGCGAAAAAGTAAAATCCTTAACAACGAATCACAGATAATATTATTTACATATATATCGCATACCGAAGGAAAAAATAAAACACATCTTTATTCGTTTGGGATTTACTACTACGTCCTAGTTCCACCCTTTTGTTCGGACCAAACTTAAATGCATGCGGTTATTTGGTGCCTTGGCCTTATGATGTATGTGCATGCAACCTTTTACACAATAACAAAAAATAAATAAAAAAATCACAAACAAATTGATTTTCTGTATAGATATACAGTTAACACGATCCGACACGCGCATACATAAAACAGTTCTAACTGTATCAGCACTTTCTCACGATACTTCGAGTGCAACGTCTGGACACCGGATACTCGCACACGCGTTGGATTGATTTGGCAACTCAGCGGATTGGGCATAGCATAGGTGCCTACCTGCTTTTGTGGCACGTTAGTTAGAGTTAGTTCTAAGTAGGCAGCGGAACTGTAAAGTTGATTTAAATATAATATACCTTTTATAACGTGGAACCGGTATTTGATTTAATATAATACGAACAAATTGGGCCAACCCACAAAGGTTGGCGTTCGGTTTTTTTTTTCAGTGTCCTCGCCGGGACATCTTTAACTTACACATTTTTTATTATTATTTACTAGTATAGGGAAGTATGATGGCGCGAAAAATTTGAAGTTGAGATTTTTGCAAATTCATAATTTTTGAGGTACCTTGAGTTAAAAAAAAATAGTTTTTAAAAATGTATGTATGTCTGCATCTGGAGTCTTTGCTCTATGATCTCGAGTCTATTATTGATACTGGAGCCTGAACTACAAGGACGTTTTGACTGAAATTTCGAGTATGTGTGTTGTTACTGGTCCTATAGGCTCCTAGCACTAAAATTACCGGTACCTCCCATATAACGGAATTTTTAAAAAGAGAATATCCTAACCAAAAAAGGACATAAGGGTACTTATGAAAATGTCTGATTGTTCAAAGGAAACCGCGTTAAATTTGTATGAATAGTCTTCAAATAGCCTTAAAATGACTGGATACTCAGATTTTTTGTTAAAACAGTTATTTTAACGGTGAATTTTGCTGCAATTATTTGTAAAGGTTGATTTTCTCAAAAACGGCTTTAACAATTTTGATTTAATTTTGAAGCTTAGAGTATCTAGGCGTGTGTTAGAATGCTGCTTACTTGATTTTTACTTAAATAATATTATAACACTAATTCATAAGTGTAATTATTTTTCGAAACCTCAAAATAGAATTTTAACCACATTTGTGTTTGGTTTTTTGTCAATAGGTTGAAAACTAGACTTGAAAAAGTTTACCTTTTCTCGAAAAGTAATGAATATATTTAGTTGAAGCTTTGTTTTTGGGTATATTTCGAACTTATTAAAACAATGATTAAACAGATTGTTTTAGCTAAAAAAAAAAATTTAACGGTTCCTTTTAATATATCGTACATCTAACAAAATCTGATTATATTAATTAGGATTACGTTTACAATTTTCAAAAATATACAATATTTTTGGTCAATGAAGTTTCAATGAGGTTTCATAAAGTGTTAAACAAATTTATCACTTACTTACTTACCTACTTAAATTTGTTCATAGAAAATAATCCCTATAGAATGGTATGTGCCCATTATTCTGTATTATATGTACAATAACAACATTTTCTTAGAATAACTTATGCGTCAAAACTTATAAGAAAATACTTCCAATGTTTCAATTTACATTAAAATAATGTTAAAACATCTATACTTTTAATTTTGATGTCGCCTACAGTCCGGGGTGGACCACGACCTTAACCAACAAGCCCCTCCAGCCGGCTCGGTCCCTAGCTAGGTGCCTCAAGTGAGGTCACTCTCCATTTGTTGGTGCCACCTAAGTTGTGGTCTTCCTCTGCTGCGTTGTCCCTCCGGGGTGGACTCAAAGACTCGATTGGCTGGGGTGCTGATGTCCATAGGTTTTTTTTAGGCCAGGAAAACCAACCATTGACTAGATCTTCACACTCCGGCAGATCTTGGACACAAAATCCAGGAGTTTCAAATCTATACCCACCATCGGTTCATCGATTTTAAAGTCGATTTTATATAGAGATGAGCTGTATAAAGTTTAGTTTCAGCTACCCAAGCAAACCGGCTGTGCAGGATGACGTTGGAGAAATCCCGCTGCTCCGTCAAAATCGGCAAGAACACCACCGAACCATTTGATGTCGGAAAAGGTTTAAGACAAGCTGACGCGCTTTCATGGGCTTTATTTCACATCGTACTTGAAGCAATTGTACGAAACTTAAACGCCAACACCAGAGGTACAATTTTTTAAAAGTCTGTTAAATTACTTGCATATGCGGAAGATATTGATATTATCGGAGGGACGCAGCCACCTGTCACATGTATTGAATCGGAGGCGGCAAAGATGGGTTTTGACTGTAAATGAAGATAAAACGAAATATTTGCTGTAATCGAGAAATCACCATCGGCGACTAGGCCAGCAAATCATCATGGTTACTGGTCAGCTATAATTTCGAAGTCGTTATAGATTTTGTCTACCTAGGATCCGCGGTTACCACGCAAAATAACGACAGTCAAGAGATCAAGCCAAAAATTACTCTCGCCAATGGATGTTTCTTTGGTCTAAGAAGGCTTTAAAGTAAAGTAAAAGTAGCGCTCTCTTTCAAAAACCAAGGCGGCTTTATATAAGACCCCCATCATCCCTGTCCTGCTATATGTCGCAGAAGCATGGACATTGACAAAATCAGATGAAAATTTCCTCGGTTGTTTTGAAAGGAAGATTCTTTGCGTGATAATCAGTCCATTTTGTATCGATGGAGTGTGGTGGAAAAGATTCAACGAGCAGCTCTACGAGCTTTAAAGCGACGTTGACCTGGTCCAAAAACTTTGAATTCAGAGGCTGAGTTAGCTGGGGCAAGTGGAGCGTGCGCCCTAACCTGTCGAATGGTAAAACATCAAATAGACTAATTCACGAAAGTGGAATTATTCAAAGTCCATATCAAACAAAATTCATTCATGGGTTATCCGAGTCGTATCGGACAATTTATTCTCCATACAACGAATTTTATTCTTCTTTGTCGCTATAAATCCCAAGTATACTACCAGGTCTTGAATACTGCTCACATCTTTGGAGTTCGGCCTCGAATCATATCCTGAACTTACTGGACTTTACTTACATGCTTAAAAGACTCACGACCCGTTAAAGGCATCTGCCTGAAACAAGGTAACCTTCCATACTCATCGATCCTGTACACATTACTGTCAGTTATCCAGCCCAAGCGCTCTGGCATCCGCGATCGCGTGATCCCTAAAACGGAGGTTCGGTCTTCCATGTTGCGTCGAACCTGATGGCTATTATTCGAAGATTCTTTTGGATTGTGCATTATTGTTCATTCGCTCGATATGGGCGAGCCAACGCAGTCTACGTGTTTTTACATTTTGTACTATATCCAGATATTGGTTCACTGATGTATCTTTTCCTCCATTCGCCTTCCTCACATACATAAATTCTACTCATAATTTTCCATTAGCAAATGCCTAATATTTGCTCCGCTTTCCAGTCCTCGGCGGCTTAAAGAATCAATGATAGGATTAGGGTCTGGTGTAGCAAATTATTTGAGCTTTTGGGTTAAGATGTTTCATTCCATTCGTTTTGCTTAAACGAAATAGCATCTTCGTCGTATTTTCACTAAGGTGTCATTCGTGGGGTTGATTTTTACTCCGACGTAGATGAACTCTTTAACTACATCCAAATTATTGCTATCGACAGTAGAAATTTGTCCAAGGATATGTGTCGTGTGTACCTTGTTTGTTGATGGAATATACTTTGCCTTGCTCTCGTTAACTACAAGACCAATACGTTTCGGCTCTTACTGGACTTACTGAACTCTATCCAAAGCAATCTACCTTATAGAAGATTATCCTATTACGTCAAATCTGCAACCTTTGGCTCTGCGAAGACTTGCAGGAGATAAAAGGAGACATGTCTCTAAATTATAACAACTTGGAGAATTCATCTCTACTTTACAAAATTATGAAATCAAATCTCAGGAATGCATTTAACTATTTGTATGAATGCTTATACAGTTCTAACACATACTTTGTCTAACTTTTGGTAACGTAATATTTTGTGAAAAAATATTCTACGACCCTCTGGGTAGTAATTCTTAAAGCGAAATTTGTGTGTTCAACTAGCTATCATCAGCTCCTAAGTTTAATATAGCAAATCAAACCAATGTCGCAATTTAACTAGAGAACAAGGTAACTATATATTTCTAATAACAAAGATAAGTATCCCGAATCGATATGTTACACTGCTACATCATTAAACCATGTTCCACCCCATCGTACAGCAATATCAAACATTTGTGTCTAGTCCCAATCTTCCCTCGAATCGTTCGCTCATTCTTTATTACCAAATCGAAGCTACCTATTATCGAACCCATTGTGGCAATAATTTACACTTTAATTGCCGTTCTCACCCTAATTCCCTGATCCCCCATAATCCGATCAACACTTTTAATTAAATTCTCGCCTGTTTAATTATTTCCATTCGAGGCACACGAAAAACGAACCCCGAAAGCATCAGCTCTGTACCTTCCAGCTTTGCCAGAGTAAATACGAGTAAATTCCGTACCACACATCATTCGCCCTGCACCCATACATAGCCCTGAATAGACTTAACAAATCTGTACATCCTAATTACGTTTAACCATTCCAAACAAAGGATTCCTTTGAAAGCGGCCATGTCTGTGTGCTCTAGGATTTCCTTTCTACATACATTCTGTGTTTTGGTGTAAACGGTATGCATCCCGCGGCTAAAATCATTCGTTTTCCATTTTCTTTATTTTCTCGCCAGAGCAAAAATAAGGACCTCAGTTGGATTTTAGAGAATTTTGGTGATTTTTGTTAAACACCACGTATAGAGGTGTGGTTAGGGCTTTCCTGGGCTATGAATTTTCACCACCTTCGATGTGAATTTAGAGCTACCGTTGATGGTCTAGCCAAGATCCCTGGGAAAAAAATAAACCGTACATAGTGAAAAATCACGCAAAACCCATTGTAAAGGATATCATATACCAAAGGAGCGCACAAGAAGGTCACGCTGATTCCACCTACAAATTGATGTTGAACGTCGAGATAATAAATCAAATTGCGAAATATTAAGAGTGTCATTGGAGTCAGTCTTTTTTTATCCTTTTTGTTTCAGGACTCGTGTGTATATAGCCGAGTATTTTTTCTGCTGCATGTTCGTGTTCGGATTCACAGGATTCACGGTCGATAGAACCCATAAGCGTGCTGTTGCTTGAATGAAATGTGCGCGGCAAAAATCAGAAGGGAAAGGAGGAAAATCAATGAACCCATAACTCAAAAAAGGATATTGTCGTAAAAAAATAGACGAACAAAAATGAAACGAACGCAGGATGGGAGGAAATAAATAAAACGAAGGCAGGAGCCGAACATGTATTGTTACATTTATGGATGTCAAGTGTTTTGAAAATTTGATTTATTTGCCATCGCTGCCATATGGGGGAGGGCAGCAAGGAGTCAGTCCATTAAAGGGTTAAAGTCGACTTCGATATGGAACTGCTGCGTGGAGGTGCCCCCAGTGGTATGGAAATTAAAATGCTTTTAAAAGACTCGACATTCCTTTTACGAACCTGGGTGTGGTTGACTCTTATTTGATGTCTTACGAAACACATTTTCAATTGAAAACATTTCTAGCTTCAAATCAATTTCAGTAACAACCTTAAGACCGCTTTAAGTACCTCATATCTATGAACAATTTACCATCCACCATTAAATAAGAAAGAAACCGAACCGCATACACTCACTCACATCAAAAACACCCAATTTGTTACCTTATACTATGAAAAGACGTTAAAAAGATAAAAACGGGCCATTTTGAGACCACCCCTCTATAGCCGTCTTAGCTGATAGAGAGACCATCTTGCACATCATCATGTTACCAATGAGAAAGGTAAGCCATAAAACATATTTCTTGCGCCTAAATTATATCTTTTTGCGTGCTGTGTAAAGGACACGCAAGGAAGAAAACAAAATTTTCAAGGATAATAAAAAATTCATGTCATTAAGTTTGAATACATAATGGGGATCATAAACACCTCTCAGGAATGTGTAAATTTGTTTGTTCTTCTTTGTTTGGGCTCGGTCTACCATGAGTGGATTTAAGGCATTTGTTGCTTTGTTAAGGGCGTTTAAATTGTTTACCGTAATAGTGAGGTTATGTTGAACAATTAAGTAGATTGATGTTCTTTGCTTTAGTTATTGGCAAAGATTGTGTAAGGCCAGGGCATGTTAAACATTCAGTCCATTACGGCAATGATTTAATTTCACACTGTGCTGCTAAAACCTAGATTGCATAAAGATACAAGGATTTTAACTCCCTAGGAAGTCCAAAAACTAGTGCCATTAATGTCTAATAAGCAGGCAATACTTGGCCATTATGCAAATTATGTTAAGCAAAACGATGAATGCTAATGCACAAAGTTTGGTTCAAGCTTTAAAAGTCATCTTGGACCAATCGAGGTTCCAGACAGCAATAGTCATTACTCCAAACGCCTTCGGAAAATAAAATAAGAGCAATAAATGAATCTGTTCACTGTGGTACGTCCTTTAAAAGTTTGTTTTTAGCTTCAAAATTTTGAATTGGAATAAAGCACCTAACAGTTGAGCAACTTTTGCAGATAGTAGCAACTGTCAGTTTTGTTCTTACATTTGCATCGTCAACAGATGCAAACCTAGGACAGCTATACTCCTCAATATCCCGGAATACTCGTGACTCTTTTACTAAAGAATAATTCGTCAGTGATTTTGGCACGACGTGAATTTCGGCGAATTAGGGCATGTAGATGCTCTCCTTGAAGAGACTAAAATAACACGTGATAGAAAAGGAGTCCATAAATAAATATATCATGTAGGTTGCATAGTCATTTGCCAGGCGAAGAGCCATGGTCAGTACGGGTTCGTCACTCCAGGGAAAAGACTTGACGATGTTGTGGTGATCAAATGGTAGGCAATGCGATTACATGAAACCTTGAGCTTTCACTAGCTGATGCCTACCATCCGACTCTCAGCCTTCACGTGGCGATCACTGAGTGTAGTAGTGAAGTAATGTACTTATATCTGCAGGCGGCAGCAGAAGAACTCACAAGATGGAGTCCCAGTTAGAATGGACAAAGTGAATAACCTGAACTGCTTTGACATATTCGGGCACCAAGTCAATTAGGAATCTCGAGGTTAAGTCAGGCACCTTGAACAGAGATGGTGGCGGATGAACCGAAAAGCCAACGGCAGCGCTCAATCCCGTAATGTATATTGGTGGCCCCATGGGCTAAGGGCATCCGATAAATTGGACTGGCCATCCAAATTAGGTATGAAAGTAAAGGACTGCTCATATTTTTGACTACCATTTTACATGAAAAAAGGAAGCCCTAAACTACAACAAAGCAAACAATACAGCCACCCACAAAATTCAATGGGATGGACCGGGCAAAAAGTGGACGAATAACTGTGGCATCTACTACAAACTTTTTTATAGAAATAGCGACTATTTTTATGTGGATATGTTTGCGCATTAAGGCCAAATTAGCCAACATAAGCAATATATTGGCTTATGCTCCGACTGATATTTCGAAAGACTATTTCTACGAGCTCCTTGACAAAACTTGAGCGACTACCGAATTATGATGTTAAAATCATGCTGTGAGATTTTAATGCGAAGGTAGGAAAAGAAGACACCTTAAGCAATAGCATTTTTGTTGAAAAACCTAGCGTATACGACAATACGTCTGGTAACGGACTTAGCTGACTAGCTGACTTCGCTGATTAACGAAATGCCACTATATGCAACACACTGTTTCTTCACCTCGATATGGTGGTCTCCATATCAACGAATGGTCAACAAAATTGATCACATTGCTATAGACAAGAGGAATGCATACAGTATTTTGGATGTACAAACATTCCGAGGGAATAACATCGAAATAGGAAAAAGAAAAGCGCGATATCGAGGATATAAAGAGGTGTCACTCTAGGAATATTTTTCACAAATTTTACAAAAGTGAAGAACGTCAAAGCCAAAGACACAAGACCCGAATAGAATTCTGTCGAGGTGAACAAGGAAATATCATAGTTGAGATACAGTCGAAGAACAACTTCTGCAGACTGGTTAACAGGCGATGACGAAAAATATTCCGCTATCAAGCAGAACGAACCATTCAGTATTGGCGACGACAGCGAAAACTATCAGCCACCAGAGCTGAACAAGGCTGCCGGAAATGACCGCCTTCCCGGCGAGCTTTATAAAGCTGGCAGAGATTACTTGGAAAGTAATATTCACCGACTCATAAACAAAATTTGGTCTGAAGAATGGAAGACCTTCTGAACTGCGTCAACTACATAGGCATTAGTCTCTCCAGAATTCATCTCGCCTAAAATTTCCTATCTGCCGTAATATGTGAACGCCTAAAACCATTTACCAACAACCTTATCAGTGTGGTTTTAGGCCACAAAAGTCCACAACTGATCAAATCATTACACTTCGGCGGATCCTGGAAAAAATGCATAGTTTATAAAAATGCGTTTACTAGTACAGAGAGTGGTAAAAATGGGCTTAGCAATAAATGAGGGTAAGACTAAGTGTATGGTCTCAACACGAAAGGACACATAATATCGACGAATTTTACAATACTTCAACATTGACAGATATAGCTTTGAGGTACGGGTCTTTGTCTTTCTTGGCGACTATTAACTTGACAACATCTAGTCAAAATTTAAACCAAAAAAATTAAAAAAAAAGTAGTAGTAGTAACACCCTCACTCGTACTTCTAAGGAGATCCTATATATGACCCCGATCATCCCAGTCCTGCTCTACGGCGCTAAAGCATATACCGATTCAAAGGTGGATAAAAAAATCCTTGGTCGATTTGAGAAAAAATTCTTTGGCCGGACTAACGAGCACTATATACTTTTTTAGGTTAAATACGTCTCGGAATTTCGCTTTAGAAAACCTAACATTGAGTTTGATTTTGCTATAGTGTAATCATAATGAGAAGAAAATTTTAATTGTCAAAAATGACCCCGAGATCTTTAAGTCTAAGATCGTTGATACGTGAACGTCATTTAAAAACAAAATAAAAAAACATATGAAAAGGCTACAATCCGCTGTGTGGATCGTTGAATACCCTATCCTATCCCATCCTTAAAATTAATATCTCCAAAAAGTGGGCTTAATGGGCCTATAATATAGAAAATGACATTGTCACAACATATTGTTTAAACAGTTTATCAGAATCTTTTGTTGTTTGACAAAAAACATCGTTTTTCTCCTGCATATGCTATGGGGTAGGGTATACAAACGGTTTTTGTAAGAAAACGCACCAAAGAACGGGCGTGGGTTAAAATGGTCTACAGACGAAATGTTCATATTAATATTACTAATGATCCTGCATCAACATTTTTTTTCGAAATAATTAAAATTTTACCGAAAAACGTTTTTTATTAAAAACGCCCACAATATCTATATTTCTTTATATAAACGAAATATAGATATTACGATTCTCTAAATATGCTGCTCAGACACTTTTTTAAAATTCTTTACGGTTTGGCCAAAAAATATGTTTTTCTGAAAAGGGGGCGTGGCAGTGGGCGGATTGCAAAAATGTTTACACTTGTTCTGCTGGGAGTAACAAAGAGCACGTGTACCAAATTTCATTCTTCTAGCTCAAAATTTAAGGACCAAATCTGGTGACGTACGGACGGACGGACAGACATGGCTAAATCGACTCAGCTAGCGATGCTGAGTCGATCCATATACTTTGAGGTATATGTAGCTAAATTATTTCTCTATGTTACAAACTATGTATCAAAACTAATATACCCCTATAGGATAGGGTATAAAGAATGGGCCTCAATGGCTACCTTGCGGAATACCGGATGTTACATCGATTTCGCGAGAGGTATAACCATCGATCTTAACCATTTGCTTTCTGTTTAAATAATTATGAAACCATTTAAGCATTGAGGAATGATAAAACAGGGATTTTAGTTTTGCTAAAAGTAGGGTGTGGTGCACTCTATCAAAGGCTTTTGTAAAGTCAGTGTATAGTATATTAACTTGTAATCGTTCCTCAAAGCTGTTAAATACATAATTAATTAACAAAGTTAAAATGGTAGCACAGGATCTCTATCTCGAATAATACCATATTGATTATTCGAGATTACCTCTTTTACTGCGAGGAAAAGCTTCTCCTTAACAATGCTTTCAAACAATTTAGGAATTGCAGAAAACTTTGATATAGGTCGACCTTCAGGAGAATAACGAACTCGGTCGTTATAAGCGATAGGTCGCTGTAGCCGATATTAAGGTTAATATGTAAATTAATCTGTTTTCAATCATTGTTTTTATTTATAACATACATTACATGGACATACATGTAGCCGACACAGTCGAAAAAAACTGACGTCAAATATCAACCACCATCTCCATACATCCACTCGTTAGAAAAGGAAAACAGGCGATGAAACTTAACGAACGGTCCAACAAGGAATACGAAACAACGCTACATAATGAACGACAATAATCATCGGCAGTCTACGGCAGATGTTCAACGAGAATAGCAGATACGACGACGCGTGTAAAATTTATAAATTAATAAAAAAAACCCTTGTATAAAACCAACAAAAAAAAGTCTTTTACGGCAAGAGCACTAAAAAGTGGTGACCCCGACGTGATCTCGAAATTAAGTGCCTCAAATCGGCAAAGTAATTTCGTGCAACCAAAACATTTTTTGGTTATTCTTTACGAAGCGCTTGTGCTCTGCCATATGTTGCAAAATTTGAGAGAACAACGCCAACAATAAATTTGAACGTTAAGTGGCTCGACTCTCGAAAATTACAAAATATCGACTCTCGATCAACATTTTGGCAATCTTGACGACAGCTAAAAAAACACAATTTACCTTCAGCGTCATCTGCATTCGTGAAATTTTTGCAAAAACTAAATTTGAGAAAAATTAAATAAAAGTAGCTAGCGTGCGCATAAAATAAATCGATTTCAAAGCAATGAACGTGAACGGTGATGATAATGGTGACGGCCGCGGACAGATTGTCGGTGATGAACAAAATGTGGAAGTAAATGCATATGCAACCATTCACCGTATGCCAATGCCAAAACTCATCGAAAATTTACACAACGCAGAACTTTATTTCGCCAGTTTGGAATTTTGGTTTGAGGCGAGCAATGTGACCAGTGACTACAAGAAATACTGCTCTGTAATGGCACAGCTTCCTCTAAATGACCTCGCCACAATCCAAACAGAAATCGTCACAGTTCCAGCGTCAGGTAAATATCTTCTAGTCAAAGCAATAATTATCGCCTTTTATTCCGACTCACAGCAAAAGAGATTTCGTGAAGCCATAAACGAAATGCAACTCGGCGACATGAAACCTAGTCAATTTTACCAGAAATTAAAGAATTTAGCTTCCGATTCCCTGACTGACACCGCACTCATCGATCTCTGGGCCGCACGTTTACCAGAAATGGCGCATGCCGCCGTCATTCAAATGAAAGAATCGCCAATCAAAGACCGACTCGTCGCAGCTGATGCACTGGTTGAATCAATTCGATTGCGTGCTATCGGCGAGCGCGGTATTCGCCAAGCGACTTCGCAGCCACTGGCAACAGCAGCTAAGGTAAAAACATCACCAATGACACCTCCAGCCGAGATCAATTTACTCGAGAAATTGAGCAACCAAATCGCGGAGCTGGAACGAAAGTTTGCATCATCGAGCGTCGACAACAACCGCAGCCGATCACGTGACGCCAGCCGCTCTCGTGACCGCTCAAAGTCTCGAAGTACACATGCAAATTGTTGGTATCACTGGAAATTTGGCACCGAAGCGAAACATTGCCGCAAGCCGTGCAAATTTGGGGACACGTGCGCCCCAACGAAAAGCGACTAGAGCCAGCTGCCCGTGTTGGATTTAGGTCGCGAACAGCCTATATCCAAATCCATCAATCGACTGAAAATACACGACAAATCAAGCAGTTGTTGGGCAAGCCCTCTACATATGGTCAAGAAGCCAGATGGTTCATGGCGCCCGTGCGGCGATTATCGCGCGTTGAACGCCATCACACTGCCGGATCGCTATCCAATTCCATATTTGAACGACTTCGCTGGCAATTTGCAAGGTAAGACCATATATTCTAAGATCGACTTGCAGAAAGCCTTTCATCAAGTTCCAGTCGCCGAGGAAGACATCGAAAAAACAGCAATTACAACTCCATTTGGGTTGTTTGAATTTAAATTTATGACGTTTGGCCTTTGCAACGCCGCGCAAACTTTTCAGCGCCTAATACACGAAGTTTGTCGCGGCCTCGATTTTGTGTTCGCTTATATTGATGACTTGTGCATCGCTTCAACAACACCAGAAGAGCACCACCAACACCTCCGAACCATTTTTGAGCGACTTAAGCAATACAGTTTGACGATAAACGTTGCAAAGTGCGAGTTTGGCAAGCGAGAGATCCAGTTCCTTGGACATAAGTGTCACCTGATGGGCTTTTGCCGCTGCCCGACAAAATCGAAGCCCTTAACAACTTTCCGCTTCCGACGATGGCCAAACAACTTAAAAGTTTCTTGGCAACACTAAATTTCTACCGCAAGTTCCTGCCAAACGCCATTGAAACCCAAGCGAAACTACTTGAGATGATCCCCGGGAACAAGAAGAATGACCGACGACTGCTGACATGGACGGACGAAACGAGGAATGCATTTGATAAATGCAAAATCGATTTGTCCAATGCTGCTTTACTTGCCCATCCATCAAAAACAGCAGAACTATCTCTTTACGTCGACGCTTCGGACATCGCTGCAGGCGCAGTACTTCACCAAGTCGTTGACAAAGACTTACAACCACTCGGTTTTTTCTCCAAAAAGTTCGACAAGGCCCAACTTCGCTACAGTACTTATGATCGCGAACTTACAGCGATGTATTTGGCGGTTAAACATTTCAAATTCATGCTGCAAGGAAGACGATGCCACATCTACACCGATCATAAGCCGCTCACTTTCGCCTTTGCTCAAAAGCTTGAGAAGGCGAATGATCGACAAGCGCGACAGCTCGATTACATCCTTCAAACCACCACCGATATTCGACATGTGAAAGGAGCCGACAATGTAACAGCCGATCTGCTGTCACGGATCGAAAGCCTGCATTCAACCGCTGAAATCGACTACGAGGCCTTGGCAGACGATCAAAAAACTGATGAGGAGCTGCAGCAAATTTTTTTCTCACATTAATATCGATTTGGTTGGACCATTTCCGCCGTCTGATGAAAACCGCTACTGTTTAACCATCGTTGATCGGTTCACCCGCTGGCCGGAGGCCATACCGATTCGAAACATGACAGCACCGACCGACGGTCGCAAACGCACTCATCTCAGACTGGATTTCGAAATATGGCGTGCCAAAGAAAATTACATCTGATCAAGGCGCCCAATTCGAATCAGCACTTTTCGAAGAACTTATGCGAACCTTAGGAACTCGTCATTTCAGAACGACTGCATACCATCCGCAGTCCAACGGACTAATCGAGAGATGGCATCGTACGCTAAAATCAGCGATTCTCTGTCACAACACCGAAAAATGGGCCGCACATTTGCCCATGATTCTACTTGGCCTTCGCTCAACGTACAAGGAAGATTTGAAAGCACCGCCGGCCGAACTTGTGTATGGTACCACTCTCCGTATACCTGGCGAATTCTTCGACGAGTGTTCAACAAACAAGACAGCGGCACAAACAGTCATCGACCTCCGAAATGCCATGAGCGACATTCGTCCAACAACATCCTCCTGGCATTCAAAACCGAAGTATTTCGTTCACGGCGATTTGGAGACGTCGACTCATGTATTTCTTCGCGACGATTCTATCCGCCCGAGTCTTACACATCCATATAGTGGACCATTTGAAGTGCTCGAGCGAAAACCAAAATACTTCCGCTTCCACTTCCGTTTCCATCGACCGCCTGAAGCCTGCATATCTACCAGCATACGACGGAACAACTACAGAACAACACCAAAACAACCAAGTGTCACAACGAATGAGAGACCACAACCAAGGCAGACAGCAGAGCCAAAACAAACCTCAAACGAACCGGCTACTTCTTCGACAGTGCAACCATCGACGAAAGTCACTCGATCTGGCCGAAATGTACGATTCCCGGATAAATTTCGCTGAACTCCAACTTTCGTCTAGGCGGGGGGTAATGTAGCCGACACAGTCGAAAAAAACTGACGTCAAATATCAACCACCATCTCCATACATCCACTCGTTAGAAAAGGAAAACAGGCGATTAAACTTAACGAACGGTCCAACAAGGAATACGAAACAACGCTATATAATGAACGACAATAATCATCGGCAGTCTACGGCAGATGTTCAACGAGAATAGCAGATACGACGACGCGTGTAAAATTTATAAATTAATAAAAAAACCCTTGTATAAAACCAACAAAAAAAAGTCTTTTACGGCAAGAGCACTAAATACATACTAGTAGAAATATAAATTTATTATTTATTAAAATATTAGAAATATCTAATTGCATAGTTTTTGTTTTTATAAACATTTTTTCAATTATTTGTATTAGATTTTCGGTCAATTTGTTGCCACCAATATCATTTAATAAAAAGAATGTTCTTAAAGTTCGTACAGAATTCAGAGTATCTTCGATTGTTGGCTGAACAAATCCTGTTTCTGATATAAAATTTAAAATAAAAAAGTTTTTTTTTTATATTTGGATGGGGAAAATATTAGACTCAGTTACCTTCTTCTTCGTCGATTTCTTGATATGTATCGTTTTGAACATTATCAACGATTTCTTCATCAGTCAAAGGCGCGGTCGTTAAAAGTTGCTCGTCAACTTGCAGTAACTCATCAAGCGAACATGGGAGTGCATTTTCAATAGATAACGAATTTTTAATTCTCTAATTTAAGGGCCGTTCATCCTCTTCCTCAAAATCTTCTCTTGTTTGAACATTTTTCAATCCTGAATGTATAAAACAGTTTGTAATGGTTGAACTAGTGACCCTCTCCCATGCTTTTGAAATGAGTAAAATCGATTCCAATAAATTTATGTCGCGCCTATGTTCAATATTTTTGTGATAAGCTCTAGCACTTTGAACTTTCTGTAGTGGGCTTTTAGGGACCTTATTATTCCTTGGTCCATTGGTTGGAGCACTGAAGTAGTGTTTGGTGGTAGGAATTCAAGTCGTATGGCTTGCAAGACAGTTTCGTAATTAAGTAGGTATTTTTCAAAAATTGATGATATCATCCAGACTTTCTTATTACTCTCATATATTACTGGAAGCTTCTTCACATTCTTCAAACATCTTGGGTTTCTTGATTTACCCACAACAAGAAGCTTCTCCTTTATTGTACTGGTCATATTTGCTCCTACCAGTATATAAAATATATATTTAGCCATTTTGCCCCCAATTCATTTTTCATCTTTAAATTTTACCGTATTGGTTGGTGACATTTAAAAAAATAGACTTGGTTCATCAATGTTATAAATGTTTTCATCTGTATAGCTTGTCCGAAGTTGGGGCCAAATAACCTGCAATCAATTGTCTACTGCACCTTTAGGAACACTTTTGGCCTCTCCCGCTATTATGTCACTAAAAATTCTGTGACGTTGACGAAAACGCTGTATCCCTCCTGACGAACACGCGAAGTCGTTCTTCCCCATTTCCTTGGCAAAGTCATTTGCTTTAGCTTGCAAAATTGGTCCACTGCTGGGCATACCGGAACTTCTCTGTGCCTTGAACCATATTAGCAGAGCCTTTTCAACGTCAGATTTTTTTTATTTTTTTCTTATCCTTTAAAATTGTAGTGGAGTAGTGACCTTTAGCAAGGTCTTTTTTTTCCTCTCCAGCTTCCAGTCTAAAATTCATAGCAGCTTTCTTTTCAATAGTAAAGATTTTTTATATGTAGGTATCACACGTAACAAATGTAGGTAGTAAATGAAACAAATCAGGCATGTAGTTAATCGAGTAGATTACCACACTTAATCTACTCTAACATCACTGGTGCGAACAGATACATCGCATCTACATTGGAAAACAATGCAGTCGCACCAACAGCTGCTTCGAACATCGAACTTAGTCGTTGTAACCAATATTGTATTTTAAAAAAAAAGAGAAAAATCGCTCGTTGTAAATGATGTCGTTGTAATGATTTTTTTTCAATGGCATTGCTATGGAGCTCAGTCGGGACCTAAGAATTTGGTCATTACAACCGATAAGTTAAGTGCACCCGTGATTTATTATATACTGATTCAAAGAAATCAGCAAATAAATTGCAAGTTCTCGTCAAATCTAATCGCCAAGACGGCTGATAACACGGTTTGGGAATTTGATGCGCAAAAGATCGATAACCAAAGCAGTAAAAGAAATCGGTTAACGTGGCTCTGCAAAACCCACCGTTGACCGAAACGTTGTTCCCAGCCTCATTTTCGAAGAAAAATGGTCCAATGATGCCATCACTCCACAATCCAAACTGTCACTTTCTGTGGATGCAGCTTATCGACAATAACGTGCGAGTTTTTCGAGCCCCAGATGTGGCAATTATATTTGTTAATGTGCACCTGCAATTGCTGAATCAATTGGACCTTGTAAGCGAATAATCCGAGATCTTATTGTGCTGAATTCTCCTCAGACTAGTGCGTGAAATGTTGAGCTGTTGAGATCGATGGCGAGTTCATGTTCGTGAATTGAGTCTCATACTCTCGGCTACAGCACATCTACAACTACGGGGACCATGAGTGTTGTCCACTAGCGTATTAGTTTCACTTTTTGCATTGCATACAGCAGGCGCTCCATTTCGCCCAAAACTTCTTTCAATAACGTTGTTCATGCGTAAAGCGAATCATTTCATTCATTTCATGACTTTCTGTCAAGATTTCGTGCGAGAAACAGCAGTCAGTTAGTTTAAAAATAACCTATGATTAAAAAATGTAGTCCTCAAATCGTAAGTGGTGATTCTTTCTAGCTGGCTCATTCTTGTACTGTACTTTATACATGTTTAGTTGTAACGATATTTTCATAAAATATGAACCAAATGAAAGTAGAATTTCCATAAAAGTATAGAAAGTAAGTGGAATCCCCTTGAACGCAGTAATTTTCTAGTATTTTTCTAGTTCTAATTAATTAAATTAATACTGTAGAGTTATGGATATATGCTTTGGGTATATCTCTAAAAAAAGTACCTACATCAGAAAAAACAAACAACATTTAATAAAAACACGCACATAATAAATAAATAAAAAATACATCTAGCTAGTTGTGAAAGTTATATTTTCTTTGCATGAAAATGAATTTAAATACTTGTACATTTTTTTTTAAATAAGCCGTAGCGTTAATCAATAAATACTCTAAAATTTTATTTTTGCTTAACGCAACTGCATAAAAGATTTTTAAAGCAACATATTACACAAAAAAACGTTGAACATGTCTAATTAATTCAAGCATTACTCAGAGTCAATGAAACACGTCAATAATTCTTTTCAAAATTGGACAGAATTTCGTAAGCACTTCCATTACGAAAACACACACATTCACCGCACTAAATATTGCAAGCAACTCGAAACTTCCCCTCAACTTGTGCAACGACATGGAGTCTTGAACACCATCGTTTTCCTTTTTCTTTTGAAAATTGTCAATCGATAGAGACTTTTCGATTATTCTTGAGATGTACCCATATATTTTCAACATATCAATCGAGATACTAAACGGTTCCCTCAGATATGAGAACTTTTGAAAATAAATGCAGTCAATATTATGAAGGATAGGTTCTTGCAGAATTACAAACTCGTTGTACTTTGATGGATCATTATTGTATGCTGCCAAATATCCCTTTACTGTCACCACGCCATACTTTTCCATAGTCCGACTGAATTTTTCCAAAATGCCAAACATTATAGAGTCGTCTCGGATTAAATTAACATCGTCCTTTAGAAATCCTTGCATGGCAAAAAAATTACATTTCTCATCGCAGAAAATTTTATAATTTTCATTTAGTGCTTCTTGAAGGCTTGTAGGTAAAGGTTTTCTTTGACCATTACGAAGAAATTTAAACACAGATCCTTCATAGGAGCTGCGTAAGATCAGAATTCCAAAAAGCCATGCTATCAATGGCAATCGCATGGGATTGTGATGTACTTTCTTTGTCCAGATAAAGGAACAAATCCGTTTGATGAAAAAGAATGTTATGCAAATAATCCAAGTATAGGTATCGAAGGGGAAAAGGAGGATGAACAAGGGGTCAAGCTCTTGCGATCTTTTGACAACTACTTTCAATGACGACGAGTAATATGGCGTAGTCATGGCGTAAGCATCTCCAAAGCAAGATGTTTCTCCAATTTCAAAATCTCCTTGGCCATCCAGTAACTGAGGAATAACTTTTAAGGAAATAATCTTCCGGTAACCTTAAGTAACTTACCAATTTAAAAGCCCCAGGTCCAACGGTTCCATTTGAATATATGGCTCCTCTACCCTTGCGGGACACCACAAATTCCAACGAAAAGTTCAAGTATTTCGACATCAAACTTAACAATTCTACTTCCATTCCAGAAGGCTGCATTTTCCAATCATTTAATGAAAAGTATGGTGGATTATGCGATACTATCGCCTTCAAAGGACATTTCCAAAAATTGAAGTTCTTTAGCGGAAAATTAGGTTTCGAAAACTCAAAACTTCCATTCAAAAATCGGTTGTGAACTCGTGGCGTTGTATCCCTACATCGTCCTTCGCTAAACGGTTCGAAGGTGTAGAAAGTAACGACTTGATGTTCATCCCCCACCACGATATTTACGTCCACAATGAAATTTTTCCAGCAAAGCTTGATCATCTTCCTAACGACCTCATATGCATTTTGGATACCTTCAGGTAGAAAAATGAAGCAGTGTTGGTTGGAGTTTGACGGATTCTTCTCGTATTTACGTTGCCTTGCGATAATCTTTCTGAAAAATTAAGACTTTTATTGGAAACGGAGTAATTAGGAAGAGTCTTGCAAAAACCTACTCCAATGACTGAACGGAATCAACAAAATAAAGTCTCGCATGAATGTTGTAAAAACTCCCCTCAAGGCTATTTAAGTCGATGGGAAATCTATCATTGTTTTTAAGGAAACGGCTAACGAAATCTTGAAACTCTGATTTTATTAACTTGGATTCAGCTTCTATACGTATTCCAATATTTGTGTTTTTAGTACTAGTTGAATTTTTAAGGATACATATTATACTATCACTCGTTTGGCTTCGATATTCAATTGAGTTTTTTAATATGATGGATCCCTTTGATGTGGCGGCAGAGGTTTTTAGTATCAAAGCGACCAACAGCAGCTTTAAAAACCGACCCATAGCTAGGGAATTCAAAATGCAACTGAATTTGATACGCATATATGAGGATTCACCTGACTGCTTGCTCTGTCATTAAAAAAAATATAATTATAGGGCCGCTTTCCAGAGAGTAGGTACATATAATCAGTTGAACACTCGGTTTGTGTATTTAGTCTTATTTGCACAAAAACATGTTTTAAAATCGTTTGAAGGTTATACTTCCCCGGGGATATTTAGGTTTACCCAGCAAATTTTCAACTGCTAACAAAAATCAATAGAAGTTGTTAAAATAAGGGAAAAGATGTCAGACCCAAAAGCAGTAATCATGAAGGCTTTTGTGAGAGTCTGACAAACATCCGAGAGTATAAAACTGTGAACTCAAGTTATTTTTGAGGTCATTGTGCAAAAATCTCGATCAGAAAATGAAGGCACAATCGTCTGCTTTAACTTAAGATATTAGGTAGTACTATCTGAATAGTATGTAAGCTATTCCTATTCACATAAGAGGCCATAACTAGCTTAATCGTATTGACCAAGAAGAAATTAAACAAACACAAAATCTTTAAAAATCTATCTTTCGTATCGCGGTTGCCAGTAGACTGTCTACCGATTAAAGGATCTGGGTATTGGTAAGGAGCGATTAATTCTTTAAAGCAAAAGAAAAGAGAGATGGATATTGGGTGAAAAGCATTTTTATTTTTATGATTAATATCTCTCCCATCTTGACCAAGTTCCTATCCTGAGGATCATTCAAGTCTTTTTGGTTGGTCGACTTCACCGCTCGTAAAATACTAGATTTATTAAAATTTTCATAAACAACCAGTACATACATCGTCTAGCCCTGTCATCTTGTGGAAGGTCCGAGATGATTCAAATGAACGGTATGAAATAGTAGGGAACTCGCTCGCTCGCAGTATAGCTCTCCTTCGATTATGCCACCCTTTCACTTGGAGTACGCATAATCCATGCGGGATTTAATGCTTCATGAAGGCTCTAGTTTTTTGGGAACCAGTAGACGTCCCTTATCTTCCATGTGGCACATATTATCATCATCATACGCGACATATCTTGAGCTCCGACTGAAAAATATCACCGATTGCAAAAACCTTTCTTTCCCAACTCTCTGAAATAGCAACCCTGCCCATAGAAAAAACATCATATGTACTCCGTACTCGCACTTTAGCGTTTATACCGCTCATCCTTCAACTTTCAAAAAAGGGGTTCAGATCAGCCATCCAAGAAAATCACAATCTTCTCTATTCAATTCCTTAAGTGGAATCCCCAGATAATGAGTAAACATTCGCAAACTTCCTTAAAAATTATATCATCCACAGGAATTGACGTACCCCGTGCAGATTCATCGGCGTAGGGAAGTCTTAATCCGCGACTGTCTTTCGGCTGCAATTATGCTTTTAATCCTTCTTATGTTTACAGAACCAAAGGAACTTTTCATTGCCTTCTTCCATGGTTGCACTAGGTGTCATTTCCAGGCATATCGTCAACTTTATTGAGTATCGACTTAAGCGCATTCATCTGGCCTGAAAGTGCACATGTTTCATTAATGAACATTTCGTCCATTAGAATCTGATCATGAATCTATGGTCAGAGTCGAGAAAAAATCTATTTCCTGCAATACTTTTCAACTACATGAATTGGGAACGTCCTCTTGATAGTTGCTTTCGTTTAACCTTGAGGTACATAAATCCATAACTTATCTTTTTGGTAAAAACTATAAAAGAGAAGTAGTCCGATGAAAAACTCTGATAAACCTCTATTGCGGAAGGTCCTCCAAAATTTCTTTCACTATATTTCCTATACGATGGACGCAGAACGCACTAAGTTCGTTCTATGCTTTTGTAAAAAAAATCTCTTATTGAATGAACCAATGATCTTAGTTCACTGAAATCAAGCTCAGGGATGTGGTTTTCTGCGGCTTTCCATCTTCGAGCGATCTATTTAAAATACTTACTTACTTACTTAAGTGGCGCTACAGTCCGGGATGAACCTGGGCCTCAACCAACTTGCCTCTCCAATCAGCCCGGTCCTGCCTCCAGTTGCGCACTCCAAGTTGGTTGAGGTCGGTTTCTACTTGTGCGCTCCACTTAAGGCGAGTTCTTCCTCTACTGCGTCCGACGTCTAGCTGGGAATCGAAGACTCTGCGAGCCGGGGTACTGGTGTCCATTTGTTCTACAATCTATATAAAATGCGAAATTAAAATGGAGTCGCATATAAAAAATAAATGCGAAGAAAATAATTACAAAGAACTTTACTGGTTTCTCGGAAAATATTCGAAGCTTAACCTTGATAACAAGCTGCTATTATAGAAGCAAGTGCTAAAACCGGTTGGACATATGGTATGCAACTATGGGTTTGTACCAGTGAAACGAATCTCAACATTTTACAAACTTTTGAAGATTATTCGACAATGCGCCGTGGTACGCAAGGAACGAAGATCTACTTAGAGATCTGGGTATTCCAGCGGTTAAAGATGAAAAAAAATGTTTGCACGAAACATAAAAAAACGTTTATTGGGATACGTTAACACAACGGTCTTCCAAATTCTTGACGATAAAAATATATTGCGGCGTCTTCACAGAAATAATCCCTTGGATTTGGCCCGATAATAACGAACCGAGCTATAAATTTCGGAAAAAGCAGGAACTCTCAAAGGAAAGTTACCTGCCAAACATATTATAAACTCGTGATAAACAACTTGCTAGTCGAATACTTAGTTGCAATAGAAATACAAAATGGGTGGTGCTTTCAGTAAATAAAAATGTCACACTACTATGGGCATGGGCACATGCTCATCGTGTCTATGAAGATTTCCACCAGCCCACGGAAAAAAAATATATTCAGCTTCATTTAATAAATTTGGCTCTCGGTTTACACAGCCAGGACTAAAGTCCTCCAATTAGCTCGGTCCTTAGCTAATTGCCTCCAGTTGCGGACTTCAAGTTGGTTGAGTTCAGTTGATAGCTTAGTCGTCTCTATAAATGATGTTATATGCGGCTTTGTTTTTGTATAACGATTTAGCCTACTAGGGTTTTTTTAGGATCTGCCGAAATGTAAAGATTTCCTCAGTTCTGGACTTTGCTCGTCTTAAACCAAAGGTTGCTAATCAAATTGTTGGAAACGATTTCAAGCGTTTACACATTACGGGTGATAGGATCCTGTAGGCGATTTGAGGACATGCCTCTGTAGTTGGCTCAGTTCAGGGGGTCTCGACAGGTTTCTCGATCTCAAGTTTGGATATTTCTATACTCACTTAACTTAGGTCAATTGGGTGGTAATTTACACTGACATGACGTCGCCAATATTGAATGGTCTGCCCTACAGCGGAAGATTACCGCCGTTTAAAAGTCTGCAGAAATGGTTCTTCCATATTCTCAACCTCGACTTTGTCTCGAATACTTCCTTCTTGGATTGGCACTCCATGATGCAGATTGTTACAATGCATTCACAAATGATTTGAGAGCATAAGACTACATGCCAAAGCCTGTCACTTATAAAAAATCCACATCCGAATAGTCACTGGTTTTGTCACTACTGTTGTTTAATTTTTCTCTTGTTTGCTTCGTTTTTGATGAAACTTCACACATTTTTGCCACTGTATGCACCGGGTATTATACCGATTTAGATGTCAGAATTCGAATAGCGGAACGTAACCAACCGCAACAACTGTAAGGCATCGGGCCGCCCTTAATTTTGTGACTATAATAAGGTCGATTGTAAATCTCACATTTTTTCATCTTATTTTTGCCAGGCCCATCCCATAGTATTTCCTGGATGGCAGGAATGTCTGCTTTGAAGCAGCTTAAGGCTCAATAGTTGTTCGGCTGTACCACTCCTGTTTAATGTTCTTACATTCCAGGTGCAGATACAAATGTCGTTCTTCATTTTTTCGTTTACCATTGTCGTCAATAATAAAATCAGTCCTTTCCGAGGCTCTTAGTTGCTTCGTAACAATGTTTATTTTGCGGTTAACCCAAAGCACAACTCCCAACCTAGACGGCCAGGCTCATCTGTTCACCTGAGAATAGCAGGCCGGATATGTCGTAGCCATCATTTTGAGCAGGCTGTTTATAGTGTTGCTGTTTTTCGTATTTTCATCAACACTCGCACCTATAAGTATAGCAAGTTATATCTGATTGGATGAGACCAACACAATTGGGCGTCGCCAATTTAACGCGAATCAGTGTTTGCTCTTGTTCTACATCTAGCCATCAATATATCTTATCTTATCTACCCTTTTTTTGACTCACGCACTGCAGTGCCCACAATGGGATACTTGTAATGCGTCGGACTACTAAGCACAGAGTCCCTGATTCAACTGCAGCAAGTGACAAAACCTAAGTTTTTCACTGCTCCAACTCATGTGCAAGTCTGACAAACATCGAAGAGTAATACGGTCATGAGATGCTTTTCAAATTTGCCGTTCGGATTCCGCGTTAAACAGGAGCTCTTCTTCCATGCGGCAAAAATAATAATTTTGCACGTACAAATGAAGCCAGAAGCTATGTGAATGCCAAATATTTCATTTTTTTCACTCGCTATAGTTTTCCATTTCTTTAGCCAGAAAGCTTTTAAAACCCTCTTTGATACCGTTTCAATTTCTGAGTGCATTTAATCATATTTCATTTCACTATGCCCATACATTTAGGGAACAGTGATTTATATTCTGCCCTTCCTAGCGATCGTTAAGAACCTTACTCCCTCAACTTCTTCTGGCTACCCGAACAAAATTCGCAAAGTTGAAGTCAGCGAAAGGCGGGGTTATAATGCACGGCGAATTGATTGCTTCGGGAACTCCTGCACACTTTCACAGACAGATAGGTATGTTGTTCTCGGCCGATATGTGGCGTTTGAACTACGAGTGATTGCTGATAGCTTTCTAGCCGGTCGTCACGAATTTGGCCACCAAAAATTAGAGAGTCGACTTTGAAGGGCGACCGAGCCTGCCGTAAAATGGTGGCGACATTTGCACTATTTTTACAACATGGCTTCCACTGACTGTCAACATCGATCCGTCCCTATTGTGAAGCTCTTTATTTAAAAACGATCTCCTATTTCAATCTGTTGAGATTGTTATTTTTAGATTGATAATATCAAAACATATCCTCAATAGAATTTCGTCAATAACAGATCTCTCCACATCACCGTGTGACAGAATTTAAATCCATCACCTGGACCGACAAAAAAAAATATAACTCACACATGTATCCATACTCATCATAGCTAAATTTTGCACATAGCTTACCAATTTCCCTGCCACATCCTGTGGAGGGTGGACACTCGGTATAATTTATTCAAAAATTCGTTTCCTCACAAATCAACAACCGCACCGCTGCTGTCGTGTTCCATTTCCTACTCATCCTAACTAACTACCACTCATCCGTGCACACACAGGCACACATCGTACTACCGCCCAACCACAGTCCTCTCACTCACCATTCAGCAAATCCATTGAAAGCCAATCGAAGTCATGTCCTGTTTATGACTTGTTCATATCCTTATTTTTTGGGTTAAAACTAGTTGTGCTGTGTCGTCACTATGGAGTCGAGCTACTGCCTGATGGTATGGTCGGTGGAATATTTATGAACTCGTTGACATTTTGAAATAGAATTTTTGGACTGACAATCACTTGCCAGAAGCTATTTCATCTCGTCACGTGCGATAGACAAGCAGCAGCAACAACAAAATCTACGGTATAGGAGTACTTTGGGCAAGGGGGATGAGGTTTTTTTTCGAAAAACTTCTGGACATCTGGACCCTATGTCTGCATGGTGGTTGTATGCGAGATAGAAATGAAATCCTTTAAAGTTCTCTTTATCTTGATGGTAACTCTCTGCGGAGCAGATTAAATAGTAGTTCGCCATACAGGAGCCATACACCCACACACCCGCACAGTGAATGATTGAATTAAAAATTTAAATTTGTTTTGTGGTTGATTCCTGTGTCTTAGAAGTTTACCAATTACCGAGGAGCAAGAGAGCGCACAGACACAGACAATGGCATGAATACTGTGAGAGAGATCTGGCCAAAACCATGGGGACAAATAAAACTTTGGACAGGAAGCACTAAAGTTGGATTCTGTGCTGTCCTAGACGAAGGAGTAATGACAGTTGAACATGGTAATTTTCATGCTGCTTGGTTGTGGTTTCTGAATTTTGTGGGTTTTCTCCGGTTTGGACTTTGTGTTGTGTTGTCATTCATCTCTAGTCGGCAGGTCTTTGGTTTTTTTTTATTTTTTTTTTTTGCTGTCCTGGGTAGGACTGCATTATTCGAAATCATTGGCCTGCAAATGGAATTTGGGTAATTAAATGCGCATATTAATTTTTAGATTTTCTTGTGGAATCAAATATTTGGATTGGTCTTTGAGGGGTGTTTTGCCAACCGATGTGAAAGGAACAAGTTTTTGTTGGCTTAACGAAACGTGAATATTGGGTGCTAGTCCTTTGTAGTTAATATTACAAATCTGCTTCTGGCATTTGAGGGCTATATTGGTTGCTATACTTAGAAATTGAAATGACAGTCACTAGCCTTCGATTAAATGCTGTGTCAAGGTTTTATATAATGCCAGCAAGGATACCAAGGATTTAATTTCCATTACATTAAAATCTATAGAAAGAGTAATCGTCCTTTGTGTAAAGAATAATGAGGTTAGTTTAGGTCTTTATCATTCTTACAATACATCTGCTTGACATCTGACGTGTTACCGTAAGGTCTAAAGTAATAAATCTAGCGTATGCTCTTTCCGACTTATCCCAGACATTTAGATGAAAAAAACAGCTATCCCCTGAGAAAGTCAAATGAACCTTATTCTGGAAGGGATGTTTAGCAAAAGAATTATAACAACACCCATATTTGATTGGGCTAAATGACGAAATGATATGAAATTAAGATGCGCCCATCTTTGATTTCGAACTATAAAGGAATGCTCTGTAGATATCCAGGGTAGGTTGATAAAATATCGCCACGATCAAAAATGAGCTAGAATTAAGGTCCAGGAATCAAAATACTTCCTTTGATGAAAGCGGTAGAATTCTCACTATGGAATTAAGGATGAAGTGTACAGATCCAGTTAGGTTAGATGGAGTAGCTACCTGAGCTGCTCTGACATGTTCGGACAACAGGTCATGTAAGAATTTCAAGAGTTAGTCAGACTAAAGGGAGTGCTCAATTCCGGCAAGTCTATTTTTACCTACAGGATTTCTTGGGGTCTTGTATAACCATATTTACCTTGACAGTGAAGAGGTAGACGAAGTATTTAAATGAAAGCACATGCATTTTTCTACAAAGTGGTCGGTGAAGCCTGGGATCTTACATTTTATTAGGTACAGAACCTCTTTATTTCATCTAGCTGTTGTCAAACAATTCGAAAACTCAAACACCACAAGGTGGCTACCATGTGCCTTGTTAATGAAATATCTGCTTTAAGGGCCCTCGAACCTAGTTTCTCCCATCATTTTTGTGTGCGAAGTTATTATTTTTCCTACAGAGAAGAGGACCTCCTGTTCAACACTGAATTCGGCAGACAAATTTAAGAAGCTTTTTTGACAGATCTACTCAGACTTTCTCACGAGGTTGAGAAGTGAACAAAATGTTGGTGTTCCCACTGGCGATCTCCGGACCGCCAACCAAATCGACCATGTGCTCATACACATTTGCAGCCAAATTCAGAGCCCGACTGTCCAACGAATGGTGCAAAAATAGTGACTTCACGTTGGACGCCTAAGTAAACCGGAGATTGCCAGAGTCTACAAACGAAAACTAAATGAGAGACTTCCCTCTGTGCCCTCATCCTCTACCAATGTCAACACCCAGTGGATACAGTATCGCAATATCATTAGAGAAGTATCCGAAACCACCATAGGCTACAGAAGAGGCAAATATTAAGCCGCTACAACGCAAAACAAGCTTCGCATGGAAAATGTATCGAACTGCGAAGAAAAGAGAACACGCAGTCTACTTCTCGTCTTTCCCCTTTCCTAAATTCCATCCGTCACTTCTACAAGAAGCAGGCTTCAAAGTAGGAACGCATGGTCTAGGAAATAACAAGGACAACCTTGTCACTGACGCGCTGGTAAATGTATTCAGGCAGCATTTCTAGCAGCTGATTAATGGACATAATGTCGGGAGAGTGATATGGCAAGAAACGGCCCACCTCCAGTAAACGAAGGGACAAGGCTACCTTAAAGCATTGAAGAAGTTATTGCAGCCATAAAAAATCCATAGCGCCAAAATCCTTGGACCCAATTCTGGATAATTTTCCATTTCCCTATTCGATTAGAAACACCCTTTAAATAGCTCGGTTCCGCGATCTCCATTAAAGGAAATGAGAAGGTGTTAAAGGATTTATATAAGAATCGGAAATAGCACTAAGAGGTCTTAAAACTGCTTCAACTTGACATTGTTTGGTGTTGTTTAACACATTTTATCTCCGTTTCCCAAGGTCCACCTAAATGGTACCATCTGTTGGAATAAATTTCTTACTATATCCGCAGCTAACATGATCGAAATTTCCTTGTATATCACTGGATATCATCAACTTATACGAGTCTGAAAGAACTCGAGCGGCTCCATGAAATCTTCGCAGGGCTGCTTAAGATGTTTCCATTAAAAGGTCACTCAGGACTTCCAGGTGTAACGCCTTTGTCAACATACACACGAACAGCGAAATATCCTTTCGTCAGCTTCGTTTTCCATTGTATATTCTGAGAGTTGTAGGACACACATAATCATATCCAGTACGAGCAGAGGCACGATGGGGAAACTAGAGATGTTGGTAAGTTGCCTATGAACTGAGAGTAAACAGTAAATGGAGTAGACATTCTACAGTAAATCATAATCAATTTTTCTTACCACCAAGGATCCAGAATTCCTGACGTAGTAGCGCGAACAGTTCATGTTATGCCTGCATGCAAGAACTTTCTATTATGAGCATCAGGAAGTATTAATTAATTAATTTCAGCAGGATAATTGGATGCTTTATATTTAATGGTATATATCGACGGGTATTGGCTGACCTATTTCATCAAAAAAAGGTGATAAAAGAGCTTGAATCTCTTTCTTAAAATCCTATTGAACCCACAAAAAACAAGGACCATGATTGTTTAGCAATCAAGAGTTCCGAATATAAAAAGAAATCTTTCCTACGATTATCCAATAAGGTTCTAGAATTTTTACCGAAACGTTCAACGAGTGCAGTTAGATCGTCCAGAAAATGTTCAATAGTGTTACATGGTTCTTATTTTCCTGTTGTTTTTATTCTTAAAAATCCAAGCTGAACCATTCCACCAAATTTCCAATTCTAATACCTCTCGATGTGCAATGAGCTGAATTTTCTTCCGAGCGAACGTTATTCCATGTCGAACGCGGTAAAACGTCGAGTATTTCGGAAGTGCGATTTACAACGAAAGCTTTCCACCTTAGGGAAGAGGAGGAAAAACATGCTAAAACGCTCTATAAAGGCAAATATTCATATGGGTTTTGTATCTAACAATCAACGAATAAGTTCCACTAGGCGACTTTAGTACAAAGTACTTAATACAACTAAGCAACAATGTTTAGGTAGTTAAAGAGTTCATCTAACTCGGAGTCGACATCAATCCAACGAATGCAAAACAAATTGGACCAAAACCCAAAAATCCAACCCAAAAGTAAAGACCCTAATACTACCAGTCCTACTTTAGGGCGGAAAGCGGAGTAAAAAACGGTTGATTTTTTAAGAGCTAAGTTTTTCAGGTTGGCAGTACTGGTTAGTAATGACGTCCAAACGTCATGTCATCTGTCAGAGATAAACGTTTTCAGTATACTCTGCTATTGAATCAAAGAAAGACTTACAAACGAGCAACGATTACAAATTATTGAAATTTATTATCAAAATTCGTGAAAAAAAAACAGCTCCATGAAAATCCGCTGTTATATCGAGAATTGTGTTCAGCGATGACGCTCATTTCTGGCTCAACGGATACGTAAATAAGCGAAACTCTCGCATCTGGGGTGATGAACAGCCACATGCCATACAAGAATTACTGATGCATCCCGAAAAAACGAAAGTTTGGTGTGGTTTATGGGCTGGTGGCATCATCGGTCCATTTTTCTTCAAAGATGACTGAGTTGAACTTGGTTGACATGTGGTTTCATCAAGACGGTGCCATATGCCACACAGCTCGTGAAACAATGGAAATGTTGCAGGATGAATTTGGTGAGCAGCTTATCTCTCGAAATGGCCTTCTGAGTTGGCCGCCAAGACCTCTCGATTATTTCTTGTGGGGTTATGTAAAGTCGTTAGTCTATGTGGACAAGCCGAATACGATTGAAGCCTTACAGGATAACATAACACGCGTAATTCGTGGAATACAGGCGGAAATGCTCGAAAAAGTGACGCAAAATTGGACCTTCTGTTGTACCATTTGAAACGGAATCGCGGACAACATTTACATGAAGTTGTCTTTAACGGCAAAGGCCTATTTGTCGATTACAATAAAAAATTTAAATATTTGAATAAAATTTGAGTATTTTATTCGATTTTTTAAAAAACGACGATTAAAAAATCACCCGTTATAAGGCACTTTCGAAAAAAAATGATTTGTCGAATTTTTGGTCCTATATACTAGAAAGGCGGATGAAGGAGAAGCAAATTTTATGAGCTGTACCAAGATGGGGATGTAGTACAAAAGGAAAACACACGTAGACTACATTGGCTCGGTTACAACGAGCGAATGAACAATAATGCTCCAGCCAAAAGAATCTTCGAATCCCATCCTTCAGAATCGTGCGATTAGGAAGACCGAACCTCCGATCGCGTATGCCAGAGAACTTGGACTGACGGGTCGGGTGCCCGTTATGTAAGTAAGTGATGTGCGTTTGTTTTTATAAAACGCAAAACCGCATATGGACACACTTCTCTTGTTTTTTTTTTTTTAAAGTTTTCCAAAAGTTTATTTCTTTACGAACACTAAGTTTACTTTGCCATTTTTTTTAAGAATTCAATTAAACGGGTAATCATGCAATTACTCGTAAAACGCATTTAAGCGGTTGCATTTGTGCATATTTCTAGTATCCGTGTTTAAACGCGCTTAAGCTGGGTGCAATTAACCGTGGAGAACTGTATTAGCAAAATTGTTTTCAACTTGGAACATGATTCTGAATCATCATACCCCACACCGTGTACATTTTACTATTATTATGGCCCACACCCTTCTGACATAGTCTAGACAAGACTCGGAGGTACACACTCCAGCATCTCATCGTGATGTTAATTATCATGTTCTTGATACTTGTACACTCCTCCGACCCATTTAAATTCCCAACCCATGTGAGCTAAAACATTTGCAAGCAGCATAGAACCTAAAACAATTGACTCAAGAGCTTGGCCCAAAAAAGATGCTATTAGACAAAAAGGAACAAATTGCTGTCCAAAACTTTTCCCATCAAGTTGCGAACCGACGCTAATGAATGTTTTTTTTTTCTGCTCCATAGTCCGACATGATTTGATGGTGTCTTGAACAAGTCAAAGTACCCTGAGCGTCGAGTATGCCTAAAACGATGCCACAAAAAATAATGCTCAATAAAATGGACGGTACTTGGTATAAAAATAATTCACCTTGTCATGTCTGGGGAGTTCTTGTGTACTATTACCAAATGCTATTACGATTCAGTTCCTTGGCCTTATCGCAATAATTCATTTCTCCTTATGTTGAGTGCTAAACATCCTGCGGCAAGTGAATTTAAAATAAATTCCATCAACTAATTGTGGGAATAACCTCATCGTCTTCATGGAACACTATTTTGTTTATTGAATTTCCGATGATGACGTGTCCTGGGCGCGCACATTTCGACAGCTTGTTGGAGGAAATCGTAGGAAATATCCAGTAAAGTGGAACATTTTAATGACGCTTTATGATCGTCGTCGCCGTCGTCGTTATAACGTTGCTTTTATATATTTTTTTTAACAATTTTATATGTTCCGGGGCATAGCGCAATGTACCATGAAAGGAGAATAAAAGCAATTTCCTGGTTTAATGTTAGCACCAAGGATATTTTCTTTGACGAATTATTGATTTTAATAATGGATTTTAAATGTGGGAAATACCAATGAAAATCAAACTAGAGCTTGATTCGCTCTGATAAAGCGAGGATGGCACCAATAAATTGCAACCGCTCCATTTGTTATGAAATGAAATCGAAGATGGTCTGTTATTTTTATTTTCTTAATGGTGGCGCTGAAGTATGGGATGTTGACAATCCCGATTTAATCGTTGGTCCGACGAATGTTAGTTAAAATCACTCCATTTCAAGATCTATCGCGTCACTGATTTTTAAGGGAACGGAATGCATATATGTATACAGTAATGTTGCGTCCGTCAATTACAATTTTTGACGCAATTAACCGGAAATCCATTTTTAAGAATCCCTCTTCATAGCTTCAGCAAGTCAGGTCAGAAAATTGTGCTTTATAAGACTTTATTGGAGTTTTACTTTAAGATCTCTTAGAGATTTTTGGTATTTTGGCCTTTGCTTAGAATGTTTTTTTAAAAAGAAATTTTACCTCAAAAATACAGTCACAAAAATATCGCCATAAGTCTCTTCTGCAAGAACTCCAGTGTGTATATGTGCTCTCCTCATTGTAAACAACTCACATAATCCAACCAAAGCTACACGCTCCACCTTTCGGAAAGACTCCAAAATATTCTTGAGAAACACAAATATTCAAAAGCATTCTAAATAGCCTCAACACTCCAGAACACTGCGGAAATTTTGTTTTCTTTTTCGTGACGCTTTTATGTTTCATAAAGTTCATAATTTAAAAATAACCAGCGATAGGTACATTTTAGAAATTAGAAATAGAAATTTAAATTACATTTTTGCGAATGCAAAACCCTCAATTCACGTCTCTTTCCGCTGAGGATTCAATTTTCGGAGAAATGTTGTTATGATTTATTTAAATTAGAAAAGTTTGGCGTATTTTAAGTGAAATTGAATATATGCATACGAGGTATCATGGAATACGTCGTCGTTCCACATACCTACTGCTGGGAAAACCATATTACCGGTCATTTAGAAGTTTTTTTTTAAGCTGACGATGTTTCACCGTTTCCATGACCTTGGAAAGATCCAGGAAATACATTGGACATCATCATAGGTCAAGAGGTCAAGTATAATCGACCTTTAACAGGTTAGTGATCGCCTTGCCTTGAACACCCTTGGTGGTTGGGTGTTGTAGAACGAGGGTAGACTCTGATTGGCGTTAACTTGGCAATGCCCAGTGTTGCAACTCTGACTACACATCAAATGTGCTTATCTTTACCTCCAAGTGGTAACCATCGGGTACTGGTCTCATCCAACCGGATTTGACTTGCTAATAAGTGCGAGTGTTGATAACACGAAGAAAAACAGCAACACTATAAACACCCTGGTGAGAATGGCACGGATGAATACCCGGCCTGCCGTCCCAGGCGAACCTAGATGAGCTGCTCTGACATATTCGGACAACAGGTTGTCTAGGAATTTCAAGGGTTAGTCAGGCCCCTTGAACAGAGATGGTGGCGGATGAACCGAAAGGCCAACGGCAGCGCTCAATCCCGTAGTGGATACTGATGGCCCCGTGTCCTAGGGGTATCTAATAAATTGGAACTGGCCCTCCAGGTTGGGGGTTGTGCTTTGGGTTAACTACCCACCCACAGAAAAAAATCATGGTTACGAAGCAACCAATAGCCTCGGAAAGGACTGATTTTATTGTTGACGACCCTGCTAAACGAAAAAAGGACAACGACGTTCGTATCTGCACCTGGAATGTGAGAACATTAAACAGGAGAGGTGCAGGCGAACAACTAGCGGAAGCCCTAAACTGCTTCAAAGCAGACATTACTGCCATCCAGGAAATACGATGGGATGGACCGTGTTATAGTGAGCAGAAACAGCGACTATTCGGATGCGGATTTGTTATAAGTGCCAGACTTAGGCAAGAAGTCTTATGTTTCCAAGACATTAGCGAACGCATAGTAACAATCCGCATCAAGGCCAAATTCGCCAACATAAGCCTAATATGCGCTCACGCTCCGACGGAAGAAAACGATGATATAGCTAAGGATTGCTTCTACGAGCTCCTCGACAAAACCTATGAGCGACTACCGAAGTACGATGTTAAAATCGTGCTGGGAGATTTTAACGCAAAGGTAGGAAGAGAAGACATCTTTAGAAGTATTGTCGGAAAACATAGCCTACACGACAACACGTCTGGTAATGGACTTAGGCTAATTGATTTCGCTACGGAACGAAATGCCACTATAGCCAGCACACGGTTTCCTCACGTCGATATCCATAAGGGGACATGGCGGTCTCCAGATCAACGAACGGTCAACCAAATTGATCACATTGCGATAGATAAGAGGCACGCATCCAGTATTTTGGATGTCCGAACATTCCGAGGAGCTAACATCGACTCGGATCACTACCTTGTAGCAGCCAAGGTAAGAATGCGGATATCCACCACGCCAAAACAATCCAGAAATACTGTGAAAAAATTTAATGTCGGAAAACTGCAATCGCAAGAGACCGCCAAGACCTTCGCACAACGCGTATCCCTTAACCTCTCGATTAACACCATACCACCAGCATCGAATGTCGAAGAGCAATGGCAACGATGCCAACAGGCCATTAGATCAGCCGCAACTGATGTGCTAGGTTTCTCGCGCCCACCAGCAAGAAACCCCTGGTTTGATGAGGAATGCCGACGGATGCTCGCAGCCAAGAACGAGGCCTACAAGGCTAAGCTGCAGGTGAAGACGAGAGCTGCCATTGAGCTCTATAGGCAAAGAAGAAGGGAAGAACATCGGCTTTTCAGCAAGAAGAAAAAAGAGCAAGAAAAGCGCGCGATCGAGGATATAGAGAGGTGCCACTCCAGGAACGATGTTCGCAAGTTTTACCAAAGTGTAAAACGTCAAAGCCAAGGATACAAGGCTCGAACAGAATCCTGTCGAGATGAACAAGGAAATATTGTAGTTGAGACACAGTCGATGCTGAGGATATGGAAGAACCACTTCTGCAGACTGTTAAACGGCGATGACGAACAACATTCCGCTGTCAGGCAGAACGAACCATTCAATATTGGCAACGACAGCGAAGACTGCCAACCACCTGACCTGAGTGAAGTGAGGATAGCAATATCTAAACTCAAGCTTAATAAGGCTGCCGGAAATGACGGCCTGCCCGCTGAGCTCTATAAGGCCGGCGGAGATGACTTGGTATGTAACATCCACCAACTCATAAGCCAAATCTGGTCGGATGAAAATATGCCTGAAGAATGGAACCTCAGCATCGTTTGCCCGATCCACAAAAAAGGAGACCCTCTGAACTGCGCCAACTACAGAGGCATAAGTCTCCTCAACATCGCCTACAAGATCCTATCTGCCGTAATATGTGAACGCCTGAAACCGTTTACCAACAACCTGATTGGCCCTTATCAGTGTGGTTTTAGGCCAGGAAAGTCCACAACCGATCAAATTTTCACACTTCGGCAGATCCTGGAAAAAACTCAAGAAGTCCAAATCGATACCCACCACCTATTCATCGATTTCAAAGCCGCATATGACAGCATTTATAGAGACGAACTGTACAGAGCCATGTCTAGTTTTGGTATACCGCCCAAACTCGTCCGTTTGTGTAGGATGACGATGGAGAATTCTCGCTGCTCCATCAGGGTCGGAAACGACCTCACCGACACATTCGATACCAAAAAAGGATTTAGGCAAGGCGATGCGCTGTCATGTGACTTCTTTAATCTGATTCTTGAGAGAATTGTGCAAAACTCCAAAGCCAACACCAGAGGCACAATTTTCCAAAAGTCGGTGCAACTACTAGCATACGCTGACGATATTGACATCATTGGTAGGACTCAACGTAATGTCATAGCCACGTTTGCTAGTATAGAGAAGGAAGCGGCGAAAATGGGTTTAGCAGTAAATGAGGGTAAGACTAAGTATATGCTGTCAACACGAAAGGACACACAACATCGATGAATTGGACAGAACGTCACCATCGACAGATATAACTTTGAGGTAGTACGGGACTTTGTCTACCTCGGCTCCGCTATTAACTCTGACAACAACATCTCGTCAGAAATTAAACGAAGAATTACTCTTGCCAACCGCTGTTTCTTCGGGCTAAGAAGGCAATTTAGTAGTAAAGCCCTCACTCGAACTACTAAGGAGATCCTATATAAGACCCTGATCATCCCAGTCCTGCTCTACGGCGCTGAAGCATGGACCGTATCAAAAGCGGATGAAGAAATCCTTGGTAGATTCGAGAGGAAAATTCTTCGAAAAATCTTCGGTCCCGTTTGCGTTGACGGGCTATGGAGACGAAGATTCAACCAAGAACTATACGAGCTGTACAGCGACATGCCCCTGGTCAAAAAACTTCGCATTGGACGTTTAAGATGGCTAGGACATGTAGAACGAATGGACACCAATACTCCGGCTCGCAGAGTCTTCGATTCCCAGCCAGACGTCGGACGCAGTAGAGGAAGACCTCGCCATAAGTGGCGCGCACAAGTGGAAACCGACCTCAACCAACTTGGAGTGCGCAACTGGAGGCAGTTAGCTAAGGACCGGGCTAATTGGAGAGGCATGTTGGTTGAGGCCCAGGTTCATTCCGGACTGTAGCGCCACTTAAGTAAGTAAGATCGCCTTGCAGTGATCCGCATCAGATCAACGTTTTGCAACATCAGCATATTACACACTCCTACTACTGAGACAAAAGACCCTATCAAGGAGGAATCTCCTAGATGGAGACTACGGGGCCTGTCTACAAACAAAGACTGAGTGAGGGACTCCCCGATGTGTCCTCAAAATGTTAACACTCAGTATAACATCGAAGAAGTAGCCGAAACCACCAAAGGCTACCAGCCACCCCCAAAAAGATGTCCTTGGTTCATCGACCATCAGAAGAAGCACATATCAAAGCGCTATAAAGCAAAGAACGAGAAAAACTTCTGTCAACTGTACAAGAAACCTAAAAAAACTGGCAGCTGGCTTTCTAAATAGGAACCCTCATCTGAACTTTGCTAAACATGTACCGAACTCCGACAAGGATATGAAAAGTCTTCATTCTCGTATTGGAATAGATAGTGCGTAGGGCAGGAGTAAATACGGAAAGCACCATCTTACTGGAGTACGCAGACAATATCGACATCATTGGTCACTCCCACCGTGCCGTTGTAGAAGCTTTTAAAGCTATTGAAGGGATCGAAACGTGTAGGTGGTCTTGTTAACGAGGACAAGAGAATATGTATGCTATCAACAAACAAAGTACTGTCGACACAACCTTGGACAAAATATCACTGTTGATAGCAACAATTTTGAGGTAGTTAAAGAGTTCATTTACCTAGGAGTCAACATCAAACCCACGAATGACACCTTAATGGAGATACGACAAAGTCTATCCCTAGGAAAGTGATGCTATTCAGTTTAGCAAAACAAATGGGATCAAAACTTCTAACGCGAAAGTCCAGATTTTTTTTTAATTCACCTATGTTCGTTGCCTGGGCATAGTGATATTCCAGGGAACTGAAAGGCTAATGAACTCGCCAGACATGGAACTACAACGATAGGTGTCATCACTGTACACTGTTTAATAGGCAGACACGCAAAAAGGCTAGGCCTCCACTCAAATGTTCTGTAGGAGGTGCATGGAAAGGAAGAAAAAGTAAGTATGCTGTGCTTCATATATAATTTTAACGAAACACAACCTGAGATTATTGCTTACAAAAAATTGTTTCGGTAATGTTTGTTACACCCATCCAAAGTTAAAGCCTTCGTTATTTGCAACTTTGTGAAATCTTATCAAACTGAAATTCTAGTTGGGTATCTATTTTTATTCTTGGCATGAGATACAAACATAAAACCTCTACGCTATAGAGTATTAAAGTCTAGGCTCTGAGTCCAAAGCAGACTATTACGCTTAAACATTTAAATGAGTTCTAACTAAGATTTGTAACTGTCTGGCCCCAGTGATCGTTGCTAAATTGGTAATTACAGAATTCCATTCCGCCTAGTGGAAAAAATGAACTCCTTAAATCAATCTGGATCATACTGTCATTTGAATAAATAAAACGTAAGCTCTAATCCTCTACTTTGCAAGGGCCCCATCACTTCCACAATTGAAACGAACTGTCGACAGTCCATCACAGAGCAATAAACCCCTACCACAGTCTCGATTGTCTTTCCGTTGAGACCATCCTCATAAATCATTTACCTCTAATGTCTAACCTTAAGTTAAAAATCTTTTTTTTTTACCTAAAATCACCATTATTTCAACTCTCTCATTAACTACAGACCGAAACCAAAAACGAAATAAGGAGAAAAAAAAATACAAAAGAACATCCTTGCTGATGGTAGACATCAAAATATTACTTTTAATCTACCCTTCCCCTGAGGTGATTTCTCGCCTCAAAAGTCCTGTGCGGTTACTTTACGGTAAGCCATTTGTGAACACACTAAGACCACAGGTCGTCCTTTGGTTGAAACATCATCATTACCTCCATCAACCAAAGTAGCACAGATAAAACTTCAAACAGGATACACAGATATCCTAAGCTGGTACCCGCCGTAGCCGGTGTATGTGAGTGTATATACGCAAAAAAAACAATTAACCGACAAAAGCACCATCTGCCGAAATCTTAATAATTTATTTATTATGAATTTTTCATTATCCTTTTGTGGGTGAAATTTGTTTTTCTTGTACGCTGTTGCAGGATCTGTAGAATTTTCATTTCTTGGTTGAAGTGGAAAAGGAATTTCTTTTGACCGTTTTTTTTTTTGGTATCACCTCTTACACGACATCGACTTGCCTTCGGTTCATGGTTTTAAGTTTCACAAAAAAACAGGACGAAGAAGATGAAAAAATTACAAAACCTTCTAAAAGTGCAGGTCGATATTGCTCTTTTTTGAGCTTCTATAGCTTTGGGTTGCTATTGCTGGTAGGGAAATTTTGCGGCTTTTCGGAAAGGATTTTCCACCACTATATTTGCAATGAAGTGTTGAATTTATGAAATTTCGAATTTTCCTGTGACTCCTGGTGGCTGAGAGAGGTGGTTGGATATCCTGTTTGAACTTAATGAATAACTGAAAACCTGTACAATTAATTTATTTTAAGACTCCGGTGCATCCGGTCGATAGGAAGTTATGAAGCTATAGACCGGTTTGTGGTTTTGTGGGTGTCAGAGGTGATTTCAGGAGTTCGACTCCTTGGATTTCAATTAACCTTTTCAGGAGATTTCTAAAGCTTGTTGGTTTGATGTGAAATGTAGTTTTGATTGGTTTCAATTTCAGTAGGAATATGTCTAGATAAATATATTGATTGATGCCTTCGACCGCAAAGTTGTTCTTTTGCACAAGCCTTGGACTAATACCATTTTATTGGTTTATGGTATTCTACGATGTAAAACTGGACAATTTCACAGTGCTAATATGCGATATGTGAAAATCACTATCATAACAAGGTATGTGCAGGTATGTAGTTACTGAGAATTGAGATAAATAGAAACATCTATGTTTTACTTTCGAAGATGTTGCTTTGTTTGTGTGGTTTAATTGTTAAATGGCGCGAAAAGTAGCTACACATCGTAAAATTTACATGCAGAAACAAAATCACAATTTTTTAAGATGAAATTTTTAGAGCAGCACTCCCTTATTATATTGTTGAATTTTTGTTTAATTATGTAATTCAAATTTTGTATGGCTTTCGTTTTTAATGACCCGAATTTCGGTGGACAGTACCTTAAAAATGTTTAGTTCAATCAATTTATAGATTTTTTAAGTTTATTATAAACCAGTGTGTTTTTTAGAAACCACATAAGACCCATGGCAGCTCGTAATCCCGTATTGGAAACTGATGGCCCATCTAATAAATTGGAGCTGGCCCTACAGGTTGGTGGGTATGCTTTCGGTTAAATACCCACTCACGGATAAAATTATTCTTTCAAAGCAACAAATTCTGGACATTCAGTGTCATGTCACTATCACTCTAGATTTTTTGTGAACCTCTCCCCCTAATAAATGCATTATCAATGTATTAATGCCTATTGTGTCGTCAGAGCAATGCATCGTATCGGCTAATTTATCATACTCCAACCAAGTAGTTAAATAACAAATTCCTAAAATTCTGCAATTACGAGAAAGCCAGTTGGAAAGCACTTAACGGTTTCCTTAAACATTTTTCTTGCTTCCTTGATAGTGAAGTGGACGCTACTAAAATACAAATTTTTGGCGCAACAGGCTCGTTAGTACCCAGGGCCTAGCTTTCTCACAACCATTCATGTGTGCGTGTGTACTTCTTGCACGATGGCGGGACCTCCTGTTTTATGCCGACTCCGAACGGCTAAGTTGAGATAAGCTATTCTTCACAGTTGATACTACTCGGATGATTTGTCAGTTAATCACGAGAGGAGGGCCAGTGAAAAATCATTCAGGTGTTGCTACGGCTGGGAATCGAACCCAGACCTTCTGCGCGGCAGTTCATCGCACTAACCATCGCGCCACTGAGCCCTCAAGTGGACGCTACTGCTGATTAATAAAGAAAATCATTCTCCTGGGTATGAAATCACTATCCTTCACCGGTAAAAGAGTATAAAACTTATGACAAACGGGTGGTATAACTCGAGCTGCAAAGAGGAGAATGTTTGGTTGAAAAAGCTATGTTTTCATTCACATAAGGCCAATCCTACTAAAAAACAATTAAAGTTCAAACGAGCCAGAAGCGACTGTAATGCTCACATTAGTCAAATGTTCCCATGCAAAGGGGGTCGAGGATTTTTTGAAGAATTTTTCTCTAAAGATGACCAAAGATTTCTTCATACATTTTTGATACGGTCCATGCTTCAGCACCGTAGAGCAGCACTGGAATGGTCAGGGTCTTGTATAGATGAGGACATTATGCCGAAGAAACAGCGATTGGCAAGAGTAATTCTTCATTAAATTGCTTACGAGATGTTGTTGTCAGAATAAATAGCGGAGCCGAGGTAGACAAAGTCTCGAACTACATCAAAGTCAATGGTGATGTTCAGTCCAATTTCTAGATTTTGTGTGTCCTTTCGTGTTGACAGCATATACATGGTCTTACCCTCATTTACAGCTAAACCCATTTTGCCACTTCCTTCTCTATACTACCAAACGTGGCTATGACATACTCTGTCGATGTGGACTTCTAGAGTTTTTTTTTCCAGGATCTGCCGAAATTTCAAGATTTGATCAGTTGTGGAACTTCCTGGCCTAAAATGTTGAATGTTACCTACCACATCATCTCCACCGACTTTACAAAGATCATCGGGAAGGCGCCATTTTCGGCAGACTTGTTAAGTTTAGATTTAGATATTGGTATCCACACTTTACATATGTCGGGTGGTTGTTAGTTTTCGCTGTGGTCCCCAATATTAAATGGTTCGTTCAGCCTGACAGCGGGATATTTTTCGCCATCGCCGTTAAGTAGTCTTCAGAAGTGGTTCTTTCATATCCTCAGCAACGACTGTGTCTCAACTACGATATTTCCTTGTTTATCTCGACAGGATTCTGTTCGAGCCTTGTATTCATAGCTTTCACGTTTTACACTCTATATCCTCGATCGCGGGCTTTTCTTTCTCTTGTTTCTTGTTTCTGAAAAGCCAGTGTTCTTTCCTCCTTCTTTTTCTATACAACTCACCTGCAGCTTAGTCTTGTGGGCCTCGTTCTTGGCTGGGAGCATCTGTCTGCACTCTTCATCAAACCAAGGTTCACTTGCTGGAGGGCGCGAGAAACCTTGCACATCATTTGCGGCTGATTGGCTTGTTGATATCGTTGCCATTGTTTTTCGACATAAGATGCTGGTGAAATGTTGCTAATCAAAAGGTTAAGGGATACGCGTTCTGGCAGATGACAGTCTTTCGACTTTAAATTTTTTCACATTACTTCTGATTTGTAGTGGCATGTACATGGGCTGCATGAAATTAGTGGTCCGAGTCAATGTTATAGCCCTTCGGACATCCAAAATACTGGATGCGTGCGCCTTGTTTATCGCAATGGGTTCAATTTGATTGACGATTCGTTGATCTGGACACCGGCATGCCCGCTTTTGAATATCGAGGTAATGAAACCGTATTTTAGCTATAGTGGTATTTCTATAGATGTCTTCTCTTCCTACCTTTGCGTAATTTTAACATCGTACATTGTTAATCACTCTTAAGTTCTGTCAAGTAGCTCGTAGAAACAGTCTTTCTAAATATCATCTTTTTCCTCCGTCGAAGCGTGGGGCGCATATAAGGCTAATATAGACAAATTTGGCCTTGATGCGGATTTTTGCCATGCATTCACTAATGTCTTGAGGGCTCAGTGGCGCGATGGTTAGTGCGATGAACTGCCGCGCAGAAGGTCTGGGTTCGATTCCCAGCCATAGCAACACCTAAATGATTTTTCACTGGCCCTCCTCTCGTGATGATCTGACAAATCGTCCGAGTAGTATCAATTGTCAAGAATAGCTTATCTCAACTTAGCCGTTCGGAGTCGGCATAAAACAGGAGGTCCCGCCATCGTGCAAGAAGTACACACGCACACATGAATGGTTGTGAGAAAGCTAGGCCCTGGGTACTAACGAGCCTGTTGCGCCAAAAATTTGTATTTTTTTTTTTATTCACTAATGTCTTGCAAGCTTAATACTTCTTACCTAAATCTTGCACTTATAACAATTTCACATACCAATAGTCGCTGTTTCTGCCAACTATAACACGGTCCGTTGCAGAAGTCGCATCCCGGCCCTCTTTGTAGCAGCTAAGGCTTCCGCTAGTTGTTCGTCTGCATCTCTTATGTTCTCGAATAACAGGTTTAAATACGTTGTTGTCCTTTTTTGTATATCTGCTTATTCCAATTTGATCAGATAAATTCCTTTGACCTGTATGGCAGTAATTGTTTTCTATAGCTGAACATTAGAATTTCGATAGTCTCAGCTTATCAGCATTATGGTCCATCAGCTGGGAGCCAAATTTTCGCCGAAACTCCTTTTTGGCGGAAATTACCGCTTGCAGAGCGTAATGGAGAAGTACCGCAAAGTTCGTGTCGCATCATTCCAATCGTCAATTGTCAGTTTTTTGGGGAGAACACATGCTTTATTCGCTCCGCTTTTCTTCATTCAGCGCCTTAAAGTTGGAACGGTGGGATTAAGTGTTGGCCATTCGAGTTTAGATTATACACCGATTTTGTGCGTAGGAAAAAGACTTATTGGGCCTAATTCCTTGGTATATATTAAATAACGTGCACAAGTAGAAACGACCCCAACCACATCCCAAAATATGCCTTGCAGTTCAATGGATTACTCAAAAGTCCATTGCGATATTTTAAGAAACTTAAGTGGTCTTATAATGCTGCAATATAAGAACTTAAAAATATTTTATCTCGGAGAAGGACGAGCCTTTAATGCTGTTTTACCTATCACACTAAATAGTGTAAAACCCTTATACCTTAATTAGATTAAAGAAGAACGTCCATACATCCCTCTTAAAACGTATTTAACTGATTTCAGAAGTGTATCGGCAAAAGAAGGAAACCCAGCTTTGGTGGGCCAACAAAAGTTCATAAAGAAGTCTCGCAAGGATTCCTTAAGCGTATCACTCATTGTTCACTTAAAAGATAATGAAATATCTCCTCTTTACATTTATTAGGTCCAGCAACATAATAAGAGACACTGACTAAAATGAACCATTAACTATAAGACTATGTCCTTGTGTTTTAAAAATGGACAACAATAACCCTTCAACGGGATGATTAAATGTCTTCTCAAATTTCCACAACAAGAATAATCTCTCTTCAACGAGAGGACATTCCATAGAACGTTAACAATACTTTCTGGAGGTTCATTTTCATTTTCATTCGCATTCAATATCCTCATTTGTTCTTATAGCCTTGGTAGCCTTAGCATATTCCAATAATTAATCTCTTTGTTAAACTAAAGTGTGTACTACTTGTCAAGACGGCACCACCATCATCATCATCATCATCATCATCAGGAGCAGCATCGAAATGAGTGCGAAAAATAAATGAACTCATTACTATCGTCCTGTATGTCCTTAATGAAATATTAAGTGGCATTTTCATTTAATTATTGAGAGCTGAATCCTGTGGTCACGGTCAACATGACAAATGACATTGGAAAATAACAGTGCTGTCGAAACAGGACGTTCTTAGGTAGCAAAAGGTCCTAACGCTGCGTGAAATATTAACTCAGGTTTATTAGAATTTATTTTTCTGCTGCTACAAGTACCCATTCGTTGGTAACCTTAAGCAAGGACATAAAACATCATTTACACTGGTATTTCATTAGTTAATTATGAAAACATGCGGTGAAATGTAATTGTATAGGTATTACTAAATAGCCTCTCAAGGATACCATTAAAGATTCTATAATACATTTCAGGCGGAGAATTTTCTTTAAGGATCGATGAAAGTACGTGCTTTAGCATGCACTTTGCCGTTTTTATTTCGATAGTTAGTGTGTGTATCAAAGAAATGGATAACGCGAATACACAGCAAAGAGGATAACTAAAATCGATTCAAAGGAAACATGAAAGTTTTCCTTATCAATAAACGGGTTTTTCTTCAGCAATAACCATTTGATTCAAAACCCCACAACGATGTTAAATTTTCAGCCCTTTAGTTCCGCACACATGTCCTTACGGAGTATTTCGTGAATGGATTTTTTTTTTCTTCCTTTACCATCAAAGACTATCAAGTATAAAGGGAAAAATACACATACAAATATATAGTCGCCGCGACGCAATCTAGAATCATCCAAAGCCCTATTCCCTTTTCCAGAAGCTATAAAGACAAGCACGCGCTCTTTTCGCAGAAAAAGAAAAACGAAAAGAAAATGTGGCGCCAGTAAGGACAATGTACCCTTTGACTTTTTCTTTTCGCTTGTCGATGTTGTTTTTTAGAAACTAGAATTTAAATTTCGATCTTTTAGTGTTCTTTGTGGCATAAAACGCGTTCTTTGAAAGAAAAGGACTCATAAACACTAGATAAGGACATTCTGTATTTAGTTTTATCAATTGATTGCTTGTACTATTCAGCTATCTAGGATATAACATACGGACAGCTATGCTAAGGGTGAGCCATTATATGTGTAAGCTGTTGTAGGGATATTGTAACATAACATTACCAACAGGGTTTTAAATGTGTCGAACTATGCAAAATTGGAAAATAGCGTATCCACCATATCTTATGCCGTATCCGTCTACCATATGCTGTATATAAGTGACTTGACAAGTTTATCTAATGCCTGACACGAAATTTTCGCTTGCTCTTCTCATGTGAGGATATGGTCCTGGCAATCCACACCGACTTAAAAAAGCATCGACGTTTGTATATGAACCTAAGCTGCTACAAACCAGACATTACTGCCAACTAGGAAATAGGAGGGGATGGGCTGGAACAAACGAGGATGAAAAATTGAAACAACGACACATCCTAATGTGGATTTGTTATATTTTTCTCACTTCGATATCCTTTTTGCAAAATAGAGGTTCACGACACAACAAATAAGAAATACTGTGTCCAACAACTACAATCGCAAGAGGTTGGCAAGTCTTTTGCAGAACGCGTATCCCTTATCCTCTTGATTAACACCATACCATCAGCATCTAATGTCGTAGAGCAATGGCAATGCTGCTAACAAAGCATCATTAGATCAGCCGCAAGAAAACCTTGGTCTGATAAAGATTGCCGATAGATCCTCCCAGCCAAAAACGAAAGATACAAGGCAAAGCTGAAGCTAAACAAGAGATCTCTATAGGCAAAGAAGAAGGGAAGAACACCGGCTTTTTAGAAAGAAGGAAAATGGCTAGAAAAACTCACAATTGAGGATATGGAGAGGTGCCACTCCAGGAAAATTTTTTGCAAAATTAACCAAAGTGTAAAATGTCAAAGAGATAAAATGCGCAAATATAATCCTGTCGACATGAACAAGGAAAGATCGTAGTTGAAACACTTTCGATGTTGAGGATATGGTAGATCCACTTCTTCCTGTTAAACGCGGTGACGAAAAATCAAGCACTGTCAGTCAGACTAACAGTCAATATTGAGGACGCAAGCGAAAACTACCAACCACCCGACCTATGTGAAGTGACAACAGCAATTTCTTAACTTGAGTTTAACAAGGCTACCGGATATGAAGGTTTTCGCGCCGAGCTATATAAATCCGGCAAGGATTATTTGTTCGGCCTGAAGAATGGAGCCTAAGCTTTGCTTGTAAGATCCACAAAAACTTAGACCATCTGAAATAAGCGAACTATAGAGACATAAGTCTCCTCAACATCGCCTACAAGATCGTATCTGCCATAATATGTGAACGACTGAAACCGTTTACTAACAATCTGCTTGAACCTTTCAAGTGTGGTTTTAGGCTGGGAGAGTCCACAACTCATCAAATCTTCACACTTCAGAAAATCCTGGAAAAAACCCAAAGAATCAAAATCGATACCCAGCACTTATTCATCGATTTCAAAGCCGCATACAAAAGCGACGAACTATACAGATCCATGTCTAGTTTTGTTATACCTCCCACACTCGTTCGTATGTGCAGGATGACGATAGAAAACTCTCGCTGATCTACCAGGGTCGGCAAAGACCTACCCAAAACATTCGATACCAAAAAGGATTTGGGCAAGGTGACGCAGTGTCATGTGACTTCTTTAGTATTACTCTTGACAGGATTTTGCAAACCTGGTAAGCCAACCTGATCCTGATCATCCTATGGCACTGAAGCATGGACCACATCGAAAGCAGATGATTTGAGAGAAAAATTCCTAGAAAAATCTTGGATTCCGTTTGAGTTGACGGACACGAAGAATCAACCACGATCTATACGAGGTGTACAGCGACATACCCCTACTAAATAAAAACTCCACATTCGACATTTCAGATGGCTTGGTCATGTAGAGACAGTATGGGCCAAAACTCTGGCAGAGTCTTTGATTCCTAGGTAGACGTCGGATACAGTAGAGGCAGACCTCGCCTTAAGTGGCGCGCTACTGGAAAATTAACTCAAGAGGACACGCTCAAGTTCTAAACAGATACCTGTGCTCAGCTGTATACTCTGACTGCATGCTGTCACACCCTGTCTTTCAAAAACCATTCTCCTGCATCTTTCCATGTAGAGCGGAACGAACTGGACACCGAAATTATATCCATCTATACTGATGGTTCAAAAATGGTCGCCACGTTGATGCTGGAGTGTTTCCGGAACAAAAAAGCTAAACAGCACTTTTCGTCTCCTTGAGCACAGCTGTGTCTTACAGTCAGAGATTTTGCAGACGAAGCGACCTCAATGCTGGGGATACCACCAGATGATATCACCATCTTCATAGAGAGTCAGGCTGCAATAAAAGCAATATCTGCAGTCAAAAATAACGTGCGGTTAAATTTTAAGGGCCGATGTTGAATGTGGACCACACCTAAACGTCAAGTTTTATTCTGCATTTCTTTTGATATTTCTAAATTTCAGACTAATTCAATTTGAACCATGGAAATATACACTATCAAGCAACTCGTTAAAGTTATACAGGCTTATTATGGAAATGGGCGTTCAAATTAAAATGCACTTCGTGATTTTTTCGGTCAATTTAATCGTCCAAATGTGCTTACAATCGGAAAAATCGTGCAAAAATTTTAGCAAACCGGGTCTGTAGGAAGAGACCAGTGCATGCTCGTTCAGCTCGTACTGCAGAAAATATTGCTGCTGTTCGCAATAGTGTGGCTGAAGAGCCGCCCATCTCAACTCGTCTTCGTGCCCAACAGGATGTATGGTTTTTTACCAAATAAGCTTCTGCTTTTTAGAGCTAAATGCTATATTGCACTTCATTTCTAAAAGGCACAAATACGACCAAGTCTTCTAATATTTTGATTTTGCTCTGTTCAACGAAGATTTATTGGTATTGATTCGTATATTTGCGAAGTATTCATATAACTGCTATTTTTAGTTGATATAAGCCTCAATTTACACAACTACCGACCGAGTCTACATACGTAGGTATGACATCTATACGTTTATAACAACCCACCATATTCCTTTCCAACTATTTTCTGGGCAAAATTTAATTTAACCGCACACGCCCACTACTTCCGGTGCCGTGATCCTTATTTCCATTGAAATTATATCACACGTCTCCTGTAATTAAACCTGTGTCTGAACATATCCGGCAGGAGGGACGCTGCACCTGGGTATCGTTGGCAATCAAGCGCCGCTGCACACCATGCCATAGATGTTAATTATGTCGATAATAATTGCATGCTAGTCCGTAATTATAGAGGAAGCCGGAGAAAGCTATTTTGAAGGCATCACTCGATTAACTAACACCGAAGACGGATAATGAGATCGAGAGAGGGTCTTGTGGGTAATCTACCCAACCTCGCAAGGAAGCTATTAATTGTGTAGGAATTGCATTAAATTTCCGTCGGACATTGCGTTTGAATGGAATTTGCATCGGTAAATAGTGTCGGGGAGATATGTTTTTTTTACCAATAAACTACACTGACATTAACTGTCAAAGCAAATGTCAGCTATACATTTTGACAGGTTGAAATTTATTGAAAAACAACATTATAAATTTCTCTCCATAAATCAGGGTGACTTCAATTAGTCGACAACAGGATGCCTGCCCACACTTATACACTTTAATCCTTATTTGTTTGGAGCGCATCCTGCTCACATTCCCGTGAGAAGACTCATGTTTGTAAATAATGCTTTAATTCATTGATGGCTGGTCGGAATTGCATTTACGGCCAATTCCAGAGTATCAATTAATTTACGGTCGATTTAGTCGAACAAGAGTGCGGCAACCTACACTATGGATGACGCTCGTCGGCTTGGCATTGTCGGCGGCTGGCGTATTGTATGCGGGCCTATAATGTCGCCTCTTACTCTCGCCGCAATAAATTACCACTGTTCAAGTGGAAATAAAATCTGTTGTGTAAACATATGGAATGAATAAGTTTCACAAATAATTAACAATTACGACTGCAATTAAGCAATTATCAGTCCGGCCGGGATGAATCTATATGAAAGTATCGGTAAATTATGATGAATCCTTTAGAGATGGTGTTGGTGTTTAACAACTTTTTTACTATATCAGATGCAAATTTCATTCACTGCGTTCTACGGATTAAAACGCAACTTATACAGTGTGACCCGAAATGGATAACTCTACAACTGCTACAACATTTGCAAATGGCGGCAACTGTCAAGTTTGCTTTGATAATTATGAAGAAAATGGAGAGTTCACATCAATCAATCCTTGGAAAGTGACATTTTCTTACGAAATAAATCTTTATGGATTTTGGCGCAATGTGAACTTGGCTTATTTCTCTGCCGTCCTATGACAACTAGTTAAATAATGAGTGATTTTATCGCCAACGAGATATTGTCAGAGTTAATAGCGGAGCCGAGGTATACAAAGTCGCGTACTACCTCAAAGTTATATCTGTCAATGGTGACATTCTGTCCAATTCGTCGATGTTGTGTGTTTTATCGAGTTGATAGCATTTATTCGGCCTTACCCTCATTTACTGCTAAACACATTTTGCGCTCTCTATACTAGCAAACGTGGCTATGACATCACGTTGCGTCCATATTACGGCAGATAATATCTTTTTGGAGATGTTAATAAGACTTATATATACCTCTGAATTTGGCGCTATTCCGAGGTTCTCTTTTTTTGTGGATCGGGCAAATGATGCTGAGGTTCCATTTTTCAGGCATTCTTGCATCCGACCACATTTGGCTTTTAATTTGATGGATGTTACTTAGCAAGTAATCTCCGCCGACTTTAAAAGCTCGGCGGGACGACCGTCATTTCCGGCAATAGTCGCTCATAGGCTTTGTTAAGGAGCTCGTAGAAGCAATCTATAGTTACAGTTTGTCAAACAATTGCTTGCACAACGAAAAATTTCAAGAAATTTCATGTTCATTAAGCTATATTAATAAAACTTGTGTGGTTTTCAAAAGTCGTGTTGGAATGGATTCATTAATCCTCTTGAAGTCCAGATGTTCCGGCAATTTCAGCCACTCCACTTTGAGTATTCGCACAAAAGATTTCGGCGACCGTTTGGCGACTTTTTTTCAGTAAAGCCCATATGTTTTCGATCGGGTTTGAATCTGGGCTTTGAGAAATGGTGTCTATTACCTTATTTCCATTGTAGAGTGCCCAGGTTCTATATAAAAGCGATTTATGTTTCTGGTCGTTATCTTGGTACAACTTATAATACAATTTTTGAGAGTCCTGGCTGCAGAAAAAATCAATTGTTTTCGCGCTCTTCGTTAGCTCCTTACGCAAAATTTCGTCCGTGATAATTCGAAGTTCACCGACACCCTTGGCTAAGATACAACTCCACACTATTAGGGACAATTTGCAAAACTTAACAGTTGGGATAATATGTTTGTTAAGTAGAGCAGTTTTTGACTTTCTCCAAACTCTATTGGGACCTTCATGGTAGTAGAGCATAATTCTACTCTCATCACGAAAAATGACGTCATCCCAGTACGTTATTTCTTTCGAAACGTGGTTCAGTCCGAATCACTTTCATTTCATCACGTTAACTTCTGAGAGTAACAGCTTTTTTTCGGGCTACTATAGACGCAAATTAGATTCGTTTTAAAATTGTGCGCACTGTTTCGTGGGATATCTCTTTGTCCAAATCGTTTTTGATGGTTGTTGTAAGCTGCCTGAGACTATTTCACGTAAAATTTTGGATTCATCTCTCCGACTTAGTTTGGCTGGCCTGCCCCCACAATGCCTTAGTTCCAAACGATTTTCCTACTCTGCCCTCGAGATTATGTTGATAATTGTCCTTACTTTTATCGAGAACATTTCGGAAAGTTCTTTCACAGATTTTCCTATTTGTTAATTAAAATAGACCAATTGTATGATATTATTATCCACTCGTTTTCCAGGCATGATGAAATTTAAAAAATCTGTGATGTCCACTTTTTCGAAATTTGAAATAACGACTGAATCGCTACATCGCCTACAAGATCCTATCTGCCGTAATATGTGAACGCCTGAAACCGTTTACCAACAACCTGATTGGCCCTTATCAGTGTGGTTTTAGGCCAGGAAAGTCCACAACCGATCAAATTTTCACACTTCGGCAGATCCTGGAAAAAACTCAAGAAGTCCAAATCGATACCCACCACCTGTTCATCGATTTCAAAGCCGCATATGACAGCATTTATAGAGACGAACTGTACAGAGCCATGTCTAGTTTTGGTATACCGCCCTAACTCGTCCGTTTGTGTAGGATGACGATAGAGAATTCTCGCTGCTCCATCAGGGTCGGAAACGACCTCACCGACACATTCGATACCAAAAAAGGATTTAGGCAAGGCGATGCGCTGTCATTTGACATCTTTAATCTGATTCTTGAGAGAATTGTGCAAAACTCCAAAGCCAACACCAGAGGCACAATTTTCCAAAAGTCGGTGCAACTACTAGCATACGCTGACGATATTGACATCATTGGTAGGACTCAACGTGATGTCACAGCCACGTTTGCTAGTATAGAGAAGGAAGCGGCGAAAATGGGTTTAGCAGTAAATGAGGGTAAGACTAAGTATATGCTGTCATCACGAAAGGACTCACAACATCGACGAATTGGACAGAACGTCACCATTGACAGATATAACTTTGAGGTAGTACGGGACTTTGTCTACCTCGGCTCCGCTATTAACTCTGACAACAACATCTCGTCAGAAATTAAACGAAGAATTACTCTTGCCAACCGCTGTTTCTTCGGGCTAAGAAGGCAATTTAGTAGTAAAGCCCTCACTCGAACTACTAAGGAAACCCTATATAAGACCCTGATCATCCCAGTCCTGCTCTACGGCGCTGAAGCATGGACTGTATCAAAAGCGGATGAAGAAATCCTTGGTAGATTCGAGAGGAAAATTCTTCGAAAAATCTTCGGTCCCGTTTGCGTTGACGGGCTATGGAGACGAAGATTCAACCAAGAACTATACGAGCTGTACAGCGACATGCCCCTGGTCAAAAAACTCCGCATTGGACGTTTAAGATGGCTAGGACATGTAGAACGAATGGACACCAATACTCCGGCTCGCAGAGTCTTCGATTCCCAGCCAGACGTCGGACGCAGTAGAGGAAGACCTCGCCTTAAGTGGCGCGCACAAGTGGAAACCGACCTCAACCAACTTGGAGTGCGCAACTGGAGGCAGTTAGCTAAGGACCGGGCTAATTGGAGAGGCATGTTGGTTGAGGCCCAGGTTCATTCCGGACTGTAGCGCCACTTAAGAAGAAGAAGAAGACTGAATCGCTAAGACAAATGCAATAGGAAGGTCTAAACCAAAACCGTTCCTCAAAAATTTACTACCGTTATGATTTTTCATTCTCTCTCCACCTTGCATTCTGCGATTGCAAACAATTACTTGACAGCACAAAATATGAAGAAGGTTTTGTATTATTTACCGTTGCATTAATATTTTTTGTTCTTTCTTTCTTTATGTTGTATATAAGAATAGTCATTAAAGCACATGTAAATAAAAAAAAATTTGAAAACTATACAAGTTTTAATAATATAGCGAAATGAACATGAAATTTCTTGAAATTGTTCGTTGTGCAAACAATTGTTTGACAAACTGTATATCATCTTTTCCTCCATGGGGGATGAGCGTATATTAGGCTGCGTTCATGGCTACGCGTATACGCGTCGCGATTTGATTTGCTATTAGCGATCAATTACATGTGTGCATATGGAAGTGTTTATGGCGCGGCGATTTAGCGAAAATGTTAATTTAGCCATCGCTAGCGACTGTCAGCGACGTGAGCGACGAGAATTTATAGTTCAAAAAATTTGAACTTTTTAGCGAATCGCTCATACACAATGGATAGTTTTATTGAAGTTTGTTGAAATTGTAGCAGGCGGGCGTGAAAGTAAGGAGATTGACTTTGTAAATAACAGTTTAAATGCATTGACGGTGTAAATAATAGCTTTCTAATAATAAAATGAGTTTTCCTTTAGCGCGCATGTTGTTTAATATTACTGTTGAAATGAAATAAAGTAGGCGATAATAGCTCCGTCACTATATTACTGTCAATACATGAATAAAAGTAGGCGAAATCGCTCCGCCATAAACACTCAATCGCTAGAGATTTCTCTTGTAGCGATGTCGCTCGTAATCGCGCGACGCGAATACGCGTAGCCATGAACGCAGCCTAAGGTTTATGATGGCGAATTTTGCCTTGATGCGATTGGTTACAATGCGTTCGCTTATATCTTGGAAACATCAAACTAAGTCTAGCACTTTAACAAATCTGCATCCGAATAGTCGCTGTTTCTGCTCACTTTAACATGATCCGTAGTAGTTGTTATAGTTTTTCATGCTTGTTTTGCCCAGCCCATCCCATCGTATTTCCAATTTATTAGATATACAACACAGGGCCATCTGTATCCACTACGGGATTGAGCGCTGCCGTTGGCCTTCCGGTTCATCCACCACCATCTCTGTTCAATATGCCTGACTTACCCTCGAGATTCCTAGATAACCTGTTGTCCGAATATGTCGAAGCAGCTCATATAGCTTCGCCTGGGGCACCAGGCCGGGTAACCATTCCCTGCCATTCTCACCAGGCTGTTTATAATTTAGTACTTTTCGCCTTGTTATCAACACTCGAACTTACCGTTTAGCAAGTCAAATCCGGTAGGATGGACTAGTACCCGATGGTTACCACTTGGAGGTAAAAACAAGTACAGTTGATGTGTAGTCAGAGTTACAACCACTGGGCATTGAATATAAGCCAATCAGGGTCTACCCTCTTTCTGCAACATTCAACTACACGGAGATTATGGAATATAACATGACGGGCAATTTTTGATCCCACGTTGTGCCAACATGGTTTTATTTGCACTCTTGTTGGAACAAGAGGGCTTATAGGGTGTCACCTGTCATACGTTCCATGAGCACAGTTGTTGGATACGGGATATTACTAGATTTTTTAAGCTTCTCTAGACTTGTAGTATTCAGTCGAAAACTGTGGTAGTTCTTCTGCAGCCCAAACATATCGTTCAAGACTCATAACTCGTTTACTGAGCTTAATCTTTGTTTTATAACAGCAGCAATTCTAACCATCCCCATGCAATATATTAAGCTATAAAAAAAAAAGAACAATTAAAACCGAATCCTTTCATAATGTTGTCGTATTCTACCAATGGACCTAACTTATCCCATCAAAATACCATGCAGTCCGTAGGCTACCAGGTCAACGACAACTTGATTGCAATTAAGTCGATTGATACAACAAAAGAACATTGACACAAAACAGCAAATTCCATTTGCAAGGACAACCATTCCCCCAGTTGAGCATTCGGCATCAAATTGTGTGTCCTTTAGTCACTGTCCCTATTTATCGATTTTCCTATTCTTTTCGATTTCAAACTCATCTTGTCGTTGTAATTTTTCCAGTCTGTTGTGTGTTTGTTATCTCATTTCGGAGGTACACTCGCATTGTCCACTCTGTACAACGAGAAGCCCAACTATGACCATGCGGAGGAACTATAATGGTTTCATTCATCGTCTCCTCGCTGTGGGAACTAGGTTATGTCCTTCCTTTGCATTGGGTTTCCTTTTATTTATTTTTTTTTTGTTTTGTTTGCTCCACTTGTACTGTCTTACGAGGCTTCTATGTTTCAGAGTTCTCCCACATAATAGCAAGGGAATTAAAATCGTTAAAAAGGATACCAATTTTCAGAAACCCCACTGTTAACACACACAGAGCTTAAATTCATGTCCTATGTCCTCGTACAAATCGCATCATGTAACGGATGTGTGGTGCAAAATTTACTCCTAAGACATGCCATAAATTCATCGCCACCATCAAGGAGGCTACCTGCACTCCTGTCTTTGACGAAACATAGAGGTGAATAAACACCATCATTCGACTTGGTGACATCATGCATGTGAAGGGTGTGAACAAATTTCAATTTATGTCATTCTTCCCTAGCGCTAAGAGAACGACTTCTCCCTGCAGTCTTTTCAAAGGAGTTTATTGACTTTAGTCCATCCTTCCGGGAGAAGAAACAAATGCACAAAAGAAAAGATAAAAACCCACCTCAGTATCTACTTCCTCTTGCATTCCTGAGCTTGCATCACATTTTAACGTAATTAATGCAATAAACTTGTTTATCCCTCTTCCAGGTGATTATCCTTTAAGACAAATGAGCACAGCTAGCTCACGTACACATGCAGCGCTGGCGTGGCGTATCGCGCCATACCCAAAAGTCAAGTCATTATAATTATTATTATGAAGATAAAATGCCGTTATTAGTGCAACACACGTCCTGTGCGATAGTACAGCGAACGAAATTTGCATCTTTGTTAGATGCAAATGGGTGTCAAGTTGTGACGAAGAAACCAGGCACGGCTACAATGTGTACACGAGTATCTGTGTATATGGCATCTAAAGAGCACTGATGTTGCATGCCGTCGTCGTAATCTATGGCATCATTAAGGAATCAGGCAGGGAATTCAAGTGAAACAATGTGGAAGGGGGTAAAACTTTCCAAATGAATAATATTCACACATTTAAAGATTTCCCACAAAGAAAAACGAAATAATGTCTGTGTGGGAGGATGCTTAAATGTGATGCGAATCGTTTGGCTATTATCTGATATCACTGATTTTAATTAACACATTAGGTGAATATACGAAAAACCGTAACTAATAGAAATGTCCTGATACGTTTTCATCAGGTTATATGAACGGGTAGCCGGCAAGCACGATACATCTTTCAATTTAAGTAAAAAACTTTTGTGTGAGGTAAAGGGGACCTTATTACCCTGACCCATAATGGTTTGTATTCGTGGAAAACGGAGCATGGCCTACTTTCAGTGGTGGCCGCTGGATATCTGAAAGGTGAACTAACGACCAGAGTTGGATCCATCGAATCCATGAGCTGAGCTATCTTCTCAGGAACTGGGAATGATGCCCAGGCCTCAAGTCCCAACCATAAAAGGGAAAACCTATTGTGATAAAAAATACATGATATGCCTCGGATGAATAAACCAAAAACAGAGGAGGACTCATTATAAGTGATTACTCTTTCTGCGAAGTCAACGATAAAATGATGACCGGATTAAGACCAAAAGTCACCTTCTGAGCATAATTAGCGCACAAGCCCCAACAGAAGAGAATGACGACGCTACCAAGGAGATTTTTTTCGCGCCATTTGTCAAAACCTACGAGCAATCCCTCAAACATAGCATGGAAATTCAAACAAAAATTGAATGTCAAAAATAAGAGAGAAGTGATCTTCGCTAAGAAGATAGAAAAACACAGCCTACACAACACCATTTCCAGGCTTAGGCTCATTAATTTGGATGCGGGGAAATCCTCACGTCACATGGCACCCATAACGGCACCTGTTGGAAAATGATCTTAATCAACTATCATCACTATGAGCCATAGATTGGCAATCACAATACAACTCACCCTATATTTGAATTTTTTTTCTTTAATATTGTTTAGAATTAACTGTCTCTCTCTCTTATTGAATTTTGCAAATGTAAGACACATTCACCACACTTGTTTCTTACTCTCTAACGTTACATTTTTTCGTCTTATCGATAACAGTCAGTTAGTTTTTTATAGTCAGTCTTTCTTCAACAGCCAACGAGTTCGGTTGGCTTATGTCAGAGACAATGCTGTAATTTTTGGATTAACATTTAAACATTGTAAATTAAATACATTAAACACTTTAAACACATATCATACATTCATACACAACACATCTTATTTTAAAATCACAATACACAATTACACATCATTCACACAGGAGAAGGAAGCGGAATCACAAAAACGGTTGTATTACATTCAAACAATCACACATATATATATATCACTTAACATTAACACATTGAACAATAAGACAATCATCATTTAAATCCTAAACATAATTTTGGTCCTTCAAGTCCGGATTTGCCGGAATCATTTAAACATATGAATCAAACGATTATATATATTAATTAATCTGTGTAGTCGATAATATAACAAATCTTGGACAAATTAGAACCACGTGCTTTGTGGGTAGGTCGCGCGATTTAATACCTTATATAAAAAGACATACGGTGAAGTTTATATTTACGGTTACCACCAGACCAGACAATTTATATACTTACAGTTACAGTGTTAGATTCACCTACGGTACATTAGCTAACTGATCTTTGGTAATTAGAAACATTCTTCTTTTCGGAAACGTTTTTTTTTTTTCCTTCTTGATTAACCGAACAGTTGTGACTTCTTTATGAAAATGAACAAGGTCATAGCCAAACGCGGTCGCGCAAAAGGTTGCATTACTGTTACGGCAACATTCGCTGAGTCAATCAATGCAACAACGTCTCTTTCAACTCTTGAATTCCGACTCAAAAGGCTTGATGAAGCTTGGAAAGAATTTGTAGAATTACAAAACGAGCTTCTAGATTTTATGGAGTCGCCCGACTACGTAGATCGCGAACCTGAATACGCGGAGTACGAGACAAAATTCTTGGAAACTCATTCACTCATTGCAGACGCCATTCTAAAACTAAAAGGTCAAAATAATAGTGACAAAATCGTTTCGCAACAAACTTCATCTTCCCAAGACCAACAACCCACGTCCTCAAAAAATATCCAGCTCCCGAAAATTTCCATACCAGTCTTTTCGGGCGATTACAAAGATTGGCCCGCATTTAGGGACTTATTTTCCGGGTCTGTTGATTCAAATACGACCATCACGTGCGCTCAAAAGTGTTATTATTTGAAGTCGTTTCTTCGCGGAGATGCAGCAAATCTAATTAAGCATATGGCTAGTTCTGAAGAAAACTACATCGAGGCGTGGGATAGATTGGAAAAGCGATACGATCAGAAGAATCTGATCGTACAATCTTTTATCCAGTCATTCGTATCACTCCCTTCATGCAGTACAGCCAATATTCAGTTGCTTCGTAAGCTTTCCGACGGAGCAGATGAAGCCGTTCGAGGACTCAACGCCCTGGATTCAACCTCTCGAGACCCTTGGTTAATCTTCCTTTTGATACAAAAGTTAGACCATGAATCTAAGCAGGCTTGGGCTGAGGAGGCAGGGTCTAGAGATGACTGTTCCATAGATGAATTCTTAGAGTTTCTCCAAAAGCGCTGCAATAATCTCGAATCGTGTCTTTCAATTTCTCGGCCTAATCAAACGCGTAATCGATCTTCGAATGCAGTTCGTACTCATTTAGTAGAATCAACATCAGGATGTCCCAAATGCAAAAGCAATCACACCTTGTCACATTGTCAGGAATTCAAAGCACTTAATCTTGAGACTCGTCGAGAATTTGTTAAAAATAAGTCGCTATGTTTTAATTGCCTTCGTCAAGGCCACGCGTCAAACAAATGCCATTCAACGTTTCGGTGTCGACAATGCAATTCGCGACACCATTCTTTGGTACATCCATTGGAAAATATAGCATCCAATTCATCTACCCAAGTTGCTCCTGTTATACCTACTTCGTCCAATTCTAGCCATTCACATCCTCAACAAGGTCCTTCCCCACTTGTCGTCACTAATCACACCATCGAATCTAACCATTGTCGTCTCGCCACCATCCTTCCTACAGCATTAGCCCACGTTCGTGATAGCCAAGGAAACCTTCAAACAGTTAGGGTTCTTCTTGACTCAGGATCTCAAGTATCCTTTATAACGGAGCAAGCTGCTCAACGTTTGGGGCTACCTCGCAGGCGGTCTCGGATTCCAGTATTGGGAATTGCATCCACATCAGCTGGAGTTACTAATGGTATTGTGTCTCTCAGCCTTTCATCGCGTTTTAATTCAGATTCGATAGAAATCAGCTGTTATGTGTTATCAGTTGTAACTTCCGAACTTCCCACATTTGTTATTAAAAACATTCCCAAAGAATTTATCCCCTCCGAACTCGCTGATCCTAACTATAATCTACCTGGCCCCATCGACATCCTTATTGGTGCTGATAAGTTTTTCAATATAATTTTGGGGGCTTCAAGGTCAGACGCCGCAGGAACCCTTGTATCAATACCAACAATTTTCGGTTGGGTAATATCCGGAAGACATCAACAGCTACCTAATGAGGAATCCCCATTAAAAACATATTGTATTAGTCTGGATCATACTCGAGAGTTTGATTTGGAGAGATTTTGGAGACTAGAAGAAGTATCCAATCAACCCCAATTGTCTCTGGAGGAGCAATTAGCGGAGGATAGGTTCGTTCAAACTCATGTTCGTCGGGCAGATGGCAGATATGAAGTACAATTGCCATTTAAACCATCAGTAAAATTGGATTTCGGAGATTCGTTTAATACCGCTCTCGCTCGTTTTAAATCAATTGAACGTAGATTCAAATCCAACCACGAACTTAAGACTCAATACTCGGCATTCATAAATGAATATCTTTCCCTCGGGCATATGGAGGAAATACATCCAAATGAAATCCTTTCAACTCCAAACCATTGTCAGTATTATCTCCCCCATCATGCAGTATTTAAAGGAGATAGTAGTACCACCAAAATTAGGATTGTATTTGATGCTTCTGCGCAATCAGTCGGACGTATATCTTTAAATAATGCCCTTCTTGTCGGTCCGTCTATACAGCGAGATATATTTTCAATCTGCTTGCGTTCTCGCCGTCATTTGTATCTTATGACAGGAGATATAGAGAAAATGTATAGGCAGATTTGGATATCGAAACAGCATACTGACTTTCAGCGGATTGTTTGGCGTGACGATCCAGAAGGTATCCTTAGACACTACCGTTTGTTGACGGTAACCTATGGTACGTCTGCGGCTCCATTCTTAGCGGTGCGAGCTCTTCAACAGTTAGCTATAGACTCGGCAATTACTCATCCTCGTGCATCAGCTACTATCCTAAATGATTTTTACGTTGACGACGTGATAACAGGAGCGGATACTATCGATGATCTCATAGCAAAGCGGGAAGAACTGGTTGATGTACTCAAATCAGCTGGTTTTAATCTTAGAAAATGGACCACAAACTGCTGGCCACTTCTTATATCTCTCCCAGATGATCAGCGGGAGCTTTCTCCAGTTGAATTTGAAGCATCAAATACAATAAAGATTCTTGGCTTGCAATGGTGTCCATCAAGGGATTCCTTTTCGTACAAAGTAAAGTTAGGACTTTCGGACTCATGTACTAAGCGGAGCATCTTATCAGATGCGTGTCGAATATTTGATCCTCTAGGATTTCTAGCGCCCATTGTGATTGCGATTAAGATCATGTTTCAAGAACTATGGAGAAACCAACTTAACTGGGATGAAGAAGTTCCCACGAATCTTGCACATCGATGGCTAGCAATTAGAAAGGAACTACCCCTTGTCGAATCACTTTCCATACCTCGTATAATGCTACATAACAACAGTCATTGGGAGCTTCATGGCTTCTGTGACGCATCCTTGGACGCGTATGCAGCGATTGTTTACTGCAGGAACATAAATCAAGATAATTCAATTTCAGTAACGCTGGTTGCAGCTAAAACAAAGGTCTCTCCTTTAAAGATTCTATCGCTTCCGAGACTCGAGCTGTGTGGAGCCTTATTATTAACCCGCCTTCTAAACAAAATTAAGCTGTCATTGCAGATACCTGATGTTAATACGTTTGCCTGGACAGACTCGTCTATCGTTCTTCATTGGCTCGAGGCAGCTCCAAAAAAATGGTCTGTTTTCATTGGCAATCGAACATCTGAAATATTAGCATCGATCCCAAGGAAATCCTGGAACCACGTCAGATCTCCATCGAATCCTGCCGATGCAGCTACACGAGGGATGTTACCATCGACGCTGGCAGTATCGGATATATGGTGGAAAGGACCAAGATGGCTAAGCCAGGACAAAGAGAAATGGCCATTGTCGAACTATATCGTGGAGGACATAAACTCAAGCCAGCTAGAGGAAAGAAAAAATTCTACCTTTAATGCCCAGGTATTCGCTGCAAATACTGAAATTCCTAATCTGTTTGAAAATGTTATACACAAAATTTCGAATTGGCTTAAAGCAGTGCGTGTCATAGCATACATTTTTCGCTTTATTAACAACTGTCGGTCCGCAGCTGATTCGCGTAACACAAATTCGCTATCTACCGAAGAATTCTTTGTCGCTAAAACACATTTAATAAAGAGTGCTCAATCGTGCCTATTTGCTAAGGAAATCAGAACTCTAAAAAGCCATCGGCAGTTACCATCAAAGTGTAGACTTTTATCACTAAATCCTTTTATCGACCCTCAAGGTGTTCTTCGCGTCGGCGGTCGGTTGGAACACTCGGAATTATCTTATTCGGAAAAACACCCTATAATATTGTGCAAATCCCATATAATCGCTAAACTAATTGCAGAATATATACATAAAACGCATTTGCATCCGGGAGCCACGCTGTTATATGCATTATTGAAACAAAATTACTACATACTTGGGAGTAGAAACCTCGCGCGAAAGGTTGTCCATTCGTGTATCATGTGCTTTCGCCAACGACAGGCCAGTTCGAAACAGATCATGGGAAATCTTCCCTCAGAAAGGATACGGTATTCACGCCCATTCAGCAAGGTGGGCTGCGACTATGCTGGACCCATCTCGCTACGATCGAACCGCGGTAGAAATCCAAAATTTACGAAAGCATATATAGCATTATTCGTTTGTTTTGTGAGTAAAGCTATACACCTCGAACTCGTCGGGGACTTATCTTCTGAGGCATTTTTACTGGCCCTAGATCGATTTGTGGCACGGCGCGGTAAACCATACGAAATCCTAAGCGACAACGGAACCAACTTCCACGGCGCTAAACGATTGCTTAACGAACTCTTCCGACATCTTTGCAGCCAACAACACAACAATATCATCATCGACCACTTATCTAAGGACAACATACGCTGGAATTTTATACCCCCTTCATCACCTCATTTCGGCGGTTTGTGGGAGTCTGGTGTGAAAAGTGTGAAATTGCATCTAAAACGCGTTATCGGTGACACCAAACTAACGTACGAAGAGATGTACACCCTGTTGTCTAAAATCGAAGGTCTTTTAAATTCACGGCCAATGTGGTCAACGTCTGATACCGACCCGGTTGCACTTTCCCCTGCTCATTTTTTAATAGGGGAGGCGTACACTGCTGTTCCCCAACCAGATATTTCTCGCTCTGTTTTGTCAATTAGTAATAACTGGTCTCTTTTGCAGGCAATGCTTCAAGGATTCTGGCAGCGCTGGCATATTGAATATCTCACCTCATTGCAGCAACGACCCAAGTGGCAAAAACCAGAATCTAACTTAGCCATTGACGACATAGTTTTACTCAAGGAGCCAAAATTGCCACCCTCTAAATGGATAATCGGACGAATCGTAAAAACTAACCCTGGAAGCGATGGCAAGTGCAGAGTTGTCACTGTTCGAACACAGCATGGGGATTACATTCGGCCAACAATTAAGGTCGCCGCATTGCCTATATCTGAAAGGCCGTAGGCTTTCATGGGGGGCTGGATGTTGGAAAATGATCTTAATCAACTATCATCACTATGAGCCATAGATTGGCAATCACAATACAACTCACCCTATATTTGAATTTTTTTTCTTTAATATTGTTTAGAATTAACTGTCTCTCTCTCTTATTGAATTTTGCAAATGTAAGACACATTCACCACACTTGTTTCTTACTCTCTAACGTTACATTTTTTCGTCTTATCGATAACAGTCAGTTAGTTTTTTATAGTCAGTCTTTCTTCAACAGCCAACGAGTTCGGTTGGCTTATGTCAGAGACAATGCTGTAATTTTTGGATTAACATTTAAACATTGTAAATTAAATACATTAAACACTTTAAACACATATCATACATTCATACACAACACATCTTATTTTAAAATCACAATACACAATTACACATCATTCACACAGGAGAAGGAAGCGGAATCACAAAAACGGTTGTATTACATTCAAACAATCACACATATATATATATCACTTAACATTAACACATTGAACAATAAGACAATCATCATTTAAATCCTAAACAGCACCTAATGATCGAACTTGCAACTAAATCGATCATGTTGCAATAAGGCACTCCTCTAGGCTGCTAGATGTTCCTACATTTCGAACAACCAACATAGACTCAGATCACCACCTAGTTACTGTCAAACTTCGAGTACGAATTTCCAAATAAACTCTTCAGCGATCAGATAAAACGCAGACTTTAACCGATGACCGGTGTAGTCTATGCCAACCGTCTTGAGCACCCGACATTGTTAAAATGAATGGCCGTGTTCCAGATTTCATATTTAGTAAGATATCAAAGATGAAGCTCTGTTCTCATTGTTCAATCTAACATTTTGTCCAATGATCTCTCCTCATTGGTCAAAAGATATCTTACTGCTTCAGAAGTGTTGGGCTTCTCACAACAAACAAGCAAACAAAACAAAAAACGGATGCCTAAATAAGCTCTAAATGTCCCATAAGAACTACGTTGATCGAAGTAAGGATGCAAAACACAATATGAAAGAAAAGTACCATTGTACTCTGTGATAGGTATTTTGTCTCTCATTCACACCCTTTTGTTTTCCGTAAGGTGCTTGCTAACAAAAGCTCTTACAATGTTTCTGTAGTAAGCATTTCAAATAAGCAAAAATATGAAAGAATATTATGTATGTAGGGTTGCCGTCCTTTTGTAAATAAATTTAAAATTTTTTACGATAACACTTAACTTTAAGAACATTTTCAAAGCTCTAAAACCAAAAGCTAAAATGTTTGCACTTGTTCTGCTTCGTCGGCCAGAGAGTTTTCATACCAAATTTCAATACCTACTCTAGCTCAAAATTTAAGGCCCAAAAATCGGTGACACACAGACGGATGGAGGGACAGACAGACACAGCTAGATCGACTCAGCTAGCGATTCTGAATCGATCTAATAGTTTGAGGTATATATATATCGAAATTATTTCTCCATGTTATAAACTTAATGTCAAAATTAATATCCCCCATTGTGTTCAAAAACTGAACGAGTAACCAAACAGACACTGGTAACTCTGAATGCAGATCATTATACCTTATCCCATAGGGGTATATTCGTTTTGATACATAGTTTGTAACATAGAGAAATAATTTTGCTGAGTCGATTTAGCCATGTCTGTCCATCCGTCCGTTCGTACGTCACCAGTTTTTGGGCCTTAAACTATGAGCTAGAAAGATGAAATTTGGTACACGTGCTCTTTGTTGCTCCCAGCAGAACCAGTGTAAACATTTTTTTAAATCCGTCCACTGCCACGCTCTCTCCCAGGAATTTTGAAAACGTGTCTGAACAATATATTTTGAGAATCTCAATATCTTTATTTCATATGTATAAGGTTTTTTTCGCCACGCCCACTTTTTGGGGCGTTTTCAGTAAAAAAAAAAAAAAAAACGTTTTTCGGTACCTCTTTTAATATATTCGAAAAAAAAACTTTTGAACATTGGTTATGCTAATATAAACATTTCCTCCTTAGAACATTTTAACCCATTTTTGGTGGCGTTTTCCTAAAAAGGCCATTCGTATACCCTACCCCATAGTATATGCAGGAGAAAAACGTCGGACCATAAAAGATTTTCTATATTTCATCGACTGTAAGTTGTAAAGGAAAGTTAACATATGGAAGGCTACAATCCGCTGTGCGGATCGTTGAATACCCTTTCCCATCCTATCTGTAAAACTTAAATCCCCAAAAAGTGGACATGGCTAAGCACACGATGTGGCTAAAATAAAGAAAATGTCATGGTGACAACAAATTCATCAGACTGCTTATAAAAAACTTTAACGGTTCTACAAAAGACAAGGTTTTCTCCTGCATATGTTATGGGGTAGTGTATAAAAATGGTTTTTATATAAAAACGCCCCCAAAAAGTGGGCGTGGGTTAAAACGGTCTATGGACGAAATGTTCATATTTATATTACTAATGATTCTGCATCAAAATTTTTTTCGAAAATTTTAAAATTTGACCGAAAAACGTTTTTTATTAAAAACGACCCCAAAAAGAGGGCGTGGCAAAAAACTTTATATGAACGAAATACAGATATTCAGATTGTCTAAATATGTTGTTCAGAAAGTTTTTCAAAATTCCTTATGGTTTGGCCAAAAAATACGTTTTTCTAAAAAGGGGGCGTGGCAGTAGGCGGATTTCAAAAATTTTTACACTTGTTCTGCTGGGAGCAACAAAGAGCACGTGTACCAAATTTCATCCTTCTAGCTCAAAATTTAAGGCCCAAAAACTGGTGACGTACGGACGGACGGACGGACGGACGGACAGACATGGCTAAATCGACTCAGCTATCGATTCTGAGTCGATCCATATACTTTGAGGTATATGTAGCTAAATTATTTCTCTATGTTACAAACTATGTATCAAAACTAATATACCCCCCTATGGGATAGGGTATAAAAACACAGTTTGGTAGAGCATTGCACATTAGTGGTGTTCGGTTTATGTACGAATCTCTTTATTTCAGCGTTCGTCCGAAGATAGGCTTGAGGGTAAACTGATTTGCATTCATAGTGTAACGAGCATTGCGACTATATTGTTGAACGGAAGGGAATGCAGCTGGCTATTTAATTTGAACATTGATTCTTAAAATAGCGATAAAACAAGGTAAGGCAGGAGATATTTCGACGATGTTCAAGCGAAACTAAAGAGTTAGCTATTTCTATGTCTCCTATACGTTTTTTCGCACTCGTTTGAAATCTATCTAGTTGAATACATGTTTAGGGCGTATAAACGCTTTATACAAGGTGGCGCAAAAATAACCTTCCGATGTTTTTTGGCTGTAATTTAAAAAAAAAATGAAAAAGTAAATAGTCACCAATATTCCGCGTTCTGGAGCAGTGTAGCATAACATTGTTTATTAACGTGTATTTCGCATGTGTTTACTACACAAATGTCAAAACAGAACTGACATTAGGGGCCAATCGCAAAATTTATAGCATTTTCTGATAGGAGGATTACTTTTGCGCCACCTTGTATATTGTGGCCTGATCAGAGGGGGTGAAATATTTCTTACATGGATTAAGGAAGCCTAGACATTTTGCTGCGTTTTTTTAGCGCCTTCGAATATTTGGTCGTTCCAACGAAAGTCTTTACTAACACACATACCTAGCATGGAAAGCTTTTCGGTTTCTTCGGCGTTACTGCCATTAATGGATAATGGCTGTAGATTTTGGTTTCGCTTTAATGACAGAAGACAGCATTTAGTTTTGAAAGCGTTGAATTCTACTCTGTTGGATTTACCCCATTTGATATAGAGAGGTGCCACTCCAGGAACGATGTTCGCAAGTTTTACCAAAGTGTAAAACGTCAAAGCCAAGGATACAAGGCTCGAACAGAATCCTGTCGAGATGAACAAGGAAATATTGTATTTGAGACACAGTCGATGCTGAGGATATGGAAGAACCACTTCTGCAGACTGCTAAACGGCGATGACGAACAACATTCCGCTGTCAGGCAGAACGAACCATTTAATATTGGCAACGACAGCGAAGACTGCCAACCACCCGACCTGAGTGAAGTGAGGATAGCAATATCTAAACTCAAGCTTAATAAGGCTGCCGGAAATGACGGCCTTCCCGCTGAGCTCTATAAGGCCGGCGGAGATGACTTGGTAAGTAACATCCACCAACTCATAAGCCAAATCTGGTCGGATGAAAATATGCCTGAAGAATGGAACCTCAGCATCGTTTGCCCGATCCACAAAAAAGGAGACCCTCTGAACTGCGCCAACTACAGAGGCATAAGTCTCCTCAACATCGCCTACAAGATCCTATCTGCCGTAATATGTGAACGCCTGAAACCGTTTACCAACAACCTGATTGGCCCTTATCAGTGTGGTTTTAGGCCAGGAAAGTCCACAACCGATCAAATTTTCGCACTTCGGCAGATCCTGGAAAAAACTCAAGAAGTCCAAATCGATACCCACCACATATTCATCGATTTCAAAGCCGCATATGACAGCATTTATAGAGACGAACTGTATAGAGCCATGTCTAACAAACTCGTCCGTTTGTGTAGGATGACGATAGAGAATTCTCGCTGCTCCATCAGGTTCGGAAACGATCTCACCGACACATTCGATACCAAAAAAGGATTTAGGCAAGGCGATGCGCTGTCATGTGACTTCTTTAATCTGATTCTTGAGAGAATTGTGCAAAACTCCAAAGCCAACACCAGAGGCACAATTTTCCAAAAGTCGGTGCAACTACTAGCATACGCTGACGATATTGACATCATTGGTAGGACTCAACGTGATGTCACAGCCACGTCTGCTAGTATAGAGAAGGAAGCGGCGAAAATGGGTTTAGCAGTAAATGAGGGTAAGACTAAGTATATGCTGTCATCACGAAAGGACTCACAACATCGACGAATTGGACAGAACGTCACCATTGACAGATATAACTTTGAGGTAGTACGGGACTTTGTCTACCTCGGCTCCGCTATTAGCTCTGACAACAACATCTCGTCAGAAATTAAACGAAGAATTACTCTTACCAACCGCTGTTTCTTCGGGCTAAGAAGGCAATTTAGTAGTAAAGCCCTTCACTCGAACTACTATGGTGATCCTATATAAGACCCTGATCATCCCAGTCCTGCTCTACGGCGCTGAAGCATGGACCGTATCAAAAGCGGATGAAGAAATCCGTGGTAGATTCGAGAGGAAAATTCTTCGAAAAATCTTCGGTCCCGTTTGCGTTGACGGGCTATGGAGACGAAGATTCAACCAAGAACTATACGAGCTGTACAGCGACATGCCCCTGGTCAAAAAACTCCGCATTGGACGTTTAAGATGGCTAGGACATGTAGAACGAATGGACACCAATACTCCGGCTCGCAGAGTCTTCGATTCCCAGACATACGTCGGACGCAGTAGAGGAAGACCTCGCCTTAAGTGGTGCGCACAAGTGGAAACCGACCTCAACCAACTTGGAGTGCGCAACTGGAGGCAGTTAGCTAAGGACCGGGCTAATTGGAGAGGCATGTTGGTTGAGGCCCAGGTTCATTCCGGACTGTAGCGCCACTAAAGTAAGTAAGTAAGATAATGTTGTCAAGGTCGGAATTCAATGAGCTTGACACTTTTAGACTTTTTGACTCCATTCCTGCTAAAGTGTTTGTGTAGACCAAAGAAACAACGTCGGGCAAAAAATATTTAACAACGAGTTATAGAAAAAATCCAACGGTTTAGATGACTAGGGTAAGTCGATCTAGACATATCTGGTTCCTCACCACATCACTGATTCTTGAGGCTCAAATGATGAACTTTATTGATGCCATTTTGAATGTGAACTCCTTCTTGACCTTAGAAGAATGTCAATCTTTTTTGAAAAATTTCTGAAAAAATAGTTTGATTTCGGTCAAATCGGAGAATTCTCTACCGAGATTTCCGTTCCGACTAGCATTTCGAACAAATCATCCGAAGAAATCACATAATCGCGCCGCGGCATAATGCGTCAAGCTAAGCATTTTTGATTCAATGCGTTGAAATTCTTCCAAGGTTGTCCGACGAAAAATTGTTACGGAATGCATCGTATGCGATTGAGTAAACTTAATTTATTTTGCTCCGCCACGGATGAAACTTATTTTTGTTTTGGAAATTCTTCCGAACGGATACCTCGATAGGGCTTAATATTTGTTCTATACACATTGCAACAAACTTCCCAAGTAATATAGAAGAACATGGTGCTTGATATGGAGTTTGAGCAAATACAATAAAAAAACCTATTTGCTGTTTTAAGATTCTTATAATTTTAAGTGAAAAACTAGATGTAGTTTTTTAGATTTTCGGGATTTAGTAATTTTGGGGATTTTGGATTTTCAGAATTTCAGGTTTTTGGTATTATGTTCTTCGGGATTCTGACCGACTCCCATTAAATTGTTTCCACTAGCTTAGCTATGAATATTTAATATATTTAAATTTTTTTTGTAGAATTTAAAACTTAATCCTAATTGATATAATCAGACGCGTCCAAGTAAAGATCACCATTTTCAGCTAAAGTCGCTCCGTCACTTCGTGAGATATACCGTACCTTAAGATAATCGCTATTTTTTGTTTAGAAAAAAGCTTTCAAATCAAAGTATAAACTCAAAAAAGTTTAAACTTCATTATTACTTTTTGAGAAAGTCTTTTTTTTTCATAATTTGACCTTTTGACAAAAACTTGGCATGCAGATATGTTTATAAGCACCTAACTATCCAATTCCAAACAGCTGGTTAAAATTCAATGTTTAATTTTCGGATGATGATAAATTTATGAATTACCGCTAAGCCAATTTTTAGCAAAGTGTTGAGTATGCAGCATTCTTATACACGTCTTCACCATCTTAACTTCACATTTATATCAACATTGTTAGAATCGTTTTCGAGAAAATCAACATTTAAAAAAATTGTAGCAAAATGTACCGTTGAGTAACGTTTGAAAAATCTGAGTATCCAGTCAAATTCAAAATATTACATTAAATACAAATTTTCATTTAAATCAACACGGTTTTTTTTGAGAAATTAGTCATTCTCAAAAGTAACACAAAAGTGCATTTTTGGCTAAAATCATTCTAGATACTTAATTTTGATAAGCAACGTTAGAGTCGTTTTCGACATAATCGTACTTAAAGGAAACCGTTATAAAGAAGGTAACGTTAATTTAAGTGCCAGAAGTTCAACTCCAAAAAGTAAGAGTCATAATATGCTATACGGTTCTTATAAGAACAATCATCATGTTGAAGATAAGCTGTAAATATTTATCATAAATTCATAAAAATACTCAACTATAACCTGCTAAACGAAAAAAAAAATTAAAAAAAAATTTATTTGTGTCCAACATTGGTTTGTATGCAGTATGACCACGCTATGTTTTCAAAGTGCCCAGGGAAGATTTAACATGCCTTCTAAAAATTAGAATAAACGACATTTTTCGGGCTTGTTTGTGGTTACGCTATTACTACACTGTCGCGTTTGGAATATATGTCAGAGTCGTGTCGTTTCAACCCTCATTTATTTATTTTTTCAATCCCCTAACGACAAACTACATCTACTACTGTTTCGGGTTAAGCTCATACCCTATGGAGTAGCTTTAGTTGATTTACTTTGCCAAATTTCAAAAGTGTTACAGTGCATGTGCTACATTATTTCTTTAGTACATTTTTAATAATCGGCCATCTATTTTATTACCCTGCATTCCATGGAAGCTTGCATGCATTCCACCATAACAAGCTGCAAATGCCAACAATCCTTGGATAATATCCTTGACATTTTCCCCAAAATTACCCTGATGACCAGCACAATCCCTTTAACGTTAAAAAAAAATAAAGAATGTGCCTTCCTGTCTAAAACAATTACCATGCATACTTCCATGAACTCAAGACCGACAAAACAAAAAGGCCGACTCTATACTGTATTGTTATGTTAATTGCTTGACTAGTCCACGTACATGTACATGCAGCTAGTACCCACATGCGGAGGGTAACCATTTTCCAACTGCAGATCCTGAAAATCTGGCTCACTGGCACACAAATCAAAATCACCATCTGTCCTCAGAAATCTATTGTTTTCAACCGCAAGATGACAACACTTCCACAATAGGAGATGACGGGACATACTGTAGTTGCAGTACTGCACAAAACGTCAAGGAAGACGGCCTACTCTCACTCTTCCTTAGAACATGTCACATATGACGGTGGTCGTACGTGCTGGCTTAATGTAGAGCCGGCATTAACTCATGTACGGAGTATGTTGCCACATCCTGTCCTGTGACATCTCTTGACAGTATATTAATAAGACTCCGTTTCCAGTGACTCGTTCAATTCTAGTACACCATCGCATCGGGATAATTTTTTTTTCACTTCAAGCTTTACTCCAGGAGCATAAAATAAGCGTGTATGTGTATATATCATGGGTGAGATGAGAATCCTTGCTTCGTCTTCATTTGCCATTGTGTTGCATGCAGGTTTCCATTTCGGACGGTGCTGCTTCTATTGCTGGCGCCGTCGCCGGTAGAATAGGTTGGCATGAGTGTGTGCCCATTCTTATGGCACCCGGAACACCACACACACATACACACAGCCGGAGAGATGAATGAATGATTCTATTATTATTCAAATCATATAATTTCATCAAGAATCCTATCCAATTTTCAGTAACTTTTGATTAATTTTTGCACACATATGTACACATCCTTAAGCGTACGCATTCATATATGGTGTATGTGGGAATGGTTGTAGGGTAGGTGTTGTACAGATGTGTGGTGAAAAATATGACTTTTTAGAGGGATGGATATCGTATTCGTTATGCCAACTGTGGAACTATGGGTTTAAGCTTTCTATTGAATAAATGGGTCCAACATGCAATCGGCCAGCTGATGTGATATGATGGGATAGTGCAGGAGAAGGACGTATGGTTTGTGATGGGTCGATATATATCATTGATTTTGAAGGCTTCGTCGTTATTTTTTAAACTTGATATGAATTAACGACAGTCTCAGTGTTTTTCTACAATTGATACGATAGTTTCAATCAAGCAAGAGCTGCAATGTTTTCCGTTTTCATTCCATGTCAACATTTATAACTCAAGACGTAGAAATTAACACCGCAAAGTCATCATTCGCATTTTCTACATTAAGCTTACCTCATTTTTTTATAAACTTTTCTTAGGTAAGGCGAACCTATGACGCTTCAGGAGATGGATGATACATCCAGATGTTTATTGACTTTGTTGTTGTTCGTGTGTGACTGTGGGCCGAAACTGTGTCTGGTATTTCATTCAAATGCAACGAGTATTATGGATGATTTCACCAATTTGCTCCTAACGTGTTCTGCTATAAAACCTATAATAAAGAGAAAGATCTCATACAAGTCACCGCTGAGCCAAAGCTTGCATTGGGCTAATTAAAACCATTTTATATAACCTACACAAGGTTCAACTAAAATGTTGTTTGGGACTTTGGGACATTAATATCGTCATCAGAGGAAATCGAATAGCGAAACGCCCACGGGAATGTCTGTTGAGGGCCTTTGCCTGAGATGAGGATGCCTTTAATCTATTTCGTTATTAAACAAGCTGCTTATAGTTGTTCAGTTAAATTACTATTCCACCCTTAAGCTGGAGGTTCAGTCTATAATACAGGGTTTCTTCACCTTGGTATTAATAAAAGATATAATCCACTATGGGTGGTCGATCATACTTCGACAATATGAACAATTGCGTGCAACCAACATCGACTCGAACAATTTCCTTGTTGTAACCAATGGATGAATGGGAATATCTTCTATGGTGATGTTACCGTCCGTTGTGAGCCTGGGTTTCAGCATATGTCTCTTCAATTAGCTTCCTCAAGTTGGTTGAAGTTTAGGTGTGATGATAGAAGCGAAGTTTTCATAAAAGGAACACCTTAAAAAGATGTGCGACATAGCACCTATTACTTACTTAAGTGAAGCTACAGTCCGGGATGAACCTGGGCCTCAAGCTACATGCCTCTCCAATTAGTTGGTTGAATTCGGTTTCTACTTGTGCGACCGACGTCTGGCTGGAATTCGAAGACTCTTCGAGACGGATTATTGGTGTCCATTCATTCTACATGCCCTAGCCATCTTAAACGTCCAATGTGGACTTTTTTGACAAGGGGCATGTCGCTTTTGTTTCCATAGCCCGTCAACGCAAACGGGATCAAAGATTTTTCGAAGATTTTTTCTCTCAAATCGATCAAGGATTTCTTCATCCACTTTTGATACGGTCCATGCTTCAGCGCCGTAGAGAAGAACTGAGATAATCACGGTCTTATATACGATCTCCTCAGTAGTTCTAGTCAGGGCCCTTCTTCTTAGCCCGAAGAAACAACGGTTTGCAAAAGTAAATTTTTATTTAAGTTATGACGTAAACTACACAGATAAATGAGTTTGAGTATACCAAACTAGACATGTCTCCGTCAAAGCATGTAAGGCCGTAAAAGTAGCTCGGGTAAGAATAATTACAAATATTGGAGGACACATATATTAAATAAGACTTACTCTATATTCTGTATGAGGCGCCCATATGGTCTAAGTTAATACAAATTTAGTTCTAACAAAAAATGAAAGTTAGTGAGTTCTGCTTTTCGGACATTATCTGATATTATGTGCTATATGTGTCGGCGGGAATGCTGTCAGGGAATATCATGGTTAATGAGCTACACATGATCTAGAACGCCAAAATCCAGACCCGAGCTCCAGCGAAAGATATCAAGCTGAAATAAAAATGGCAAAGCAATAGAGAGTGGCAGGGTGTGCAGCCTCTATTCAACGTTGTATAAGTTTTATGAATAAGGTTTTTGCGTTTAGAGGCATTTAAAGGAGTACATAACTTTATACACTCCTTATAATGAGTTTATGAATAAGGCTGATAGTATTTTATCGGATATTAAAAATGCATAGACCGGACGCACGGAGAATTGTAGATTATAGTTTTCTACCTTAGTCAGTTATAAACACTGCTTTAGAGTAGATTTACCCAAAAAAAAATGCGCAGTGAACTAACGAGTATATTGCGCCAAAAATTAAACATTGAACAATTCTTAATTTTGTCCAGCAAAGCGAAAAATATTGTTTTCGTGAAAATGTGCGACCTCTAGATTTTGATTGATTCTTACATTACAATAACAGCGGAACATTAAAAAAGTGGCTTTTGAAGTTCCGTCCGTCGGTCCGTCTATCCGTAAATGTCTCTCCTGTTTGAACAGCTTGGCCGATTTTCTTCAAACTACGTATGACCATTTTGTTCTTACTTTTTTTGTAACGCCTAAAAAACTACACATAACGTCAATTTGTTCGAAAACGGCTCTAACGAATTTTTTTTTTTTTAATTCTGACCTGCCTAAGCAGTAATATACACATCGACCTAAAAGATATATAGTGCTTGCCGTCAGATGTTTTTTAGGTTAGTAGCGCTTCTACTTTCCTAATGTAGCTGATAATACTTTCAGTCGAAGATTTCCTCAGTTCTTCAGGACTTAAAAACTCCCTGAAGAAAGATTCCCTTCTCATACCGTAAAGGGCCGGGCATTCACATATGATATGCTCGGCTGTTTCGTCTTCTTCTAGACATAGTCTGCACTCCGGTGAGTCGACTAGACGCATTTTGTTTAGGTGATATCGCAGACCGTGATGACCAGTTAGGTAGCCTACTAAGTTTTTGATATCGTGCCTGCGAAGATTTAGTATCTTATAGGCATCTGATTTGAAGGGCTGAATAGCTCTTTTGGCCTGTCTTAGGCCTGGGATATTTCCCCGGTATGAAACACATTTGTTTTGTTCCCAGTTTTGTATGACCAGATTTATGGCTGATTTGGGTATTGCACAGAAGGGTTCAGGTCCAATTAAGGGTGTTTCCGAACCTTTTCTGGCTAGTTCATCAGCTTTTTCGTTACCTTCAATTCCCTTATGTCCGGGGACCCACCATTTTGATTTTGATTAAAATTAACATATCTAATAACGGGTGTTCCATAAGTCATACAAAATTTGAATTTTGCGCCATCTAATAGTAGGTACAGAAAAAAATGAAAACAATGCGACAGCTGACAGTTCAGGTTAGGAAAAATGGACCGCTATACGAAAGAACAACGCATTTTCATTGTTGAGCAATATTTTATTTATTTTTAAACACTATGAACATAAAGGGTGATCAAACAACAATTCATCTTTATTATTAATCTAAAGAACCATTCTTGACATTCACATTTTAAAGTTAACCCCTTTCAAAATGTTCGATGACGCATTCTAGCATATTCGCCGGTATATCACGGGTAATGTTGGCCTCTAATGCTTCAATTGTAGCTGGCTTATCCACAAACACGTTAGACTTCACGTAGCCCCAAAGGAAAAAGTTCAACGGAGTGATATCGCATGATCTTCCTGGCCAATTCACTGATCCGAATCGTGAAATTAATTGTTTACCAAAGCGGTCTATCGATATTTTTCTCTGTCTCTCATTGTTTCACGAATGTGTGGCATGGGCTTCAATTTCAGGCAAAAAATAGTCCGTTATCATGGCGCCGTAACGATCCCCATTTACAGTAACGTTAGCGCTAGTTTCATTTTTGAAGAAATACGGACCAATGATTCCATCGGCCCATAAACCACATCACATGGTTGTTTTAAGTTGCAGCTCTTGAACCTCTTCCGGTTATTCTTCGTGCCATATATGACAATTTTTTTGCGTATTGACGTATCCATTGAGCCAGAAGTGGGACTCATCGCTGAACAAAATATTGGTCGAAAATATTGGATCTCATTGGTCCATTCACTGAAACGATGACGCAATGGAAGGTAAGCCGACTTCAATTCTTGCGTCAGCTGAATTTGGTATCCCTTCAAACCAAGATCTTTGTGAAGAATCACCCGTGTTGTTCCATATGACAGGTCAAGGTGTTGAGAATGGCGCCGAATCAATTCATTGCGTTTTTCTCATGCACTGTCAGCCACAGCCGCTATATTTTCAACACTATGAGGTCTATAAGGTGCGAGGTCTATTCGGTATTGTGTCATCAAATAGTGAATATTGGGTCTCCGCACGAAAAATGTTTATCACAGAACGTGAATTTTCGTATTTTAATTGAACGATTTGCAAACGTTGTTCGGGTGTAAGTTTATCTATGATGAATGAATACTAAATACTGAATAGAAAACACATGGCAACTTGACACGACGCACGCTTCATCTGTCGAAAAACTCCTTTTGAAAAAAATACCTCTAGAAGTAGTTCCATCTTAATTGCATACCCAGTAAGGGAAATTGTCATTTTTAACACTCTGTCTGCAGGACGGCTGGCTACTGAACTCTGTTCCTAAAAAATTATCAACCAAACTCCTTATCATGAAGGCTGTGCGAGCGTATATTGAGTTAAATATTGGCAATATTTTCATTGCGTCATAATGTCTTACATTTAAAAGTCACCAACCTAATAACCACAATAGCAATAAAAGGCACCTCCATGGCTGTTCGTCCTGGTAAACTGAATCGAATACAGTTTTAGACCCCATCAATCTATTGCTCTTCGGGTAAAACTGCCCATTATTTCCCTTTTGACTATCTTAAGCAGAGAAACCAACTCCCTTTGGACCGTTATACTCTTTTACGTGTGATCTAATGATTCGAACACGAGTACACGCCACTATAGACATAATTAATTGGCAAGAGATTCTCCTTACTCCACATTATGTTGCATTCAAGTTGCAATATTTTACCAAGACCGTCTGACATTTACATCGATAAGACCCCTCATTCATCAGCCTGTAGCTACGAGTGTCCTTTTAAGCATGCAGCCCATATCGATGGAATGGGTAAGAGTGTATGCATAGTGCTAGTGAAGAAAGTGCAAGCAAGTTTCCAGGATGTTTTAGCTTAAGAAACACATACAGAGCAACACGAGTGGTTATGCACAAAAAGATAGAAAATCTATTAAATGCGATAATGCACCCTTGTCCTGTCTCTACGGTCCTTTGTACAGGGATTATGAATAATGATGAGACTCTATCTGGCAATGTCTTTTTCCTTTTTATGTCAACTTCAGTTTCACTTCAACTTCACCCGCTTCGAGGAGTAGGATAACGGAAAGAAAAAGAAATCCTCTCAGAAAACGATTGAGAATTCAATTGGACGTCGAAGACGACAACAACAACAGCATCAGCGGTAGGAGCAGGAGCACCACTAGCATCGACATCAACATCGACACCACACCGAGACACACGAAGTGAAAGCAACGCGCAATGAATTGAAAAACCATTGAAACCTAATGACACGAAAGAGAATAATGACAAGGATAACATGCATCCACCCGCACGTATAACCAAAGCCCCACGCGCGATGATAAAATGCCGAGCTTGTTCAGCAATCATTCGAGCATGAATGCACTCGATGATGATGTCGTCGTCGTTCTCCTAGTTGTCGTTGTCGCCGTCGTCATCATCGCAAGCATGATGCACAAGGAGCCACTGTTAAGATGGCAGTTTGTCAACTTTCGGTGAGGATTAATAACGCATTCAAACGAGGATCTAAAGGACTTGAGCCCTATAATCGTTTCGATTGCTTTCCAAACAGCGCAAAAGAACGGATACTGTCAGCGTTAATTTTTCGAGAGTGCCTGATAACGGCGGACCTAATGTAGCGCGCGACTCCTTTTGCCTTAATCATTAAATTTTATTCAAAAAATCACATGAAACCGCAGAGCTAATTAAAACAACATAAGCCACTATAATTCATTCAGCAATGGTGAAGTGGGTTGCTTCGCCTTCGTTGCAATTTATTTCCCGAGGCAGAGCTATAAAGCCTCATGGCGTCTAGACATTTAACAAGAAAATAAGGTATTATCCTGTGTGAAGAAAAAATCCCAACAATTCAGTTCTGTTATGTTTTTTTTTTTTGGTTCAACTTTTGCTATTCGTTGCTTGCGCTTCGAAAATTGTTGCAGGATCATTCCCATTCCATTGCATCTCCCAGAAGCAGGATGGAGCAATGGCGAGAACGCGGAACTTAATGAGCTGCGAAGGACACCATTTTGGGGTCGGTTTTACAGACCAACGCAGTACTTTTATGTGCCCAGGCCAATGCTGTAATTTACATTTTTCGTTTCGTGTCATGTCGTTACAATTTCATGATGTCCTTAATTACCAAAAGGACAATTTTTTTTGTGTTGCCATTGCCATCGTATTGGTGTGAGCTAGCTCTAGGTCGCCGTTGACCCTGCTTTTAAGTTGCATAAATGAATGAATGTGCAAGGCTGGATGGATGCGATTCGGCTACTCGGCTGCAGGACGATATTTGTATGAGAGTGTGCTGCCTTTTTGGTGGAGTATTAGGAGGGATAATGCTGTTAGGAAGAAAATGCTGTAGCGGGAACTAATCATTAAACACTGTAATGGGATTTGGGGATTTCTGAGTCTTTACTAATGTTGGGTGCAGCATGAATTTATGGCGGAAAGATGGTCATTAGATCCTGCCAGTGGAGGGTTAAGTAAGCGGAATGCGCAAATTAATTTCTGGGGAAATCAAGCGAAAATATGAAGTACGGCGAATTTAATTTTCTCTTCGCTCTTCGCTGGAGTTGTGTGGTAGAGTGTGCTGCTGATGGTGAAAGGTCGGTCGATGGAAGTGCAGTAGATACTCGAATATTGGGAGTAGGGAGATTTGCTTTTCCAAGTAGTTGCAAGAGATTTGACTTAAGGTGGTCTGGTGGATAATCACCGTTGGAATTTTGAGTAATGTTATATTTTCTGGTATTATCCACATTAGAGATGAATTGTTTTCAAAATTGGATAGCAATATCCCTTCATCCGATTAGGGACTTTAAAAGTATACCATGACACGATAGCTCGCTTTGTAGGTACACAATTACATTTCTGTCGTTTTCAATTCATGTCAACCTTTGCCTTGCTGATATCTAAAAACCACCACAACAAGCTCGTTTATTCTATTAATGACTGGAGTGGCGTTACATCTGCTAATCCTGCTTAGTGATGTCGATGACAAATACTACATTTGTCATTTGCCCTTTGATTAATTTTATTGATAATGAGACTTTAAAGACGCTCTTAACTGGTTCGATTTAAGCCGGGTCGATAAACAACTGGTATTAACCGATCATTAAATCTCAATCACTGTCACCGATAAGGCTTTGATAAGACTTTTGGAAAACGTACATATTATATGGCTATTCTTCCTTTTCCTTACCAGGGTTTATTTGTTCATTGGTTTTTGTATAAAACATATTAGAAGGCTACAATCCGCTGTGCGGATCGTTGAATACCAATCCTTAACATTAATTTCCTCAAAATGTAGGTTTTATGGCTATGAACAATTGTTCAGACTGTTTATAAAACACTTTTATGGTTCTACAAAAGACAAGGTTTTTCTCGTGCATATGTTATGGGGTGGATTAAAATGGTCTATAGACGAAATGTTCATTTTAATATTACCAATGATTCTGTATCGAAATATACCCCTATGGGATAGGGTATAAAAACTAGCTGGTAGAAGAATATAGATTTGGTAATAGCTCGAGAATATGTTATTATTTTCGTCAAATCAGAGTTTCTTTCTAGAACTGTAAAGTTTTGAGCTCTCAAGAAGCTCAAAGATACCGTCATTGGTAATGTAATTATTTTATTCCATCAAAACTTAAGCGCCTATGAGGCTTTGGTTTATGTTGACGAATAGTAGCCCAAGTCTGTTTACAAATGTTGTATTTTCTGAATGCTTGCAATAATGCAATTTCTGCTTTATAGTCTGTATTCCCTTAGAATAATAACACTAAGATAGTTGATTTGAGTGATCCTATAGTTATAACAGAGTACATTACACTGTTATAATAGAGATCATGTGTAATGCACGAATTTCAGCCATGCTAAGCACCGAAGTCTATCTAACACTTCTTGTATTCCAATCACCCCATATACCTCAAAATAGCATACGTTCCCGCGAAGTTGGGTAACCAAAAACAGAACGATACTCCCACAAGGTGTCCAACCTCGTAATCAGGCTAAGACACGCAGTCTGAATACCAGACATGTCTAAGAGACTCCCGTAATACCAGACAACAGCCTATGGTCAACCTCAACCGTAATCATATTAATGAGTTCCTTACAATCCAGTTCATTATCTCTAAGTGTACTCAGTACAACTACTAACCGAGATCAGTGATCAGCAGCCGCACCAAGTAACTTTTCCAACTACATGACTACATTGCTTTATCGAATATTAATGTCATGCTTTTCGGTATGATCTCTTAACTTTACGGTCCTTCATGAAGCTTGTTTTGGTTGGTTCACGATGGGCATTCACAGATTACCTGCTATAACAGCATTCGCCGCAGATTGCCTTAGTACCGGACGACAGGATATATAGCTTTACTGCCGCTTCCTCCATCCACCACCCAAGGACGCGCTTAGTTGGGAACCAACCCCCCCAGCATTGACTACAGCAACAAAATACTGAACATTCGTAAAAATTGAACTTATGTGTAATGATTCAAAGCAGTTTCCTTAGTGCAAGTGGTGCCTAGGGTATAATCATACGCAAACCTATTGACAGAAAGAGCCGCTGTGTGTAAAATGTGCTGGAAATCATCAGATTAGATAAGAAAACTCCAGCTATTTGCAAAAAATTTAGATACAACCATCCCGCAAATTATCTCGGATGCAAAGTAGCTAAGAAGTTGCGAAAAATACGGACAAATTTACGAGCAATAATTCACAGGAAATAAATTCAAATAAACAAAAGCCAAAAATTGCGCTTAAAGCCAATCTGAATTCCGATCGGATCTTGTATATCCAAAACAAAATGTACAAACTACATTTGCAAGCTACAGTATTCGATAACGCTAAACAAAATCTCACCTGACCCCGCCCAACTAACAATTATTCTTCTATAGGGCTGTAATAATAGAAACGATGCGTCTTGTAGTGTGGTCTAAATCAGACTGAATTTTATTAAATAAATTTATTCTTACGTTACAAAATAATTCTTAGTCAGCTGTCTTATCATATTTATATTCGATACTTAGATTCCTATAATGTACTTAAATTACCTTACTCGTGCAGACAGGTATGCAGACAGGTATTTGCATAATTGCATGTCTGGCATTACACCTTTACCCTTTTTAAAAGTGAAGTCTTAAACGAATTTTTGATATAAGATAGAAGGGTGATCATTCCCACATGAAAAAAAAATTCGTGTAAGACTTTGCTTTTTTTCACACATAATTTTTTTTCTACATATACATAGATACCTTTTTTTTCATTTATTTAGTTTGGTTTATTTTATCAAACAGAGTTTTACAGTCTCTTATAGATAATTTATATAATAATACAAAATAAAAATTAAAAAAAAATTTTAAGTATGTAAGTAATTGGTATGTACATGTACAATCGTGTAAGTAATTTTATTTAGTTTCATTTCATTTACAGTGATAATTAGATTATGGCATACTTAATAATATATGTAAGAATATAAGTACCTAGCATTTAACAATTCTATTTTTATGAACTATTACATTTTTATTTGGAAGTTTTATTTCAACATTTACTCCAGTAACATTTACAATTTTAAATGGACCACTGTAAATAAGTTTATGCTTATCATAAGGTTCGTTTTTTAGTAAAACGTTATCTCCTATTTTAATTTCTATTGGTCTTATGTTTTTATCATATGTTTTTTTATTTTGTTTCTTAACCTTTTCTAATAGATTTTGTGCAATTAAGTGAGTAGTTTTTAATCTATATTTTATTTCATCTGAATAATTATCAATGTTATATAAGGGTTCTATATCGGTTTTCATAAAGTTATCTATGGATGTATTTTTTCCAAAAATAAGTTCAAATGGAGTATATTTTTCATTAAAGCCAGAGAGGGCTTATGTTATAACAGAAAGTGAAATATTTTAAATGAGTTTCCCATTCTGTAATGTCATTGACGTAAGCTCGTAAATATTTGTTAAATACGCGAGGGTTACGTTCTATTGTTCCTAAAGATTGGTGGTGGTAGCTTGTCGAGAATTTCAGGTTTATTTTTAGTAACTTACACATTTCTGTAAGAATTTCATTTTTGTATTCAGTACCCATATCAGCACGAAGTTCTCGCATTGGGCCATATATCAAAATGAATTTATCAAATATAGCTGTTGCTACTGTACGGGCTGATTTGTCAGGAATTGGTATAGTGGTAAGGTATTTGGTTAGATCGCACATTAAAGTAACAGCATACTTATTGTTATTACCTTGGGCAGAAGTTTGAAGTGGACCAATTGTATCTATGATAACAATATCCATTGATTTTTGTGGTGTAGGAGTGAGAAACATTTCTTCGACTGTACTTGGTTTTACCTTTGATAGATGACAGACTTTACATTTTTTTACATACGCCGCGACGTCTCGCGTCATATTTTTCCAATAGAATGCTTTACGCAGATTAGCGTATAGCTTCTTCTTCTTCGCAATGTCCTCCTATCAGTGGATTATCATGAAATTGTTGTAGCAATGTTAGCTTTTCCTCATCATTTACAATTTTCTTTGGTTGATTAATGAGAGTCACATGTAAATTCTTAAGAATTCTAGCGCCTACTTCTTTCAATTGGTTAACCGTAAAATATTTGAAAAACGTGTCATTCAATGGCCATTGTAGTTTAAGAATCGATCGGTCGTTGGCTTCTTTTTGTAGCCTCGAAAGAATACCCTCAATGTACTTTTCGTTAACCACCATATTCGGAATCCTGAAACTAAATATTTTTTGAAATTACTTATAATTTCAATCTCGTTTTTCTGCGCGCTACTTTTCGTCCTAATTCTTGGAATTTTTTTTGTAAATCCAGTTTCAAAATCTTCGTAAATAAATACATCTTTATTTTTCATTTCGTCAGAAGTTTTACATGCTTTGTTTTCATGTTGTTGGCGTCTAGTCTTTGATCTAGTTGTTATTAACACTTTTGGTGCTTGTAATGTTATTTCTTATAATTCGTCTATTGTAATACGTGATAATGCATCGGCAGAAACATTTGATTTACCGCGAATGTACTCTATTGTAAAATTATATTCTTCCAACTCCAAACGTATTCTAGTTAGTTTGGATGATGGATCTTTCATACTAAATAGATGCACAAGGGGTCTATGGTCTGAAAAAACAGTGAAGTGGGTGCCGTAGATATACGGACGAAAGTGTTTAATTGCATAATAAATTCCTAGTAGTTCCAATTCCATAATGGGCTTGTTCTGTTCAGCTTTTGTAAAGGCTCGGGAGAAAAAGTGGATTGGAAGGTCGTTTCCTTTGTGTACCTGACTAAGGACTGCGCCGCATCCTAGTTTTGATGCATCCGCCGTCACAACGAATTCTTTTTTAAAACCTGGATATTGTAGGATTTTAGGTTTTAATAATTCTAATTTGAGCCGTTGGAAAGATAATTCACAAGATTCATCCCAAATGAATTCTACCTGTTTTCTACTTAATTTATTAATTGGTGCCGCCAAGATGGCAAAATTCTGTATGAATCGTCTATAGTAATTCATAAAAGCCACGAAGCGTCTTGCTGAATCTTTATCAGTTGGTCTGGGGTATTTTTTTATTATCACTTCCGCTTTACATTCATCTGGTAAAAGACCATCTGCTGTGCATTTGTGACCAAGAAATGTTACCTCTGTTTTGAAAAAATTACATTTTTGTGGGTTAAGCTTTAAATTGAATTGGAGGCAAACATCGAATACGCTTTTGAGGTTGTTGAGATGGTGTTTTTCGCTGCAACCAATGACTATTATATCGTCTACGTAAAGGAACGCTTGGTCTGGAGAAATACCAGCGCAAGCTATAGACATCATGCGTGAAAAGGAATTAGGAGCAATATTTAAACCAAACGGTAATACTTTCCAGCGAAAAGCACCTTGTTCAGTACTAAATGAAGTGATGTCTCTGCTGTCTTTATGCAAAGGGATTTGCCAGAACCCGGAAAATAAGTCAAGTGTTGAAAAGTACTTAGCTCGGCCAAGAGCGTCCAAGATTGTGTCTATGCGTGGTAGTGGAAATTTATCTGCGATTAACTTTTTGTTTACTAGTCTGTAATCAATGCACAATCTCATTCGCTTAGTATCACCTTTTTTTGGAACTAAAATTATAGGCGAATTATAGTTCGATCGGCTTCCCTCAATAAGATCATTTTTTAATAATTTATCTACTTGTGAGTTGATTTCAGATTTCTGAGAGTGAGGTAAACGGTAATTTCTTACATACACTGGGTTTTGATCATTTATGCGCAGTTTCTGTTCATAAAAGTTGTTCACTGTCATTTTGTCAGTTTCAAGGGCAAAAATTGATGAATATTGACTACACAAATCTAATAATTTGGGTTTTATATGGACTGGCATTTTATTTTTTAACGTATCGAGAACGTTTTGTGTTCTTTGGTCGGTATTATTTGTTTTATTTATACTGTATGTAAAGTAATTATCCAAATCGTCTGTTATTAAGGTATCATTTCGAACTGTTATTGGTTTGTCGTTTACATTTATAACACGCAAAATAGGTTTGGCTGCGTCAACGATGCCTCTAGCAACGATGACACCATCAGCTTACTCTTGTGATTCGACAATCAAGGGTTTCGAGTAATTTTTAATTTGAAAACAACGAAAGGTTTCACATCTAGCTGGTATAACAAAACCGTTCTTTGACGGACCGGAATGAAGAGGAAGTTTAAAGAGTGTATTGCCCAACAAGAATGTAATATTCATATGGTTGTAATTAATGTTGCATTTATGCTTTCTTAAAAAGTCTTTACCTAAAATGCCGTCGAATGGCACATTGAAATTATTGTTAACGACATGGAAGTGCTGCGGTATTTCGAAATTATATCCTATGAGATAGGTGTTAATGGTACCCATGGTAGAAATAGACTCTTCTGTTATACCTTTTATATTAATCTTCTTGTCTACGTCAATTTTGCAATTATTTTGTAAAGATTCAAATTTTATCAATGAAATGTCAGCTTGGGTGTCTATCAGAAATGTGGAATGTCCTTTTGCGTCACTACATCTTAACTCAATGAAGTCGGAGTAATTGGGATTTAAGGTGTAGATGTAAGTGTTGTTTAATTGTCTGCATCCCCCAGTTGAGGCTCCTGAGGTGCGTTCTCGTTTTCCGTATAACGCACGTTGCGTTGACTTAAATTGTTAGTGTTTCTATAATTTTCTCTACCGCTATTGTCCCTACCTCTAAAATTGTTGTTCCTTTTGTTGCCTCGATAACTATTGTTTCGATAGTTATTATTTCGATACGTATTGTTGCTCTGTTGATTAAATCGATTGGAACTGTTTGAATTATGTACGTAATTATTTTGGCTTCTATAGTTCCTAAAATTATTATGGTTGTTTGATTGAAAGGATAGAACTTGATGATCTTGAATTTCTGTCGCTGTTTCGACGACAAGCTTTGCAATAGCTTCTTTCGGGGACGAAAATGATGAAGATGCTAGAATCGATTTGACTAGATTTGAAGTAGTATTCACCCTACACATATCAATGGTTCTCTCTATAGCCATTTCCTGAGCTTTTTTTAAAGGCAACCCTTCGAAAACCAAAGCCCTTTGAAAGGCGTCGGCTAAGTCTTCTGCTTGGTGCGAAAAATCTTGCATATTGTTTTTGTTAGCTTTCAAAGCCAACATCCTGCCTACAACGACTTTAGATGAATCCGGTTTAATACAGTTTTTCAAAGAGGTTTTAATCTCTTCTAATGTCGTAGGATTTAAGGGAATGCACTCTAGTGTCTTTCCTTCGACTTTTGTCAAAATGAACTTTAATAAGAGGTTCATTTGGTTTGAATTAGCTACACTCTCCAATAGATCGACAGCGTTTATAAATGGAGTGAGTGATAATGGATCGCCAGCATAATTTTTGTTTATTGTTTGTGCTGCCAAACGGAGCAATTCCATATTTGATATTTCATTTGCCATTTTCGTATATATTGATGGCGCCAAGTCTACCTTTGAAGTTTGTGGCTGTTCTATCGGGAGTTCTTTTGTATCTTCTTCTGAGCTTTCGCCCTCGTATTCGTTGTCTGATAATATGTCGGCACTTATGGGAACTAGTATATTGCCATTATTTTTGGGAATGCGAACCTTGCATCCGATTCTGCCAAAGCAGCGAGCTAGTTTTTCTCTGACTTCAACCAGTGTTTAATATTAGATAAACAATGATCAACTAATGCATTATATGTGCCTATAAGCTTATTTTCGTATTCTCGAAGTTTTTCTCGATTTTTTGATACTTCGCGATGGAAGGGAATTAGCCTTACGGCATTCTTATGTGCCTTTAGGAATTTGTTAAAGGTTTCATAATTTGACATGGGGAAAAAAAAAATACTCGAAGTGATCTTATTACTACGGGTTAAAAAAAATGCAAAAACGAAAAAGAAAATATGATATTGGATATAAAAAAAATCCACGAGACAAAAAGAAAATATGATATTAAGATGAGCATTTACAAACATTTTTTTGAGTCAATTCTAAATACATATGTTACATAATATGGCTTACTTTATTGTTGTGTCGCCGTCAACGTTGCTGCATATGTTGCCGTACTTCTTGTGGCTGCTTGTGGTGAGGGATGTCAGGGGAGCTGCAAGTTATTATTTGTTGGGGGAATGGATTTGCTTTTTTTTGTTTTTATTGTATATTATAGTCTTTGAACTTTGTTTAAGTTTTGTGTTCTTTAAGTATGTACGTTTTTTTTTTTTTTTCTTGTTAAATTTTTGTTTTTATAGTCTTTAAACGTGGATTGTAGCATCACCGTCTCGTATTATGTTTGACGAAAGTCGATTCTGGAAAGCTATTCTTTGAGTTAAGTTTTTTTTTCAAAGAAAAGCGATATCCTTTGTACACTTTGAATAACAGATTCAACACGATCGCGACAAGAATGAGTCGAACTAACCACGTTAGTTCGTCATTGTGAATATGAACGGAGTATTCGATTTTTATGTTGTTGTTTATTAATGGGTTCCACCCATTTTTAAAATTTGTTAATTTGATATTCAATTCACTTTTCCCGAGTCGCGGCTGTCACGGTCGCCATGTAATAATAGAAACGATGCGTCTTGTCGTGTGGTCTAAATCAGACTGAATTTTATTAAATAAATTTATTCATACGTTACAAAATAATTCTTAGTCAGCTATCTTATCATATTTATATTCGATACTTAGATTCCTATAATATACTTAAATTACCTTACTCGTGCAGACAGGTATGCAGACAGGTATTTGCATAATTGCATGTCTGGCATTACAGGGCATAAAAAAGTAATTTCCACAAGCAATTATTTCTATAGGCCTTATATAGTACTTGTGCGCGGAGGTTGAGCATTTTGGCAGTCGATTGTTAGGGCAGAAGCTTTTTAAGACATTATGCAGGAAAATTTACAAGCATAACCAAAATTATGATGGCGTAACTTCTGTATGGTTGTTTTTAAGCTTCCGGAGATGTGTGTACATGTACTATACGTTAAGATGTTTCGGTAGAACTTCGCACGAAGTTAATAGTATGTATGTATGTATAGAGCTTACGAATGAAGGCTTAAAAAAGCTAAGATTAAAAGATCGGCAAAAAGGTGAAAAGAAGGTGAAAATATCGGAAACAAAGTGAAACGGTCTAATGGTTAGCGTGTTGGACTACCGTGCGAGAGAACGCTAATTCGAATCCCTTTAGATAAGAGTTTTATATAATAAATTGCATTGAATTTCGTACTTTTAATAATTTTTTAGTTTTAATAATTAGAAGAGATTGAAATTGGAATTAAAAAAAGTAAATAATATAAGAAAATATGAAAACAAAAAGAATATAATAAAAAATGATGTTATTTTTCAAATTTCAATATTTTCGGAAAGACTTTTTGCGAAGCCTATAATTTGCTTCTGTACTGCTTTTATAAGCAAACAACATTTTTTCTCTAAGGCTTATTAGAAGCATTTAAAGAAGTCTTATAGAAGTAAATAGCTTCCTAAAAGTGCGCCAACTGTTTTTCCAAAAGACTTCCTACAGGTAATACTGCTGGAGGGGAAATAACTTCGATAGGGCTTTATCATAGCGAAATTGTTAGTTGGGCGTTTCTAACGTTTTTTCGATTATTCTTTCAAAACTTGATGAACAAAGTGAAACAAATAAACCTATTTTGGACAGGCTAGGTAAGCTCGAAAATAGTATTCGCAACAAACGTACTCCACCGTTAAAATGAATGATAGCTATAACTGGGCCCTTGCAGTTATAGCTATCATTGAAAAACCTCATTAGAAATTTTCTTTTACTCCTTGCTTTTTTTTTTAAATTCTATCATTGGCGAGTCGGTGAATTTTGAAACAATATTATCCGAAAATATTTAAATTTTTAATTAAAGTTTTCACAGAAAATCGCTTTTTGTTTTTCAATGATCAAATGATCAAACCCAAATAAATATTTCAATTCTATCATGTTTGGTGTTCCAAAGAAGTTGTTCAATGATAGCTGTAACTGGACCCTAATCGTATCGTATCAAAATTTTGTTTTGCAAAAAAACTAACGGTCAGCTATCGGCAACGAAACATGGTTTTTTGTTTTGTTTTGTTTCATTTGGTGTGTGTTGCGCCATAAGAAAGTAGGCAACTATCGTCAACAACGCTGGTTCGAAACATTTTTTTCTTGTATTCGGTGTGTGTTGCTCGTATACAATGGCATGTATTTTCGACAAACACCACCGAAACACTTCAAAACAAAAACGTGTGCTATTCGGTGTGTGTTGCTCGTATACAAACACCCCGGAAACAATTCAAAACATAGAACAAGTTTATTAGGACACGTTAACAAACGGTAACCCCCCAACTAAACAAAACCCTTGAATTTAGACCGATAATAGCAAGCTGCGCTATAAATGGATACTTAGTTGCAATACAAATACAAACATATCAGAAGGCTACAATGCGCTGTGCGAATCGTTGAATACCCTATCTCATCCTATCCTTATAAAACACTAAACACTGAATGAATCTTGTTCAGACGGTGTTCCCAAATCTTTTATGGTTCGACAAAAAACAACGCTTTTCTATGGATATGCTTTGGGAAAGGCTTTACAAATCTTTTTTTAGAATTACGTCCACAAAAAGTATGCGTAGGTCAAAATGATCTATAGACGAAGTGTTTATAGTATTATTCTCAAAATATTTTCATCGAAAGTTTTTTCATGTTTTTTTTTTAACTGTACCAAAAAAATGTTTTTAAACGCCTCATAAAAGTGGGAGTGGCAAAAAACATTTTATGGGCAAAATATAGACATTGAGATTATCTAAATATGCTATTCATATACTTTTTTCGAAATTAATAACCGTTTGGCCAAAAACAATGTTTTACTAAAAAGGGGACGTGGCAGTGGGCGGATTTTAAAGATGTTTGCACTTGTTCGCCACCCTCGGACAAGGAGTATACCAAATTTCATTATCCTACATCAAAATTTAAGGTTCGGTGACATACAGACAGACGAACGGACGGACAAACATTGCGATTCTGAGTCGATCCATATACTTTAAGGTATATATATACCTAAATCTTTTCTCTTATAAAAATTATAAAAAATGGATCCAAACTCGATGGAATAGGGTGTAAAAAGGTTGCTGTTTTTAGTGCCCAAAAATCTCACACTACTGTGATCACGCGTCAACGGTCCTCATAGTGTCTATACACAATTTAGACCTGTCTGCGGAAAAAAAATATATTATAGGCCAATCCACGTAAAGCAATCTACAGCCGAAAAAGCTCATTAGAATGTCGGGAATTCCAACTAATGGCAGTTGCACAGGAATTAATAAGACGCATTAATGAATGACAATGAAATTGTTTGTAGAAAAATCTGATCGAAGGTCAAAATGGTGAGCTCCCTAGATACAGAGCCATTGTTAATGAAATGGCTTATTATCTGGGTACTATAAGAGTTCCATATCCGAAGATTAAATTAAATTGGCCTACAGTTAACTAGCTTAGGGAGACCTCCTACCACGTATTTGTATCCATTCGCTCTATATGTAATGGCCATATTAAAAGTACAATGCAGACTTTTTTTTTACCATTTCGCTGTACAGCTTATAAAGTTCTTGATTGAATCTTTTTCTTTATAGCCTTTCAACGCGTACGGGACGATGATTTTCCGACAAAATGTTCGCTCAAACGACGTTTCGGCGGCACCATCTATTACAGAGTCTCCTTAGTAGTTCAAGTGAGGACTTTATTACTGAATTCCCTAATTTGTGCAAAGAAATGACCGCTGTTGGAATTTCTCTCAAGAATAAGGTTAAATAAGTCACAGAGGATTATTGTTTATTTTTTTTTCAAAATGACCTTTTTAAATTTTCATCTTTTTTTTTAAAATTAATATGAATAACAAAATGTTTTGTTATCTTTCATTGTTGATTTTTGAAATTAAATCCAAAGTTTAATTTTATTTTAACCTTTTGAAAATTATAATTTCATAGCCTTTGTGACATAAGCCTCTTCAGCGATCATTTATTACTCTACGTCGTGGAAACTGTGTATTCACCAGCGGATACAAATTATATTGAAAAAATCTCACCATTCAGAGTTTTATAGCAGGTAACTTCAGTTGTATTTTTATTAAATTTTTAACGTATATATAGCCATTTTTTTTTTGCGAACACGCACGACCATCCGCCAGACACACCCGTGTGTCGTGTATGCCATCAATTTCCTTTTTCGCTGTCAATATAACAACAAAAATCACATGCAAAATAGAGTTCATTGAAAATTCATTAAAGCTTAAAAACAGATGGCTGGTCTGACACCATCATTCGACTATCCCAACCCTACCTTATCGATGGGAAATATTTTATTCGATTAACACCCGCTCCCAAACCCATGTCAGCGTCGAGACAGGTAATAAACGTAGAATGCTCCGTTAACCGCTATTCTGATTTTTTTTAGGAGGGAAAAAATCCACACATTCCATTTAAATCCTGCACCAACAAAATTCAAAGCCGTAACGTAATCTGGCATCCTTTTAGATGGTGATTTGGATTTCCCATCAAAAAATCATCAAGCGAAAGAGATAAACGAATACAACATCACCACCACTCATCGAAATTCTCTTTCTCTTCTTAATTCATTAATTTTGGCCTTCGAACTTTTTGAACATTTAGAAAAAAAAAGTCATTCCACCAACAACTATTATCCTTCGACACCGACACAGTGTGAAAGAGAGATAGCACCACACAAAGTCATTACCGTCGAAGGAATCGATGTCGGAGTGGGTAACGATAAGGCAGCGCATAGGATTCAGGAAGGAAAGATTGTTGAAAGTGTAGGGGAACGGAGTTTTGAGTCTGTTTCCGAAAATGATTTATTCGCCATGTTTATCCCTAAAGACGTCAGAACAAAATATTGTTACTAAACAAGAATGAGAGAGAGAGAGATAGATAAACTCATAAATCTCGTTGTTGAAAAAAATAAATGATTTGTAAGTTCTCCTCTGGGTCTGCTTTCTATATATTCATCAATTGTAGCAAACGACTGGAGGGCGGGCGGTAGGTGGCGATACACTAAAACTAGATCCAGAACGATGTAAGGACAATTGAACCAAAAGCAGATCATTAAAAACGCATTACAAGTCGTTCTCTCAACAAGTTATCAGAGGGATGTTGTTAGGAGTATAGCATGCAACAAAACCCTGGGTTGGCTTTGTTTTGGCCATCCGTCCCCTAAAAAGGGACGCAATTGAAGTGCTTGTACATAAATTGCGCTTTATCGTTGAAGAAAACGAATGCAAATTGCGGTCTAATGTCGCAATTAAAAATTCATTTAAAGAGGTTTTTGTATTCCATTTAAGGTTTGAAAGAAGCAGTAAGTGTTCTACACCATTATAGTCTTGAGATTCTCATCGCTAAAAGTATCTAAGTAAACATAAAGCTTTTCGCTGCGAACTTTGAGAAAGAGTTCAATGAATAAGAGAGGTATTTCACACATTTCCAATCACAAGTTATGAGGTGTCGTTTAGCCGGAGTCACAAAAAAACTTCATTTGCACATATCGGTCAAACCTAGTCTGTATATTATTTTGTTTTAACAGATATGTGTCACAGCGAGATAAAAACAGGATGGATCAAATCAGGCCAACTAATGTTTAACACGAATAATTTTTTTTTATTTTCCTACTTAATTGTTTTTTCTTTTTTGAGGTTTTGATTGAGGAACCGTCCTGGAAGAGGTGCTCTTCGAAATATTCCCACTAAACCTAAGTAACCTAAAAGTTGTGCGTCTAAATATTGCTGTGTTTCAGCAGAGTGGTACATATTTTGGCGAACGTTTGTCTTAAAAAAAATCAGATTTCTCTTTGCCACCTCGTGCATAAAATTTAACTGAGTTCTACTTTTTAATGGGGATATATATGCAACAGAGACTATTAGTCAGCTAAAGCAAAACTTTGAGATGAAATACGGAGCCAGCAATCAGAAACATTTCGTGGTGTAATGGAAAATGCACAACAGAGGGCTAAAAATGGTGCACATTTTTCAGGTGTCATAGTTCTTACTTAATTTTCATAAATTGTATTTCATTAAGTTATTAAAACAAACGATTTTTACTAGTGTAATAAGTATTTCATATTGGAGACCCTTTTCAGAGAAAAGGAGTCCCATTAAACTGTGCCTGCTACAGGGGCCTCCTTAACAATAACTACAAGATCGTATCTGCCGTAATATGTAAATGTCCGAAACCGTTTACCAACAACCTGATCGGCCCTTATAAATGTGTTTTAGTCCAGAATGGTCCAAGATTGATCAAATCTTCACACTTCGGCAGATCCTGGAAAGAAACCAAAAAAGTCCAAATCAATACCCATATCTACTTACTTAAGTGGCGCTACAGGCCGAAATGAACCTGTCTCTTCATGCCTTTTCAATTATCCCGGTCTTTAGCTAAGTGCATCCAGTTGCGCACTCCAAGTTAGTTAAGGTTGGTTCTACTTGTGCGGGCCACTTAAGGCGAGGTCTTCCTCTACTACGTCCGACGTCTAGCTGGGAATCGAAGACTCTGCGAGCCGGAGTATTGGTGTCCATTCGTTCTACATGTCCTAGCCATCCTAAAAGTACAATGCGGAGTTTTTTTTTGACTAGGGGCATGTCGCTGTACAGCCTATATAGATTTTGTTGAATCTTCGTCTCCATAGCCCGTCAACACAAATGAGATCGAAGATTTTTCGAAGGAACGACCAAGGATTTCTTCTATGACATCATGCAGAGTCCAACCAGTGATGTCTATATCGTCCGCGTATGCTAGTAGTTCTACCGATTTATGGAAGATTGTGCCTCTGGTGTTAGGTCGGGAGTTTTGCACAATCCTCTTAAGAATCAGATTAAAGAAGTCACTTGCCCTAATCCTTTTTTGGTATCGAATGCGTCTGTCAGGTCATTTTTGACCCTGATCGAGCAGCAAGAAATCTTCATCGTCACTCTTCACAGATGGACGAATTTGGTCGGTATACCAAAACATTACATGGCCCTGTATAGTGTGTCTCCATAAATGCTGTTGTATGTGGCTTTGAAATCGATGAATATGTGGTGGGTATCGATTTATATTTACTTCTTTTGTTTTTTCCAGGATCTACCGAAGTGTGAAGATTTGATCAGCTGTGGACTCTCCTGGCCTAAACCCATACGGATAAGACCCAATCAAGTTATAAGTAAACGGTTTCAGTCGTTCACATGTTACGGCAGATAGGATCTTGTAGGCGATGTTGAGGAGACTTATGCCTCTTTGTAGTTGGCGCAGTTCAGATGGGCTCCTTTTTGTGGATCGGGCAAACTGAGGTTCTATTCTTAATGCATACTTTCATCCGACCAGATTTGGCTTATGAGTTGGTGGATGTTACTTACCCAGTCATCTTCGCCGGCTCGGAAGCTCGGCGGGAAGGTCGTCATTTCCGGCGGGCTTGTTAAGCTTGAGTTGAGTTTTTCGTCATCGCCGTATAACAGTCTGCAAAAGTGGTTCTTCCACATCCTCAGCATCGACTTAGTCTCAACTACGATATTTCCTTATTCATCTTGACAGGATTCTGTTGGAGCCTTGTATCCTTGGCATTGACATTTTATACCTCTCTATATGCTCGATCGCTCGCTTTTCTTGCTCTTTTTTCTACTTTCCGAACAGCCGATGTTCTTCACTTCTTCTCTGCCTACAGAGCTCAATGACAGCTCTCGTCTTCACCTGCAGCTTAGCATTATAGGCCTCCTTCTTGGCTGCGATCATCTGTCGGCATTACTCTTCAAACCGAGGTTTTCTTCCTGGTGGGCGCAAAAAACATAACACATCAATTGCGGCTGATCTAACGGCTTGTTGGCATCGTTGCTATTGTTCTTTGACATTCGATAGAGGTAGTATGGTGTTCATCGAGAGTTTAAGGGATAAACTCTCGATATTTCTGTTGCTGTTTTTCGTCTTGTTATCGTTTAGCAAGTCAAATCCGGTTGGATGAGATCAGTACCCGATAATTACCGCTCGGAGGTAAAAATAAGTTGATGTGTAGTCAAAGTAACAACCAGTGGGCATTGACAAGTAAATACCAATCAGAGTCTACTCTCGTTTTACAACACACAACCAACTAAACCGAAACCAACCACCATTTTATCGATTTGAAACCGCATAAAACAGCATTTATAGAGACGAGCTTTACAGAGCCAAGTCTAGTTTTAGTATACCGCCCAAATTCTTCCGTCTGTGCAGGATGACAATGGAGAATTCTCGCTGCTCCATCAGGTTCAAAAACGACATCACCAACACTTTCGATACCAAAAAAGTATTTGAGCAAGACCATGCACTGCCTTGTGGCTTCTTTATTCTGATTCTTGAGAGGAACTCCCGAGACAACACCAGAGGCAAAATCTTCCATACCCCGACGTTATTGAAATCTTTGGTCGGACTTAACGTGATGTCATATCCACTTTTTGGGGTTCCGCAACTGGAGGCAGTTAGCTAAGGATTGGCCTAATTGAAGAGGCATGTTGGTGGAAGGCCAGGTTCATTCCGCGTTTTAGCGCCGCTTTAGTAAAGAAGTAAGTACATTCATATTCTTAAACATACGTTATAATTTTATAAGGTTTAGTTTTAACAGTTTAAATTTTAACATTTTTTCAGTATACAAAATAAATAAAAAACATATGAGAGGCTACAATCCGCTGTGCGGATCGTTGAATACCCTATCCCATCCCATCCTTAAAATTAATATCCTCAAAATATAGGCCTTATGGCGATGAAATACAGAAAATGACATTGTCACAATATATTCCTCAGACTGTTTATCAAAATCTTTTGTGGTTCGACAACAAACAACGTATTTCTATTGCTAATGCCTTGGGATGGGGTATACAAATGGTTTTTGTAAGAAAACGCCCCCAAAATGTGGGCGTAGGTGAAAATGATCTATAGACAAAATGTTTATATTACCATTGCGGAAGTATTTGCATCAAAAATTTTTTCGAAAGTTTTAAAATTTGGACAAAAAGCGTTTTTTACTAAAAACGCCCCCAAAAAGTGGGCGTGGCAAAAAACTTTGTATGGACGAAATATAGATATTAAGATTGTCTAAATATGCTGCTCAGTCACTTTTTTGAAATTCCTTACGGTTTGGCTTAAAACTACGTTTTTCTAAAAAGGGGGCGTGGCAGTGGGCGGATTTCAAAAATTTTTACACTTGTTCTGCTTCGTCGGCCAGAGAGTCTATATACCAAATTTGAACTCTCTAGCTCAAAATTTAAGGCCCAAAAATCGGTGACACACAGACGGACGGACGGACGGACGGACGGACGGACGGACAGACAGACATGGCTTAATCGACTCAGCTAGCGATTCTGAATCGATCCATATACTTTGAGGTATATGTATCGAAATTATTTCTCTATGTTACAAACTTAATGTCAAAACTAATATACCCCCCTATGGGATAGGGTATAAACATATGAGAAGGCTACAATCCGCTATGCGGATCGTTGAATACCCTATCCCATCCCATCCTTTAAATTAATATCCTCAAAATATAGGCCTTATGGCGATGAAATACAGAAAATGACATTCTCACAATATATTGCTCAGACAGTTTCTCAAAATATTGTGTGGTTCGACAAAAAACAACGTATTTCTATTGCTAATGCCATGGGATGGGGTATACAAATGGTTTTTGTAAGAAAACGCCCCCAAAATGTGGGCGTAGGTGAAAATGATCTATAGACAAAATGTTTATATTACCATTTCGGAAGTATTTGCATCAAAATTTTTTTCGAAAGTTTTAAAATTTGGACAAAAAGCGTTTTTTACTAAAAACGCCCCCAAAAAGTGGGCGTGGCAAAAAACTTTGTATGAACGAAATATAGATATTAGGATTGTCTAAATATGCTACTCAGACACTTTTTTGAAATTCCTTACGGTTTGGCCAAAAAATAAGTTTTCCTAAAAAGGGGGCGTGGCAGTGGGCGGATTTCAAAAATTTTTACACTTGTTCTGGTGGCACGGACGAGGATCCTATATACCAAATTTCATTATCCTAGCTCAAAATTTAAGGCCCAAAAACCGCTGACGAACAGACAGACGGACGGACGGACGGACGGACGGACGGACGGACGGACAGACAGACATGGCTAATTCGACTCAGCTAGCGATTCTGAGTCAATCCATATACTTTGAGGTATATGTAGCTAAATTATTTCTCTATGTTACAAACTAAGTATCAAAACTAATATACCCCTATGGGATAGGGTATAAAAATTGGTAAACTGTCTGAAAAGCACGTTGTGGCAATGCCATTTACTATATATCATCCCCACAAAGCTTTTAGCCATTGGGTATTAATCGATTCGCCCAGCGGATTGTATTCTCATAAGTTTATACCCTAGGGGTAAATATTTTGTAACATAGAGAAGCAAATTAACTAGATATCTTAAAGTATATGGATCGACTCAGAATAGCTAGCTAAGTCGAATGAGCCATGTCTGTAAATCCGTCGATTTCTTTTAAATCGAAGAAGGATTTCTTCATCCGCCATTGATGCTGTCTATGCTGTCTTGATTAGGACTTTGATGATCCGGGTCTTGTATAGAATTTTCTGGATATGCCACTGCAGTCACTGTTTCTATTCAAGATCCCCTTGAATTTACTTTATGTCCGAATTTGTCAAAGGAGCTCATTTTCACTATTCGCTATCCAGACCAACTTGGATTGGATACGCCATTGTCAAAATTTTGGGACTTATTCCGATGCTTGCTGGGTGAAGGAAGAAGTGCCCTACTAAAAGGAAAATATTGATAGGCATCAGCTAGATAAGCCCACTTGTTTTCTCATTGCTTACCATATAATCACCGAACAAAGCTAGAAGTTACTCTAAATAGACATCTATAACATTACCTTTTGCAAATGAAAGACATCAATTTAAAAATTTCTTAACCAATGAGTTCTGTGAACGAATACAAACTTGCAATTCATAATCTAATTCTGCCAATAATTGTGGCCTCCAAAAGTCAATCTCTCCATACACACCTTCTGCCTAAAGAGTAATTACCTCTAAGTGAAAACGTCCTGCACCTCCATTATCATCCATAAAAAGGAACAAAAAATTCCTTTAAAACTAAAGTTTTCAAATCCAACAAAAACAAAGAAAAAGTCATTGTCAGCCGAACCGCACAGGCCCACGCTTCCCCCGACCACATACTACAAGAATAACAAGTATTGTCCCAAACCATCCATCCGATGTGCCTAACATAAGTGGTTCCCATCGCCCGACCCGACACTCATTCTTGTCATCCATTAGCTCTCCATATATGAAGAAACTGGAACATGACAGCAACCTGAGCATAAGTTTTCGTCTTGTTAATTTTCGTCCTTTTTTTCCGGTACTCTTGTGTCAAGCCATTATGCGTGTCATCTTTGTTGGAGTCGCATGCGAACTGAAGACCGTAGAAAACGACGCCCTTAAGTGACACTTTGCCCAACTACATTTGACATATTAAAATCCAAATAATCGTAATTAAGACAAATGGCTTCACAACTAGACAAGCCCACACCAAGCAAAAGAGAAAACTTTTATCCTGAAGACCATTGAAATAACATTGCAGGTTAGTGGGTGATTCTTCCTTCTTTCCACTTTCGTATCAACGTGGATACGAAAACTTTCCACTTTCACTGCAAATTGGACATGTTATTGAATTTTTGCTAATCCAATAGGATGGGGAATATGAAGGATCACTCACTCCAGTTGAAGATTAGTTTACCAATTTAGTCAGCAGGATATCTGATTATAAGCACTCACTTAATTGTATATGGCATTGCACGCGTTCAACTATGAACCGAATGATTGATACCATTTTGATGGAATTTTCCATTACTCCGGGATCCTGATGTCTATGTCCGATGATTGCTCGTGAATGGCATCATCGCCATGCGACATGCATTTTCCATTAAGCAGATAAATGTTATCCCTTTTTGGGGAATTTCAGCATTCAAAACATTGTCCCTGATACCTCGGTTAAGCACGTCCTTCTAATAATATATCAAGTTGTGTCCATATGCCCAACCACAGAGGAGTGCGTTCAACAAATTGTAATTGTAGGCTTACAAGGACCATGCATGCTTTACACTCTTGCAGCACAAAAAAAAAAAAAACGAGGATATGCGCAAATAATTTGCATAGAATTTGTTTGCGTGTGTGTGTGTATGTGGTGGATTTGTGGGTGTTCTTTCCTGGCCATATAGGCCGGATGAATATCAGAGGACGAGCGGAAGGGCTATAGAAATAACTCTGTAAATGGCTGTGGAATGCCGACGCGTTGTTGGGATTAGTTGGAGCATTTAAAAGGTTGCGTTTAAAGTAATTGCACAGGAAATTGAGTTCCGGTGGTGCAGGGGACGATGTACAATTATAATCCAAGCTTTGACTTTGCCATTTAATGGTTGTAACGGAAACACTTCCGATTAAATAGTGCGAGTGAGTATTTATAGCGGTTAAGCTTATTTGTTAAAGCTGATCAAAAGTTAGTCAGGTGATGACTCAATTTTATGCGTCCAGTTGGGTTATATTTATCCATTCATGGAACTGATACATAAGCCAGTTGAAAACAAATAGCGATTGTTCTTGGTAGCATTTCATCTTCTTTGATTATGGCCAGTCTAGCTCCAGACATTCAGTCAAAGTGCCTGTCATCCGCGATCGCTTGGTTCTAAAAATTAAGGTTGTGTCTTCCATGTTTTCCCGAAACTAGGGGATGTCACTCGAATATTTTCTTGGTAAAGCATTACTGTATATTCGCTCAATATGGTACGCCGGAACAACGCTTACTAATTGAATCACGAAAACTCCAATATGAACGACAATACAGTTTTAGTTGCAACAGGTCCACTGGTGATTTGATGACAAATCGGTGACGAAAACAAGATCGTTGCACTTGATATTTCAAAGGTATTTGACAGGGTTTGGCATCAAGCCCTTTTGTCGAAAATGCGTGCTTTTGGAATCGATGATACTCTTCTTCTATGGATTAGAAACTATCTCTCGAAACGTTCAATTCAAGTTGTTTTGGACGGTTTCGAGTCTGCTACTCACGAAATAAATGAGAAAGAGTGTCTGAGACAGAACGGAGCACTGGGGAACTCCGTTCTGTCTCAGACACTCTTTCTCATTTTTATTTATGACCTCTTGTCTGCAACTTATAATCCAATCCATTCCTTTGCCGATGACAGCACTCTCAGCTAGAATAGAATTTAATGCTTCCGAAACACATTATCCATGAATGATACTTGCATCGTCAAAACCGAAAAACTTTCCATGCCCGGTATGTGTATTAGTAACGACCTTCGTTGAAACGAATACGTATTAGAAATCGCTAAAAACGCAAAAAATTAACCATGCCCACATCTGGTCATGTGCAGCAAAAACATCATTGCACCTACTGGATAGGATACGAAAGCGTGCGATAAAACTGATAGGAGATCCAAACGTAGCGAATTCTGTAGTCTCGCTTGAACATCGTAGGAATATCTCTTGCCTAACATTTGTTTACCGCTATTTTAACAGGAAATGCTCAATCGAAATAGCCAGATGCATTCAGCCCTTCAAACATGCCATGAATGCTAATCAATTCACCCTCAAGCCTTTCGTCTGACGTACTATGAAATATAGAGATTCATTCCTAAACTGAACAACACGAAAATGGAGAATATGAAATGATTTACCAAACTCAGTCTTTCCTCCCCATTACAATTTAAAAAAATTTAAAACCAAAGCACATCGGTATCTCTTCTTTTCTTCTCCTCAATTTCCTTAATGCCCGCGCTGTGCCAAAACACAATAAGGATATTCATAAACCCTTTAGCGCGTGCTAATAATAAAAAAAATAATTTATGGGAAAATTTTCCAAAATCAGTACTCAAAAATAAATTTTTTTGGCTTCACAAGATTGTTAGTACCCAGGTCTTAGCTTTCTCACAATCATTCATGTGTGCATGTGTACTTCTTGCACGATAGCAGGACCTCCTGTTTTATACCGTCTCCGAACGGCTAAGTTGATATAAGTTTTTCTTGACAATTGATAGGAATCAGTACTCAGTTAAAAATTATTATGGTCGTCATAAACGACCAACTGGCCATTACCAATTTCCGAAGCAATTTAACAATATAGGGCATTCATCCATAAAGATATTGTTTTCGTGAAAATTTTCGACCTCGAGATTTTCATTGATTCTAACATTACGATCATAGCGGAGCCTAAAAAAGTGGTTTTCGGAATTCCGTCCGTCGGTCCGTTTGTCCGTGATGGTCTCCCCAGCCTAAACGGCTTGGCCGATTTTCTTCAAACTTCGTATTAACGGTACCTGCCATATAAAAATTACACATAACCTCAATTTTCTCGAGAACGGCTCTAACGATTTTGTTTAAACTTTATACATACTATAAGCATATTAGTTCCAACAAAACTGCATACCCATTTTTTCGAGAAAATCCATATAACGGATTTTGTCATTCAGGCCATATAAAGAAAATTGTTAATTTCTCGCAAACTATTCTGTCAAATTGAATAAAATTTAATATACATACTACTATAATAGTTTTAAACAATTCCACATAATTAGTTTTAGCCCAACTATCACTTAACGGAATTTTCAGTTTTGGTCAATAACGAAAATTAATTATTTTTCACATAGACACCGATTCCTTCAAATTTCGGAGTAAACGTTCGTATAATCATAGTTCGAAATTTTTTTATAATTTTTAGCCTTAATTAACCCAACTCGCTGTGAAAGAGAAAGTTGCGTACGACCCAGTCGTGCGGTGGCACTCGTTTAATTTCAGTTGGTGGTCCTTGATAACGAAAACTTGTTTTTATCGACGTAGCTCCTTTTTGGTTAGACGGGTATGATAATAAGAAAAATTTGCATTTTTGGGCCAATGAGCAGTCACATGCAATCTAACAGCTACCACAGCAATCCCAAAAACCCACTATTTGGTGCGGTTTATGAGCTGGTGGCATCATCGGAGCGTGTTTCTTTAAAAACGCGGAAGGAGTGCGTGTTACTATCAATAGACAGCAAAAATCATTTTATTAAGGCAAACGTTCTATTATCTCAAGAAATGGTTCAAAAACTGGCCACCAAGAGCTTGTGATTTGACACATTACGTTCATACTTTCTTTGGGGATATGTGAAATCTCTTGTTTACGTTGATAAACCCGAAACGCCTTGAAGCTTTGGAAGCCAACATATCTCGTGTAATTAATAGAATGCCGGCCGACATTCTTGAAATAGTGGTCAAAAGTTGCGGACAATTTAAGAGTTACTCATGGGCAACATTTGAAGAAAATTATCTTGCAACAAAAATGTAAATTCTGCTTGTTTACGTACACGTCAAGCCAGAAAATGAGGCTCATCGCTGAAGAAAATTTGACAATAAAAATCTGGTTCAACTTCCAGTTGATTCTCAGCCCATTCACCGAACACATGAAGCCGGTACTTTAATTCTGTTGCTACAGTGCGGAATGAACCTGGACCTCAACCAACATGCATCTCCTATTAGCCCGGTCCTTAGCAAACTGCCTCCAGTTGCGCAATCCAAGTTGGTTGCGGTCGGTTTCTACTTGTGCACGCAACTTAAGGCGAGGTCTTCCTCTGCTGCGTCCGACGTCTGGCTGAGAATCGAAGACTCTGCGAGCCGGAGTATTGGTGTTCATTCGTTCTCTTAAACGTCCAATGCGGAGTTTTTTGACCAGGGAGATGTCGCTGTACAGCTAGTATAGTTCGTGGTTGAATCTATCGTCTCTATAGCCCGTCAACGCATACAGAACCGAAGATTTTTTTTTAATACGGTCCATGCTTCATCACCCCAGAGTAGCAGTGGGATGATCAGGGTCTTATATTTGGCAAGAGTTATTCTTCGTTTAATTTCGGACGAGATGCTGTTGTTAGAATTAATAGCGGAGCCGAGGTAGACAAAGACCCGTACTACCTCAAAGTTATATCTGTCAATGGAGACGTTCTGTCCAATTCGTCGATGTTTTGTGTCCTTTCGTGTTGACAGCATATACTTAGTCCTACCCTCATTTGCTGCTAAACCCATTTTTGTCGCTTCCTTCTCTATACTAGCAAACGTGGCTATGACATCACGTTCAGTCGTACCAATGATGTCAATATCGTCGGCGTATGCTAGTAGTTGTACCGATTTTTGGAAAATTGTACCTTTGGTGTTGGTTCGGGGGTTTTGCATAATCCTCTCAAGAATCAAATTGAAGAAGTCACATGACAGCGCATCGCCTTGCCAAAATCCTTTTTTTGGTAATGAATGTGTCGGTGAGGTCATTTCCGACCCTGATGGAGCAGCGAGAATATTCCATCGTCATCCTACACCAACGGAGGAGTTTATGTGGTATACAAAAAGTAGACATGGCTGTGTATAGTTTGTCTCTATAAATTCTGTCGCATGCGGCTTTGAAATCGAAATAGGTGTTGGGTATCGATTTGGACTACTTCCAGGATCTGCCGAAGTATGAAAATTTTATCGGTTGTGGACTTTCGTGGCTTTAAATCACACTGATAAGGACCGATCTTGTTGTCAATTTTGAATAGACTTATGTCTCTGTAGTTGGCGCAGTTCAGAGGGTCTCCTTTTTTGTGGATCGGGCAAATGATGCTGAAGTTCCATTCTTCAGGCATATTTTCATCCGACCAGATTTGGCTTATAAGTTGGTGGATGCTACTTACCAAGTCATCTCCGCCAGCTTTATAAATCTCAGCGGGAAGGCCGTCATTTCCGGCAGCTTTATTAAGCTTGAGTTTAGATATTGCTATCCTCACTTCACTTAATTCTTGCACCAGTTGGATCTTAAAGGGGTTTAGACCAATATCATTCTTCAAAATGATCCAAGTAGTGGACGGACAGACACCGAGTTGCTGGGAACGGCTTCGGTTCGATAACTTTGGGTCCTCTGTCTATTGACATCTCGATTTGGATGAATATTATCATAAACAGTAAATATGGTCATGAATCGATCCACAGTATTACGTATTAGCAGCTCATATGGACGATTATGCATACCGTAAACTTGACGAAGTGCTCTATAAGTTTGGATAACAGAGTGCGAATTTTAGAAATAAATTTTAACAATGTAAACTTTGTTCTAGTGTCAATCTTATCATGGTAATTTGCCAAAGTATACTAAAAAGTCAAACACACTTCATTAGTATGACAGCTAGGATGATACTTATCCCTATCGGTAGTTCTATACCTCTAAAAAAAAACATTCTATACATAGGATGTGCCATATTTTATGTCCGTATTTGAATGTTGAATAACTTTAGAAAACAAAAATGGCCGCCTTTATTGACCTAAGCAAAATGTACTTTCGCTTACTATCACATTTTCGCGATAGTGATGACGTCGGCACGAACGTTTGCCTTGATGGCGTACACTTTGATTTTCCAACAAAAATAATTCCGGAGCAGTCAAATCTGAGAGGCATGTTGGTTGAGGCCCAGGTTCATCCCGGACTGTAGCGCCACTTAAGTAAGTAGGTAAGTCAAATCTGGAGATCTGGATCGCCAGTCAATGTCACCAATTCTTTAAAAGCGCACGTCCAGGGAATAATCTTTGCTGAAATTCATTGTTGGATTTTCAGTTCGGCATGGCGCATCGTATTGTTAAAAACAGTATCTGTGCAAATATTTTTCACACATTTGTGGACACACATAATGAACCAACATCTACCGATATCGATTCATATCGACTGTTTCGCATTCTTTGAAGAAAAATGGCCGAAACAGTCACTTTTTGAATATAAAATGAATATACAATGGTGTGTCATGGATCTCGTGTGGATTCTCTTTCCCCAAATCCGGCAACTTTGCCAGATAATAAGGAACGGGCCTCATCCGTCATCAAAACTTGCTTCCACAAATTAGCTTCAGTTTCACCCATTCGAGCGACTGTTTGGCAGTCCGATTAACTTAATCTTTTGTGTCAATAAATTGGTTAAGAAAATTAGCCAACATGGTCAATTCATGTAAAGACTAAATGTTGACATTGCACTGATGGAATACGCAGTACTTTAATGAAGACAACCTATATATCGACTAGTAGTTAGATATGCAGTACAACATCGAAAATATATAGCACATAATCGATCCACTTATGCTACATGCTACCAATATCATGCAAAGTGCCTACAAATCTTTAGTCAAATTGTCTCAATCAATGCTTATGCTAATGACATCTTTAACATGCCTTTTCATAGACTACCCACCCTTATTGACAGCCCGGCTCAAGTTTACTCAAACCAAATGCACGTATAAGTACCACCACCAACCACCACCAGGTCACTCACTTCGTCTGTCGTCCGTCCACGATGAATATCCTACCATTGTTGGCATTTTATTTAATTCACTCAAAGACAGAACATGTCGACCACGACATCGCTCAATCGTTGGTCCATGTCGTTGAAAAGTTCTTCATGCCTAGAAGTTCTTCATTTTTGCTTATTGTGTCGTGTGAGAGAGAACACACCATTGGATACAAGGATATTCAGGATACACTGTTCCAGAACTTACGCTACATGAAGATTCAAATTGTTGTCAACAATGAGGTTGTCGGTCCAACTCTTCACGGTGAAAGGCTTTATAACTTATTGTTGATTGATTCGTGGGAATCCTTTTTGTAAGTAAACCTTCGATGTCCTAATATTGCATCCTTATATTTTTTTATTTTAGGAAAATAGATCTAGCATCGCAGGTTGCACACTTTGATGTAAGCGAGTATTACTACATCTTTTTGCAGAATCATGATCGATTTTTGCCCTACGATATTCAGAGGATTTTCGATTACTGTTGGCGGAACCATATTGTCAATGTAAACATCCAAGTGCAGAAAGCCTCGGGAGATTTAATTGTCTATTCGTACTTTCCCTTTACACCTACCCATTGCGGTAAGGTTATCCCAGTCGAGATCAACCGATATCGGAATGGAAAAATGGACAGCGATATCCTGTTTCCGAGCAAAGATTTTAACATGTACAACTGTTCATTGAGAGTCGCCACATGGAGCGTTCCGCCATATATAACTTTAGACATGAGACCTAATGGCCACTATGAGATTGGAGGTTTTGAGGGCAAACTTCTCTTGCAACTAAGTGAGCTGATGAACTTCAGCATTGAGATTATCATCCCACCAAATGATGAACAGAGAGGATATTTGTTAGATAACCACAGTACCGGAGCTATAGGAATGGTAAGTCCTTAATAAAGTCAAGGTATACTGAAAACTGATTTACACTTTTTCCAGTTGCAAAGGGGTGAAGTTGACCTAAGTCTTGGTTGCTTTTATATTCAAGAATCACGCAGTCGCTCCCTCACAGCATCTGTCTTTTACTTTCAAGCTGCGTGTGTGGTTATGTTTGTAAGGAATTTGGCACTCCAAACGACATACAATAACATTTGGTTTCCCTATAAGAAACAGCTAATTTACATCTTTTTGACAATGTTTCTGTTGGCGCTGATGTTAATATTTGTCGTGACATGCTTACTGGCCAAACATTCGAGATTCTTCCGCAGCAGAAGTTTCGGCAACATTCTTATCAACTTTATTGCATGCAGCTTAAGTTTACCCTACACCTTCACACCGCGGCGGAACTATGTGAGAATTCTCGTCCTGACTTGGATGATACACATAATTATCTTACGGACAGAGCACCAAGCGGTTATTTACAGCCTTCTCCGGAAGAATTTATTTAAGCGGATACCTAAAAACTTTGAAGATATTGTAAAGCGCAACTACACATTCGTCGTGCATAGAGATGCATTAGAGACGCTTAGAGAGACGACTATATTAGCAGAAACTGGCCTTAATTATATTATGATGAACACCTCAACGTCAAATATGGATAAGATATTGGACTTCTTAAAAAAATATCCAACGGAAAAGTTACTAACTATTGCTCCACGTGAAATCCTTTGGGACTATACTGTTAAGCAGAAGAACTACGGCGTTATGGCTATGATGAAAGATCCGCTAATGCTTCAGAACGTGTGTATCTATTTGCAGAAGCATTCATTTCTAAACGAACGCATTAATTTTCTTGTGCAGCGGATAAATGCTGTTGGATTGCTGAATAGCTGGATGAAGAGATCAGTGGATTTTACATATTTAATGGCGAAAAGACCAACACAAGTTGCATTTATTGGCACGAAGGAGTTTATGCCGGTTTATTACCTTTTCGTGTCAATGTCGATCGCATCCATTTTGGTGTTTCTTTTGGAAATCACGACAAGGAAGTTGGCGTTTCTGAGAAAAGTTTTTAATCCCGTATAGGTGGGAACTATCTGCTAAACAAAGAGATTATGTTAACGATTAAAATGACAGAACAAATATACTTCTAGATATTTATTCATTTTATTATCAATTAAATGTGCTTCAGCTGGGTATATGCACTGATAACCTGTACGTATGCACACAAAACCTTTACAAAATGACCGTCATCCAATAAATTATATTTTAAACGATCTTTTATCCCAGATCTTTAATAAACTAACAAAATTTTGTAAAAGTCCTTTTTATGCATTTTTAACTTATTCTTCGAAATAAAAATAAAAATAACTGCATGTTCGTCACTTAAGTTTTTCTCTATTGCCTTGTAAACATGGAATGAACGAAAAGACTCTTTCGTAATCAATAAAATTAAAAACCATCAGTGACTGTTTATAGCATGGAATACATTTTTAAGTACATAAATTGTCAAGGAAATATTTCATTAAAACATAACGGTGGCCACTAGGATGGGATCCCAGGTGAAGTAATTTCTAATACAGTATGTCAGACAGGGAAAAAGAAAGTGTCCATTCCAGCCATCAAATTAAATCAATTGTGCAAAATATTTCAAAATCACCCAGCATTCAGAGAGATTCATTTATTTCTATTGGGCATGTGGACGTTTTCGATGTCACCAAACATAGTTCTTGGGGATCATACAGGGTGCGTTTATGTTCCAAGTCGATATTTTTCAAAGTTTATATTATAAAACGAGTAGTGGATGTTCGACTGGACCGGAGCAAATAAAGGGTGTTTTTAAAGGTATAGAACTGTAAGTTGGCAACACTCTTAAGCGGCATATACACACGTCAAAATCTCATCAAGCATGTGAGAGTGTATTTGTAAATTTGCTTTGATGCAGCATATACACACATCAAGCATGAGGCTTCAAGCATTCAGTTTTACCTTTACATTTTGTTGTTGCCTCTGGGTGCTTTTCCTTATATTTTGTAAGGAGCGTTTCATACTGCACTTTTTTTAAATTGCGGTTGCTGTATTCCTTCGATTTTATGTTCCATAACGCTGGGAGAGAACGATAAACCTCTAGAAACTCCAAAAGAAAACTTTTTTCTTCCATATTTACATAACTAAACACCGCACTGTTAAAAAAAACCCGCGAAACTGACGTCTTTACGCTGGCGTCGTAAAAATGAGACGCCAAATCAAGTATTCAATCACGAATATACACTACGTCAAGCATTGACACCTGATTGAAGAAAAATCAAAACGTTTTGATTTTGCTTCAAGCATGCACACAACGTATAGGTGTTTCGTTTTCACTCATACACTCTCGCATGCTTGACGAGATTTTGACGTGTGTATATGCCGCTTTATAAGTGGCAGCCATTTTGTCACCTGTCAATTCATATATTTTTCGTTTGGTTTGGCATTTAAATATGAATAGAACAACGGTACCAAATTGTGCAAATTAATTTTGAAAATCATGGTTCTGTTCGAAATACGTATAGCGAACTAGGTCCTTTAAACAGTCAACATAATCGTCCATCAGAGAAATTAATTCGATTAAGTATTGAACGTTTTCGCACCACGTTAACTCTAAATGATAATACGCATCCACAGAGACGTCGTAGTGCGTACATAAGAAGTCAATGCTGCTGTAGGGCGTAGCGTAGAGGAAGACCCGAATCAGTCTATCCGCCGTGGTGCACAGGAATTGGACATGTCTCCGTCAACTTTATGGAAGATTTTGCGGAAAGATTTTGCGTGCTTACAAAATCAAACTCGAATTGAAGCAAAAGCATCACCTAGCAAGGTGTAGATTCAGTGAAAGGGCCCAAAACAAGATTGCCGTTGATCCCAATTTTCATAAGCGAATTTTGTTTAGCGATGAAACTCACTTTTGGTTGAATGGATCGTCAATAAACAAAACTGCCGTATTTGAGTGATGATAACTGACTGTGCCTTATGGGTTGGTGGAAAAATTGGTCCGTACTTCTTTAAAAACGATGCTTGCCAGAACGTTACAGTCAATGGTGACCGCTATAGAGCCATGATTACTGAATTTTTCGTTCATTAATTGAACAACCATGATGTGCAGGAGCTTTTGGTTTCAACAAGACGGCGCAACATGTCACACAGCTGTGCCACAATTGATTTGAGCGCATGATTTCGCGTTTTGGTCCTGTGAATTGGCCTCCAAGACAGTGCGATTTAACGCCGCTTGACTATTTTCTGTGGGGATATGTGAAGTCTCTAGTCTATGCCGAAAAGCCCGAAACGATTGACCACTTGGAGGACAACATTCGCCGCGTTATTGCCGATATACGGCCACAAATGTTGGATAAAGTCATCGAAAATTGGACCTCTAGATTAGACTACGTCCGAGCCAGCCGTGCAGTCATATGCCAGAAATCATATTTAAATTATAATGCCAGAAGATTCTTTCGAATAAAGTAAATTTCATGTCAATTTAAAAAAAATCATCTTTGTTTTATTCCATTTCAAAGTTTTATACCATTGCAGATGCTAACCGTGGCTAACAACGTTCTGAATAGTCTGTGGAGCAGGGTTATTCGACCTTTTAGAGTCTTTAATTTCATCGAGTAAGGCAACTGGTGTTGATTATGATTGCTTTTGCATTACACTTTCTGACCATTTCTCACACCTACCTTTGGAGATCTCATCACTCTTACATTTTTTTAAAAGAGACCAACTGTCAAATGAAAAATCTTCGATAACATCGCCGACCCTCAGAGAATGGCAATCTATTTCAATGTCGATATGTCTTTGCATTGCATGTTGCGGGACGGTTTTGTGTGTGAACTTCGCAATTTTTGGGTAAAAGAAGAGCTTTTAGCAGAAACAGATTTAGCATTCGAAGAAGCTCAGGAAAAATTTGAGAAACAGACTCAGCAAACCGTAGACTTCATATGATGAAATCTGATTCATCTACATCAAATGCTTAGTGATTACAAAGGACCACCAGTATCTCCATGCTTAAATCCTAGTGTCGCACTTTGCAATATCCATTCTGACGAGAAATCGACTCCAATAGGCCACATCTATCGTTCTTGTGTTGAAGTCAAACGGAACAAGCCGTATTTGTGGGAACTATAAGTCCAAAGAATAGATCCAAACGCACCAGCTCCAAAGGATAGAACTTAACTTCAGGATTTTCTTTTACTTATTAATTTCCGTCCCTCATTTCTTTCTTGAAAGCCGCATTAGCACATCACAGACATCTGGAATACGCAGACATTTTGAAATTAGACACTATCAATAAAACTGCATTTGGTAAAGTCAAATGTAAAGTCAAAACAACAGGTAAGACTGACTTGTGATAAAGGGACTTTCATAAGCGACTTTAAAACTTCAAATTTTCAACGTGAAGGCACCCTTAAACCGATTACCGAACTCTCAATGTCAAAGTATTCAGTAAAATCAACATTATCATCATGGTGTACTTCACGAAGGAACAACGTTTACAAATAAGTCAAATTTACAACCGAAATTTCGAGTCGGTGGTCGCAAATTTTAGAGAGTTAAGGCCAATTTTCGGCCGTAATTCTCGCCCCAGTAGAAAAGCAATTCATAGTCTAGTAAACAAATTTTAGTCAGAATTTGCGCATCTTGATGTTACCGTGCCAGTGATACTACGGCCGAGGACTGCAATTTTTGAGTTCATAAATGTAAAATAATTTGCATGAGGGCAGTTGTTACCTGCGTTCATAAAAGCAAATTGGCAGTCAAACTGCGATCAACTCTGAATTAAATTTAGTTTTTTTTTACCGAGTTGCAGGAGAAAATATGTTAGTATGCAATATAGTTGAAAATTTAATAGATTTTGCCAAAACAATGGAAGTTCTTTATAATAAACAAATTAAAATATATTATTTGTTTTTTTTTATAGAAATGAAAGTGAAAAAATTGGGGGCGGAGGTTGACACCAAAAATCTGTTCTTTGAATAAAAGCTTCCAATTAGTTAACAAAAGTGCCAGCCTCAGAGAGGTTTTGGGTCGACCACAAGTGGACAAATCCCCTTTTCAATAACCTCTTGAGAAATTAATATAAAATGTAAAGTCTAAATAACATTGCATTATAAAAAAACGAGCCTGAAATGTGGACTTTTTCATACCAATGGAATGTTTCTTGAAATTCAGTTCATTCTTATCAAAGTAATCTTCCTTTTTCTTTGAATTTTGCTTGATCCATTTAAGTGATTAAGAATCAACGCCGGCGTGCGTTCGGTTTTCAAGAAACGGCCTACACCCTACAAAGATCAAGCTGACTCACGAACTAAAGCCATTTGATAATAGGAAGTGACGTGCCTTCAGGAAAAGATGGAAGAAAATGAAGAATTGCATCGCAAAATCATCGCTTAATGCAAGAAGCATCTACGAGCAGAGATTTACCACAGCATATAATATGCATCCACAGGCTCATCATTTAGTACATTTGTTAGTGGGGAAAAACAGAACATAGAAGTTATTAAGTTTGACACACGATCTAGATTTTTTTATAGGGCCACATTAAATCTTGGGTCTATGCCAACAAGCCGACGGCGTTAGAGGAGGTCAGAGCCAATATTGAATGAGAAATGGATGTATATCGGTCGAAAAGTTTGGCCGAGTCATCGAAAATTGGGTTCAACGTATCGACCGCTGGATGCGTTTCCGTGGTGGACATATGAACAAAGTCGAATTCCATTCACAATTGTTTTGATAGTAATTCAAGTCAAAAAACATTATTTTAGATATATCAAGTATTTTGCATTTTATTTAAATAAGAATTTGTCAAGTCCTTTATGAAAGACCCTTTTACTTCAAGGTAAGGAATTGGATAGGTTCTTGCTCATATTCTATCAGATTGGTCTGAGCGCCATACTTTTACCCTATGCCGTAGTTTAGTTTGTTAAGTAGAGAAATAATTTCAATAGATATACCTTAAGCGGCCCTTACACGGGCAATCGATAGGCATCAATCACTAAAATGTGTGTGTTTGTGAAAATGTATATGTATGTCACACATAGTGTCATTGAGTCTATGTCTGATTGAAGAAAATCAAAGCAAGTTTGATTTTGCATGATGAACGTCAGCTGATTGATGTTTGTAAGTGTTGGATTCACGTAATTTACTTCATTACGTTTTGTGTCACGGAAGAGAAACATGACTGGCACTAGGAAAAATTAAAGGACGATGAAAACCGATCATTATTCGCACACCTGTACACCACGAAAACTCACACAAACTTACATTTTCACGTCAATCGATTGAACTGTATAAGGGATATGCATGCATGATTTCAATTCATTGACCATGTAAGGGCCGCTTTATAATTATACTCAGCCAGCGATTCTGCGGCAATCCAAAACTCAAAATCGCTAGCTATGACGATTTAGTCATGTCTGTCCCTTGTTCCATTCGTCCGCCCGTCCGTACGTTACTATATTTTGCGTTTTTTTTTTTTTTAAATTTGAGCAAGAATAATGAAATTTGGTGCAAGTACTTTGCTTCTGGCAGAATAAGCATCCAAATTTTCAAAATCCGCACCTTTTCACGAAAAGGTTGTTTTTGGTTAAACTGTAAGGAATGAAAATCTGTCCGAACAGATATTCAGGCAATCGCAACATTTATATTTCATCGATATAAAGTTTTTTGCCACGTCCACCAGCCTTAAAACTGAGACGTAGATGCAGTTCCTAATCAGGCACTGAAGATAAGTTTGATTTGTAGTCGTATTACCTTCTTTTTCTTTAGGACCAGAATGTGTAGTCTTTCTCTTTGGAGACTTTGATCAATTCACCTTGGTGGCATTGTCTCTGGGGGGACATGGGCCGACTCCGAACGGCTAAGTTGAGATAAGCTATTCTTGACAAGTGATACTACTCGGACGATTTGTCAGATCATCACGAGAGGAGGGCCAGTGAAAAATCATTTAGGTGTTGATACGGCTGGGAATCGAACCCAGACCTTCTGCGCACCACTGAGTACTCAGCATAACACAATTAATAAAAATAACTCCAGGTGTTCTATAATTAGTGAGTCAGGACACGTAAAGGAATTTCACGGTTATTTGATTGTCATTCGATATGCATGTGGAATTTCCATTCGTAAAAATGCCAACTATAAGTTAAATTTTAATCGTAAATAGTTGTATTTACGAATGACATCAAAGGCCCAACCACACACCCTCCACAATCCAAAATGCCTAACATCAGTAGAAAGCAAGTATATTTCAAATTCAAATTTCAAATTTCAACCCAGGCCAAGCGAGTAGGCGTGTGTAGATAGGTTCCTTCTGCAAACACAACACGAACGAATATTTTACGCTAGCAAAACTGATCCGTTCACATCCGTAATAGCCATCTCTGCCCTTCAGTAGATAGCCGTAGGTAGTATGCACTCTCCAGTCATACGCAAAAATGACAGTCATCCATTACCACCGCCACTTGGATTAGGTTGAGCATGTAAAGTTGCTATTTTCATTTCCGGGCGGATTAGATTAGTCCCGGTTTCCGTGTCCTAGCGTCTGGCTGTTAGGATAATGAACATGTTCGTCCATTCGCTGGTTCGTTTGTTCGTCCTACCACAAATATAACCTAATAAGAGAGACGGATCTGCCGCCCACCAAAAGTATCTACACACCGTATGTGTGGAGTGGATACGGAATCGGAATCTATTTTAATTGAAAATTCAAAATGCATTTCAAGGATATTGATATATCGATGGACTTCCTGTCACGCAAATATCCGCATTTAAAGGCCAAAAGAGCGGAAGGTCTATCTACCTGTGAGTGCGAGGAGTTTGCGCCACCTACTTCGCCGGCGAAAACTCGCAAGGAATCAAATAAAATAAATCACACACAATAAATGGGTCATATATCCTGGGTAAATTGCTTTTGACATCCTTACGCGAGGGAATATTTATATTATTGTTGATTTGTTTACTGTTGCCTCTCGTGTGGGGTGTCGTCGTTCCAGGAGGCCGAGCCTGAGTTTATGATTGTAAATTACAGCCGTAAAAAGTTTTTTTTTCTCTTTCGTTTTGGCTCGTATAATATATTCGTCAATTGTTTTGTCAAAGTGGAACATAAAATTCTGACAAGCAGAGCAGTTGGCAGATGGAAAAGATGTCGGATCGTAAAACTGTTTATATGGTTGTGCTGGGAGATGGATGAAGTTGTTAAAATTTGTTAGGGAGATGACACAAGCGGCCAGGGGGAGGGAAAGATGGAGTTGAATGGAGTTTATGACGAGGAATGGCATGTCAATTGGACTCATGGGGGTTATTATGAGATTATTTTTAGACAATAATTCATTCGACTTTATGGCTTATGAGGTGATTGACGAACTGGAATTTAATTATTTCTCAGCTTACCTATTGAATGGGTGATATGATTGGCTCTGTCAGTGTGATTATATGACAATTTCACAGGAAATTTATTTTGATGATATTTTAAGTGGATGCCTTCTTCTTGTGTTCTATTAATATCGAATGGGTTATGATGCCATGGAAACAGTTGAGAAAAAAATAATTAAAAAATATCTACATTTATTGATGTCCTTGCTAATAATTCTCTTACTACCGATAACCCTGTTCTTGTTGATTGTATCTACGATAATCTTGTTGCTTACAAAGATGTTGCTGCTGTCGAAGATTCCAATACACATCATGAAGATGAAGTTTATAATGGTGTGGCATTGTTCGTAGATCCGAACGAATTGCTAAACGCAATGGGAGAATTCTGGCAATCTTCAATGTTAAATGGGAGTATCTTGATCCATTGACAGTTGAAGCTGCCATGAACCGTGCAGACGCGCATACGTTGGATGAAGTGTTAGAATCGCTGAAAACGAACAATACCTAGAGTTTGGTTGAGCTCCGCAATGAAAAGACCGCAATCAAGAGTAAATTTCATAACTACAGGTCAAAACAAAATGAAACTAAAGAGTTGACGTTTTAGGTTACAAGGCTCGTTTGTTGGTGAAGCGATGCTCCCAAATAGAAGGCATCGACTTCTAACAAACTAAATGGCAACATCATGGAAAACATATATATGCTTCAACCGGAGAAGTTCAGCGATTACTCTTTGAAGGTTTGCAAATTACACAAGTCTCGTTACGGTTTGAATCAAACATGCGGAGGCTAAAACGAGACTTTGGATGCTGTACTATTCTAGACTGGACTCAAGAGATCTGACGACCACTAAACCTTATTTTGATGAAGTTCTCATGAAACTTTCAAGTGAAGGATTTGGGTGAAGCCTAAACAGTGTTTAGAATTAAAATCAATCGAAATAAATTGGCTTTTACGACATCCATTGTTCAGTTGCAATGTGTTCTCGAAATCCTCTATCGTTTCAGGATGGCTGATAGCAATCCAGTCTCCACGGTACTATGGATCTTAATCAAAAGATAGCTGCGAAGATATCTCCAACCTCTCAAGATGAACAGGAACAGATGTCAAAAGTGCCATACATGGAGATATTTCCACTAAAATCCAATCTACAACAATTTAAGAGCGAAGTCAAAAAAACATCTGCAAGATTCAGCCTAGGGCGCTCCTTTAGCGTTATAGGCTTGTTTCAACTGATAAAAGTATAAAAGAACCAAGACTTGTTCTATTAGGAGCAATTAAACAGTATGTCACAAATGAATGTTTATACTGCGTAAACGGAACTAATTTGAGGGCATTTGGAGTTATGTCAACAAGAAGCCTATAGCTTGTTGTATGCTTATTATAGTTATACAAAACGGTGATGCACTGACTGTTTTACTTTTAAGATTATACAATATTCGAGGATAGATGCGTAAAGCATACCCTATTATAAAATGTTTCAAAAAGTTTGAAGATTTCGGTTTAACACTGGAAAAACCAAAATACGGGTGACCAAGATTATCAATAACGGAAAGATGATCCCAACCTCTCAATTCTAGCTTGCTAGTGTTAATCAGTCTATTCGTGATAATCCCAACCTCTCAATTCTAGCTTGCACAGAGACCTAAAGCTTCCACTATGAAATTAAAATTTTGAGAGAATTAAAACTCCTGAATTCCAGTCAGTGGCTTAAATTCGTAAAACAGGGAGTTGAATGCTTTTAAAATTTTACCAACATCTTGTTTTCAGATGAAGCATAGGTAGTGGGTTTCGATTTGGACTTCTTTGGTTTCCAGGATCCGTCGAAGTATGAAAATTTTATCAGTTGTGGACTTTCCTGGCCTAAAGCCACACTAATAAGGAAAATCAGGTTGTTGGTTAACGGTTTCAGACGTTCACATATTATGTCAGATAGGATCTTGTAGGCGATGTTGAGGAGACTTATGCCTCTATAGTTGGCGCAGTTAAGAGTGTCTCCTTTTTTTGTGGATCGGGAAAACGATGCTGAGGTTCCATACTTTCATCCTAGCGGATTTGGCTTATGAGTTAGTGGATATTACTTACCAAGCCATCTCCGCCATCTTTATAAAGCTCGGCGGGATGGCCTTCATATCCAGCGGCCTTGTTTAGCTTGAGTTTAGATATTGCTATCCTCAATTCACTTAGGTCGGGTGGTTTCGCTCTGCCTGACAGAATGTTATTTGTCATCGCCGTTTAACACTCTGCAAAAGTGGTTCTTCCATATCCTCAGCATGGACTGTATCTCAACAACGATATTTCCTTGTTCTTCTCGACACGATTCTGTTCGAGCCTTGACATTTGACGTTTTACAATTTGGTAAAACTTGCGAACACCGTTCCTGAAGTGGCACCTCTCAATTTCCTCAACCGTGCACTTTTCTTGCTCTGTTTTGTTCTTTCTGAAAAGCCGGTGTTTTTCCCATCTTCTTTGCCTACAGAGCTCAATGGCAGCTCTCGTCTGGATGCGTGTCTATCGCAATGTAAACCAAATTAGGTTGACTGTTCGTTGATCTGGAGACCGCCATGTCCCCTTGTGGATATCGAGTAGAGGAAACCATGTGCTGGCTATAGTGGCATTTCGTTCCGTAGCGAAGACAATTCGCCTAAGTTCGTTACCAGGCGTGTTGTCCTTTAGGCTGTGTTTTGCGACAATACTGCTAAAGATGTCTTCTCTTCCTACATTTGCCTTAAAATCTCCCAGAACGATTTAAGTATCGTACTTCGGTCGTCGCTAAAAGGTTTTATCAAGAAATCTTTTGATATGTAATCTTTTTTACCGTCTGGTCTGAGCGCATATTAGGCTTATATTGCCTAATTTGGTCTTCATGCGAATTGTTACAATGCGTTCGCTAATGTGTTGGAAACATAAGGCTTCTTACCTAAGTCTGGTACTTATAAAATCCGAATATTCTCTGTTTCTGCTCACTATAACAACGTCCGTAGTAGATGTCATAGTTTTTCATCCTCTTTTTGCCCGGCCCAGCCCATCGTATTTCCTGGATAGCAGTAATGTCTGCTTTGTAGCATTTTACGGCTTCCACTAGTTGTTCGCCTGCACCTCTCCTGTTTAATGTTCTCACATTCCAGGTGCAGATACGAACGTCGTTGTCTTTATATCGTTTAGCAGGGTCGTCAACAATAAAATCATTCCTTTCCGAGGCTATTGGTTGCTTCGTAACAATAGGTTTTTTTCCATTGATGGGTAGTTAACCCAAAGCAGAACCCAAAACCTAGAGGGCCAGTTCCAATTTATTAGATACCCTTAGCACACGGTGCCATTAGTATCCACTACGGTATTGAGTGATGCCGTTTGCCTTTCGGTTCATCGGCCATGACTTACCCTGAAGATTCCTAAATAACCTGCTGTCCGATTATGTCATAGAAGCTCATATAGGTTCACCTGAGACAGCTGGACGGATTATTTTTAAAATATTGCTTTACAATGAAAATGCGTGTTCTTTCATATAGCGCTCCTTTTTTACTAACTCCGAACTGTCAGCTGTCACATTGTTTAATTAACTTCTCAAATTTTATTTGAAATTTTGAGGGCGCTAAGTTAAAAATGCATTAGATAGACAATATCAAAGAGTATACAACTATATGTGGGGTACCGATATTTATACCCCAGTGTTCACATTGCCATACCAGCATCAAGCAAATAGCAAAGCCGATGCATACGAACGAAGAAAATTCCCCTTCGCACTTACCGCTGCGTCTGAAACGGCTACAAAATTTTAAGCTGTGATCCGTACTCTATGTAGGTCTATACTTCTTTGACAATATTTCTGTGGTAATAAGTTAGAGTAGCTTATGTCGACTTAAGCGAAAATGGAGCTCTTTGGCTCACTATGTTCTCCTGTTTTTATTCTTTCTTTTAGTCTGGGTCTCGTTATTCTACGTAGGTTAAAAACCGTTACATTTAAAAAAAATAAAACAGCTTAAGTTTTTTTGGTACACAATTGCATTTATAATAATAGCTTAAGTCTAGATCGAGAAAAAATTTATGAAATCTTGGAAAATATGTATTTTTTTAAAATAACTTAAGTCATGACATAAGTAATTATGACTTATGAAAACATAATAAGTTTATTACTTAAGTCGACATAAGCTATATTTACCCAATGTTAAATTGCAGCAAATTTGTTCTTATGTCGACTTAAGCTATTTTAAAAAAAATTCTTTTTGATAAAACCCAATTTTTTAAAACAGCTTAAGTTACATAAGCTATTTTTCTCCTTTGAAATTCAATATTAGTGTTTTCTTAGGTAAACATAAGCTATTTTCCTTCATGCAAATAAATTCCTTTACGTGAGTTAAGTGATTATAAAAATATCTTCATTTCTGAAAAGGTCTTCGAACAGGTAAGTGCTATTCAAGATATTGTTAAGCTATTTCAACCGAGCTATTTCTTAACGAAGAATTATGCTAAATATAGGATACATTTTTTCCTTGTGGTCGCAAAAACTCAAAATTGTATTACGCAAGGCCTTTTAAGTGAGTTAATATGAATCGATAAAGAAAAATACTGTCTATGGCATTAAAAAAAGCCTCATCGGGTAAAGATGAGCGTGGATCTAACGACAGCGGAGGCAGTAAAGATAGTGAGTAACATTTAACTTATTGAAAGTTTTCAAAACGATTAAAATTTGTAATTTTGTTATGTACAACAGAACCTATCCAATTCAAAGGGTCTAGTTTTGAAGATACCGATGTTTTTGAAAGCCCAGTTTTAAACGAAACTGCATCATCGTATAACTATGGAGTTAACTTCGATGTTGAGAAGGTTTCCCAACATTTTCCCCTTTTTGAAGTTGATGGTGATGATGACAGCGTAAAGGATCCTGATTTTCTCCCCAGTGCAGACAGTGAGAGTGAAGAAAGTGTCATCAGTGAGAACACAAGGCAGGCTGGATCCCTTTTGGAAAGAAATTTATGTGAACATCAGGAGCATATGGTGAGTAATAGTGATAGTGAAGTGATAACATCCAATGGCTATGTTAAAGAAGCAAAAGAAAATAGAGCTACCAAGAAAGTGAAAAGAAACACTGGAAAGGCTTATATAACGCCTACCGGAAAAACTGTGAAAGCCAGGGAGTTTAAGCCGCTAGGGATTTGTCGTAAAAATTGTAGATCAAAAATTACTACTGAGGATCAAAAAAATATATTTGAAAAGTATTGGGCACTGGGCAACTACAACCTGCGACACGCCTACGTTTGTGGTCTCATCGTTGTTGCGGAAACTAAGTTTAAGCGGACGTCGAAACATCTTACTAGACCAAGAAATATAAATTTTTCGAACTATTATTTCTTAGAAGCCCATGGAAAAAGAACTTCAGTTTGCCAAAAATGTTTTCGTGCTACTTTATCCGAAACGGAGCAATTTATCAAAACTGTTGTAAAGAAAAAGATCAATTCATCGGGGACAACAACAGAACCTGACAAACGAGGGCGTGGGGTGTCCAATAGGATTACGATTCAACAAGAAAAAGAGATCCGAGATCACATTAACAGTTTCCCAGCGTACGAATCGCACTATACCCGAAGAGACAGCAGCCAAAAATACTTTCACAGTGACTTAACACTCTCTTCTATGTATAACTTGTACTGCGAAAAATACGAGACAGTGGCTTCAATTTCTACTTTCTCAAAAATATTTAAAACTATGAATATAAAATTTAAAAAACCTAAACTCGATACTTGCCACAAATGTGAAATATTGAAGTCGAAAGTTGAAATGGGAACTGGAGAAGAAAAGCTTATCTTCAAACAAGAGCAAGAAAAACACCACAAGGCTTCCGATCTAGCATACAATTCCAAGAACAAAGACAAAGAATATGCTAGGACAATGGATTCAGTTAAAGTTTATGCATTCGACTTGCAACAATGTCTGCCCACACCGTTTTTAAGAACAAACGTGTCGTTTTATAAAAGGCAACTATGGACGTACAACTTAACCCTTCACGATTGTGTTACTAATCAAGCTTATTGTTACATGTGGGATGAATCTGTGGCAAACCGTGGAGGAAATGAGATATCATCTTGCGTCTTCAAGCACCTCCAAACAATTCCACAAAACGTAAAGCATCTAATTTCTTACAGTGATTGTTGCGTAGGTCAAAACGAAATTGGATATGTTGCTACAATGTTTGAGGTTTTCAGTAACAATTCCAATATTGAAGTGATTGACCATAAATTTCTGGTACCTGGTCACACAAATATGGAGTGTGATTCTGACCACGCGGCTATTGAGAGAAAGAAGAAAACATCTACCGTAAAAATTCCCAATCCTAGGGATTGGTACCAGTTAATAAGATCCATTTATAAAAAGCCGTTCATTGTTCAGGAAATGACTCAAAAAGACTTCCTAGACTTTGCCAAAACATCGAAAGAAAAATTCATTTGGCGAAAGATTGCTGACGACAAAAGCAAATTCAACTGGCAAAATGTTAAATGGCTGCGCTTTACCAAAGAATTTGCCATTGTTCAATTCAAAATGAGTCTAGATGAAAATGAGGCATTTAAGAATGTCGTTGATGCTTTTCAAATTCCTAACTGTTACTCCGGGCCCAATGTTATCAGCAAAGAAAAGAAAAAAGATTTGCTAGAACTACTACCAGTTATTGATACTTCATACCATGACTTGCATCTCAATCTCAAAACTGCTGAAATCGCAAATACGCATCCTGATTTGACGGATGGTGAAATTTCAGATGATGATAATTGAAGGTAAGGACGTTCTCAAATATTTTTGTGTTAATTCTTAATCGTTTTTTTTACTTCAAGGGTAAAATCATTCGTTGTCATCCTAATCCTATAATCGTTTAAGACTTTTAAAACTACGAGTTGTGATGAAATCTACAAAGTATTTTTTTTTAATTTAAGCTATTAAGTTTTAAATTAATTTATAATGATAATACTAAATACTAATTTATTGCATTTTTTTAACTTTTTTGATGGAAATATCAGAAATATTTAAATTTTTTTTGAGAAACATATTTTTTTTCAAGCCTGCATGGAATTTTTTGTTTTGTTATTAAGCAAACTTTTGAGCAATTAGTGTTTATTTATTAGAAGTGAAGTTTTAAAAACTTTAATTTTTTTAGGCCTTAGAACTTATGTAAGAGCATGATTCGTTTTATCAGTTTTTAAAATAGCTTAAGTTGACATAAGCCCATAAAATATTTAATACGATTTTATTGAAACATCTTATGTCACTTAAGTGATTGCATTAACTTTTATATGTTTTTTTAAAATAGCTTAAGTTTAAAAAATATTTTTTTGCGGAAAATTGGACTGAGATATAAATAAAATAAATATAAGGCTTTGTGAACATTGTTACTGTCTCTACTGGAAAAAAATTCATGTGTCTAGCCCTTAAGGTTATTTTTTATTAAAATAAAACATGTATAAAAGAGGGTAAACCAAACTTGTTTTGCTTATACTGAAAAGTGACAAAAATCGACATAAGCTACTTTAACTTATTGCCACAGATTTAACGTTTATTAAGATTAAATTCTAAATATTTGGTTTACAACATGAAAAATATTTCGTATGATTTAACAAGCATTCCTGCTTACTCTGTCACTTATAATTTATAAATCTCTTGACAACACCTATAGACGTTTAAACACTTTTCTAAGAAATCCCAACCTCTTAGACATGATCTCCAAAAAAAACATCAAAATCGACATAATCAACATTACACCACAGATATAATATATATCCATAAGCTCCTTCATGCCAATAAACGCCACTTGTGGTGCCCTTTTCGCCTTCAAATATGTCCAATCGAGTGTTTCCATCACCCATCCGTTTAGCAATCCAACAGCATTTATCCGCTGCACAAGAAAATTAATCCGTTCGATTAAAAACGAATGCTTCTGCAAATAGATGCACGCATTCTGAAGCAAGAGCGGGTCTCGTAGAATATCCAAAACGCCGTAATTCTTGGTCCGACCGATATAGCTATAAAGGAATTCACGTGGACCAATAGCTAGCAACTTTTCTGTAGGAAATTTTTCCAAGAAGCTCAACACCGTATCCCTGTTTGAGAGTGATATGTTCACAACAATGGGATTAAGGCCGGTCTCTGATAATAGAGTCGTCTCATTAAGCATATTAAATGCATCAATGTGCAAGACGAATGTGTAGTTACGCTTGACAAAGTCGTCTAAGTTGGCGGGTATCCGCTTAAAGAAGTTTTTCCGAAGGAGGCTATAAATGAATGCTTGGTATTCGGTTCGCATGACAATTATGAATATAATCCAAGTCATGATGAGTATTCTCACAGAGTTCCGCCTCGGTGTTAAGGTGTAGGGCAAACTTAAGCTGCATGCTATAAAGTTGATGAAAATGTTACCGAAACTCCTTCCACGGCAGAATGTTGGACATTTTGTCTTCAAGTATGACGCAGCAATGATAATGATCAACATGGCCAGACACAACGACAATAATGTTTGGAAAGTCGTCAAATTAAAAGGAAACCAGATCGTGTTAAATGAAGTTTGGAGCGCCAAATTCCTCAAAAATGTAACCACAGTAGCGCCTTGAAAGTAAAAGTCGGATGCTGTGAGGGAGCGACTTCGTGTTTCTTGAAAATAAAAGCAACCAAGACTTAGGTCGACTTCACCCCTTTGTAGCTGCAAAGGAGGTAAATTAGTTTTCAGTGTACACTGGCTTTATTTAGGACTTGCCATTCCTATAGCTCCGGTGCTGTAGTTATCTAATAAATACCCTCTCTGTTCATCATTTGGTGGGACGATAATCTCAATGCTGAAGTTCATCAGTTTACTTAGCTGCAAGAGAAGTTTTCCCTCAAAACCTCCAATCTTATAGTGCCCATTAGTTGTCATGTCTAACGTAACATAGGGTGGAATGCTCCACGTAGCGACTCTCAACGAACATTTGTACATGTTGAAATGTTTGTATGGAAACAGGATATCGCTGTCCATTTTTCCATTCCGATATCGGTTGATCTCGACTGGGACAACCTTACCGCAATGGGTCGGTGTAAAAGGAAAGTACGAATAGACAATCAACTCGCCAGAAGCTTTCTGAACTTGGATGTTGACATTGACAATATGGTTCCGCCAACAATATTCAAAGATCCTCTGAATGTCGTAGGGCAACAGTTCATCTAGATTCTGCAAAAAGATGTGGTAGTACTCGCCTACATCAAAGTGTGCAACCTGTGATGCTAGATCTATTTTCCTAAAGTTAAAAAACCATAAGGATGTATTATTAGGACATCGAAGGTTTACTTACAAAAAGGATTCCCACGACTCAATCAGCAATAAGTTATAAAGCCTTTCACCGTGAAGAGTCGGACCGACTACCTCATTGTTGACAACAATTTGAGTCTTCATGTAGCGTAAGTTCTGGAACAGTGTATCTTGGATATCCTTGTAGAAGTCCATGGTGTGTTCTCTCTCACACGACACAATAAGCAAAAATGAAGAACTTCTAGGCATGAAGAACTTTTCAACGACATGCACCAACGATCGCGCTATTTCAAAGTTGATGTCTTGGTCGATGTATTGTGCTCTCGAGTTGAGCAAATAATATGTCAACAGAGGTAGGATGTTCATCATGGACTGACTTCGGACGATGTAAGTGTACGTATAGTATTTGGCAGTGGTACTTATAATGAAATTTGGTTCTTTTAATTTGAACTAGACAATCGATTATGGTCGATAAAATGGCAAGTTAAAGGTGTCATTACCCTTGAATGCATTTTACTTAAGATAGTACTTGACATGATTGTTGTCAATAATGGTAGCATGTCGAATAAGTCGGGAATTCACGTGCGCTACATTTGACATATGGAAGTACACGGCACCTCATCAGTGTAATGGCAGTATTTAGTCTGTACATGAACCCTTGACTATTTTTGTTCTGGTGAACATTAACCAAAAATCAATAAAGTTTGGATTACTGAGTCGATAAATCATTAATAATTTCAGCAGGACTTCGTTCCTTTATTGAAAACATTTATCTTTGCTATTATTTGTGGAATCGAATTTAATTTAAAGTCAACATCTGTATATACTGGTAAGGCAGGCATTCCAGATTTTCATGCACTTTTGTTCAATAGTAGCGGACAAGACATAAGCTTTAATTAAAAATTAAAATACATATATATAATTTTAAATAAATAAATCTTATCTATCTTAAAACTAAAAAACCCTTCACAAGATAATATTATTGCTGATATCTTCCCGCGATAATGGTTCGTTAAGAACTAGAAAAATGCCATAATCATCTTGTGAAATGACAATTCCAATGGCCTTTTTAGCCTTTGCCGATAAAAGTCGTGAAAGAAGATGACTGTCTTGGTTAGTTAATGTCGTAAATTTCATATTAGCGCCATATCTCATTACGATCTATCAATGAACGTCCACACGCTAATAGCTACATTACTAAAATTTTTGGCGTGATCCATTTACGGATCCCTCCGAGGTCTATGAGATTCTCTGCAATTTTTCAGTATCAATTTAGTCAATGAAGAAATTTTTTGCATTCGTCTCTTTAATTTTTCTGTCAAAAGAGTACAGCTTATACCATGAAGAGAATTCGTTACAAGCTGGGAATTAGAGAAATCGTTGTTTGACAGAAAAAGTCCCCCCAGCTGAGGCAGTGAAGGAAAATATATGACGGCTCTGCAAGTGGAAACGCCTTCGAACGGACCGAATATTCAGGTGTAAGCAAACACTTTAATCAACTTGAATATAAAACTTTGGTCAGTAAGATTTTATGAAAACTTTAGTATTCACACAGCTGATGCCTAATAACTCTGATTCTCAGCCTTCACGTGGCAACATCTGAGTGCCTAGTACCTTGACCGAATATATGTATCAATCCCCTGTAAAGTCTATGTTTTCAGGTGGCAGCGGAAGAACTCCAAAGATGGAGTCAACGGTGGATTCTATAATCCTAGTTAGGATGGACAAACTGAATAACCTAAATGAGCTGCTTCGACCTATTCGGACAACAGATCATTTAGGAATGCCAAAAGTAAGTCAGGCCACTTGAATAGATATGGTGGAGGATGAGCCGAAAGGCCAACAGTGGGTACTGTACCGATACATTGCAACTGGCCCTCCAGATTGGCGGTTGTGCTTTGGGTTACCTACTCACCCACGTAACTCTTGTTACGAAGCAACCACGGACTGATTTCATTATTGACTAGTATGCTAAACGAAAAAAGGGCCGGGCAAAAAGAGGATGAAAAACTGTAACATCTACTTCGGAGCTTGTTGTAGTGAGCAGAAGCATCGACTATTCGGATGTGCATTTATTTTAAGAGACAGATTAAGGCAAAAAGTCTTATGTTTTCGAGACTCTAGCGAACCAATTGTAACAATCCGCAATATGGCCAAATTCGCCAACATAAGCCTTATATGAACTCACGCTCCGAAACAGTATGATTGCAAAAGACCGCTTCAGCTTGACCAAACTAATGAGCGACTACTGAAGTACGATGTTGAAATCGTGCTTCCTACGCAATGGTTGCAAGAGAAGACATCTTTAGCAGTATTGTCGGAAAACACAACCTACACGACAACATATCTGGCAACGGACTTATAGGCTAATTGACTTCGCTGCGAAAAGAAATGCCACTATAGACATTACACGGTTTACTCCATAAGGGAACATGGCAGTCTCCAGATCAACGAACAGTCAATCAAATTGATTACATTGCAATAGACGGGATGCACGAATCCGGTATTTTGGATGTCCGAACTAGGTTTCTCGCGCTTATCAGCAAGAAACACTTGGTGTGATGAAGACTACCGACATATGCTCGCATCCGACAACGAGGCCTAAAAGTGTTAAACGTCAAAGCCAGGGATATAAGGCTTGAACCGAATTCTTTCTAGTGAACAAGAAAATAACAAGAAAAAAGGAGACCCTCTGAGCACCGTCAATTACAGAGGTATAAGTCTCATTAGCATCACATATTATCTGCCGTAATATGTGAATGCCTGAAAACTTTTTCCAAGAACCAAATCTGTGATCAAATTTTCACACTTCGGCAGATTTTGGAAAAAACTTAAGAAGTCGAAATCGATACCCACCACCTATTCATCGATTACAAAGCCGCATACGGCAGGATTTTTAGGGACGAACTATACAGTGTCATGTCTAGTTTTGGTATACCGTCCAAACTCGTCCGTCTGTCCAGATGACGATGGAGATTTCTCGCAGCTCCATCAGGATTGGAAATGACCTCCCGACACCTTCGATACCAAAAAAGAATTTAGGCAAGGCGATGCGCTGTCATATGACTTCTTCAATTTGATTGCTGAGCGGATTGTGCACAACTCCCGAGCCAATACCAGAGTCACAATCTTCCATAAATCGGTGGAAATTTGTTCAGACACCGACGATATTGCCATCTCTGGTCGGACTAAACGTGATCTCATAGCCACGTTTGCAAGTATAAAGAAGGAAGCGGCAAAAATACGTTTTGCAGTAAGACTAAGTATATGCTGTCAACACGAAAGGATATGCAACATCGATGAATTTGAGACAACGTTTGCATTGACAGATATAACTTTGAGGTAGTACGTGACATTGTCTACCTTGGTTCCACTATTCACTCTGACAACAAATTCTCGTCAGAAATTAAATGAAGAATTCCTCTTGTCAACCGTTGTTTCTCCGGGATAAGAAGATAATTTAGTAGTTAAGCCCTCACCCGAACTACTAAGGAGATCCTATACAAGACCCTGATCATCCCAGTCCTGCTCTACGGCGCTAAATAACGTCAGGGTAACTATTAAAAATATATACTTATGGGAGATACAATATTCTTAGATAATAGATTCCCTCAAATATGAATCAAACCCAGAACGTACACGGACAACGACTTACGAGTATGAACGTGGAAAGTACGCATACGCACACTACTTGGAACGTACACATGCTACTCAGAAACCGCGAAATACGTTGAATAGGATTAGCAATAGCCAAACGAAAAGCATGCGATATTTATTACAGCTACCACCCAATGCTACACATATTAAAATGCGAATTCATTGTACGGATTGATTATTGATCGCCTGGCAACATCAGCCTTATATGTGCACACGTCCCTACCGATGAGACTGTAGGCTCTATCAAGGAGGAATTTTACTATCTCATGGAAAGAGCCTGTCCGGAATGCGATATGCAAATCGTACAAGGGAACGTACAAGATCCTATACAAGACGCTGATCATCCTAGTCCTACTCTACGGCGCTAAATAATGGACGATAGCAAAAGTGGTAATCCTTGATCGATTTGAAACAAAAATTCATTGAAAAATGTTCGGTCCCGTTTGCGTTGATAGGCTATAGAGAAGAAAATTCAACCAAGAATTATACGAGCTGTACAGTAACATACCCCCGCATTCGAAGTAAGATGGCTAAGACATGTCTCGCAGAGTCTTCGATTCTCAGCCAGAAGCGGGAAGCTATAGAGGAAGATCCCGCCTTAAGTAATATGCACAAGTAGAAACCGAACACAACCAACTCGAAGTGTGAGACTGGAGGCATTTAGCAAATTTGAGAAGCATGTGGGTTGAGGGCAGGGTTCATTCCGGACTGTAGCGCCACATAAGTAAGTATGATATCAGTGGTTGGAAGAACTACCCTTCAGAATGTCTAGGTTCAATTTCCTGCCATAGCAAATCCTATAAATTCATTAGCTTTCCTCTCGAGATAATCTGACAAATCATAACAGAATCATTGGAAAATGAAGCATTCAAAACCAACAATTGTTTGGTTTGATCTAAAGGTTTTCTTACCACTCGCTGGGTGGTAGCTCTAAACACTGGATATATAAGGCAGTTAATCTAAAAAAAAATGTCATATGTCACATACAGTCGATTTAGCCAACGAGAGGAGGCTATACAATTGCGAACCTTTTAAGCTGTACCAACGCAAAAATACGGTGGTCACATTGGCCAGAGTAAACAAATAAGCAGCCTTATTCAGGTTCGAGACGACCAGAAATATCCAGCTTACCAGAGTAAGTAAGTAAGCATTGTTGTACCTGTTTTATTTTTTCAACGAAAAAGGAATTTGTTTGCCAGAATATTTGGATAAAGTAAAAGTGTTTCTTGGTGCAAATTTACCTCAATAATTGGCCAAATCAAATAATTGAAACGCTAAATTTTTATTTAAAAGAACATTTATGCTTAACAGGTTTCATATGAAGACATATCCAATTATCTGGAAATCCTAAGATATTTTAAGGCAGGTACCAAACCAAATATTCATAGGAATTTCAAATATTTCTATAATGGATGCTGGACTATACTCAAAACTAAAGGATAGAATAAGTTTTCAACGGAAATTACCTACCTTACTTAAATTCCTACGAAATTAATCCTTAGACTATATTTAAGTCGTTACATTTAGGTCAACCTCGGTTAACCTTATGCCCAGGTAAAACCTTACCCCATGGCCTACAGGTAGGAAACCTTCACCTATAAAAGCACTGTAGTGCTTAACCACTTTATCACTTTTATTTCAAAAATTAAGCTGGAAGCACACGTTTATTTTTAAATCAAACTATGGAGACTAAATGCCGTATATCCAAGTGCACATGGACCGGTGATGTAATCGATCTCCTTAATCATTTTGAAAGGAATCACAGAGATCATATAAAAAAATTCAATAAGGACAACGGATTTGAGTTCAACTATAACGAACTAATGGAAGAAGCCTTCCTTTTGTGGGGCAAAAAAGGACTCTACTGGTTCTTGAGAGGTGAACATGAAGATGAAAACTGCATCAGAAGAGGTATATTTAGAATTGGTAATTCAGCTGAATGTAAGTACACTGTCAGAACTGGAGATACTAACAGTGGTACGGCGAAATCTATGGGTCCTTACAAAACTGAATTGGATTGCAGTCAGTACGATTTGGAATGGCGTTTTTCGAGTATAGAAGACATGCATCGAGATTTTTCCACAAAGTCATTTACGGTATATTTTGCATTTGGGTATATTCGCAGATCGAGATGCATATGTGAAAGTAATAAGGAAATCAGGCGTAAGATTGTAAGGTTAATCAAACCATACATTCAATTTGAACTAAAGGCTAATTGATGATAAAGTTAAAACATTTTTGTGTAAGGACTAGCCATGTATAGGTATATTTTTTGTAAATATGTTGTTTTTGATGTTCATATTGCCCAGAGGTACTGTACTAATATTATTTCAAACTATATTTTGTAGAATTTTATTTTCCAAATAAATTTTATAATTCAAGAGGACTGCATTTTTTGGCTGTGAAATATATAGTTTTATAATATAGTGGTCAAATCTTAGATCAACTAAGTGATTCATCATTAAAATTTCGCATATTATGGATCTCAAAATGTCTGCGAAATTCATTCCGCTTGATAGGTTTTATGTGAATACAAAATAAATAAATTTGAGGTTTTTTGACCCTTTAATGCCATAAACCTTACATTTTTGCCACAAAGAATAGTTCATGCAGTTTGAAGCCAATTCCCAACTCCAAGTTTGAGAAGCTGTGAATCTACTAAATAGTTGCTCCTTTCTAAATTCATTCAACAAATGAGTATGCACTATCTAATAGGCAAGAACGTAAACGACGTAATAATTCAATAACATAACGCCAAAAACTTCTACAGGAGCTACATGAAGGAAGAGGAAGTAGAGACAGACCTTTATGTTCGATGCACCTGATCGGCCTTCCAAAAGGATATAAACTTTCTAAATCCTAGCAATTTTTCCATTTTATACGTAGCTTGTGTTTTGTGCGATATGGATGTGTACGATACTCAGAACCATTTTAAACCTCCAATTATAGAGATTTTTAGCTCGAAGCGACAAAGAAATTCATCATCCGCTTTTGGCATGATCAATGCTTCAAAGCCGTAGAGTAGGACGGTCAAATCGTAGGCAATGTTTTCATCTAGCTGATGCTTACAAACTTTGACTCTCAGCCTTTCTGTGGTGACCGTTGACAAACCTTGACCGTAAATAGGGCCTCAAATCCTGTGTAAAATACTGGGGGTGGCAGTTGAGATATAATGGAAGATTTGACACTAATACATATTCCGTACCAGGCGGAAACGGAAGAATTTCCAAGATAGAGTCAGCGGTGGAGTCTAAAGACCCAGTTAGGATGGAAAATGTGAATAACCTATTTTGAGCTGCTTCGACATATTCGGACAACAGATCATCTAGGATCTCAATGTCTGGCCCCTGCCTGTATGGTTTACTAATGGCCCGTGTCCTAGTGGTACAAACTGGAATTGGCCCTCCAGGTTGGGGGTTGTGTCGTCTGGGAACGTATGCACGCTACTGGAACGTACGCATGCTACTTAAAAACTGCGAAATACGTTGAACAGGATCAGCAATACCCAAACAAAAAGCATGCGACATTTCTTACAGCTACTACCCAGTGCTACACATATTAGAATGCGAATTCGTTGTACGGAGCCGTCTTCGGTCAAGAATAATCGACTTTCAGCCAATTAGTGATCGCCTGGCTGTGATCCACATCAGAGCAACGTTTTGCAACATCAGCTTTATATGTGCACACGTCCCTACCGATGAGACTGTAGGCTCTATCAAGGAGAAATTTTACGATCTCCTGGACGGAGCTGTCCGGAATACGATATGCAAATCTTCAGCTGGGGACTTCAATGCAAAAATCGGTAAGAGACACATCTTCGGCGGGTTAGTTGGAATGCACAGCCTCCACGAACCGAAAACGTATAATGGCTTCCGACTAACAGACTTCAAGGCAGCATGTAATACTCTAATCAGCAACACTATAATCCCACGACTTTGAATACGAAAAGCAACCTGGCAATCTCTAGATGGTTGGACCGCCAACTAATTCAACATCGCTACAACTCAGACCATTTTCTCATTACAGCCAAATTCAGAGCCCAACGAGAAGAAACTACGAATAGTGCAAAAAAGAGACTTGATCGCCTTAGTGAGCCGGAGACTCCTAGAACCTACAAACGACAACTGAATGAAAGACTCCTTGCTGGCCCTCATCCTCCACCAATATCAACACGTAGTGGATACAGTATCGCAATATCATCAAAGAAGTAGACTAAACCACCATAGGCCACCAGCCACTCCCAAAAATATGCCCGTGGTATGATGATATTTGCAATTACCAAACAGATATGATAGAATGGGCACATATCAAGGCGCTCCAACGCAAACGGGAAGAGTACTGAACCGGGAGAACGGAAGAGAAGAAAAGCCTGCCTAGGAAAAAAAAGAGATTACGCAGTCCCCCAGCTCAGGGAAATCGAAAAGTCTCGCGACAAGAAGAACTTCTGCAAATTCTACGCAAAAACCAAATAACTGTCAGCTGGATTTAAAGTAGGAACGCAGGCTCTGCAAAATAACAATAACAACCTAGTTTTTGTCGAGCAGGCAATTGAAGATGTATTCAGGGAGCATTTCCTGCTTAATGGGCATAATGTGTTAGGTCAAGAAGCCGGCCCACCTCTATTCAGAGTATCGCTCCCTTCCAGTATTTACGAAGTTAGAGAACCCAGAACAAGGATGCTCTATCTTCAGCAAATCCGTCCAGCTACTGGACATCGACACCATTCGTGAAGTTGTAGAAGTATTTATGGCAAGTGAGGATGAGGCAAAACGAGTTGGTCTTGTGGTTACATGCTATCAACAAATAGAGTACTATCGACACACAATCATGGACAAAATGTCACTGTTGATGGTAATAACAACATGACACCTTAGTGGAGATACAATGAATACTATCCCTTGGAAACCGATGCTATTTCTGTTCAGCAAAATAAATGGATTAAAACTCATCGACTCAAAGTCCAAATGTTTGTTCTATCGGACCATAATCCTACCAGTCCTACTTTACGGTACCAAGTTCTGGAAAGCGGAGCAAATATAAGCCAATTTTGAAGGAGAAATTCTTCGTCGAAATTTTGGTCCTATATGCGGGGAAGGGAGGAGAAGATTAAACCGCGTACTTTATGAGCTGTACCAATAGTTCATTTCACATTTCTTCAGATCAAGAATTCCCTCAAAGACTAATCAGACCCGGAAAAACTACAGCAACTAACATTTGTAAGCCTGCACTAATCTGTCACAAACATATATAATTGCCCCATAGCATATGTGTTTTGAAATTATGAAAATGATTTCCAAGTGATTTACCAATTTGGCAACTAATACCGCCAGCAAGCATCCTATTAACTTTTAATTTGCAATTTCCTAGATCGTCGGAATAGAACATTCCTTCCTTCAGGGTGATTGAAAACATAATGCGTACCGAGTACCATCGTACCATGAGTATTCTGATTATATGGGGAAATCCTTTCCGTAGGCAAATGCGAATTTTCCCTCTGTCTAGGTAACATCCTGGAGGGATTTTGTTGCGTGGAAAAAAGCACAGACCGCCAATTGTACACATTCATCTCACGTCGTTTATCCTTCGACATTTGGCGCATAAATACAAAATCCGCTTCTGCAACAAAGGGAAAGCATTTCTATTAGAATTTCCATTATTCGATTGTATACAACACAAGGACCAAATGGTGCCCACCAATTTCATAGACACACCTATATGCAACTTACGTTCGATATGGTTGTAGGATTTATAGAGGCATTTCTGTGTTTAAAAAAAATGATAACTCAGACGAAGATTGTATAGACATTACCTGGTAGTAGCTTCCATTTGCTTGTTGCTGTAGGTTTTCCCTGTGTTGATTTGCAGTTAGTTGGACTTATTTACCATGTTCAGAAATTGCATACCATATCAACTAAGCCCTTCGGATTCGGCAAAAAATAGGAGGTCCCACTGCCGCCATCGTTTAGAAAGTACATACACATGGTTGTAAGAAAATGCTAGGCTAGGGTACTAACGAGGGTGTTGCCACACAAATTTTGTATTTTTTGTTCTATAACTTGCTGTACACCCCCATACCATAACTCAATCTGGAATCTACTATGCGTAGTAAAATTTCGCGCAGAAGATAATGATTATTGTCTAAAGCAAGCTAGTGCAAAAAGTGAGGCCTTCAAATCACCAAATCAAACCACCACACCACATCCTGTGTGAAGTGAGAACGGCAATATTTAAACATAACCTTTAAAAGATTTCTATAAATGACGGACTTCCTGCCAGACTAAAGCCGGTGAAGATGATTTTGTCGAGCTAAGAAGACGATCTTATAAGGACATCCTATCCAAGACCCTGATCGTCACAGCCCTGATCTACGACGCTGAAGCATGAACGGTATCAAAAGCGGATACCGTCCGTTTTGAGCAAAAAATTCTTTGAAAAATTATAATTTATAATTTAATCAAGAACTATACGAGTTATACAGCTACATACACCTGGTCAAATAATTATACATTGTATTCAGTAGAGGAAAACATCGCCTTAAGAGGCGAGCACAACCGAAAACTGAAACCGACCTCAATTAACTTGAAGTGCACAACTGGGCAGTTAGCTAAGGAATGGGCTAATTGCAGAGGCATGTTCGCTGAGACTAATTTTCTTTCCAGACGGTAGCACCACTTAGGTTAGTATGTAATAAGCATCATCTCCGTATTACCGACATGAGATTGGCTTGTTGATCCTCTGCTTTTTGATGCCTGCGTTAACTTCTTCAATACTGATAGGGAGCGTAACTCCTTCATTCACATGGGGTTATTCCATATCACTCTACCGATAGTATGCTGCCTGAATACATATAAGATGTAACTAGGTTGTCATTGTTAGTTACATGAGTCTGCGTTCCTATTATGGAGCGAGCTGCCAGCTGTTTGGTGTTTTTGTAAAATTACCACATGCTCTTCTCATAGCGGCACCCTTAAAATGTCCTGAACTTGGAGGTTGTGTGTGTGTTTTTTTCACTTCTTCTGGCTCGATTACTTTCGGTCGTGTGCACATATATAAACATAATATATAAAGCTGAACTTGCAGAACTTTGCTCTGATCCCCCTTGACCTTAATTGGCTTCCTTGCACAAATCCGCAAATCTCGAAATGAGGAAAATTGACTGTCTACGACAACAGAACGCCGAAGGAGAGTACAGCATGAAAGGCTTACCAGCTATGCAACGTAATACTTAGCATCATTCATAGATCTCCGCAAGCACAAAAAATAGGCCAAGGTACAAGTTATTAGATACTCCTGTGACACAGGGCTAAAAGCATTCCACTAAGGGATTGAGCACTGATGATGGCCTTTTGGCTCATCCGATACAATCTCAGTTCAAGGGGACTGACAAACTCTTAAAATTCTTCGATGGAATGCTGTCTGAAAATACGGTTGTACGCTGTTCAGGGACCGTAATCCCAATCGCTTGAGAATTATTCCGCTTACGTTTTTAAAAGGAAGAAGCCATAGTGTTTCCCACATTGGCATGACCACTTCCAGTAAATGAGCGCATTAATTCGTCAGCCAAGAAAATCTTCGAGTACCATTCTTCAAGTCGGAGATTTCTATAGATGGGTTGCATAAGTAGGGCCCTATTCCACAAAACTTTCATCAACTTTGCACTTTGCACTTGTCAAATTCCTTTTTTTGGCAAAGTAACAAGTGTTTCTGTTCCACAATATTCTTTGCAAATCTCATTTTGCACTAGCAAATTTTTGCAAAGTCTTTGCGCTCCCCTGCAAAGTCTTTGCGCTCTCCTGCAAAGTGAGTGTGCAAAGTGTTCCACAAAGCATTTAATCATCTTCGCATTTGTGTCATAGCCCGTTTCACTTTGCATATACATGTTGTTAGAATGAGCGGCAAAATAAAAATGAAAAAAAAAACTTGCAGTATTGCAATTTATAAAAGACAAAAAAACAATATTATTTGGTAGCTTCCAAAATAATAAAATCAATAAAATAGATAAACAGGCTGCCTGGGAGGAAGTTTTAAAAAAAGCCCAATCCTTGCAACTGGCTTCGGCCCAAAAAACATGGAGTTATGCGAGGGACAATTTGTTTGGGCTTTGGAAGAGTCGGACATTGGTAAGTAAAACAATTTATTGCCTACAAATAGGAAATAATTATATTTGCATCATTTGTTTTTATTGGAATCTCTATTTATTTCTATATTGTGCAGTGCTAACAAGTAACAAGCATCTTGTATACAACAACAACACAAACCATATTTGCATAGACAGTGTTGTTGTGAGTTAACAGTGCACTCAACGAGACAACTCTTACTGATAGAAGAACCGGTTTACGCACAATATAATTATTTGCTATGTTTTAATTTCATTTAGATTTACCCATGAATTTAATTTTGTTAATTTTCAGAGTAAAAATGTCCATGTTTTTTGGGCCGAAGCCAGTTGCAAGGATTGGGCTTTTTTTAAAACTTCCTCCCAGGCAGCCTGTTTATCTATTTTATTTATTTTATTATTTTGGAAGCTACCAAATAATATTGTTTTTTTGTCTTTTATAAATTGCAATACTGCAAGTTTTTTTTTTCATTTTTATTTTGCCGCTCATTCTAACAACATGTATATGCAAAGTGAAACGGGCTATGACACAAATGCGAAGATGATTAAATGCTTTGTGGAACACTTTGCACACTCACTTTGCAGGAGAGCGCAAAGACTTTGCAGGGGAGCGCAAAGACTTTGCAAAAATTTGCTAGTGCAAAATGAGATTTGCAAAGAATATTGTGGAACAGAAACACTTGTTACTTTGCCAAAAAAAGGAATTTGACAAGTGCAAAGTTGATGAAAGTTTTGTGGAATAGGGCCCTGGTCTCCAGTTCAGCGTTTCTTTGTGAACTCATACTGCCAATAGCTTACTTAACGATTCCTTTCTAAGTAATCGTTTATTCTTTCTTTCCAAAATATGGATAGTAAAGCAATGGGTCTGTAGTTTTCAGGCATGCATTTGCTTCACTTTTTGGTGATCGGTTGTATCGAGCTATTTCTGAGCAACTGTGGAAAATCTGTTGATCATATGGCATAGAAAATGATCTGCAAAGAACGGGTGCAAGTTTGGGCCACATTTTTAAGTATGATTTCGGTATTAATCCATGTTTTCTATACCCCCAGCGAAGCTTTAATGTTAAACGCCTTATTTTCAATTTACAAAACCTATCATTCCAGCTTTCCGCAAGGCTTCATAATTACATATAAATAAATAAACAGTAGCTTTTGTATTGATGGTTTAAAACTCGCTGCATACTACAATCCGCAACCACTTACCAATTTGCGTTCATTGGAAAACAAAAAAGGACCTTTTTTCCTTTACCGTTATAACACAAAAATAAAAATACAAACCCAATAAAAAATACATTATTATTAAAAATCAGAACCATACATAAATATTTAATCCGATTGCGAATGTGCTTCCGTTGTAATGATGGGCTTATTGCAGACGAATTTATTCTGCATAAGTGAATTCCTTTTTGTTTCCCAGCACATACACACACACACATATATGTATAATTTTGCAAGTTGAAAAAGATTTTCGATACGTTACGCGGTATGGCTTTTAATGTGTTAATGGTCGGCTGTACACATAAAGTAATTATGGAAATGCAAACCACATTTTGGTGCCTTGTAGGCGAATCTGGGGAAATTAACTGCGATCAGTCATTCGGGGGCCATTAATGTGCGCTAAAAGGTCTTTAAATTTAAATCTTTCAGGATATCCCAGAGCTTACATCACCTGGCAATCTCTGTCATACAATGAGGCGACGTGACACCCTTCGAACACGTATCAATTTGGGGCGGCAAGGACTGACAAGGAACTCCTTGAATGCCTAATGAAATGGTTATTATGTGTAGGCACAGTCGGTCTATTGTGCAAATGATTGAAAGTGATTTTGGGCGTTTGGGGATGTGTATGTATGATTAATCACACTTACTTATTATGTGATAGGACAGTGCGTTTTGGTATACACAGATATTGAGAAAGGGGCAAATGTGTCATGGTAATGATTTCGTTTCTCTGTATTTATATGCCAGACATGGACACGCAATTAGTTGCGGAGAAGTGGTATTACAATGAACACTCTGCACTCCTTGGCAGTTATGATTGGACAATAATTACTATCGAGCAATGTAAGGGATCGAGCTTACAATGGAAGCGTATGCTTGATTTCCGATTTCAATGGTACGACGAAGGGTTAAGTGTGAAACAATTAATTGGCAGGGACATGTTGGGCACTCTCTGCCTCTATATGGGGGCATTGGTAGTTTGGACGATTATTAATCCATTTTCATTTGGGGTGTTTACGGATAATTGATGTATTAATACTGAAAAGCCTTGGTAGATAGGTGTAATTAGAGCTTAATAAAGTGGCGTAGAGGTAATATAATCTACGGCAAAAGTCGGGCTCTATCTATGAAGGTCAAAGTTCAATGGCTAAAAACAGCCGTAGTGAACCAATTTTGTACATATGGCTGCTCGGAATGGTGGATGACATTACTTACAAAAATATAAAGTAGGTACAGCATTTATACAGATAAAAGGGGCAATGTGTATCCTTCTGGGGGTGTTTTAGAGATAATACTTGGCAGCAAAAATACCAGCACTACTCGGAAAGGCTTGTTTGAATTTTGGGCACAGTAGATACAATATGAAAATCATTTATATATGAGGACCGAAGGTCTGACATCATAGTCCACCACTAGGATTTCGATATCGAAGTACTAGTTAGGGATAATTATTAGTCAGTCAATATGCAATCCAGCTTGGAAATAGCAATCTAAACCGGTGGATCAAAAATATAAAACTGAGTAGGCTCTGGAGTCCACTCTATAATCTTATTAGCCAAAAACAGGTGGTAATCAATTGTTGCCAGGTACAGACTATAAAAAGGATACATAAGAATCACCCAATCACTCTTTCAAAGATTCTGTCGAGTCACTAGCGATGTATGTGACCTGGCGTTGTCCCAATGGCACGGTATTCCACTCCTATTAGCCTATTAGCTTCTTTCAGACGAACCAATTGTTGACAGTGTACGTCCGAATTAAAAGTTTTGACGTATTAGTAGTAAACGATTCCATGTAAATCCCACCAAACACGAAGCAAATCCTTCATGGCTGTCAATCCTGTCTTGGCCACCGTTTGAGCCGCTACGACCGTTTTTATTTGAGGTTGTCGTAGGTGGTCGAAAGACTGCAATCGCAAGAGACCACCAAGACTTTCGCGCAACGCGTATGCCTTAACCTCTCGATTAACACCATACCACCAGCATCGAATATCGAAGAACAATGGCAACGATGTCACAAGCCCTTAGATCAGCCGCAACGGATATGCTAGGTTTCTCGCGCCCACCAGCTATACCCTGGTTTGATGAGGAATGCCGACAGATGCTCGCAGCCAAGAATGAGGCCTACAAGGCTAATCAATAGTCAAATAAGAAGGGAAGAACATCGGCTTTTCAAAAAGAAGAAAAAAAAACAAAAGAACGCGCAATTGAGGATGTATAGAGGTGCCACTCCAGGAACGATGTTCGCAAGTTTTACCAAAGTGTAAAACGTCAAAGCCAAGGATACGATGCTCGAACAGAATCCTGTCGAGATGAACAAGGAAATATTGTAGTTGAGACACAGTCGATGCTAAGGATATTAAAGAACCACTTCTTCTGACTGTTAAACGGAGATGACGAACGACATTCCTCTGTCAGGCAGCAGGAAACATTCAATATTGGCTACGTTTGGATTTGGACGGATTGTCCCAAACTCCCAAGCCAACACCAGATGCACAATTTTCCAAAAATCGGTGCAACTACTAGCACAGCCTGACGATATTGACATCATCGATAGGACTCAACGTGATGTCATAGAGGAAGAAGCGGCAGTAGACTGAGACTAAGTACAAGGTGGCGCAAAAATAACCTTCCGATGTTTTTTGGCTGTAATTTAAAAAAAAATGAAGAACTTTGATTCTTCTTGTGGATTATTTTTATTTGGTCTTTTAATTTTTTTTACATGAAGTCGAGAATATGATGTCATGTAAATGGCCGCCGCCACAGTTGATTGTCATTTGAGCCCTTTTTATGGCATTTTCCATCACTTTGGCCAAAACTTCCGGCGATAGGTCCTCACATTCTTGACGGATATTGTCTTTAAGAGCTGCGAGAGTCTGAGGCTTGTTGACATAAACCCGCGACTTCAAAAAGCCCCACAAAAAGAAGTCTGAAGCGGTCAAATCAGGCGATCTTGCTGGCCAGTGCAAATCGCCAAAACTGGAGATTAGGCGCCCGGGAAATGCATCCTTCAGCATATCGGTTGTGGCACGTGCAGTGTGTGCGGTTGCACCGTCCTGTTGGAACCACATGTTTTCCAATCCCAATTCATCAAGTTGCGGCAAAAAGAACTCGTTGATCATTGCTCTGTAGCGCTCACCATTCACAGTAACCGTTTGGCCCGCGTCGTCTTCGAAGAAAAAAGGTCCGATGACACCTCCAGCGAAAACAGCACACCATACAGTGACTTTGAGCGGGTGTAATGGCTCTTCGTGGGTTACACGCGGATTTTCAGTGCCCCAGAAGCGTAAATTTTGCTTATTTACGTACCCTCTAAGATGGAAATTGGCCTCATCACTCATGATTATTTTTGATGAAAAATCATCTTCCTCTTGGTGGTGATTAAGGATGGCTTGAGCGTATGTTAGACGCGATTGGCGGTCAGCAGCTAACAGCTGATGCACCGTCTGGACTTTGTACGGAAACATCTTCAAATTTTGTACCAAAATTCGCTGTAAAGACCGTCGACTGATACCCATTTGCGTGGCACGTCGTCTGATCGATGTCGACGGCGCTTCCATGACATCTTCGGCTACAGCAGCAATATTGTCTGCAGAACGGCTACTCCGGGGTCTGCCACGCCTGGCAGCATCTCGTGTTGTGCCAGTCTCTTCGAGGCGAGCGGCTAAACTTCACAGTGTTTCACCAGTAGGCGTTGGACGGCTAGGAAATCTGCGACGAAATTCACGTTGTGCGAAAGTCAGCGACCGATTATTGCTCAAATAAATAGTCACCAATATTCCGCTTTCTGGAGCAGTGTATCGTAACATTGTTTATTTAAGTGTATTTCGCATGTGTTTACTACACAAATGTCAAAATAAAACTGACATTAGGGGCCAATCGCAAAATTTATAGCATTTCCTGATAGGAGGATTACTTTTGCGCCACCTTGTATATGCTGTCAACACGAAAAGACGCAAAACATCGACGAATTGGACAGAACGCCACCATTGACAGATATATCTTTGAGGTAGTACGGTCTTGGTCTACCTCGTATCCACTTTAAACTCTGACAACAACATCTCTTCAGAAATTAAACTAAGAATTACTCTTGCAACCGCTGTTTTGTCGGGCTAAGAAGGCAATTAAGTAGTAAAGCCCTTACTCTAACTACTTAGGAGATCCTATGTAAGACTCTGATCATCCCATCTGATCATACGGTGCTGAAGCATGGACCGTATCAAAAATGGATGAAGAAATCCTTGGTCGAACTATACAAGTTGTACAGCGACATGCCCCTTGTCAAAAAAAAACTCCACATTGGACATGTAGAACGAATGAACACCAATACTCCGGCTCGTGTTACAGTATCACAACGCATACACTAAGGTCAGATACACACTCAAGTCATATGTTGAAAAAATAATGGATTTTCTTTTTACTACACCATCCTTATGCAATAATCGACTCAACGACAATCGTTTTATATTTACACGATTAAAGTCATGTGTTGTAAAATACCCATTTACTGTATCAGCGCATTGATGAAGTAGAACTTATACCGTCTACATAGCTGATATCACTCCCTCTTGTTTATACACTGACTAAGCTAATTTCTGGCCATGACGGTTAATAACATACCATCGGGTATGTGGTTATTTCTTCCCAGATGATAGGCTCCGGTGAATATACCCTCAAAACATCAATCGATTCCTCACCTCCACTGAAGATGCATCTGTGGCCCGACCCTAACTCACAATAATGACAAGATTGATGTTCTCAGGTAATCTGATGGGCCATGAGACTCCAATTATTTTTCTTGTCACATACTCACACACTTGATTTGTCTGAACGAAGTGACCCATACAAAAATTTGATTACAGGCGAGAACGTTCGCTCGAATAGTAGGGCTTGACGGCAACGCTCTGCAAGAACCTACGACCCAGTCGTTAATCCACCATTCGTTTTATTTTTGGTTTCTATTGTTTCGAGAAGTCGTTCTGTTGAATATGATTGAAAGCGACTACAATCCTATGGTTACCACTGGTAAAATAAGCAAAATGGCTGTGTTCTCAAGGTAACATCGGCTGTTAGTTGCCATTTTAATGCCGCCGATCAGTCTATACCATCTTTCTACAACACCCAACTATGAGCCACAAAACTAAAAGATAATCAGTACTCACAAGGTGTTTTTTTTTTCATTCATTTGTATTTATTTGACAGCCGCTTCATAAAGATCAAAATAATTTGCACCAAATTAATCCGTGGAGATATGACCTCCAGAACAAATACCACAGTTGAACAAATAATTAAAACCCCACAAAGGGCAAAGCAGCCTTGAAAATTGTCCACAATCAGTGGATTTGTGGCTTCACTTATCTGAGATTGTTTCAGATGGCTTACATTAAGCACAGAATCCTGCCAAAAAGTAATGAGTCCACTCTGGATAAACAAGGTTAGGACATCATCGATGGGATCGATTAGAAATGATTCCTTACGACAGTACACATACATAGGGAAGATGAACAGGCGCTGTGGCAATGAGTTTAAAATTCCAGACTCGTAGTAAATACTGTTGAAGTGTTGCAATTGTATCTCGGTGTCGATGACCATGCGTTTTGATTTGCCTTCCTGAAGGATTGCATAGTGAGTGTGAATGGAATGTTGAAGGAGGTGAAATGCTCTGGAAGAAAAGAAAATTGTTTTAACAAGAGATTTTCATTGAATGTAAGATATACATTTGACAATTCAAGATTTTAAACTTAGGAATATGAGGAAAAAACACAAAACGCAAATTTTGTATGGAATTGCGAAAGCGGCGTTACGTTATAGAAATGGATGATCTTCAAGTGTGAAGCAAGCCTGTACTTTAATGTAGGATTACCTATTTTTGTTAAGGCCAAAGCATTATACGTTGCTATTATTCGGTGTGATTCCTTGTTGTCTTGCTTTAGAATCATTTAGTCGTTGTAACGGTAGGGAACCGAAGCCAGACCTTCTGCGCGGCAGTTTATCGCACTAACCATCGCTGCACTGAGCCCATCGTGACATCTTCTAAGGCCCGTTTTACATTGAACGTGTTATAAGTGACTTAGGCAAGAGGTTTTATGCCTTCACGTCCAATTCTCCAACATAAGCCTTATATGTGCTTACTCCCCGATGCGATGGAAAGAATGACATTGTAAAGGAGTGTTTCAACGAGCTTCTGGATAAAATACATGAGCGACTACCGAATTGCGGTGCTAAAGTCGAGCTAGGAGATTTAAATGCAAAGGTAAAAAGATATGGCAAAGAATGAAACTTCAGCATCGTCTACCCGATTCACAAAACAGGATACCCTCTAAACTAAGCATAAGTCTCCTTAACATCTTCTACAAGATCATATCAAAGTGATGACATAACTAAGTTTGCTAGTATTCGGAAAAAATGCACGTAGCAGTAACTGAGGGTAAGATCATCACTGTTATCACGAAAGGACACACAACATCGACAAATTGGAATTGTGGGAGTACGGGATTTTGTCTACCTCGACTCCGCGTTCAACTCTGATAACAACATCTCGTCAGAAATCATACGAAGAATTTCTCATGGCAACCTCTTTCACTTCGTGATAAGAAGGCTTTTACTCGAACTAATGAGATCCTTTGCAGGACCTTGATCATCCCAGTCTTGCTCTAAGGAGCTGCAGTATATACCCTATCAAAAGTTGAAGAAATCCTTGGTCGTTTTGAGAGAACAATTCTTCGAAAAATCGTCGGTCCCATTTGTGTTGACGGGCAACGGAGACCAAGATTTAACCACACGAGCTATATGAGCTCTATAGCGATGTAGCCCTAGTCAATAAATCCAAATTGGACTTTTATTGTGGATAGAGAAAATGGACACCAATGTAGAGAAAATGGACACCAATAATCTGGCTCGCAGAGTCTTCGATTTCCTCGTCTTAAGTAGCGCGTACAAAAAGAAACCGACATCAAAAAACTTGAAGTGCGAAACTGTAGGCCAGTGGCTAAGGAGCGGGCTAATTGGAGATACATTTTGGTTGAGGACCAGTTTCTTCCCGGACTGCAGCGTCGCTTAAGCAAGTAAGTAAGTAATTCTTACAATGCTAAGATCTAGCGTCAATCTGACAACAACTGCAATAGCGGGCTAACGAGATTATGCTGTCTTAGAAACAGCACAATTTAGAGTCCTCCCTCTCGTCCGCGATCTATGTTTCTTTTCAGCAAAATGATGAATTTAGTATCCAACATTTGTTTTTCAAGTATCTGGAAGTTATTCCAGACTTTCTTATATAACCGGCAACAAAGAACGAACTTTCAACACGTATTTCCACCAAAATACAATCTACTCGAATTCAAGAACAGAGTCAACAAACATCTGTAAGCATCATCGTAGGGCGTCCTAGAGCGTTATAGGTTCGTCCTACCTGAGAAAAGTCTAAAAAAAAGTTCAAAAATTGGTAAAGCTACACACAATCCCGTCATCTCCCAACAGCCATTAGAATGTATCTACTGTGAAGAAACCCGCGTACTATGAGATATGACAAACATCTACCTACCAATGTAACTTAAGATAAAAATAAATTCCTTTAAGCATTAAAACTGAATATACTTACGAATCCCTACCACCCAGCGGTCCGTCCTTAAGATTCTGAATCAGATTAATAGGAACATCAATTTGAAAGCCCTTGTCCAACATTCCTTCAACGGTGGATGGGTATTTCTTTAAAAACCCCGTCTTCAGCATTCCAAATAGAATAGCCTTATAGCAACTACTCAGCACCAACGACACTATCAGCCACTGCAGAATTATATTCCGAGCTATACCGCCTTGTGGAAATCGAACAACCGATCCCCCCAAATACACCACAACCATTTCAAAAACCGGATGTCTCACAGTATTACCAAAGATCAAATCCCTATAGGACTTGTTCCACACACTTAACACAATCGCAACCAGAAACGTCAAACCAAATGTCAGTCCAATGGCAACCCATACATCCAAATCGAACGGTAATAGCAGTCTCTCTAGTGGTGAGTACTCCTGCAATGGTGGAATCGCAAATACCATGGCAGTGTTAATGTACGCAATGCTAGCTGTAAACAGTATCATAGCTCTTGATGCTGAACCAAACCCTCCAATAGTTATATTGGCTTCACTGTCATATAGCTGAGAAAATAAGAGAACACGACTTTTAAAAACTGTCAATAATTGATTGCAAATACCTACAATTTTGAGAGCACCTGTCAATGACCCATCAGGCTTCTGGACACCTCTTTCCTTTGCATCGATAATGGAAACCTCAAAGTTGAGCTTTTCCGCAAGTCCATATAAGATTTTAATATCAATACCTGACGCCTGTATCTCACCGTTTTTGTGTGACAGGAAGATGTGCGGCGCAAATGGAAATGTTACCACTTTCAAAGGACATCCAAAGAAATTGTCAAGCTTGCGTGGAAATAGATTCAATTCACCCTTCCTCGGTCGAGTGTCATTGAATGTGTGCTGCAAGACTGGAATCACTTTAAAGCAATATCCTGGACTTACCGGAAAGTAGGTGTAAAAATCAAGAAATCCTGTTGTCCCGTTTCGTACAATAACCCCCACATTGACAATGTAGTGATGGAAAAACTTTTCAAAGATTTTTTGAAGCAATTCCCTGACAGTGTGCTCTTCAAATTTTGTGGTTATAAAGATTAGATGCTTCCCGCTGGTATCATACTGTCGTGCTTTAAGGATTGGATCTAGTTTATCCAACGCATCCAGCGAGTCAATTAGCACCAATGTAAACTTTCTCCCAGCATCGGATTTCCTTTCGACAAACTCTCCAATGTCGTCCACGCTGACCAGCAACATGGGCTTCTCCAACAAGAACTCATTTATGATTGAGGTCTGTTTGCCAGCACTCGAGTCACTTATCGAGGAATAGCTAACGTGGAAACAGGATGACGACTGGTAGCCCATGTTATCTACTATAAACACCAATGTATCCTTGATGATGGTGTTCTCCGATGGCAAGTTGAAATGAATGTTGCCTGCGACTGCCAGTAGGGTGGTCAATAAAATGAAAAACCTTCTCAGAAGGACTATCATTTTGTGGTCGCTTTTTCTAATGGATTTTCACTTATCCGACTACCAAATGGATATGGTTTAGCGTCCAGATCTGATGTGGGTTTTATGGGACGCCACGACAAGACATTGAAAAAAAAATAACCATTACGAGCCGCGCCTAATTGAATGGCAAATGAGCGTATTGGATTATGTTAAAGGCTGCAATTGCATGACACATTAAGCGCATTCGAATATTCAGGGAAATCACTTATTTCCGAATGGCTGGATATGGTAAGTGACTAAGTATGGGTTGTTCGGGAGCACTTTGTCTGCTAGTAATGAATTGTATCGATAAAGTTACAACTGTGCTAAAAACTGATTTATATCGCAAACGCTTACATTGTCCTTAAAAATGCATGAGCGTGAGCTACATACAGGCACGAGGTGTTTGTTGGTAGACGGGTGCCAGAAGCCATCAATTAGATTAGGATATTTGATATTTAATGTGTGTTATTATTTGTGATAAATGGCTTCATCACCCTGTGAAGTCATACGGCGGTATACAATGTTATAGAATTTAGATTATGGGTGGATTGTTAGCAGGGCTTGAAAAACAACATCAAGCAATTCAATTTTCAGACTTCAGAGGCAGTTTGCCAGACAAGTGACAAGTGCTCAAAGAATTTGTAAAGGGTGACTCAGTACATCGGTGTTTTCATTAATTGTGATTATTAGCGTTTTCTAATGCTCGATTCTCTCTATCGGCCTAAAACAAGCAACAATCAGTTCTGACGTGTTTGTCATAACGCTAGTGAACCCTAACATTTTGTTAATTATCAACCAGTGTTGTCTATCTACGATTTCTGGGATTTTGCCACATTTTGAGAGCAATTTCCACTAACCCGATTTTTTATGTAATTTTGGTATTTTCTTTCGATTTTCATTTATTTAACCACCAACATTAATTTTAACTTTAGAAAATAAATAAAAAAATATTTTGCTGTTTCATAAAGAAAAAAACTCGAATCTTCTTTTTTAATGTGTTTTTATCGGCTTTTTCAATAAGAGCGCCACAAAAGTTTTTTTAAATAAAACAAAAACGGTTTTGGATATCAATGAAATTCTTTATTGCTGTGTAAGTACGTTCGATGCCATTATGTTAGAACTCGATTTCTTTTGTAAGGCCACCACGAGCACGCATGCAGAAGTCCAGACGCTGAACCCAATTTTCGACGGTTTTCAAGCATAAATCGGCCGATACTACTGCAATTTCACGTTCGATATTCGTACGAAGTTCATCAATCGACGCTGGCTTATTGGCATAGACCATAGACTTGACGTAGCTCCACAGGAAATAGTCAAACGGCGTCAAATCGCACGACCGATGCGGCTAAGCGACTGGACCATTTCGTGAGATAACACGTTGCCAAACTTGGTTTCCAATAAATTGATTGCGACATTCGCTGTGTGGCTTGTGGCGCCGTCCTATTGGAACCACATGTCCTCCAAGTCCATATCATCCAAATATTCGGTTATCATTGAACGGTAGCGATTCCCATTCACAGTAACGTGCCCCAATGACCCCGCCGGCCCATAAACCACACCAAACCGTACTTTTTTCGGAGTGCAATGATGACTCATGGAGAACGTGTTGATTGCTGCCTCACCAATACCGCCAGAAATGAGCCTCATCGCTGAAGATGATTTTTCACTGGCACGGGAACATTTTGTACTGTGCCTGTGGATTCAAATTTTTCCACTAGACGCTCAATGGTTGATCTGCTAGGACGATTATGACGACCATAAATTGGACGTAGCGCTCTTAACGATGAGGCCACTGACTCCGAATTTCGGTAGTAAATTTTAATAATTTCGACTCGTTGTTGGCTCGTATATCTTTCCATCATGAAATGGCAAACCTTACTGAAGAGAAATGTCAAAAGAACGGCAAGAAATATGGCGTCGTTTGCTGTCCCTGTCGCTCTACTTTTGTAGCGTCCCTGTTGAAAAACCCTTTATATTTATTTAATGTTGAAAGTGATAAAATTATATTAACACTTTCGCTGCCATGTGACCATACAAAATATTCATAAGAGGCTGTGTGCACGATCGGTGGGTCACAGTGTATGTATTTTTGTAATGAAGTTTTTTAAGTGTTTTGCTGATGATATATTTTTTTTCTAGCCTTGGCACCTGTGTATATAGAGCTTGTATACGTGTAACCACTAGGATCACAAAGTTTGTAGATCTTGACTCCGTATTTGTGGGATTTTCCAAGATTAAATTGACGAAAATGTAATCTCTCCAGGGAATCATGGACTCATCCACAGCTAATACTTCCCCTGGGGTTATAGCATTTACAAAATTTCGCTCGGGGATTTCGAGCAAGCCGCTCACTTTGCCTAGCCGGTCAGTTCCAATACTTTACTTGTCCGCAAAATGAATGAACTTCAACAGTAATTGAAATCTGTTTAGGAACATTATTTCAGGTACAAAAGAGTTCTTAAAAAATGTGTCGGTACTCCAATACAACGATATAGAAGGGTATTTCACAATGCCAATATACAACTTTTTTATTTCAGGGACACAGGTGTTCTTCCAGGTTTTTGCCCGTGAATTTCTAAAAATTTGTTTGAGTTGAGATTCGTCTGAAACAATATGATTAAAAAAAAAACAAAAAAAAAATTCACTAATAAAACACGCGGCACTACATTAAAGTGAGTTTTTTAGTGAGGGTCATGTGACACACCGGTGGTCACGCGTATAAATCACATAAAAAGATCACAAATTCAATACAAAGGACACAACTTAACAATTATACGTATAAACATCACGTTTACACAAAAAAAACTCTTTTGCCACTCTGGTAATATTTGTTTTCTATGGCGACAGTCAACGTGTGCCCCGCTTAGGATGGGGGTAGAATTTTCGAAATTAAACCTTTTTTTAAATAAAATAAAATATATATATTTAAAATAAACGAAACACTATATTTTTGCTATTTGCAGCCAAGGATTTTTAAGCTATTGAATGGTTACGACCCACCTAGAGGGTCATTTTAAATTTCAAGATATCCCAAGGACACTGCGCCGTTGATATTCACTACGGAATCGAGTACTGCCGTTGGCGTTTCATACAACACCATATCCATAAGTTTTGACCCTTACTTTTATCTGCTGGTGACAGAAACTTCCAAGCGGTCGCACCGTAGAGGCTAAGAGTCGCAGTTGACAGGAATAAGCTAGGCGAAAGCTCCTGCGTGCTCATGTAATCGCATTGTCTTTTATTTGACTTGTATATGACAATAATATGATTCCAAAGGGCCTAGCTTTTTTGCACGACTTCCTGCTTTATGCCGAATCTGAACGGCTTAGTTTTGATAAGCTATTCTTGACAACTGATATTACTCAGACGTTTTGTCAGATTATCACGAAAGAAGGGCATACAAAAAAAACATTAAGGTGTTGTTATGGCTAGAAATCAAATCCAAACCTTCTGAGCGGCATTTCATTGCACTAACCATCGCAAAACTGAGCCTGTCAGTGGTGCCCATAGTATGATGACTCGTTTCAAAATAATCAGCTAAACTACTTCTTGCCACAAATTGGTTCTATTCCTTGACTCGTTGACGCCATATTAGTGTACAAGAACCTACATTATGAGTTTGATGTCGAAATCGTCGATTTCTACTTGGGCGCGCCACTTATGGCAGGTATTCCTCTACTGCGTCCGACGTCTGGCTGCAAAGCGAAGACTCTGCGAGACTGAGTATTAGTGTCTATTCGCTTTACAAATCCTAGCCATTTTAAACGTCCAATGTGTATTTTTTTTGTGGTAGTACAGCTAGTATAGTTCTTGGTTAAATCTTCGTCTCTATAGCCCGTCAACGCAAACGGGACCGAAGATTTTTTGAAGATTTTTTACTCTCATCCGCTTTTGATACGGTCCATGCTTCTACGCCGTAAAGCAGGACTGGGGTGATGAGGGTCTTATAAAGGATCTCCTTAGTAAAGTTCGAGTGAGGACTTTACTACTAAATTGATTTTTTAGCCCGAAGAAACAGCGGTTGGCAAGAGTAATATCTGATGAGATGTTGTTGTCAAAGTCAATAATCGAACCGAGGTAGACAAAGTCCCGAACTAACTCAAAATTGTATTTGCCAATGACGTTCTGTCGAATTCGTCAATGTTAAGTATCCTTTCGTATTGACAGCATATACTTGGTCTTACCCCTTATGTACGGCTAAACCCATTTTTGCAGCTTCCCTATCTATACTAGCAAACGTGGCTATGACATCAAGTTGAGTCCAACTACTTACTTAATTACTTACTAAAGTGGCGCTACAGTCCGGAATGAACCTGGGCCTTAACCAACATGCCTCTCCAATTAGCCCGGTCCTTAGCTAACTGCCTCCAGTTGCGCACTCCAAGTTGGTTGAGGTCGGTTTCCAATTGTGCGCGCCACTTAAGGCGAGGTCTTCCTCTACTGCGTCCGACGTCTGGTTGGGAATCGAAGACTCTGCGAGCCGGAGTATGGGTGTCCATTCGATTTACATGTCCTAGCCATCTTAAACGTCCAATGCGGAGTTTTTTGACCAGCGGCATGTCGCTGTACAGCTCGTATAGTTCTTGGTTGAATCTTCGTCTCCATAGCCCGTCAACGCAAACGGGACCGAAGATTTTTCGAAGAATTTTTCTCTCGAATCTACCAAGGATTTCTTCATCCGCTTTTGATACGGTCCATGCTTCAGCGCCGTAGAGCAGGACTGGGATGATCAGGGTTTTATATAGGATCTCCTTATTAGTTGGAGTGAGGGCTTTACTACTAAATTGCCTTCTTAGCCCGAAGAAACAGCGGTTGGCAAGAGTAATTTTTCGTTAAATTTCTGAGGAGATGTTGTTTTCAGAGTTAATAGCGGAGCCGAGGTAGACAAAGTCCCGTACTACCTCAAAGTTATATCTGTCAATGGTGACGTTCTGTCCTTTCGTGTTGACAGCATATACTTAGTCTTACCCTCATTTACTGCTAAACCCATTTTCGCCGCTTCCTTCTCTATACTAGCAAACGTGGCTATGACATCACGTTGAGTCCTACCAATGATGTCAATATCGTCAGCGTATGCTAGTAGTTGCACCGACTTTTGGAAAATTGTGCCTCTGGTGTTGGCTTTGGAGTTTTGCACAATCCTCTCAAGAATCAGATTAAAGAAGTCACATGACAGCGCATCGCCTTGCCTAAATCCTTTTTTGGTGTCGAATGTGTCGGTGAGGTCGTTTCCGACCCTGATGGAGCAGCGAGAATTCTCTTTTGTCATCCTACACAAACGGACGAGTTTGGGCGGTATACCAAAACTAGTTGAGTCCAACTATTTATGTTAATATCGTCGGCGTATGCTAGTAGTTGCACCGCTTTGTCCCTCTGGTTTTAGATCGGGAGTTTTTCACAAGAATGATATAACAGAAGTTGTCGCTTTAAATATTGCGGTAAAAATATTTCCCTTTCACATCCCATACCAAGCCCATTCACTTTTCTTTTTCCATTGGCATTCTTGAAGAACGTTTAAGGAACAGATTGTTTACCATCCAGTGCGCTTGACTCGACAACTCATTCTTGAATGGAGCATAGCAGGTACGGAGCTAGACGGGCGGTCTGAGGAACGCGAAAGAGACAGGCATTCTCAAGCTGCAGACGATAGATCGAGCTCCCCAACAAAACCAACAGCCAAAAGACTATAAACAACTTAAATATAGTATAACAACAACGACGTTTCGATTTGAGCGGCGCGCACAAAAGCAGAAGGCCATAATACCCCAACGATTAATTTTTATCAGAATATCTATGGCCAACGGGCCACCCTAAAAAATTGTGTTAAGGAAAAATAAAATGACATACTATCGAAAATCCTCATTCCCCCAAATCCCCAACAGATGATAATTATTAGCGATGTAAATAATACCTATTCGTTCCCATTTAAAACTTCGCTCTCTACCCACAATGGGAACTCAGGCGGTGATTGCTCTAAGCTTAAATCCTGAGCAGTAGTCCACGTCTTCGGGTTCCTTTTTCGAATTTTGGCGTTTCGGTTGAATTGGGTTGTTAAATTCGTGAGGACAAAAGCCGCGAAATAGATCCTCGATCGAATTTAAGTTGTTGAACATTGTGTCTGCGTTCTCGTTGATAATGGTGCAACGAACAAGCGAGGAAAATTGTTAGTGTGCACAGTGGATACCCGCCCATACATAGTGCATCAAAAATATAATGCTTGTATTTTATTTAAAGAACCGCTGATATAATTTGTTTAATAATAAAGAAAAAGTGAAAAAAATCGAGGGAAATAAAAAATTCTTGAAAAAATTTGATTTTTAAGAGTACTAATGCATTTTTTGATAAATAATGATTTTTTTTTTAAATTTGGTATTGGCAGGTTGAAACTTAATTAAAGTCTAATGAATAGGTTCCTATTAGTGATGAGAGGAGACATTTTTCTTGTGTGATGCAGACGGTAATTTTGTATGTCCTTATTCCTTCATTCAGCGGATTCCTCACTAAATTCGCCTATACGGAAGTAAAGCCATGATGCACCATGCAACAATACCTTGTGTACTGAGGCGGGTAGATAGTACCATGGATAGGTTTTAGTTATCCGCTCATGCAAAAACTCTGAACTTGTCTGCGTCGATTTTAAAACCCGAAAAAACCCTTTCCAGGATGACCTCGTTGTTGTGATGCACTTGCACAATTTTCGTCAACATAATTTACTAAGAATGATTTCTCATAGTTTTTTTCTTGCATTACAGTTTTTCCAATATTACCTCAGTTTCTTGCAAATGGGATGAATTCGGTCATAGAGGGGATTGAATTCAACGTTCTCTACGCTCTGATCATGCCAACTGCTTTTGATTTGCGCGCACTCAAGGGGTTATGAATACCCATTATATGTTTTAGCACAGTGCGGGCGTTAAGGAAATTAGCGATAAGAAGAAAGGAGATACCGATGCACATTGGTTTTAAATGTCTGTAAGTTATAATGGAAAGGAAAAACAGAGTTTGGTAGAGCATTGAATAGAGTCGAATTGTTCAATTGAATTATCTGAGTGGCTGACAACTAGCATTTTTCGTGTTCACACGAGGAGTTTTTTTTGCTGAGAAAAAAAGTTTAGTTGAGCAAAAAGGACGAAAAAGAGCAGTTAGGAGTCCCAAAGGAAGAAGCGCCAGGATAGACCCCGTAGTGACAGAGAAAGCCAGAAAGGGCACAGGAGTTAAAACAGAAAGGAATTAAGGCTAAGTATAGTGCTTGTGGTAGTTTCTTAGTTAAAGTTAGTGAACCGGTTGTTTTGAGGGGTTTGGTAGTAAAAGATACATTGGTATTTCGCTTCGGCAAATCCCGAATAACATAAGAGACACGCGACCCCCTTTGCTTTTTTTGCGACTGTAAATAAATATTTTAGAACGTGACCCAGTTGTTTGATTTCGATCGAAATATACCTTTACACCCAGAAAAACCGCCGGACAAATATAATGGTTTCACAATTTCTTTTTAAAAAGATTGTGTGGCGCCCTTTTTAATTTTACCAAGTTGAATACCCTTGAACCCACCCTCAGCTGTGCGGTCGAGTCGGTAGCATCTAACCAGCTGCTTGTTATCACGGGGGAAATTTATTTACCTTTCCTTTAATTCGACTTTCAACCTTCTGTGCAGTGGCGACTGCAGAGTTTTATTTCCGACTTCTTTTCCCTTTTAACGCATTAAATTCGTTCGTTCGTTCTGCCCTTGTGATTTTTTTATTAGTCAAATTAATATCAACCACGACTTCTTCGTCTTAAATCAAAAGTTTAAAAAATCCACAACATTTCGACAAATCGGCGAATACCTGGACCAAACCTCCAATCCAAACACAATTAGACTTAGCCCCAACAAAACCAAATAAACAATAAACAACCCCATCAGTAATTCCACCGAAAGAACAGATGGTTCCCGATCAATCACATCTATCATTGACTCCTCGCTGGGCAGATATAGTCGATCCCAAATTTTCGTCATTCCCACGGCCTGAAATCTTATCAAATACTCGTTTATCGGCTCGAGAAGATACGAGTCCTGACGCATGTACATTGTCATCGGCAGTGTCACCAACGGGTAAGGAAGCGTTCGTATTGGCGCGACCCTGCCGCGTATGATCCAATTATACAACCTCAAAAACGGTCTAAAGATCACAATTCCAAGCTTCGCTTCACTATTGTGCAACTTGGCCAGATACGAAAATGGTTGTCCTCGAATAAATTCCATGTTGCGAACTTTTGTGGACCTGTAAATAATCTCCACCGTATTGTCGGTACATATGAGCGAAAAATTCCTCTCAATCAAATCATTGAGCTCCTTAAGATTTGTCCGAGATGTTGAATCCTGAAGCATAATATAAAGCTCACCAGAGTAGACGTTCCTTAGCACCATTGTATACAACAGCCAGACGATAAGAATGTATCTTGCAAAGTTACGCTGTGGCATTACGGTAAGTTGACCACCGAAAAAGGTGTTTAAAAGGTTTGTAAATGGTGTTGAGTTGAGTGGTCCAAAGACGAAGCTACTGACGTTTCTTTTTCTCAAGCATTTTATAAGAAAAATCAGGACAATTCCAGCCAATACACTCGAACTCAAGCATGACCAAATGATGTACTTAAACGGACGCATGAGACGTTCAAATGGGCTCAGCGACTGACCTCGGGGAACTGCCACAATAATCGAGTAGCTGGAGTAGGTATACGACGCAACGAGCAAGGTAAGAAAGCTCTGCGAGAGCACATAGCTATTGATAGTTATATTCGCCTTACCGTCGACTACCTAGAATTAATAAATTTAAAAGATACTCATTGATAACGTTTTTTCACCAATCTCACCATTTTAACAGCGCCATCTACTATTGTTAGATTGTCCATCACATACCCTCGCCTAGATACCTCCTCCAGTTGTATAGTAAAATTCAACTTGTTCGCCAGCATACTGATTAGAGCTCCTTCAATTCCACGAATTTTAACTTCACCATCTGCCAGTCTTTGGAAGAACACAAATGGTGGTCCTTTCCAGGTAGCCACTGTAACTGGACAACCATACAAGTTTTCCGTCTTCCTTAGAAAAAACGGCTTCGAATACATAAACCCATCCTTGTTGAATCTGTTGTGCAAGACTGCAATCGACTGTTGACAGTGATACTCGGTGAATGGATAAAAGGAGAACAACAACGTTTCTAGCGGTAGTTGGACAAAAATGTTGGCATTGGTCACATAGATAGCGAAGAGCTCTCGAAACATCGCCATAATCACATCGTAATACCGGCCATTCCTGCTCGTGTATAAAATCGAATAATGCCCAGAGATGTGAAAATGCCGTCGCGTAAGCTGCTCCTTAAACATCCTGTCAATTGAAAAAAAACGCTACACTCACCTGTCACATGTCAAACTATTATCAAACTCACATGAAAGCCTCAAAGCTGTCCACCATAACAATCACATCCGTATGCAATGGACGACCCAGTTGATGCGTCTGTTCATCTTCATCGCTGCGTACTGCATCCTCACCATACCCAATCACATATGTCAATTCTGCCTCACGGATGCCTGTCAAGATCTCACTAAGCAATTCCGTATGAAGGTTGTCAGCGGTGCGGGACCACAGGGAAAATGTCAAGGAATTTGTGTACCGGGCGTAAATGTGATTTATAAGCCAGACTGTGGCGGCAATGAGAAGTGTGGAATTTGTAGGACGTTGCTGGTCGCCAGACAGATGGAAGTGTGAAGTTGACATGTTCGAAACTGGACTGTGTGAAACTGGACAACGCACAATTTCGACGAAGCGCGAAATATAATCACAGTGCCAACATAACGCTGCTGACAGGGTGGTGCACGTTATGATTTATTATATCGCAACATGCGATGTAATGTTCTCGATGTGAGTGTATCTACTACTAGCGGACGAGGGACGATTTTATTTAAATTTTTTTTTGAATTTATCCCGTAATAGAGTTTTAATGATGATAGTTCGCAAACCGTTAGATAAGGCAACAATCAAGGTTACACGAATTAAGTCTATTAATGTCAATTTGTTTCGTAATGGTGGTTTTACTGGCGCGGATGTATGAAAAAGATTGTCCTAAACTCTTAATGTACCTTCATGACACAGTAGGTAAACTGGTGTTTATAGGCAAGGTAGGGTTTAAGGTTTAAAAGTACTCAGGTCATTGATTTTCTTTGCATTGAATATATTTTTAAACTTTACCATGGTCTCTTGGTAGCTGGCTTCCAAGGATGCTGAGGTGGTTTACATGGATAGATTAACTTTTGAAATTTATTACTTACTAACATATTTTAGGGGTTGGTACAGTTCGCATTGGACCTGGGCCTTTACTAATATGCTTCAACTTATTTACCTAACTACCTCCAATTACCTATTTCAAGTTGGTTGGGGTCGGTTTTACTAGTGCGGGCCATTTTGAGGAGACTCTACTGCGTTTACTATTTAGTTAGAAGTCGAAGACTTTTCGGGCTAGAGTATTCTCGATTTTTTTAACCGGGCCATATCGTTGTACGCTGTAAGTTTTTATGTTCAAAAATCGTTTCCATAGGTCTCTATCCCAAACGGGGCCTACGATTTCTTGTAGCCTGTAGAACTCTAAGTAGCAGAAGTACACATGAATGGTTGGGAGAAAGTTTGGCCCTGTGTACTAACGAGCATTCCACATTTGTGATGTTCGGTTTAGGTATGAATCTCTTATTTCATTGTATGCCCGAAGATAGGCTTGAGGAAGAATTGATTAGCATTTATGGAGCGACGGTTGATTCGTTGAAGGAGCGAAATGCATTTGGCTAGTTCGTTGGAGCATTTGTTGTTATAATAGCGGTAAAAGAGTCTAAGGCAGTAGATATTCCAACGATGTTCCACCGAGACTATAAAGTACTCTAGGGTTGAATCTCATATCAGTTTTATCTTATCTAGTAGGTGCAACGTTGTTTTTGCTGCACCCGATCATATCTGGACGTTGGACTAAAGTTTGGGAATAATATACGCTTAAGGCCCGATCAGAATGTGTAAAATATTTCTTGCCTCGGTTAAGGAAAAATCATTTCGGTACGTTTTTGGCGACTTCGAATAAAAAGATGTTCCAACCAAGGTCATACCGAGCATGGAAAGTTTTTGGGTTTTAAAGATGGAAGTGTCATTCATGCAAAATGGATGCAGATGTTGGTTTAATGATGCTTTGATGACAAAAAACAGAATTGGGTTTTGAAAACACTATATTCCACTCTATTGGCTTCATTATTTTTTATGCTGTCGAGGTCGGAACATTTCTCTTTTTCTTCCAAATCGACGAAGGATTTCTTCATCCACTTTTGATACGGTCCATCGTTCAGCGCAGTAAAATAGGACTGGAGTGATCAGAATCTTATATAGAATCTTCTTAGGGTTTGCTACTATATTGCCTTCTTAGCCCGAAGAAACAGCGGTTGGCAAGAGTAAGCATTCGTTGGACGGTGAGGTCGTTTCCGTCCTTGATTGAGTAGCAAGAAATCTCCATCGTCATCATGTACAGACGGACAAGTTTCGGGGGTATACAAAAACTAGATATGGCTCTGTATAGTTCGTCTCTATATGCGGCTTTGAAATCGACGAGGTTGTGGGTATCGATTTGGAATTTTGGGTTTTTTCCAGGATCTGCTGAAGTGTGAGGATTTTATCAGTTGTGGACTTTCCTGGCCTAAAACCACACTGATAAGGGCCGACCAGGTTCTTGGTAAACGGTTTCATGAGTTTGCATTATACGAAAGATAGCATCTTGTAGGCGATATTCAAGAGACTTATGACTCTGTTGTTGGCGCAGTTCAGAGGGTCTCCTTTTTTGTGGATCGGGCATACTTTCATTCGACCAAATTAAGCTTATGAGTTGTTGAATGTTACTTAACAAGTCATCCCCGAAGGCCGTCATTTCCGGCAGTCTTGTTAAGCTTGCACTTTCGTAAAACTTGCGAACATCATCTTTACAGATGTGACCCAAACTACGTTTTTAACCTATGTGTGCTATTAAAAATTATAAGTTAAGTGGCTCTTTGAAGTCCTTTTTCAGTTTTTGTTTATTTTGTAGGGCTTTTGCTTCAGATTTTAGTGTTGTTACCAAACCTGGCAGCACTTAATATAAGTTGTCAGGTAGATTGAATGACAAATCTCAACTGCGAAGCTATCTAAAAAACAAATGGCGAGCTATCTGTCATTTTGATGAGAAATGAGATCAGCATAGCCGCCAAATTGTTTTTTGCTACTCGTGTCCCCTACTAGAAAGAAAGAAAAAAAAACTAATTTGTAAATATGAATTTATTAATTAATATATGAATTAATTTGAATTGTTAAATTATTATTATTATTATAAAAGTTTTTTCTCAATAAACGGAAAAGCTTATTCATCAACTTATTCATTACGGGACATAGCCGAAATATACCTTTTATTCAAATTATCTCATCATCGCCAACGACGTTCAAGTCATCAGCACCGATTCACTACCGCCAGCACGGAGACCATCATCGCCATCGACTTCGACGTCATCAGCATCGATTCACCAAATTACATCATCGCCAGCGACATCAACGTCCTCAGCATCGATTCACCACAACCCGCACCGAGTTAATCATCGCCACCACCATCGTAACGATTCATCCATCGACGTTAACGTCCTCAGCATCGACCTTCCACTTCCATTCAATCACCACAAGATCATCATCGTCATTGTCACCGACGTCCTCAGCACCGACTATATTACTGCATCGTCGCATCTTTAGTCACCGTCACGTCATCCACTAAACGTTAGGTAAGTCCAAGTAGAAGCTTATAACTTTATTATATTTCTCTACCTCTGCGTGCCTGAATAAAAAAAGCTCAATAACACGTTAAAGATAAAATGCAATCCAATTTGGGTGACAATTTATATAACTGCAAATCATGCACGAACATTGACAACGAAGAAATGGTACAGTGCGATACCTGTAGTGATTGGCACCATTTCGATTGCGTAGGCGTAAATGCCGAAGTTGAGAACCAGGAATGGAATTGCACTAAGTGCAAAACTTCAAAAACGGTAAGCAACGAATTAAATGCATCGACAACCAACCCTCCCGTAGCTCAACAAGGTACTGCTCCACAAGAGGGTCACGTGAATCAGCCTAGTGTCACTAAATCACGTAAATCTTCGACTTTAAAAGTACGTGCGCTTGTACTGGAACAACTAGAAGAGGAAAGACGTATGAAAGAGCAGAGAGATAAGGAATATATCGAAAAAAATATGCAATGTTACGCCAATTAGAATGCGAAACATCTGATAGCGACCCTGGCGAAAATCCTACACAGCAGCATGACATAACACGTGTAAGTGTTCGCAATCGAGTTTCGACTCCAGTGTCGCGCAATTCAAAAGGCTTTTCATCTGCATTACACACTTTCCATCCATCTGCTGAACAACCAACCAATGGACCACTGTCCGTCCGAAACACTGTAAATCTTCCGTATCCGTCTGCCTCGTTCAGTAAAGCCACGTTCAATACAAATTCTTCTGTCGCGTGCAACACTACAACGCATACTGCAAGTGCATCTGCTCATTCGTATAGCATCCCAATGCATACAACTAATACTTCAGCTTCAGCTTGTTTTCCAACACATTCACCAAATCCGTCTACCACCGCTGGAAATGTATCAGCATCAAACTATTTTATGCCTGCAATGTCTGGTGAGCAGTTGGTTCCCAGCAAGCAGCAAATGGCGGCACGCCAAGTGATGGTAAAAGAGCAAGTCTCTTTTAGCGGTCGCGCAGAGGATTGGCCACTCTTTATCAGTTGGTTCAACAGCACAACATTTGCGTGTGGGTACACAAACTCGGACAATCTTCGTCGTCTGCAGAGCTGCCTAAAAGGCGACGCACTCGAGAGTGTCAAGTATAGGCTGTTTATTCCGGAACAAGTACCAGGTGTCATAAGTACCCTTACTCGACTATATGGGCGCTCGGATGTTATCATTGACAGTCTAATAGAGAAGATGCGGAGTGAACCACCACCACGCGAAGATAAGTTGTGGTCTATCATACAATTCTCACTTGCTATTGAAAACATATGTGGAGTGATGGAGGCAACTGGTTTGCATAAACATTTAGCCGATCCAAGTCTACTCAGAGAAGTCGTCGAGAAACTACCACCAGCTCTTCGTTTGGATTGGGGATGCTACTCCAGGAGTGTGAGCGACATCGATCTCTCGGTTTACAATTCTTGGTTAGCGGACAAGGCATATTCTGCTTCCATGGTCACACCACTTTACAATGCGAAAACTGTTATTAGAACAGGAAGGAATTCTTCAAGCAGAGCGGCATTAAACCTACACCAACATTCATCGAATTCAACGGAGCGACATTGTCCAGTGTGCCAGCAGAACTGTGCAACAGTAGATCAATGTGAAGAATTTGCGAGATTAAACCTGAAAGAAAAATGGGAAGTTGTAAAACGGTGTACGATTTGTAGAACATGCCTACGATCACATGGGCGAAATCGATGTTACGTTAATAGAGCATGTGGTGTTAATGGCTGCACCTATAAACATCATAAAATGCTTCACAATTTCGCAAATGATCATCAGGTCGACACCTCTGTAAGCCAGCAAATAAAATGGTTTTCATAAAACAAATAAAACAAGCATTCTATTTAAAATAGTTCCTGTCATTTTATACAATAAAAATAAAAAAATATTAACGTACGCATTCCTGGACGATGGATCTTCGATATCGCTTATAGATGAAGATCTCGCGGCCGAATTAGGTGCTGAAGGAGAATTTCAGCCTCTGTGTTTGAAGTGGACGTCCAACACCCATCGAACAGAAAATGCATCGCAGAAATTAAAAATCGAAATCTCAGGTACTGATCTGGAAAAAAGGTATACACTAAATCTTCCCACAGTTAAGTATCTCGACCTTCCCAACCAATCGTTAAACGTGGAAGAACTAACCAATCAATATTCCTATCTACAAACCTACTCTGAAGCTAAACCACGCTTACTCATCGGACTGGATCATTGGAAGCTGTGCGTACCGTTACGATCCAAAGAGGGAAGAGAAGGCCAACCAGTAGCGTCCAAAACCCGATTGGGTTGGAGTATTTACGGTCCATTTACTCGCGGACTGATGACAAAGGATCTACAACAATGCTACGCTACTTTCCACATATGTGATTGTCAGAAAGCTGAAGACAAAGATTTAAATACACTCTTTAAAGAATTCATCTCGATAGATTCCACTGGGTCGAATACTCTTAAAGCCATACGCTCATGTGAAGATGAAAAAGCGGTATCAATTTTAGAAAGTACCATCTCCAGGGAAGGAAAAAACTTTGTCGTTCCATTGCTATGGAAGTACGAAAACAGACAAATGCCCGATAGTCGTATGATGGCTGAGCGACGATTGGTATGCCTTGAAAAGAAAATGCTAAAGGACATGGAACTTTTTAAAACGTTATATACCCAAATCGAAGAATACGTTAAGAAACAATACGCCAGGAAATTAACAGAAAAAGAGCTGCAAGATGATACTTACACAGTCTGGTACCTTCCAGTTTTTCCAGTCATAAATCAAAATAAACCCGGTAAGATAAGAATGGTGTGGGATGCGGCCGCACGTGTAGATAATATCTCACTTAACTCAATGCTTTTCTCTGGTCCAGATATAGTCCCCTCTCTTTTTTCAGTCCTTTTTCGATTTAGAGAACGAAAAATTGCAATCTGCGCCGACATAAAGGAAATGTTTCACCAAGTTTTGATAAAAAGATGCGACCAACATGCGCAACGCTTCCTGTGGCGAAACAAGTTCACTAAGAAAATTGAAGAGTACATCATGCAGGTCATGACGTTTGGGTCGACATGCTCGCCCTTTTGTGCCCAGTTCGTGAAGAATAGAAACGCAAACAACTACGCCGCACAATATCCGCGGGCAGCGCAGGCTATCATCGAAAGACATTATGTCGATGACTACCTTGATAGTGTAGACTCCGAAGAAGAAGCAATGCAGTTGGTAAAAGACGTCATATTTATCCACAGCGAGGCGGGGTTTAATATTCGAAACTTCATATCTAACTCGTTCAAGGTACTTGATAGTATCAAGGAAAAGGCCGCCAACTACGACGATATTGTAAACAGCCGGCAAATCGTATCCGGCCCCGAAAAAATTCTTGGCATGTGGTGGTCAACATGCTCTGATTCATTTTCTTTCGCACTAAAAGCTCATAACCTAAAACTTAACTTGGTACTTAAAGATGTCTGGCCTACTAAAAGGGAAATGCTTAGAGTTCTGATGTCAATATACGATCCGCTGGGATTAATAGCTAAATTTCTTATATTGCTAAAAATTCTATTGCAAGAAGTCTGGAGCTCTGCAATAGAATGGGATCAGAAGATTCTTCCTAATCATTATGAGAAGTGGTGCATGTGGAAAGATATTATCCCATCCATAAAAAGAATCGTCATTGAACGGCCATATCTCACTCATCTGTATTTTAGTGGAAACCCTTCCTTACAGTTGCACATCTTCGTTGACGCTAGCGAAGTGGCATACTCTGCAGTAGGATACTTTCGAGTAGCTCAAGAGGAGGCAGTCGAATGCACCTTAGTTGCCGCTAAAACAAAAGTTGCACCATTGAAATTGATATCCATACCCAGACTAGAACTCGAAGCAGCGGTCCTAGGTACTAGACTAGCGCGAATGATAACTGAAGGTCACTCGATTGAGATAACAGAAAAGTATTTCTGGTCGGACTCTCGAACTGTTCTTAGTTGGATCAACTCTGATCATCGCAAGTATAAGCAGTTTGTCGCCTTCCGAATAGGAGAGATTCTAGATGAAACCGAAGCGAAAAGTTGGAGATGGCTACCTAGTAAGGAAAACGTGGCTGACGAGGCCACAAAATGGAACTGTAAGAGCGACTTTCATTCGAAAGGCCGTTGGTATCGCGGTCCCCAGTTTCTGTACGAACCAAAACAGCAATGGCCAGGAAAAAATATAAAACTAGAAGAAGTAGCTGAAGAAATGAGGCATATTCATCTGCATTATGTCGAAACTACGGATTGCGTCATTAAAGTTTCGAGATTCAATTCCTGGACCAGACTTCTGCGTGCAATGGCGCAAGTATTCCGGTTTGTTGAAAAAGTTTCAAGAAAAGAAAAAAAAAGTAAGATGACTAATTGCTTACACTCAACCAATCTAGCGAACGCAGAAAATTACCTCTTTAGGATATGCCAGAACGAAGCCTTTTTCGAAGAAATAGCCACACTAAAGAGACACGATACAACGACTAACACAACAGAATCAACACTGTGCAAATCAAGTCCCCTTTATAAACTGTCCCCATACCTAGATGAAAATGGGCTATTGCGGATAAAAGGCCGAATAGATGCTGCACCAGGAGTTCCGATGTGTACAAAACGTCCAATTATTCTACCAAGGCAGCACGAAATAACCAATCTGATTGTACTCGATTGTCACCAAAGATTTTGTCACCAAAATAATGAGACAGTCGTTAACGAACTCCGTCAAAGGTTCTACATACCGAAGCTTCGGATTTTATTAAGAAGTTTAGCAAAAGTATGCCAACTGTGCAAAAACCGCCGATGCGCTCCCCAGCCGCCCTTGATGGGTGATCTTCCATCTGCGAGACTCCAACCTTTTACAAGACCCTTTTCATTCATCGGAATTGATTATTTTGGACCACTTTACGTAACAGTTGGAAGACATTCAGAAAAGCGTTGGGGTGTGCTAATAACTTGCCTTACTGTCAGAGCTGTACACATAGAAATTGCATTTAATCTATCCACAGACTCATGTATAATGGCAATCAAACGCTTTGTCGCACGAAGGGGTTGGCCACTGGAAATCTTCAGTGATAATGGCACTAATTTTCGAGGTGCAAGTGTAGAATTGAAAGAAGCAGTAGGTAAGATTGAGGTAGAAAAATTGGCTTCGACGTTTATTAGACCAAATTTGAGGTGGAATTTCAATCCACCTTCTTCTCCCCATATGGGTGGAAGCTGGGAGAGGTTGGTTCGTTCCGTAAAAGTTGCATTAAATCACATATCTACTACAAGAAACCCATCTGATGAGCTTTTAGGTACAATGATGTCTGAGGTAGAGAAAATAATAAATACACGGCCCCTTACTTATGTTCCGTTGAACGGTGATGAAGAAGAAGCGTTGACTCCCAACCACTTTTTGCTGGAATCCTCAAATGGTGACAAGCTAATAGGAGAAATCACCGATGACGCAGCTATATTACGAAAAAATTGGCTCACCAGCGAGCAGTTTGCCAATCGATTCTGGAGACGTTGGGTGAACGAATATTTACCAGATCTTACCAGACGAACGAAATGGTTTTCCACAGCAAAACCCATAAAAGAAGGGGACCTGGTTATCATTGTCGACCCAGCTAGTCCACGAAACACCTGGCCAAGGGGCCTAGTGCTAAAAACCAACCTTGGCAAAGATGGCATAGCTCGGAGTGCGGTTGTAAAAACTCAAAATGGTATTTATACAAGACCTACAGCTAAGTTAGCCGTCCTAGAAGTTGGACGGTTTGGCGAGGATGGTAAGCCAGTCCCAGGAACCAGCTTACCAGGGGGAGTGTTACCAAACCTGGCAGCACTTAATATAAGTTGTCAGGTAGATTGAATGACAAATCTCAACTGCGAAGCTATCTAAAAAACAAATGGCGAGCTATCTGTCATTTTGATGAGAAATGAGATCAGCATAGCCGCCAAATTGTTTTTTGCTACTCGTGTCCCCTACTAGAAAGAAAAAAAAAAAACTAATTTGTAAATATGAATTTATTAATTAATATATGAATTAATTTGAATTGTTAAATTATTATTATTAGGAATAAAAGTTTTTTCTCAATAAACGGAAAAGCTTATTCATCAACTTATTCATTACATGACATAGCCGAAATAAGTGTTTTCAATGATTGGGTAACAATTTAAGCATGTTTCCTTATTCCGACATTGCCGTGTTTCTTATTCATTTAAATGTGTCAATGTAGGGTACATTATGTTATCCTCAGTGTTAATAATACGTTCGTTCTGGGTGCCAAAAATAGAAAATAGCATCTAACAAAAATAAGGATTACAATTGTCTCGTGACTTAGAACTGTTTGGTTAGCAATCAACCATTTAGAACATGCAAATAAATTCCTTAAATTGTAGTTTATTTGAAATCTAATTAAAGTTTGGGTCACTGTCATCACAATTACATCATTAGCCTGACAAATAACTAAATAATTTCATGTGCAGCAGTTCATTGTCTGGTGGCAATCTCAACTAACCATCACAACCATCGGCTTTCCGACAGATAGCCCATCGCTTTAATAAGCAAGCACGTCATATTGCATGCTTTTTATCAAATAAATAACACGAAAAATAACTAACTAACATGGAGATCAAAAACAGTTATATGACCACAAATGTCACAAGTTCTAGCGCTCCAATCAGGTGGGAAACATAATCAGACGTAGACGGTAATAAATTATAGCAATGTTGCTTCGTTCGCTTTTACTGATCCTAGTTGCGGTAACGATAGAAATCGCCTGCGAAAGGAGCACTCTTGCTCGAGCTTTAGTGAGTGTTATTCAAAAGTCCTATCTGGATAAGGCTCGGGTCTTCAATTTCTACATCAAGTGCGAAGAAGATGTACAACGGATAAGGTACTTTAAAGAACTAGCGGATACGGTAATACATCAGTTGGATGATATATCCGTTCGAATTGCATTGCAACAGCAATTACCCGTTGATGAAGAACGACACTATTGTGTCTTGGCAGTTGATTCTGTGGATGCAATAAGGCTGCTTTACCATGAAGTTCGATTGAAGCACTTCTATATAGGGGGCTATGTTTTGATAGTGTTACAGACTTTCAACAACCATTACTATGATGTAGTGATGGATATTTTTGAGGAAAACTGGAGGACGGGAATCATAAATGTAAACGTAATTGTGGAACCTATCCCAGGCACGGTCCTTATGTTTACCTATTACCCGTACTCGATTTATTCTTGTAAGATAATCATTCCGGTAATATCCAATAGATTTGTGAAGTCTCAGTGGGAAATAGATGAACTATTCCCGTCGAAATTGAAGAATATGCATGGTTGTCCATTGGTATGTGCCACCTGGGAGGAGGATCCTTATATGAAAATACACCGAGATGAAAGTGGAAACGCCACTCATCTTACTGGAATCGAGGGGCGGCTTCTGGATTTCATTTCGTGGCGGATGAACTTCTCCATTAAATTCTACATTATGAATAACGAGGAAATTCAAGCAACCTTGGACGAAAAGGGAGCGGTCTTCGATGAGGTAAGGTCACAAGTGTTGTGTTGTCAACTCGGCTTACTAGTCACTTCCACATGTCTTACCCTTCAGTTGTATTTCGGAGTCGGTGAAAGTTTGCGCCAATTTGAAAAAGGAGCAGTGAAAACCAAATTCATTCTTCAGTATCTGTATGGTGTAAATTGCGGCTTTAAGAACTATCAATAGGTGGTGAATATCGATTTGTACTTCTTGGGTTTTTTTTTTCAGGATCTGCCGAAATATTGAGATTTGGTTTCAGGCATTCACATATCAAGGCAGATAGGGTCTTGAAGCGATGCTGTATAGGTCAGATAGTCTCTTTTTTTGTGAATCAAGCAAAACGATGCTCAGGTACAATTCTTCAGGCGTACTTTTCTAATCAGTTCGCGTAGACTGCGGGATTAGGTAGCATTAGGGTCTGGTTGAGCAAACCAAGCAAAATCGAAATACCATCGTTGCCATTCATGGGGATTGATGTTGACTCCAAGGTAGATGAACTCTTTAGCTATCCTAAAATTGCTATCAACAGTGACACCTTGTCCTAGGTTTTGCGTCGACAGTCATTTGTTTGTTGCATAAACTTTCTGCTGTTCTCGTTAACTACAAGATAAACGCGTTTTGCCTCTTCCTCAATAGCCGTTAATACAACGGCACGATGGGAGTGACCAATGATATCGATGTCGTCTGCATATCCCAGTAGCTGAAAGAATTTGTTGAAGATAGTGCTTTCCTATTAATTCCTGCCTCGAACACTACCTGAGATTTAAGAAATCGCATGATAGCGCATCTCCTTGTCGTAATCCGGTACATGTTTGGAAAAGCTCAGAAGATCTGTTTCAAAACTGAACGCTGCATCGCATGTCGTCCAGAGTTAGATGACACACAGCTGTATTAATTTGTATGCCATCAAGAATTTCGCAGCTGCTGGAACTGATTTCTGCGTCAGTGACTAGGTTGGCATTGTCATTTGTTAGAGCCTTCATTTTTATTTTACGGTCAGATGAAATGTTTAGCTTGTTTTTAGAATTGACGAGACACTCTTTGATTTCCCTGAGCTAGAAGCTTGCGCGATATTCTTTTTTCTAACGCAACATTTTTCTTCTCATCCCTTCTTCTGATTCCATATACTTTTCGTCATACGTATATTGCGTTTTAACGCCTTGACATGTGACTCCTCTGTCATCCCTTTCAAATACCATCAACATCATACTTCCTCTATGGCGATACTGTGAGCTTCTTCCCGTTGGCAAGTCGGTTTCTAAATTTGGCAGCGACAAGAAAATGTTCTGAGGCTTCGTTTGCTCCTCTGAATGTGTTTACGACGGTTCGATCAACTGGAGATAGCCAGGTTCCTTTGTGGATTCGAAGTCGGGGAAACCTAGTGCTGATGATCACAGTGATAATCATGCTGCACGAAATCTGTTAGTCAGAGGCTATTATCTGTCGTTGTTTCGTAGAGGATGAGTTTTCCTATTAACTCGTCGAAAATGTTTTCCTTACCGAATGTCGCATTGAATTCCCCAATTGCGATTTTCACATCATTTTCTCCCAACCTGGAGGGCCAGTTTCAATTTATTAGATACAAATAGTATCCGCTAAGTGATTGGGGTTCACGGGTGGTACCCTCCCCTCCAGCATATGCGATAGAAAAATATTGTTTGACGAACCATAAAATATTTAGATAAATTGGAGAGATTGAATGATGGCGATAACCTTTCGACCTTCCTAACCTTCAAAATTACTATATAAGTGATTTTCACAATGCGTCGGAGCAGCTCAGTTAGTCTAACCTCATCCAGCCTTATTGGAACTGAAGACACCACCGTTGGGAATTCTCCCACTGCTTTCTGAGGAGTTTTTTTTTGACTGTGGGCATAAACAATTATGGACCGCGAGTGGTCTAATGATCATGCAAACCATTCCTTCCCTTAGTTGCTGACTTTAAGAAACTACTAGGTGTAAATCCCAATTGCTAAAGATTATTAAACAAATAATAATTTTTCAGCCTTGTTTTGCCCAGACAATTGATTCATATATCCTTGATGGTAGTAATGGCTTCTTAATGGAGGTTAGGGCCTGTTTTTTGACGTATTTATTTATTTAAGTGGCGCTACAGCCCCGGGTGAGCCTTGGCCTGTACCAAATTCCTTCCCCAAATAGCTTCATCCTTGCTACATGTCCCCAATTGAGCATTTGAATTGCTATAGGGCCCTTTCTTTGTATAGAAAGTAATCGTCAAAGTTTCATTGTCATAACATCCCATAGTAAATCAAACTTAGTTCAACATGTAATTTTCATTTCATAGAAAGAGTTGGGTCTATTCACGTCTCGCGAGCCAGACCTAAGCAATAACTACGCCGACTGAACTGACACAATCAATTATTTATGTCGTGTTACATATTCTAAAATCAAGTTTTAAAATTTTCTATTTTCAGCTCTTCAAATCTGGAGTTGAATTCGCAATTGGAGCATTCAACTTCAAAAAGATAAATAGGGACACCTATATTCTTCCAACTAATAACTACTACCTAAGTGTCATATGCATTGTGATGAGTTCGAGACGAGAACGCATCCCTTCATTTGCAAAACTTCTACTACCCTTTAGAAAGCACGTTTGGAAGTATCTCTTCATCTACTTTGGGATAGGAATTCTAATAATCTTAAGCACAAGTCGTTTTAACCGCAAGAAGCGAGAATTTATAATTGGGACGTCTAATGATGCCCCCATCTACAACATGCTGACAACCGCAGTTGGTAGTGGTGTCCACAAAATACCAAAACGAAGCTTTGCTCGTTTTCTTCTCTGCATTTGGTTGCTTAAATGGCTGGTCCTACGATCCGTCTACCAATCGGCATTATTTCATTTCATCAGAACAGACATTTCTTTACCCCTGCCGGAGAGCATAGAAGATGTTATCAAAGATAATTACGAGATTCTACTAACACCAGCAGTTTACGAATCGACAAAAAACATACCATTGATTCAGGCTGCTTCAAAATTTCTTAACGGTTCCGAGGTGGAAAATTTCCCAATGCTGACAAAGGTTTTCAAAAAACTTGCAATACTCACACCATACGAATACTTTGGGTTTTTCAAAAAGCACAACAAAAATCAGGTTGAACAACTACATATGGCTAAGGGAAATGTTTTAACCCAACCGCTTAGTGCATACTTAAGAAAAAACTCCTACCTTCTGGACGAGTTCAATAGCAGGATTTTAGAAACTCAAAGCGTTGGATTGATACAAATGTGGAATCGGAAAATAATTCTATATCGGCTTAGGTACCATGAAGCTAAAGTGCAACAGTCTTTAAAGACGATGTCATTACTCGATGTTCTTGGGGTATTTGATTTACTTATTTTGGGACATTGTTTTAGTTTAGCTGTTTTCGGTATTGAGATTTGCATTCCAAAATTGAACAAATTGTATAAAAGATACTTTTAATAAAATTAAATAAAAATTTTAAGTGCAAACTGTACGATACTTTTGTTGAATATTTTTCAAAAGGACGGTATGAAATCGAGTAGGTAAATGGTAGGATTAAATGAAAATATAATCCTTTTTACTTAGCCAAGTACCAACTTCGACTCATAGCCTCCACGTGGTCTAGATTGTGTTTGAATAAATTGGCTAATTCTTGCAGATAAGAGTGGAATCCACGTGTCATTACAATATGGCACCTTTCTCCAAGACGACAGTAGAGTGAAGTGAGACGTCTTCAGTCCCAGTTAGTATGAAAAAAGTGAACAACCTACTTGAGCTATCTTGGAATTTAGAGATTAGTCAGGCCATTTAAAGAAAGATGTTGGCCCATGTCCTAGAGGTACCTAACTAAAAATAGTTAATAAAACATTGTTATGAATATGGAAGACATGTAAATGTATGATCTTAATGTTGAAGTCTAAGCTATACACCAAAACAATACCTAGATTCATAAGTGCACTTGGAATATTTAAAAGCTAAAAAGAAAAGGTGCAACTATCGTAAGCGATAAAATGCTTTAAATCAGGCATCACTGCCATCCTGAAAATACGATGGGATGGACATGGCCGGACGATGAAAAACTGTGATATCAACTACGTTCTGCGTTATAGTGGATGTGTATCTGTTATATCAACAAATGCATTGTGACAACCAAATTCCCTAACATAGAATTTATATGCACTCACACTCAGACGGAGAAAAAAAATTTAATTGCCAAAGACCGTTTCTACGAACTCCTGAAAAAAACTAATGAGCGACAACCGAAGAACGATGTTAAAATATATTTACCAGTATTGTCGGAAAACAAAGCCTAAACGAATCTGAAGTCTGACAACGGGCTTAGGATAATTGACTTCGTGGAGGAACAAAATGCCTCTTAAGCTAGAACACAATTTCCTCATCTCGGTATATAAGGCCACATGGCGGTGTCTAGACGAACAAACAGTTAATCAGTGAGCTTATAGTCAAAGAAGGAGTGAAGAACACTGGCTTTTCATAAAGAAGAAAAAGAAAAAGGAAAAGCACGCGATCAAAGACAAAGGGAGCAATACTCCGGGAAAGATGTTCCTAAGTTTCACCGAACTGTAAAAAAGGTGTGAACAGAATCATGTCTTGATAAAAATGAACAGATCCCAATTGAAACACAGCCAATGCTTAGAATATAGAAGAACAACTTCTGCAGACTATTAAACAGCGATGACAAACAATCTCTAGCTGTAAGGCAGAATAAACCGCTCAATATTGGCGATAACAGAGTAAATTATCAGCCCCCGACCAAAGTAAGGTCAGGATAGCAATATTTGGACTAAAGCTTAACATGCTGGCATTTCTCCCGAATGTTATAAAGCCGGTGGAGATAATTTGGTAGCCTCATCCTCGAAAATAAAACTCAAAAGTTCGAAATCAATACCCGCCACCTATTCATTGATTTTAAAGTCCTATGGTACAGCATTTATACAGACGAACTATACAGAGCCATGTCTAGTTTTTGTACACCGCCCAAACTCGTCCGCTCGTACAGGACGACGATGAAGAATTTTCGCGTCAGAAACGACCTCTCCGAAACATTCGATACCAAAACAGGATTTTTTCAAGTCGATAAGCTGTCTTCGACAGCTCATTCTTGAGAGGATTGTGCAAAACTCCAGAGCTAATACCAGAGGCACAATCTTTCAAAAATCGGTGCAACTACGGTGCAAATGCGGACGATATTGACATCCTTGTTCGGACTCAACGTGATTTCATAGCTACGTTTGCTTGAATAGAGAAGGGTGCGGCAAAAATGGTTTTAGCTGTAAATGAGGGAAATACCAAATATATGCTGTCAGAACGAAGGGACACAAAACATCGACGAATTGGACAGAATTTCACTATTGACAGATATAACTTTGAAGTAGTATGGTACTTTGTCCACTTCAGCACCGCTTTTAACTCTGACAAGAACATCTCGTCAGAAATGAAACTGAAATTAAATTAAATTGCTGTTTAATCGGGCTAAGAATGCAATTTAGTGGCAAAGCCCACACTCAAAATATTTAGGAAATTCTATACAAGACCCAAATCATCCCAGTCCTGCTTTACAGCGCTGAACCATGGACCGCATCAAAAGCGGATGAAGAAATCCTTGGTCGTTTTTAAAAATAAATCTAAGATCCCATATGCGTTGATAAATCACCAGCTATACGAGCTGTACATAACCCAAGTCAAAAAAAACTCCGCATTGAACTTGTAGAACGAATGGAGTCCAATACTCGGACTCGGATATTCTTCGATTCCCATCCAGATGCCAGACTTTTCGAAAGTGGTTCGCACTTGTAGAAACCGACCTCAATTAAATAAAAGTGCGCACCTGGAGGCAGTTACCTAAGGACCGGACAAATTGCAGAGGCATGTTGGTTGAGGCCCAGGTTCATTCCGGACTGTAGTGCCCACTTAAGTATCAAAGCAAGTTGTTAATCGCTTTCGAAATTATTATCTTTCTGGTACGTATCCTTCTATTGTAAGAGCAATGGAATCAACGAATGGTATTCGTAAATTAAGCTGCTCCTCCACTGAAGTAACCTCTAACATATTCTTACCAAAATGCTTGCAGAATGTAGAGCACTTCTCTCAGGAAAGGTCGTTTGTCTCCTACTTTAGTCTATCAATCGATAACGGCTAGCCCCAATCTGTATCGCTAAGGTGTTAAGAATGGAATGGTGCTAAGTCCTCAAGTAGTTTGTCAGTCCAAAAATCTGCGTATGTATAGTTTCTTTGTTGTTGCAATTTTTTCTTAAGTTTTTATGATAGTAAAATCGTTAACCTATTTTTTTAATAAACACTCTGAGCAAAAACTTAGCTTCAACCATTGTTCCAGTTTCCTCTATTCTTTGACCTTAAATGCAAAAAAAAAACGCAGAAACATATAACAACATAAATACTCCTCTCATGTGTGAAGGGGCCACTTTCACAACTCATTTGGCGTCTGCATCGACAAATTAGGTCCAACAATTATGTCACGAAAGGAGCTATTAGGTCACACCCCGGAATTTCTAAATGTTTCAACATCAAAACCAACATTAAGTACACATAAGTACTCACATCACATCACATTACACACACAAATACGCACACACATGTGTGTGCACAACATTACGACACACCAGAGCCAACGGTATTCCATGCATTAATCATAATAACAGTGCCTGCCGTCTACTCGGGCTCTTCGTCTCGATGTAACCATCCAAGCCAAACCGAACTAACCATGTAAATGATTTAATTGCGTATACGCCTCGGAATTTCTTCATCAGTCCTCGAGAATGAAGACACTTAGACGCTCATGTCGTCATCAGGCGTGCACAAGCAACAGTCACAACTAACCGCAGCAGCAACTGTGCGGTGCGGCACAACTTGACGTTTATCCCTATGTCATGCCATACCGCACCGATTCGAAGGACAAAAGCTTAAGCTTCTCCTCAGCACACTCCGAGACGACGATGCGATGTGTTTTGTGCTCGGCAACTATTAATTTTCGTCGCTTGAGTGAGCTTCGTGCTCGTCCAGCCAGCGCAGCGACAGAAGGAGGCACACTACTATGGCATAGCGTATGCGGATGTGTGGAATGCCATTCAAAATGTCCTGCTCACTCCGTTCCATCATCATCGGCATCATGAAGTGTCACTATCATATTGTGTATTTAATTATTGCTACTCATTTGGGGGCAGGTTGTCCTTGTTGTGCAGATGATGGGATGGATGAAATGAGTCGCATCCGCCTGCAGAGAGTGCCGTTGTTTTGGTGTTGTAATGAACTTTTGACACACGAACGTGTTGTTGATGTATTTTGTCGTAATTAAAACTGAAGTATCCTTAATTTGTGGCTTGCAGTTTGTGTTGTCAAAATAAATGGATAGGGTTTTGGGCGGAGGTGGTGGCTTGTAGGCCTTGCAGCGAGTGGTATTGGGTTGATTGTTGAACTATAATGGGAAAGTTATTAGATGGGGAGAGAAACTCTGTCATGACTGGCTTGTGGACAAGGCCTTCAAGGAGTCCGTTTTGAATGCCATCTGAACTGGGATCAATATTGAATTGGAGGAGTTTAGGTATTCCAATCTATATTAGCTATTCTCGGCTATAGTGGTAAATATTTTGATCTCGAAGGCCAGCTTTTTGGATATAATTTCGAGAATAATTATATCTCCGCGAGGAAGAAATTCGAAAGTCGGTTCGTAGCTGTTTATCAGAAAAGTCTGTACAATCTAAAAACCTCTTTTGTCAATTTTTTATCATTGAATTATTTTATGAGGTAAAAGCTTGCTGCTGATTCGGAGTACAGTGGCCTAGTGGTCAGTTCGTTGGACTACTAAGCGCGAGGTCCCTGCTCCAAATCCCGAAAGTGACAACAGCTCACCAAACAATTTGATAGCGAGGGAACATTGTTCACAGGTATAGGACAAACTGTTTATAAATCAATCGTTGCGGTAATGATGGTTATTGTTGTCGATGAGATGCCCTACATTTTAACTTTTGATGTGGTAAATGGTGAGTGGATGTCCGAAAATGTAAAATCGGTACGGAAATCTTCCAATATGCTAATATGATATGATCGAACGCGGAAAAGTGAATTTTAAGCCAAAAGAAAATAAATTAATTTACGAGAAAACGAATAACGAAAACGATATAAATAAAATTGAGACGGAAACATTAGAATCCAAAAAATAAAAACGTTTATAACATTGACATCCTAAGAAATACGCAAATTAAAGAAACAAACGCTAGTTTAATTGATTCATATAACCCAATTAAACCGGGAAAATCGTGTGTAGAAATGAAAATGTTACTGGAAGATGCAGTATTTCATCGGCCTAGAAGACTAGCCCCGAGGAAAAAAACGTTGTGGCCCTTCAAGTATCGGAGTGGCTTACGGAAGGAATTATAGTACCAAGTAACTCCAATTTTTCTAGTCCAGTAGTGCTTGCAAAGAAAAAAAGATGGCAGTTATAGACTTTGTATCGACTATCGAAAATGAAACGCCAAAATTAAAAAAGATAGATATCCATTAGCATTACCCATAATTGAGGAAATTTTAGAAAACCTGTACAACGCGCGTGTTTTTACGATCCTAGACCTTAAAAATGGATTTTTTCATGTCTATATTCATCCTGAAAGCCGAAAGTTTACTTCATTCGTCACTGGATGCTCAATATGAGTTCTGTAAAGTCCCGTTTGGCCTTTGCAATTCGCCGTCGGTTTTTCAACGATTTATTAATACGGTGTTCAAAGATTTAGTTCACAAAAAATTGTTGCTTATATATATGGACTATTTAATAATTCCATCAGCAATTGATGAAGACAACTTAAACACGTTAAAATTAGTTTTGAAAGTTGCGGAAGTGAACGGGCTCATAATCAAATGGGAAAAATGTAATTTTGTAACACGAACAATTGAACAATATCGTAGAAGATGGTTCAATTCGGCCTTCGGTTGAAAAAACTAAAGCGGTTCAAAATTTTCCGGAACCAAAAAATATAAAGAATCTTCAGAGTTTTCTTGGTTTAACCGGTTTTTTTTTAGAAAATTTAAACCGAATTACTCACGCATTGCTAAGCCTTTGTCTGACATGACAAGGAAAAGTTCTACCATTTTTAACTTTCGTTAGAAACTTTGGCAAAGAAACTCATATCTTGAGTTGAAAGAACTTCTGTGCCAAGAACCAGTTCTCAAGCTGTTTAATCCGGCGTTAGACACCGAATTACATACAGACGCAAGCAAAGTTGGTCTCTGCATCTAGTCTTCTATCTGAGCTCTAAGACTACTCCGGTTGAAGAAAAATATAGTAGCTACGAATTAGAGTTATTAGCGATAATACGTTCGGTGAAAAAAACTTCGTATTTATCTGCTCGGTCAACACGTTGATGCATTAAGTCGAGTTTTGACTGTTGCTGCGGTTGATACATGCATTCTCCACAGAATTAAAAAGGCCCAATGTAGAGATGAATCCTGTCAACCAATCATCAACATTCTTCAGCGCGAACAGTACGTAGATTATGTAAATCGTAATGGAGTGTTGTACCGATTCGTACAAGGAGCTTATTTTCTCGTGGTCCCAAAGGCTCTGCAAAGGGAAATAATCCGAAGCGTTCACGAAATCGAAAATTTTAACGCGCAGAAAGTACAAAATCGTATAAACCAAAATTATTATTTTCCGAATATGTGCAAGAAAATCAGAGATGTTATAGCCAATTGCTTTCTATCAGCAAAGAAAGGTGGTAAGCAAGAAGGATACCTCAATTCAATTACGAAAATTGATGTACCGTTACATACCGTACATATGGGTCATCTTGGATCTATGCCATCAACGACTAAAAATTACAAACATCTCCTTGTAATTATGGATGCCTTCACGAAATTTGTATGGATTTTTCCAGTGAAATCAACGGGAACAGAAGAGGTTCTAACAAAGTTAATATATTTAGAAAACATCTTTGGCAACCCAACAAGAATGATAACTGATAAATGATCGGCGTTCAGTTCAAACAACTTTAAGGATTATTGCGACCAACGAAACATTTTACACATTCAAATTGAAACTGGTGTTCCTGGTGCTCCTCCAATGAACCGAATAATAATTGCGACACTAGTAAAGATGCCTGCGGACAACTCCCTGAAATGGTATCAACATGTCACGAAATTGCAAAAGGTAATAAATTCAATAGATAGCTACGAACACAACACCTTTCGAACTTCTCTTCGGTGTTCCTATGCGAAGCGATGGATACGAGATGAAGAGGAAGAGTCTGACATCTACGAGTTAGATTAAAACAGGATGGCCGGATGTAGGCATAAGTTCATCATCATTAACAAAACGAGGAAAGACTAACAACACAGTTAATTGTTTACGAATTACGGACCACAGTGGGGCAGCTAATATGATGAAGTCGGAATAAACTCAAAAAATGAATTGAGTGAGATGAGTATAAACAATTTTCTTTTAATCTCAAGTTCAAAAATAATATGGAATCGATAGAGTCCGGCGGATGCACTGCGGAGGGAATCTGTACCAATTTTGAGTTGTTTGGCATTATTGAAAACGTCGGTAAGCAAGTGAATAGATGTCGGTAAAATAATTCCACTATTGAAAACGCATCCGATCCGCACTCCATATAAACGTTGACATTTCGAATCCGTTGTAAAATCATCGCGGGTGACATATTGAAACTTGTTATTTCCAATTTGTTAACTTTTCACAAGTATAATGAGTACTAAAAAGTATGTTTAAATCTTAAATAAAATAAAACAAATAAAAAAAACTTATTTCGATTTATTTCAAGAAAACAAACAACGAATCGCATGCAGTTCACGTCGATGGTGGATTTGATGAAGACAGAGCCTGATATTGCCAAGGGCATTTCGAAGAAAGCACCCGACGTTGTCATTTTGTTTTGGGACGAATTAAAAAACCAAATGAATTCCTAGGGGTCTCCATTTAAAGAAGTTTCGGAATGGAAAAAGGTCAGTTCAACTTCAAATCAAGTTTAATTACATGTTGCTAACCAAAATATCTTCTCAGGTTTGGTCGGACCACAAATCCGCCTTGAGAAAGAAGCTAGCACACAACAACCAGGAGAAAACTGCAACAGGTGGAGGACCTTATAAATAAATCTTCTTCACGCCTTTTGAAGAAGAAGCCTACTGCAAGCAATTTTGGTGTGCCAGTGAAGAGAATACTCAACAGCACTAGCAGTGAAAATTCAAATGATTTATTCAACGAAATAGTTGAATCTGAAACCGAGAATGATCTCAATATAACCAATAATTTGACACCAAAAAGAATACCAAAACCAATTCAACTTTTGGAGAGGCAAATAAACATGCAAGAAAAGCTTTATGAGGAGATTTCGAAAATACTTTCGTCTCACAACGAACGTGTTGGAGAAATTCATAATGAAAGGGTATTCCAAGCATTGGATCAGATAGGCGAACACCAGAAGAAAACACACCGGGCTCTAGACCGTCTGATCGATCACCAAAAGAAGGGAAATTCCATTCAGCAGGAGCTTGTTGACGGGCTCAGTGGCGCGATGGTTAGTGCGATGAACTGCCGCGCAGAAGGTCTGGGTTCGATTCCCAGCCGTAGCAACACCTTAATGATTTTTCACTGACCCTCCTCTCGTGATGATCTGACAAATCATTCGAGTAGTATCATTTGTCAAGAATAGCTTATCTCAACTTAGCCGTTCGAAGTCGGCATAAAACAGGAGGTCCCGCCATCGTGCAAGAAGTACACACGCACACATGAATGGTGTGAGAAAGCTAGGCCCTGGGTACTAACGAGCCTGTTGCGCCAAAAATTTGTATTTGTAGGAGCTTGTTGAAGAAACAAAAAGACACAATCAACGCATGGAACAGTACGCATATGAGAAGAATCAACTCAAGCAAAGATTCTTCGAATTGAGTTGAGGAAAATTGGAGAGAGACTCGATGATTAAATCCTTCCATGTTTGCAAGTTGCCAAGAAGACTTGTAAGGACAACACTGACTGTTGGCTGTGCCATTCCAATGTTGAAGTCTTGTCCAGTTCCGGTTTGCTAACCACCCTCAGCCAAAAATCTTAAAAATGACGCCAGTTTGAATTTTGGAGTGAGGGATAAATACATACAATACACATTGAAAACTTCTTTATTCAGTCTGAATTGTTTCAGAACCTTAAAAAAAATATAAGTCATTAACATTTCAACTATGCTTGTGGTTTAACTCACTGAGTTTCCGGCAGAAGAAAAATGTCTTTTGCCATGGTTCTTACTCTCCTTCGTTCTTCCCTGGAATCAGTTCTATCTTCAAACGGTAGAGTAAAAAATCCGATGCTATCCATTTCACTAAATTATATTTGTATATGTTAGAAATATTAAAATAAACAATCGCAATTAATTCTATTTGACAATTATCAGCTGAGTTGGATAATGTAGACTGCGGATGGATAATACAGTTCATCCGTCGGATTCTATTATGGATTCAGACTCATAAAGTGAAACATTGCGGATCGGATGGATTCCCTTCGCAGTGCATCCGCCGGATTCAATAATCGACGTGACTATGTGAATTTAGTTGTATGCAAAAACTATAGAAGTATTTTTTTTTTGTTTTTGTATATGCATTAAAATTTCAAAAATTATAAAGATAATTTCGTAAATAGCTAAGGCAAAAGTAGATTTCCACACGTTTCCACACGGAGATATTTATTTGTCAATATTGCTTGACTTCTTGTGTTTATAATACCTTTTTTGTTATTCAGTTTTTCCTAATCGACCACATGAACAAATGTGGTGTATTTATTCACACATATTCTTAAAAAGTTCTTATTTTCGTGTAGGTTCGCATTCAAATGTTTTATACAAGGATGAAGTTGTTTAACCTCATGAAGAAATCGGGGCTTCAAACACTAGAACTAAAATTTAATTTTTTTTAGACACACCTTGAAGCCCACCACAATATAAATGTTAAAGAACTCCAGCATACAATTTCTCAATTAATAATAAGATATAGAGAAAAGTGGTTAAATCTGCTAGGAATGAAATTCGTTTTAAAAATGAAAATAAGACTTGGTTGCATACATCAATAGCCCTTAAACTGCCCAGAAAAGCCGTTTGAAGGAGGCAGCGATAGAAGCAAACGATTCAAAATAGAAGCAATGCGAATAGAGCTGTCAACTTCGCAATTAGGATTAGCGACAAAGGTAAATCTACGAGGAGCAGGTCATCCAGTTGCATCAAAATTAGTAGAGGGCCTAGTGCGTTCACTTCAGCGCGCAATTAATTATAAAGAACAACAACGAACTCGACAGATGTCAGGGGAAGAAGCACTGTCAACCGTAGTCGAGGACAAGCTCACAAGACCCCAATGTGATGTTATTAGAGCCAAAGACCCTGAAAGATTTCCTTCATACAAAATTGTTCAAACTGTAAAAAAACGTGCTACCCGAAAAGAAAAGACTTGACTGTAACAGATACATCAGCTGAAGTGACAGTTCAAGCTTTGATGAATCATACTGTGCAACGTTTGATATAAGCTCCAAAAGATGAATTATTTTCTTTAAAAGATGAGCGATTAAGCAATTAGTGTTTGATTTCTAAGTGGGGCTTTGATGGTAGTTCTGGGCACAGTTCATACAAGCAGAAATGTGTTGGAAAGGATGCTAATGATTCTAGTGTATTTCTAAGTTCTGTGGTGCCCCTCCAATTGGATTGTGAGAGCTCAGAAGAAAAGTTAACGTTCCATTCAAAAGTTAACGTTGAAGAAAAGGTTGTTGAAGTGGCACATAAACTCGCCTTTACAATGGTGGACAGAAAAGTTTGTAACGCTTTGACAGATTACGTCTCATCTCAGCGTTGTTATATCTGCGGTGCATGTTCCAAGGACTTCAATAATATTGAAGAGCTGCTGTTAAAACCCTACAATCCCAGTGAGTTGCAGTTTGGCTTGTAGTGCTGCACTGTTGGACTTGAGTTTTTGAGTGCATTTTGCATGTGGGCTATATGCTTCCAGTAAGAAGATGGAGAGTTCGTCAAGAGGATAATGATGTTGTAGCATCTAATAAGGCTCGAATACAAAAAAAGTTTGTAATTTTAAAATATGAATGAAAAAAAATCGAAACTATTTTTTTTTTAAATTAAAAAAAAATCATAAGTTAAACAATAAAAATATCTTTAAAAAGTCAAATATGGTCTTTCTATGCACTAATAAGTGATTCTTACATAAAAACTATTTTTCAGTATAGCTAGCCCATCACATGAATTGTTTCCGGTTTTTGGGGTATCTTGTACCACTGTGGGTCGGTTACATACCAAACGAAACGCAACGCTACGAACAAATTAAATACCGCGATCTCTATTATTTCTCTAATACTTTTTTTACTTAGAACTTACAAACTAAACGAACAATAAAGTGAATTTAACTAATCATATTCTAAAATAAACGTGTTTTTATTGAAAACCCTATTGCCCCTTATAACCTCACCCCCCTCATAAATCAGATAATCAGAAAGTGAAGTGAACAAAAAGTTTTTAACTTACTAAGCACAAATCAATCCAGTGAACAAAAACAGTTCAAAACCTTTAAAGTCATCAATTTCGTATTAGTGCCAATTTAACACACCAGATATCCTTTTAATGCAACACCAGCAACATATCATTCTGCTTGCGAGTGTCAATCTGAAACATGTTCTTTCGCCTCTACATCAGAATATTGTTGCTATCTATTAGTGTTGCCGCTTTCAGTAAGATCTATTCAAAAGATGAAGCGAATCGTTACAAGGAAATGGCAAAATCCATTGCATATTTTGTTAATACCTTTGTAATTACAAACTCTCATCAACTCGATGTGCTTAACGTCTTCGAGAGCGAACCACAAGGCCACTTGCACAAGGACATTTTAAATGTTGTACTTCAGCATTTACATACTACATCGAAAGTATCCCTCTCTGGATTCTGGGAACCACAAAGTTCTGTACTCGTAATTGTTGATTCGTATGCATCCTTTCGGTAAGAAAAGGTAAACTTTTCAGATTTATTTCATTTTATTCTTTTTACTTCACAGCCAAGCGATACTTTCTACACGCAATGATGAGTACGATCTTACAGGATATTTCTTTGTATACCTTACCAATTATCGGAAATCATACGGAGAAGACAGACAAATCTTTGAGTACTCCTTGCAACAGAATATAGTCAACATTGTACTCATGTATGAGCACAACAGCTATCTGCCATTGTTGACATATTTTCCATTTCCCGAAAACCAGAATCCGAAATCCAGTGAATGCTTTAATATTAATCCTCGTCATATATGTGTCTATCGTTCTAAAATACACATAAGATGTGATCCTTATCCAAAGAAGCTGGAAAACTTCGGTGGATGTATGTTCCATGTGAACGCAAATGCAATACCGCCGTATTTGTATTTAACTAAGAACTCGAACGGGGAAAGTTCCTTGAGTGGCTATGAGGGAATACTCTTAAATATCCTGGCAAGAAAGTTGAACTTTCATTTATCCATTGTGGAACCAGAGATGACATCGGGTCCTGATGGAATTCAAATGGTAAGAGAGATTTTTTTTAAATCATGCAGTTCTTCTTCGGTTAATTGGACACCGCTCTTCCAATTTTATCTGTGGAGTGCCAGCAGCTAGCTTTCAAATGTGAATTAAGATAAGAAGTAGTAGATGATTACAAAAGATGGCTTAATAAACTTTCTGAAGTGAAACTTCTTTCGGGACGACATGAATTAAGTTTTATGAAACGGAAAAGTGTAACCACATACATTTATTAAAAAACTATTTTACACAGTTTCACTAAATTCCAAAATATTTGTTTTCTTATTTTTTAGCGCACTCTACGGCCTGCACATATTTCAATTGGTCGACGACTCAAAAAAACGATTCATCAGCGAGACATCAGCTCAAGTCAAGCATATCTCAAATCCAGCCTTATACTTATAATGCGCTCAGGAAGATATCTTAACTATATGGAAGGTATTTATTGTATCTTTTCATATGAGTTATGGTTCTTCTATACACTTATCCTGATTCTGGCATTTACTGTAGTCCTAGTAATTGCTAAGAAATATCCCGTCTTAAAAGATTTTATACTTAGCGAAGGCAATCGAATCCCCATCTATTGGGTTTTTATCACAGCTATGGGGGGTTCAGTAACTTATAGACCACATCGGAACTTTGCTCGCTATATGCTCATGCAGTGGATTTTAATGAACTTCTTCATCAGGAGCGGCTATCAAGCGTTTTTCTACAAGACACTTGGTATGAATTGGCGGTCATATAATCAAAAAAGTCTAGATGAGATCTTAGCTCAAGGCTATTCGATAAGATCGACTTTCGAAATTCGACAAAGTTTTGAGGAATTGAGATCATTACAGGAAAGAATTATTGTCTACAACGGGACGGTTATTGAAGCGCTGAAGGATTTAGAAGATTCGGATGATAAAGCAGCAGTTATTGTTTCCGAAGAGATATTTTCCGACTATCAAAGGCTGAATTTTCAGACACAATTATCCCCAATTGCAGAAGCCTTTCTGGATCAATTAATCTGTTTAAACTTTCCGAAGAATTCGTATTTGAAGGATCGCGTTAATGATATTCTGTCACGACTGAAGGCCTCCGGGTTGTTGATACATTTCACGAAAGTATTCATATCCGAACCAAGTAAACAAGACAACAGGGATGGAAATCATCATGGAAAAGTTCAAATTAAGGATTTTCACGGATATTTTCAAATTTTTGGCACTTGGATTTCAGTAAGTGTGCTGGTTTTTTGTCTCGAAATGGCTTCGCTGAGAGTGCAATTTTTAAGAAACATATTTGCATATTTACAAGTAGGTACTTGAGGTACTTGATTTTGGTTTGAGAAGATTTTATTATCTGCCACTAGAGCGGAAAAGGCTTGTGTGTTTTAAACTTTTTAAGTTTTTTTTAAATAAATATATTTGACAATTTTTTTTATTTCATGCTTTGAGAAACCATAAAAGAGGCGAGGAAGTCCATTCGTTTTTTAGCCTTCATTAAAACTCCTTCTCATTTCTCATCCTCCACGTGGCGACCTAAGTAAGTACTTGTTTCTTGACCGAATACTGCGTTTTGTAATGTACCTCTTCCATTTCCAAGCCGACAGAGGAGAATTTAGCATGATGTAATCAACGGAGGCATCTACAGTCCCACTTAGTATGAACAATGTTAATAGGTTATATGAGTTGCTCTGAAATATTCGAAGAACAGGTCATCTAGGGATTTAGGGGTTCAAGATATACGGCAAGATATACGATAGATAGGATCAGGAATACTAAAAGGAAAACTATGCTGCAATTATTACAGCTGCCACAACGGCTGCACCCAATTTGGATGCGGGTTCATGGTGGGGAGCCAACTCAGATCAAGAATGATTGATTTTATTCCGGTCGGTAAGCGATTGCCTGGCTTTGATCCTGTTCATGTCCGGTAAAAAACTACTAACCACCCTTAAGTGAAGTGTGGATAGCAATACCGACATTTAAGCTCAACAGGCTGCCGGAAATGATGGATTTGGGAAGTAACATTGACAAACTCATAACCAAAATTTGGTCGGATGTTTGGAAAGTATGCCTAAAGAATGAAACATCAGCATAGTTTGCCCGCATATTTGCATACCGATCCCGAGCCAGGTGCGAGTTTGGGTGTATCCAAAGTTTGAATATAGATTGGGAAATCAAAAAACCCCCCAGTGTGGGCTCAATGTTGGATTTAGGTTGCGTTTAAGTTTGGATGCATGCAAAGGAAATAAGCCCCACAAGCAAAAGGCATTAACAGCCGCGGGACCTATTTCCATTTCGAAAAGGAAAGAAATCCCGCAGGGCTTATTGCCTTTTTTGGTAATTTAGCCACATGAGGCTTAATTCCGCGGGGTTTACTGCACTGTACCAGATGAACTATAAAGAGCCAGTTTTGGTTTACCGCTTTGGTCCGTCTGTGCAGGATGACGATGAAGAACTCTAGCTGCTTCATCTGTGTCGGATACGACCTCACTGAGACTTTCGATACCAAAAACGGATGTATTCTTCTTTAATTTCATTAATCTCATTACCAGAGGCACAATCTTCCATAAATCGGTGCAACTATTGGCATACGCCGACGATATTGGCATCATTGCCGGGAAAATGGGCTTTGCAGTCAATGAGAGTAAGACCAAGTATATGGCGTAAACACGAAAGGACACACAACATCGACAAATTAGACAAAAAATCACAATTGTCAGATATAATTTGAGGGATTCTCGATTCTACTATCAATTCTGACAACGATATCTTGTCAGAAATCAAATGAAGAATTTATCTTGTCAACCGCTGTTTCTTCGGTCTAAGAAGACAATTTAGTTGTAAAGCCCTATCTTGAACTACTAAGAAGATCCAATATATCCAAATATCCTGCTCTACTACGTTGAAGCATGGACCGTATCAAAAGTGGATGAAGAAATCCTTGTCCATTTTGAGAGAAAAATTCTTCAAAAATCTTGGGTCTCGTTTCCGTTAATGAGCTATGGAGATCAAGAACTATCCGAGCTGTACAGCGACATACATAGTCAAACAACTCCGCATTGGACGTTTAAGATAGCTAGGACATGTAAAACGAATTGACACCAATGCTCCGGGTCACATAGTTTTCGATTCTCAGCCAGATGTCGCAGTAGTGGAAGACCTAGCCTAAAGTGGCGCGCACAAGTTGAAATTGACCTCAACCAACTTGGATTGCGCAACTGGAGGCAGTTAGCTAAGGACGCTGCCAATTAGAGAGGTATGTTAGTTGAAGCCTATAGATTCATTCCGTACTGTAGTGCCACTTAAGCAAATAAGTAGGGAGTTGTCATATCGATACTAACCTATGGCATAACTATATGAAAAATAATATCAGCATTGAAAAGAATGTCCCCTTGACCTGCGCCCTAGATTGTTATCTAGACAATTAGCCAGCAACCTTTCCCTGAGGCTGAGGGCCCTCTATGCCCAGTAAAAAAGTGACTCATGAGGGATATGCCAAATACTGACATAATAAAGCAACCTGAAATAGCAATTTTGCAGACAGAAGCCTATGGAAACTGAAGTAATTCCTATACGCCAAATCAATATCCATCTTCAACCCCTTTTTCAACCCTTTCCTTTATTTTAACAAACTCCTCAAGACTCTGACATTCCGACACATTAACTCCAAGACAAACACACAAGCCGCCACCAACAACAAACATTCAGATACCAGAAAAACCCAACAAGTTGATTCATAGGTATGGGAATTTCTTCATTCTTTTTAGAGCCTTTCATTTCTATAAACTTCTCACTCAAATACTGGGAGGCCCACAGATCGATTAAGCCGAAACTCCTCAAATTAAGTACAAATTCTTCGTATAGTAGATACAAATATGTTGGGCGAATATGCCCTCTTTCAAAACATGAAAGACGCCATATTTCTTCGTAGTCAGCGCATAGTAGCTCAAGAAATCTTTCGGAGTAGCCGTTGCATATCTTTTGCTGGTTGCCTCAAAGATTGGATACCCTCCAGCATCAGTTATATTCATCACAAAGACCTTCAAAAGTCCGTCACGAATTATCGGCAACCCGGAGAATGTGTCAAAGCTGGCCAAGTATACAATAAGCGAGTATTCCTGTTGGGCTAGTTCCAGAGACGTATCCGGCAGATGATTGGCCAAATTTGATTGCAAAAAGTCATACAATAGTGCTTGGTAGGAGTTTCTCAGCACGAGAGTCACGAAAAGACAAAGCGAGAGAATGAATCTGGAGAAAGCTGTACCCGGCTCAGGCACTACAGGTGATCCTAACCAAGCTGAAAATATGTTCATAACTTGACCAGCGTGACGATATCCGAAGAAGTAGTATAAAGCCGTGGGGTGATATTTGTCCAAGGCCATACTAAGGGTGACAGAAGCTATTATAATACTCAGCATTATCGCCCAGATATAAATATCAAAGAGGTATGTGAGAATCTGAAAGGTTGTCCAAGGGTCGCTACGAGCAATGACTGTATACACCTGGTTCGTCAGATAGAAGCTATTCGACGGACTGAGTACAGTCGAACGATCCAGAGTGCAGCGAAAGGAGCCTAGGCTGAGATGGGCTGTTTTCTCCTGTAACTATATCAAAAGTTTTCAGCATTCTTGTTGTTAAGTGTTGATGTGAACTTACAAGCTTTATTGCTCCAGTGACGGTTCCATTTTTATAGACCAATCCACGTTGCTGGTCATTCGGTGGCGTAATGAAGGTTAATGAGAAGTTCATTTTCTGAGCCAACTCTCTTAGAAGATGACCTTCTATGCCAACGAATGTGTCAAGACCGCTTGCATGTTTGTTCAAACTCAGATATGGCGGAACATTCCAAAGTGCTCCCACTAGTTTGTAATTGTCAAAGTTTGACACTTTAGGTGGGAAAATGTCGGTAAAGTCAAGCCCCTTCAAGAGAACTGGAATCATTAAGAAGCATTTTGTCTCGGTAAATGGAAAGTATGTGTACATTTCCACCGACCCTTTAAAGTCTTCTATCATGATGGCCACGTTCAAAATGTAGTAACTCCAGTAGTAGGCGAAAATGTCTTCAATAATATCAAGATAATCATCACCTTTGTAGGGCTTGAGCACAACTAAATAGTGCTCGCTGAAGTCCTGATTCTTCGTCTTCTCACCGGGATTGATTTTTCTAAAAAAAAAACGCGAATATTCGTTAAAAGGCTTGAACAGTCCCTTACCACTTACTTAAATGAATCTACCGAATCGACCAGCAAAATGTTGACAAAATCCCAAGAGTCCAGGTTATGATTCCCAAAGACATCGATTTGTACGGCAACCTCATTCATGGATGTTAAGATTTTCTCCGTCAAGTCGTTAAAGTAGTTCTGAGCGTCTTTCGTCTCGACTTCCACGGAAACAGCGAGTGATGACGTTCTTTGCGCAAATTGCCTCTTGCAGCTGTAAAGTATTGTCTCTGACAGATTCGAAGACTTTGGCAGTGCATGAGGTCCAAAATTGTAAGCATGGAATGTGGAAAAACCTGCAGATAGCAGAAAGAAAACATAACCAAATGACATTCTAAAAATATCTGAAAGGACATATCCGTCACGTTTTTATAAACCCGTTTTAAAAGTCCTTTCTCCCCTGGAAATGTATCGGTTTCGTAATGGATATTTCGTGTTATGTCAAGGCTTAAGGTTGCATTAAGGAGTGTTTTAGCCTAAGGCTTTAACGAATGTTTGAAAGGGTTGTCGTTTTTCAAATCAGCTCCATCAGGTGATGATTGGTCTTGTTTTTTTATGAAAGTATTGGTCAAGTAAGTTCCGTTTATATCCCTAGGGGCGCTGTATTAGTCAATGGAAATGAGAGTGTGTTATTCAGGAGTGGGGTTTTCATGTAAGGTACCTATATAATTGTAGATAAGACAACCTCGAGGATATGTGATAGTAAAACAAAAATAGAATGTTATTAATGACAGTTCCCCAGAAGATACATAATTAAGACGGGTAGGTAGATGGAATACAAAGACACAATAATTGAACAAGAACGCCTAATGATAAAAGATCATGATTTCCATATGCAAGGTCATCCTTAAATTTGCAATACAAAAACGCGGTATCAGGCTGTAATTGGTCTGCGAAAAAATTAGGGGCGGTTCCAGGTGACAGGAATGACCTCAATAATAGAGAATAGAGGTTAAGACTTTATACATTGATTGATTGTGGATGCAGATGCCTACGTGTTTGTGCGTTGGGCTACTAAGCTCGGGACCCCTTGTACAAATCCTGAAAGTGACCATATAAACGATGTTCAAGAAGTGACATGACAATACTTCGCCTGGCCTAAATCCCTTATTGCTATCGAAAGTTTCGTTGAGGAAGTAGCCGACCCTGATGGAGCAGCGAGAATTTTACATCGTCATCCTGCACAGACGGATGAGTTTGGACGGTATACCAAAACTAGACATGACTCTGAATAGTTCGTCTCTATTATTGCTTTCGTATGCGGCTATAAAAGCGATGAATAGGTGGTGGATATCGATTTAGACTTCTTGATTTTTTTCCAGGATCTGCCGAAGTTGTGGAATTTCCTGATGAGGGAGGTTGTTGGTAAACGGTTTCAGATGTTAACATAACGGCAGATAGGATATTTAAGGCGATGTTGATGACGAGACTTATGCCTTTGTAGTTGGCGCAGTTTTAAGGGACTCATTATTTATAGATCGGGCAAACGATGCTGAGTTTCCATCCCTTAGACCGAATTTTACCTTTGAATTGGTGAATTTTACTTACTAAGTCACCTCGTCAAAAACGTCATTTCCGGCAGCCTTGTTAAGCTTAAGTTTAGATATTATTATCCTCACTTCACTTAGTTCGGGTCGTTAGTAGATTCCGTTTTCATCCCTAATATTGAGTGGTTCGTTCTGCCTGACAGCGAAATATTGTGTAATCATCGTTTAACAGTCTGCAGAAGTGGTTTTTCCATATCCTCAGCGACTCAACCACGATATTTCCTTGTTCATCTCGACAGGATTTTATTCGAGCCTTTTATCCTTGGCTTAACATTTTACACTTTGGTAAACTTGGCACCAGTGGGTTAGACGTTGTAGAACGAGGGTAGACTCTGATTGGCTTTAACTTGGAATGCCCAGTGTATTCATGTGTATTCAGAGTTACAATGGTTGTATCTCTGAATAGCAGTTAAAGCAGTTTTTCGACATTAAAATTGTTCACAGCATTTCTGATTTGTTGTAAGGTAAACGATATTTGCGTGCTTACCTTTGCTGCAACAAGACAGTGCTCCAGTCGATGTTAGCCCTTCGGAATATTCGGACATCTAAAATTGGATACGTGCCTCTTGTCTTTCGCAAGGTGATCTATTTGATTGACTGTTTGTTGATCTGGATACCGGCATGTAATCAATTAGATTTTTTTCCATTGTCAGACGTGTTTTCGCACGATTATAACATCGTACTACACTAGTCGAAGTACGTTTTTTTGTCAGGGAGCTCGTAAAAACCGTCTTTTGCTTTATCATAATTTTCCTCGGCCGGGGCGTGAGTGCATATAGGCCTTGTGTTGGAGAATTTGGCCTTGATGGTGATTGTAACAATGCATTCGCTTGCATGCCTTAAAACGGACACTCAGCATAAATGCCCGGCTCATCCCATCATATTTCTGGATGACAGTAATGTCTTCTTTGAGGGAGATTAGGACTTCCGCTAGTTATTCTGCTGTAACACTCCTGTTGAATGTTTTTACATGCCCCCAACTAACAATTATTCTTCTATAAGGCAAAAAAAATGTAATTTCCACAAGCAATTATTTCTATAGGCCTTATATAGTACTTGTGCACGGAGGTTAAGCATTTTGGCAGTCGATTGTTTGGGTAGAACCTTCTTTAAGACTTTATGCATGAAAATTCACAAGCATAACCGAAATTTTGATAGCGAAACTATTGTAAGGTTGTTTTTAAGCTTCCGGAGATGTGTGTACATGTACCATAAGTTAAGATATTTCAGTAGAACTTCGCACAAGTTAATCCGAAGCATAGCACGTATAGAGCTTACGAAAGAAGGCTTAAAAAGGCTAAGGTTAAAAAAGATCGGAAAAAAGGTGAAAGATCGGGACAAGGTGCAAACATAAAAAAAAGGTGAAAAGATCGGGAACCTATCGGAGAATGAGTCAACACGATTCAACTACTTCGTTGTACTTACTCGTCTTTCATGTTCGAGAGTACAGCCTAGTGGATAGCGTGTTGGACTACCGACCGAGAGAACCCGAGTTCGAATCCCCGTAAGATGAGAGTTTTTATATAATTAATTGCATTGAATTTCATACATTCATAATAACGAATTGGGTTTATAAGAGATTTCTATTGGAATTAAGAGATTAAAATTGGAATTAATAAAAAAAAGTAAATACTAATAATAAGAAAATATGAAAACAAAAAGAAAATAATAAAAAATAATGTTATTTTTCAACTTCGAGAAGATTTGCAAATATTTTCGGAATGACTTTTTGCGGAATGACTTATTAATTTGCTTCTGTATGGCCTTTTATAAGCAAACTAAGATTTGTCTTTAAGGCTTATTAGAAGTATGTAAAAAAGTCTATAGAAGTTAATAGCTTCCTAAAAATGCGCCAAATGTTTTTTCCATAAGACTTCCTACAAGTAATATTGCTGGAGGGGAAATAGCTTCGATAGTGCTTTATCGAAGCGAAATTGTTAGTTGGGGGTGCAGATAGGTACGCCGTTGTCCATAATCATCCTACCGAGTGGACTATTCGCAGTGTGGTCGATAAATTTGAGTCCACTGGTTCAGTAAACGATAAACTAACACCCGAAAGTCGACGTAACCCAGGAGCAGAAGGTGAACGACCATACACATCGACGTGTGTTGGCTGAAACTGAGTTGGAAACTGACCCTAATTTTAATCGAAAAATCATATTCAGCGATGATGAATGGGTACGTTAACAAGCAAAATTGTCGAATTTAGTAAGATCCAAGAGCTTCCAATACATCTCGAAAAAGTCAAGATTTTGGGCTGGCGACGTCATCGGTCCATATTTCTTTGAGAACGACGTTGGCTAGACCATCATCGTTAACGGCGAGCGCTATAGGTCGATGATTACCAATTTTTTCTGGCCTGAATTAGTTCGTATGGACCAACAACCAACATGTTGTTTCAACGTGATGCCGCTACGTGCCGCACAGCTCACGCCACATTGGAAATGTGGTAATCTCACATAGAGGTGATGTGAACTGGCTAGCGAAATAGTGCGATTTGAGCCTGTTAGACTTTTTATGGTGGGGTATTCTGAAAAAAAAAAATTCGATGATATCTAACACACACTTGGTTTTATTTAAATTTAAAGATAGGAAGCGCTTAATGAAAGACTCTTTATAACGAAGAAGAATGCATTGTATATATTTGCACCCGAAACACCCTAAATAGGTGTACCCCTAAATTCACTCGTCACTCAATAACTCGACTTGAAAGTCTGACAGTTTGTTTATAACACACACGACTACACGACTACATACAAACCTAAATAAGGAATGATATTGATTTACCTCCTTAGGTATCTTCTCTTATAGTAAAATTCCCAAGTAAACATTTCTGGTGAAGTAATTGAAACAAATTGAATTGTGTTTTGTTGTTGTGACATTCCCACTTCCGATCGTGTCCCAAAAAGGAAAATATGTTTGTTTTCGTTTGTATGGTCAGCCCATGCGCACAATCTGAACTGCTGTTGTGCCTAATATGTTTGTTTTGAAGCAAATTATTACTAGACACGGGAGATTTAAAAAAAATCCTTTACGATTTTGAAAAATGGGTATGAGGGAGGAAAATGTATCCTTTTCCGGAAGTGAATCTGCTGGACTGTGGAATTTCTATAAAGGATAACATCTTGATGGCACATGTTTATTTTTTGCGAAAGACATAAGAATCCAAATAAAATTTTTTTTCTAATAAACACTTTTTAAGTGTTATTTATGTTTTTTAAGTTATTTTATAGTTCAGGCCTAACGAAATCTTATCTTATTCTTATCATCTCAACTAAATTTTGCAGATAATAACACTATAATTTGAAACTATTACTTTGTGACGGCCACAAATCCTGTTCTAGTATCGAATTAACAATATAAAAAAAACATCTAAGTTCTGTGTTATAGTTCTGTCTTATCGTAAAAGCTGGGATTCGAAGATTCTCAAATGTAGAAGTGCAACCTCAAGTAAAGTCTTTGAAAGTATAATATTTATGCTCACATATCTAAACGAGTGATGGGTGCACGACTGGGTCGTACGTAACTTTGTCTTTCACAGCGAGTTGAGCGTTAAATCAAATCATAAGCATGAGATAATTTGACGATTTTCATAATTTTGCCAAAACCTATAATCTTTTTTTAATGTTCGTCATAACCCAACTTAGATTTAAAAAAAAAACACGGCCAATTTTACGCCTACCTTTTTTGATTTATCTAATATCGGCGAACGGTTGCACCAATTTGTCTTATATTTTTATAATGTTCGTTGTAATCCAATTTAAGTTTTTAGAGAAAATAATTGACCACGCCTATTTTTAAACCAAGTTTTTTGATATTTCTCAAATGGATGAACTGCCGATTTTTTTTTTCCGTGGACTGGTGGAAATCTTCATAGAGACGATGAGCACGTGCCCAAAGTAGTGTGAGATTTTTACTCACTAAAACCACCACCCATTTTGTATTTCTGTTGCAACTATGTATTCGACTTATCTAGCAATTTTTTTTATCACGAGTAACTTTGCTTTGAGAGTTCCTGCTTTTTCCGCAATTTATAGCGCGGCTTGTTATTATCGGGCCAAATCTAATGGTTTATTCCTTTGAAGACGCCGCAATATATTTGTTTCGTCAAGAATTTGTAGGACTGTTGTGTTGTGTCCTAATAAACGTTTTTTATGTTTTGGTGCAAAATTTTTTGTTTCATCTTTAACCGCGGGAATACCCAGATCTCTGCGTAGATCTTCATTCCTTACGTACCACGGGGCATTGACGAATGATCTTAACATTTTGTTTTCAAAATTTTGTAAAATGTTTAGATTCGTTTCACTGGTACAACCCCATAGTTGTATACCATATGTCCAAACCGGTTTTAGCACTTGCTTGTATAATAGCAGCTTGATATCAAGGTTAAGCTTCGAATATTTTCCGAGCAACCAGTACAGTTCTCTGTATTTATTCTTAAGTTCTTCGCATTTCTTTTTTACATGCGACTTCCATATTAATTTTGCATCGAGTGTCATACCGAGATATTTCGCTTCATTTGCAAACGGTACTCGAACCGTATTTAGAAATACAGGCAAATTGTTTGTCCGTTCATACGAAAAATCTACATGGATCGATTTGCTCTCATTACGTGCAATCCGCCAGTCCATTCATTAACCTCGTTAAGAGCGTTTTGTAATTTGATATTTGTTTCCTCTACCTATTGTTGTGTCAACTGCTAGTATAGCAGTATCGTCAGCAAATGTTGCAACTATTGTATCGTTTGTTTGTGGGATATCACGAGTGAATAGGAGGTACAGGATTTTTCCAAGGACGATTCCTTGCGGCATACCTGCATTACTTCTTTGAACTCGGAATATTCGCTTCCAAGTTTTACACGGAAGAGTCTATGCTCAAGATATGACACGAGGATTTTATTTAATTACTCTGGCAGAACTTGACTTAGTTCATACATAAGGTCTTTGTGCCACACCTTGTCAAAAGCTTGCGATACGTCAAGAAATACGGCTGAACAAATTTTCTTTTCTTCGAAAGCTATCTCAATTGCATCTGTAATTCGATGTACTTGGTCCACCGTTGAATGTTTACTTCTGAACCCAAATTGATGGTCAGGTAAAAGACGTTTCTGGTCAATTATGGGGTGTAAGCGACCGAGTAATATCCGTTCAAAAACTTTTGAAATTATAGGAAGAAGGGAAATAGGCCTGTAAGATTTTATTTCATTCGGTAGTTTTCCTGGTTTTAGGACCATAATCACTTCCGCGACTTTCCACTGTCTTGGTATGTATTCTAATCTGATTGCCGCATTTATAATAAAAAGAAGCTTAATTAATGCTTTCCGAGGCAACATTTTAAGAAGTTCTAATCAGGTCATAACCGGGAGCTTTTTGGGCTTTAGTTTCTGTATTTCGATTTTAAGCTCGGAACTGCCGATTTGATTATTAATTTTTTTAAATGTCTTTAACTGAGGGCTCAGTGGCGCGATGGTGAGTGCGATGAACTGCCGCGCAGGAGGTCTGGGTTCGATTCCCAGCCGTAGCAACACCTAAATGATTTTTCACTGGCCCTCCTCTCGTGATGATCTGACAAATCGTCCGAGTAGTATCAATTGTCAAGAATAGCTTATCTCAACTTTGCCGTTCGGAGTCGGCATAAAACAGGAGGTCCCGCCATCGTGCAAGAAGTACACACGCACACATGAATGGTTGTGAGAAAGCTAGGCCCTGGGTACTAACGAGCCTGTTGCGCCAAAAATTTGTATTTTTGTAAATGTCTTTAACAATTTATACATTTTTTTTACGGAAAGAAAGAAACTGTCCACACTCACTTTTTTTTTAAATCCGCAGGCAACTTCATGAAAAGTTTAACTGTCCAAAATTAATTTTTCATTTCAACTCAAGAACATAATTTTCAATACGAACATTGGATATGCGCAATTCTTTTTCATTTTGTTTGTTATACTCCCGTTATACTCTCAACTGATTTGTCATCGCTTTTGTATTGTGTTGCGATTTGTCCGAAAATTCCGTTATTTTATTTACATTCCATTTTTTTTTGCCACATGCTAACAGTTGCGTGATTAATTACGAGATACATTTTTTTAATTAAGATTTCATTACATTGCAATCTTCTCATGAATTGGAGTAAGTTACATCGTTTTATCTCAAAGGCTGCCGGTGGAAGTGAAACTTTTTTGGTCGCATGGATTTTGGCAACGATACGCTCGCAGAATGATATTTGCTTCTTGCTTCATCAGGAATTGCATCTGCGTACATTGTTGGAAGCCGGTCGCACTGCTCATTCAGGACTAAAGTTGCCATTAAATATGCAAATCAATTAAACGTGCAACATTTCCAAGAACATTGCGATGGCCAAAGTTTTTCGGCAAAGCAAACTGATCATTAAGGATGAGTGTACATTACTTACTTACTACTTACTTATCGGGCTCCCGACTCGTAAAGAGTCTCTGCCTGAGACACTGCATCCCTGGCTCGCTGCTTCCAGTTTTCTAGACCAAGCGCTCTGGCATCCGCGATCGCTTGGTCTTTAAAACGGAGGTTCGGTCTTCCTTGCCTTCTCGAACCGGGGGGCTGGGATTTTAAGATCCTCTTAGCTGGAGCATTATTGTCCATTCGCTCGATGTGTCTGAGTCAAGGAAGTAAATGTGTCTTGGCTTTTTGGACTACATCCACATCTTGGTACAGCTCATAGAGTTCGCGGTTGTATCTTCTCCTCCATTCGCCATCCTCGTGTACAGGACCATAAATCAGCCGAAGTATTTTTCTTTCGAAGAGCCCAGTATGAGCTCTCCCTTCTGGCTTATGACGATAAGCACTCAGCACTCGGCACCATAAAGCAGAACTGGCAGGATAAGGGTTTTGTAGAGCACACATTTCTTCCTTCGAGTTAGGAGTTTTGAACCCAGTTGTTTCCCAAAACCGAAGTACAACGGTTTGCTAGGGTAATTCTTCGACGAATCTCATTCGAGGATTTTGTGTTTACTCCGAGGTAGGTGAACTTCTCAACTACCTCTAAATTGCTACTGTCAATAGCGACGTTTTGTCCTAGACGGTAGACAGATGCTTGTTTGTTTGTTGATAGCATGTACTTAGTTTTGTCTTTCAAGGCCAACGGATTTCGCCTGTTCTTCAATCGCGTGAACGCTTTTATCAGTACGAGATTGAAAAAGTCACATGATAGCGCGTCTCCTTGCCGAAATTCGGTGCATGTTTGGAAGAGCTAATTGCAAGCTGCACGTTGCAGCTATCATACGCGGCTTTAAAGTCTATGAATAGGTTGTGAGTTTCGACTTGAAAATCGTTGGTCTTTCCAGGATTTGCCTCGGTGTAAAAAGTTGGTCTATAGTCGATCTGCCGGGCCGGAAGCCACACTGGTACGTGCCGATTAGTGTGTTGCAAAACGGTTTTAGACGTTCACACGTTGGATAGGATGCGACATTTAGCAGGGATCTGTCTCGATAGTTTTTGCAAGTATATGGGGCATATGGAGCTGATAGTCCAGTCATCGGGCATGTTTTCTTCGGCGCATGCTCTCTACCAAAACACCACCACCGTTTTTAAAAAGCTCCGCTGGTAAGCCATCAGAACCTGCGGCCTTGTTGCTCTTAATGGTTTTTATAGCTAGGCCAACTTCTTCTATACTAGGTGGTGGAACTAGTTCTTCATTAACTGGACGTGGGTTCTCTTCTTGCCCTATCACTCTCTCTACATGATGTCCATTAAGCAGCTTTTGGAAATGCTGCTTAAACACATCTACTATTCCCTGCGCTTTGGTGACTAGGTTTCCTTCGCTGTCTCGAAGAGTATGCGTTCCGGTTTTGTAGCCAGCATCCAGTTGCTTGACTTTTTTATAAAACCTCCGGATGTTGTTATGATCGCTCCACGCTTCGATTTCCTTGAGCATGGAAGCTGCGTAAGCCCACTTCTTTCTACGCAGGGTCTTATTTTCCTCCCTTCTCCTGGCTCGATACTAAAATCTCGCTGCCCTTGTTTTGCGCTGCAGCGCTTTCTTGTGTGCATCTTCTGTCACCTTTTTCTTGTACACGCATTCATCATCATATCAAGAGCTCTTTATCGTCTTATTGAACCGAAGATTGCCAGACTCTACAAACAAACTGAGTAAGAGACTCTCCGCTGTGCCCTCATCCTCCACCAATGTCAGTGGATACAGTATCGCAATATCATGAAAGGAGTAGCTGAAGTGGAATGATGATATTTGCAAGTACAAAAACGAGATGGTAGAAAAGGCAAGTACCAAGACGCTACAAGGCATAATACGAGCCTCACGGGAAGAATACCGAACCACGCGACAAGAAGAAGCAGAACAACTGGCATCTGGCTTCAGAGTAGGAATGCAGGCTCTACGTAATAAAAATACTAACCTAGTCACTGAATGAATAGAAGTAATCAAGCAGCATTTCCAGCAGCTGTTAAATGGGCAAAATGTTGAGATAGTGATAGGACAAGAAATCACCCCACTAGAGGTTAGCCGTCTCTCCTAGTATTGAAGAAGTTAGAGCAGTCATCAAAATATTAAGGAAGTGTGCATGCACCAAACCATCAACAAAGTCTGGATGGATGAGAGCATGCCTGATGACTGGAACATTAGCTCCATATGTCCATTCTACTAAAAAGGTGATCCCATGTATTGTACCAACTATATCCTTACTAAGTCTGGCATATAAGATCCCATCTAACGTACTGTGTGAAAGTATCAGCTACATTAGGAAAGTAGAAGCGCTACTAACCTTAAGAACATCTGACGGCAAGCACAATAGATCTTTTAGGTCGATGTGCATCTTACTGCTTAGGCAAGTCAGAAAAAATAATAAAAAAAAACGTACTGTGTGAACATCATAAGCCTTTTTATAATACAATTATCGGCTGGTATCATTGTGTTTTCCTGCCAGGCAGATTGGCCATAGACCAAATTTTCACAATAGTCAACCCCAAGAATGACATCTTAGTGGAGATATGACGACGATTGTCCCTAGCAAACCGATGCTATTTCGCTTTAGCAAAACAATTGGGATTCATCCGAAAGTCCAAATGTCTGTTCTAAGGGACCCTACAAGTCCTACTTTTCAGCGCCGAGTACTGGACAAAAAACAGAGAAGTGGAGCAAATATTCGGCACTTTCGAAAGAAAAATGTTTTGTCGTATTTTCGGTCCTGTATACGAGGAAGGCGAATGGAGGATAAGATTCAACCGCGAACTTTATGAGCTGTGCCAAGATTGGATGAGTCTACGTGTAGACTACATTGGTTCAGCCACATCGAGCGAGCGAACAATAATGCTCCAGCCAAAAGTATCTTCGTATCCCAACTTTCAGGTTCGAGGACACAAGGAAGACCAAACCGCCTCCGGTTTAAGGTTCAATCGATCGCGGTGGATGCCATAGTGATTGGGCCGAATAACTGGCAGCAACGTGCCCAACAAATAGGCTCAGGCAGAGACCCTCAGCGGGTTGCGAGCCCGTTTAGTAAGTATTAAAATGATGTTCATATCGATTATCGATATATAGGGACCTTTTACTACTACAGACACGAGTATCTTAATAATGAACTAGGTATGTGCCTAATAAAAATTGCTACTGGATGTATCAAATTCATTCAACTCCATACACATACGTAACTTCGAATTGTTTGTTCAACCTTCACCTAAACAAAGCACCATAGTACATAACCGTCCTTCCGTTTCTCTTAGTAGATATCACATGTTTTTGAATGCGCCCAAGTGTTTGATTTATCAAATCCTTCCCTTGTACCTACGCCCTCTATTTTTAGATAGTATTTTCAATTAGATAAACAATTTCCACTTCACAATTGCAGCTGCAACGTACAGATTCAACCATATCCAACATGACGTCACCATCAACCGCACAAAAACAAACAAGATCACTTGACTCATTGGCATCTCTGTCACTTTCGCTCTGCATACAGTTATAGAAATCAACAGTATTTCTACTAGATAGCTCGTATTGCGGGTATACACAACCCTTGTGCGGCACTGCTGCACTTTACTCATTGCCCTTATCTCAGTGCCTTACTGACCGCCCATTGATTCAAATCTTTTGTCTGAGAGACGAGTTCGGTTTTTTTTCGTCATCTGTTTATGTGTGTGGAACGATTTTTGTTTTCAAATTTGTAAACCGCACACATTTTTATTTTTTTGCGGACGTCCACGTCATACACATTGTGCAAGCCGAGGTCTTTGGGAACTCAAGTGTGCGGCTCACGCGCGCCGCAACCGATTGTACTACACATCGTCTGTATATAGAGTCGGGGGTGTTTATGGGTTATTTGTCGTCGCTAATGACTTAATTCATTTCCCAGACCCAAACTGCTGGTATCCGCGACCACATAATCTCCAACAACAACAAAAATAGAAACAATTGGATACGAGTATATCGCTAGCATACACTGGCTGTCAGTTGTTATCCAGAACCAGTGGACTAAGACCGTGACAACGATTGCGACTGCGACGGCGACGGAGTATTAATTAAGTCGCGCTAGAGCTGTTAAAATTATTTAATGAAAATTTAGAAATAACTGTTAATTATTTTGACCCCATCGTCTGCGGGGATATAAGATATAAGCGGGCACAAGAACAACACCAAGTGAGAGTGACTCGAGTGCATATCGTGCAAAAGGCGTGGTGCCATCAGTTAATCTTTGAACTTCAGTTCGACAGTGCACATTGCACACCCTCGATAGTCAAAATGGATTTCTATAGTACCTTTCAAAACTTCTCATACGACATCAACAGCAATAGCAACAGTAATAGTCGTGTGAGCCCCTGTGAATCGGATTCATCAAATAGCCCATCGAAGCCGCGCCAGGAGGTGAACGCCCGCGAACGATTTCGCACCCAAAGGTGAGTAGTGCAGCTTTTAATCAAAGAAAACCCCTAAGTGATGTGAAAAAGTCGTGTTTCCAGTGTAAACACAGCATTCAACACGTTACGGACGCTGATCCCAACCGAGCCATATGACAGGAAGCTGTCAAAGATTGAGATTCTTCGATTGGCTAAGAGCTATATCGCACATTTAGACGCAATCGTTTTGACAGGTGAGTTAAATGACATTTCAACGCAAAAGAGTTTGACTGATGTTTGTTTTTAAACGATTTAGGGAACTCCGAGAAGCCGTGTACCAGTTACAGTAATCCGAATCATAATTGTTCTGGTGTTGAGGGGGAGGCAGGAGCACGATCGAATATTTGCACTTTTTGCGCAAAGTCAATTAATGCGAGAAGTTGATGGGAGAGTGAGCAACTGGTGTGTACATACGATATAAGAGAATAAAATTAAAAATAAAAGAATATAAATTTATTTAATAAAGTTATTTGTGTAATATCTGTAAATGTTACCTATTGTAATTGTTTTCTGATGGAAAATATTTAACTTTTTAGAAGTGTTCTGTGTAATTTTGAGGGTTTTTTCCCTGGGAAATAATTGCTGTGTCCTTTTACTAAGATTATAATTTTTGTTAAAATAGATCCCTTTGCATACTCATGTTCAAGCGCAAATTCGAATAAACTTGAATGTCCAACTTCGCAAAACCGTTCGCTTTCCGGATTTTTTTTTAAATTGAATAAAAAAATTTAGTTTCGCTATTTTCATCACTTACATTTTCTGGTCGTGAGAACATTAGAACTGTCAAAGGATAACTGCCCAGGAATTTGATAAAAACCAACAAAATTTTCTTTTTAAATTTTCACACCGAACCAAAAACCATGATTTCGAAATCTAGTCGATGCTTTCACTTCGAACATCAACCAGGGGTGCCAGCACGTAACTTGATACAAGCGTAAAACTCGCGTATATCAAGTTATCGTAACAATCGAGTATCGTAACAAACAAGTCAGTAAGTAGGTAAGTGGTCGCATTTGAAAATATGAAATCGGTCTTTGTTTTTTGAAAAACAATACAAAAACAAATTTAGTTCATATACGAAAATTCTCCGAATATTCGCATAAGTAATACGCTTCGTAAATCTTTTGAAAAAGAAAAAATATACAACTTAAAAGAGCCTTACAACCAAGGAACTAACTAACAATATCCATTCAAGGATGAAATTAACCCAATCTTGAGGATGCAGGATCTTAAAGAATCCATCAAATGGCTCATTCTATTTATCGTGGAAAACAACTGATTTCATCAGCTAACATTTGGGGGAAGATTAAAAAAACGCTTAAATTCAAGAAAGTCAAAAACATCGTTTGCTACTTAAAAAATTTAGCAAATTCGTTAAAATGTTGGTAAGGCACTTGCACATCGTCAACTTTCACGCAGGACCAAAGGCGCTGGTACCATTGCTAAGGTTGCAATTTTGGGTAGTCGACAAAAGAGAAAATGAAACGAAAATCATTTCCAATTGGAACTAAATTTGCTTTCAAGGTATTTGTTGCGGAATAAAATTAAAAAACATACCATCGCAATTCTTCGTAGAACAACTTCGGAAGAAATCCAACGCATAGCTGCCAAAAATTATAGACTTGACTTATATCGCTGATACGCGATCATGTGCGTTTAATTTCGTCGGAATATCTGTTCGAAAAGCTAATCGGGACGGATACCTCGGTAGAAAACTCTCCCGCATTCGAACACATTTTCTCCGAACAGACCGAAATCGCTTCACCAGGAAATTGGAAGCTTGCACACAGAAAGGTTAACTGCGTCGCGTTAATTCAATCTATACACCTATCTAAAAATTCGTACCAACGTACGTGCCAATCTTCGTCTGCTTTGATCGCAAGCTGTGCATTTCGAGGCTGTATCTGATATCTATACAGATGCATTTATCGCTGCATTGGAAAGACTGGTCGGCCGTAAAGGGCTTCCACATGACATTTTCTGCGACAATGATACAAACTTCGTATAAGCGCAAACAATTATGATTAATTGGTGTTTGCACATTACTTAAAGGATTTTTTTTATCAAACTAACATCACCAAGGGCAAAACGATAAACACAACAGGTGATACCTCCAATAACTTAGTATGCTCTTGCAAGTAACCCTACCCGATGGCGCTAAGACGTATAGTTAAGGCCACTCGGCTAAAACCATAACATAAATGTCAACAAAACAACTTTCAAAATGGTATATTTCTCGAAATAGATACTATAAAAAGTTTCTTATTCTGCACCATACCAATACAGTTTCACGCACTTACTTCACTGCCATTAGGGCAATTATACTTAAATGTGAAAGTAATGCAAACGTAAGCTAATGTATTTACACAAATGACAAAATTACGAAAAGTTTTTGATTGCTCGTCACACATTTGACATAAGATAACTTTTAGTACTACCAAATCGTACCACCTTGTCAGAAATATTTAAGCATTCGCCATGAATATAACGGGCCTTTATTCATTGTACATCCTTCTATCTGATACACAAGTGGCGACCAAAGATGTCACTTCACAGATCGCCGGTTCATTGAACTATATTATCGACAATTACTTCATGATGTACAGTACTTCGTTTGTGTTCTTTTTCGCATATACACGTCCCAGTACGTATTACCACTTTTTGGATGTCATGGATCTATTCTTTTACCGGGACAATATGAAAGTGCAAATCGTTGTAAATGAAATTGGACCCCACCACATTGGATCTGCTGAAGGACAGTACAACCTGATGATGGTCGATAGTGCTGATTTGTTTATGTAAGTGAATAGTATAGTTTTAAAGGATCGCTTTATGGTGGCCATACTGAGAATTGAATTTAAAAATTAAAACAACAAAATATGAGTGAAATCAAGGTAAAACATACCTTGGTGCTTAGTTTCATAATTCTTAAAAAAAAACGTGTGATATTTGCTCCTTGCTCGAACAACTTTTAATTGCTTTGATAAAAAATTCTGTAAAGATCTATTATATACTCGATGTTTCATATCCCTTATATAAGAGGTATGGGATAGTAAGGATACAGCTGAAAATGTGTTTAAGGTGAATATCGGTCAATAGATAACCATATAAGTCGGGCAACAAAAACAAGTTGTGTAAAGCGATACTCTGTAATGTAAAAATAAAACGAATTGTGGATCCACGACTGAGTTTTAGGAACTTGTTCCATGCGCGGTGGAATTTTAAATATTATTATTAAAACTCGTAATACGGAATTTGAAAGACACCAGTGAAAGTTAACACTGATTTCTGATTTATTTTCCTTATTAGCCCTAACTCAAAATTCAGTTAAGAAACTTTTGGGCTAAAATTGATTATAAGACATTGTTCCAATTATCAATACTAACATTGGTTTCCAAATTTATTCAGCTAGAAAATATAGTTCAAGTGGATTTAATCGGACTTTTTAAAATTAAACAAAATATTTTTTTTATAGTAGGCCATGCATTTCAATTAAGTAATTAAAGTAATTAAAAAAAGAATGAAGAATCTGCAGGCGCCGATACTGAAGCAGCAATAAGTTTTCCAACGAAAATCAAGAAGATTATTGAAGCAGGAGGTTACGTCCCAAACTATTTTTTTAACGTCGATGAAACGGTTTTGGAAGCGATTGACAGGAAGAACATTCATATCTAAGGCAGAAAGCTCAACACCTGGCTATAAAACTGCCAAAGAGAGACTGACGCTTCATTTTAGGAGAAAAGTACACGGAGATTTTAAATTTAAACCAGTATTGGTATAAAACTCCAAAAATCCAAGAGCTTTAAAAAATGTACCAAAAACTGATCTCCCGGTTATTTGACGGTCAAATAAAAAGTTTACTGAGTAGTTTAAGAACGGGTTTTCTCTAGCCGTCAAAGAATATTGTTTAACAAAAATAATTTGTCACACAAAATTCGTTTGATCCTTGATAATGTCTTTGGCCATGCTAATAGTCTGGATCAAAATGTGAAAGTAATTTTTCTACCTCCCAACACAACATCATTACTAAAACCAATAGATCAAGGAGCTATAGCTTCTTTCAAAGCATATTACCTCTAAAGGACTTTCAATCCGTGAGCTACAACCCGAAATCATCAACAAAGTCTTGGTAAATTGGAGTGACAGAATGCTTGCTCTTTATAATAAGGCCATAAAACCTGCAAATTTTAGTTGAAATGAAATGTTGTTCATTTTATTGCATTTTTTAAAAGAAACTTGTATATGGCTCACCCGTTATTCTCTGTTGAAGTGGACTAAATTAAAATCGGTAAAGGCGAAAAAGTTTCACCAGCCAATGTCTGGTGCAGTACTACCATATAATATTTCTCTCCGGCAGCACGCCACATCAGTTGTGGCTGCTCTAATGGGTTGTTGACATCGTTGCCATTTTTTTCGATATTAGATGCTGGTTGTATGCTTTTAATCGATAGTTTTTTTTTTTTTTGCAGTATTACTGACTTGTAGTGGGGTAGTGGATATCCGCATTCTTACCTTGGCTGCAATAGGGTAGTGGTCCTAGTCGATGTTAGCCCTTCGGAATATTCGAAAATCCAAATGACAAATCCGCATGCAAGTAGTCGCGGATTCTGCTGATCAAAACACAGATCGTAGTTTTTCAAACTCCATTCCCCATTCCATACATTTCTTGAAGAAAAATAAGTGTCTCTCATTAAGGGGCCTTGCAGAGCCTCAAAGCTATATCTTCTCCATTAATTTGTGTGTGCGAAGTTATATTTTATCAAAGAGTATACAACTACAAGAGTGCGCATCTCATACAAAGAAAATTTACTATGAGGGGTACTGATGTTGATACACCATCTTGATCTTAACAGATTTATACTCTTGGAGGATTATCGGACTTTCAGTAGAACCGTTTTTGCTTCCGGAATTTGGAGTCAACCACAAAAAGCACTAGGCCAATTCACCCACTCATATTTCCAGGATGGTAGTAATGTCTGTTTTGTGATAGCTTATGAATATTTGGTTGTCAGGCTGTACCGTATTAGTTAGGGTTGATGAGTTGACATGCAGAGGCCAACATTGACCAATTTAGAACGATTGTGATGCATTGACGTATGTAAACTCCTTATTTCGTTTTGAAACCATACCTTGCGTTTCTCTAAACCACGAAGATCCCTTAATAAAGCTTTAAAGTTCCCGTAAAGTTCTGCCAAATCCATAAAATAATATCTTACTAAAATCTGGAGTGACTATTACTAAATATTTAGTGATCCTATGGTACCTAAATAGACTGTCATATATGTTTGTTTCCAATTGTGTTTGTCCTGTAATTTTTGACAAAAGGTCTACTTGACATAATTTCACCTTAAATATGTTAAGTAGCTATCGACCAAGTAATTTCACCTTGCTGAAATTTTGAACGTTAAGGTTAATTTTATTTTATTAAGTCATATACTACCTTTCGGGTACTCAAGAGTACTTCTGAAATTTTCCCTGATGATTTGTAATTGGTTACAACATGCTCCTCAATTTCAAAAGACGCAAGTAGACCATTTATCCAGTATTAACTTACAATAAATCATCGTCAAAATGTATGCTTACCAAACCCTTAATGATGTTGTCACGGCAGAAAACATCGTTTACCTTATAGTGACAATTAAGGAAACGTCTGCTTGTGTCATCACAAAATACTCCATTGCACTTAGTCATTCCAAATATTTTGTCAGATTTATATAAGCTATCGTCATGAATGTGACGGGTCTTCTGATGTGGTATACACTTAGCTCTCATTCAAAATTAGTGACGGTAGACATAAACATTAACGTTACCAACTGTTTGAAATATATTGTCGAACAATACTTTTTGGAATACAGTTCTTCGTTCGCGTTCATTTTATCGTGTCCACGACAGCATACGTATTTCTATTTTATGGACCTAATGGATGATTTATTCCCTCGCTGGGAATTGGTGAAAAAACAAAACATCCAGAATGACATTGGTGACGTAAATAACGTATCGGATGAAGAATTCAACTTGATGTTTGTCGATAGTGGATTTTCGTTTCTGTAAGTTTTAGCCGGTTATATAGTATTCAATTGTTGCATCAACCTTATTTTTGCATGAAATACTTTTAATGTTTTTAATGAAAAAATTACAAAAGTGGAGTTTTACAAAAATGCTAACACTAAGTTCAGAAAATATAAAGTGAAATAATTTTACCGATGTCCCTAGCTATCAGCTTTAATAAAGCTATAAGTTTGCTAATTTTAAGAATGCTGATGTGAGTCTTTTTGAAAACTACCGGACTCTGTTCTGAATTCGTTAAGAAAAATGATTGCTTCTCTTCTCTACGATAGGCATAGGAAATGAATTGAAATTAGTAATCGATTGAACATTTTCCAAGCACGAGTTTGCCCTGGGTTCTCCACTATATATATACCACATAAGGTCAATAGAGAAGCTGTTCAAAATTCTTCTACATTCATTGGGAAGTTTGTCCGTGTCGAACCTTTTATTTTTTACAATACGAAAGAACAAGACGTTTTCATTTCTGAGCAATATTTTAAAAGTAATGAAGGTTTGTCAGCTACATTCCACAATTTTCGTACAAAATATGACCGCGTCGTAGTGATTAAAAACCATCAACTGTGAAGAGAATAATTGAATTCAGGGAGACTGGATCAATTAATGATCTTATACACTCTGGGTGTCCTGTCATAAGCCGTTCAACATAAAACAACGAAGCAGTCCACGAGAGTATTGCAGTCCAGGAACATCCATTTGACACGGTATTCAAGAATTAGGCATTTCGAGAAGCTCTACAGCGAATTATCACAAATGACTTGAAACTTCATGCTTACAAAGTTCAATTGACTCAAGAACTGAAGACGGGAACAGCACGAGGAGAGTAAGTTGAATGGATTTTGGAACAAAAACAAGTGGATTCTGACTTTTCGAATAATATCATCTTCAGGGATGAAGTTTATTTCCATCTGGACGGCTTTCATAATCTTCAAAATGTACGCATTTGCGATTCAGAAAACCCACGAGTAATTGTTGAGAAAGAAATGTATCCACAATGCGTTACTGTTAGATGCTGATTTTGGGTGGGAGGCTGTATCGGACCACTGTTCTTCGTAAATGCGGCTGGTCAGGCATTAACAATTAATTGGGTTCGTTATCATGAAATGATAACATAGTTTTGAGTGCCTAAATTACATGATATTGGTGTGACCAACATGTGGTTTAAAAATGACGGTGCCACATTCCATACAGCTGGAGAAAGAATTCAGTTACTGCATGAGTCATTCCGTTTTTACGATCAGAATTGGCAATCCAGATCTTGCAATCTAATTGGGCCTTGAAAGATGAAATTGTCTGGTATTATTGAATTTTAGTCTCATTAATACGAAACGGTCATAGAAAATTTCAATAAATGTGTACCTGCCAACAAAGACATGGCCGCCATTTACCCGATGCATGAGCTAATCCAAACATAACCGCAATCTGTGTACTGAATTAATATAAAATGTAAGCTTTGTAATTAAATTTTTTTTCTATCAAAATTACATTTTGCGTTTATTATATGACACCCTTTAGAAGGGCTTTTTATAGAAGATGAAACTGGGGTGGTGCAAAAGAACACTTTAGCTATGAGAAGGTAACTTAGTTTAGACTGTCAACTGGAAAACTTAAAATTCGATTATCACCTGTTTCTAAGATATCATTAATATGAAACAGAAATAGTGTCGGTGGAGAATCAATCCTTGTTGCACCCCAGAGGTCTTAATCCAGCGGCACAGTATTTGAGGAAGTTCGTGTGCTAATTTGGTTGGCTAAGCCCTGTGCCAAACTCGATCAAAATCTTTACATAACTTAGGAGGTCTCCAATTAAGCGTTTCTTTCTTAATCCATATTGCCGATCGCTTCGCTAGGTAATCGGAAATCTCTGTGTTGTAAGTACAATATGTGGAATTCCGTCAAGTCCAGTGGCTTTTTTACATTCATCCCTGTTCAGGATGCGTCTTATATTTCGAGGTTACTTCATCCATTCTTTAGGGTACATGATCTATCGTTGGTGGCACCATTTGTTCCAAGTTTAATGTTTGCCTTTTCTTTTTGTGTAGCTAGCGATTCATCAGCTCTAATTGAGGGATGGAATAAAGAGTGGCTATAGACTACTTTTGCGACTGACCTACATGTCCCTAAATAAAGAAAACGGGAAATATTTTCCGAAGAAGCATGAAGCAGCTGGACCATGAGCAAATTGAATTTGCTAACTTGAATTTTGGAAAGCTTGCTTAAGAGGAAAACAGTGAGGCCAAACTGGTCTTAAATATGATATGGTCATCTTTTTTTCAATAACGACCTCATTGAAGTCCCTACAAAGCTTTTAATTCTATTGTAAATACATGTATATTTTTGGTGCAAAGGTTTTAAGTTACGCAGTCAAATCAATTTCATCTGAATTTTTTATTTACTTTTATTATGTAGGAACTTATCTGAAGTTTTATTCTATACAGTTTTGAAATATCATATCGGATTGCCAATACACTGAATAAGCCGATTTCTTTTGGTTTTCATGACCATAGCATAGCACCGGGTGTTTTGGAAACTTCTGGTCGGATTTTCGCCCTCAAATCGTTTAGGATCCATGAAGGTTGACATGAACGAAAAATCACAAATATTAAAATAGTTTGAGCGGGCTATTCACTCTTATTAATATGAGGTGCTCCGGGAAATGTTCCCTGAAATAAGGCATCGATTCCCTTAAAAAATTGCTTCGTCCTATTGGAAAGAAATGTCCCCTAAGATTAGAACACGAAGTGGTGGAATGAAAATGACTTTCACCATACCGGTCTTAATTCAATGTGACTGTGACCTTATTTAAAAAAAAATAGGGACCAACAATCCCTGAACTAAGAAAATTGCACACTACAATTTGATTTTTGGTCTTTAAAAAATGTCTTTGATGGTATTCTCGAGGGTTTGAACTGGACCCTCCAGTTCTTCGTTTTGTTATACTCGCGGTTTGTCTGAACGAAATGAGGCATGTAATTTTTAGTTCGGGATGGTGGCCAATGGGGTTAAATTGATACGATTTCGGAAAGATTGTTGGATGGCGAACACAGAGTCAGAGCATCCGTTCAAAAAGTGGAATTCAACGAAAAAGGTATGCGCTGACTGTTTCAACGGATGATGGTGTCTTACTAAGGTAGGGCGCATATTTAAGAAAATGAAGCTGCATCCTGTATTTGTAAAGGTTCTGGTTCATAAATACTGTCCAATGGTAAACTATTTATGAATGAAATAAAAAAAATAATGTACATGTGAACAAGGGGAATATGTAGAGATCTATAGATTTCGAGTCCACTTTTTCCTTGGTAGTGTAAAATCATGTATCATTGTAACAAAAGCATAAGTGACAAATGACAAGTCTTACACAATGGAATAGGGGGTGGCAAAGTGTTAACATACAATATATCAATGTCAAAAATCTTATCATAGAAACCCTTTAATAATGATTTCTTTAATAACACACACAGGAATTAAAACATAGATTATACCTAAGTGGCAATTTAACGCCAGGGCAGCGAGTGCCGCCCCAAATACGCCATTGCACAGTTTCCTTCTTGAACACTTGGTCAGATTTAGTTAAGCAATCGCCATGAATATCACGAATCTTCTTACGTTGTATACGGTCAACTCTTTTTCGCAATTAGTGACGGTAGATACAAATGCACAAATTGCAAATGCATTAAAATATGTCGTCGAACATTATTTCTTGAAACAGAGTGCGTCCTTCGTGTTTATTTTCTCATGTACACTAGAAAAGCGTTTCTATTTTTTGGAACTCATGGACGAATTATTTCCTCGATGGGATTCAGTGAAAAAACAAATCATAATGAATGACATTGGCGACATATACAACGGATTAACTGAAGGATTCAACTTAATGTTTGTCGATGGCGCAGATTCGTTTTTGTGAGTGAAATGTGTCTTATGTTCTGACGGATACTAGCAAATTTGTTTGAATCAATCTACTAGTTGTATTGTGTTGTACTGACTGACTCAAGGCAAAAGGCAAAAATGGAAGTGTATTTATATAGAAAGAAACATACAAAGTTTGACCTGAAACAAGCTTCAACCCCGGCCTAATGAGCGTTTAAATTATATTAGACATAAGGTTCTTCGTCATCATTTGTCAACTGGCTTGTCTAGTGACGTTTATGTTCAGTATGCAGTGCCATTTATCATGAATGCATTCTTAGGCAATCCCAAAAATGCACTGTTTGGACCGTATTTTTTTTAAATGCAGAAGGATGGAGATCGCTACAAAGCAATGATCAATAAATTTTTGTTGACGAAAACTCAAGATATTTGTGTAGCTGATATGTGGTTTAACAGGATGGCGGCTACGTGCCATACAGCTAACGAATCAATCGCTTTTATGAATGAAACGTTCGCTGAAAACATCATCTCAAGAAATGATCCTGTCAAATCGCCATCAAGATCTTTTGATTTGACACCATAGGATTACATTTCAATTAAATTTTAATAAAATAAATTAATGATAGCAATTTTTCGCTAAAAGCACGAAAAAAATATTTACTTTTAAAAATAACGAAGAATGGCTAAAGCCGTGTGCCAATTCGGGATAAATTTGGGGTTACATTTTATCCACTGTCTAAATTTTGAAGTTGTTGTAGGGGTAATAAAAAATTTAGCTTTTTGCAGTCCTAATTGGATTAAAAGTATTTAAAAAAAACACACACATTTTTAAAATTTTCTAATAGAATTAAAAAATAATTGCATTGATAATTAAACAAATTTCAGAAGATTAATAAAAAAATTAATTTTACTTTTGTACAAAATCCTCTTTTGTGCTTTAAAAAATCATTAAATCGAAAAATAAAGCATGATTTACCCAAACTATACATTTACTTATGCAGGGACGCGACGATGGTAACGAGTCCTGGAAGTGTCTCAATGAATTTAAGCAAACATAATTTACCAACCCCGAAACAATCCGCTTTGTTCAGCGTACTGACGGTAATAGACAGGCATTGGATAGGAATGAAGTTAACTTCTTGGTATTGCTTGAATTCTTGAAAACTTTTGATACAAGCAACCATGCAATAACCTACTGCATCAAAACAACTTTACATCATTTGCTACCAAGTTATTTTTTTTTTCTACTTAGCACACAGAAAGCAGCCTAGTTGGAGACAAATTATCTAATTTTCTACCAAACGTGACTGAGAACTGCTCATTACTACATGTGCAGATGGCATCCAATTGTACTTGAGTTTGCCCCAAATGCTAATTGAACATGGCTCTTCAAGTAGAGGACTTAGAGAAAATTTGGTAGTTTTAAAAAAACTTTATAGTTAATATTTTTCTCCGAAGTATCGAGCAATGCTCCTATCGAATACGTGGAAACTGCGAAAAATCTCGGATTGACATTTAATCGTTATCTTAATTATCCCAAAATTCCATAAAAATTCTCTCATCGGAAAAGCGTATCTATTGCGAACACCGTGGGTAAAGCGGACTTTAAAACCAGTAAGCACACGTTTACTTATAGCTAAGACCCTGATAATACTATTATCGATATACGGATGCTTAAAACCAAAGAGGTAGGTATATAACTATAGAGTACGCATCACAGTTAAAAATGTTGTCGACGTTTCAGACACGGGCGGTAGGTGCTAATGGAATTTGCGTCGTTCGTTCGCATCGGCTATGCTGTTGCTTGATGCTGGCATGGCAATGTGCACACTGGGGTATCAACATCAGTACCTCTCATAGTAATTTTTCGTTGTAGGAGATGCGCACTCTTGTAGTTGTATACTCTTTGTTAAAACTTAGCGTCACTGTGTCACAATGTCACATCAATGGGTTGAAAATATACGACAGATTGTCTGGTTTTACTAATCGTCCGCTTGGTATGTCATCTGAATGTTGCGCTTTAACTCTGCTTTCTGATATTTAACTAACCCACCAACAACAAAACTTTTTTCTTAGATTAAGAATAATATCCTCAAATGAATCTCGACACATAATTCATCCACGCTGTCCATTCCGAACCTCTAACAAGCATTTGTCACTGCTGTTTGTGGTAGAAATATTTATCCTTTCACATAAAGGAAATACAGAACAAAACAAGCAAAAAATTCATAAATTCGAAGACTTATTAATTAATGTTAATTTGAAGATTGAAATTGAAAATCAAAAACTAAATTCTAAAAATCTTTAAGCTCCATTATGTAAAATTAGCTCAAAACTAACTCTTAAGATATTGTTTTTAAACATTCACGATTAAAAAAAAAACTATTTTAGTTTTTTTTTGGAAATTTTATTGCAATTTCTGATATAAGAAAACATATTCCTAGTTGTTGGTTAAATAATCTTCCCAATGTCATATATTCCCCCCAGACGTGGGGTGATTGTACTTTTCATTTCGCTCAATAATCAGTAGTGAAGTAATTTTGTTTGAATGTCATTAAGGTTTAAATGTTATATAAAAATTAAATACTTACTTACTTACTTAAGTGGCGCTACAGTCCGGAATGAACCTGGGCCTCAACCAACATGCCTCTCCAATTAGCCCGGTCCTTAGCTAACTGCCTCCAGTTGCGCACTCCAAGTTGGTTGAGGTCGGTTTCCACTTGTGCGCGCCACTTAAGGCGAGGTCTTCCTCTACTGCGTCCGACGTCTGGCTGGGAATCGAAGACTCTGCGAGCCGGAGTATTGGTGTCCATTCGTTCTACATGTCCTAGCCATCTTAAACGTCCAATGCGGAGTTTTTTGACCAGGGGCATGTCGCTGTACAGCTCGTATAGTTCTTGGTTGAATCTTCGTCTCCATAGCCCGTCAACGCAAACGGGACCGAAGATTTTCCGAAGAATTTTCCTCTCGAATCTACATAGGATCTCCTTAGTAGTTCGAGTGAGGGCTTTACTACTAAATTGCCTTCTTAGCCCGAAGAAACAGCGGTTGGCAAGAGTAATTCTTCGTTTAATTTCTGATGAGATGTTGTTGTCAGAGTTAATAGCGGAGCCGAGGTAGACAAAGTCCCGTACTACCTCAAAGTTATATCTGTCAATGGTGACGTTCTGTCCAATTCGTCGATGTTGTGTGTCCTTTCGTGTTGACAGCATATACTTAGTCTTACCCTCATTTACTGCTAAACCCATTTTCGCCGCTTCCTTCTCTATACTAGCAAACGTGGCTATGACATCACGTTGAGTCCTACCAATGATGTCAATATCGTCAGCGTATGCTAGTAGTTGCACCGACTTTTGGAAAATTGTGCCTCTGGTGTTGGCTTTGGAGTTTTGCACAATTCTCTCAAGAATCAGATTAAAGAAGTCACATGACAGCGCATCGCCTTGCCTAAATCCTTTTTTGGTATCGAATGTGTCGGTGAGGTCGTTTCCGACCCTGATGGAGCAGCGAGAATTCTCCATCGTCATCCTACACAAACGGACGAGTTTGGGCGGTATACCAAAACTAGACATGGCTCTGTACAGTTCGTCTCTATAAATGCTGTCATATGCGGCTTTGAAATCGATGAATAGGTGGTGGGTATCGATTTGGACTTCTTGAGTTTTTTCCAGGATCTGCCGAAGTGTGAAAATTTGATCGGTTGTGGACTTTCCTGGCCTAAAACCACACTGATAAGGGCCAATCAGGTTGTTGGTAAACGGTTTCAGGCGTTCACATATTACGGCAGATAGGATCTTGTAGGCGATGTTGAGGAGACTTATGCCTCTGTAGTTGGCGCAGTTCAGAGGGTCTCCTTTTTTGTGGATCGGGCAAACGATGCTGAGGTTCCATTCTTCAGGCATATTTTCATCCTACCAGATTTGGCTTATGAGTTGGTGGATGTTACTTACCAAGTCATCTCCGCCGGCCTTATAGAGCTCAGCGGGAAGGCCGTCATTTCCGGCAGCCTTATTAAGCTTGAGTTTAGATATTGCTATCCTCACTTCACTCAGGTCGGGTGGTTGGCAGTTTTCGCTGTCGTTGCCAATATTGAATGGTTCGTTCTGCCTGACAGCGGAATGTTGTTCGTCATCGCCGTTTAACAGTCTGCAGAAGTGGTTCTTCCATATCCTCAGCATCGACTGTGTCTCAACTACAATACTTCCTTGTTCATCTCGACAGGATTCTGTTCGAGCCTTGTATCCTTGGCTTTGACGCTTTACACTTTGGTAAAACTTGCGAACATCGTTCCTGGAGTGGCACCTCTCTATATCCTCGATCGCGCGCTTTTCTTGCTCTTTTTTCTTCTTGCTGAAAAGCCGATGTTCTTCCCTCCTTCTTTGCCTATAGAGCTCAATGGCAGCTCTCGTCTTCACCTGCAGCTTAGCCTTGTAGGCCTCGTTCTTGGCTGCGAGCATCTGTCGGCATTCCTCATCAAACCAGGGGTTTCTTGCTGGTGGGCGCGAGAAACCTAGCACATCAGTTGCGGCTGATCTAATGGCCTGTTGGCATCGTTGCCATTGCTCTTCGACATTCGATGCTGGTGGTATGGTGTTAATCGAGAGGTTAAGGGATACGCGTTGTGCGAAGGTCTTGGCGGTCTCTTGCGATTGCAGTCTTCCGACATTAAATTTTTTCACAGTATTTCTGGATTGTTGTGGCGTGGTGGATATCCGCATTCTTACCTTGGCTGCTACAAGGTAGTGATCCGAGTCGATGTTAGCTCCTCGGAATGTTCGGACATCCAAAATACTGGATGCGTGCCTTTTATCTATCGCAATGTGATCAATTTGGTTGACCGTTCGTTGATCTGGAGACCGCCATGTCCCCTTATGGATATCGAGGTGAGGAAACCGTGTGCTGGCTATAGTGGCATTTCGTTCCGTAGCGAAATCAATTAGCCTAAGTCCGTTACCAGACGTGTTGTCGTGTAGGCTATGTTTTCCGACAATACTTCTAAAGATGTCTTCTCTTCCTACCTTTGCGTTAAAATCTCCCAGCACGATTTTAACATCGTACTTCGGTAGTCGCTCATAGGTTTTGTCGAGAAGCTCGTAGAAGCAATCCTTAGCTATATCATCTTTTTCTTCCGTCGGAGCGTGAGCGCATATAAGGCTTATGTTGGCGAATTTGGCCTTGATGCGGATTGTTACTATGCGTTCGCTAATGTCTTGGAAACATAAGACTTCTTGCCTAAGTCTGGCACTTATAACAAATCCGCATCCGAATAGTCGCTGTTTCTGCTCACTATAACACGGGCCGTAGTAGATGTCACAGTTTTTCATCCTCTTTTTGCCCGGCCCATCCCATCGTATTTCCTGGATGGCAGTAATGTCTGCTTTGTAGCAGTTTAGGGCTTCCGCTAGTTGTTCGCCTGCACCTCTCCTGTTTAATGTTCTCACATTCCAGGTGCAGATACGAACGTCGTTGTCCTTTTTTCGTTTAGCAGGGTCGTCAACAATAAAATCCGTCCTTTCCGAGGCTATTGGTTGCTTCGTAACCATGTTTTTTTTTCTGTGGGTGGGTAGTTAGCCCAAAGCACAACCCCCAACCTGGAGGGCCAGTTCCAATTTATTAGATACCCCTAGGACACGGGGCCATCAGTATCCACTACGGGATTGAGCGCTGCCGTTGACCTTTCGATTCATCCGCCACCATCTCTGTTCAAGGGGCCTGACTAACCCTTGAAATTCCTAGACAACCTGTTGTCCGAATATGTCAGAGCAGCTCATCTAGGTTCGCCTGGGACAGCAGGCCGGGTATTCTTCCGTGCCATTCTCACCAGGGTGTTTATAGTGTTGCTGTTTTTCGTCGTGTTATCAACACTCGCACTTATCGTTTAGCAAGTCAAATCCGGTTGGATGAGACCAGTACCCGATGGTTACCACTTGGAGGTAAAAGATAAGCACATTTGATGTGTAGTCAGAGTTGCAACACTGGGCATTGCCAAGTTAACGCCAATCAGAGTCTACCCTCGTTCTACAGCACCCAACCATAAAAATTAAATGGTCGCATAAAACATTATAAACAGAGTTGCATTATAATTTGTTAAAAGCATTCTACACGCAATCTAAAATATTAGAGGATATCCATTACACTGCATTACCCACATGTATTATTCAATCTGTCATTAAAGCCGCATATATACGTGTAATGAGATGAACTGTGATTCATTCTGTTATAGAATTTTATAAAGTGTAGTACCAATATAATATTTCACAGTAAATTGAATTCCAGTTCACCTTACTACATGTATTTATACAACACTTTTAACCAACCAGGGCTTTAAAATATAAATTTATTTAAATTCAAAGAAATATGCACTGTTCTTTCCAAACGTATCCTTGTTTCAAAAACTCTTTATTCGTGATATTCTTTGTAGTTTACCGCAGTTAACGATTCCGTAAATTTGTTACAAATTAAAAAAAACAACGGTTTCGACCACGTTATAATAGTATACGATATGTTCGAATTTTTTAAATTCCAATGCAAATTCAGTTTTTAATAGCTTGGCACCACAAATGTCAAAAATATCAATAACTAAAACATAAACAATCAATTTCGTACTAAATATTAGATGCAAACATTGTTTTTACGATAATCTCATTTTACCTATTTTAACAACTTATAATTATTAACAATCAATTATCTTAGCACCCTTTTCTATACCCTATCCCATAGGGGTATATTAGTTTTGATACTTAGTTTGTAACATAGAGAAATAATTTTGCTACATATACCTCAAAGTATATGGATCGACTCAGAATCGCTAGCTGAGTCGATTAAGCCATGTCTGTCTGTCCGTCCGTCCGTCCGTCTGTACGTCACCGATTTTTAGGCCTTAAATTTTGAGCTAGGATAATGAAATTTGGTATATAGGATCCTCGTCTCTGCCTACAGAACAAGTGTAAAAATTTTTGAAATCCGCCCACTGCCACGCCCCCTTTTAAGAAAAACTCAGTTTTTGACCAAACCGTTAGGAATTTTAAAAAAGTTTCTGAACAACATATTTAGACAATATTAATATCTATATTTCGTCCATATAAAGTTTTTTGCCACACCCACTTTTTGGGGGCGTTTTCAATAAAAAACTGTTTTCGGTCAAATTTTAAATTTTTCGAAAAAAATTTTGATGCAGAATCATTAACATTATTAATATGAACATTTCGTCTATATACTATTTTAACCCACGCCCACTTTTTGGGGGCGTTTTTATATAAAAACCATTTTTATACACTACCCCATAACATATGCAAGAGAAAACCTTGTCTTATGTAGAACCGTTAAAGTGTTTTGTAAGCAGTCTGAAGAATTTGTTGTCACTATATCATTTTTTCTATTTATCCACATCGTGTTTTTAGCCATGTTCCCTTTTTTGGGGATTTTAGTTTTATGGATAGGATGGGATAGGGTATTCAACGATCCGCACAGCGGATTGTAGCCTTCTCATATGTTTTTGTTTCCGGATTAGCGAAAATGTCAAAATAAATCGTATACTGTGATACGTTGAACAGAAAGGACTTATTTTACAAAAGAGAATGTATGCCCAAGCAATTTTAAATCAGTCTTTACTAGAACAGTTTTAGCATTATAGGCTCGTGTTACCTAAACAAAGTTAACAATAAACTTAAGAGTTAAATTTATAATTAGAAACATACCAATTTGTGATATTAATGAAAAATGATTGTAATCCCTTTGCTTGTTGCCATTATAACCCACCTATGGTCACATTAAAAAAAATCGTTTCACCTTAATTATTGTGCATTAATTTGAACACATTTCCTTAACCTGGTTATTTATTCTCTCTTGTTTAGAAACATTGATCCGGCTTCTAAAGTGAAGAACTACGACATCAATGAACACTACTTTGTACTCCTACAAAATCGAGACGCGTTCCTACAAGCTGATATTAAAAAAATTCTAGACTACTGTTGGGCGAACTACATTATCAACGTTGACATACTTATCCAGCGAGCCAATGGAGAACTAATAATCTACACGTACTTTCCATTTACCGAATCGCATTGCGGAAAAGTCGTTCCGGTGGAGATTAATCGCTATCGCAACGGTAAAATGGACAATGAAGACTTATTTCCTGAGAAACTCTTAAACATGCATCGGTGTCCATTGAAAGTGGCTCTCTGGGATTTGCCACCATTCCTGTCAATCGATCAACAAAAAACTGGTATCAATGCAATTGGTGGCTTTGAAGGGGAACTCCTGAAAACCTTGTCCGATATGATGAATTTTGAAATTCATAGAGTTGTGCTAAGCAACGATCGGGATAGCAACGCTACAGAAATTGCACAGATGGTATGACCGAAATTTTAGACCTATCCGTTAATTTAAAGTTTTTTTTTTCAGCTACAAAAGAAAGAAGTCGATATGAGCATGGGATTTTCGGTTTTTTCCATCGGCATGGCCAAGATATTAACAGCCACAGACACCTATTATCAATCGAGGGATATCTTTGTTGTTCTCCAAGAATCTCCGAACTATATTACGCCGGAAATGATAACCTTTCCATTCTCCACCTTCATTTGGATTGCGATAGTTACTACCTTTCTGCTGGCTATGGGAGCTCTAAGCTGGACACTTACCTTGAGTCGACGTAATTCAGTTGATGTCTCAAGGATATCATTGCACAACCTTTGTTTGCAATTCTTCGCAATGACTTTGGGTATGGCCTCACTGCTATGGCCCAGGCGTTATTATGCAAGAATCTTCGTAGCTACATGGATGTTTGGAACATTAGTTCTTAGGTCACAATACCAGGCACTGCTTTATCATTTAATTCGTTATAATTTTTTCGAGCGTCCACCGAGCAGCCTTAATGAAGTGGTTGACCAGGACTACACGTTTATAATGAACCATCTAACTTACACCGCATTAAGTTCAGTTCCGTTTTTTCAAGAATCAAATCTGAAAGTCAAAACCTTGACAGATTTAGACCTGGGGGTGGTATTTTCCTATATGGTGGATCATCCAGATGAGAAATGTGTCGCCGTGGAACCGAATGAATTCTTCTTGCACTATGGAGCTAAGAATCACAAGGCTGGGGTTTATGTAGCGCTAAAAGAAACTTTGCTTGTTCAGAGCACTTGCATATATCTGACGAAACATTCCTTCTTGATTAACCGTATTAATCATCTGGTTAGATGGATGAGTGCTTATGGACTGATCACTAGTTGGGCCAGTAAGGCGTTGCATTTATCGTATTTTATGGTCCCACCAGAACCGAAGCATTCCACCATTGGAGGGGAGCAGTTGATGATGGCATATTACGTATGTGGAATTTTATTGGTATTGTCGTTAATTGTGTTTGTATTGGAAATGTTATCACTGAAGTATAACATTTTAAAAAGGGCTTTTGGCAAATTGGCTCTTTAATTAATAACCAAATAAATGTTTCAAACCAATGTCTATAAATGTGTACAACTTAATGTAAATGTATAGCTGGTTAGTTTTAAAAATAAATTATTTGTATGTACACTGATTCTAGCTTCACTTGCATAAAGGCATATATTTAAATAACATGTGGTTAGCTTCCTGGAATTAAGCTGAAAATCCCTGGATAGTTAGATAACCACTTGTTGTTTGTAATTGATGGTATGGACTTCAAGTAACCAACTTTACTTGTATTCCATTATACTCCAGAGCTACGATCAAAAAGTCATCTTTCTCTTTCTTTTAAAAATGATTGTCGAAATTCTCAATTATGCGATATAAAACTTTTAAATTAATGTTTTCAAATATAATTGGAGTTTTCCAAATTTATTTGATTGTTATAAAAACTTGTGTTGCTAAGCGCATCCTCTAAAATTACAGGTAATTAAGCAAAATTTGGTCGGATGAAAGTATGCCTGATGAATGGAACTTCATTCACAAAAAATAAGACCCTCTGTACTGCGCCAACTATAGTTTCGTAAGTCTCCTCAACATCGCCTTCAAGATCATAACTGCCGTAATACTTTAATGTCTGAAACCGTTTACCAACAACCCAATCGACCCTTATCAGTGTGGTTTTAGGCCAAGAAAGTCCACATCATATCAGATCTTCAAACTTCGGCAGATCCTAAAAAAACCCAAGAAGTCCAAATCGATACTCACCTTCTATTCCTCATAAAGCCCAGTACGCAGCTCTCGCTAAATTTTATCTCCCATACAAAAATCTCTACAGAGATAAAATTTAGCGAGCAAATTTATCAGTGCAGTATGCAGCTCGCGAGATAAATTCTTAACTTCATAAAGATGGGACACACAAAATGTAGGTAGGGTATAACAATATTAAGTGTTATACGAAAAGTGTTATACTCAGCGGATGAAAGGTCTCCACTTATTTATCTCGCGAAATTATGTGCGAGGCATTTAAATCGGCGAAATTTTAATAAAAGATAAAAACAAAATGGAAGAAAATGAAAAAGAATATTTGATGGAAGAATTTCTTGAGGAAGACGACATCTTTATTAACAAAGAAAATATTAATATTACTGAAATCTGCGAATGCATGACATTTCCCTGACTCATCTATACGCTGTGTACGAATTTAGCGAGCATTTATCTTTGGATTGGAGAAAACAAGTGGAGAGTAGTAAAGATAAAATTTAGCGCGAGCTGCGTACTAAGCTTAAGAAGTGAATATAGTAGTAAAGCCCTTACTCGAACTACTTAGGAGATCCTAAACAAAATACTGATCATCCCAGTCCTCGTCTACGACGCGGATGAAGAAATCATTGGTCGTTTTGAGAGAAATATTCTTCGAAAAATCTTCGGGCTCGTTTGCGTTGACAGACTATGGAGGCGTGGATTCAACCACGAACTATGCGAACTGTACAGCGAATTACTTCAAGTCAAACAACTCCGCATTGGATGTTTAAGATGGCTGGGGCATGTAGAGCGAATGGACACCCACACTCCGGCTCGCAGAGTCATCGATTCCTAGTTAGACGTTGGACGCGTTGGATGAAGACATCGCATTAAGTGCACAAGTCGACACCGACCTCGAAACACTTAGAGTGTAGAACTGGAGGCAGTTGGCTAAGGACAGAGCTAATTGAATAGGACTATTTCGTCCCTTAAGCCCAGTACGCAGCTCGCGCTAAATTTTATCTCCCATACAAAAATCTCTACAGAGATAAAATTTAGCGAGCAAATTTATCAGTGCAGTACGCAGCTCGCGAAATAAATTCTTAACTTCATAAAGATGGGACACACAAAATGTAGGTAGGGTATAACAATATTAAGTGTTATACGAAAAGGATTATACTCAGCGGATGAAAGGTCTCCACTTATTTATCTCGCGAAATTAATGTGCGAGGCATTTAAATCGGCGAAATTTTAATAAAAAATAAAAACAAAATGGAAGAAAATGAAGAAGAATATTTTATGGACGAATTTCTCTATGAAGACGACATCTTTATTAACAAAGAAAATATTAATATTACTGACATCTGCGAATTCATGACATTTCCCTGACTCATCTATACGCTGTGTTCGAATTTAGCGAGCATTTATCTTTGGATTGGAGAAAACAAGTGGAGAGTAGTAAAGATAAAATTTAGCGCGAGCTGCGTACTAAGCTTTAAGTAAGAAAGTACACTAAATAATCCGATTTCTGGAGTTTACCATGACCCTAGTCTAGTTGCAGCTATGTTAGCAATTTCTACCCTACAGGTCCTGTAGAGCCATCCGTCAGATGGAATAATAGAAATGATAAAATCGGTGCACGGGCTAGCCACTCCAATTCACCCATTTCGAAGTTAGGCGCTCCGGAAAGTGTGCACTCAGAACAGCCATCGATGTAGTTGTGGAAAAAACATATGAGAAGGCTATAATACCCTATCCCATCCCCATCATTAAAATTAATCTCCCCAAAAATGGCTAAATATTTTATAGTTCGACAAAAAACGACATTTCCCTATGGCATTGCTATGAGATAGGGTACACAAATCTTTTTTTTTTTGTATTTTGTATTTCTATTGCAACTAAATATTCGACTTATCTAGCAATTTTTTTATCACGAGTATATAATACACTTCGCGTCAACTGAATAAGCACACAAATTTTCTAGAGCATGTTGTCCATTTTTTCCTAACTTTGAGCTTTAATATATCATTTGATGATGCTTACTGCTTGCTTATGAAGTTGAGAAAAAAAATCAGAATGAAAAATTTAAAAAGTACCGCTATTTTTTTTTTCTCGCTCTCTTGTAAAGCGTTCCATATGGAAAAATGCAGTTTTTTTTGCGTCAACTGAATAGACACACGGTCATTCAGGGTCATTATCTTCATTGTTTATGAGTGTTTTGAGGTGATTGGCATACTTAATCAAAAGTTGAAGTGTCCTGATTGAATTTTAGTTTTTTGTTTTTAATTAAAAAAAAATGGGTAGAGCAAAAGCTTTAATTAGTGTCGAGAGAGCCAAAATTGATGTGTTAAAAGAACAAGGGCTGACCGGGCGTGCTATAGCCACCAAAATTGAACGGAGTTTTAGTGTTGTCTATTCGTACCGACGTGCAATTTTGAGATGTGCTTTCAATTCGAGTGACTGCTGCAAAAATTAAGCAAAAAGCTGGTGTAACTGCAAGTGTTTCAACAGTCCGCAGAGTAATACACAGCGCGGATCATTTAAAACGATTGAAACTCCAAAAGAAACCACCACTAAACGAGCAACGTAAAGGTATTCGTTTAGAATTTTCTAGACTCCATATGAGTTGGAAAAATGAGTGGCGCAACGTGGTCTTTTCCGATGAGAAGAAATTCAATTTTGATGGCCCTGATGGCTTTAATTATTATTATCAGCATCATAAAATGATATATTAAAGCTCAAAGTTAGGAAAAAATGGACAACATACCCTAGAAAATTTGTGTGCTTATTCAGTTGACGCGAAGTGTATGTATGTTTGGCAGGTAACTTTCCTTTGAGAGTTCCTGCTTTTTCCGCAATTTATAGCGTGGTTTGTTATTATCGGGCCAAATCTATTGGTATAGTTCTTTGAAGACGTCGCATTATATTTGTTTCGTCAAGAATTTGGAGGACTGTTGTGTTAACGTGTCCTAATAAACGTTTTTTATGTTTTCGTGGAAAATTTTTTGTTTCATCTTTAACCGCGGGAATACCCAGATATCTGCGTAGATCTTCGTCTCTGACGTACCACGGCGAATTGACGAATGATCTTAACATTTTGTTTTCAAAAGTTTGTAAAATGTTAAGATTCGTTTCACTGGTACAACCCCATCGTTGTATACCATATGTCCAAACCGGTTTTAGTACTTGCTTGTATAATAGCAGCTTGTTATCAAGGTTTAGCTTCGAATATTTTCCGAGCAACCAGTACAGTTCTCTGTATTTATTCTTAAGTTCTTCGCATTTCTTTTTTACATGCGACTTCCATTTAAATTTTGCATCGAGTGTCATACCGAGATATTTTGTTTCATTTGCAAACGGGACTCGAACCGTATTTAGAAATACAGGCAAATTGTTTGTCCGTTTATACGAAAAATCTACATGGATCGATTTGCTCTCATTAAGTGCAATCCGCCAGGATTTAGTCCATTCATTAACCTCGTTAAGAGCGTTTTGTAATTTCATATTTGTTTCCTCTATTGTTGTGCCAACTGCTAGTATAGCAGTATCGTCAGCAAACGTTGCAACTATTGTATCGTTTGTTTGTGGGATAGCACGAGTGAATAGGAGGTACAGGATTGGTCCAAGGACGCTTCTTTGCGGTACACCTGCCATTATTTCTTTGAACTCGGAATATTCGCTTGCAAGTTTAACACGGAAGAGTCTATGCTCACGAGGATTTTATATAGTTGTTCTGGCAGATTTTGACTTAGTTTATACGTAAGGCCTTTGTGCCACACCTTATAAAAAGCTTGCGACATGTCAAGAAAGACGGCTGAACAAATTTTCTTTTCTTCCAAAGCTATCTCAATTACATCTGTAATTCGATGTGCTTGGTCCACCGTTGAATGTTTACTTCTAAACCCAAATTGATGGTCAGGTAAAAGACGTTTCTGTTCAATTATGGGGTGTAAGCGACCGAGTAATATCCGTTCAAAAACTTTTGAAATTATTTGAAGAAGTGAAATTATTTCATTCGGTGATTTTCCTGGTTTTAGAACCATAATCACATCCGCGACTTTCCACTTTCTTGGTATGTATTCTAATCTGATTGCTGCATTTATAATAAAAAGAAGCTTAGTTAGTGCTTTCCGAGGCAACATTTTAAGAAGTTCTCCTGTAATCAGGTCATAACCCGGAGCTTTTTTAGACTTTAGTTTCTGTATTTCCCGTTTAAGCTCGGCAATACTTAAGTATCTAACTATATTATTATCGGTTGTACTCTCGAATATATTAATGTTTTCATTTCGCGCCGGACCATCAAATAGCTTAAATGTTTCCTCAAGATGTGAGGCAAAAACGTCAGCTTCTTCCTTATCGCATTTGCCTAAATGTCTTGAGTTATCCTAATTGGCGGCACAGCGATTTTTGGCCGTTTTATGACTCGAATTGCTTTCCAGAGCAAATAATTCGATTCCTTTCCAGCGGTTAGGCTTTGCAGATAAGTTTCTTCTGCATGGTTTTTAAAATTTTTAATCGAATTTGTTAGCAAATTACTCAACCGATTGAGATGTGTTTTAACTTGCGGGGCACGAGTTTGGTGCCATCTTTTACGAGCTTTTCTTTTTTTGTCTTAGTAAATCTCGGGGGTACTTAATTTACTATAGCTCAAAATTTTGTTCTGTTGAGGAGTATTATTCCATGCTGCTTTTTGGATGGTATCGATAAAGGAGTCAACCGCGACTTCGAGTTGCAATGGGGTTCTTAGCGATACACCCAGTCGGATATTATTTTCAATATCATTTTTGAAACCTTCCCAGTTGGTTTACCCGTTTGTTAATCTGGGTGGTTTTTCATTTATAATCCGTGACTCGCTCGTTGTTAAAATGACTGAAGAATGATCAGAGGAAAGATCAAAGCATTCTTCAACTTTGATTCGATTGGACGGCAGACCTTTCACAATGAAAAAATCGATCAAATCCGGTATTTTTCTAACATCAGTTGGCCATTAAGTTGGTTTTCCCGTAGAATGAAATTCGGTATTGTACTTTCTACCTACATCATAAGGCATCCTACCTTTCTGTGATATGCATCTAGATCCCCAGAATATATGTTTTGCATTAAAGTCCCCTCCGATTTCAAAGTCAATTTTCTCAACCTTGCATCGTGGTGGGCAGTAAATAGACGATATCTTCAGAAAGGATTGTCTGCTTTTGACTTGGCTTAATCGACTCAGCTAGCGATTCTGAGTAATCGACTCAGCTAATATACCCCTATGGGATAGGGTATAAAAAGCGTCCATATTGCACGGACGAAATATAGATATTAAGATTCTCTAAAGATCGTCTTCATACATTTTTTTTCAAAACTCTTATCGTTTTACCAAAAACAACGTCTGTGGATTTTGAAAATATTTACACTTGTTCTGCCAAATTTCACAACCAAATTTCAACATTCTAGCTTAAATTTTAAGGCCCACAATCTGGTGACTTAATCTATATCCGTCGAAACTTGTTCTCTATGGTAAATTTATGTATCAAAACTACCCTATGGGATAGTGTATAAAAGTGATTGGTTACAGCTTAGAATGCGAGATTTAATATTTAAAAAAATGTGTGTGTATTTTATACATAAAACATTTGAATATAAAAAAACGAGTGTTAGTTCACACACGGTAGAAGTGAAACTGTATCCAGGTACATTTCTCTCTCTCTCTAGTATATATGTACAGCCTTATTCATAAATTCATTATAAGGAGTGTATAAAGTTATGCACTCCTTAAAATGCCTCTAAATGCAAAAACCTTATTCATAAAACTTATACAACATTGAATAGAGGCTGCACATCCTAAACGCGTCTGATGGTTGAATAGTGCCTGTATAAGGGTATATCATTTTTTTTATTTCTGTATACACAGACGCGAGCATCAGGGTTACCAAAGGTTCAATTGTATGTTGAAAAAAATCACTATTCAATTTGTTCAAATGGTAATTCTTTTTTACCTACAGACTCAACATTGTAAACGATGTTATTGAGTCAACATAAGTCATCAATATGTTATAAAAATGTAGAAAATAAAATTGTCACCAGTTTCACAACCATAAAAATGATCCCTTGGTAACTCTGCCGAGATTTTTGGTAATTTATTTGACACAAACCCTGTATAACTATTATGGATGGGGAAATATGTTATAAATAAGATATTGTGCGACCCTGAATAGAGGCTGTATAAATACTTATGCACTGTATAACTATACAACCGTTGAGATGTGTTTTAGTGAAATCTAATGAATAAGGGGGGTCGTATATATGTATTCATTAAATTGGCCCTCCACACACGAGATGAGTACAATGATTTCATACCATACTCCAAGTCCAAGAGTACACGAGATGGATTATTCTGGCAGAAAAATTTGTATACACATAAACCCCTTTCATTGTGTTAGTATTTCTTTCCAAATTGACATTTGACTTGAGTACTTCTTGATAATTCGCTAGCTCCTGGGTCTGTTTGAGTTATATCAAAGATTATGAATTCTATTTTCTATAGAATTCATAATCTTTGGTTATATGCAACTACATTGATGTTGATTGTTCGACTCGCAAAACGCGTATGAAAGGCAATAGAGTTGTTCACGACAACGTCAGTGTCATATGACAAACTGACAGCATCTGTATGAAAACAAACTTTGACAATTCTCGCAAAGTGAAGTGACAGAACAAAACAGAAAAAATTATAAATCAAATTGAAAATTGAATTGAAAACCACTAAAAATACAAATTGTTTTGATTAAACACATGTAAATAAATAATTTTAATTTTCGACATTTGGTATACCTTTTGAGGAGTGAGAGTGATTATTAAGATTTTAATAAAAAGCAAAGAATGTGTATTTCATATCAGAAAATCTAAACAAAGTTGTAACATAAACTAAAATTGGGTTTTTGAAAGAGGATGGCTACTAAAATGGTATGACTACATTTATTTCGGTATATTTTGTATGCGAAAATAAGTTTAACTTGAAGAAAGTAAAATGGATATCCTTAATCATGAACACAAATTGTACAACAATTATGTTTCAATGTCAATAATAAATAATTAAGGTTTTTGTATGATTTCTCTGAATTCTATTCGGTATTTTTAGCCGGTGGATAAAATTTAGTCCCTTTTTTAACGCAATTGGCACACGACCTAAAATGGTAAAAAATCATTTGAATTGGTTTTCAATCTTGTTCTACGACACAAACTCGGTTGAAGAATTTCGAAAATTTCTTACCGCGAACATCAGTCCCGTCGCCTATAAAACCAGCTTTATGCCAGTTGAACTAATCTCGTATGCATAGGCCCATTCCCTTATGAATTAACCAACAACACGCCATCCTCCATCTCAGTACTAACCATCACTGACGCTGATTGGTTTCGGTGATCACACGAAAACCGATATTTTCTTTTCATCTCATAAAATCCAATTTACATCATTCCAAATGAATTTTAACTTTAAAAATTTAGGAATTTTCTTAATATGTTTGTTGGAAATATTTCGCTTAATGTTATTTTTTTTGTATCTAAAGTCAGAGTTAATTAAAATAGTCCAGTTTCGCAGTGATCATTCCTTGACGTAAAGTAACGATTTTTACATGAATATTGTACCAACTCGGACCAACCATCGTCATCATACAAATCCTTATCATCAGTATCCTTGTCATCAAACTCATTCTATTTGTTTTTAAATCTGCCTCCTTATTTTTACCATTGGCCATATTTATGCCGGTGCTTAAGGATAGCGATGCGATTATATGAGGACACAAGCGTTCTCACTCTAGCCTCTCACTATCAACTCCTACTCTCACCTCCACGCTGGTGACTGGTGGGTGCCTAGTACCTCGACTGGAGATGGGGTATTAAACCCCTGTTGAAGGTCGTTGGTTGCAGCAAACGAGAGAGGGGGGAGGAGTGTCCTCTCACTAAGGCACTCACTCTCAGGCGGCAGCGGAGGAATTCCCTAGATGGAGTCAACGGTGGCGCCTACAGCTCCAGTTTGATCGAACTGGTAGTGAAATCCCCATATGAGCTGCTCCGACAGCGCTCATATCCCAAAATGGGCTACTGACATCGTAATTTTTTTCCTGCCCGCTGTCCTAGGGTCAAAAAAAGGGCCTGGCCCTCAAGGTTGGGGGTTGTGCTTTGGGTTAACTACCAATCCACGGAAAAAAGATTATGTTACGAAGCAACCAATAGCCTCGGAAAGGACTGATATTATTGTTGACGACCATGCCAAACGAAAAAAGGACAACGACGTTAGTATCTGCACCTGGAATGTGAGAACATTAAACAGGAGAGGTGCAGGCGAACAACTAGCGGAAGCCCTAAACTGCTACAAAGCAGACATTACTGCCATCCAGGAAATACGATGGGATGGGCCGGGCGAAAAGAGGATGAAAAACTGTGACATGAAAAAAAAAAACTGTGGACCGTGTTATAGTGAGCAGAAACAGCCACTATTTGGATGCGGATACTGCAGTACTGTCGGAAAATATAGCCTACACAGCAACACGTCTGGTAACGGACTTAGGCTAATTGACTTCGCTACGGAACGAAATGCCACTATATCCAGCACACGGTTTCCTCACCTCGATATCCATAAGGGGACATGGCGGTCTCCAGATCAACGAACAGAATCCTGCCGAGTTGAACAAGGAAATATGGAAGAACCACTTCTGCAGACTGTTAAACGGCGATGACGAACAACATTCCGCTGTCAGGCAGAACGAACCATTTAATATTGGCAACGGCAGCGAAAACTGCCAACCACCCGACCTAAGTGAAGTGAGGATAGCAATATCTAAACTCAAGCTTAATAAGGCCGCCGGAAATGACGGTCTTCCCGCTGAGCTTTATAAAGCTGGCGGAGATGACTTGGTAAGTAACATCCACCAACTCATAAGCCAAATCTGGTCGGTTGAAAACATGCCTGAAGAATGGAACCTCAGCATCGTTTGCCCGATCCACAAAAAAGGAGACCCTCTGAGCTGCACCAACTACAGAGGCATAAGTCTGCTCAACATCGCCTACAAGATCCTATCTGCCGTAATATGTGAACGCCTGAAACCGTTTACCAACAACCTGATCGGCCCTTTTCAGTGTGGTTTTATTCCAGGAAAGTCCACAGTCGATCAAATTTTCACACTTCGGCAGATCATGGAAAAAACCCAAGAAGACCAAATCGATACCCACCACCTATTTATCGATTTCAAAGCCGCATACGACAGCATTTATAGAGACGAACTATACAGAGCCATGTCTAGTTTTGGTATACCGTCCAAGCTCGTACGTTTGTGTAGGATGACGATGGAGAATTATCGCTGCACCACCACCGACACATTCGATACCAAAAAAGGATTTAGGCAAGGCGATGCGCTGTCATGTGACTTTTTCAATTTGATTCTTGAGAGGATTGTGCAAAACTCCCGAGCCAACACCAGAGGCACAATTTTCCAAAAATCGGTGCAACTACTAGCATACGCCGACGATATTGATTGACATCATTGGTAGGACTCAACATGATATCATAGCCACCTTTGCTAGTATAGAGAAGGAAGCGGCAAAAATGGGTTTAGCAGTAAATGAGGGTAAGACTAAGTATATGCTGTCAACACGAAAGGACACACAACATCAACGAATTGGACAGAACGTCGCCACTGACAGATATAACTTTGAGGTAGTACGGGACTTTGTCTACCTCGGCTCCGCTATTAACTCTGACAACAACATCTCGTCAGAAATCAAACGAAGAATTACTCTTGCAAATCGCTGTTTCTTCGGGCTAAGAAGGCAATTTAGGAGGCAGTTAGCTAAGGACCTGGCTAATTGGAGAGGCATGTTGGTTGAGGCCAAGGTTCATCCCGGACTGTAGCGCCACTTAAGTAAGTAAGTAAGTAGGCCATATGTTTGTATTGTTTAATTCGTCACATAAATTCTACACATAACGTCTCTCCCAAAAACACAAATACAATTTTCTGGCACAACAGGCTCGTTACCCACTACCTAGGGCCTTGCTTTTTCTCATAACCATTCATGTGTACGTGTTTACTTCATGCACGATGTCGGGACCCCCTGTTTTATGCTGAATACGAACGGCTATGTTGAGATACGCTTTTATTGACATTTGATACTACTCGGATAAATTATCAAATCATCATGAGAAGAGGGCCAGTGAAAAATTATTCAGGTGTTGCTACGGCTGGCAAACGAACCCAGACCTTCTGCGCGGCAGTTCATCGCGGTAACCATCTCGCCAGTGATCCCGTCTCTCGAATAGTTGAAACCTCAAAATGGGAAACTCTCGCCTTTTATTTCGCCAATTTCGCTTTTTTACTATTGAACTCAATAAATTCGCTATTGGTTAAAATTCGTCGTTTATTCGTAACTAAAATATCGGTCACATTTCTAACAACCAAGATCTTCCTATTCCTAGTGAAGATCCCAAGGTTGGCGTTCGCGAAGATATTCGAACGATCATCTACTTTAATGTTGACTGCACATATTCTGCGTTATCAGAGCCTTCAAAACGGATAAGAAAAGAAATATCGGCAAAACAAAATAGACCTAGAACATATCAAAAGGTTACAATGCAATGACGAAAATGTACATAACACTATTGAAGTATTTTGTAATTTTTTTTTTATTCTTTTATAGGGTGAGTTTTATTATGCCAGTTTACCATAATGCAAGCTTCTTAATGGTAGTTTTATACCTATGATATATGTCAGCCTTTCTAACGAGGTAAAGAAGTGAGTGAGTTTTATTATGCCAGTTTACCATAATGCAAGCTTCTTAATGGTAGTTTTATACCTATGATATATGTCAGCCTTTCTAACGAGGTAAAGAAGTGAAAAAAGCGCTAGGTTTTGTATATTTTGGTAAGTGAATAACGAAGTCCGAACTTAGTAGCCCAACGCAGTAACCATTTTCTGACAAATGATTTAAAACTAATTGCAACATCAAGTGCAAGTTTATTTATTTTTTGCTTAATATCATATACGCAACGCCAGGGTGCTATTTTGATGTTTGCTTGCGTGAAAAATATAAATCTTTTATTTTCCAAACTACAGGTTGTCGAAGATCCTTTGCAAAATTCTGCACTTCACGGATAAAACTTCTAAAATAAATACAACAAAGGACAAGACCAACAGCATTCCACATACGTAAAAAGCAACTTTCAACTGCTCCCCTCCAATTGCACTCAGCTTCGGTTCAAGCGGAACCTTAAAATATGATAAATTCAACGCTTTATTGACCCAGCTAGTGATCAATCCATAAGCACTCATCCAACTAATTAGATCATTCATACGGTTAATCAAAAAAGAATGTTTTGTCAAATATATGCAGTTACTCTGAATCAGCATAGTCTGAGGCAGTGGCGCATACACTCCAGCCTTACGATTCTGAGCACCATAGTATAGAAAAAATTCATTTGGTTCCACGGCTACACACTTATCATTGGGATGTTCTACCATGTAGGAGAATACAATCCCAAGGTCTATATTATACAACGTTTTCACTTTTAGATTAGCCTCTTGAAAAAACGGGACAGAACTCAAGGCATTATAGGTGAGATGATTCATGATAATTGTATAGTCCTGGTCAATAACTTCCTGTAGGCTCCCGGGTGGATGCTCGTAGAAATTGTAACGAATTAAATGATATAGAAGAGCCTGGTACTGTGTTCTTAAGACTAATGTTCCAAACATCCATGTAGCTACAATTATTTTTGAAAACGATCGCCTTGGACTTAGCAGTGAGCCCATGCCCAAAGTCATTGCGAAGAAATGCAAGCAAATGTTGTGCAAAGTTATTGAAGCGACATCTAAAGAATTTCGTCGAAACAAGGTTAATGTCCAGCATAGCATTCCCAAAACCAGTCCAAAGGTTACAATCACCATAAACCAAATGTTTGTGGAAAATGGATAGGTCATCACGTCCGGTTTAAAGTAATGCGGAGATTCCTGTAGAACTACAAAGATTTCTCTCGATTGATGGTAGATGACTGTGGGTGTTAACATCCTGGCCCTGGCAATACTGAAGACAAAAAATCCCATACTCATATCGACTTCTTTTCGTTGGAGCTGAAATTGGATTGGAAATTTAATATCCACTCAAAGTGACAAGAACTGCCTTACCATCGGAATAACGCCAGTTGTTCCGTTTTCCAAAATTTGTCCACGTTCATTATTTGACATAACCATAGAATTGATTCGAAAGTTCATTATATCGGATAAAGACTTCAGCAGTTCACCTTCGAAGCCACCAATGGCATCACGTCCAGTTTTTTGGGCATTAATTGACAAAAATGGTGGTAAATTCCAGAGGGCGACTTTCAACGGGCACTGATGCATATTTTGTAGTTTCTCTGGAAATATGTCCTCACTATCCATTTTACCATTGCGATAGCGATTGATCTCTACTGGGACCACCTTTCTACAGTGGGATTTTGCAAATGGAAAGTACGTGTACACTACGAGTTCACCAGTTGCCCGCTGGATAAGTATATCAACATTGATAAGGTAGTTCGCCCAACAATAATCGAGAATTTCTTGAATGTCATTGGAAAGTAATGCATCTTGGGTTTGAAGAATAATAAAGTAGTATTCATTGATGTCGTAGTTTTGAACTGTTGAAGCTGGATCGATTTTTCTATGGAAAGATATATGCTTGGAATTCGTTTTTAGGATTAGGGACAAGATTTATCAGTTTTTTTTTTTATTTAAAAGTATGATAGGTAAAATCTTTTCAGTGTTTTCAAAACCACATAATGAAGTAGATCACCTAAGATATTTACTTACATAAACGACTCTGCACTATCGACAATCATTATATTAAATGTATGTTCATCATTATCTGTATGCCCGTTTATCATTTTTCTATTCATGATTTCTACTTTCATATTGTCCCGATAAAGAAATTGGTTCAATAAATCTAAGTAGTAATACATATCACTTTGACGGGACCACGAAATGATCAAAAGGTACGAGCTACTGTGTTTCATAAAATAATTGTCGATAATGTAGGTCAACGAATTCGCTGTTTCATTGAATATTTCATTCGAAGTTACTGATATTACTGCGTGCGATTTTAACATGTACACGGTAAGAAGAGCGGTTAAATTCATGGCTGAGACTCAAATTATTCTAAAATGAATGCGTTGGTCGAATTGCTTATAAACGGAGGTACTCGTAATAATTGAAAAAGTTTGAACAGCAATTATTAAACAAATACTTTTTTTTTGATTAACGTCCATTAAGGCTAAGTAGGTGCTTAAGGATAGTGATGCGATTATATGAGGACACAAGCGTTCTCACTCTAGCCTCTCACTACTCCTACTCTCACCTCCACGCTGGTGACTGGTGGGTGCCTAGTACCTCGACTGGAGATGGGGTATTGAACCCCTGTGGAAGGTCGTTGGTGGCAGCAAACGAGAGAGGTGGAGGAGTGTCGTCTCACTAAGGCACTCACTCTCAGGCGGCAGCGGAGGAATTCCCTAGATGGAGTCAACGGTGGCGCCTACAGCTCCAGTTTGATCGAACTGGTAATGAAATCCCTATATGAGCTGCTTCGACATATTTGAACACCAGGTCTATAGGGATTTCCAATACTGAGCCAGGGTATTGGAAAAGAGTTGGTGGCGGAGGAGCCCTCAATGGGTCAACGGCAGCGCTCATACCCCAAAAATGGGCTACTGACATCGGTATTTTTTCCGGCCCGCTGTCCTAGGGTCAAAACAAGGGCCTGGCCCTCCAGGTTGGGGGTTGTGCTTTGGGTTAACTACCCATCCACGGAAAAAAAATATTGTTACGAAACAACCAATAGCCTCGGAAAGGACTGATATTATTGTTGACGACCATGCTAAACGAAAAAAGGACAACGACGTTCGTATCTGCATCTGGAATGTGAGAACATTAAACAGGAGAGGTGCAGGCGAACAGTTAGCGGAAGCCCTAAACTGCTACAAAGCAGACATTACTGCCATCCAGGAAATACGATGGGATGGGCCGGGCAAAAGGAGGATGAAAAACTGTGACATCTACTATGGACCGTTTAGAAACTGCGACTATTTGGATGCGGATTTGTTATAAGTTCCAGACTTAGGCAAGAAGTCTTATGTTTTCAAGACATTAGCGAACGCATTGTAACAATCCGCATCAAGGCCAAATTCGCCAACATAAGCCTTATATGCGCTCATGCTCCGACGGAAGAAAAAGATGATATAACTAAGGATTGCTTCTACGAGCTCCTCGACAATACCTATGAGCGCCTACCAAAGTACGATGTTAAAATCGTGCTGGGAGATTTTAACGCAAAGGTAGGAAGAGAAAACATCTTTAGCAGTACTGTCGGAAAATATAGCCTACACGACAACACGTCTGGTAACGGACTTAGGCTAATTGACTTCGCTACGGAACGAAATGCCACTATAGCCAGCACACGGTTTCCTCACCTCGATATCCACAAGGGGACATGGCGGTCTCCAGATCAACGAACAGTCAAACAAATTGATTACATTGCTATAGACAAGAGGCCCGCATCCAGTATTTTGGATGTGCGAATATTCCGAGGGGCTAACATCGACTCGGACCACTACCTTGTTGTAGCCAAGGTAAGGATGCGGATATCCACCACGCCACAAAAAAAAAACAGAAATACTGTGAAAAAATTTAATGTCGAAAGACTGCAATCGCCAGAGACTGCCAAGGCCTTCGCGCTAATCACGCAACGCGTATCCCTTATCCTCTCGACTCACAACACACTACCAGCATCTTATGTCGAAGAACAATGGCAACGATGATAACAAGCCATTAGATCAGCCGCAACTGATGTGCTTGGTTTCTCGCGGCCACCAGCAAGAGACCCCTGGTTTGATGAGCTAAGCTGCAGGTGAAGACGAGAGCTGCCATTGAACTCTATAGGCAAAGAAGAAGGGAAGAACATGGGCTTTTCAGCAAGAAGAAAAAAGAGCAATAAAAGCGCGCGATCGGGGATATAGAGAGGTGCCACTCCAGGAACAATGTTCGCAAGTTTTACCAAAGTGTAAAACTTCAAAGCCAAGGATACAGGGCTCGAACAGAATCCTGTCGAGATGAACAAGGAAATATCGTAGTTGAGTCACAGTCGATGCTGATGATATGGAAGAACCACTTCTGCAGACTGTTAAACGGAGATGACGAACAACATTCCGCTGTCAGGCAGAACGAACCATTTAATATTGGCAACGACAGCGAAAACTGCCAACCACCCGACCTAAGTGAAGTGAGGATAGCTATATCTAAACTCAAGCTTAATAAGGCCGCCGGAAATTACGGCCTTCCCGCTGAGCTTTATAAAGCTGGCGGAGATTACTTGGTAAGCAACATCCACCAACTCATAAGCCAAATCTGGTCGGTTGAAAGCATGCCTGAAGAATGGAACCTCAGCATCGTTTGCCCGATCCACAAAAAAGGAGACCCTCTGAACTGCGCCAACTACAGAGGCATACAATCGATCAAATTTTCACACTTCGGCAGATCCTGGAAAAAAACCAAGAAGTCCAAATCGATACCCACCACCTATTTATCGATTTCAAAGCCACATACGAAAGCATTTATAGAGACGAACTATACAGAACCATGTCTAGTTTTGGTATACCGCCCAAACTCTTTCGTTTGTGTAGGATGACGATGGAGAATTCTCGCTGCACCATCAGGGTCGGAAACGACCTCACCGACACATTCGATACCAAAAAAGGATTTAGGCAAGGCGATGCGCTGTCATGTGACTTCTTCAATTTGATTCTTGAGAGGATTGTGCAAAACTCCCGAGCCAACACCAGAGGCACAATTTTCCAAAAACCGGTGCAACTACTAGCATACGCTGACGATATTGACATTGTTGGTAGGACTCAACGTGATGTCATAGCCACGTTTGCTAGTATAGAGAAGGAAGCGGCAAAAATGGGTTTAGCAGTAAATGAGGGTAAGACAAAGTATATGCTGTCAACACGAAAGGATATACAATATCGACGAATTGGACAGAACGTTACCATTGACAGATATAACTTTGAGGTAGTACGGGACTTTGTCTACCTCGGCTCCGCTATTAACTCTGACAACAACATCTCGTCAGAAATCAAACGAAGAATTACTCTTGCCAATCGCTGTTTCTTCGGGCTAAGAAGGCAATTTAGTAGTAAAGCCCTCACTCGAACTACTAAGGAGATCCTATATAAGACCTTGATCATCCCAGTCCTGCTCTACGGCGCTGGAGCATGGACCGCATCAAAAGCGGATGAAGAAATCCTTGGTCGTTTCAAGAGAAAAATTCTTCGAAAAATCTTCGGTCCCTTTTGCGTTGACAGGCTATGGAGACGAAGATTCAACAAAGAACTATACGAGCTGTACAGCGACATACCCCTGGTCAAAAAAAAACTCCGCATTAGACGTTTAAGATGGCTAGGACATGTAAAACGAATGGACACCAATATTCCGGCTCGCAGATTCTTCGATTCCCAGCCAGACGTCGGACGCAGTAGAGAAGACCTCGCCTTAAGTGGCGCGCACAAGTAGAAACCGATCTCAACCAACTTGGAGTGCGCAACTGGAGGCAGTTAGCTAAGGACCGGGCTAATTGGAGAGACATCTTGGTTGAGGCCCAGGTTCATCCCGGACTGTAGCGCCACTTTAGTAAGTAAGTAAGTAAGGCTTAGTAGGAGAAACTATTCTATATCTGTCATCTCTATTACAAGCTACAGTACATATGTCTATAGATAATTAAACCTTATTCATTTTTTTTATTTTACCTTAATCAGATTCTCTCAATAAGATGGATTAGAATCGACGATGGTCAGGATGTACTTAAATTTCCCTATATATCTTGACGATGTCGGCAGTCACTAAGGCAGTACGCTAAGGACCGGGTTAACTTAAGTGCCATGTTCGTTTAGGCCCAGGTTTATTCCAGGCTGTAGCGCTACTTCAGATTAAAGAGAAGAGAGTATCATTTCAGAAATACAATAACCTTGTTACGGTCAGGTATTAAGTATTTATTTAAAAAACAAAAAGAAAAGACGCCAATGACAACTTGTCTTATACTGAACTCTCCTAGGTTATTAAAAATCTTAACAAAAAAGGTTCCTGGATATGATTGGACAAGTACTTTCTTCACTTAACGGACTCCAACCCGCCGGGCAGGAAGTCACAGTGTCCCATACCGATAAGAAATGCAGAAATGCTTAAGACGATCACACAGTATATGTTGGATAGGATCTTACTTCCTTACTCTAGCATGGATACACCTCGGTAGTTGGTGCAAGACATGGGATCGCCTTTTTTATAGATTGGACATATTGGGCTAATATTCCAGTTATTGGTTATGCTCTCATCCATCTACACTTTTTTTATGGTTTGGTACATGCGCACTTTTTTGGCAATACGTCCGTAGAGTACTGCTGGTAATACATCAGAACAGGCTGCCTTGTTATTCTTCAGTTTTGTGATAGCTGCACTAATTTCTTCAATACTTGGAGTGGGCGTTATCTCTTCATTGACTGGATGTGGGTTGGTGAGATTGTGTGCTTTCTATTTTCCTGGGCAGGATTTTCCCATCTTCTGACATTTGTTTTTGGTACTTCAAAATATCATCATACCACAAGCATTTTTTTGCGGGTGGCTGGTAGTCGATGGTGTGTTCGGCTACCTCTTTAATGGTATAGCGATTATGTAGCTACTGAAAAGACTGTTGGATGTGGGCTTAGTGGGGAGTCTCTCACTCAGTAGGCTTGTAGACTCTGGATATATATTTATAAATCTTATTACAGTCTCTTCTCGTTGCACAGTCGAGCTCTGAATTTGGCTGCGACTAGAAAATCGTCAGAGAAGACGTTTAGCACTCTGAATGTGTGTATATCCAGAATGTTGAATGCGTGGTTCGCATATAGGAGAACATGATTGAGCACCATATTTAATTGTGGATTCAAAATCGTTGGAACCTAGTGCTGCTGATAATATGTTACATGTTTTCGCGAAGTCTGTAAGTCGGAAGCCATTATATTTTGTCATTTCGTGAAGGCTGTTTTTCCAATTAATCCGCGAAAAATGTTTTCCGACACAACCCGCAACCTGGAGGGCCACTTCCAATTTTTTAGAAGTAGGACACGGGACCAGCTTTGAGCTTTGAGAGCTACCGTCGGCCTTTCGGCAGATCCGCCGCCAGCTCTGTTCCAGGAGCCTGACTAACCGTAGAGATTTCTAATGACCTGTTGTCCGTATATGTCGACGCAGTTTTCAGCGGTCGCCACGACAAGGCTGAGAGTCGTAGTTATTAGGCATAGCTAGGTTAAAACTCAAGGTTTCGTACACGCTTCAACAATTTTTATCAAAGTAATTTACACGCAAGGAGTAACATGAGCCATTCGTACACCCAACAATAGTTTTTTTTAGTTAGCATGCTTTTGGACAATTATTTCGTAATTAAATATGTATGCGTACCATACATGTATGTGCACGGGTATTAAGTAACTAATAAGTAACTTTTATATAACTTTTGACTTAATTGCTTTTATGTTTAGTATGGAAAAATGTATATAAATCATTCTATGGCCAATTTATTTCATTTGCTTGGAAGTTTTCTATTGCTAATCATATCTATAGGGTTATCTAACTGGAGGATATGTATTTTAATGACATCAGTAATTGACAAACACTTTCTGAAGAACAACGTTAAGTTGCCATATATAATTTCAATTCATTAATAAGCTGGATATAGGACAATTTTGAGTGTTTCATGACTGAAGTTTCAATTTGTATGTCCCGGAGAACAATTTTCTTTTGTTATTATCTGTTATAAAGGGTGGTTAAATTTTAAGGGCCGATGTTGATGGATTTGAATAAAATACAAATTATTTAGGAAATTACTGTCATTTATTTTTATTGTAATAATATTGATATGGTTCAATTATGTATGGAACAAAATATCGGCCAAATGGCCGCCGCGACCTCGACGGCACACCTCCATCCCATTGTCCAAATGTTCGATGATGCTGAGGCATAATTGAGGTTCTATGCTGTAATTGTGCCGAATTAACTCATCCTTTAGCTCTTGAATTGTTGCTGGTTTATCGACTTACACCTTTTCTTTCAAATAACCCCAATGAAAGAAGTCCAACGGTGTCAAATCACATGATCATGGCGGCCAATTGACATCGCCACCACGTGAGATAACACGGGCATTGAATTCGACGCGAAAAATAGCCATTGTTTCGTTAGCTGTTTGGTAAGTGGCACCGTCCTGTTGAAACCACATATCGTCCACATCCATATCTTCCAATTCGGGCCATAAAAAGTTCGTTATCATCTCACGATAGCGAACACCATTCATAGTAACTGCATGACCGGCCTCATTTTGGAAAAAATTAAGGCCCGATGATTCCGCCAGCCCATAAACCGCACCAACAGTCACTCCTTGTGGGTCCATTGGTTTTTCGACAATTACTCTTGGATTCTCATTCGCCCAAATGCGAGAATTCTGCTTATTGACGAATCCACTGAGGTGAAAATGTGCCTCATCACTGAAGAAGATTTTCTTCGAAAATTGATCATCCACTGTTGCCATTTCTTGCCACCATTCTGACCATTGACGACGCTTGAAATGGTCAAGAGGCTTTAGTTCTTGAGTCAATTGCACCTTGTAAGCGTGTAAATGACTTAAACATAATGTTCATTAATGACGAGCTTGAGAGGTGCAATTGTTGGGCACGACGACGAGTTGAGGTGGTAGGCTCTTCAGCCACACTATCGCGAAAAGCAGCAATATTTTCTGCAGTACGTGCTGTACGAGCATGCACTGGTGTTTTCACATCTCCTACAGACCTGGTTTGCTCAAATTTTTGCACGATTTTTGTTGCTCGATTATGTATCTTTCAATGGTTCAAATTGAGTTAGTCTGAAATTGAAAAATGTCAAATGAAATGCAGAAAAAATGGTTCACATTCAACATCGGCCCTTAAAATTTAACCACCCGTTTTTATTAAAACCGCTAATTTTAAAGCTAGAATAACAATTTCCAAAGCAAGTGGAAAGTAGACACTTTTCACATTTCTAATGTATACATCTACTAACAAATACACATTTTTGGAGCAACTGGCTCGTTAGTACTCAGAGCGTAGCTTTTTCTCACAACCATTCATGTCCAAGATATGGCGGAACCCCCTGAATACCGAACCCAAACGGATGAGTAGAAAGAAGCTTTTCTAGACAACTGATACTATTGGGATAATTTTTCATATCATCGCAAGAAGGGGTGCAGTGAATAAAATTTAGGTGCTATAACTGCTGGAAATCGAACCTAGACTAACTTTTGCGCCACAAAACCAAACATGGACCATATGAAATGGCTATAATCTGGTGTGCGAATCGACTAATAATCTATCCCATCCCATATTAACTTACTTAACAAAGATTTTGAAACACCTTAACATTACAGAAAAGATCACCAAGGCACCGACATCACCAGACTCCCCTTGAATGGGAGTCAGAAACGATCGGAACAATAACTTGATTCACATCTATACATTGTAACCTATATTCCAGGCGGATATCATAGCAATTAAAGAAGCCTTTTCGTGGCTGAAAAGGAATGTAATATCCACGAATTATATTAGCATCGTCAGTGACTGCTAAGCAGCATTCAAATCCCTGGAATATATCTCGTTCAAATCGAAATTAGCCCACGAATGCTGACTATCTTTTAATGAGAATTCCACCACTCACTTCTTCTGGGTGTCGTAACACAGAGGAATATAAGGGAACTGCAAGGCGGATGAGCATGCCAGTGCACAGACCACTCCCCTTGATATTCTACCGCCAGTAGATATGTTAGGTATGCCCCTCGCTACATGTATTTTACAGATCAAACTGGATGCGATCAAGAAAGCAAACCACAGATAGATAAAAGGCAAAACGTGTCAAATATCCAGGCATCTCTGGCCAAACTATAATCAGAAACGCTCCAACTGCTTGACAATGGTAAACAGATCAAACATCATCACCGAAATCGGTGTCCTTGCAGGACACTGCCCTATAGGTCTGCACTCAAAAAGACTAGGCCTCTTTAGCAATGACTTCTGTAGAAGACTTCACCTTCTCTGCTCTTGTCCAGCTCTCTCACACAAAAAAAAACTCCATCTGGGTAACTACTTCTTTGACAATCTAGGTGAGCTGGCTAATATTAATGTCAGAAACCTCCTTCGCTATATTTTCAGCTCTGAATGGTTCAACTAGGCGAACGGATATAGGAAAAGTCGACATATCCACGTGGTACCACAACGGACCTTTATGGTCTAAATGTGAAGACGGATCCTAAACTAACCTAATAACCTACTTAAGTGGCGGTACAATCCGGAATGAACCTGGGCCTCACCAACATGCCTCTCCAATTAGCCCGGCCTTTAGCTAACTGCCTCTCGTTGGGCAATCCAAGTTTGTTGTGATCGGTTGTGTGTTCATTCGTTCTACATGTCCTAGCCATCTTAAACGTTCGACTAGAGGTATTTCGCTGTACAGCTCGTGTAGTTCATGGCTTATTCTTCGTCCTCAGAACCCTGAAACGCAAATGGGATCGACGAATTTTTCTCTCAAATCGACCAAGGATTTTTTAATCCATTTTTAATACGATCCATGCTTCAGCGCCGTAGAGCAGGATCTTGTCTTGTATAGATTCTCCTTAGTAGTTAGAGTGAGGGCTATACTACTAAAATGTCTTCTTACCCCGATGAAACAGCGGTTGTCAAGAGTTATTCATTGTTTAATTGCTAAGGAGATGTTCTTCTCAGTGTTTATAGCGGAGCCGAGGTAGACAGAGTCCCGTCCTACTTCAAAGTTATATCTGTCAATGGTTACATTCTGTCCAAATCATCGATGTTGTGTTGGCAGCATATATTTGGTCTTACCTTCATTTTCAGCTGAACCAATGTTTGCAGCTTCCTTATTTTTACTAGTAAACGGGGTCATGACTCATGACATCACGTTGAGTACGACCAATGATGTCAATATTGGCTCGGGAGTTTTGCAGAATCCTCTTAAGAATGAATTTAAAGAAATCACATGACAGTGCATCGCCTTGCCTAAATTCTTTTTATACCCTTTCCCATAGGAGTATATTAGTTTTGATACATAGTTTGTAACATTAAGTCGATTAAGCCGTCCATCCGTTCGCCTATATGTCATCTATTTTTAGGTCTTAAATTTTGAGCTATGACAATGAAATTTGTTATATAGGATTCTTGTTCGAGGCTACAGAACAAGTGTAAACATTTTGAAAATCCGCCCATTGCCACGCCCATTTGTTAGCAAAGCGGATTATTAGAGCCTTCTTCAATATTATATCATAGATATGCAGGTAGTATCGCCATATGGAAATAGGAAAAACTTTATACAAATAGATAAGTCTATTTTATTTAATAATGAGTTTGACAATTCATTAGGAAACTCAATGTTTACGGTTATATCCATATTACATTAAATATGGACATAAGTATGTCAATTAGGAAAAGTTTTTGTTAATCCTTTCCGTGATTACTCGTTCTTTTGGTAATTACCAACACAAACCAATGTATTACTTTTCAAAGATACATTAGAGTAATTCCAGCTGTAGTCATGAATATAACTGCTCTTTTCACGCTGTACGTTTTAAAATCGCAATCACTGCGCTCATCGAATGAAAACACAATTCAAACTGCAAATTCTCTGAACTATGTTGTCGAAAATTACTTTATGAAATACAGCACCTCGTTTGCATTTATTCTATCCTGGACGCGCCAAAGTGCTTGGTATTACTGCTGGGATTTGATGAGTCGATTCCTTTATCGTGAAAATATGAAAGTAGAAATAATGATTAATAAAATTAGCAACGGAGATGTCGGATATGGAGTGGAAAAGTTCAACCTAATGTTTGCTGACGGTGCAGAATCATTTATGTAGGGCTTAAAACTTATTAGAATAAGATTTTTGAAAAGTGAAACATAAAATGTCATCATATAAATTAATAACATATTTCTTGTTAAAAATTCAAAATCATACATAATATAACAATTTCGTAGTACCAAAATTCGATTTGAGTGTCCACGTTAAATTTTAAAAACATAACAGTAGAGAATTTTTGGACCGAAGTTTTTTTTCACAAAAATCGGAACATAATCTTATATATGTTATATTAGATGCAGTAATACGGTTCCTCTTACTTAATGATTTTAAAAAAGAAATGATTGCAATTGTTTTAACTATTTAAATAGCACTGAATGAGGCAATTTATTAATCTACTTCTCAAGCATTTCTAGGCATTAATTTTAAAAATGCATTTGGCAATGATGAATTTTCAAATTTTAACATAAAAATTATAAAATTTTGCGCAATTAAATGATATCAAATGTTACAGACACATAAACTAGCTGCTAATACTAAAAAGAAATTTTTTTTGATAGAAAAATCGACCCTGCTTCAAAAGTCAAAAATTACGACATCAATGAATACTACTTTATACTTCTTCAAACCCTAGACGCATTTCTTCCCAATGATATTCAAAAAATTCTCGAATATTGTTGGGCAAACTACCTTATAAACGTTGACATACTTATCCAGCGGGCCACTGGTGAACTCATAGTCTACACGTATTTTCCATTTGCAAAATCCCACTGCGGAAAAGTGGTCCCGGTGGAGATCAATCGCTATCGCAATGGTAAAATGGATAATGATGATATATTCCCCGAGAAACTGCAAAATATGCATCAGTGTCCGTTAAAAGTTGCGCTCTGGAATTTGCCACCATTTCTGTCAATTGATCGTCAAAAAACTGGTAAAGATGCAATTGGCGGTTTTGAAGGTCAACTGCTAAAGACTTTGTCCGATTTGATGAACTTTCGTATTGATTACAAGGAATTGTTGAATGAAGACCGTGGGAAGTTTCTTGAAAATAACACTACTGGTGTTGTTCAAATGGTAAGGCAGATCTGCAAAATTTATGAATGGTAAAGAATTCACATTCTATTTTCAGCTGCGACAAAGAGAGGTCGATATGCATCTTGGATTTTCTATTTTTTCCATTGAAAGAGCTAATATTTTAACACCTACAATAACTTATCATCAATCGAGAGAATTAATTGTCGCATTAAAGGAATCTCCACACTACATCACACCGGAAATGATTACATATCCATTTTCACCTGCCATCTGGGTTTTGATAATTACAACATTTGCACTCGCACTGGGATGTCTAAACTTGGTTCGACGAAATTCTTTGGTTGTCTCGAACGTAACAAAGCACAGTCTGTGTTTGCAATTCTTTGCAACAACTTTGGGCATGCCTTCCCTGTTGAACCCACGTCGGAATAATACACGACTCTTTATAGCTACATGGATGTTTGGAACATTGGTTCTTAGAGCGCAGTACCAGGCACTACTTTATCACTTGATTCGCTTTAATTTCTTCCAACATCCACCCAGCAGCCTGGACGAAGTGGTTGACCAAAAATACACATTCGTTCTGAACCAGCTTACCGACAATGCTTTAAAATCGGTTCGATTTTTTCAAGAAGCAAATCTAAAGGTAAAAACTTTGACAGACATAGGCCTCGGAAAGGTATTTTCCTACATGTTAGCTCATCCAGATGAGAAATGTGTTGCTGTGGAACCGAATGAATTTTTTTTGCATTATGCAGCTCAAAATCATAAGGCAGGGATATATGTTGCACTTCCAGAGACAGTACTTATTCAGAGTAACTGCATATATTTAACAAAACATTCATTTTTGATTAACCGTGTAAATCACCTGGTTAGATGGATTAATGCTTATGGATTGATCACTAGTTGGGTCAGCAAGGCTTTACACTTGTCGTATTTTATGGTCCCAGTTGAATCTAAACAGACCACTATTGGAGGGGAGCAGTTGAAGATGGGTTTTTACGTATGTGGAATGTTGTTGTTGCTGTCGTTAATGGTGTTTATGTTGGAAATACTATCACTTAAGTGTTCTTTTTTAAGAAGAGCTTTTGACAGAGTGGTTTAATAAGCCTTCAATTTAAAAAAAATTCTCATGTTTATGCTAATAAAATATATATAAGTATAATGTATTGCATTGTCCACAAAGCACAGCTTAGTACAAATGTATAACATCCCTGTTTGGTACCAAAATTAAAATTGATCTTCAAGTAAAATTGTGTTTCATTTAAGCCATCCATCTATAAAACATACTTAGTCATACTCAATTGATTATTTGAGGCGAGTTTTTTTGTGAAAAAATAAACTATCGGCGCTGTCTCCGGATTACAGTGTCCAACCTGGGCCCAAGTTCATAAACATTGACAAGTGATACATGTGACAGCTAACAATTTGTAAAATGATAACATGAACATTTTTAAATTCCTGTCGCATACATAATTTGACAATTTTATAGTATTGTCAGAATATTCATGTATATTTTCAACATTTCGGATCTTAGAAAAAGTTGTATGGAGTTTTCCGAGTACAGTAACGAATTTTCGGACAAATAAGGATATTTCGTTAAAAATTAGTAGAAACTTAGCCCCGGCTTTTCAGTGCTGAGATTTGAATCTGAATATATCGTACGCGTATTTTAGAAACTAAAATTTAATAAAATGTTTACTAAAGTGGAATTGAAGTATGTTGCAGTTTCGTGTCGTTTGTATTGGACAGTGGACAGTTTATCTGTGAGCTTAAAGTACGTGTCATGTAGTTCGTTAAAATGATATCAAACTAGGGATGATTTCTATCTGTATAAAGTGCAATTGAATCAAAAAATATTGATGATCAACGTCACTTAGAATACTGCGAAACAGCCGCTCAAATGATTGACACTGAACCTAAGCTAATTTTATGGCCGACGCACGAGGCACATTTGACACCCGGAGCGGAGAAATGTTTTACGGATGTCGTGTAATCCGTAAAACATCATGGCATGACCAAAAAATAACTGTTTGGGCCGGGGTTTTCGTCAAACCTGGTTTGATGATTAGAACTGATAGATGCTCGCAGTCAAAACCGAGGCATATAAGCCAGGGCTGCCATTGAACTCTATAGGCAAAGAAGAATGTAAGAATACCGGCTTTTCAGAAAGAAGAAAAAGAGCAATAGAGAGGTGCTACTCCAGAAAATATGTTCGTGACTTTTACCAAAGTGTAAAACGTCAAAGCCACGGATGCAAGGCGTGAACAGAATCCTGTCGAGATTGTTATATATTAACAAGGGATAACTTATAAAACACAGCTTAAGTGCCTTCATTCGTTATACACACTATAACATCTCAAGTTGAAGTATAACATTACGCTCTTCCTGATTCTCTTGTTAAGAATAACAAACAGCATATCATGTAATAGCCGTAAGTAAGAGTTTAAGCGATCATTGAAGATCAGAATAAAATGTGAACTAACCGATGAAAGTTGTCGTTTGATTATTCTCCGACAAACATAACAGAGATGCACAAAAAAAATCGTAGTAGAGATAAAGTCGATGCTGAGGATGTGAAAGAAGCACTTCTGCAGACCGTTGCACATCGATGACGAAAAATCTCCAAGTGTCAGATAGAACGAACCATTCAATATTGGCGGCCATAGCAATAACGACCATCCATCCGACTTAAGTATATCTAAACTTAAGCCCAAGCAAGGCTGCTGCTAACTAGTTTTTGGACTTTAAATTTTGAGCTAGAATGATGAAATTTGGTACAATGAGGGATACTTTTATATTTGCAAATTAATATTAAATTTTAAAAGTATAAAATAAAATATAATTCTCTGCGACACGGTTTATATAAAAAACTTCTGTACTATAAATGCAAATCATTTATTCGCCTATTAAAAAAATATCTTACAGTTTGTAGTATTGGTTACTTAAAAAGTTTTCCCAATATGCTTATCCTAACTGACAAGACTTCCAAAAGAAAAACAATTACTGACACTGCTAACAACAGTCCACAAAGACAGAATGCCATCTCCAGCTGATTCATTCCAATCGTAGTCTGCTTAGGTTCCAATTGCGCTCTAAAGTATGACAAATGCAACGCCTTGTTAACCCAACTATTCATTAGCCCATATGCATCCATCCACTGGACAAGTCCATTGATTCGATTGCTTAAAAAAGAATGCTTCGTAAGGTACATGCAAACACTTTGAACCACCATCGCCTCTGGCAAAGACTCAAATACTGCTGCCTTGCGATTTTGAGCTCCATAGTGAAGAAATATTTCATTCGGTTCTACAACAACTAACTTGTCATCTGGATGGTCCTCTAAGTATCCACACATTGAGACGTGATCTGGGTTCACCAATGGTTTCAAGTTGAAACTAATATCCTTCATGTACAAAGACGTGGGCGTTGAATTGTAGTTAACGTAGTTCATGACAAACGTATACCCTTCATTGACGAGTTCCTCCGTGCTGCTTGGTGGATTACTAAAGAAATTATTTCGAATCAAATGAAATATTCGTGCTTGGAACTGTGCCCTAATGACCAGGGTACACATCATCCAGGTGGCTAAAAAGAGTCTTCCGAATAATCGTTTCGGGTTGAGCATTGACGCCATTCCTAAGGTTGTGGCAATAAATTGTATGGTAAGGTAGTTCTGCGAAGTTGATAACACATTCTGTCGTCGAGCGTAGGAGACCATTCCAAATAGAACGCCCAAAACCATAAGACACATGGGTAACAAACATATCCAGATGGTGGTTGAAAATGGATAGAAAATCATTTGCGGTGTGCTGTAATTCGGTGACTCCTTCAGAATAACAAAAACTTCCCTAGACTGGTAGTACGTATGGGTGGGTGTTAGTATTGCAGCCCTAGCGGTGGTATAGCTGTAGAAGCCTAATGATATGTCAAGCTCTCTATTTTGAAGCTGAAAATAGTTGATTAAATTTGTAGGCTTTGTAATATATTTAGTGTCTCACCATCCGAAGAGCGCCGGTAGTCCCATTTGGAAGAATAACTCCACGCTCACCATCTCTTAGGACCATGTAGTCAATTTCAAAGTTCATCGACTTCGATAAAGCTTTCAAGAGTTCCCCTTCGAAGCCACAAATAGCGTTGGTGCCATGTTTGTCAGTGTCTACGTATATAAATGGCGCCAAATCCAATAGACCAACTTTCACAGGACAATTGTGCATATTTGAGAGTTTTTCAGGGAATATTTCATTGCTATCCATTTTACCGTTGCGATATCGATTAATCTCAACAGGAGCGACATTGCCGCATTCCAATTCGGTAAACGGAAAATACGTATAGATTATAATTTCGCCGGTAGCTTTCTGAATAAGGATGGCAACATTGATAATGTAGTGCTTCCAACAGTATTCGAAAATTCGTTCCATGTCTTCTTGCAAAAATTTGTCCCGATTTTGAACACACACGAAGTAGTACTCGTTGTTGTCGTAGTTTTTGACTTTTGATGCTAGATCATTATTTCTATAAAAAATGGCCTTTCAAAATTATTTTTTTAATATCATGTTGAAAATAACTCACATAAAAGAATCTGCACTATCGACGAAGACCAAGTTGAAATTCCTTTCGCCATGACCAATGTTTCCAGCATTCGTATCGTTCATAACAATTTGTACTTTGGCATCATTCAAATAGCCAAAGAGGTCCTCCATGAGATCCCTAAAGTAAAACCAGGTATGTTGGCGTTGACAGAAAAGAATAAACACAAACGATGGGCTGTATTTCATAAAATGATTGTCGATAACGTAAAGTAATGAATTAGCAACTTGAATGTTTATGTCATCTGACACAGATTGAGACTGCGACTTCAGAATATACAAAGTAAGTAGAGCCGATACATTCATAGCGGTTTTAGTAATAGTTCAGAAGTATATTTCGAAATAAAAAAAGCGGATCAGTGTGAGTTGGTTTTATAAGGAAGTTTCATTGTAGTATAGCTGCTATAAATATCAATACAAAGTTTCAATAAGACAAACAAAGATATCGTGTCAAGTAATGGAAGTGTTATCGAACCCTTAGGTAACCCCTATTATTCAATGATGTACCCGTAATGGCGTCGAAAATAATTACCTGTAGAAAAGTTCATTCTTAGTTACTTAATGCATGTGTGAAATGTGTGGATTCTTGTTTGAACGAAAGTCGATGCTGAGGAAATGACATTTTGGATACCTTAATCGGTATTTAATCGTTCCTTGTGTGTGGATTGATATTACATAAGAAACATATAAATAGAGTGATTACATATCCCATCTCATTTTCAATATAACTGTACCCAAAATTTTGGCGTATCTTACATTTTTTCTAAGTCACTTCTTAGAGGATAACATTATCTAAATACATATGCAATTCAGACAGTAAGAGGTTTTTTCCGTTTGTTAAGTCATTTAAACCCCTTTCCAGAAATATATCCTGGCGCAAATCCCGAAAGACCAAACGCTATGTTTTTTTACTGCCCCACCTCTTAAGGAAGTCTGATATATCCAAGCTTCTCAAATTTGCGGTTCTGAATCGGCATTGAACTAAATTGGCATTAAACTAAATTGGCATTAAACTAAATTTACAACAAAGAATTAGGATAATCTGATCCCAAGGCTATAAAGCTGTTCACGGCAGACAAGGATTGAATTGCACATGACGCACTCAGCCGACAGCCTCTGTAAATGAGAAAAATAAGGAACTTGAATAGGAGATTTATTGCTAACATTCCGGCATCCGATTTAAAGCCGGAATTGATCTGGGTAGAGCAGCAACGAAATGCCAATATTCAAAAGATTGCTTACTACGCGCTGAACGTATGGCCTGATAACAACAAGTTGGCCAAACTTCTACAACCTTACTACGCAGTCAGAGATAAACTCTCTTATGAAAACGGGGAGGGGTAGCCGTCTTATCATTGCAGCATCCATCCGTCAGAGTTTTCTATAAAGATGCTGCTCATCAGGGTATTACCAAGTTTCGTGCTAGAGCTTGCGAATCTGTCTGGTGGCCTGGACTTTCAACAGACATTACTGAGATGATATCGAGATGTCCTGGATGCATTCGGCAACTAAGAGGATTTCGAGAACAGTTGATGCCATCGGACTTCCCAAATCGTCCAATATATTTTTAAAATACTTGATTATTACTGATTACTATTACAGATTTTTCGAGGACGCTCTGCTCTTATTGCAGCAGCGGTTATCAACGACTGCAAATACATTTTTGTCACATCACGGAGTTCGTTATGAACCAGTACAAACTTTAGAATTTTCCATCTTTGCAAGGGCCGATTTGTCATCTTGCCAAAATCTTTTGGGATCAAATGTTTCGATGAGGTCGTTGGCGACCCGTTTGGAACAGCGAGAATTCTCCGTCTAAAAGTGCGGACAAGTAGTTGTTTCAGGTGTTGTTTTGACACTGATGTATTCAATTCGGGTAATACTTCCTAACTTTTTTTTTGCGGTAGCACCTTGGTAAATCCTTGGCCGATCGATTTTCTTGTTCTATTTTTTCTGAGAAGCCGGAGTTCTTTGTCTTCTCTTGGATGACAGTTTTTTTAGTATCTCTCGTTATTGCCAGCAGCAGCGTTACCTTGTAGGCCTAATTTTTAACTGCGGGTATAAGTCGGTTTTGTTCGTCAAACCTTGGATTTCTTGCTGGTAGACACACTAGAAGTGTCTACCAGTAGAAGAGATCGATCTTAAAGCCTGTTGACAACGTCACTATTGGTCTTCGACATTAGATGCTGGAAGAATGGTATTAATCGATAGGTTAGAGGGTGCGCGTTCTTCAAAAGTATGGGCGGTGTCTAGTTGCTGTCTTTCGACGTCAATTTTTCTGACAGTATTTCATCGTTATTGGCTCGGATAATAACTACAGAAAAAAATTGTTCTTATCTCACGTTGTCGTTAAAATCCCTCAGATAGTTTTAAACATCATACTTGTCAGTAGTATCTTCGACGTTACTCTAACATCATTGTCAGTATTTCAAATAGTATTTCTTATCGATTTTATTGAACTTAATAATCTCATTTGTCAATTTTTAACAACCCCAGGTTTTTCACTGCATTCTCTCTCGAAAATAAACATTAGCCACCCAATTAATAAACACCAACTGTGAAAGCTACTCATCATTTATTAATATGGGGGTATTAACCTTAAAAATATTTCCTCAGCGTTCCAAGAAGAAATTTCCATTATCATTTTCAACGTCATTAGTGATTTAATTGCAGAGTAATGCTTAAAGCTTAAATAACCTTTCATTTCCTTTAAGGAATGATAATTTTGTTTGACTTGTAAAAGTTTCTGTTACCACTTATTGTTTCGTAATGAATCTCTTCCGGTATAAATACCAAATAAAACAGAACAGTTGATATTATTTTCTAGTCACGCTCAAAACTGTCAAAGCTACTACTATGAATATATCGGCTCTCCTGTCTTTGTATATAATAAAATCGCAGTCTCAATCTGTTTCGGATAACATCAACTTTCAAGTTGCTAACTCAATGCGTTACGTTATCGACAACCATTTTATAAAATACAGCTCGTCGTTTGTGTTTATTCTCTCGTGTCAGCGCAAACATGCCTACTATTATTTCAGGGACCTAATGCAGGATCTATTTGGGTACGTGATCGACACCAAAGTGCAAATTGTTATGAATGATACCAGTGCTGGAAATATTGGTCGTGGCGAAAGAAATTTCAACTTTCTCTTTGTCGATAGTGCAGATTCTTTCATGTGAGTTTTTTTCATATATAGTTGAAAATGAAAAATGTATTAAAAAATGCTGTCCCTTATAGAAATAATGATCTAGCATCAAAAGTCAAACACTACGACATCAACGAATACTACTTCGTCTATGTCCAACATTGGGACAAATTTCTGCAAGATGACATGGAACGAATTTTCGAATACTGTTGGAAACACTACATTATCAATGTTGCAATCCTCATTCAGAAACGTACCGGCGAAATTGTAGTCTATACGTATTTTCCGTTTACCGAATTGCACTGCGGCAATACCGACCCCGTTGAGATCAATCGATATCGTAACGGTAAAATGGAGAGCAATGAGATATTTCCGGAAAAACTCTTAAATATGCATAATTGTCCTTTAAAAGTTGGTCTATGGGATGTGCCGCCATATATATTCATAGACACTAACAAAAATGACACCAACGCTATTTGTGGTTTTGAAGGTGAACTTTTGAAAGCTTTATCGGAGTCGATGAACTTTGAAATTGACTACACTGTCCTAACAAATGAGGAACGTGGAAGGATTCTTCCAAATGGAACTACAGGTGCTATTCGGATGGTAAGACGATGATATCATTGCAAAGCCTACATGTTTAAACAATATATTTTCAGCTTCAGAACAGAGAACTTGACATATTCATTGGTTTCTCCACCTATACCACCGCGAGGGCTGCGTTGCTTACACCCACCGATACGTACTACCAATCTAGCGAAGTGTTTGTTATTCTGAAGAAATCTCCAAACTACTATACGCCGGAGATGATTTTCTATCCATTTTCAACGACCATCTGGATATGTTTGGTTGGAATCTTTTTTGTGGGCTTGGGAATTCTATTCGCAATGATTTGTTACGCTCGAGAACAGAATATCGTACAGTCAACACAGAACTACCTTACCCTACAATTTGTTGCCACGACCTTAGGAATGGCGTCAATGCTCAGTCCGCATCGACTTTTCGGAAGACTTTTTTTGGCCACCTGGATGATGTGTACTCTAGTCATTAGAACACAATACCAAGCAAAAATATTTCATTTGATTCGAAATGACTTTTTTAGTAGTCCGCCAAGCAGTATTGAGGAACTCATCGAAGAAGAATATACATTCGTCATGAGTTATATTAACTACCATTCCTCGACCACGTCGTTATTTTTGGGCGACAATAATTACAATATAATTGCATATGAGAGCCCAGAACACTCAATGTGTTGGTACTTGGAGGAGCATTTGAATGAAAAGTTAGTTGTCGTGGAACCGAATGAAATATTTCTTCACTTTGGAGCTCAAAATCGCAAGGCTTCAGTATTTGAGTCGTTGCCAGATGCGATGGTTGTTCAGAAAATTTGCATGTACTTTACGAAACATTCTTTTTTAAGCAATCGTATCAATGGACTTGTCCAATGGATGGAGGCGTATGGGCTTATGAATATTTGGGTTAATAAGGCGTTGCATTTGTCATACTTTAAAGCGCCATTAGAATCTAAACAGACTATAATTGGAATGGATCAACTGAAGGTGGCATTCTATATTTATGGAATATTGTTAATATTGTCAATAGTTGTTTTCTTTTTGGAAGTTATGTCAGTTAGGATAAGGATCTTGAGAATGGTTTTTAAGTAACTGAACGTGTAATAGGTATTATTTCTCTGCATTTTCTTGTCTTGTCCATGCTAGCCGTGTTCAACTTATTGTCACTCCGAAAAATCCATATTAATTTTTTTTTCTCTGTATTGTTGAAATTTCGTATCTATGAATTAAGTATCGGTGTAGCTGTCAAGTTTCTAGTCACACAGGTTAATTGTTTTTTATTTAATTCACATTTCACATTGAACTGCTACAGTTTTATTAATTAATAATAGTTTTCCACAGCCGAAATAATTATAAACCAAAACGAAAATCACTCTAGTCAAACTGACAGTTATCATTTGTATTAGTGTGAGTGCAAGGAGGGGTAAATCTGCTGAAAAATCTAGATTTGCAAAATTGATCAGAGATCAAAAAAAAATTTCCCAATGGCATATACAACAACTGTCAAAATCGGTCTTTCGACAGATCCAGTTAAAAAAAATTGATTTGTTTACCAATGGAAAACGTCATAAGTGTAATGCGGATGCTGGATTCATTGCTTTACCATGAATAAATCAAATGAAGGAATTTTACGAAAACCTACTCAAATAAGAGAAAAGGAGCAGCCGTTTTTTAAAGTTATGAAAACAACATAGAAAATTAAAAAAAAAATTCTGCAAATGAACTATATATAACCTATGAATTGAATTACCATCTGAATATTTAAAAAGAAGTGAATGATTAGTACCCTCATTAGAATTCTTTAACCACTACTGAAAAAATTAAAACGCAGAACAATAACCTCATGACATTTCGACAAATTGGAAACGTACAAAATAAAAGCATTTTTAAATTTTTTTTTTAAATAGGATTTAATGTTAAATTCTAGTTTGTTTGTTTATAAATTGCTTCGTAGAATTTCATGTAGTAAAATATTTTTCGTTGAGTAATATGTGTATTAATTCACCATGGCGTCTAGTTGTTTTGTATATCCTAAGATATACAGAACACAGAGTAGGTATACATTGCGCGTGTGATCTTCATATTGATTTTTACATGTAACGTCATCTTAATCAGACTTCCATATGAATATACGAACAAAAATACTAGGGGTATTCATGCAACCTCGGAAAGTCGTCGTAAACAAAGTAAACGTGATAAAATTACGAAATGATAAATAAACTGTCAAAATTTGTATGGGAAATCTTTTCCAACAACATCGGAATTTTCTCACAGTAATTAGGTGCGTAAACTGAGATGGTAAACGTTGTAAACTTTTGAAATGTTATTTTGACATTTAATCAGTCACTTTCACACATCAAACGTATTCGCTAAACTGAAAAAAATGATCGAGAACGAAAGAGAACAATAGGATAAGAACAAAATTCTATCAATAAATATATTACGACGTTGCATGAATACCCTTACTACTTTTTGTAGTATGAACAATCACTACTGCGCATGCAGGCATGTGGAAAGTGTGGACGCTATTACTAACATTTTTAGTTTTTACCAGTGACATTTGTGTGGTGACTATAGACTTTTTAACCTGCTCATTAAGCTCTTTTAAATATAATGGAATACGTTTGGCATGTCTACTGAAGATTGAGTGGGATGGATGGTTCGTGTGGATTATTCTTTAATCACCAGTGCTGACATATTGTGACGGGAAACTACGGTTATTATGCATCAAAAATTAGTTAACATTTTAAACAAACAATTTTCTTTCGAACAATACTCATCACTTAAAGATTATTATTGCATTTTTTCGGTGTAGATATATTAGGTTAGGTTAGGTAACAGAATTAACAGAGAAGGCCCATTGTAGTACCACGTGGATCTGTCGACTTTCATAATATTCGTTTGCCTAATTGAACCATTCAGAACAGAACTGGCTATAGAGCGGAAGAGGTTTCGAACATTAATATCAACCAGCTCACCTAGATTTTAAAGAAAGTAATCTCCTAGATGGAGTTTTCTTTTATTGCTGGACAAGAGCAGAGAAGGTGAGGAATACATTCCATCTCTTCTTCGTCCAAGCAGCGTCTAAAGAAGGCATTGCCTAAAGGCCTAGTCCTTTTGCAAATATGCCTAGAGGGCAGTGTAAGAACTCCGACTATGGTACTGATGGTTGATCTGTTTAATTATTAAGCAGATGGAACGCTTCTGGTTCTAGTTATGTCAGATTTGCCTGGATGGTCATTCCGTAACTTTGAAAACGATTATCACTCAGACGGTAGTCGAGAAATCATGAGCAATCGCTCAATAATAGTCTGTGATTTGACGATAATTAATTTAAGTGAAGCAAATAAAGTGATATCGTCGACAGCAACGTGATGAAAGATGTACCAATAAAATGTTATCGTCAAACGATAATCACTTTACGGAATGATGGCACTGGATAGACACATTGTGCCGTTTTTATATCTGCTTTGCTGTTTGCTTTTTTGATCGCGTCCAGTATGATTATTAATTTACGTGTAGCGAGGGGCATACCTAAAATTTCTACTGGCTGTAGAGTATCGTACCCTATCTAGCAAGCTCATCAGTCTTGCAGTTCAATGGTACCTATATCTCTGTGGTTCGGTACTCAGAAGAGGTAGCAACACCAAAATGATTTTTCACTGGCCCTCCACCCAAATCATCCGAGTAGTATCAATTGTCAAGCTTATAGCTTATCTCAACTTAGCCGCTTGGAATCGGCCGTCATCCCGTCATCGTGCAGGAAGTACACACGCACACATGAATGGTTGTGAATATATGAATGTACCTATACAGCTTTAAGGCCCGAACATTTTTATAGTGCCTACACACCGAATCATAAACTGAGTTTTCGCAAAAACACCTGAAACCTTTATCGAAAACCGAGTTTTCCCATACATTGTCAGTTCTCAAAACCTAGTAGGTTACGACATAACCTTCTCATAACCACTTCGCAGACGTCATCACGTTGCAGGTTGTTGGAAAGAACACACCTTTTCATACATTCTACACGTGTTCCACACGTCCCACAAAACAGCTGATGAGCTCGCTGTCAAAACAAATGTTTTTTTTCAGAAGAAAAAAATAAAAACAAAACAAGCGGCGGGCTTGAGAGTCAAAAACTGTTTTCAAAATCTTTAGATTTGTTTCATTTTGAACTTCAAATGCTTATATTAGTTTGATTATATTAGAATTCATTTTATTATTCAATTACAATATTTTCGCACACAAATGTTGCAGCTAAAATCACAATTCACAGCTGATTGAAATGTCAAACGAAACCTGGTCAGAGTCGGTGTGAAAGCATCCAGTGGTTTACGTAAACTTTTTGCCAAAAACTCAGTTTATGATTCGGTGTGTAAGCACTATTACTGATGAATTCGTTTTATGTATGTTTATGAGTGTTGAGTCTCATCATATTGCAGAAAATTCCCGGTTTTTTTTTCAAATGAGGGATCGTGTTCCATTTACAGGTTTCTCTGAGATCTCAGAGGGATACGTTAGTGAAACTAAACATTAAATTACCATATTTAACCATACTCTTCGACAGAAAATATGTCAATTAAAAATATAACATACATTTCTGAAAATATAAAGTAGTCTTTAAATATATGACTATTCAAGAAAAACAGCGCCATCTATCGAGCGCATTAGCTTGTTTTTAATTTTATGTATTTTTTTTAACAAAAATGTTGCTTTTCATTTAACTAAATTATAACGCACATATGATGATATGATATTGGATTCATGACAAAAGAAACCATATGCAGCTCTCCCTGTATGGAACATAACACATACACGTTTTAAGGGACATAAAAATCGCACAATTCACATCCTCTGCAAGTTGCCTTTATTTCTCAATGCACCGTAAAAGTTAAGCTCACCACACACTCATACTAATAGTTTGTTCATGGCACAAAAAAGTTAACAAATCAATTAATTGAAACCAAGTACATAGCAGTAAAATAGTGTTGTATAAATGTTCGCTTATTTTTCTTGCATCACTGCATTTTAAACTTATCCACAAGTGTTTTGTACATTTAAAAATTTGGGCATAAATTTACTTTAGCAAAAACTCACTTTTTTTGGCTTCGTCTTTACGTGCTGATCATTTATCCATTTTTTAAAAATCGTCGCTCACATTTAGTTTAAAAGTTATGCTTATAACAAAATTTCACTTTTTGGGTTATATTTCCATACAAATTGTTGTTGTTTGACAATTCTGTTTTTTTTTTTACTTCAGTGGTTAACGCGGCTTTGCCATGTTCAAAAAAAAAAACAAGTAAAATAAAAATATTATAACTTAAAAAACTGTTGACTAAGGCGCCTGCCTGACGACTTTACATACCCTGAGCGGAGCAACGAAGTTGCGTGAGCATGGAGAAAGAGAGTTGAAATCCTTTCTTCCCGCGAAGCGGGCCACCCAGGGTACTAACGGGTGATTTTTTAAGAGGTTTAGAACTTTTTTTTAAAAAAAAACACAAAAAATTCGAAAAAATGAATGAAAAATTTATTTGAATCGATAGTTTGAACCTTGCAATTTAATGTTTAAAGATAATTTCATGCAAATGTTGACCGCGGCTGCGTCTCAGGTAGCCCATCCGCTGAGTCCAATTTTGGCATACTCTTTAACACATATCGGCCGGTATCTCACGAATGAATGCATGGATGTTGGCTTCCAGTGCGTCAATCGAAGCGGGCTTGTCCCTATAAACATTAGCCTTGACATACCCCCACAAAAAATAATCTAATGGTGTCAAATCGCACGATCTAGGCGGCCAATTGACCGGCCCGAAACGTGAAATTAACTGTTCACCAAACTTGCCTCGCAATTGTACCATTGTTTCGCGTGCTGTGTGGCATGTGGCACCGTCTTGTTGAAACCACATATCATGCAAGTCAAGAACTTCCATTTCGGGCAAAAAAAAGTTTGTTATCATCGCTCGGTAGCGTTCACCATTGACAGTAACGCTGCGATTCGCATCATCTTTGAAGAAATATGGCCCAATAATGCCGCCGGCCCATAAACCGCACCAAACAGTGGCTTTTTCGGGATGCATTGGTAGCTGTTGCAATGCTTCTGGCTGATCTTCACTCCAAATGCGGCAATTTTGCTTATTTACGTACCCATTCAACCAAAAATGAGCCTCATCGCTGAACACAATTTTTCGATAAAAAAGCGGATCCTCGGCCAGCTTTCCAAGAGCCCATTCACCAAAAATTCGGCGTTGTGGTAGGTCGGCTGGCTTTAGTTCTTGCACCAGCTGTATCTTAAAAGGCTTTACGCCCAAATCCTTCCGCAAAATTTTCCACGTAGTGCTGTAACAAAGGCCTAACTGCTGGGAACGGCGCCGAATCGACATTTCGCGATCTTCTGTCACACAAGCTGATACGGCCGCAATATTTCCTTCACTACGCACAGTACGTAAACGTGTTGGTGGTTTAATGTCCAACAAAGTAAATTTGGTGCGAAATTTGGTCACAATCTTCCGAATAGACTGCTCAGAAGGTCGAGAATGCCGATCATAAAATGGAAGCAGCGCGCGATGAACATTTCGAACCGAGCACGAATTTTGATAGTAAAATTCAATAATTTGCAAGCGTTGTTCATTTGTAAGACGATCCATGGTTAAATTGCAAACCAAACTGAAGCTGTTTGACGGTGACACAAGGTACTAAACACACGTCAGCTGTCAAAACCAGTGTTGCCAAAACCAAACAAGCTAAAAAATCACCCGTTATTAACGAAAAAAACTGTTTATTAAGGCGCCTGCCAGACAACTTCACATTTTTATATATTTATTTGTACACTTTTTTTTTATTTTGGGAATTTTTATTTATCATTTCAATTTTTTTTTATTTTGGCAATGCTGGACTGGAATATTCTTCTTCGTATTTATCATTCAGGTACGTGTGAAATGTCAAAAAGTGGTTGATTTCTATAGGGATTTTTCGAATTTTGATTGTTGAATAACTTTTAAACCAATTGAGAGCGACGATTTTAAAAAATTGCTAAATTATCAGCATAAAATAGTGAGTGAGTAAAAAAAAAGTGAAAAAAGGCAAAATTTCTTCCAAAATTTGCATTGTTTTTTAATATGCTTACAGAATTTTTGAACACACCCATAAAATTGTTCACACCCTCCATACCATCCCCGACCGAACTACCTTATCCATTCACGCGCAACTCTTCGGCATTTTTTTAACATCTCAACATTGGCTACACTGTTCAGCATCGCACATAGCATAGCTCATCGATTGTCATTTTGTCAAAGCGCTCCATCACCGCCATTTTCAGTTTTTCGTTCGGGTGTTTTCTAGTGCTGTGATCTTAAAGGCGAACAAATTTCAACAGAAAAATGGTAAAAATTTATAATTTCTAACTAAAAACATTTTTGAGTTTGTGTGTTTTGCATTCTCCATTAAGTATTTAATAAAAGTTTTCAAAAAACGCCACTTTTGTGACAAATATCAACAGTTAATTACGCCGGGTGTCTAGACCGAGACCGACAACGGCCAAGAGTAGTAAAAATGTGTCTGTGTGCACGTGAGAAAATTTCTCGATTTTTCTGCGTCGTAATTATTCCTATTTCCTTACATTTCAATTCCATTGCACAGTAATGATGGGAAATTTCCGAATTTTCCTCTTTAATTGATTCAATTCATTGAATCGATGAGGAATTCTTCTAGAAGGAAAAGGAACGAAAGAAAAAAAAGTTCAACGCTCTGCATGGCGTGAATCATCTGAAAAGTGAGGTTATGTGTGCGGCAGATGCACCCCACGCCCAAAATAGGTAGAGGAAAATTGTCCAATTTTAGAGGAAATACGGAATAAAATTTTCTTGATTGTTGTATGGGCTGTTGCAGATGGCGAGTTGGGTGAATTATTGTTTTGCCTTTAGGGGTACCACTTAAAATGTGTGTGTTTCTCCAGGTGGTCTCTTTCTTTCAAGCCGGGGGTCTGGAGTTAATTTGTTTTTTCTTCAATGAAATACATAATTTATGCGTGTGAACCACCTGGTCACACGTTTCTTTATGACTATGCTTGGGCAGTTTGGAATTAAATTGAAAATTTGTTTTCTCAAACATTTTCTATGCGTGGAAATATATTCCAATGGTTTTGTTGTACATCGTCAATATAATTAAATCCACCCTTTTCTGTCATGTCAGCTACGTACTTATTTTTGCAAATATTTTTCATGTTACCATCGTTAAAGTGTGTATACTCTGGTATTTTAGTATGTATAAGATGTCTTGTACACTATTTGGCCATCTGTTCATATAAGCTCTCTAATTCCTCTGAAGGCATTTTGCGCTTCTTTAAGAAGTTTCCATTTGGTCTATCTACTCCTTAAAGGAATCTTGAGAAAAATAAATTGTAGCATGTGAATGTGGTTGTTAATGGATGACTCATCTGCCCCCAATTTGAAATTTTCAATTCTACGAATTGCAGCATAATTTGGTCCGTAAGTTAGTCGAAATAGTATAAAGCTAGTGTTTGAAATGTTAACCATTATTCTTGGGTTTTCAGGATTGCGTGTCCTAACTGCGAGCTGGGCAATCTTTCGGTAATTTCGAAGTGTACTTGTGCAAACAAGGTCATATCAAACCTTTAGTGAATTTTTTTTAGAGTTGTAGTTGTAAAACTTGATGTTGGAAGGATTCTCATTCTTTTAACGGGGCATATTACAGAAAGGTATGCGGATTTTTTGCATGCCCGTTGCGTGAACATTCTAAGGGCCAGTTGCACGGACGCAGTTCCATCAGCATACTGGTGGCCGGCGATTTGTCGATGTCTTCCGGACCATCGATGCATCGCTAGCTCTAGTAATTTTCTTTAAAACTTCAGCGGCCACAAAATTCCAGGCTTATCGCTGATTCTCTTATATTTGTTGTGCCTTCTTTGAAATGGGTTTCTGGGTCGCTCTTCTCGAATTAAAAAAAAAATTGACTTTAACGGTCCTCAACCTGTCTCTCCCTTCATTTGTGTGTGCGAAGTTATTTATGGATATCGGGAATTATTTTTCTCAAGGAATTTTTCCCATTCAGTAATGTAAATCAGTTTGCGGAATGGAAAAAAGATTCCCGACAACCGTAATTATTTTTGCCACAAAGAAGAGGAGCTCCTGTTTAACGCCGAATCCAAAATTTGAGAAGCTCTCATTACAGTGTTCTTCTTGGATGTTTGTCAAAAACTAAGAGGTAGAACATTGAAAAAAAAACAGGGACCCGCACTTGTATTTCAAAATAAATAGCCTAGTGATCGCTGTGGCTTTCTATTTGTTATTTCTGGATATGGAGCTACATAGTTGTTTAGGTGATATCAACTACGGAGCAAGAGTGTGTTTACTTTCGGTGTTAATCAGGATTAGTTTTAGTGTCGAAAGGGATTGTAGTTCAGCATCTCCTCTCTTCCCACACATTCAAGTATCTACGTTTGTTACGACTGCTAACATTATCCACTATCCTATCAAGCATACCTTAAAACTCCTCAAATGTTTGTATTGTTATGTATAACAGCTGCAGACTTGTACTTTGACCCTCAATCGGAATATGTCCTTTTTGGGTCTCATATTGTTTTCCCCAAAAGCGAAGTCTCCCCAAGCATAAATAGCTGTCCGTTTTGAGTCCCTTTTTGGGTCATCTGGTACCCAAATAGATATTTGTACTGTTCGGATCATAATTCGTAAACGGTTTGTGTCAAAGGACAACATCCAATTGCATGATCCACGGTGCAGACTCGGACGATGACGCCCTCGATATGCAAAGGCAACTCAATACAATGTTAAGACGTGGAAGATTTCCCCTAAGGAAATGGGCCTAACAATAGTGAACAGTTTTTGGCAGCAAATTCAGCCGAGGATCAAGAGGTTCAGCTTCCACTTTTGTTTGATGAAAGAAACGCAATAAAAACTAGGAATACTATGGCATCCCAGAAGGAATAAAGGGATCAAATTCAAAACGATTTTATCCGACATCTCTTGTGTCTTAATAATTTGTACACACTTCTGCTAGTTCATCAAGAACTTTTCTTACTTTGTTTTTGTTGCTCCATCGCGGTACTTCCATCGGCTGTGCCCCAGCGTAACTCCTCATTGCTGTCTTTCGTACCCGGATTACGTAGGACCACACTTCTCTTAGCTTAGGGTTTTTTTTTCGAATAATATCGCAGTTTTTTTTTTCAATAATTTTAATTACCTACTAGTGCATCCGTCTTAGCATATCGGCCCTATCGAGGTACCGTCAGAGCGGAAAATTCTCCGATTTTGTAGGTACGATTCGGAGCATTTTTGCTTCGAGGTATTCTTCCGAAATGCTGTTCGAAATATTTCTCCGACATTTTGTAACGCATTGCGTTGAAGTGCGTTCAGGTGCACATCTTTTTCCTATTTCCTCCGACACAAATTCTTCGCGGAATTTATTTACGAACTGTAGAGCAGTGAAGCCGTCGCGTCTGTAATAACCTCAAATGGAATTTGGACCTCCGACGAAACATGCCTTGCGGAAAATTGTCCGCTTCGACGGATACCTCGATAGGACTGTATATCTTTCCTTGCATTGTCATTTTCTCACTTGCCCACTCGATTCTATTCTGGTCCACTAGCATTGATTCTTCCCTTTTTTTCCCCGAGACCAGGGCGCATGAAAGTGGTTCATCGTTTTTTGGAGACCTTGTCCTTTGGACCCTGGCAATTGTTTCAATAAGACAACCTGTATCAGATTTGATCTTTGTTTCAGTTTCTACTTTGTAAAATACTTACTTACTTAAGCGACCTGGGCCTCCACCAACATGCCTCTCCAATTAGACCGGTGCTTGGCTAACTACCTTCAGTTGCGCAATTCAAGTTGGTTGATGTCTTCATATATATCGATATATAATAGTCGCTGTTTCTGCACAGTATAACACGGAACGTAGTTTGTCATAGTTTTTCATCCTCCTTTTGTTCGGGCCATCCCATCGTACTTTCTGGGTGCCAGTAATGTCTGCTTTGTAGCAGCTTAGGGCTTCCGCTAGTTCGGCTGGATTTTTTTCTTTTAAGTGTTCTAATATTCGCTCTCGTGATGATTATTTTTGATTATTTTCAGCTGCAATTAGAAACGGCGTTATCCTTTTTTCGTTGAGCATGGTCGTTAACAGTATTCATTGGTTCCGTCAAAAAATATAACTCGCATATCCGAATGAAGACTCTAGGTTTTGAAGCCATATTCCGATCAGGGGTAGATACGCATGCTACTAGCAATCCTGGTAACTCTAAGACCTTTGACAATGTAAATCTGACATTCTTCAGATGATAATGAGTAGTATCTGACAAAAAGCATTTAAGCATCAAGTGCTTGTTAAAAACACCTGTATGGCTCACAAAACTCTTACTTATTGGAACACTTTATTTGTAGAACAATCCCGAATATCCTCTGCCTTGATGTACGGCTTAAATTCTTCCCCTTCCCATGCATAAATTCCATTTCATAAAAAACTCATTGAATCACTTCTTCATCTATTTGCAGGAGATGTCACTTAATCCCGTTCGCGTCCTTAAAAATGAGGCGCAGGAGGAGAAGGCTGAAATGGCGAGATTATCCTCGTTCATTGGTGCCATCGCTATCGGCGATTTGGTCAAAAGCACTCTCGGACCAAAGGGCATGGACAAAATCCTAGTGTCGCACGGTCGCAACGCCGGTCAAGTTGAGGTTACCAACGACGGTGCCACCATCCTAAGAGCTGTCGGTGTTGACAATCCAGCAGCAAAGATCTTGGTCGATATGTCGAGAGTACAGGATCAAGAAGTTGGCGATGGTACCACATCTGTGACGGTTCTCGCTGCTGAATTGATTCGTGAAGCCGAGAAGTTAGTCGAACAGAAGCTCCATCCACAGACAATCATCGCCGGATGGCGCCTCGCGACTAAAGTTGCCCGCGAAGCACTGACAAATAGCTCGTCGGATAATTCCGCGGATAATGAGAAGTTCAAGGAGGATCTCCTTAACATTGCCAGAACTACTTTGAGTTCAAAGATTCTGTATCAGCACAAGGAGTTCTTTGCCCAGTTGGCTGTAGACGCTGTGTTGAGGCTGAAGGGCTCCGGAGAGCTCCACGCAATCCAGATTATCAAGAAGTCTGGTGGTACCCTAGATGACTCATTTTTAGATGAGGGATTCTTGTTGGACAAGAAACCCGGTGTACATCAACCACAAAGGGTGAGTGAGAATCGACACTTGTAATTCTATTTTCAGAGGAACCAACGAACGAACCTTTTACGAAACGCGCCAAAACGGCTGTGACTTATGTGCGTTTGCTACTCATATCACAGCCATTTTGACGAGTTTTGTGAAGAGGAATGCTACAGCAATAGTGAGAGTGATGCTTATGATTTATTCCACTTCTATGATGATGTTTGTACTAAATGCGTCCAAATATTCCTAGGTAGAAAAGGCAAAGATTCTCATCGCCAACACTCCAATGGACACGGACAAGATCAAGGTGTTCGGTAGCTCAATCAAGGTCGACTCATTGGCCAAAATCGCTGACCTCGAATTGGCGGAGAAGGAGAAGATGAAGGACAAGGTGAACAAGATCCTGAGTCACAACTGCAATGTTTTCATTAACCGTCAACTGATCTACAACTACCCCGAGCAATTGTTTGCCGATGCCGGTGTGATGGCCATCGAGCATGCTGACTTTGATGGTATTGAGCGTCTGGCTCTGGTAACTGGCGGTGAAATCGTGTCTACCTTTGACCAACCCTCGATGGTGAAGTTGGGCGAGTGCGATGTCATTGAACAGGTGATGATTGGCGAAGACACCCTCTTACGCTTCAGCGGAGTAAAACTCGGCGAAGCCTGTACTATTGTGATCCGCGGAGCTACTCAGCAAATTATCGATGAGGCTGATAGGTCGTTGCACGATGCTCTCTGCGTATTGGCCGCCACAGTGAAAGAATCACGAGTTATCTACGGAGGTGGTAGCTCAGAGGCACTCATGGCCACAGCTGTTTTAAAGAAGGCCGCCGAAACCGCCGGCAAGGAAGCCCTCGCAATGGAAGGTTTTGCCAGTAAGGAACTACAGTTGATATCTTTTTTGTGATTTTTGGCATTCATTTTGTTTTTTCCCTTTCAGAGGCACTTCTCGCTCTGCCAACAGCTATCGCTGACAATGCTGGTTACGATTCTGCTCAGCTTTTGTCTGAATTGCGTGCCGCGCACGCTCAAGGAAAGCACACATCTGGCTTGGACATGGAAAAGGGTAAAATCGGTGATATGAAGGAATTGGGCATCACAGAATCCTTTGCCGTCAAACGGCAAGTGTTGCTGTCAGCGTCGGAAGCCGCAGAGATGATTCTCCGAGTAGACAACATCATCAGATGTGCACCACGAAGGCGTGTACCTGACCGTGGCTACTGCTAAAGAGACAAAAATCACCTTACAAGCCTTAATCCTCGTAATAAATTAACAAACAAAATAATTTAATTTTTTTTAAAATATTAATAAATTTAAAATGTATTAACGCGCCTCGTTTACACAACACACACATTCACCCACAAACCTTTTTGTTTACAATTTGATGCATTTACTCCACTCTTGTTTTTTTTTTTTTTGTTGTGGGATGGGAATACTTACGCTGCGCCATCCACGCTTCCATAATTGATAAATTTAATTCACTATTTTATATTGTTAGGAGAAAAAACAAAAATTGTAATAAAATTTTATTAATACATGTGAAAATGGATGAGAAAGACACTTAAATTCACAGCGGTTGTTTTATTTAGAGACATAGCTAGAGCACCCGGATGTCTAGACTCTAGATGCGTCATCGAAGAAATAGTTAACATTTCGACCTAACTATCTTCTTTTTAAAAAAAACATAAGAATTGAGTTTTTTTTTAACAAGTACTGACGGAGCATTCCCAGGACACTTTGGGACTTCAATGCGGAAATCAGAAAGGACACCGTCTTCGGCGCACAGTGTTCCAACCTTCAAAAATCCGTTACAAAAATCATTTCGCGTGTGCTTAAATCCAAAACTAATTTATTTACTGGATTAGGAAATATTGGAAGCTTCAAAAGATCATTTTAAAATCGGTCAAAGGATTCAGCTGATACATAGTCATATTTTAAGAATCAAAGAAAAAAATATTAAATACAGCTAGGTTCCAGAAATCGAGTGAAATGAAAGGGAAATTACTTTTGTAAATCGAGTGAATTTGTTTTTAGAGTTCCATATTCCGAAAGATTTCATGACTTCGAAAAGTTTTCGAAATCACTCGGTGAAATTGAAGATAGCTGATACAATATGGGACATTGCAAAATTATTTTTATTTTGATAAATTTGTTTGTCTACAAATTCTGCTTATAAAATAAATAATAAATTATGAAATATTGAGTGCTATATTTTATATTGCTGCGATGTTGCAAGTTGAAAAACAAAAGTACGCAGAGGAAAAATAGAGAGGTGTACGATAAGACGACCCATTTCTAATCCTTTAGAAATTGCATATGCTGCGTAACTGAAACAAATAAATTTCAAATGAAAATTAAAAAATGTTTTTTCATTTAGATTTATGTCATATTATCGAGTTATATTCAATCACATCAGCTCATCCCAACAATTTCACAGATACTAAAATGGTCGAATTGAAATCACACACAAAACGATTTTGGAACATGGAAATTCATTTTTTTTAACTTCGAAAAATGTGAAATTGAAATCGGTAAAAGTGAAATGTGGAACCCAAAATTTCACTTTAGAACGATTTTTATTTCATTTTTAACTTTCTCTTAAAAAGAAAGGTAATTCCGAGGGTAATTCAGCCAATTCTGAATGAAATCTCTGCGGGAGTTATTCTCTTATCCTAAACTCAATTCGATTATTGGGAAAAATACTCTGGAAAAAAATTACGCATTCGTAATGTCAGAAAAAGGGAGAATTCAAATTGATTTAACGGTAGTTTGTTCCCTACAGATTTGCTTCTATTACATAAAACGAAACGATCGGCAAGTGAACCACACGGGGGCTCTATTATATAAAACGAAACGAGCGGCAAGTAAACGATAGTCACGACAAAGTGCGATTGTAAAAAACGAGAAACATTTATGACAGCTAAACGAAAACGATAGTAATACGACTGCCTAACGAGTATCGTAAAACATAGAATCGTAATAATCGAATTTCAACTAGAACAAAGTTATTTCAACCATATTCGTTTTATAAAATATGGCCCCTGTTGACTTCAACAAAGAAAATGTAAATTATTTCTCTTTTCAACAAAAATATATTAAAACGTAGGTACATTATTTTATTGGGTTGAATATTTATTTAATTTTAACCCATTAAACAAGACTAAAATATATTTATATAAAGGGTGATCCATTTCGAGGTTCCCTACTTTTTTAAAGAAAAAAACACAAAAAATTCAAATTTAATGGAAAATGTTTATTATCATTTGAAAGAACATTCTTTGGCATTAATTTTTTGAAGATTATGTCTATCAAATGTTGGCCGTTGCTACGTCGCAGATGGTCCATCCGTTGAGTCCAATTTTCGATCACTCGTTCGAGCATTTCGACTGGTATAACTGGCGAATGACACGCGTGATGTTTGCCTCCAAGGCCTGAATCGAAGCGGGTTTGTCGGCATAAGCTTTTGACTTTACATATCCCCACAGGAAAAAGTCTAACGGTGTGATATCACACGATCTTGGTGGCCAATCGACCGGCCCAAAACGTGAAATTATGTGGCTCACCGAAATGTTCTCTCAATAAGTCCATTGATTGATGCGATGTGTGGGAAGTGGCTCCGTCTTGCTGAAACCAAATGTCGCCGAGATCACGAGCTTCAATTTGATGGTGTTGCGAATAGTACGCTCAGTAGGCCGATTATGTTGACCATAAGTTGAGCGAAGTGCACGAAACACATTCCTCACAGAACGTGAATTTTCATAATAAAGTTGAACAATTTGTAAACGTTGTTCACGCGTAAGTCTTTCCATTATGAATTGCCAAACAATACTAAACAAAAATAACATGACAGCATGACACGACTCACACGTGATCTGTCAAAAAAGGCTATTGAAAAAAGTATCTCTACTTGGATCACCCTTTATAATAGAAAAAAGTTTGTTGAACTAATGGCGTTTTCCATTGGGAAATCTTGATTTTGATCTGAAATTTGATTTGTTTGAGTGTCAATGGAACACGATTCAGATTTATTTATTTTTGTCATTGTATTGGTGTCATTTCGTGTCTGTGAAGTTAGTGTCGGTGTAGCTGCCAACATTAAAAACATAACAAACATTTGAAAATACAGAAATTATCTTCATTTAATTCATTCAATCAATTTAATAGTTCACGTATAACTTTCTTTTCTGTGTCTATATCCATTATTAATTAAACCCAAAGCACTATTGTTTTTCACAACCGAAGTAAAAAATCAAAATGAAAATCTCTCTTGTCAAACTGACAGCTATCATTTGTAAAGAGTTGTTCATGAGACTATCTCCCTCCCAAGTGCGTTGTCTCTTTTTTTAAAACGTCAAAATCAATTGGAGGAAAACAATGTGATATTTTATATGGCGGGAGTACTAATTTTTGGATAATTTGCTTTGAAATATGAAAATATAAGTTGTTCAAAGTGAAACTCAATTTATAAATACATAACGAAACTAAGAGAGTGTGTATAATTATAAAATAGAAATAAAATGAGTGAAATTGATAACCAGTGCCATTGCAAAGCGTGAACATAAATCCGAGTGCAAACGAAGTTGATTAGTTTTCGTGTAGTAAAGACTATTATGTTCTTGTTTTCACAAAAAACAACAGCTCTGAATGTTTTTATTTTGTTTATAAATTGTTCTGTTCTCATTTAGCACTTTTACACAATTTTAAAGCAATTTTAAAAATGTTCCAAAAAAACAACCCCTGTCCCTTGCCAATGAATTTGCCTTCATACAAATGTCAAATGTTTGTTTTCCTACAGATGCTGTCAGTTTGTCATTGACACTGACGTTGTCCTGAACAACTCTATTGGTATTGGTAAATCTGCCGAAAAATTCAGATTTGCAAAATTGATCTCTGATCAAAAAAAATCAATTTTTTCGCCCAATGGAACACAACAACTGTCAAAATCGGTCTTCAGATCAAAAAAAATGATTTTTTTCCCAATGGAAAACGCCATAAATTTACTGTAACCCTAGTGTTGAGTGAACAGAAAAAAACAAAGACTTAAGGCAGCTATGTGCCTCAAAGATAGGAAAGTGACTGTCGGTGGACCCAATAGGGAACAAAAATACTTTGCTTTGTATGCTAGAATTCAATAGAAGGTATTGGTGAAACAACGTTCGAATTGAATGAATCAAAAAAAAAATAAAACAAATACCCAACCAAGCCAATGGATTTTTTCATGAAGGAGCGGACTCATTGAAATAGAAACACTATACTTTATACTAAATAACATCGTTCACAATGTGAGTCTGTAGATGAAGAAGAATGCATTTGAATAATTAAACAGCGAAACATTACTGCAAAAATACAAATTTTACTAAATACCAATTCATTTTTGGAAAAAAAAGTCCATATACAATATGTCCCGCATTCGAAGGGATTGGAATCAGAGAATCTTAACTCCCGGAAGAAAATAATTCTTTTCCATGGGAATATTTCGTAAAAATGTTCGGTCTCGAGATTCTGGGCCCTCTTTCCGTAAAGTGATTATCGTTCGACGATAACATTTCGACGGTACATCTTACATCACTTAAGATCAATAGTCAATTCTGCTGTCAGCGTTATTACTTTATTTGCTTCACTTAAATTAATAATCGTCAAATCACAGACAATTATTGAGCGATTGCTCATGAGCTCTCGACTACCGTCTGAGTGTTAATCGTTTTCAAAGTTATTGATTCTAAAATTACGATAATAGCGGAACCCAAAAATGAAGTTTTTGGAAATCAGTCCGTCGCGTCGTCCGTTTTGATTAATCTTTCTCCCCGTATTAATAAACGCTGATTAGCTAAAAAATAGCTAACTTGACAGTTTTCCCTACAGGAAATACTCGCGCAAATGTGAAAAGTAAGTTACAGATTAGTTAGTCAGCGTTTATTAATAAGGGGGTATATGTTTATACTATAAGCATATTTCCAACCAAACTGCATACCCGTTTTTAGAGAAAGTCTATATAACGGACTTCTGTACTTAGCATATATAAGAACAAAATTTAATTTCTCGCAAACTCGGCTCTATCATGATTTCCGATCGAAATTTTGTACGAATCGGAAAATTTTGATTTATGGTAATCGTTCGGAACACTTCTCCGACAAAGCGGCATTTAGTCTAAATCCACGTGCCCACACACAATTTGCACATTCGAATGGCGAATATTGGTTTGATCGTGCACAGAGTCCACCGATATTCTAACAACATTAAAAACTTTTAAGTCAGCAGATTACATTGTCTGTACGTTAAGGCAAAACCGTCCTTTGCTATGAATGAATCGCAGAGTGATGAGCAATTGTTGCTGGGGTAATATGCAGCGGGTACTGTTTTGATAAAAAACGAAGAAAAACATTCAGTGAAACAGATATTCCATTAATTTTTTTTGTTTACGATGGCTGATATTCCTTCACAAACAATTGTAGAACATAGACAACCTTTTTTTTTCTGTCAACCGAAAACGACGAAAAAGTCGTCTCAAATATTAACTATATTCCGTTTCGGCATATGATATATATATATATACGACGTTCATATCGACGAAATATCACTCCTTCATTATGTTCTCATCATCCAAATCCCGAAACAAATTATCGCCGCCAAAAATTAAAATCTATTTCTATATTATGACTATGAATCGTTTAAAACAAATTAACAATTTGCTTAAACTTACATAATTTCTCATCTGAAAAGGATAAGCAGCTTCTCCTGGCCGCTTCCAATATGTTGCATTTACGTTGTTTTCGTTATCCAATAGAGTACTTCGCGACAAAAAAAAAAAAAACATCTCAATACCTATGGGAAAAAACCCTAGTGTATTTCAAGCTGAGCTCCATGCCATAAAAGAATGCGCAAACCTAATACACAACTCAGGTATTAAAGGCGCAAACATCCATATATCCACGGACAGTCAAGCAGCTATAAAAGCCCTTAGCTCACTCATCATTGACTCCAAATCAGTACTACACTGCTTCAACTCCCTCCAAACACTCAGTTCCAGGAACAAAACCAGAATATGGTGGGTCCCCGGACATAAGGGAGTTGAAGGTAACGAAAAAGCTGATGAACTAGCCAGAAAAGGTTCGGAATCCCCCTTCATTGGACCTGAACCCTTCTGTGCAATCCCCAAATCAGCCATAAATCTGCCCATAAAAAACTGGGAACATAACAAATGTGTTTCATACTGGGGAAACATCCCAGTCCTAAGACAGGCCAAAAGAGCTATTCAGCCCTTCAAATCAGATGCCAATAAGATACTAAATCTTCGCAGGCACGATATCAAAAACTTATAGCCCGATTCTCCCCACCATCACTGATACCTCACAAGTCACAAGAAGAGGTGAAATTGATTTTGTGACTTTTTCGTATTCTCCCCCACAGTCACAACTTGTGAGAGTCACAAAAACAATCGAAATTGTGATCTCCTTCAGAGCAGGTCACAACTAGCAAATTATTTGATATTTTGATTGTTGAGTAGTGTAAAAAATGGAAGTTGAAATGAATATGGCGCATGTTATTGACGAAGTTTCCTCCAGAAAATGAAAAGTAAGAATTTTACAAGAGCACATCATTTTTAACAAACTAATAATATTGATAAGATTGCAGCGAAGACGGCTTTTAAGAACTTTGAGAGGTACCAATAACCTAATATTTATACAGAAACAGCACGTTTGTACATTTTTTTTCGATTTCCAAACTCATTATGCTGGGATGTCATGCAGAGCTTAAAGCCTTGCTTTTTGTACTTTGAGTATGTATTACATTTTGTTCTTCTCAAGTTCTCATTGCAGTTTTATTAAATTTATTTTGAATACAGTTTCATTCAGAGCTATATTTCCTTGCACATGGCTGTTATATGAAGTGTATACGAAATAACTATACAATACCTCTCAGCCAAGCCACAATTTGCAGAAACGTTGTTTATATATATTCACCTTTGCTGTGGTGGGTTTCGTTGTGACTTTTTTTTGTGAGGATTATCGGAGAATCCGACAAATGTTATAGAGTCACAATAATCCTCACAAAGTCACAAGAGCTTGTGACTTTTGATTCCTCACAAGGGGGAGAATCGGGCTAGTAGGCTACCTAACTGGTCATCACGGTCTGCGATATCACCTAAACAAAATGCGTCTAGTCGACTCACCGGAGTGCAGACTATGTCTAGAAGAAGACGAAACAGCCGAGAATATCATATGTGAATGCCCGGCCCTTTACGGTATGAGAAGGGAATCTTTCTTCAGGGAATTTTTAAGTCCCGAAGAACTGAGGAAATCTTTGGCTGAAAGTATTATTAGCTACATTAGGAAAGTAGAAGCGCTACTAACCTAAAAAACATCTGACAGCAAGCACAATAAATCTTTAAGGTCGATGTGTAAAAAAAAAACTTCGCGACAACTAGCCATATCATTTGTATTACGGCAAGGGAGTGGCGGTAGTTTTTTTGTATGAATTGGCCTTCGTACAAATGATATGACTTTCAGATTGACGTTGTCGCCAAGTACTATTCGTTATATTAAAACTCAACACAACTTTAATTATTTCTTGGTTGATATTTTTATTTAAATTTTGACTGATGTTGTCAATTCATATCAAGTGCGTGTCCAATGTCATGTTCCTATTTTCGGCGGCGAAGTCGAAATTTTCACCTGTTATTGCAGTGGCGGATAACGAAAGCCCCCACAATGGCGGGAAACCACCGCGAGGAAAGCTACCAAAGTTCAGCGATTAAATTCATCTCGCTGCCTACTGTTTTTTTCAATAAAACTTAATATAGTGTTAAATACTCAATTAACATTCTCAAATATATATGAAACATTTGTTCCTTCTCAAAATTTTGTTTATTAAATGACGCAATACATGCAAAATGGGGAAACCAAGCATGATATTGGCTTAATGGTGGTGGCAATCTCGACGCACGCGACGAACGCGACGCAGACGGTTTCGCATTGAAGTGTCAAAAATGGTGAGGATTTGAGTGGTGGTGGCAATCTCGACGCTCACGACGCGACGCGATGCGATGTCACTTGATTGACAGTTCACCATTAGCCGTCGAAGATTTTGTTTGTTTTTCAATTCTCACAGAAGAAAATTTAATTAGTTGTTAAATATTAATTCAGTACTTTTAATTTATTTTGTTTATTTATAACCTATGAAAGTAATCTCAAGATTCTCACAAACATACCATCTGACAGCTTTCAAACTGACATTCCAATGCGTCGATGCGCAAGAAAGTTGAAGTTGAATCAACTTTTCTGTGTAGCTAACGTCCATTGCGTCGCGTCGGCGTTCAGATTGCCCACTTATACATGTTCCCATAAGCTCGATGAGTTTTTGACATTTCAACGCGAAACCGTCTGCGTCGATACCGTCCGTTGCGTCGAGATTGCCTTGGGGGTAAGTATTACAGCATTCGATCGCCTGAATGATTTTTTTATCGCCCATCTAAATGTTGAGTAACACTAAAAATTGCTGTCATAAATGTAGTTGTCAGTTTGACATTATTTGTCAAAAAATCCGTGTGTTGTGTAACAGATTTGCTTGCTGGTCGGTAAGTTTCTAATTTATTTGTAATTTAATAATACAATCAGCTAATCTTATAAAATTTTACTTTTAGAAATACATAATGTCGGCACCACCAGTTCGTCAAGGCATTGCTGCGCTCATTAAGCGCGGATGGGCTGAATTACCCGACATTGTTGCTGGCTCTGCTCTGGCCATCATTGGTCTTGGCTTATGCGGAATTGGCGTAACCAATTATTACCGCAACGATGGAGATAACCGAAGATACAAAATCGGATGGGTAATAATGCGACCAGACGATCCAAGGGCTGCCAAAGTTCACAAGGATTAGACTAATCGATGATCTGTACTATAGAAGTAAATAAATTTGTAAAAACAAAATCGCTGATGGTCAGTCATCCTGAATACGTGATTAACACAGTGAAGTGAACTGTTAAGTCTTTCAAATTTGATGAACTAGTATTTGAAACAGTTTTGTCATAAGTATGGCTATCAACAATTAATTTGTCAAATTGAAACATTTGTAGAAATTGGGCAACACAAAGATGTAGTGTAGTTTTTGTGCATCAGATATGATTTGGACCTTCAGCTAAGCTTTGTATGGCCGTGTTCCGGATTTTAGATTTCCCAAGTTAATTTTGCCGATGCACTGTTCTCCTTGATCAATCGACCATGTCACATGACTAAAATGCTCGATTGACCAATGAGAGCAGTGCACCGGCGAAGTTAACTTGGTAAAACTGAAATCTGGAAACTAAGGCAATATGGACATTAAAATAATGGTGGTTTCAGCAAAGATTGGTACTAACAAATATGCTGATCTAAAGAGTTGTGAGATTTATGCGACACAAGGGCATCGTGCAATAGAATTATCTGTCGAGATAATACTCACCCACTTGCCACTTAACAGGCTACCGGCACGTTGAGGGTCTATGGCTGCGATAACGCAATCTTCTATCCTGGACATGTTGCTTCCATTTGCTCAATCCACGCATCCTAGGTTCCGCGATTGAGTATTGAATCGGAAATTCGGTCATCCTTGTCTTCTTGTACCTGAATGTTGGTATTTGAAAGTTCTCTTATTAAAGGACTACTTTTCATTCACTCAATGTGACATAGCCAATGGAGTATGTTATTAAGCAAATATTCACTTGTAAGCAAATATTCACTTGTAAGCAAATATTCACTTGTCTGCTTATGGTCCAGCATCCGGCGCGAATGTTTGATCCAAGAGTTTAAAGCTTTTTAAATTTGTCGCTCGGAATCAATGGAGAAACTAAGTTTGAGGACCTGTATGGACCGTTAAAGTAAGATATTTAATTTCAGACCAAGAATTTAGACTTGAGTTAGGAGTTTGATCCCATTTGTTCCGCTAAACCAAAGTAGCATCGGTTTCCAAGGTTCAATCTTGGTCGCATATTATGCTAAGGTGTCATTCATTGCATTAATGTTGACTCTTAGGTAGATGAACTCTCTAAATAGTTCAAAGTTATTGCTAACAAAAGTGACATTTTGTCCGAAGTAGAGGGTGAACATTATTTGTTGTTGATTGCACTAACCCTGTATTGTCCCTTGCAAAGCAAACAGTTTGTTGGAACACAATGCTTTTGTTTCAATTACAGACAACGGATATAAAACCTTAAAAGCGCTCTGTAAGTGGAAGGTGGAACTGGCTATATAATAAATATTCAAAACACAAATTTATACAGCGATTATTTGCTGATTGCGAAATTTGGTAAGGTAGTTCATCTGTCATTTATTAGCTGTAAGCTACTTATCATTGACAACAACCAAAATAGGTATTGTATTAAGGCACTGCTTACACTGAAAAGCTCTAAAGCTTTTTCGCAGCATTAAATGTGGAATGTATTTTTTATGTGGTCAGTTCAATTAACACAAGAGGGTTAAGGCCTGCTCAGAATGCATATCTGTAGATGGTATCTGTAGCTGAGTGAAAGTTAAAAACAAGGCAACCCGTAAGCGCTTTCACAATGTGTATCTCCCGTGAATCTGTAGCTTGAAGTTGAATGGGGTTCAACTTCACGCTTCAGATTCACGTTTTATTGTTTATGTATCTCTAAATATTGTTCATATAACTTGTTTTAGAAACACATTAATAATAACACATCGACATAGACAACAACATTTATTGTTTAGCTTTTGGCTAAAACACACGTGCAGAATTCTCTTCGCAGAGAAGACAGAACATACAGAACATGCACATGGAAAATCTTTAATGCCCAGTTTCACAGTGAGAGCTTAAGCTTCACGTGGAGCTTAACCTACGGTTTAACATAACCTTGTGTTTCACAGTGCCGGCTTAAGAGGTAACCATACTTAAGTGTTGATAAAACTTATAGTGCTTACACACCGAATCATAAACTGAGTTTTTGGCAAAAAGTTTACGTAAACCACTGGATGCTTTCACACCGACTCTGAACAGGTTTTGTTTGACATTTCAATCAGCTGTGAATTGTGATACTAGCTGCAACATTTGTGTGTGAAAATATTGTAATTGAATAATAAATGAATTCTAATATAATCAAACTAATATTAGCATTTGAAGTTCAAAATTAAACAAATCTAAAGATTTTGACAACAGTTTTTGACTCTCAAGCCCGCCGCTTGGTTTGTTTTTATTTCATCTGGTGTGTAAATTTCTGAAAAAAAAACATTTGTTTTGACAGCGAGTTCATCAGCTGTTTTGTGGGACGTGTGGAACACGTGTAGAATGTATGAAAAGGTGTGTTCTTTCAAACAACCTGCAACGTGATGACGTCTGCGAAGTGGTTATGAGAAGGTTACGTCGTAACCTACTAGGTTTTGAGAACTGACAATGTATGGGAAAACTTGGTTTTCGATGAAGGTTTCAGGTGTTTTTGCGAAAACTCAGTTTATGATTCGGTGTGTAAACACTATTAACTTCTGTCCGAGAAAAATTTGTTTGGATGTTGGATGTAGTAGAGACTTACTCCATGGGTGATGTCCGAAATAAATTCGGGTAGTAACTGTGTCATATTCGCAGAATATTCCCGTTTGGTGTATAGTTTTAGGCGCATTACTAATAAATTACCTACGAACCATTCACAATGACTTGTTATACTTGGCTTAGCTAATCCACACTTTTATGATGACTGTGAAACCCAAAAAACTTAAGACCAAATTTAAGCTCTGCTTTTTGCTTAGCTAAGGGTTAAGCTTCCACTGTGAAACCGGGCATAAGCGTTGAAGTTCTGCAGTTCTCTAAATCCACTGCAAAAGTCATGCCCACCACAACACAAAAGGAAAAAAAACGTATTTTTAAGACATTTGGCATCATTGGATTATGACGTTAATTCTGCATAAAACAAACAAACATTCAACAAAAATTACTTTTCTCAACTCAACCAAAACTTACTTTGCGGCGAAATTACACACGAATGTCCCTAATACGAACCACGTATCCAAAATTCCAAGGCATTAAGCTGAATGTTATGGCAGTAGCCACTGCACTGCATGTATGTCAAACACAAATTCTACTTGTGTGTCTTGCTTGCTGCACTGCATTATTAGATGACAGATACGATCGAGTGAGTACTACCAGTTCGCAGGGAATGTTTTTCTCGTCTAGAGCGAAATGTGCGAAAGTTGGGCATACATTCAACCTAAAAAATGTTTCTTTATACTTAATTTCATTAAATACTTGTTCCACAATGTAAAAGTAAAGTGACAGTTAAAATGAGGAATGCCGACAGATGCTCGCAGCCAAGAACGAGGCCTACAAGGCTAAGCTGCAGGTGAAGACGAGAGCTGCCATTGAGCTCTATAGGCAAAGAAGAAGGGAAGAACATCGGCTTTTCAGCAAGAAGAAAAAAGAGCAAGAAAAGCGCGCGATCGAGGATATAGAGAGGTGCCACTCCAGGAACGATGTTCGCAAGTTTTACCAAAGTGTAAAACGTCAAAGCCAAGGATACAAGGCTCGAACAGAATCCTGTCGAGATGAACAAGGAAATATTGTAGTTGAGACACAGTCGATGCTGAGGATATGGAAGAACCACTTCTGCAGACTGTTAAACGGCGATGACGAACAACATTCCGCTGTCAGGCAGAACGAACCATTCAATATTGGCAACGACAGCGAAAACTGCCAACCACCCGACCTGAGTGAAGTGAGGATAGCAATATCTAAACTCAAGCTTAATAAGGCTGCCGGAAATGACGGCCTTCCCGCTGAGCTCTATAAGGCCGGCGGAGATGACTTGGTAAGTAACATCCACCAACTCATAAGCCAAATCTGGTCGGATGAAAATATGCCTGAAGAATGGAACCTCAGCATCGTTTGCCCGATCCACAAAAAAGGAGACCCTCTGAACTGCGCCAACTACAGAGGCATAAGTCTCCTCAACATCGCCTACAAGATCCTATCTGCCGTAATATGTGAACGCCTGAAACCGTTTACCAACAACCTGATTGGCCCTTATCAGTGTGGTTTTAGGCCAGGAAAGTCCACAACCGATCAAATTTTCACACTTCGGCAGATCCTGGAAAAAACTCAAGAAGTCCAAATCGATACCCACCACCTATTCATCGATTTCAAAGCCGCATATGACAGCATTTATAGAGACGAACTGTACAGAGCCATGTCTAGTTTTGGTATACCGCCCAAACTCGTCCGTTTGTGTAGGATGACGATGGAGAATTCTCGCTGCTCCATCAGGGTCGGAAACGACCTCACCGACACATTCGATACCAAAAAAGGATTTAGGCAAGGCGATGCGCTGTCATGTGACTTCTTTAATCTGATTCTTGAGAGAATTGTGCAAAACTCCAAAGCCAACACCAGAGGCACAATTTTCCAAAAGTCGGTGCAACTACTAGCATACGCTGACGATATTGACATCATTGGTAGGACTCAACGTGATGTCATAGCCACGTTTGCTAGTATAGAGAAGGAAGCGGCGAAAATGGGTTTAGCAGTAAATGAGGGTAAGACTAAGTATATGCTGTCAACACGAAAGGACACACAACATCGACGAATTGGACAGAACGTCACCATTGACAGATATAACTTTGAGGTAGTACGGGACTTTGTCTACCTCGGCTCCGCTATTAACTCTGACAACAACATCTCGTCGGAAATTAAACGAAGAATTACTCTTGCCAACCGCTGTTTCTTCGGGCTAAGAAGGCAATTTAGTAGTAAAGCCCTCACTCGAACTACTAAGGAGATCCTATATAAGACCCTGATCATCCCAGTCCTGCTCTACGGCGCTGAAGCATGGACCGTATCAAAAGCGGATGAAGAAATCCTTGGTAGATTCGAGAGGAAAATTCTTCGAAAAATCTTCGGTCCCGTTTGCGTTGACGGGCTATGGAGACGAAGATTCAACCAAGAACTATACGAGCTGTACAGCGACATGCCCCTGGTCAAAAAACTCCGCATTGGACGTTTAAGATGGCTAGGACATGTAGAACGAATGGACACCAATACTCCGGCTCGCAGAGTCTTCGATTCCCAGCCAGACGTCGGACGCAGTAGAGGAAGACCTCGCCTTAAGTGGCGCGCACAAGTGGAAACCGACCTCAACCAACTTGGAGTGCGCAACTGGAGGCAGTTAGCTAAGGACCGGGCTAATTGGAGAGGCATGTTGGTTGAGGCCCAGGTTCATTCCGGACTGTAGCGCCACTTAAGTAAGTAAGTAAGACAGTTAAACTACTTGGAACCTACCCGTCAGATAACATCCACCTGTGCGTTTTACAATAGCCAAACCAGCCTACTCCCACATATATAGATAGATAGCATAGATAACTGGCAGTTTTTTTTGGCTGTAACAACAAAAAGATTATTTTTAACTTTCTCTTACAAAGAGAAAGATATTGTTTTCGTGAAAATTTTCGACCTCGAGATTTTGATTGATTCTAACATTACGATGATAGCGGAGCCTAAAAAAGTGGTTTTTGGAATTCCGTCCGTCGGTCCGTCTGTCCGTGACGGTCTCCCCAGCCTAAACGGCTTGACCGATTTTCTTCAAACTTCGTATCCAAGTTTGTTTTGGTCATAATTCTAGGCCATTTTTTTGTTTGCTTTTAGCCATGTTTAAACTGGTACCTGCCATATAAAAATTCCACATAACCTCAATTTTCTCGAAAACGGCTCTAACGATTTTGATTAAACTTTATATATACTATAACCATATTAGTTCCAACAAAACTGCATACCCAGTTTTTTCGAGAAAATCCATATAACGGATTTTGTCATTTAGGCCATATAAAGAACATTGTTAATATCTCGCAAACTATTGTGTCAAATTGAATGAAATTTAATACGTATACTACTATTACAGCTTGAAGCAATTCCACATAATTAGTTTTAGCCCAACTATTACTAAACGGAATTTTCAGTTTTGGCCAAAAACGGAAAAACATTATTTTTCACATTGACATCGATTCCTTCAAATTTTGGAGTAAAAATTCGTATAAATACATTTCGACATTATTTATATCATTTTAGCATCAATAATCAAAATGCTTATGATTAGATCTAACGCCCAACTTGCTGTGAAAGAGAAAGTTGCGTACGACGCAGTCGTGCACCCACCACTCGTTTTTAAAGTGAAGTTTATTTTGGGACGGTGTGAATTAGTTTTAATGAAACGAAAAAGCGTCAGGAAAAGATAAAATCGTATAAACGGGTGTACTTGCATTGCAGTCAACACGTACGTTGGTGTGCAAAATTAACCCAGGTTTGCGGTGTCGTCTCGTCGCGTTGATGGTTTCGTGTTGTCATGTTGGTTGGAAAACGATGAAGATTGTAGACGTAGCATAAAGGACGTTGATGCACCGGTAGTCGTACCCCAAGAAAGTGTGGTGGTGTGTTAAAGTACAATGTCTGTCAATAAGTAAATTTGGATACGTGGCAAATTATGAAACTCATCGATGAGTCCAAGAAGGCAATATTCTTCGTCGTAAACGAATGTTGCTAGATATATAGATGCGACATTTGGTATGTTCTGGAAAAGATTCTCTTCTCGGGGAGGTTTGAGGGTAGGTGGCTTGAATGGTTGTGGTGTGTATCTGACGTCTGGAGTCTGTAATTGAAGCTTAAATCCAGAAAGTGTAGTAGTATTAAGTAGGTGTACGTATATGTTATTATTAAAGAGAGTACACCACTCTTAGTTCTTAAGCGTGTGTTATTCTTAAGTGTGTGTCAGTATGTGTTATAGATATAAGCATTGAGTAGTATGTAACAGAGAAGAGAGATCATTAAACGTTGTACCTTAAACTGAATCGGACGTGTTTATTATTGCTGAAGATGATTTTGTTCGAAAAATCAGCATCAACTTAAACGAACTCTCTTCGTGTTGCATGGTCAATAGTCTTCAGTTCTTGAGTCAATTGAACTTTGTAAGCATGAAGTTAGTGACGAATTCGCTATAGAGAGCTTATCGAAATGTCAAATTCTTGACTACGGTGCCGAATATATGTTCCTGGAATGTCTAGAGTCCATATACCGGACTCTATTCTCTAGACTCCTGAGGGCAGTTTTTGACGAACAAAAAAAAATACGGTCCGGGTATCGTATCATTAAAAATACCGCGCTATAATTGCCTTAATTTGAAAACTCAATTACGTGACCTCTCAACTACACTAGTGCCTACCATATAAATCATTTAATTTCTGCACTTTCTGATCTATATATCAACGTCATACATAAAACTAGGAGTAAGCAGTAAGGTCATGTAGTTTCTGAAGTACTTTAACTATCAGTCTCAACTAAACATCTAATTTCCTTAGTTTAACTCATTATTTGTCAATCTAAGCCCGAAGTTAACACAATTTCACAGTTTACCAACAGCGCGCAGTTCCTTGTTTTCTCAGAAGAAATCCTTGCAGAGCATCGACGACAACGACGACGACGACTGCGGATGAAATTTCCATTCCATAAAGCATTCGCCAAAGGCGCACAGTGAAACGTGATTTCAGCACCGAAATTCGACTTCAGCAGCATCAAATTCCACTAGAAACAACATCTCGTCCTTCTCGATAAATTCGCAAGCCCCGCATTTACATTTCATCGCATCGCCCCATCGTCCTGGCCCTGAACTAATAAACTTTGATGCACTCGAGACAACTTTCATTACAGTAGTGTCTCCTTCGTTGTCTATTTGCGTTGTTACTACCACAATGCAGTAAATTTTCTATGCAACACCATGAAAACCATCGAACGGTAAAGCACTACCACTTGAACGAAAATGTTAAATTTATTGCACCACCCGCACCCGCCGCCATTTCGAAATGCGGTGTGGATGGTTTGTTAACTAGGACATGGGTCTAACACACACTATATGGGTGCATACTCTCTCCGGATCTATAGAGTCAACATTTTGACACTTCAATATGCTTTCGCATCAATCTATCACCGTAGCCATCCTATTTCCAGTAGGGATAACGCTTTTAACAGCTTCGAACACATGTTGAAACACATTTTCTCTGCGTGTCCTTTTCAGCAGGAGATGAGCATGAGCCTGCTATTACCACGCATTTTCGATGTGCGTCTGACAGAAGAGCTGTTGACAGTGGATGCTCTCTTTTATCCAACACGCAACCACTAAAAAGACCTCCATCGTCCGTTCGACTCGCTATTACATTGGAATACAGGTCCTGTCGGTCTTGTGAAGTTCCCCCGTGAAATTAATTAAAACGGTTGTGTCGGATGCGATTTTATCCTCTTTCAGTGCTGGTGGAGGGTGTAGTGATGTCCTTTTGAAGGACCGAGGTGTTCATGTGTCCAGTTTTCGATGTGGAGGGTTTAACGCTATTGAAGTCACTTGTCTACCGGGTGATTATGGGCGGCTTAGTTGCAGAGCCAGATTTCATTGGATTAAGGATGAAAATAATTGTTCACTTCGACGGACAGTGGTGTGTAAGCGTGTCAGTGTGCATCCTGTGGGCTTTGGTAGAGATTTAACTGGCAGTGCTTTTATTAGGGATAAGAGTAACCCCAAAGATAGCTATGTCATTTGAAGTAAATTATACGGAAGATTGTTGTGTATATTATTATATGGACAGGGCTTTGCAAGGATTATACAAATATTGATGAGTCCAAGCTGTGGTAATTGTTTATGAAGGGGGGCGAGGTGTCGTTTGTTTTAAGCTCAGAAGTAAAACAGTCAATTAGAATACATTCTTAACTCCATCGTAGAAAGAATTTTCTATTGGGAACAGCTTAAGCTTTTGTGTTAAGGCTCTTCTGACGATCAAAAAAAAAACTCCTGTCTTAACAATGAATACCCATGAATGAGGTCTGCAACGCAAAGCTGCAGCTAAAGACGAGAGGTATATAGGGTAAAAAGAAGCGAGTGACAAAAAAGTTCAAAATCATGGATACAAAGAGGTGATACTTTAGTAGTAATGTTCGGAAGTTGTAGCAAAAGGTGAAAGTTCCTCGAGATCAAATTTCCAGCCTTTAATATCTTTCGCCTTAATGGAGAAACATTTTGCTCTCCTCACACAATGTCCTTAATTCCCAGACGTCAAATTAATCGCCTTAACCTTAAGTGAAGCATACACATAGAAACCGACCTCAACCAATTTTAAGTTAACTAGGGACAGGGGAAATAGGGGAGACATGCAGGTTGAGGGCGGTCATTTGAAACCACTTGAGCTATCACCTGGAGGATACCTACCAACTCCGACCTACAGCCTTCACCTGGCGTGCGCCGAGTGCCTGCTACGTTGACTGTAGATAGGGTATAAATGCAGCAGAAGAGATCGGGAGTATGTATGGTAACAAATCGAATAAAGTCCAAATTCGCAAAGATAACCCATATAAGACTCAAGTTCCGATGGAGAAAAGACATAGAGTGATGCCACTCCAGGAAGTTTTACGAAAGTGTATAACGTCAAAGACGGAGATACAAGACGCTAACAGATCGTACATTCGATGTGGAAAAAACACTTCTGCAGACTGTTAAACTGCGATGACAAAAAACGAATGAATGATCCATTCAATCTTGGCGACGACAGCGAAAACTACCAAACACCCGGACTAAGTGAAGTGAGGATAGCATTATCTAAACTTAAGCTCTACAAGCACTGTCATGTGACTTCTTGAATCTCATTCTTGAGTGTATTTTGCAAAACTCCCGAGCCAACAAAAGAGACACAATCTTACATATATCGGTACAACTACTTGCATACGCCGACGATATTGACATCATTGGTCGGACTCAAAGCGATGTAACAGTCACGTTTGGTAGTAAAGCGGCAAAAATGGGTTTTGATGGAAAGACCACACAACTTAAGAGCTGGACAACGATATAGACCTGGTCAAAAAGATTACGGACTGCAGTGCCACTTTAGTAAGTAACTAAGTAAATATTTTAGCATTGTATAACTTAAAGGATTTTTTAAACGGATTTGCTTGCAGATCATAAACCAAGTTTGCCTACATTGAGTTCTTCTAAAATCTTTCCGTTCCAAGAATGTCGATTTAAAAATGCCTTGCCCATGTAATTAGGTAATGCCGCGCCTCCCTAATTAATTCTTCATTAATTTAACTTCCCCCATCCTATGAAATTCAAAATCCACTCATACCTCCATTAGTGATAAAAAAAAGTCGTTAACTGTCCTAATCAGAAGGCAATCATTAACCAAGTGAATGTATCTGTGCAAAAAAAGCTCGCCGGCCAAATGCTATATATTACAAGAAATAGACTATAATGACCAAAGTCGACTTAAGGCACATCCCCTTCATCCTCCACCAGAGGCCGTATAATTTTCAATTAACACGAAATGAATTAGGCCTCGACAATGACGGCAGGCGCGATTTCGAAAATGATGGTGTTTCTAATGACGGGCAAGAAAAAAACTTCTGAAATTAAGTATTGAGTGGTTGAACATTATTTTACATTCTGAAAAAATTAAGCAATAGGATGAAAGTCTGAAAATCAATGACAATGGTTGGTTGCTTTTACACGTTTTCATGTCGAAAATGATGGAATTGAATAAAATATTTCTCTGCAGATAAGGCTTATAAAGAAGTAGGTCAAGTAGCGGCCCTCCTGGAAGGCCAACTGAATGTCAACAAAATGAATGTCTTGGGATCACCCTCTTGGCTTGGAAGTTTATGACATTAGTCATTAATTATGTCATCAGGTGTTATCTGTGCTTAATCTTCGGATGAATTTGTCACAAGGGTGTGTCCTTCTTAAATTCGGATTTGTCTCGCTTAATAGGCAAGGATTTGTAAAGAGATAATGTATGTATTTGTCTGAGAGAGGTAAATTAATGTAACTGGATTGTGAGATTATGCAGAGAGCACAAAGTGATAGTGAATTTAATATGATTCCTTATCCATTTATTGAAGGGATGGAATTCTATGTAAATAAGTAGCTTGGAAACGGCCAAATTACGACGTGAAACTGGGTGCTCACAGTACAAGTTTGAAAGGAACTCTGAGGGAGGTAGAAATATTCTCCATTTTAAAGACAATAATCTAACGAAAATCCTTATAAATCTGTACACTGGCCCCAAAGGATAGCACACACTTCTATGATCATGAGGGAGTCATTGTTATTATTCCTAGTAGCGTTGTCATTCCCCTCATAAATATAGCATCTGTTCTATACATATGCACTATGGAAATTTCGTTCGCATTTTGAAAATTTTCATTTACTTTGAGGCTAATTAAGGCTATTGGTGGAATTGCGTATACGGGGAATTCGTTACATTCTTTGCTTGATCGGTAACAAATTGAGTTTTTGTGTTGTGTTGTTCGTGTCAATATAAGCTGACATTAGTGCCCATGTGTTATAACTGTGTCCTTTGCATTTGCAAACAGCGGTGCATTCAAGTGCACAAGTTTATTCATCTTTTCGCTAAACTCTGATTAAGATCTGCCTTTCAAGATTCTCTGAACTTACGGTTCAAGATTCAAAATAGAGGATAATCGTATTTAAAGCGGATTGCTCGTTTTTCAAAATAGTCCAGTAACTTTACTATATTCAAAACCTGGTCATGCTTATGCTTTATATGGGAGGTAGGTCTTAGGTAGCGAAAATATCTCTTAGCGCTACAAAAGTAACGTAATTCTGTCGCCGCTTATTTGGCAATAAAAGTTGTTAGCATGATATACCTTGATGAGCTGCTTCGACATATTCGGACAACAGGTTATCTAGCAATCTCAATGGTAAGTCAGGCACCTTGAACAGAGATGGTGGCGGATGAACCGAAGGGTCAAAAGCAGTGCTCAATCACGTAGTGGATACTGATGGCCGCGTGCCCTAGGGGTATCTAATATATTGGAACTGGCTCTTCAGGTTGGGGGTTATGCTTTGGGTTAACTACCCACGAATGGAAAAAAACCACATGTTACGAATCAACCAATAGCCTCGGAAAGGACTGATATTATTGTTGACGACCAAGCTAAACGAAAATAGGAAAACGACGTTCGTATCTGCACCTGGAATATAAGAACATGATACAGGAGAGGTACAGGCGAACAAGTAGCCGAAGCCCTAAACTGCTTCAAAGCAGACATTACTGCCATCCAGGAAATACGATGGGATGGACCTGGCAAAAAGAGGATGAAAAACTGTGACATCTACTATGGACCGTGTTATAGTGACCAGAAACAGCGACTATTCGGATGCGGATTTGTTATAAGTGCCAGACTTAGACAAGAAGTCTTATGTTTTCAAGACATTAGCGAAGGAATTGTAACAATCCGCATCAAGGCCAAATTCGCCATTATATGCGCTCATGCTCCGACGGAGGAAAAAGATGATATTACTAAGGATTGCTTCTACGAGCTCCTTGACAATATCTATGAGCGACTACGGAAGTACGATGTTAAAATCGTGCTGGGAGATTTTAACGCAAAGGTAGGAAGAGAAGACATCTTTACCAGTATTGTCGGAAAATATAGCCTACACGACAACACGTCTGGGAACGGACTTAGGCTAATTGACTTCGCTACGGAACGAAATGCCACTATGGCCAGCACACGGTTTCCTCACCAGACCAACAGACCAACGAACAGTCAACCAAATTGATCACATTGCGATAGAAAAGAGGCACGCAACCAGTATTTTGGATGTCCGAACATTCCGAGGGGCTAACATCGACTCGGAACACTACCTTGTTGTAGCCAAGGTAAGAATGCGTAAATATCTACCACGCCACAACAAACCAGAAATACTGTGAAAAAATTTAATGTCGAAGGACTGCAATGGCAAGAGACCTCTCGATTCATACCATACCACCAGCAACTAATGTCTAAACTCAACCTTAATAAGGCCGTCAGAAATGACGACCTTCCGGCTAAGAATTATAAAGCTGGGGGAGATGACTTGGTAAGTAACATCCACCAACTTATAAGCCAAATCTGGTCGGATGAAAGTATGCCTGAAAAATGGAACCTAAGCATCGTTTGCCCGATCCACAAAAAAGGGGACCCTCTGAACTGCGCCAACTACAGAGGCATAAGTCTCCTCAACATCGCCTACAAGATCTTATCTACCGTAATATGTGAACGCCTCAAACCATTTACCAACAGCCCTTATCAGTGTGGTTTTAGTCCAGGAAAGTCCACAGCCGATAAAATTTTCCCACTTCGGCAGATCCTGGAAAAAACCCAAGAAGTCCAAATCGATACCCACCACCAATTTATCGATTTAATGAATGTGTCCTTTAGTTTTGACAGCATATACTTGGTCTTACCCTCATTTGCAGCTAAGCACATTTTTGCTTTTGCTTCTCTATATTAGCAAACGTGGCTATGACATCACGTTGAGTCCGACCAATGATGTCAATATCGTCGGTGCATGCTAGTAGTTGCACCGTTTATGGACGATTGTACCTCCTCTCAAGAATTAGATAAAAGAAGTCACATGACAGTGCATCGCGTTTTTATCAGGCCTTATTTCCTAAATAGTAGTAATGTCTAATTTGCAGCAGTTTTGGCCTTTTGATAAGTGCTCGATTGCACCGCTCTCACATTCCATGTGAAAGTTCGAACGTCGTTGTCCTATTTGCTTAACATGGTCATTTACAATAGAATCAGTCCTTAGCGTTGCTATTTTTCAAAAGGTTTAAGTCAAATCCGGCTTGATGAGGAAAGTATGCGATTGATATCATAAGGAGGTTCAGTAATACTCCCGTTTTGCAGTCCATAATCTGTTAATTTTCTTAGCAAAGCTCTGCTAAACTCGTTGGAAACCCCTAGAAATATCCAAGCAAGAGCTCTCAATTTTCCATGTCATTTCATCACAAATAACCAAAAATTACTTTTTTTGCATTTTGAAGCATGTATTTCTCCATTTTTTTTATTTCGTTAAAAACTTAACTTCATACCGCTATTCTGCGGTACAAACTACATATTTTAAATAAATAATATGATAAGAGGAGATTTTTCGAAAGAAGCGTTAATCATCGTCCGATCTTCTCTTTTACCTAGGTAAAGGTCTAAGGTTACTATTCGGATTCACAGCTACTCTTCTGGGTGTAGTCTAGTAACCTCATTGAATTCAGTCATAAGTTTTCGCTTTGAGACAACACTATATATGGATGGGGACTTTGATAGATAATTAAAGCGAATTGTATATCATTGTCCTGTAGTCGAATTTGGTAGAATACTCTTATTCTAGAATCACGATCCCAAGTATCATTAACATTTACTACACGTCTACACTTGAATTTCGGAAGCCTCTGTGTTTAGGTTGTGTGCAGGAGCGTAAAATACCAAGTGTATCAAAATACCTCAGTTCACTGTAGTCAGAGCTGCCGTCGGGGTTGGTTTGTACTGTTGTTGTCGTTTTAGGAGTAGAAAGTAACGAATTCGACGGACAGGAACTGGTTGATATTGAGGCTAAACTCAATGCATTCAGGACCATGTACGCTAACCTTTTTGCAGACCGAACGCCGTCTTATGATTTAAATTTAAATAATGAAGTATTTTCAAAAGTAGATGAATTTTGTAACACTCATTTAGATAACCCTTTAACGACATTTACACCATCAAACACAGCAATTAACCAAGTTTCTTTACCTTTCACTACACATCAAAAAGTCAATATATTTAGAATCAATTTGAATAACAAAAAGTCTTTTGGTCTTGACAAAATTTCAAACTTTGTGTTAAGGAAATGTCCGATTTCCCTTGATCTCACTCTTACTTGTCTCTTTACTCAATGTATAAATAACGGATACTTTCCAACTGCATGGAAACAGTCCAAAATAATGCCTATAGCTAAAAAGAATAACGCCAAAAATATAAAAGATTTTCGTCCAATATCTCTACTCTCCAACATAGGAAAACTATTCGAAAGAGTTATAGCAGAATCTCTTGATATGTTTCTCGATGACTCAAATATTATACCAAACTCACAATTTGGTTTTAAGAAAAAACATTCAACGGAGCATTGTCTTTTAGTGCTTAATGATAAAATTGTTCACAATCTGAGACAAAAAAAGTGCACAGTTGTCCTGGATATTGATTTAGAGGCAGCATTCGACTCTATTTGGCATAAAGGTCTTATCTTGAAGTTAATTATATTGAACTGTCCTGAGGCTCTCATAAGCATGATTATCAGTTTTCTTAATTCAAGAACCGCGTCCATTGTCATTGGATCGGAGTTTTCAGATTCTTTTCCAGTACTCTTAGGAGTTGCTCAGGGAACATTACTTGGACCAAAATTATTTAATGTATTTTTACATGATATGCCGTTTTGCAACTCAGAATCTGAGCCTGAAGCACTTTTGTACGCAGACGACACAAAACTTTTAGCTTCTGCTATAAGGCCAAAGAATGCATTAGAAAAATTACAAATCGCTTTACCTAGTTTACTCTCGTATTTGAAATCTTGGGGCTTAAAAATAAAAACTGAAAAATGTGGGCTAACCTGTTTCAGAAACTCATATGGAAAAGGGCACCGAAAGGCTGTCAAAGAAAGCAGAGAGTTATCCTTGCATATTGATGATGAGATAGTTTCATTAAAAACAGAAACAAAATACTTAGGGATTCATTATCAAAATAAGTTCAAATTTAACAAACATGCACGGAATGTATTAAACAAAGCGAAAATGGCCACTGCTATTTTAAAAAAAATACTTTCGTCAAAGCATTTATCCCAAAATACAAAAATTCTCATATATAAAGCATTGATAAGACCAATTATCTCGTATGGTTTTAGTACCTGGTTCACTATTTCTCCAACGGCAGCAAAAGAATTAGAAAAGTTCGAAAGAACAATCTTACGATTTTGTAGTGGAAAGTATCGAAGACCCAACAAAAAATGGTTTTCTAACTATACATTGTACAATTTAACAAAGGTGAAACCTTTAATGATTTATATGACAACCTTATTAAAATCCAGATTAGAATCTACTGCTCACCATCAAAATCCACTTGTCAAAGGATTATGGGACAAAAATGTTGTTAATGGAAGCTCTTACCTCGAGTATTATCAATCGCCATTCGATCTTTTGCATAATAGATCCCGAAATTTAATAGAACTTCAGATGAATGATACACTGACTTTACCTTTTTATGAGAAAGCCTCATTGAATGCTCTTAGAGGATAAAATTGTTTTTACCCTTGTTAATTAATAAAAAAAAAAAAAAAAAAACATATACATTGTATATCTTATTTTATATATGTATACAAAAGATAATAGTTGGCATAGCATGAACAATAGTGAAATTGTATATTATTTTACTTATTTAATATTATTTATCTTAGTTTGAATAAATCACAAGTTGCTTGTTCTAATATATTAAACTATATCTCGATTTAAGTAACTGCTCTTCTTTAATTTATATCAAACTCTAAAAAAAAGTCGATGAAAAAAAAAAAATAAATAATCTTCTATTAATGTAGGTATGCATATGAAGTGCATCGTTTGTTATTTTAGTTTTAAGTTCTAGTCAATATTAGTTTTTAAGTTTGGCCTTTAAGAGCCACTATGTGAACGTGTGTTGGGAGCAAGCATACGCAATTAATATTAGAAATATACATCTTTGCACTTTGTACACATTCATATATTATTATCGAAAAGAAAACTTAAATATTCTTTTATTTCATATTTTGTAAGCCAGACATAATTAATAAAGTCGGCAGCATAAAAAAAAAAACATTGTAATCAAAACTGAATTTGTGAATTTAAGTCTCAATAAAGAATATGATGATGATGAAGTAACGAATTTGATATAGAATGAACGGATTTTGTGTCTTTTCTATCAAAGTAGTCATCTATGTTCAGCAGCGGCTTCATCATGCTTAAATCGCTTTGCTAGTAGTGGTGCCATTGAGACGCGGCATGACAACACCTAAGTTTTTCCACTGCTCCACCAGTATGAGAAGCTTCCCAAATTTGGCGTTCAGACTCGGCGTTCTTTGTGGAAAAAAAACCGCAAAGAGTGGAAGCAATATAAGGTGAATATTTCCTAAGTGCAAAAGGAGGATTCCCGTCGGGTCCATTGTCTTTCGTACAGTCCAAATTATTCAGGATACGTATATTGCCGTATTGAGCTTTATAATATATTTTATTTCTGCTTAGACCTTAAATGATTTATCATTAACTGAAAGTAAGACAATTCTGCTTTGCAAATTGCTGACAAATCTAGCTGACCGATAGCCAATAATGATTTTGCATAACAGCCAATTCATTTAAATCATTGTTACATACACTCAAAGTAGTATAAGGACAACAGAATATAAAACAATTAATTATATGTATCTCAGCTGGACGAATTTTCCCATAATGTTTATATCCAATAATTGCAGATAAATTAATCCGTTTACACTTTAACTCAAGAAAGCAAACTTTCGAATACAGAGTCAACTGCATTGGGGACGCAAAATCCTGCATGAACATCGAAGGTAATGGAAGAAATGCAAATTTAACTGACTCTCTGCATATGACGAATTTGAATATCCCTGAGAAAAGTGGTAACATTCCTGCATGTCAAAAATATGCAAATATTATTCCAACCCACCCTACAAGTTAGTTCTATGACAGCTTCCGATTCATATTCAACGACAAAGATACAAGGACTTCCAGTTTTCATATTTGTATGGGAAACAAATTTTCAAAAATATCATCAGGATGAATATTGGCAGCGAGGATCAGGCTGCGCTAGGTTGCAATTGGATTTCCCTACGACAGTAACAATAGCACAATGCAGAGTGATAGCTCTCGTTCTCACCCTTGTGTGTAAAAGTGGATGGCAAAAGGAAATCGGTCGAACATCATAGGCGATGAAGGACATGTGTGGCGGTGTTGCCGGTGGACCTTTGCCAACTTTGTTGTTGGCAAAAACCAAATTCCTCAGATGAAGTTGGAAGTAGCTCATCTACATTTTGATTTCGGATAAGAATTTAAATTTATATATCCCCACATGCATAGGATTGCTCCCAATAAATTGGTACAACTGTCTGCATGAATAAATTGATTGACTTGTCTTGCCATCTCATGTATGTTCGAGAGTAATATCACCAATCACCTAGAGTCCATGCCTCGTCAGCTTTGGGTAAACAATCCAAGGTAGTTCTCTTGATTTTGTGATGGATCTCTCCCGGGCGTCAGAGGATTCATTGAGATAAATTCTTGCAACCCACCCAGGTCCCTGTACAGTACTACAGCAAATGAAATTCACATTTCGCTTAATCTTTTCAGATGAAGCTGTATGCTGTGGTCCTGCAGTCGTAAATTTACTCATGAATAGCTTATGATTACATTTATCTCGGTCCGATTGCGTTTGGTTCCACATAATGGAAAATGGCGTCGACTTGCCACAAACGTGCTATTCTGAAGCTTTTATTAATTTTACCAACATCAGCTGCGATAGGAACTAACACCATCCGCTTTGCCGATATGGTTCTTTTATTTGTACATATGGCACCCATCGAGGTGGTTGTTAGGACCATTTATTTACGAGCTGATTAATTATAGAATCGCAACCAAAATAAATGCGTGATGCTGTAACTACATTAAATGCTCCTTGGAGTGAAATAAGTGCTGAATGGCTGATACTGCTGTATGGCTGAATGTAGTGCGCCGACTTAACTTACCTTGGTATGCTGTCAGAAGGAGATGTTCAACGCAATAAAAAAGCCACGGGATTTAATTGATAAGAAATGAAATGGCAATGATAAGGTAATGGCTGTGATTTGGATCGGGACAAAAAAAAAAGAAGACATAATGGATGGATTATATAGCGGTTCCAAGGAGATTGATGGAATCGATTAACTGGCGGCTTTGTTTGAAGGTTTTACTAGAAATACATTAGGCTCTTAGAGGAAAGGAGGAGAATAGATACTGAAGATGATTACTGTTAATCATTGGTGCCATGTTGGAAGGAATCCAGCCGGTGCAAAGAAATTATGTACAGGGTATTCGAAAATATATTACCCTATCGGTAGATGTGCTTTGGGTTTACTACCCATTCACGTAACAAATTCTTGTTATGAAGCAACCAAGAACCTCGGGAAGGACTAATTTTATTGTTGATGACCCTTCTAAATGACAAAAGGACAACGACGTTGGTATCTGCACCTGGAATGTGAGAACATTAAACAGGAAAGTTGCAGACGAACAAATAGCGGAATCCCTATAAGCTGCTTAAAAGCATACATTACCGCCATCGCAGAACGTGTATTCTTTAACCTCTCGATTAACACTTGATTCTTGATTCTTGAGAGATTTGTGCAAAACTCCCGAGCCAACACCAGAGGCACAATCCTTCATAAATCGGTGCAACTACAAATATATATCGACGATATTGATATTATTGGTCGGACTCAACGTGATGCCATAGCCAGGTTGCAAATAAGGGTAGTTATATGCTATCAACACGAAAGGACCCATACTAGGTCGACTTATATAACTTTGGGGTAGTACGGGACTTCGTCTACCTCGGCTCAGCTATTAACTCTGACAACAACATCTCGTCAGAAATCAAACGAAGAATTACTCTTTCAACCACAGTTTCTTCGGGCTAAGAAGACAATTTAGTAGCAAAGCCCTAACTCAAACTACTAAGGAGATTCTATACAAGACCCTGACAATCCCAGTCCTGCTCTACGGTGCTGAAGCATGGACCGTTTTAGAAGTGGATGAAGAAATCCTTGGTCGATTCAAGAGGAAAATTCTTCGCAAAGTCTTCGATCAACTTTGGGTTGACGGGCTATGGAGACGAAGATTCAACCAAGTACTATACGAGCTGTACAGCGACATACCACTAGTCAAAAAACTCCGCATTGGACGTTCAAGATGGCTATGGCATGTAGAGCGAATAAACACCAATATTCCGACTTCGATATCCAGCCATACGTCAAACGCAGTAGAGGAAGACCTCGCCTTATGTGGCGACCTCAACTAACTTGAAGTGCGTGACTGGAGGAGGTTAGCTAAGGACCAAGCTAAAGAGAGAGGCATGTTGGTTGAGGCCCAGTCTCATTCCGGACTATAGCTCCACTTAAGTAAGTGAGTTAGAATCGGAAAATGCTATAACTTTTGGAAATGGTGACAGCTGTTAGTTTTGTTTTGACATTTGTAAAGTTAACAGGTGCAGAATGCAGGTCGACAAGACGTGGAACGCTTATTCCTCAAGATCGCCGATTACTAGTGACTATTTCATTGACGATTAATTCGAAAAATAAAGGCGTAACGAGAATATCAGAGCAGATTTAGCGGCCATTCTCCCCCAACTAGTCAAACGATAAGGCAATTACAACATACCTCCAAAAGGCCGCGAATTAAGTGATTCCTAAATGTCTGTTTACGGAGACTCAATCGTGTACCAAATCCTCGTTTTGCACTGTCGCTCTCTGTATAGAGGTAGGTTTACTGGAACTGACATCGGGGAGGACCCCCCTTGGAAGTTAGTAAGTCGGAAAAGTTTAACGTAAGATATTTTGAATGTCAACAACAGTATTCCATCCATTCCTTTAAATTCTGTAGATCCTGAAGGGTTCGTTTGGGATTATTCTGACAATAATTTTTTATAGTGGGTATATTTTCACTCCATTCAACACTCTATGCATCTTACTATTTTTAAATTATACAGAAGGGAAAATATACCTCTATGAAATCCAATTAAAACATAGGATACGTTAAGGAGAGTCAATAACAAATAAAACATTAAGATCAGATATTCCTCGAATTCAATAAAAAACCTAAAACGCAGTTCATTCGTGACTTGACTTCATTTTCTTCCAATGAAAACCTGTTACTTTCTCTAATCCTAAAAATGTATCGATGTAACCAAATACCAAGGTTCATAATGTAGGCTTTCCTTTGTTCAAACACGACAATGACAAAACCTCTTATCACGACATCTCCCATTTCAGACGTAAATTGCCTAAAACTGCTTCAACAATCGCATACACGCCTATAAAAGAATTCCATAAATTCCACCATTATCGTCAAATTCACGTAAGGGTTGAACAACCCTTAAATTTCAATTTACCAAAACCACCTATTCACATCCTTATCTGGCTATTCCTGTCTGCTATCAGCCTCACTTTATCGATCTGGTCAAATGACCCACAAAAATTAAACCATACAAGGGTGCACCTTTAAATTGACACATACCACTCTCCCAGTTCCAAAAGAAAAAGACAGACACACGGTTGTTCCGAAATTGGTTTCACCCTTGCACCCGGAAGTAGAAAAAAATACCCTGTCCGATCTACTTCATAAACTTTCCCTTGAATACTGCTATTACGAGTATGTCATGCATGAGGACAGGCCAACATTTTGGGGCCAAAAATAGTTGCTCCCCTGCCTACGCAATGCACTCTCATTGAGCAACCAAAACACGCTCCACAGTAGTTTCACATAACATTCACATTCTGGCGCAGCCATAGACGTCACGGACGCCTTCATCATCATCCTCATCGCTGCTGAAGTGAAAGTTCGAATTTTTAACCCACGTACACGATGGCGAACTATGGCGATATAATTATTCAGAAACAAATATATACCTAGATACGAAGGACCTAAATAAACGAAACGGATGTGACCGTGACATGCAATCCAATAACCTGGTACTCCATTTGGAAAGGAATAGAGGTCGATCGGGTATAACATGTTCCAGTGGTGCTCCATTGCCATGCCAAATGGCAGCTACCAATGAACACGCAAAAGTTTTATCGCAGATTAGGTAGACTGCACGATTTTGATAAGGGTATTTCGAGGGTCATAAATGTAAAGGATATTTCATTGACTTTGCTCTTCGACGGTTTTTGTTGAGGGAAGGTTTGGAGTACTACTGCCAATGATATCTTCACTTCTTGGCGTGTGCGTAATGTGATATGGCACGGTGTTGCATAAGGGATAATACCAACACGATTCGACAAATTAAAGGTAAACTTCGTATGTGGGTCGAAAACACCTTTGAATGCTGGAAAGATGTCAGCGATGGCGCATAACAAATTCATCATTTGATTTGACTTTTATTCACGCATAATTGCCGACACATTAATACTCGTAAAAGCTTCTTAGTCGGATGATAAATTGGTCTTTTTGTTCCTTTGATTGGTATGTTCGGGGAGGATAGCATGAGATTAGTGTTTCCTGGTATGGTACTTTGTTGCTGGTGTTTGGATGATTTATGCCACAATCTAAAATTGAATTCGACAGGAAGATAAGTTGACAGTTTTGTGATTTACTGAGGAGGACTAAGTTTTGAAGCTGAAATCAAGGCATATAGCAAATATTGTTAGTTAATTATGAAAAAAGGCGGCCAAAAAGGAATCGTCCTTTTTAATGTGGTGGTCCTGTCGAGATGATGAATTACTATTGATAGTCTGGTCAATGCAACAATCTCAGCCATTATTTATTACTTTCAGAAGAAAGTAACAGAAGAAATAATAAAAAGGAAAATCACGCTTTTGGCTGTAAGGCTAGTATGAGAGTCCGTGAGCTTCCATGCTAGTCCACGCTTGAAATTCTGTAGTTCAAAACTCATTTGATTTTCAAGTGTGAACAATCATCTAAGATTTTAGATATTATTGGCGCGAACTGGCGTACTTTCTTACTAGCGCTGGCCGTAACCGCGCTACTCTCCGATCTGGGAACTGAACCATGATCGCTGTATCATTTTGGTGAGCCAGTCTCGTGCGGCCCGACGGTTGTCACCTTGCCGAGGCGGTGTGGCTCAGTAGTATTTAGAGACGATCGGTATACATTAATCATTCCGGTCATCGCAAAGTGTAGCGACGTTCAACCAAGCCCCCAAAACCCTACATCTCTCCAATGTCTTTTCTTATCTTCCCAAACTTCCCCCTCCCTGTAGCTATAAGGTCATCGTGTAATTCCGCCGTGCGTAGGATCTGTATGGTTGGGTGCTCTTAATCCCAATCGCTAACGGATATCGGCCTCCCTCCGGTTTTAATGTTTGCCTTATGCGGAGCCCTGCGTGGACGAAACGTCTTTCTGTCTCTACTCGAACATAATTTAACAATGGATTACAAAAAACACAATTACAAAAAAAAGGGAATATCCAGAAGGTGAGCAACCCGACATCACTAATGAGGAAAACTTGCTCCTAAGTATGTACTGGCTACTGGTATCCGGCAAAGATAAGTCGGTATCTGAAGATGAAGCTACGATCAATTTTTAAGGAGGATGAACTCATAAAGGATGATCGCAGCTCCATCTCAAGTAATTTCGAAAGTGCGAAATCGGGTGAACCTTACGCGAAAATTTTTGATTTCGGCTGTGAAGAGTGGTACATATTTTGTTGTGCAACTGGAGCTAGTACAGTTTTCAAATTATTCTCGAACGTTTAATTTATATTTAATTAAAATTTGATTGAGCTGATTGACAATAAAAAACATTAATAATATTTATATTCACAAGTGCTTAGCTATACCAAAGATCATATTATATATATAAATATATTCATTGCCCATTGTCCATCCGTTTGTATTTAATGTTTCAATTCTGGAAGTGAAGTTCAGCGGGACGTCGCGTCGCAATTCCAATGGAGGAAAATGAAAATGAAGGCGAAGGTGGCAGAGTCTGCATACAGAAAGGAAAGAAACGAGTAGTGGGTGCACGACTGGGTCGTACGCAACTTTCTCTTTCACAGCGAGTTGAGCGTTAGATCATATCATAAGCATTTTGATTATTGATGCTAAAATGATATAAATAATGTCGAAATGTATTTATACGAATGTTTACTCCGAATTTTGAAGGAATCGATGTCAATGTGAATAATAATGATTTTCCGTTAGTGGCCAAAACTGAAAATTCCGTTTAGTGATAGTTGGGCTAAAACTAATAATGTGGAATTGTAGTATACATATTGTAGTATACATATTAAATTTCATTCAATTTGACATAATAACTAGCTTGCGAGAAATTAACAATTTTCTTTATATGGCCTATATGACAAAATCCGTTATATGGATTTTATCGAAAAAACTGGGTATGTAGTTTTGTTGGAACTACTATGGTTATAGTATATATAAAGTTTAATCAAAATCGTTAGAGCCGTTTTCGAGAAAATTAAGGTTATGTGTAATTTTTATATGGCAGGTATCGTTATTAACATGGATAAAAGCAAACAAAAAAATGGCCCAGAATTATGACCAAAACAAGCTTGGATACGAAGTTTGAAGAAAATCGGCCAAGCCGTTTAGGCTGGGGAGACCATTACGGACAGACGGACGGAATTTCAAAAAACACTTTTTTAGGCTCTGCTATCATCGTAATGTTAGAATCAATCAATCGAGAAAATTGAGGTTATGTGTAATTTTTATATGGCAGGTACCGTTAATAACATGGCTAAAAACAAACAAAAAAATGGCCTAGAATTATGACCAAAACAAACTTGGATACGAAATTTGAAGACAATCGGTCAAGCCGTTTAGGCTGGGGAGACCATTACGGACAGACGGACCGACGAACCGACGGACGGAATTCCAAAAAAAATTTTTTTGGGCTCCGCTATCATCGTAATGTTAGAATCAATCAAAATCTCGAGGTCGAAAATTTTCACGAAAACAATATTTTTCTCTTTGTAAGAGAAAGTTAAAAATTATATAGAAATTGTACTGGTTTTTTTTTTTAGATATTCTTTAAACATTAAAAATAATTAACAAAAACTTAAATTATCAAAAAAATAATCACAATTACACAAAACAAAGATTTTTATTGAACTTTAAAAACGATAAACTAAAACTTAAATCAGATAAATCAATTATAATTTAATAATTATAATTATAATATAAGATAACACAAATTCATTTTCTGAAAATTTTACTTTTTATTTTTATTGGCCCCATAGATTTTCAAATATGTTTTAAACTTTGCGGAGTGTTATATCTATCGGATTAACAAAACAAAAAGTTATTATTTCGAATATTTCTGTACAAATATCTAGTCTTCTTTTTCGAGAAGCTCGTCTGTTTTAAGAACATAATTTTGCATGTTTTTTTTTATTGTATATATTCAAACTGTGAAAACAATTGTTTTTAATTAAATTCTTTGTTTCAATCAAGTTTGAGCAAGTTTCGACTTGTAACCGATTTCTTTATTTTGTTTTATAATAATATTTTGAAATAAAAATATTCGTTTTACATTTGCTGAAGAATGGAAGATAGATAAAACACCTTGTGCAAATTTATACATATTAATAAACATATATTGATTACATTGATTTTTCAGCTGGCTTACTTCGGCCCAAAATTCAGATGTGTTACAATTTTTTTGAAATCTTCGCAGTCGGCAAGTGCTCTAAATTCATTATTAATAAGTTCTACATTTTCTTTTTCATTTGGGAAATATTTAAAAAAAGAACGGAATTATGGAATCAAATTCACCGGAAACTAGTTAATTTGGAGAAAAATATTTTAAAGATTTCATTAAAACATTATTAAAATCAATCCAAGCACGTCGATAAGCTGCTGAGTAAGGCCTTATATTGTATGCAACAACCCCAGTTTTGAAGTAGGTGTACTATGCTCTTGTTAAATATGAGCTACGGTATGGTATACTTGCCTGGGGCAATGCAGCGAACACCCACACACAAAAGCTTCAAAGAATACAGAATGCGGCTTTAAAGCAAATAAACTTCGGAAATCCACATAAAGGGATCGATATTTTAATGTGCTTAACGTAAGGCAGCTATTGAAGATGGCTGTAGTTTTGGAACTCTCCGATGACAACCGCTTTATCCAGCCACTCAATCACAACAAGAATACCAGACGATGAGCCAAAGGTATGCTGCAAGTGTCAAGAAGTTACAACTGCTATGTTAGAAGACAACTTCAGTTCAGTAGACGGAACTACAATCAACAAGCTACCTTCAGAAATTTCGAAGAAAACAAATTACAAAACAAGAAAAAAATGTATTAAGCATTTTTTTAAAATGTGAACCCTTAGAAGAAACTAATAAATTGGAAAAAAAAAAAATTTAAAAACACAAAGTTTATTACGTACCCAACTTCAATAAAAAAAACTAAGGCTAAAAGTTGTTACTTATTACTTTATAATTACCGTCACACAATATTCTGCAGAAAAGCCTTCGGCTTCGCAGAAACCTTTATAAATTGTAAAAACGTATATAGGTAATCAGAAATAAAATGATGATGATTTATGAAATAAAAAAAAATACGATTGGCGTCTACACGGTGTCGCATAGACTATCCTGAGCGTCAAACTCTGCGGGGACCTACTAGGGGTCAAACTAATATCATATGGCACCCGAGGGAGCAATCACTCGCGGATAAGATGGCAGAAGTGACGGTCTATACTATGGGAATACGTTTGGACACCTCAAGGGACATCGTGGAGACGCCACCTGTCGCCGCGGTCCGCTGCGGTTTTGATAATGCAGATCTAAAGTGTATGTACTTTGTTGGAAAATTACAGGTTGTATTACTAATAACCACTGCTCTGCTATCGGAGCAGACATTTCTTCAAGCTACTTGGCCATCTCTTCTATAGCTGATTTGTGACTGGATTCGTTTGTGTGTTTGTAAAATACCAGCTCCAGAGAAAGAAACATAGTACATATATGGGCAACAAATTTTGCCTATATTTTCGCTCCGCGATTACAGTTCACAATGTACTTTAATTGGCTTTCGTAGAAATCTGATTCGATTATTATTCATAAGGTAACGTTTTGACAATAAAGTGATGCGTAGACCAGAAAAGGTCCGCTGCTCAAAAAGTTAAACAGCAAGAAAACATTTATTGAATAAGAATATAAAGTATGTGCATATGCACAGGTGTCTGTTTCAAAAGTACGTTTCTATACAAGAGCTTAAAAATGACAACCAGTGACATTATTAGATATGCGTTCAAAAATTATGTAAAGGATGTCCGATAATTCATGCAAAATGCAATTTTGATTGAAAATACAGATTTTTAGTTAGAAAGCTTGTTGCGAACGCCTACCAAACTGAGTGTTAACCACTCAGTCATACTGGCAAACGTTCCCCTCAAAAGTGAACCCTCTCCACAAGCACGAAGTTCGGGAACCTTGGCCTAGCTTACCCACCCTGTGAACAAAGTGAATTTGTTCACTCCTTGGCTATCTTCGGCCATGTGTGGATAGCCCCCTGAAAAAAAAGTTAAAAATAAAAATTCAACAAAACTACCTCCCCCTACTGCTACCACATCACTGCAATCTAGGCCCCACAACTCTCATTGGAAAAAAAATGTATCTTGTCATTTTGACATCAATAAACGATTGGTGGGTGCACGACTGGGTCGTACGCAACTTTCTCTTGCACAGCGATTTAGGCGTTAGATCAAATAGTACGCATTAATGCTTAAAATGATATAAATAATGTCGAAATGTGATTATACGAACGTTTACTCCAAAATTTGAAGGAATCGGTGTCTATTTGAATAATAATTATTTTTCGTTATTGGCCAAAACTGAAAATTCCGTTTAGTGATATTTGGGCTACAACTAAAACAACGAGAAATTTACAATTTTCTTTATATGGCCTGAATGACAAAGTCCGTTATATGGATTTTCTCGAAAAAACAAACTGGGTATGCAGTTTTGTTGGACCTAATTATGGTATATGTAAAGTTTAATCAAAATCGTTAGAGCCGTTTTCGGGAATATTGAGGTTATGTGTAATTTTTATATGGCAGTTACCGTTAATAACATGGCTAAAACCAAACAAAAAAAAAAAATGGCCTCGAATTATGACAAAACGAAACTTGTATACTAAATTTGAAGAAAATCGGTCAAGCCGTTTAGGCTGGGAGACCATTACGGATAGACGGACCGACGGACCGACGGACGGAATTCCAAAAACCACTTTTTTGGGTTCCGCTATCATCGTAATGTTAGAATCAATCAAAATCTCGAGGTCGAAAATTTTCACGAAAACAATATCTTTCTCTTTGTAAGAGAAAGTTAAAAACATGAAAAATATCGAATTTTATTCAGTCTCATGAATTTTGACTTTTACAAACTAATTGTAATTTACATACAATTTATTTGAGGTACATTGTACTATTTTCTATTAAATTGAGCAAAGTTTATACAAAGAGAAAAAAAAACAACACAACAAGGACTTCATACCCTTCTTTTTCACTTGCCTCTTTGAGTGCCTTTCTACGCTTCGTTGTCGAAAATTCGTCTCCTCCAGCGTGCACGATGGATGGATGTCGCGGTACTACTTACGCGTAGGAATGGAAAAAGAAAATATGACGGACACACACTACACAAGGTAATTAATATTATATATATGTATATATATATTTTGTTTTAAATTTAAAATGTTTCTCTTTTAATTTTATATAATTAATTTTTAATTTCAATTAAAAAAATGTTCTCTTTGCGGATTTTATATTTAATTTTTAATAACAAAAAAATGTTTGAATAAATTAAATAATTTAAAAAAATGTTTAAATTTAAATTTCAATTTAAGTTCTTTTTTTTTCAGATTATATATGTATCTAATTTCAATTCAACCAAAAATCTAAATTTTAAATTTACTTACACCAGAGGTCTCACAAGAGAGAGATCGTGACCCAACGGCAACTATGATAACGACAGCAACGAAGATGTTTAAGGAGCTGATGATAGGGCGATGATCCAAATTGATAGGCGTAGGCGTTCTTCAGGTTTTGAGCGGTTCGTTTCACTTCCTTTTTTTTGTTTTATGTTTGGCTAAACCTTTTTTTTTAACTAAAAAAATCCAAAGTGCTGCCAAATCAGTAAAGTATACTCTTATATTAAACATTTTTTTACTTGCGCACGACATAAGCTTAAAATTTTGATTTATTCATAGAGTATACAGAGTTATGTATTGAATAGCACATTGGATAAATGGCCGACACGGATTTTTTATCAAGTACGTACTCCTTTATTTATTTCAATAATACATCGCCAAATTTCCTCTTTCGAGGCGTTGGTGGTCGTGGGCTTGTTTGCATAGCCCTTTAACTTCAAAAACCCTAAAGAACAAAGTCCAATAGCGTTATATCGCACAAGATCTGGATGGCCAATTCTGATCGCAAAAACGACCGTTTACACTATTAGGAAATGACTCATGCAGTAATTGAATTGTTTCACTGGTTGTATGGCATGTGGCGCCGTATTGTTGAAACCACATGTTGGTCACATCCATTATCCAACATGAGTTTAGGCGCTATAAACTAGGTTATAATGTAACTGCCTGACTAGCCGAATTTTCGAAGAACAATGAAAACGCGTTATTCGTTCGTTTTACGAACTCCGAACTGTCAGCTGTCACATTGTTATATTTCTTTTCGTTGGCAACACAGTACTATTAAATGGCACAAAAATTAAAAATTTGCGTGAATTATGGGAAACCCAATACAGAATAATTCAAAACATTTGAAATATTGCCAAAAGAATCCCCAATGCTTCTTAAATTGAGGAAATAAAAACAAATAGATATAAAAATTATATAAATAAGTGATCTCACTGCAAACGATTATTATGAATCAGCAAGTTCGAAGGTAGAACATAATTTGCCTGAACATCAATTTTTAATTTTCTTCAAATTGCCTGTCTGTAAATAATGAAAAATAACAATTTTTACGATTAAGCATTATTATATTAGAGGTGCTGCAATTTATAGCTAAATTGATAATATTTACGTTAGGATAATAATAATTGTAAATAAAAAATTGAGATAAATTTATTTTTATCTACGTATAGTAACGCTTAGCGTAAATGTTTCTTCTGAAATAAAAATAAATTGTTTAACCTATTCAGATGTAGTTTATTACGCGTGCAAGATCTAATGTGTTTTCATTCTCTGTGGTTTTTCTATTTTTACATATAATTACCTTTAATTACCTAAATACGGGCGATAGTCCGAATATTAATGGTATTCCCTGAAAAAGATTTTGTTTACAATGGTTTTGCGAGAAATAAGTTTCGATTTAGCCAAAAAAAAATGTTCCTTTGTGGTAACATGATTCGTATCGTTGCCAGAGAAATAAAGTTTATGGACTTGCATTTTGGTACGACTAATAACAACATCGAAACAATTTAACAAATTTCAGTCGACCATTTAACTTTTTCAATAACTTACATCTTTTCGGAACGAAGCAATTGGAAGTTTTAAATAAAGGCATGTAGGTTCTTTCAATAGGGTCGTTCCAAAGCAATATAGTTACAGCGGCCATGTTACTTAAGCAATATTTCTCAAATTTATTTTGAATTATTTAGTTGCTTATGGAAAATGATGAAGGAACATTTTTGCGTTAAACACCATCTCCAAATTAAAAATTTTTAACTTTCTTGTAACTACAAGAGAAATGTATTGTTTTTATAACCATTTTTAAACTCGAGATGATTGATTGATTTTTACTTAATAAATCCCGATGAAGTCACTACTTTAGTCTGGGTCAGCACTTATGTGCTAGGTTTCTCGCGCCCACAAGCAAGAAACCCCTGGTGTGATAAGGAATGCTGACAGATGCTTGTAGCCAAGAACGAGGCCTACAAGGCTAAGCTGCAGGTGCAGACAAGAGCTTCCATTGAGCAGTATAGGCAAAGAAGAAGGGAAGAACACTGGCTTTTCAGAAAGAAGAAAAATTACCAAGAAAAGCGCGATCGAGGATATAGAGACGTGCCACTCCAGGAACGATGTTCGCAAGTTTTACCAGAGTGTAAAACTTTGGTAAAACTTGCTGTCTCGACTTCCTGCCGAGATGATCATGGAATATCCTAGTATATCCAAGTTGAGACACAATCGATGCTGCGTATATAGAAAAACCACTTCTGCAGACTGTTAAACGGCGATGATGAACAACATTTTACTGTCAAGCAGAACGAAACATTCAATTTTGGTGACGACAGCGAAAACTACCAACCGTAAGTGAAGTTCGGATAGCAATATCTAAACTCAAGCTTAATAAGGCGGAGATGACTTGGTAAGTATCATCCACCAACTAATAATCTAAATTTGGTCCGATGAATGTATGCCTGAAGAATGGAACCTCAGCATCACTTGCCCGATCCAAAAACAGTAGACCCTCTGAACTGCTCCAACAACAAAGACATAAGTCTCCTCAATTTAGCCTACACGAGGTAGTACGGGGCTTTGTCTATCTCGGCCCCGCTATTAACTCTGACACCATCCTGTCAGAAATTAAAAGAAGAATTTCTATTGCCAACCGCTGTTTCTTTGGGCTAAGAAGGCAATGCAGTTGTAAAGCCCTGACTAGAACTTCTAACGAGATCCTTTATAAGACCCTGATCATCCCAGTCCTGCTCTACGGCGCTGAAGCATGGACAGTATTAGAAGTGGATGAAGAAATCCTTGGTCGATTTGAGAGGAAAATTCTTCGAAAAATCTTCGATCCCATTTGCGTTGACGGGCTATGGAGACGAAGATTCAACCAAGAACTATACGAGCTGTACAGGGACATACCCCTGGTCAAAAAACTCCGAATTATTATTTATTGTGAAATTTGCCATACTGCAAATCAAATAGTGCAGTTTCTGCAACAAAATTCCCTGGACGTGTGTTGTCAAAAAATGTCGACATTGACTTACCACCCAGATCTCCAGATTTGACCCCTTCGGACTTCTTTTTGTGGGGTTATATAAGAAGCAAAGTGTACGCCAGCAAGCCTCTGAAAGGGCGAACATTCGGGCCGAAATCATCGCTATAAAGCCCGAAATTCTCGAAAAAGTGATGTAAACTCAGCAAAAAAAAGGTGTTACTATGGTCAATTGAGAAAACTTCTTTATTGATGTTGTATTCAAAAATAGTCCAGAATTGTAGAGGACCAAATTTCATCAAAATTCATTATTATGGAACCCTTTTTTTTAGGTTATTCACTATTTACATAACACCTTACCTTATATATGCACCCATATATAAGGAGACGTCGCTTTTCCAAAGCGATGACAAATAAATTTTTCAATATATCAGCTTGACCTCCATTCTTTAATACCAACGCGACGGTGTCGATTGCTGCTTTATATTTAATTATATTTACCATTGCATCCCATTTGCAAAAGTGTGTGTAATCTTATTGTGGCACTGATGAATATTCAGGATCTGTTAATGTGCATTCAAATGGTTTCGCGAAGTCATTCCGAAAGCGTATGTACTGCACTCCATACAGTCCAATTAAATCCAATTAATCATAAAGCTCATCCGCAATGTGTTTGTTTTTTCTCCCCGGTGGGTTAACATCCTTTATCCCCCGCTGCCAGCTGTCATATTAATTATATTTTCAAGCAGGACATTATATCGTTATGTTGGTAATATGCAAAAATAAAACCCAAACCAAGTCCATGAGGTTTAAAAACATTCGAAACTTGCTTTTATATTGCAATTGCAACAACAAAACGCCCCATCATAGGCGTTTATTAATAATCTTTTAAGTTAAGTCCTTTAAATCCTTTAAATGGAATCACAATAAATTCTGATTGATCCTCTCCATTCCGATTTAATTGTGTTGAGAATGCAAATTGCCGATACATTTGGTGCAATTAAAGTTCTCCGGCCCTCACTTGTAAACATTGACGTAGCCTTATTGTTGGAGGAAAACAACTGGCTCAATTTAAATTCATGACTTAATTGTATATACATGTTATCCTTACAGTACGGCACTTACACACACACCCACTACCATTTTCTCTTAGGCTACCCACCATGTTACAGAACTGCAGACATCTTCGTCTCTTCCCCAAAACAATATTGATAACAATTTTATGTGCAGACTTTTAAAGCATCCATCCCTGACTGCTTGGTCATGTTTTATACCGATTTCTTGGTAATTGCACTCTATCCACTTCATCCTTGGAGCAATATAAAATCCTTTCATCTAGGATCAACACTAGAGTGTCGTTACTACAGCGACAGCAGCATATTTGGCATGTGTTGCGCCTTTGGTGAGGAAATCATGTCTGCTTTACTGCAGAGCTTTGACTGCATGACTATGCACACCACACAGTTATAAAATTTGGTCCTTTTCCGTATCTAGGATGTTTAGAGCGAGAGAGGGAGAGAGTTCGGGAATGCAAGAGAGAGAGAGAGAGTGTGCATTTTACGACATTTTTATTACCCCAAAAGCTGGAGTAATGTTTCACTTGCAGCAGCGGTGGTAGTTCAGTGCAGTGCTCCTACAAATCGATGTTGTTCCTGCTTCGTGCCCTTAGTTTGTGGCCTTTGTTCCGTTGGTAAAGACCAACGTAATGGTGTTGCACTAAAGAGGTTTTAATTTGTCTTTGGAATTACAGACCCAAGTTGTTGTGATGGTGGTAATGGTTGCAGTATATAATGGAATGACCTGGAGCTATTGTGTCGTTTGTTGATTAAGGATTTTTTTTAACTTCCTGTGAAGTCAGCATTTGTTGATTATAAGAGTGATGTTGGAGTGCGCTTTTTTTTTTTTAAAGAAATTTGAGCAATACGGGGTCTTTCATATGGATTCTGTTGGACTGGTTACTGGCTCTAACTTTGATTAAATTATTTGCAAGGTTGTTAAATAGGAATTGACTATTGTCTGGGGTATATTTTGGTGGGATTTAAAGACGACGGAACAAGCTCAAATAAACTCACAGGCAGGGTCGTTGAGAAGGACTTTTTTCATTCAAATAAACGTCTGAATAATGTCGGGGTACAGAACAAACAAGAATTCCTTGGACTTTCACATTTTTAAACTTCAAATTATGTATATATTTATAAGCCAAAACGCAGGCTCTACGCAAAAGGAATGATAACCTAGTTAGAGAAGAACAGTGAATTAGAGATGTGCTCATACCCAAAAACTGGTATAAATTTCGAGAAAGCGACAGGGCAAGAAAATCACCCTCCTCTTTTCAATGAAGAGATAACCCCTTTTCCAGTATAGATGAAGTATATTAAAAAGCTGAACAACAACATAACCGACAGTTTTTAAGGATTAACAGTAAAACTTTTCAAATACAAAAGTAATGATTTCGAAGTTTGCATGCACCAAACCATGAACCAAGACTATCTGTATGAAGGCCGATAGCTGGAATATCAGTTCTATAGATCGCATCTACGTGAAATGCGATCCCATGGCTTGAATCAAATATCGAGGTATATTCCTATTAAATGTCATACATCGTGTCCAACGTACCCTGTGAACGTTTGAAGCCTTTCTGCAACCTATTTATCGCCACATATCAGTATGACTTCGGAGTTGAAAGATCGACCATGGACTAACTTTTCAGTTTATGGAGATCTGATATTATGCGATTTCTTCATCCTCGTGGTGGAAAAGTTTGTTTGCGAGGCAGGTATAAGCACGAAAGGCACTTTTAATAACAAATCTGTCCAGATAGCATTGTTATCTTTAATCGCTCCCTTCGTGCTATATTAGAAGCATTTAGAGCAATTGATAACCAAGCGAAACGTGTTGGTCTCATAGTTAACGATAACAAGACAAAGTACATGTACGTACTCTGGAAATGTAAGGCACTTTCGAAATCCTTGAGTATTATAGGAAGGCTTTCAATACTATGACCAATCTGTTATAAAATTCCTAGTAGGGTCCTTTAGGTCCTTTAGGGTCTACAGTCTTGTCATGTTGTTTAATACGGATCAGAGCGAGGCAATCACTAACAATGCAGCATTTAATGTAATCTAAAATAACTGTCGCATTCTTTTTACCGATGTTTGCATTCCTATTCACATTTGTTGTGGAGACGAGAGCTGCCATTGGGCTTTATATGAAGAGAAGAAGGTAAGACCATCGGCTTTTTGGAGAGAAGCTAACAAAGCAAGAAAAGCGAGCGACCGAGGATATAGAAGGGTTCTACTCCATTAACGATGTTCGCAAGTTTTCATCTTCTTCTTAAGTGGCGTTACAGTCCGGGATGAACCTGGGCCTTAACCAACATGCCTCTCCAATTAGCCCGGTCCTTAGCTAACTGCCTCCAGTTGCGCAATCCAAGTTGGTTGAGATCGGTTTCTACTTGTGCGCGCCACTTAAGGCGAGGTCTTCCTCTACTGCGTCCGACGTCTGGTATGGACACCGGTTTATTGGTGTCCAAACTTTCTACATGTCCCAGCCATCTTAAACGTCCAATGCGGAGTTTATTGTCCAGGAGGTCAATAGTCCGTCAACGCAAACGGGACCGAAGATTTGCGAAGTTTTACCAAAGTGTAAAACGTCAAAGCCAAGGATTCAAGGCTTGAACAGAATTCTGTTGAGATGAGCAAGAAAATATCGTAGTTAAGACACAGTCGATGCTGAGGATATGGAGGAACCACTTCTGCAGAATATTAAACGGCGATGACGAACAACATTTCGCTATCAGGTAGAACGAACCATTCAATACAGCGAAAACTACCAACATCCCGACTTAAGTGAATTGAGGATAGGAATATCCGAACTTAAACTTAACAAGGCTGTTAATATGTTAACGCCTGAAACCGTTTAGCAACAACTTGATTCCATTCCTACTCTACAGCGCTGAAGCATGGAACGTATTAGAAGTGGATGATGAAATCCTTGATAGTTTTGAGAGAACAGTTCTTCGAAGAACCTTAGGTCCCGGTAACGTTGACGTTATAGAAACGAACATTCAACCAAGAACTATATGAGCTGTAAAGCGACAAACGGATGAAAGTATGCCTTATGAATGGAACTTCAGCATCGTTTCCCCGATTCACAAAAAAGAAGACCCTCTGAACTACGCAGTAATACAATTCCTTTATAAAATAGCGCTGTTTTTACATTCATCCAATAACCAGAGTGTTAGAGCCCGTAATGTAGTAGCACTTCTTAAATTTGCACTCGGAATTGGCCTTAAACTGCCATTCCTTGTGTCAACAATTTGACTTCGCATAGACAAATGAATGGAGAAGCTAAGTTTGATGTCTTCTATAGCCCGTTAATGCCATATATTTCACATATTTTATTTCATTTTTATACCCTATCCCATAGGGGGGTATATTAGTTTTGATACATAGTTTGTAACATAGAGAAATAATTTTGCTACATATACCTCAAAGTATATGGATCGACTCAGAATCGCTAGCTGAGTCGAATTAGCCATGTCTGTCTGTCCGTCCGTCCGTCCGTCCGTCCGTCCGTCTGTCTGTTCGTCACCGATTTTTGGGCCTTAAATTTTGAGCTAGGATAATGAAATTTGGTATATAGGATCCTTGTCCGAGTCACCAGAACAAGTGTAAAAATTTTTGAAATCCGCCCACTGCCACGCCCCCTTTTTAGAAAAACGTAATTTTTGGCAAAACCGTAAAGAATTTTAAAAAAGTGCCTAAAACTGTGTGTGTGCGCATATCTTCTGAAATTTCGCTACTTTTCAAACAGTGATTTTAATTGCCCAGGCTGCGTAGAAACTTAAAAAGAGGATAAATACTCCTTTGGGTGCATGCTGTTTTTAAAAAAAAAGTATGTGCTCATATCACTTGAAATCCAACCCGAATCATTATATAACACTTTCAAAAATACTCATTACTTATACCTCCATCCTGTTAGTTTATGAAAAATGATTTAAATTCTTCACATCAACGGACCTTTATAAAACTCGATTTTAAAAAAAAAAAACCTGTAATCATAATTTACATTGCATTAGCCTTCGCATTTCCTTTGTATTGATCCTGTCAATATTTATTCAGTCCCATTCCGCCAGTCAATTTCCAGCTCAATAAAATTACAAACAAAATTGCAACGCCAAAGTAGATTGAGTCCATTCAAGCCTGCACTTGCTTATGCCATATCAAATATAGCTCACCTGGTAACCGACTACCCATCGATGCGGAATTATTCAACGGATCGCTTCATCAAAGTCAAACGGAACACTTGAAGCAAGATACAAAGTGACGTATTCCTCACCATCTGGGCAGCTGCAGAGCAGTGTGAGCGGTTAGTGATTTTGCAACACAAAATAATAACACCTCTTCCGCTCCGGCGGGTCTTCCACCACCAACCAGCACCAGTGTTTACACCATTTGGCCGAAACAATAAACCCCAACGTTTCGTTGCTGGTGGAATTTCTCATCGCGGCTCTTGTTCAAAAATACACTTCCTCGGTGGTGCGGTGCGGTATTGGACAATGGGCAGTCTTAACTGGAGCTGCCTCCAAATATGCAAATAGTTCGTCGATTTAGTGTTCGAAATAGCGCACACCAAAAAACCATTCTATTCGAAAGTGTTTTCCTGGACCAGAGGGTTTCACTGGCAGCGGGTGGTATTGGCTTCCCGATGTTTTATTGACCGAATGTTTCATTCGAATGAAAAATGTTTCGAGCGCCGCGTGAAACTTATGCAGCCAATTGTTCTGCGCTCCTCGAGGCGATATAGTACTTCCAAGTATTTGGCGTAATTTTGTGGCTAAGTAAACTTTTTATTTTTCAATATCGTGGAGCATCACTTTCACTCGATAGAGTCGTGCGGGCATTGTTGGATTGCAGCGAAAACGGGTGGCGGAACGCTTTTTTTTCGCCCAAGTGTACCTATAGCTTTTGGTTGATGAGGTACCTACTCGGACTTTGATTTGTTGCAATTGCAGTATCGAATATACTTTGTGCACTCGAGAAGTTTATAGTGATCTCGTTTTTTTTTTTAAATCACTTGGTTTTGAAAGTTGACGAAAAGTGTCTATTTGTGGAAGTGAAATATGAGAAGGGAGTATTATGAGTGAAGTGCGAATGATATAAGGAGTGTGTTGAAAACAGATGAGCAATTGAGTCTCGTGTCAATTTTTCCTGGAATCTTTGGTAAGTACTTCTATATTGAACGATGCTATAAAGATATGATTACAATATTAATGGTCGTTTGAATTGATGGGTTTTCTAAAATAATTGTTATACTGTAAGCTTGTACTGCGATTATGAATGATTTTGGTATTGTGTTGTTCGTGTCATTGTTAATTGATTATTGATTAGTTCGTTTGACTACTAAGCCCAAGGTCCCTGGTGAAACTGTTAAAGTAATAACTTTTCAATTTGTCGGTGCGGCATATATTGCAAGGGTTTGAAAAACGTAGAAATGTATTCAACTATTATGAGAAGCTTCTAACATTCGGCATTTAGAATCGTTTTGGAATTCCCTTGTTGAAAATAATAGATCTATGTAAAGGGTCATTCATCAAGCGCCTTCTATTTTTTAATTTAAATAAATTAAAGTGTATGTGTGATATCATCGACCTTTTTTATTCGTGAAAGATATATCGATGACAATATGAATATAATATAACATCGTTCAGATATCGGTAGCGGCTTCTCTAGGTGGCACGCATCCGAAATGTCAAATTTTCCATTACTCTGGCGCATAAATCAGGCTGCATTTGACCAATGGCTTGAGTTATGTTGGCTTTGAGAGTTCTACTTTGTGGCTTATTCACATAGACTTGCAACTTCAGAAAACCAAACAAGAAAAAGTCGCACGATCAAGGTGGCCATCTCACCTACAAGTGAGATGAACATACCCTCGAATCGCTTGTGCAAAATTTTCAATGTGATGTGAGCTGTGTGTCACCTAGCGCCGTCCTGTTGAATTCATCGTTCGAGTCCATATCATCCAATTCAGGCTAAAAGAAGTTGATAATCATCGACCTATAACGCTGGCCGTTAAGGGTAATGGAATGCATTGGAAGCTCTTGGATCTCACGTGGATTGGTATCTTCCCAAAAATGACAATTTTGTTTGTTGACGTACCCATTCATCCAGAAATGTGCCTCATCGCTGAAGATGATTTTTCGATTAAAATTAGGTGCAATTTTCAACTGGTTTAGAGCCCATTCAACGAATAAATGTCGTTGTCTATGGTCGTTTACCTTCAGCTCCTGTGTCAATTAATTTTGTACGGATGCAGTCATGACGTAAAATTCGCCAAGTTGTGCTTTCCAAAAGGTCGAGTTCTTATGAGCGACGCGAAAACGACTGCCTCGGATTCCCTACACAGTCTCACGAATAAAGGCGATGTTTTCGACATATATTATGCTTTTTGTCTACGTTTAGGTGTTAGTTTATCGTTTACGAAACCTGTGGACTCGAATTTATTCACCACACTCCAAACAGTCCTCTTGATAAGACGATTATGGCAAGGACGACAGTAAAATGGGCCAAGCACGCTTAAAGTTGCCCGAACAGAACACCCATTTTGATAAAAGAATTTTATCATTTGCACGTATGTTGTTGCACGTAACAGAACTCAATCTGTTATTAAGATTACACAAATATTCACCCCTCAAGCAATGGGTTGCGTTCAATCAGAGCCACGATTGCCGTTGTCTCGGTTATTGCGGTATAGTGGCTGCGGTATAGTGGTAATGTATTCGCCTGTTGAGTGGAAGTTTGCGCATTCAATAGCAGCCCAAACCCATGAAACTTTTACTCAAAGAAATACAAAAATAAAAACTTCGGTAGTTACTCCTAAAAGTATACACCATCTTGAATGTTCTGCCAATATAACGAACACAGCAACTGACTCCCCAAAGTAAGTTCGGACACCACCCATGGAGTAAGTCTCCACTGCATCCAAAACTTTACTATCACTTTCCCTCTTCCCCTTCTATAACGCTCGTACTGTGGTAAAACATTTAAAGAGTATGCATAGGACCTTGATTGCGCACAAATTATAAAAAAATCGTAGCAACTGAAAATACCACTGCTGATAGCGTTAGGTTAATCCCAGTCCTTTTTATCAACTATTAAGACCTTAAAGTAATTTTCAAGCCTCTCATAGTAGGTCGGGCTCACTTGACATCAATGTCAAGTGTGTAAGTGAGCCCAAAAGAGTTGGTTATTATATTTTATGGTTGCTTTTGTCAGGCACGCTCTTTGTAAAAACCACCATTTTCTAACTGACTTATCATACGTTGAGCGATCCAATCACTTTCTTGTTGGCCTGAAGTTTGAGGGTTAGCCTCTCTGTATAATAGCAGAGGACAGTTTAAAGCCACAATACAGTATAAAACTGCATCCTTTATTTGTTTTTTTTTTTAAACCTCTCCCAAATAAATCATTACAACAAAATCAACTCGTTTCGTTACCTCCTACAAATGCATACGTTCCTTTATCCTCTGCCGCAAGGGTACCCCAATCCAATCGAATGACCTTAAATGTGTAGTGTGATTTGATTTGAAAACTCCTTTGAAGACGTCTCTAGCCCCAGGTCATCCTTATTTGTAAAGATAATATCAGCAAACCAAAACAAATAACCCCATACGATACCCGAGGCATGTGTATTCATAATAACCCTTCTATGAATATGGCCTTTATATACCTTTATGAGGATAAGTTGTCTTGACCTATTCCAACAGATACCCTCACATATACAATGAGGATAAAATGAATCTCGTAGTTTGCTTAGGATCGTATTATCTACACAAAGGTCCCTTAAACGAATTTTCTTCAAAATTGAGTTATTCCTCTGAAATGTAGGTTACTGCGAGCGTTTATTTTTTCTCTCAAGCAAAGGATTTAAAAGTTTTTTTTTCTCTTCACGTAGCTTTTTCAATGAATGTCCTTCTTTATAAAGAAACGGAATAATTTTCCCAAATTCTGATTTGAAAAGAGTCGTTGAGTCAATTTGTACGGTCTGAAAATAAATGATAGTCGAATTGATGTCAATGTCAGAATCGACATATTTAATATGATTAGAGGTGAAGTGTCAATGGCTGGCTGATGAACAGGGTGAATTGAGTTTTGATGGGTAAATAAAGCTGTAGGTTGGTAGGGGCTTTTTAATTCACATAATAGTTAATGAACGTAAAATATATAGTTTGGTAGACTTTAAATCTCAGACGTTAATATAATATAAGATCAGTTTGTTTACTAAACAGCACAAAACTGTGCGTTTATATTTGTTTACTAAACAGCACAAAACTGTGCGTTTATATTTGGGTGGCATAGTCGACAGAAAATTAAGCTGGATGAAGTAGCTTTCTATACATGTAGCTGAATCTTCGGAATCAAAATTATAATTGATAGAAATTATTGATTTATGGAGTATACAGATTGGGATTATGTATGAAACGCGTTGTGGATACATCTTTTCCTTACAATTACTTGTGGGTTTTCAAAACCCCAAATGCGACAATTTCGACGATTAACGAAGCCATCAAGATAAAATTGTACTTCATCACTGAAGATGAAAAATCAGCGTCCACTTGTTGTTGTTCCAAAATCCATTCAGCGAACTCTCTTCGTGCTGGTCAGTAGTCTTTAGTTCTTGAGTCAATTGAACTTTGTAAGCATGAAGTTTCAAGTCTTTTGTGAGAATTTGCTGTAGAGAGCTTCTCGAAATGTCTAATTCTTGATTACAGGGACGAATTTATGTTCCTGGACTGTCCGTTATACTCTGGGAACAACTTCCATGTTTTCTGTTGAACGACTTTTGACAGTATACCCAGTGTATCTTAAATCATTAATTGATCCAGTCTCCCTGAATTTTTCAATTATTCTCCTCACAGTTAAAAAAAAAATACAAATTTTTGGCGCAACAGGCTCGTTAGTACCCAGGGCCTAGCTTTCTCACAACCATTCATGTGTGCGTGTGTACTTCTTGCACGATGGCGGGACCTCCTGTTTTATGCCGACTCCGAACGGCTAAGTTGAGATAAGCTATTCTTGACAATTGATACTACTCGGACGATTTGTCAGATCATCACGAGAGGAGGGCCAGTGAAAAATCATTTAGGTGTTGCTACGGCTGGGAATCGAACCCAGACTTTCTGCGCGGCAGTTCATCGCACTTACCATCGCACCACTGAGCCCTCATCATTCTCCTCACAGTTGATCATTTTAAATCACTTTGACGGCCATATTTTGTACGAAAATTGCGGACTGTATCTGACAAACCTTCATTATCAAATAATCTATAGCTAGAAAACTTTGTTAACCTTTTGCTTACACCTCAGACCTTTGCATTTAAAAATCTGTAACTAACAGCGCACTGCAAATCAGTTAGCTTTCATCATATATTTAGGCTCAGATGAAACCTTTGGGTGCAGTGCCTGCCCTAGTGGGTAGTACTTTGGACTACTAAGCAGAGGTTTTCTTTGAGGTTTGAAATCGGTGTAAGCTGGTGGTCCCAGAATCCATTCACCAAATCCATTCACCTGTATACTTACTTACTAAAGCTAGACGGGCAGGCCCTCATTTCCAGCAGCCTTGTTAAGTATAGATATTGCTTTCACTTCACTTGGGTCGGGTGGTTTGTAGTTTTGGCTGTTGCCAATATGGAATGGTTCGTTCAGCCTGATAGCGGTTTTAACCTCACAGTGTTTCGGTCATTCCATTCAACCACGTCCCTTATCTGTCCATCGTCCTCTGATTTTCCAACCTCCGTCGGCCGTAGACAAACTTCCTTTCTGTCGCTAGGAGGTCCATTGGGGTCACTTCTGCGACATCAAGGACAGCTGGTTCTGACTATGTGAGCTCTATGTGAGCTTGCTACGCGCAGAGCTCGGCGTCTGTGCACTGCTGGCATCGGCTTTCTGTCAGTTTCCTGTCAAATCCTTCATCCATAGAGGAGATTGGCATCTGCCTAAAGGAGCCTTTGTTTGAATGTCGTTCGACCGCCTATGTTCGCCATAAGCCTACTCAGTGACGCGGTCACTTTCTACAATCGTTCCGCCGCATTCCTGGTGCCAGAAAGTAAGTCTGGTGTTGATTGTCAAACCCAAATACTTCACAGCGTCTATGCTTCTAATTACCTCCTGGAAGATTTGGAAGTCGATTTGCATTGCAGCCTTCGGAGATTGTCCTTTGTGATGAAATAGTTTGGTTCCGGCCAAGTGTGGGTGTTAGCAATCTTGAGCTTAAGATGCATTTGTCAAATTTCGATCACTAGTCAAAGCATGAGAATTCCTTAATAAATCTGTTGGTCATATCGAATCCTCATCCAAATAATCCCGGTTTCTTCATGTGACTTTATGTGACTTCACGAAGTCGCCTGCAATCGGCAATTTTACTTGGATTTCTGATTGCCAGCTTACATATCTTTAATGTCATACTCTCGCTCTAGTTGATGGATTCTAAGCGTTCTCAGTCCGTTTTTGTTTCCTAACCCGAATAGCTTAAGACAAACGCTTATCCGCAGTTTCCATTATGTCAACAACTTTTCCAGCTTTTATAAGGTGCGATATCTTTGTTTCCTGTATCCTTCCCAACGATTCCATCTTTTTTTAATTACACCCGTAGACTCATTACGGTCCCAACTGTATATTGTTGCATTCGCAATGAATCATTGAAACCCCTTTTTTAAAGCTTCATAAGAATGGAAAACATTCCTCGATTATGTTGATTCACAATGAGGTAGCGCACAGCAGATTTGTATCTTCTCCGCGTATTTGCTTTCATAATTCTGTCGTGCATTTCGCATTGCAAATGGATTTTTGAAATGAGATTTATGTAAATTATAAATCTCACAATGTCATTAGCATTAGCGCGCAGCACTCGATGAAATTCCCATTTCGTCGTCCTACACACTGGAAGGCGGCAGCAGACAGCCTTTGTCTGAAACTCTGAAAACATCATTCACTGTAGCTGAATGTGGATGTGTACTGTTTTGTTTATAGCTGGTGCTGGATCTGACAGCAACTCGCTGGCTCAAAGGATATATTTACGACCAGAAGCAGGCGGCGCGGCGTAGATGCACAAGCTGATGGTTTTGCTTTGAATTGCAGATTTATAAGCACAATGTTCTCCCTAAAGCCTGCCTATCGAAAGATGAATGAGGTTTTATGGTAATTTGGACTCTCGGAATCGCTTTGATTTGATGATGGTGGCGGCGGCTGTTTCGATTGGTAAAATAGTGTGAGTAGGTAACTTGTTCCTTATTGCAAGCTTTAGCTGTTTTATTGGTCCTTTAATTAAATTGCAATTGAAAGAACGAATAAATGAGAAAATTTTATCCTTTTGCGGTAGTAAAATGGAGGATCTTGAAGAAGGAACGTTCTGTACTAATTAAATCTCTTGAAGGCTCTTAGGTGATTTGGGTCGTAATATATTTTTGAAAATACAATGACCCGTGTAGTTCGATATTTTGGTAACGAAAATATTTTTAACTCGTTAGTCAATTTACATTTACAATATTGTAGAGCAACATGTTCATTAGAACACCGGGGCAACCTTTTTTTTTTTACAAACATTCCTTTGTACGTGTGTATTTCTTGCAAAACGTGGACGTGTTTCGATATCTATTGATAATTTTAAATATATTTTCTGGCTTACCCTCTTTGAAAGCTACAGATTGATCTGCAGAACTCATAGCATTTTGAATGGGGGTAGAACGTGTAGTCTCATTTCTTCCATTTGAGGTGTTCATCTAAGTACATATATCTATATAGAGATTATAGAAACTCCTCGTATATCAGTAGAAGAAAGTCCTTACTCAAGGCCCAACCTTGAGAATGGTTCAGTTATTAATGGCGATACCGACCGTTATACAGCTATATGATCTGGATTATTTTTGACCCTGTCTATGTGCATATTGCGTGCGTAGCTAAATGCGAACATGTGAGGAAAGGCATAGGACCTAAAAAAATTTGGGATCGGAAACCATTGAGTTGGTTCACATGATAGCAGCTAATTGTCAATTTACTCATTTGAATCTTCGTATTTGACCACCCTAATCGCCCTTCCTTCTTGTTCTGAATCGGTTGTGCACCTTAGCACAAGAAGGTTAGAAGCCCACCTAAAAATGATCTTGTAGTCAATCAAATTTTCACACTTCGGCAGATCCTGGAAAAAACTGGGTCCAAATCGATACCCACCCACCAATCGATAGAGACGAACTATACAGAGCCATGTCTAGTTTTAGTATGCCGCCCAAACTCGTCCCTTTGTGTAGGATAACGAGGGAGAAATCTCGCTGCTCCATCACAGTCGGAAATGACTTCACCGATTCATTCGATACCAAAAAAGGATATAGGCAAGGCGATGCGCAGTCATGTAACTTTTTCAATTGGATTCTTGAGAGGATTGTGCAAAACTCCCGAGCCAACACCAGAGGCACAATTTTCCAAAAATCGGTGCAACTACTAGCATACGCCGACGATATCGACATCATTGGTAGGATTCTACGTTATGTCATAGCCACTGTCATAGCCAATGGGTTTAGCAGTAAATGAGGGTAAGACTAAGTATATGCTGTCAACACGAAAGGACACACGACATCGACGAATTGGATAGAACGTCACCATTGACACATAAAACATTGATGTAGTACGGGACTTTGTCTGACAAAAATATCTCGTCAGAAATCAAACGAAGAATTACTCTTGCCAATCGCTGTTTCTTCGGGCTAAGAAGGCAATTTAGTAGTAAAGCTCTCACTCGAACTACTAAGGAGATCCTATATAAGACCCTGATCATCGCAGTCCTGCTCTACGGCGCTGAAGCATGGACCGCATCAAAAGCGGATGAAGAAATCCTTGGTCGTTTCGAGAGAAAAATTCTTCGAAAAATCTTCGGTCCCTTTTGCGTTGACAGGCTATGGAGACGAAGATTCAACAAAGAACTATACGAGCTGTACAGCGACATACCCCTGGTCAAAAAAACTCCGCATTAGACGTTTAAGATGGCTAGGACATGTAAATCGAATGGACACCAATACTCCGGCTCGCAGAGTCTTCGATTCCCAGCCATACATCGGACGCAGTAGAGGAAGACCTCGCCTTAAGTGGTGCGCACAAGTATAAACCGACCTCAACCATCTTGGAGTGCGCAACTGGAGGCAGTTAGCTAAGGATCGGGCTAATTGGAGAGGGATATTGGTTGCGAGCTATGTTCATCCCGGACTGTAGTGTCGCTTAATTAAGCAAGTAATAGTAATTGTGAAGCCTAACCTGAGGATATATTCTGGTAATAGGACTGCTAGACTGTGTAGGAATTTCTTTTTTCGCAAACATGCCTATTTACTTTGATAGGATATGAAGAGGGAGACGAAACTACAATCAAGATCTTAACAAATTGCGAGCTGTACAGAGACATAGAACTTATAAAAAGACTACGCATTTGATGCTTAATATGATTGGGACATGAAGAGCTAATTGACAATATAATACTTGGATTCGTAGAGTCTTTGATTCCCGGAACGATGAAAGTCCTAAAGTTGCGCGCACAAGTATAGAAACCGACCTCAAGAAACTGAAGAAAGTTAGCTTAGAACCGGGATAATTGGAAATGCACGTTAGATGAGACCCAGGTTCAATCCAGACTGTATTAACTTACTTCCTAAGTTACGCTACGTTCCGGAATGTATCTTTGATTCAACATCATGCCTCTTCCATTAGCAAAGTCCTTAGCTGAATGCCTCCAGTTGCGCACTTTAAGTTAGGTGAGGTCGGTTTCTACTTGCGCGTCTTCAATTATTTGAATTTCGGTGAGCGCATACTTTCGCGTTTTGGTTCTGTGAATTGGCCTCAAAAATTGTGCAATTTAACGCCGCTTGACTACTTTCTGTGGGGATATGTGAAGTCGGTAGTCTACGCCGATAAGCCCGAAACTATTAACCACTTGGAGGACAACATTCGGCGCGTTATTGCCGATAAACAAATTTTGGGAAAATTAATCGAAAATAGGACCTCCAGATTAGACTACGTTCGAGCCCACCGTGGTGGTCATATGGCAGACATCATATTTAAATTATAATGCCAAAAGATTATCTTACGAATAAAGTAAATTTCATGCCAATTTAAAAAAAAAATCAAAGTTCTCTAAAAAACACTCTTTATAACCAAAAGGGGTATTATTTTCTTCCTGAAACGATTCGAGCGGAAAATAGTGTAATGGCTTGCAAAGTTTCACACTTTTTTTTGTTCCATATCAATTCTACAGCGCAAATTCATTTTAATTGCATTTTCCCCTTTTAAATTGGTTCTGAAAATTGCTTCTACCAATTCTGTCCATCACTTTCAACAACCAATTGGGTTACTATAGCGTTTGGCTATGAAATAGGATAACACACCCACCCCGTTATTAGTCCCAAATAGACATCCCTATCACATAAACACATTCCAGGGAAATAAACACCCGATATTTCAGTCCTAAAGTGCAAGGATAAATGTAATTAAATGTAAACCTCGGATGCCAAATGTTGTAAACAATTTCTTCTCGTTTCGCCAAAGAAAAAAAAAACCTTTCACAATATAACAACAAATTCCCAAAATAACAATTAATTGTCTGTCACACCATTATTCTGTTGTATTACATTACTCACTAAAACAATAGAAATCCATTACGGCCATCATAATCACACCTACATTCGTAAAGGGACAGAGTAAAACACACACACATCCACAAATTCTGAAAGGTTACTACTTAATTAGTCCTACAAAGATATTCGACGAAAAAAAAATACAAAAACAGAACCCAGAACCAGAGATTTCAACACCGAGAGCAGTAGTGTCGACATTAATTGGCCCTTCAGAGTCCTTTGTGTGCACAACAATCTCGAGAACAAATATGATTTTTCCCTTTCTCTCCCCTATACTTGTGTTTGTTTGTTTTTTTTGTTGCTCTTTTGTCCATTAATTCCTTTTCCAGCTGTCGTGCTAAAGCTAATTTCGCCAACATTCCTAGGGATGGGGAAATAGGAAGGAAAACAATCCCCCCGAGAGGAATGTTTGTACTGAGTACACGCCTCCCGTCAGGCACTCTCGCGTTTCCAAAAGGGCGCCACCGTAATAATTTCAAATTAATTTATTCAATTTCGACGGTAATTTTGTGCTATGCAGGACATGCTCACCAACACAACAACTCTTCGTGATTTCGGTCGGAGGAAATAAATTACAACTTATCGGGGCGACGCGCAAGAGGATGTAATTTATTAAAATAAATATTGGATCATGGTCCTTCGAGCGGCAGGCGTCGTGCTGTATCATCAGATTTTCGATAGGCATTTCCGTTAATAGTGCGGTTACAATGAAGTCATATGTGGGGCGGTACTGTATTGTGCTGAGCTGGCTAGTTGGCGATTAGTTATTTATGCAAATTTCCAATGAGCGTGGATACATTGAAGAGTATAATTAGGGGCTGCCATACTTGGAATTTGCTACAATTGTAGTGGCGGCACCTGTTGTCGATGACGGGTATCAACTATCTACATCGACAATGGGAGTCAACAAACTTTGGGAATCGTGAAAAGGTGGAACGTAAATAGATTTAGATTAGTCAGTCAAAGGATACAAGGATTTTCTATATGTGTATATTTATTTCGTGTGTATTTACAGTATTTCATCCACAAATGGCAACCCTTAGGCAAATGGTAGGCAATGCGATTACATGAAAACACAAACTGAGGATACCTACTAACTCCGTCTTTCAGCCTCCTCGCGGCAACAGTTGGATGCAATTACTTGTGCTGTGAACCCATGCGTAAAGTGTGAACCCTTGTGTAAAGTCTCGGTGACAGCAGATGAGAGTGGGGAAAGATATGTTCTCCCACTAAGACACATAGTGCTTTTCCTATAGATAAAGTGACCAACCTACATTAGCTAATTCGATATATAGGTATCAATCTCAAGGGCTGATTAACACCCCGAAAGACCCTACATCGAGTTTTAAGTTCTTCGTAAAGTCATGGCGGCAACAGATGATAGCGGGGTGTATGTCTTTTCACTAAGCCACGGCTTCATTATCTCAGACGGGAGCGAAGGAATTCCGAAGATCAAGTCAACAGTGGCGTCAACAACCCCAGTTAGGATATAGAACGTGAACAATTATTCTAAGCTGCTTTCACATACAGCAATAAAGCAGACATTATTAACATCCAGGGAATATGATGGTTTAGGCCGTGCCAAGGAAGGAAACTGTTACATCAACTACAGTCCCTGTTATAGTGATCAGAAACAGCGAACATCTTATGCTTCGAAGACATCAGCGAACTCACTTTAGCAATCCGCGTCAAAGGCATCTTCGTCAACATAAGTCTTTTATGCTTATTATTATAGGCTACTTGCGGAAATAAATGGCACCAAATGGTATCTGCATCTTGATATCTTTAATGGATCATGGAGATCTCCATATCAATTAATATTCAATATTCATTCAATATTCAATTGACGCCTACCTCAATGGATCCAAGGATATCCACCTAATCTCTGTTCACTTTCCGCAGACTATTTTTAATCAAGGTCCACTGACCCTATAACCAGGGATAATATTAAATATTTTACTTCTCGCTTTCTCTCTTCTCTCCCTAAATCAAAGGCATTTTGCCGATCATGTTGTAGATCTTTCAGCATACAGTTTTACTATGGCTACTTCCAGAAGGTGCATTCTATACTTTATTCCAACTAGTGCAGATGCGGCAGTGTATAGTTTTTATTACAATGATAGGCAGACGTGGACATGTATCGTCTAAATCTAATGAATTCAGGACCATAAGCATAACTATTTTTTTTCCAACGGATTGCATATATGCTAAGATCTATTAAATTTCAGACGGCACAAGGCAACACGCCATAGAGTGGAGCCATCTTTTCTATGTGTGGATACTCGTCAAACTGTTAGCCTCTGTAGATCGTGCTAGGTAGTGTCTTTTGCAGACGAATTGGTGATCTTAGTGTTTCCATCCCTGATCATGGAAAATGCTCTGAATACTGTGAGCATAAACTGTCAGCTATTAATCTAACAAGACTTTAATGGTGCTTTTTACCTCGGAGACCAAAGAACCAGCCTCTAATCTCCCATGCCTTAATGGACAAGCACTTTCACTCTCATCGATTGCTTAATATCTTGGAACTATCGCAAATACCAAGCCCTTGAAAAAAATAAAAACATTAAGTTAAGTTTCAACAAATCATGTAAATATAGCTTTCATGGCTTATGGGTGGGTGCAGTGGCATATTGGTTAGTGCAATGGACTACTAAGCGTCCCTGATTAAAGTTCCGAAAGACCCTGTATGGGCCGTTAACATAGATATAGATAAGAATTCTATATTTTTGTGCATAAAATTAAAGACTCATTAAGGCGTAGTTTTGATGATCCGATTTAGGTCAAATAAGTGCCATTTCGTTCTATAGCTTGTTGCCGTTATAAATGTAAATCCATTAAAGCTCCCTCATAGAATCTATCGTCCCTATTGACAATATAATGTGACACTGAAGCAACAAGCAACTCGCAATAGGAAACATGCGATATTATCGCTAAAAATTATTTTACATTGAATCAAATAAGAGGTCACACATTAAAGCAACTTTAAAACATATGAGAAGGCTACAATCCACTGTGCGGATCGTTGAATATCCTATCCCATCCTATCCTATCAATACATCCCCCCCCCTAATATCCCCAAAAAGTAGGCGTGGATAAAAACTTTACGGGATAAAATTAGAAAATGACATTGTGACAATGTACTGGTCACACAGATGATCATAATCTTTTATTGTTGGACATAAAACGACGTTTTTCTATTGCATATGCTATGGGGTAGGGCATGAAAATCGATTTGTTAAGGAAACGTCCCCAAAAAGTGGTCGTGGGCTAAAATGATCTATAGACAAAAAATGCATGTTAATATTGCTGATGATATGCATCAAAAACTTTTTCAAATATTTTAAAATTTGACAGACAATGATTTGTATGGTCGAAATATAGGTAATTACAGTAAACAAGCTGTATAAAAAATCATAATAATTGAATTCTCGATTTAGTTTTTTCTTCTGACTCTGTTAGTAGTGCAGTATTAGAATCTAGTACCAGTATTACGAACATAGACAAAAATCATCCTCCATTAGATATTTTTATTGACATAGGCGGACATCTGTACGAACATTCTGACTCATATGATCGTTCGTACTCTTTTGAATTTCGGAAAGCGAACTTTCAAAGGCTATCCGAAGAAATAATTCTTTCGAATGTTAATATTGACAGCCTCTCCAATTTAGAAGAAGCTGTTAACAAATTCTATCTTCTAATAAAAGATTGCATGGATAGAACTATCTCAGTCAAGCATTCTTAGAATGCTCAATTCCAGCATCTTTGGTACACGAAAGACCTTAAATCTCTTCGGAATATACGTAACCGGGCCTGGAATAATTTTGTTAAAAGTCAGAATCAATACGACTATGATAAGTACCTGAATTATTTTAAGGAATTCTCTGTGATGTCAAATAGTTTATATAATAGCTATATAGCCAATATGGAGAATGCTCTTAAAAGTGACCCAAAACGCTTTTGGGGTTTTGTCAATTCGAAGAGAAAAACGGATGGATATCCAGCCAACTTCTCTTACAATAATTCAAAAATATCGAGCTCTATTATTTTATCTAACTTATTCGCAGAGAATTCCAGTAAATCGTTTATTGATACCTCTCTCGTCTTAGACGAACAATATTTCAGTTATCTCAATGACTGTTCTCAAGTTAGTTTCAGCAACGTCACATCTGACGATGAGACAATAATTAAATATATCGCTTTATTAAATAATTACTATTCTGCTGGGCCCGATGGAATCCCACCAATAGTCGTAAAGCAATGCAATGATGCTCTTTTGCAATTTCCCAACTCAATGGAAAAATGCATTTATTACACCTGTTTTTAAAAAAGGTGAACGAGGAGACATTTCTAATTACAAACCTATTTCAAAACTCTCTTGCATTCCTAAGTTATTTGAACATATTAATTGTGATAAATTGGTATTCCTGTGTCGAAACATTATCTGTAAAGAGCGGCATGGCTTTGTAAAAAATCGGTCCACTGTCACAAATCTCTTAACTTTTATATATCATTGTTCCAATAGGTTGGAAAATAAAAAAGAGGTCGATTGTATATATACTGACTTTTCCAAAGCTTTTGACCAGTTATCACATAACATCATAATTTTTAAACTTAAGGCTTATGGTTTCCCTCCAGGTTTCATAAATTGGGTTCAATCATATCTCTCACTAAGAACTTATCAGGTAAAATTTAGAGCCTCTGAATCCAACCCTTTTGTTGCCCAATCTGGAGTACCCCAAGGTAGTCATTTAGGCCCTATCTTATTTATTCTTGCTCTTAACAATGCAAAAGCTTGTATTCGAGAGAGCAAAATACTGATATATGCTGATCACATGAAAATTTTCAAATGTGTAGGTGATCTAAGCGATTCGCTTTCACTTCAAACTGATTTAAATAGCTTTACAACATGGTGTTTTAAAAACGGTTTGAATCTGAACCCCACTAAGTGCCAGCATATGTCATTTTCACGAAAACGTATTCCGTCCAATTTTAGTTATACTCTGTCGGGGCACACTCTCTGTCGTGTAGACAGTTTTAAAGATCTTGGTGTTTATTTTGATCCTAAATTGGAGTTTAATAAACATATAAACGCTATTGTGAATATTGTGGGATTTATAAAAAGGTGGTCAAAAGAGTTCAATGATCCTTATGTCACCCTTTCGTTATATAATTGTCTAGTTCGCCCTCACTTGGAGTATGCCTCACAGGTGTGGACACCCTTCTATGTCGTTCATTCAAATAGAATTGAGGCAGTCCAACGTAAATTTATAAGATTTGCTTTGAGAGGACTTCCATGGGATGATGTACACAATTTGCCTCCGTATAGGTGTCGAATTAAACTACTGCAGTTGTTGCCTTTGTCTCAACGTAGACTTAACAATGACATGGTCTTCTTACACCAAATATTATCAGGACAAATAGATGCTCCTGATCTTTTAAGTGCTATTGGTTTTAATACCCGTGGAGGTTCCTATAACCTTCGTAGACTAAATAGTTTACATATACCTAATCATAAATACAACTATGGTATGCATGAGGCTATAAGTCGCATGAGTAGAGTTTACAATAAAAATAGCGATGTAGTTGAACTGCATGTTAGTAAAAGTAGCTTAAAAAACACTTTGCGTAATTGTATTCTAGAGTCGTTATAACTGTATGTATATTTTTTTTTGTTTTGTTAATTATACAAAAATAAAGTTTAATTTCATCGTTTATTGATTTTGTTAGTGACGTCAAAATAACTTCTGTGTTTTGTTATGTCCCACTAACAAATGCACTAAATGATGAGCCGGTGGATGCATTTTATATGCTGTGGCAAATCTCTGATCGTAGATTCATTGGTCTCACAATATCGAAAAACTCAATGCCAAGGATATCCCATAAAATAATAAAGCATATCATCTGAGATTATAGATCAACATACTAAGGTAACCTGTCTTTGTAGCAACCTGGGATTTCATCAAGTATTTTATTGCAAAAAAAAATAATTTTTAGAAGCAAAGTCTCAAATCAGTTTTCGAAAATCCACACGTTTTTATTGTTTAATTTTCGAGAGGATGTCTATAAATAAAATGCGCGTACTTTGGCAAAATTTAAAAAAAAAGTAAAGAGCCATTGGAAGTCTGAAGGAATAACAAAGACTTTCGACGTAAGATGCCACAAAGTGTGAATGAGTGAGTACAGAGCTAACAAAATGAATGTTTATAAGCGTTTTTTCCGTGCTTTTATTATATGTTTGTATAAATAATTTCGTAATTAGCTTTTGAGTGGTTTAAAGCAGGCGGGAGCTAATGAATTATGGGTCTATTCGATTTCTGGAGTGAGTGGGTGAATGATGAGTAATTGGAGATGGAATGCGGGCGTATTCAATTACGTTTAAATTGGATAAACATTCCCACCAAATGGGCGGTTGGATGACGTAAATGTGTCTGACCCTTAGAGGGAAATATTTACAAATAATAAACATTTTGGTTTTAATTAAATGTTAGCATATTGTACCACCAGCTTTAAAGATTCAGTGGTATGTTTATCTCAGTTTGATGTAAACTTTTCCACAACTGACGTAAAATGCTATCAAAATATAGAATCGTGGTAGACGCTCAATTTATCATTCGTGTTTATCTCATACAATTTTTTTGCAGAAATTTCAATATAATTTAAATAAAAAAAATTAAATAGTTTACATGCTTTCTATATTTACAATCGAAGCCGTGTTATTGTTACTTTGGGTACACATTAATTGCACTTATTTTACCAGCAAGTGATAACCATCGGATACTGGTCTCATACAAAACGGATTTGACTTGCTCATTTTATAAGTGAGAGTGTTGATAACAAGACGAAAAACAGAGCAACACTATAAAAAGCCTGGCACGGAATATCCAGCCTGCTGTCCTCAGGTCAACACATGGGAGTGGACCTCCAGGTTGGTGGCTGTGCTTTGGGCTAACTACTAACTAACTAAAAAAAACAGACAACGAAGTTGTTCGTGTCTCCACTTGGAATTTGCGAACATTTGAAAAGAGGTGCAGCCGAACAAGGGAAGAAACCCTATACTGCTTTAAAGTAGATATTACTGCCATCCAGTAAATACGATGGGGTGGATCCTGCAAAAAAGAGGATGGAAAACTTTGACATCTACTACGGTCTGTGTTATAGTGAACAGAAACAGCGACTATTGAGATGTGGGTTTGCCAGGATTAGGCAAGTAGTCTAAATTTAAGAACATTAGCCCTATATGGGCTTACGGTCCGACAGAGGAAAAAGATAATATAGTGAGAGACTGCTTCTACGAGCTCCTTGACAAAATCTATGAGCGACTACCGAAATACGATGTTACAATCTTGAAGTAAAATTTGAACGCAATTGTAGAAAGAGAAGACATCTGACATCGGGCAACGGAGTTAGGCTAATTGACAGCTAATAGAGAGAAAACGGTTTCCTCACTTTGATAAACATATTCCATATGACGGTCTCCAGATTAACGAACGGCCAATCAAATTGATTTAATTGCAATAGATACGAGGCACGCATTCAGTATTTTGGATGTCCGAACATTCAGAGGGGTTAACATCAATTACCTTTGAAGCCAAGTTAAGAATTCGGATATCCCCATACGCCACAATTTTCAATATTGGCGACGACAGCAAAACTACCAACCGTCCGTTAAGTAAAGATAGCAATATCTAAAGATTAACAAGGCTACCGGAAATGACGGCCTACCCGACAAGCTTTATAAAGCTGGCGGAGATGACTTCCCAACGCGAAATTAGATCGGATAACAGTATGCCTGAAGAACGGAACCTCAGCGTCGTTTGCTCGATCCACAAAAAAGGAGACCCGCATTAGATCTCACAGGATCTTCGATTCATAGCCAAACGTCAGACTTCCCTGGAGGTAGACGGATTTCTTGCTCTATCTCTCAAGGATGTTGTTGGATGCGTTCGACCATCTGGAGATCGCCAGGTTGCTTTGTGTATTCGAAGTCGTGGGAACCTAGTGCTGCTGATAACCGCATTACACGCATTGCTGCCGCGAAGTCTGTTCGTGGGAAGTCTTTATCTGTTGTCGTTTTGTCGAAGCTGCATTGAAGTACGATTTTCACATGGTTTTCATAAAATTCCTCCTTGATAGGGTCTTCAGTTTCATCGGTAGGGGCGTGTGCACATATAAATCTGATGTTGAAAAACGTTGCTCTGATGCTGATCACAGCCAGGCGATCAAGTCGATTATTCTTGACCTAAGTCAGCACCCTACAATGTATCCGCATCCGAATTCCGAATATGTGTGGCAGCTGTAAAAAATGATTGATTTAATGTACCTAAAATTGAAGGCGAAAAATAAGCAAAAGTCCTAAGCAACACAGCAGATATTACTGCCAGGAAATACGATGGGATTGGCCGGGTAAATGAAAAATAAAAATTTGTGATATTTACTACGATCCAAGTTGAAAAGTGAAGTATCAGTGACTATTCTAATAAAGATTTGTATTTTGTGACAGACTAGACAGAAAAAATCGTATGTTCCGAATATATCTGCGAACTCATTGTAACAACTATGACCAATGTGAACGGAGGAAAATTAACATTGATTAGGACTATTTCTATGATCATATTTGCGGCTACCAAAGTGCAGTCTATAGGAAAAAAGGACGTCCTTAGCAGTTTTGTTGGAAAACGGATATAGACTCTCTGAATTCGCTGCGGAACGCATTGACATTTTAGTCAGGGGATGGTTTCATCACGTTGCTATCCAGGAGGAATTTCCAGACCTATAATCGAACACATGGTCCGTGTGTTCATCTATTGGGATCAATAGATGATAACAACGACTCGGAAAATTTCCCTGTTGCGTCCAATTTAAATCTGCGGATATTCAATAAGCCACAACACCAGCAATATTTCAATCGCAAGAGAGCAATACTATCCCACCAGCAATTTGTTATACCGACAAGAAAACCTAGGTTTAACGAAGAATTTCGACAGATCATAGCTAAGGATACAAAGCAATTCTGCAGGCTACTAAAAAGCTCCTAAAAAGCTACAATTGGTTTATAATATTTAATATTTGCACTTTGTCAGATCCTGAAAAAAACCATGAAGACTATATCGATTTGAAACTACCATGTATAGAGACGAATAATGCAGTTACAAACCTCACTCGACCTAATAAGAATATCCTTTATACGACCCTGATCATCCCAGTCCTTCTATCGCCAAAGCATTGATGGTATCAAAATCCGACAAAAACATTCTTGGTCGTTTGGAGCTAAAAATTCTTTGAAGAAACTTCGATAGACAGGCTAGGGAGACGAAGACTCAACCAAGAGCTTTACGAGTTGTACAGCGACATGCCCCTAGTCGCTCAACTTCGCATTGGACGTTTAAGATGGCTAGATATGTAGAACGAATGGACACCAATACTCCATCTCGCAGAGGCTTTGATTTCCCGCCAGACATCTGATACAGTAGAGAAAGACATCTCCTTAAGTCCGGAGGCAGTTAGCTAAGGAACGGTCTACTTGGAGATGCATATTGGTTGAGGCCCAGGTTAATTTTGGACTGTAGCGCCACTTAACACACGCACGATTTCTGTAAAAGCTGCAGAGGTAAGAAGAAAGAACAAACAATAGAACGTTGCATTTGGCCCTCTCTCTCCTAAAAAACGAGTTGTCGTGAGTACTTCAGCAATTTAAACGATCTGAACTAAGTCAGTCAGATTTGAAATTCTTTGGTTTAAGCGCATCATTTTATTAAGGACCTCTCCAACAAACAAACAAATAACACCGTCCAAAGATTAACTTGATCAAAGTAACCCTTAAAGAAAATACAGATTCTTTAATAATCATCCAGCTCCCAAGTGGTACTTTATACGTCTAATGTTTGACCTTCTTAAAGCCATTTTGACAATATTATCGCCACAAATCCACTTAAAGACTTTTCTTGGATTTCTTCCAATCATTCCAAAGATACTCTCACATGCCACACACTTCCACCTGTGTAAGTGCTCTTTATTTGCCATTCAATGAGGCGGCTTCAGCCTTATTAACACTTCGGCTTGACAACACTAGATATGACAATCCCCAAGACATTCGTTGTGATTTGAATGCTTTAAATATGTATACCGGTGATGGCTCTTATCTCAAACCCTAGTTTGCATTCTTCTTCATTTTTCTTTTTCCTGCTCTTTGTTAACTTTGCCTTTCGTCGTTTCTTCGTCATTTCGAAGGCTTTCCTTTGTACTTATGCAAATTAAATCTTCTCCACATAAATGGGTTGGCATCATCTCTTTTTTCTGCCCTTTGTCAATGTCACATAAGCTACTGCTGAGTGTTGAATGTGTCTGGGAAAGGGTACGATAGAATCTATTTTATAAAATCCTTCACCACGTCACATTGTGCGCAGATCCTTTCCAGAGTTAGAAGTGAATTTTTCGACTCAAAACTCTAAATGTCTTATTTTTCCCTTGCAAAAATCTCCAACAATCGGAGAATGCCCCTTCATTTAGCTCCTCGTCTTAAAATGTATGTTTCGATTCTCCCTGACAAAAAGGGGGACGACGCGACGGGACTCTACCTGACATTAACGGTGAAAATTTGCAGCAACTTCATGAATTTCTATTCGAAGGTAAATATCGGGTTTTCGGTGGAAATTCCCTATTCGTCGGTTGTTGGTGCATGAATTCCGGAAGCAATTTCCATTCTACCCAGGTGATGAGATTCAATGATGGCAGAGTGTGCAACGGTGAAAGCACTGTTAAGCACACCGTCGTCTGATATCGAATCGGTGATGGTGGTGGCGCGTCGGCGAGGGTGCAACAATTTGTGGTTTTCTGATGGATAGAGCGACGCGGGACGATGATACGGTATGCTGTGGCTGACGGTTGGTAGTTTATACACGTCGAGGTGACAATGAAGGATACGACTTGGTACCACTTGTGGTGGGAAGTTATCCAACTTTCTTTTTGCAGGAATCTCACTTTCCACATCGATCTGTTTTTTTTGTTTAAAGCTCCAGAACGATTAAGGATACATAACCTTTTCGAATTAAATCCTTGAGCGGGTAAATCAATTTAATTTTTCTAGGGAAAGGTGAATAAGCTGATAAGGATATATAGCGTCGAATGGATTGATTCAGATTGTATGGGTAGCTGTGTGATTAATTTTCCCCATTCGAAGCGATTTAGTTAACTCGTCTGTTTTGCATTTAAATTGTGACGGATGAAGGCAAGGGGGCACAAGAAAGTCCCAAAATGCAGTGAATCAAATTTAATGAAAGCGTAGACACAAGTTTCACCTTGCTGGTCCTTGGTATAGAAGAGATGCCTGGCTGTGAATATGATATTCCTAAGAATAATGTGATGAGATTCTGGTGTGTAGGTGGGTTTTACCTGCATAGGTTGGTCTTATTTGTAAATTAATGTTTACGGTCCATGAAGTCGGTAGTTTATTCTTTGTTGAGTCACTGAGCTGATTTGTCAACTTAGGGAGAACTATGCTAATGAGACCTTGAAAATGTAGCTCATGTTACAATGTTATATATTCCACATCAAGACAGCTTGGTGATAGCTTTTAACCTTTTGATACAATAATCCACTAAAGCACCCAGATGTCTTAACTGCTTCGTAAGTTCGTCGTGGTATATAAAATATCTTCAGGCGTCAAATACTCGTAAAATATATTGATGTGATAAAAAAGCAGCGCAGAAGGATGTAAAAAGGAAAATAAAGATTTTCTCCTTCTAAACAATATCCGAACGTTTACCTGAAATCTTAGAAAGGCCGTAGGGTAGTCGAAATATATATTGAACCCGTTTTTTGTTGGAGGTTGTGAATATCTGTCTGTGAGAGCATTCAGGCTCAACTAATGCTCTATTCACTATTAAAGGATTGGGACTTTTTTACGGTACATATTTTTCTCGAATACTTACTTGATCCGATTATTTTGTGAAAAGAAATCGAAATCGAGATTTTTATAGGCGATGATGGTGAAGTCCAAACAAGTTGTAGTGCCAATTCTGTTTGTCAGGCTGTGAGTGCATCTGTAAGTTAAACGGGTGGATGGATTTGATTCAAATTATATAATTTAGACTCACGTAGCAATGCCTAAAGTATTTTTTGAAGCTGGCGTTATGGGTCAAAACGAATGGAAGCTCACAAGCTTAAGGAGTTCTAGCCAACAAAATTGAGGTGGACCTATAATGCTTCAGAACCGCCCTGAGATTATGCATACATATCTTTTTTTTATTATTGTTGCAGATTTTATACTTACATACTTAACGGACTGCCGACCCGTTGGGGGTCTCTGCCTGAGACAACACAACCTTTGAATCCTCTTCACGTTGCTGCCAGTTAAATGAACCCGGAGGTTCGGTCTTCCTTGTAGCCTCGAACCTGAAGGTTGCAATTTAAAAAATGTTTTGACTGGAGCATTATGCCCATATGTTTTTATCGTTTGTACCACTTTCACATCTCTGTATCTTCTCCTTCATTCGCCTTCCTTACATACAGGATCAAAGAAGAATTTTCTTTCAAAAATTACTAATAATTGCTCCGCTTTCCTGCTTATCGTTCAGTAAATTAGGACTGGTAGGATTAGGGTCTAGTAGAACAAGCGTTTGAACTTTCGGGTTAAGAGTGTTGATCCAATTTGTTTTGCTGAACCGAAATAGCATCGGTTTCCAACGGCCAGTCTTTGTGTCTTTGTCGTATCTCCACTATAGTATCATTCGTGGGGCTTATCTTGACTCCGAAGTAGATTAACTCTTTAACTATCCCTAAATAGTATTGCTATCAACAGTGATAGTTTGTCCAACTATGTTTCATAATAGCATATAATTTGTCACGTCCTCGTTAACAAGAAGACCAACGCGTTTCGCCTGCACGATGGGAGCGACCAATGAAATCGATGTCGCCTGCGTTCCCCAGTAGCTGAACGGAATTAATGAAGATGGTATCTACCTTCCGTATACTCCTCTTCTACGAACTATCTGTTCCAGCATGAGATTGAAGTAATAGAATGATTGTGTTTCTCCTTTTCGGAATCTGGTACATGATTGGAAGAGTTCGGATAACTTCGGCTACTTTTTTGATGATATGCGATATTGTATCCACTGGGTGTTGATATTGGTAGGAGGATGAGAGCACAGCGGTGAGTCTCTCACTCAGTTGTTGTTTGTAGACTCTGGCAGTCTCCGATTCATTAAGGGGATCAACGTAAATCACTTTTATTGTCGTTTCGTGGAGTCTGTGCTTTCCAATTAACCCGCCAATGATGTTTTCCTTACCGATTTTCGGAATGAAGTCCCCTAGCAAGATTGTATTCCGCACATGCTCCGTCTAGGAGGTCATAAAATTCCTCCTTGATAGGGTCTTCAATCTTATCGGTAGGGGCGTTTGCGCATTAAAGGCTGATGTCTTAGAACGTTGCTCTGATGCGGATCACAGCCAGGCGACTAACTGGCTTAAAGTCGATTACCCTTGTGCCGGCTGCCCACAGTGTGCGTACGTTCCAGGTACAAAATTGTAAGTCGTTGTCCGTGGTCGTCAAGGGTCTGGTTGATATTTGGGGGAATCCATTATCCGAGGCTGTTGTCTCTCTCATAACTTCCTTTTTTATAAGTGGTTGTAAGGAAGTGACTCTGGCAGCACAACCCACAATCTGTAGGGCGTTTTTTAATTCATTAGATACCCCTCTAGCACGGGGCCATCAGTATCACGGGATTTAGCTCTGCCGTAGGCCTTTTTGCTCAATTGCAAACATCTCTATTCAAGGGGCCCGACTAATGCTTAAGATTCCTATATGACCTGTTGTCCGAATATGTCGAATACGTCACCCCATACTCCATCTTGGGAACTCTTCCACTGCCCTATTTTAAAAGGACTTTCGGTTTATGGAACAGATTTGTTCGCATTTTAGCAGGTGTGCAGCAATAGCGATAATATGCGTGTCGTTTGAATTAGTCGCTGTTAGAGTACTATCATACTGAAAACTAAAAATGCGATTATTTGATGTCCTCAAATTTTTATTATTGTGCAGTAGGAATAGAGTGAGCAAGAGAATTGATCTTTGAGGTACGCCTGCGTTTATACAGAATGTATGTGAGGAAACGGATCTACCACTCTTTTGAAGAAAGCTATTTGGGAAAGTACGTATGCTGTCAATTTAGCTAGCAAATCCCTATGTCAAACTCGATCGAAATGTATATCTCTCAAAAGAAAGTGTCCGCACTAATAGCGTAATGATGATGGTAAAGGAATATCTAAGACCTCTTTTCTGTACCTCTTAAAAAGCATTTGTTGCATAGTGGATATATGGTATGTGGATATATATATCACTCAATACTTTTAGGAATTAAAGCTTGACTACCCATATCGTATCGTAGACCTTGCCTTTGAAGGTTATTTTATGGCGCTCAAGAAGATACTTTATCTTCCCATGACACCAGACTTGAAACGTAGCTTCCATTCTCTTCCGTTCTTTTCACAATAACTGTCACACCTATTCACCTGTAATGCACCTCTGACTTATGACCTCAATCAATGTTAAGGTGTACTGTAACCCAAATTTTCTTCGAATAATTCACCATAAAACAACGTCAAGCTCTGATGTAATTCCCTCGTCTGGATTGTTTATGTGCATGTCTCTGACAAGGGCGACGCTACGGTCACCCTGACAATCATCAATCTTATTTTGTTATTACAAGAGAGCGCGACAGCGACCCACCACCCTGTATAAATGTGTTAACGTTGACGCTGACTCGCCTGGACTGCTTCAGGACACTATAAGTAGATGCAACACTCTCGATGGGGATTCGAATACCCACAAGGATAAACAAAGTCGATGAAATGAATATGCAACAGTGAACTGAATTATCCGCTGGTAAAGGGATATTTGCGAAGATTGTTGGACAGAAAAAAAGGATGTCAAGGATATAGGGAGTGTGAATTTTTTGTTATTCTCCTCCAACAACTCCACCCACAACTATCGACAGAATAACTCCAATGACTTAGTACTTTCCGTTGATTTATTTGTCTGGCAGTGTTGCTTAGGAATAGCATATGAGGGTAGCGGCGAGGATTCCATTGTACGTGTCTTTCTATATATCTGTTTTCTGGATTATGGACATTGAGGGGAAACAGTTAGATGCCATTTTGGTATCTGCAGCGAGCCACCAACTAATGCCTTGGTCAGGATGCGTGGTCTGTTGTTTCTTTTGAAGTTTGGTCTCGGTTTAGATGGGGGCATCAAGGATTTATGGTGATCCCTCTCCTGCCTCGCATGGTTTTTTTTATTTATTTTTATAAATGTGCGAGGGAGCGGATGGTCCCTTATTGATTTGTTTTCATTGTGGGAATGCGTACTCTGCAGTTCTAAAATTAATCAGGATGATAGTGGAAAATGTTGGGTGTACGAGGGGCAGTTTGCGGATAAAACGGGAAGAATGAACTTGCTGTTTTGAAATATGAACGAGAATTATCTATGAAATGGTCGTATACTTGAGCTAGAGAGACGATTAAACTTTGGGTCTGTCGGGGATTACTTTTCATTGGTTTGGACGTGGGAATTTATGATATAGTGCGGGTGAAGTTGTAGGGATCGTTTAGTCATAGAATTTATTATTATAAATAAACCTTAATAGGCATTTAAAACAGTTTGACAACCACCTGACAAATGGAGAATTTTTGCTTTTCAAGCATTCTGGTTTATGTCTCCGATGACTACCACTTTTATTCACCACTATATTGTTGTGTGTGGTAAAAATATTCACGCACACTATCAATAGGCCATGCGAAGCCGAGCGATGCTGCACAGTGGATGTGATTAAAATAAAAACGGTCTTAAAATAACGCTTCTAGCGGACAAACAAGAAGTCAATAAAAGCCTCGGCGAGCGTCGCTCGTGGCCTGTTTTTAGTTTGGTTTGCTAGTGCGTGGTAGTCAACGTTATAACTTCAGTAATCGGTTAAGTCGCAACTGTACCCTTTATATGCTTTGTGCATTGAGTTGCATAGGCTTCAGTGAACGAAATTCCTGATTTATCCCCATTACGTGATGTAAAATTCGTAAGAACAAATAAAGTACATTGAGTGATATTTAGAGAAAACTTTGTAAATTTCAACTGTGATCGAGGAAAAAAAATCTATTAACATAAATAAAGCCAAAAAGTTAAAACATTAAACTTTTAAAAATAAGTGCCTTTTCCGACTAACCATGAACCACAAAATCAGTTGGAGGTGGAAAGTAAATTTGGTTTAGAACAAAAAAAATTTAAACCCACAAAAAAAAAAATACGCATGCGAATGCTAATCCCCAAAAGCAAAAAAAAAACAATAAAGAGGAGAGAAAAAAAAAACCCATGCAAGCTATCAGCTAGCATACCTAAAGCAAGCCAAATTCGCCAGTCAGAGCGTTATTGTTATCACATTATATCACATTATTATTGTGTATCACATTAAGAGTTGCATACCCATCGACGACCCCTGCGAAGGTTAATAAATGTGATAGAATGCATTACGCCCGTCCCCTCCCACTTCGACAACATCGATTCCACATGGAACACGTCATCAAATATATCAATCGATTGACAGCGTAATTAATAAACGATCGCGTGAAGTATTTTGACGTCATCATCGTTACCAAGGATAAGCAGTACGGCCAGCCCGCTAAGGCGCTAATCATCAGCGATCGAGTGCCCTCGTCCCCCCCACACTATTATCCCTTCCCTCAGGAAACGCAACCACCCGACGTCATATACACTCCCGTGGTACATCAGTGATACGCGGCATCAATCTGGGATTTATTTATACATAATATATGTATGTGCCTGTGTGGCTGGTCTCAGCATTCCAACAACATAGGGAGTTTGTACCAGAACCAAACGTCAGCCAAAAAAACACCACCCATCGACACCAGTCTCATCGAACGTTAAGCAGATTTGTTGTAAAGGGAGTTATTAGGTTATGTATTGAGTTGTTGATTATTTTGTCTGTAGTTCGCTATTTAAATGTGCATAAAAAAAAAATTTTTGTATATTACCTCTAGCTATACGTCATCAAACTTCAAATCATATGTGCGCCTTGCCATAATAAACCACGGGCTGGAGTACATTGTGCACAACGTCCCCCTCTCCCCTGGGCAACACAGAACGCGAAATTTTTAAATGATCGGTAAGTGATCTTGTGTTTTCATTTTTTTTTATGTACCTAAATAAAAGCGAACCGTACGTAGGTCAGTTATTACAGTGCAATTATAGATTGACAATATTGATTTGCTTAACCGCCTTATGCGGTATACCTATTGTTTTTTTTATTAAACGTCAATAACTATTGTTCGAGCATAAACAAATTCCAATCGATTTGCTTTCTGGTTGACAACATTTTTGTTGGTAGATATAGTATAAATGCTATTGACTATTTTTCTTTAAGAGTTTGAATTTGAATTTGGAAAAATTGTCCTAATGGACAAAAGATTAAAAGATCATATGTAAAGTAAATATACATATATTGAAAACGAATATATGAATGATAGTATCTAATTAGATCGCATTTTATAATGAATTTAATTGTAGTTATATGAAATTTTATTCCTGTTATGATAGTTTTAATATTTCGACTACGAGTACTACTATCGATATTTTTTTCTTTTAATTTTGGAGGTATAGAACAAAAGAAAAATACCAAAATATTAATTCTTTTAATTTGATTTCTAAATAGAAGTACTTATTTTATTTTAGTTTATTATTCTCCCTACATTAAAACCTTGTGTTAACATGAACTTAAATTTGCATTTTTTCTATGGGTTCAATTAATCCAATTTTTTCGTATGGTTTGGTTTGGCAGATAAACGCTGTTGTGGAATGATCTGTTCTTTCTTCGGAATTTTATTGGGAAGTGAGTTTTTGAAGATTATGGGATTTGTGTAGATTTTCCATTTAGGTGGGTGTGATGACGCGTAAGGTAAGGATGACTTGTTTTAGAGCTTAGATTATTTTTGAGATTTTTGTTAGGGGCTACCATTAACATCGAGTGGCGTGGTAGCCATGGTATATCGCGATTGGCGAACGTAATCGCGATGAGGGTGGGTACACTCAAGTGAACATTTACCATCGACCGTTCACTTTCCACTAGCATTTCTTTGAATAAACACGCATTTCAGAAATAGGATCATTTTGCGCCTCGCAACTATATAACCTAAATCAGATCACAACACCTTTTCTGAGGCATGGAAATACGTAACACTCGTTCAGTGTTAAAGCAGCAAGAACCCCCCCCCATTCCGACGAGCTAGGACGCGCATGTGCTAGCATGCCTCTCGCTGCAGAAACCTGAACACCCTTTCGTATTAGCTGCCCGGACTGGCCTTTAGATCCTGTAGCCTGGGGGTCATAAGGGTGGCAAACAATACGAAAGGTAAAAAGGAAACATTGGGTCGAAATTTCATCACGCTCATTTATGAGCGAATATTTAAGGTACGACCTGGGTAGTTCAACTTTATAAGAAGTAGCACGTTCCGGTAGAGGTTGAATTGCTCCACCATTTCCTCATTCTTCCCAACTAATAGCTATTGACTATTAGGAACCTGGGATGTTTCGTTACAGGTGGCGCCCAACGTGGGGCCCGAATTGTTCCAAGATTTCTGAATTTGTTGTATGTTTTTTTTTTGTATTTTCAAGCTTAAATATTGTTGGTACTTTTTCGGTAAATTCATAAATTCATTTTTGTTTGTGAACACCATATCTTGTCCGATAGATAGTTGTGACTTATATACTATTTAGCTCTGTTGCAAGAGGGTGTAGCACAACGGTTTTTATGTGTTGGGTATTCCAGCCATTCATCCGATTGAGTCGATATTTTGAAGACGGTTCAAGGTCTGTAGTGAATGCTGGCTGCCTAATGCATTACATGTAAGTGATAGGTACTGTTGTCCGATAGTGAAGATGATTATACTTTCACTATTCCTGTCGCTACGCTACCAAAAGCATAATCGCGAACATTTATGAAGCATCGATAAAGCCAAGAGGACTGTCTAGCGAATTAGTCTCATAGAAGTAGACTCGTACTACTGCACTACCCGGGACTTTTTACCAACAAAGCATTTTTAAAATCATCAACTACATTTTTAATCGTAAAGGTTTTTTTTTCACATCGAACTGCTGTAGTGGAATATAATCTTTTAGCAGTCATCCTTTACTTAAACTAGATCATCACATCCACCTAATATTTTATGATATATAGATAGAAGTACAGATCTTTTATTCAGCTTTATTGAATTAACTTTTCATTATTATAAATTCATCTTTTTGCTGAAATCGACAAAATTGATTCGAGAATTTTTTTTAAACATTTTTGTTTTTTTTATATATATATATTTTTTTGAACGACTTTTGAAATTTTTGTTTGCCATTATTCGGATTAAATCGATCTTCTAGGTAAATAAAAGTCAATACTTTTTTCAATAGTTTTTCTGGGTAATACAAATAGTTACCATACTTATACTTTTTACCTTTTTGTATTTCGAATTGTTTTCGGAGATACACGAATTTAACTGATATTTAGTATCACTACGAATATCCCTGTTTTTCAATTTTTATTGCTGAAAATTACATAGTCACTGATGTCTGACCGCAAAAAGCGAACCACGATATCAAATTATTCTCTTCGCCAACTGAAAAACCGATTAAACGTATCGGGAGTTTCTAGTGGAGCCAATACTTTACCGCCTGAACAACTTGGAAAGGATACTTCTTCGCCAAAAGCAAACATGGCAACCAACTCGAAAAGGGTAAACACGCCAACCCATTCTTCCAATGTAGAAAGTCAACCTGAAGTACACCAAGAAGGTTCTGATACTGAGGGAGATGTAGATGGAAGCGAAGGAGAACAACTATCTCAGTATGTTCAGGAGGTCGTTACGGCAACGATTGGTCTCAATCGTGCTGATGACTTGCGATGCATCAGAGAGGAGCTAGAGAAAAGTAGAGTTTCCATTCGCGAAGAGGTAGCCTCTGTAGTGCGCAATCTTCTTCGTGCTCCCACGCCTCAAGCAAGCTCTGAACCCAGCCGTGGTCGAGCAACCCCTCAAAGACCAACTATTCCGGTGGGACATATTCCCCACCAAAATTTAACAACAAATAATGAACCGACAGGCAGTGCTAATGCAGGGAGGAATAATGCGGACAACTTTTTGGCTCAGATAAGCAACCTGAACCTTAATGATAATTCTCCCCGAGCTTCATATCCTAACTCCAATTCGAATGGTCCATCTTCATCAAACTTTACATCCCACCATTTTCACAAATGGGGCATCAAGTTTGATAGCCGAAACATGACAATTGACGACTTTTTGTTTCGTTTAGACAGAGTGAGGGAAGGTTATGGAGTCTCTTGGGAAGAAGTAGTCCTTAACTTTCACCAATTTCTAACAGGTCCGGCAGAGACTTGGTTTTGGGTGTTTCTAAAATCAAACCCACAAGTAACTTGGCCAGTACTGCAAATTGCTTTAATAGACCAGTTTCGAGGACTTGAGTCAGACTCGGAACTGTCTCGCAAAATGTCAGACCGTCATCAAGAATTTTCCGAATCCTTTGATGATTTCTATACAGCAATTTTGCAGATGAATTCACGTCTGAGATACCCCAAGCATAATAGGGAAATTATTGAAATTTTGAAGCAAAACGTTCACAAAAGAATCGGACAGCATATCATAACCTTCCAGACCGATAGTCTGCAAGAGATGGTATATGTCTGTCGAAAATTGGAGAAGTACTTTTGTGAGCATGATCCCCCGAAACATAGAACTTTTCAGTATTCACCGAATAAAAGAATAGTCAGTGAAATTGATTTAGATAATGAACTATGCATTCCAAGCAGCTCACAGAACATTGATGCAGTTGGTCCTAATCGAACAAAGCCGGCTATTGTATGTTGGAACTGTAAAGTAGTGGGTCACTCTTTCCGAGATTGTACCAGCGAAAGAAAAGGTTCCTTCTGTTTTAAATGTGGTAAAGAAAACACGATCGCACCACAGTGTTCGCAATGCGCGGAAAACTTAAGAAAGAGCCAAGTGCCATCCGGGGCGCTTCGTTCGCAATAGAAAACCCCGGACAATTTTCGCCACCACCAACAACCACTTTACCAACTTCAATTTTAAGGCGTGATCCGCTAACGTCGATCGAATATTCGGATAATGTAAAAACTTCGATAACAGCAGAACCTCGCAAGACGTTGCATGAACGTATTAAGGCTTATTATGAAGCCAGACAAAAAATCGTTGGTTCCAGTAGACCTCCAATTTCGAAAAGAATTGCGAAATTGAGAGCTCGCTTTCAAAAGAAAAGACGGCTATACCAAGCTGCGGCGGCGATAGCAGAAATAAAATTCATACCGAATGATCCTCGACCTTATGCCGAAGTAAAAATATTTGGTGCAGTACTATCTGGTCTCTTAGATAGTGGTGCCGCGGTTTGTTGTCTCGGTAGTGTTGGGTATAAGATCATGCAGGAAAACAAAGTTCCCTTCGAAAAATGCAAATCTTCTGTCAAAACAGCTGATGGAAGCAATCAACAAATTATAGGATATGTCACTACAGAGATCGAGTATAATAACATGGTACATGATATAATTCTTTTTATCGTTCCATCGTTAAAACAAACACTGTTTTTAGGAGTTAACTTTTGGAGGAAGTTTAAAATTGCTCCTACATTGTTTTCTAAATTTTCACATCACTCTTTGGATTGTAATGATTTAGAAAGCTTATCGGGCGCTCGCGAATTGACTAGCGATGAGTCCAATAAACTAAAAGACGTAATTAGCTTATTTCCTTCCTTTGCCACAATGGGCTTAGGAAAAACATCCATGGAAGAACACATTATTGATACCGGTACGGCTGAACCCGTTAAGCAGCGACACTATCCCGTATCTCCGGCGGTACAAAAACGTCTCTATGTGGAATTGGATCGCATGCTTCAACTCGGTGTCATCGAAGTAAGTCCAAGCGCATGGAGTTCCCCAGTCGTTTTAATACAAAAACCGGGGAAAGACAGGTTGTGCTTGGACATACGGAAGGTGAACAAGGTTACAAAAAAGGATGCGTATCCTCTCCCGCATATAGAAGGGTTGCTATCGCGTTTGACAGATACCCACTATATCTCTAGTGTGGATCTGAAGGACGCGTTCTGGCAGATACCGCTAGAGAAAGGTTCAAGGGAAAAGACCGCATTCACCGTACCGGGCCGTCCACTATATCAGTTCAGAGTGATGCCCTTTGGCCTTTGCAATGCGCCTCAGCGTTTATGCAGGTTAATGGACAAAGTGGTACCTCACGAACTAAGAGAACATATCTTTGTTTATTTGGACGATTTGCTAGTGACTTCGCGAACATTTGATGAGCACATATATATGTTATCTGTAGTAGCAAAACGGCTCAAAGAAGCTGGGCTGACGATCAATCTCGAAAAATCCAAGTTCTGTTATAATCAACTAAAATATTTGGGATACATAGTGGGAGACGGTTGCTTAAAAACCGATCCGGAGAAAATTCAGGCTATAACCGAATTTCCGAAACCTAAATCCGCACGGCAAGTAAGAAGATTCTTAGGAATGACCGGGTGGTATCGCAGATTCGTTAACAATTTTTCGTCGGTAGCAGCACCCCTAAGTGATACTCTTAAAAAGGGAGTGAAATTTGATTTTAGTGATAAGGCCGTAGAAGCTTTCAATCGGCTCAAGACCTTGTTAACTTCTGCACCAATTCTGGTCAACCCAGATTACAACAAAGAGTTCGTAATTTTGTGCGATGCTTCTGGGACCGGAGTTGGTTGTGTTTTGTGCCAGGTAGATGAAAGTGGATGTGAGAGACCCATTTACTACTATTCACACAAACTAAATTCGGCCCAACAGAACTATAGCGTTACCGAAAGGGAATGCTTAGCTGCTGTATGGGGGGTTAACAAATTTAGAGCGTATGTAGAAGGTCATAAATTTAAGATCATCACCGACCACGCCAGCCTCAAGTGGCTGATGAGCCATAAAGATCTAAGTGGGAAGTTGGCAAGATGGAGTATGTATTTACAAGGGTATGATTTTGAAATTGAACACCGTAAGGGTTCGCTAAACGTCGTACCAGACGCACTCTCTCGGGTGTATGGAGTAGATGCTGTAGAATCAGTTAGTTCAATGTCAAACAACGATTTCGATGTGTTGCACATAGACCTTGCAGACCCCAGTTTTCGATCTGTGGAATACTGCAAGATTATCGACAACATCGAACAAAATAAAATTCAGCTTCCTGACCTTCGTGTATCGAACAATTTCATTTACAAGAAGGTCAAACACTGCACAGGCCACCCACTTCTTGATGATTTGGTGTGGAAATTATGGGTACCTCATCAGCTAACAGATAACTTAGTTCGATTGGCTCATCAACCACCAAGAGCTGCACATGGTGGAATCGCGAAGACTCTTTACCGATTGCGCGAACAATTTTATTGGCCTAACATGCCAGCTCAAGTTAAGACATTCATTGGTAACTGTGACATATGTAAGACTACTAAAGCTCCAAATCTGACTTTAAGATCATCCATGGGAAATGCGTTTGTGGTGGATAGACCCTTTCAGCATATATACCTGGATTTTTTAGGACCATATCCTAGATCAAAGACTGGTAATATAGTCATTATAATTGCAGTTGATCAATTAACAAAATTTGTTCTGATTCAACCTCTAAAAAAGGCTACTACGGACACAACATCCAAGTTTTTAAAGGAACAAATATTTTTTCTGTTTGGGGTTCCAGAATCTATTTTAACAGATAATGGAAAGCAGTTCACCAGTTCTGAATTTGAAAAATTACTCAAAAGCTTCAGTATCCGGCACATAAAAACCGCTTCTTATGCACCGCAGGCAAACGCAAGCGAAAGGGTTAATCGATCAATACTGGCAGCCATTCGATCGTATGTTGATACTGGTCAAACTAATTGGGATGCCCAACTACCTGCTATAGCTTGTGCTCTTCGAACTGCAGTTCACTCAGCAATTGGCATGTCGCCATACGAAGCGCTTTTTGGACAACAGATGGTCGAGCACGGATCCACGTATCAGCTCCTTAAAGCACTAGATGGCCTCAATAACTCTCAGTTAGATACCCTACCTAAACCAGATAAAATGAATATTCTACACAGTTACATAAAAGACTCTTTGGGAAAAGCCCACCTAACATACGAAAAGGTCTATAATACAAGAAGCAAGGCTGTAAAGTATAATAAAGGTGATATCGTTTTCCGACGTAATTTCGTATTAAGTGATGCATCTAAACACAAAAGTGCAAAACTTTGCCCGAAGTTTTTAAAGGAACGAATTCGCAAAAATATTGGTAACAATTTGTACGAATTGGAAAATCTCGACGGAATTCGTACTGGAGTATATCACTCCAAAGATTTAAAAAGATAACTTTTTAGTAAGTATACGCCCGGCATACCCAGTCTGTGCATGAGACTTTGTTATTCATGCGTCCGATCCATGTCATGTCCTTTGTACTCATTTGCTCTTGTCCAAAGAACAAGTTTTGTAGGGATCGTTTAGTCATAGAATTTATTATTATAAATAAACCTTAATAGGCATTTAAAACAGTTTGACAACCACCTGACAAATGGAGAATTTTTGCTTTTCAAGCATTCTGGTTTATGTCTCCGATGACTACCACTTTTATTCACCACTATATTGTTGTGTGTGGTAAAAATATTCACGCACACTATCAATAGGCCATGCGAAGCCGAGCGATGCTGCACAGTGGATGTGATTAAAATAAAAACGGTCTTAAAATAACGCTTCTAGCGGACAAACAAGAAGTCAATAAAAGCCTCGGCGAGCGTCGCTCGTGGCCTGTTTTTAGTTTGGTTTGCTAGTGCGTGGTAGTCAACGTTATAACTTCAGTAATCGGTTAAGTCGCAACTGTACCCTTTATATGCTTTGTGCATTGAGTTGCATAGGCTTCAGTGAACGAAATTCCTGATTTATCCCCATTACGTGATGTAAAATTCGTAAGAACAAATAAAGTACATTGAGTGATATTTAGAGAAAACTTTGTAAATTTCAACTGTGATCGAGGAAAAAAAATCTATTAACATAAATAAAGCCAAAAAGTTAAAACATTAAACTTTTAAAAATAAGTGCCTTTTCCGACTAACCATGAACCACAAAATCAGTTGGAGGTGGAAAGTAAATTTGGTTTAGAACAAAAAAAATTTAAACCCACAAAAAAAAAAATACGCATGCGAATGCTAATCCCCAAAAGCAAAAAAAAAACAATAAAGAGGAGAGAAAAAAAAAACCCATGCAAGCTATCAGCTAGCATACCTAAAGCAAGCCAAATTCGCCAGTCAGAGCGTTATTGTTATCACATTATATCACATTATTATTGTGTATCACATTAAGAGTTGCATACCCATCGACGACCCCTGCGAAGGTTAATAAATGTGATAGAATGCATTACGCCCGTCCCCTCCCACTTCGACAACATCGATTCCACATGGAACACGTCATCAAATATATCAATCGATTGACAGCGTAATTAATAAACGATCGCGTGAAGTATTTTGACGTCATCATCGTTACCAAGGATAAGCAGTACGGCCAGCCCGCTAAGGCGCTAATCATCAGCGATCGAGTGCCCTCGTCCCCCCCACACTATTATCCCTTCCCTCAGGAAACGCAACCACCCGACGTCATATACACTCCCGTGGTACATCAGTGATACGCGGCATCAATCTGGGATTTATTTATACATAATATATGTATGTGCCTGTGTGGCTGGTCTCAGCATTCCAACAACATAGGGAGTTTGTACCAGAACCAAACGTCAGCCAAAAAAACACCACCCATCGACACCAGTCTCATCGAACGTTAAGCAGATTTGTTGTAAAGGGAGTTATTAGGTTATGTATTGAGTTGTTGATTATTTTGTCTGTAGTTCGCTATTTAAATGTGCATAAAAAAAAAATTTTTGTATACTACCTCTAGCTATACGTCATCGAACTTCAAATCATATGTGCGCCTTGCCATAATAAACCACGGGCTGGAGTACATTGTGCACAACGTCCCCCTCTCCCCTGGGCAACACAGAACGCGAAATTTTTAAATGATCGGTAAGTGATCTTGTGTTTTCATTTTTTTTTATGTACCTAAATAAAAGCGAACCGTACGTAGGTCAGTTATTACAGTGCAATTATAGATTGACAATATTGATTTGCTTAACCGCCTTATGCGGTATACCTATTGTTTTTTTTATTAAACGTCAATAACTATTGTTCGAGCATAAACAAATTCCAATCGATTTGCTTTCTGGTTGACAACATTTTTGTTGGTAGATATAGTATAAATGCTATTGACTATTTTTCTTTAAGAGTTTGAATTTGAATTTGGAAAAATTGTCCTAATGGACAAAAGATTAAAAGATCATATGTAAAGTAAATATACATATATTGAAAACGAATATATGAATGATAGTATCTAATTAGATCGCATTTTATAATGAATTTAATTGTAGTTATATGAAATTTTATTCCTGTTATGATAGTTTTAATATTTCGACTACGAGTACTACTATCGATATTTTTTTCTTTTAATTTTGGAGGTATAGAACAAAAGAAAAATACCAAAATATTAATTCTTTTAATTTGATTTCTAAATAGAAGTACTTATTTTATTTTAGTTTATTATTCTCCCTACATTAAAACCTTGTGTTAACATGAACTTAAATTTGCATTTTTTCTATGGGTTCAATTAATCCAATTTTTTCGTATGGTTTGGTTTGGCAGATAAACGCTGTTGTGGAATGATCTGTTCTTTCTTCGGAATTTTATTGGGAAGTGAGTTTTTGAAGATTATGGGATTTGTGTAGATTTTCCATTTAGGTGGGTGTGCTGACGCGTAAGGTAAGGATGACTTGTTTTAGAGCTTAGATTATTTTTGAGATTTTTGTTAGGGGCTACCATTAACATCGAGTGGCGTGGTAGCCATGGTATATCGCGATTGGCGAACGTAATCGCGATGAGGGTGGGTACACTCAAGTGAACATTTACCATCGACCGTTCACTTTCCACTAGCATTTCTTTGAATAAACACGCATTTCAGAAATAGGATCATTTTGCGCCTCGCAACTATATAACCTAAATCAGATCACAACACCTTTTCTGAGGCATGGAAATACGTAACACTCGTTCAGTGTTAAAGCAGCAAGAACCCCCCCCCCATTCCGACGAGCTAGGACGCGCATGTGCTAGCATGCCTCTCGCTGCAGAAACCTGAACACCCTTTCGTATTAGCTGCCCGGACTGGCCTTTAGATCCTGTAGCCTGGGGGTCATAAGGGTGGCAAACAATACGAAAGGTAAAAAGGAAACATTGGGTCGAAATTTCATCACGCTCATTTATGAGCGAATATTTAAGGTACGACCTGGGTAGTTCAACTTTATAAGAAGTAGCACGTTCCGGTAGAGGTTGAATTGCTCCACCATTTCCTCATTCTTCCCAACTAATAGCTATTGACTATTAGGAACCTGGGATGTTTCGTTACAAAGTTTTAAGAGTAAGTCAACGCATTCAGTAATGCATGGTGATGGACAATTTTGGGTTTATTTATGATTTAATATAAAGTCATTATTGATTAGTATTTCAAGGACGAAAGAGAGTGCATGTTGAAAATAGTCTATGACCTTTTGCAAATTAAAACTAAATATATCCGATTAACAGTCATATAGAGTCTCAAGCATAGTTTCTCACTTCATTTATGTGTGCGAAGTTATTATTTTTTCCACAAAGAAGAGCCCCTCCTGTTTAAGGCCGACTGCAAATTTGAATTTGATAAGCGTCTTATGACAATGTTACTCTTGGAGGTTTGTCAGACTTTAGGAAGGGGTGGAGCATTTTAAAAAAACTTAAGTGTCGTCACTTTCGGGATGCGAACCACGGACCCACGCTTAGTAGTGCAACGCACTAACCGCTAGGCCACTGGTAATTAAGGTAAATTAGCAGGATAAGTCGTAAAGGTTTGTGTGACTTCCAGCTTGTACTAACTTTAAATCAACTGGTAACGAAATTACACCACAAAGATTCAGGTCCTTAGAATGCAGCCAAAAATAGGTTTAGAGATTGTGACAGAGAACCATTCAAGTAGTAAATATGCTTTGAATTGGACATTTGGAAAATAGGGATACTCACGACAACGAAACAAACCAAAAACTTGTGATAGAGGGTCTAATGAAATTCACCATCGGATAAAGCCAAAGGACCTTGGTAGACTCGCCATATCCAACATCAGATAGTCTAACTTAATCGGATGCAGAAAGATGATCCTTTATGGACGCAGTGATGACGGCTAAGGATGGATAATCCAAAGAGCTCTGCACCTCAACGTGAATGTTGACTCTCACGACAAGAAAAAAACAAATAAACATGCGACAGTGAGTTAAATTTAATACACGCACCGTCGTCAAAGTACAAAATATCTTGGAAAACTTGCCAGCCAGCTCCGGGTAGTCTGAATCAGCCTATTTAGAAGTCGGACGGTCAAAATTAAAATACCTATTTTATGTGACTATTATTTACAAATAAAACGAATAAATAATAATACAAAATAATAAATAATGAAACGGTTTTAAATTGAGCTCGTGGTGATTAGAACACAGGGCGATGTTTAATAACCTCAATAAGAAAGAAAAGCTTATCTTCCTTTAATGACATCTGTCAGTTAACTGAAGGTGTGTTTTGAATCACATCCCAAAGATACTGTGAAGTTTACATTACAGAAATGATGAGGAAGGGAGAATTATTGAAGGCTACACTTTAAAGTAAGCGCTTGCCTTACATTTATAGACGCAAACAGACACCTTCAATTTCAAGGTGCATGCTTTTTGTTCCCTCCAAAGATGAAGCAATGAAGAAGCAGAAAGGTGTAGGGCGATTGAACCAAAAAAAACCCTCCAACAAAGTCACAACAAGACAAGTAAATTTAGATAGACAATAGACTACGACCACTTTTCCTAACCGAGAAAGAAACTTAGGTGTGCAGGCCTGCATACATCCAGAAGTTGGATTTTTGTGACAGATAGGTTAGGTTAGATTAGCTGTCAGCGATTTGACAGTACACTTAGACTAGGACGTGGATTTTTTTCCATTATTACCTGTAAGAAAACCAATCTGAGCTGTTAATGAAACTGAGCAGACTTTTCACATCCATGTTTGTCAAATCGCTGAGCTTTTGAAAGAAGTAAGCTCCAAGATGAAGCTTACTTTTGTTTGATAAAGCCAGGCAGTTACAAAGAAGATGAAGTATTGGTTCTAGTTCCTCATCGTCCATACAGTTTGAATGAAGGTCTAGCCTTTCTTCGTGCCTACCTATTAGGCAGTGTCCCACTGTACAGTGATGATACCCATGGTGGCGCTAATGTGTGGTCTAGTGAGCGAAATCAGTCCATTGGATCTTCTGAAATCCAGGTCTGGCGAAATTTGTTTGATTATTTGACGCCTTATGACAAGCTCCATCAGAGTTTTGATTTGCTGTTAGCATGCTGCGCTAGTAAGCCGTGTCGCCGGGTATGACTGGTAATTATTTTCCATCTGGCGAGTTCTTTAGCCTTACATTTCCCTGGAATTTCTCCCGAACTCACGTTATCGAAATCACCTTCATTGTGTAGGAATGCACTCCATTGTATACCCCTTGCAGCACAACGACTTTTCAATAAATACGTACACCGCACGGTTAGAGGGGCTTTTCTACAAGCTAACCAGGTTGGGCAAGTAAAATCTTTGAAATTAAAAACGGTTTACACAAGGGGCGGTAAACTCCCCGATATTGTTTAACATTTATACAAGTGATCTTATATGTACCCCCAGACACGCTTTAGTGTACGCAGATGATCTAGTGGCGTACAGATCAGTTCCGAAAATCGAGGTCATCTATGGCAACGTGACTTCGATCACATTACCGGATATTGCGATGATTGGAAATCGAGGATCAATTTCCAAGAAACTGAAACAGTTCTTTTTAGGACCCCAACAGGGCTTCTAGAGATACCAGACAAAACTGGAAATAATTGTGAAACAGTTCTTTTTAGGACCCCAACAGGGCTTCTAGAGATACCAGACAAAACTGGAAATAATTGTGTATCATTGAACAGCATGGACAGCCCTTGGCGGTGAGAAGTGAAGTTCGATACCTTGACATCTAGCTTGACAGGATTCTGTATTTTAACAAAGATGTAGATGCTTGTCTGGCTAGGGCTAGGGAGCTTATGCTCCGACAAGAGGACTGTTTCAAAACAGTCAACTTGATTCAATGGTGAAAGTCTCCGATTCTGCTTAGGGTTGTACTGAATGCTAGAATCCGAGTACATAAAATGTTATCGCAAAAAGGTCCTATACGATGGGGATCAGCTAAATAGAATTGACAATTTCCTTAAAAATGTTATTCGAAGGCCCGTCTCAAGAGCGATGGCTAGTTTTCAGTAGGAATGATGATATGCTGATCGGTTCAGGCCTTTCTGATTGACGTAAGAACTTTTAAGAGATTTGAGTACGAATACTACTTTTACTTACCTCCATACCTTGGGAATGTTAACAAGTGACAGTTGGTTTCTCATGTATTTAATGGGTTAGTTCTACATGATCTACTGAAGATTGCAAAGGGAGTAGCCCCGAAACAATTTTTTACATGGGAGCATGACATGACGGTGAAGGTTTCTAGAGCGTTTTAATTTTGCCATGACTTTTCTATAGGCAAAACCCCACGGTCTTACATCCGCTTCCTTGCAGAGTTCCTTAAGTCTACTGTTTTTACTCTTGCTTCGCCTTTCCCTGTATTGAACCTGTAAATCCTGGTGGGAGGGTAACCATCTGGATTGGTTGAATATTCTTCTAAATCTTTTGTAATTTTTGCGTAGTTCAGCTATCTATTTGTTCCACCAATAAAATAGTGGCCGACGGCTATAAGGACAGATAAGATCAGAGGTTTTCTTTTTTTGGTGTATCGGGTCAACGATGCTGGTGTTCCATTCTTCAGGCGCAATGCCATCCGACCAATGCTTTTCTATGAGATGGTGAATGCTCCTTATCATGTCATCATTCGCGACCATATACAGTTCACAGTCCTGGCTGCTCTAATATTATTCCCTTAATATCACATGACTCAACAAACATTCTAGTGAATCCTTAAGGTTCTACTTTTAGTTGCTATTCTTCCCATGCCATTGTAAAAATGTCACAAGACCAACTTTGTCCATCGCATAACTAAGTGGTGTTATAAGAAAGATTAAAAGTTCTTACATCCTTGCCACATATGCAAATATCTGTCTGTCCATACAAAGTCAAGTATTATCGTATTTATATTCTCAAACTTTTCTTCTCTATCAATACCTCTGGTCCATTTCTTCGAGACTATTGTGGGCTATTTTAGTACCATCATGACTACTTCATTCACCCACACAAATACCAATTTAAGATCCTGTTCAATTTTTGTTCTTAACTTTGTTTCATTCAAAGGATATCCAACATATATTCCAATGTATTGAAAGAAACTTTAAATGCCTACAGGCTTATGTAACCAAAAGTATTTCCAGCTCGATGCGATAACTTCCAGACCAAATACTAAAACTATAAGCCATTTGCCACCCTTATCCTTTACATCAATATACATGAATATAGAATCCTTATGCAAAGAGGGGGAAAAAGTCCAAACAAATCAATTCCCACAGCGCCTATCAAATCACTTAACCCATAGGCGCCTGTAATTTTATTATCAAAACCAATAAATTATGTATTATTTAAAACCGCAACACACTAATCCCCCTACACCCACATTCCCATCCACCAATGTCCTTAACCACACATAAAATCAATGCAAATATTGTTTGCCTTGGCAACGCAGCCGTCTTACCATCAAGGACAAGGCGTCAGTCAGTGGCATGTAAATATGTTTATTTGTTTATATCATTCACAATCGCTGACAGTAACATTCACGATAACAGGACGATAAAAGGATAATAAAATCACAACCGACATAAATATTTTGTTAATCAAAGGCAAATGTGAGCTTCGCATCCCAACGACGAGTCATGTTGGAAAAAATAAATGAAAATGCTTTTCAATTAATTACGTGTCGGTTGTCCTTTTTGCACGGATTTTCCCAATACAAGGTCACCTGGTGAAAAACAAAAGCCCATCAGAAATGCACAACAAAAGATGCTCATGTCTGGGTCAAAGAAGTGGTTTTATTCCATAGCCAGTCATTGGGAAACTTGCCCTTCCTTCAACTTCGAAACAACTACCAACAAAAATGGCTCGAGAACAAATAAAGAATTTCGATGTAGTAGCAGATTTTGTCATAAAATAGATGTCCTTCTTCTCGTCGTCATACACATAGTCGTCGTCGTTGTTGTCGTCGTCCTGTATGACATCGCCAAGAAGGGTCACATTATGTGCGGCGGGATTTTCATTGCTAGGCATCGTACAGATAGGCAGTTGTGTCATCTCTTCGTGCCACTTTGTGGTAAAGCCGAACTAATCAGAAATGAGAATCAGTGAATAAAAAAAGGACGACAGAAAAAAAATAATAAAATAAAAATGAAAACGGAAATAACAGATAAGAGGCAGAAAAGCAGAGAGGAACAGACGTAGAGAAAAAAAAAAACACACACACACATACTCAAATGAATGTCCATTGTGGCTCTTTTAGGCTGTGGGTGGCGTCTCGGTTCATGACATTATCGTCGCCAGGACATTATGATGGGATTTATGTGTGCTCCATGACAGAAGCTAATTAAAATAAAAGAGAACTTTTCGTTATCGAATTCTATTGTTTTTTTTTTGCTCGTTGTTTGCTCTTGTCAGGGGCAGTGAGTGAAGGATTGTGAGTTAAAGGACAACGCTTTTTGCAGTTAGTTTTGGGGAATTTATGTAGAAAGTTTCGAAAGGTTAGCGGGGACAATTCGTGCGATTGTGAGTGGGAGTAATTTACTTAGGTCAGTATCTCTGATAAGAGGAACATCTATGTTGTATATCCATGACGATGTTGGGTTATTTTGGCGAAGGACAAGACGTGTCTATGTGAGTTATGGTAAGTCACGTAGCTAATCTAATTTTCGAAATATTTGCACATTTTCTTTGTTAGTTGATTGTCACATATCTTAAGATAAAGAGGTATTTCCATTGAAAACGTAAAATTCTCAGATTCAACCCTGAGCCTATCGATTTTTGAATTGACAATTGAAATTAAGTGACTTCTGGTAATGGATGTGAATATTTCTGCTTTTGAGGGGGAGGATTGTGCAAAAAGGAATAAAAATACCTGGTAAGCTCAATAAAATTATATGATCTGATTTGACATATTCAGACAGTAGGTCATTTAGGCATTTAAAGGGTAAGTAAGGCGCCTAAAAAGAAATGATTTCATATGGGCTGTAGGACCAACAGCAGGGCTCAAACTAGAAATGGACACCGATGAGCCCGTGTCCTAGTATCTAAATAAATTTTTAACTGGCTATTAGGATAAACATTGTGCTTTGGATTTACTACCCTACTTACTTTCTTGGTAGCGGTAACTGGCTTCAGTTGCGAACTTCAACTTGGTTGAGGTCGGTTTCTACTTCTTCTACTTCGTCCGACATCTGACCGGTAATTGAAGACTCTGAGAGTCGGAGTATTGATGTCCATTCGCTCTACATGTCCTAGCCATCTTAAACTCCAATATCGAAATTTTTTTTGTCGGGCTATGTCGCTGTATATTTCGTATACTTCTTGGAAGTCTTCGTCTTCATAGCCTATCAACGCGAAAGGGACCGAACATTTTTGAAGATTTTTTCTCTCAAAACGACCAAGGATTTTCATGGCAGTGCGTCTTGCCTAAATCTATTTTTGGTATTGAATGTATCAAGGTCATTTCAGACCCTGGTGATAAAAATGCAATATACAAATTTTTGGCGCGTTAGTACCCAGGGCCGGTTTCAAGTGTTTACATATTATGGCAGAAAGGATCTTGTCCCCTTTTTGTGGATCGAGCAAACGATGCTGCGGTGCCATTCTTCAAGCATACTTTCATCGGACCATATTTTGCTAATAAAGTTTTATCAGATTTAACGGGCTGGGCAGGAAGGCCTTTATTTCCATCAGCTTTGCTGAGCTTAAATTATTGCTCCACTTTATTTAGAACGAGTGGCAGGTTGTGTTCACTGTCATCGCCAATATAGAACAGTTCGTTCTACCGGATACCGGTAGAATTTCGTTCGTGGCCATTTAATAGTCTCCTACCCCTTCCCCATCAACTGTTACTCTAGTATGATTTTTCCTTGTCCATCTTGATTCTATTCGGGTTTTACACTTTGGTAAAACTTATAGTGCCACCTCCCTATATTTTCGAACGTCCACTTTTCTTTCACTCTCTTATACACCTAGAGCTTTGCAGGTCTCATTTTTGACTGCGATCAGCTATCGGCATTCTTTGTCAAGAGGTTTCGACTAAACACTCCTGTCCATGAGCAATTCACTTTTCATACTGAATCATCACCTGACCTATCACATGTGGTTATGTGATATGTCATCCGGTCGACGTCTAATGAAGGAAAAATAAAAAGCTTCCCGGTGTCTGTACTAGAACCTTCACGCTCTGAATCTCGAGTATTGAAACCTTCCCCCAGCCCAAGCCGTACTTTGTTGTTGTACAAATTACAATGAGAGGTATTTTGATTCGGTCTGCAAGTGGTATTTCAGGAGCGTTTTTCCATGTGCCTTCGTAGGAGTCGTCCGATGTGAAACTACATGCCTTCGTAGGAGTCGTCCGATGTGAAACTAGCAATTCGCCTCAGAAAATCACCATCCTCGGATTTGAACTTGTAGACGTTATATTGTGGTAATCTCAACCACTATAATATCAGGGCGAATGCATTTGTAACGGGTGATTTTTAGCTGGTTTGGTTTCGGCAACACTGGTTTTGACAGCTGACGTGTGTTTAGTACCTTGTGTCACTGTCAAACAGCTTCAGTTTGGTTTGTGATTTAACCATGGATCGTCTTACAAATGAACAACGCTTGCAAATTATTGAATTTTACTATCAAAATGCGTGCTCGGTTCGAAATGTTCATCGCGCGCTGCTTCCATTTTATGATCGGCATTCTCGACCTTCTGAGCAGTCTTTTGTGAGATTGTGACCAAATTTACTTTGTTGGACATTAAACCACCAACACGTTTACGTACTGTGCGTAGTGAAGAAAATATTGCGGCCGTATCAGCTAGTGTGACAGAAGACCGCGAAATATCGATTCGGCGCCGTTCCCAGCAGTTAGGCCTTTGTTACAGCACTACGTGGAAAATTTTGCGGAAGGATTTGGGCGTAAAGCCTTTTAAGATACAGCTGGTGCAAGAACTAAAGCCAGCCGACCTACCACAACGCCGAATTTTTGGTGAATGGGCTCTTGGAAAGCTAGCCGAGGATCCGCTTTTTTATCGAAAAATTGTGTTCAGCGATGAGGCTCATTTTTGGTTGAATGGGTACGTAAATAAGCAAAATTGCCGCATTTGGAGTGAAGATCAGCCAGATGCATTGCGACAGCTACCAATGCATCCCGAAAAAGCCACTGTTTGGTGCGGTTTATGGGCGGGCGGCATTATTGGGCCATATTTCTTAAAAGATGATGCGAATCGCAGCGTTACTGTCAATGGTGAACGCTACCAAGCGATGATAACAAACTTTTTTTTGCCCGAAATGGAAGTTCTTGACTTGCATGATATGTGGTTTCAACAAGACGGTGCCACATGCCACACAGAACGCGAAACAATGGCGCAATTGCGAGGCGAGTTTGGTGAACAGTTAATTTCACGTTTCGGGCCGGTCAATTGGCCGCCTAGATCGTGCGATTTGACACCATTAGATTATTTTTTGTGGGGGTATGTCAAGGCTAATGTCTATAGGGACAAGCCCGCTTCGATTGACGCACTGGAAGCCAACATCCATGCATTCATTCGTGAGATACCGGCCGATATGTGTGAAAGAGTATGCCAAAATTGGACTCAGCGGATGGGCTACCTGAGACGCAGCCGCGGTCAACATTTGCATGAAATTGTCTTTAAACATTAAAGGTTCAAACTATCGATTCAAATAAATATTTCATTCATTTTTTCGAATTTTTTGTGTTTTTTTTTTTAAAAAGTTCTAAACCTCTTAAAAAATCACCCGTTAGTATAAATCCATCATTAAATTAAATACACATCTTCTCACTCTCTACACTCTAGTATCTGACTTTAAGCCTTAGTATCCTCATAAAAAAATATATTCCAAAATAACTGACGACCTGAAACCTTGTGGAACGTCTTTAAATATTTCTAATCATATTTTCGGCGGATTAAATGTCAGCTGATCTCATTTCAGAATACTTCCTCTGACATCTGGCCTTAATAAAAGCATCTTTGTACCGATTCGTAATTTCTGGTGACATAATCTTCAACATTTTCCAGCAGACATGCCTTGATATACCTCCTTATTAAAGCAAGTTTAGCAAGCGTATGCTTTTAGGTATAATTTAATCCAATGAATTGGACACCCCGTTAACCCTGGAAATGCTCTTAGATATCCCTGAAAACAAACTCATAAAAAATACTTTTACAGCGAGGATTTAAGAGGCACTCATATCACATCTTATGACACTGTTAACCATTTATAAATCGTAAAATGGTTTACTATACAAATTGTCCGCACTTCATCAGAAGATCACTTAAATAGAGAAACAAAATATTTACTACCCCGTTTGGCGATTTTATTTGGTTTTCCGAAAAATCATTTAACTCACGTTACTACATAAACAGTTCACCTAACTTATTCCTCATAAGACCCATTTAATGTCGACAATGTTTTTGTTATCTCATAAATTTCAATAGTGTCCTTCCACAACTTTGAAAAACTTCCAACTTCATAGGAAAATGTATAAATCTCTCCGAGGGGAGGAAGCGTCGAGTTGAGTCTTTGAAGGACAATAAAACATCCGATAACCCTAGTAATTGCAAGGAATAGCAACTCGGTAATGTAATTAAATCTGTTGTTTCAATATGGAAGTTCTTAGTCATCCATGTCACCCCCCAAAATGAACCCACCACTTCGAAGATGGGGTTGTCCCCCTTGATATCTATTTAATGACAGTACACACTGTAAATTAAATTTTTATGACAATAAACATTCGGGGTGTGTCCACAGTTCCGATCTCTCACTTTCCCTCTGTGGATAAATTATATTCACTTGCATTTGACTTCTAGGGCGTATGAGCAATTTGTTTTTAAACAAATTTGCAACTTTAAGTTATTCCAAAGTGGACCACTTTGGGACGTATTTCCGATGGCCATGACCATGATATCCAACTGTATACGTGTAATGTGTTCTTCTGAAGTGGCTGCAAGTTGGATGACAATAATAATTCTGCATATTAATGACGGCGGTGGAGGGGACTTTCAATTACCCACTTGAGCCAGTAGCGCTGTTATGGCATGGCAATCAAAGTTGCCTTTCGTTTCCATTATAGATGCAACTATTATGCAAATTACAATGGCGCCCAGTATCCTTTCCGCACTATGCTCCATCGACTGTGTAAAGGCGGTATAATAGTTTATTGGGTGTGTGTGTCTGCGCGCTCGTAAGCGACTGGATAATGGACGATTTGAATTGTCGTCGTATGTGCTGCCTTCCGGTTGCAAGGACCTATTCGACGAATTGATGTGCTGGTAAAATCCTTGCAGACTTGATGATGCACGTGACGAAATTCATCTGCACAGTTCCAGTTTGAAATTGAGAGTGATGTGAGATGTGAATACGTGTGTACTATGCTGTGTATTTCGTCGACAGTTACATAGAAAGGTGTTGGGGAAGCATTTCCGTTTTATTTTTCGACACTGTCGATACAAGTCGATGGATTGGTTGGGATACAAAAAGACACCTCGAGGAAGTAGTCAGGGAATTGAAATTCAGTGATGGCATTTGTGTAACAGTGTCTTCTGGAACAGGATCTTTTTGAAAGGAACACGAAAGTATTCATCGTTCACTTCAGTAGAAAGTCACTAACTGGCACACAAATTAAAAGCCAATATGCAAAAAAGAGATAACATCTCGGTGTTCCTAAAATGACTTACTTAAGTGACGCTTCAGTCCATGGTGAATATGGGGCTCAACGAATATGATTCTCAAATGAATTGCACATTCATTCAATAGGGGGTAGTGCCGTTAATAATGAGAATATTGCTGCAGTATCAGAGAGTAATTGGGTTTGGGCATCTCTTATGGAAGGTTGTGGTGAATTTTGAAGCGTGATATTGTTTTAAAAGCGTATGAAATACAGCTAGTAAAAGGATTGAAGTCGAATGAGTTTAGTTTACGTTTTAATCCATTTTTTATCAAAAAAATATTTTTAGCGAGGAATCTCATTTTTGGTGAAACGGCTACGTTAATAAGTAAAATTGGGCTGATAAACAGTCAGAGGCAATCAAATTGCTACTAATGCACCTTAAAAAATGGACTGTTTGGAGTGGTTTATGGGCGAAAGGAGTGCGAGCGATCTCAATAGAGATCGCTGCAGAGCTATGATCAATGAATTTTTGTTGCTGAAAATTAAAGATATTGGTGTAGCTGACTTGTGGTTTCAACAGGATAGCTCGACATGCCACACAGCTAATACATCAATCGCATTGTTGAGGAAACGTTCGATGAAAACATTATCTCAAGAAAAGGTCCTATCAATTTGCCACCAAGATCTTGTGATTTGACACAATTCGAATACTTTTATTGGGGATATGTAAAATCTCTTCTTTACGTCGATAAACCCGAAACGATTGAAGCTTTAGAAGCCAAAATAACTCGCCAAATTCATGGAATACCGGTCGATATGCTTAAAAGAGTGGTCGAAAATTGGACCCACAAATATTAGAAATGCCTGCCTTAAAATACAATACTTCCCTACAAAATGAAAAATTGCTCAAATCATTCCTATTCACAAACATAAGACTCCAAATGATCCAAAGAGCTATCGTCCAATAAGTTTGCTAAGTAGTTTAAGTTAAATCTATGAAAAAAAATATACTTGATGTGAAGAAGGCATTTGACGGGATTTGGCACGATGTGCTACTGTATATAAACTCTACAATGAATGTATGTCCACTGCACCTTATTAAAATTGTTCAAAGCTTTATCTGTGATAGGAAAGTCTATGTATTTTTAGTAACTCTTATGTTAGAAATATAAGATCTGGAGTTCCCTCAGTCTACGTTTTAGCACCGGTGCTGTATAAAATTTTCGTTTCTGATTTTTCGGATATTCCATATTGTAAAATAGCAATGTATGCTGATGATACTGCTAATTATAGTTCTAATAAAATTGAGCATGTAGTAGAAACTAATTTACAGTATGAATATTTCAAGAAGTGGAAAATTGCAATTAATGCTGGTAAAATGAACTAAAAAACTAAGTCCTTGTCTTCTACCACTAAGCCAACATAACCGAAATAGCTATGCTATTCTCTGGGTTAATTCTGTCAAGTACCTTGGTATCTACTTGGACACGAAATTAACCTATGGTGAACATGTTAAAAACTCACTTAAAAAACTGTTTTTTAACAAAAATATTGTACTCCATAATAAATCGCCAGTCATCTTTGTGTAATTGGAACAAAATTAAGTGATCAGATAATTTTGACAGATGAAATAACAGATCTCAGCGATTTGAAATTGTTTGAAATATTGAGTTTAATTGTTTTAAGAAAAAATAACTATGAACTCGACAAAGGCATTTGCATTTGTTCATGGAGAGGGAACCAAACAGCAAATAACTGTGTCGTTACAAATTCATTAAATGTTTATAATTTATTGATAGCCAAATCGATAAATCATAAGTGTTACCATATTGAACTATAGCTCATAGTATCATATTTAATCCTGCATTGCAAAACTGTTTCATGACTTAGATTTTTGTTTGCTACACCTGACGAGGTGTGGGTGTTAAACTCAAGTTTAGGGCGTATATACGCTTTATATATTTAAGGCCAGATCAGCAGGGGTGAAATATTTTTTACATAGGTTAAGGAAACCTAGACATTTCGCAGCGTTTTTGGCGACTTCGAACATGTGGTCGTTCCAACGAAAAATTTGGTTTCGCTTAGATGACAGAAGACAGCATTGTGTTTTGGAAGCATTAAATTCCACTCTATTAGATTTATCCCATTTATGAAAAGCTGAGATTGCAGTCATCAAAAAGAGGAATGGATTGGATTAGAAGTTGCAAACAAGATGTCATTAATAAATCTGAGAAAGAATATCGGAGGCAGAACGAAGCGTTGTGAAACACCAGAGTTTATTTGGTGAGTAGTAGACTTCGAACCATCCAAAACAGCTTGAATTGAACATTTCCAGAGATAGTTTATAATCCAAAGAAGAAGAGTTTTATCGACTCCAAAAGCATGCATTTTCGACAAAAACGCTTGATGCCAAACCGTGTCAAATGCCTTTGAAATATCAACTGTAACGATCTTGTTTTCGCAAATTACATCGAGACTCCCAAAGAATTCCAAAAAAATATTTGATCTCTGACATTCGATGCAAGGAGGATAAATTGGCTAAAGGAGATTAATTCAATAAAGTGTTCTGTAAAATCATAGACAGAAAAATGCCATAACAATCTTTCCACATACCTTTGTTGTGGTATGTTGGATATCCTCATTCTTAACTTGACAGAAATATGGTAATATTTCGAGTTGATGTTCCATTTGTTTATTTGAATACCGGCATGTCCCTTAGGAATACTAAGCTGAGTGCCAAATATCTCCTCTCTTCCTACTTTGGATTTAAAATCGCTTAGCCCGACTTTAACATAAACTTCAGCAGTCACTTACAAAGTTTGTTGAGATATTGATAGAAATGGTATCTAGTATTGTCATTCATTTACTTAATCAGAGAATACTTTTCGTCATTGTCGTCATGACTAAGACTTCTTGCCTTAGTCTGTAGCATTTAATATAACCCCGCTTTAAAAAAAAAGTCGGTGGTTCTGCGCAACATAATACGAACCACATCGTATTTCCTGTATGGCAGTAATTCCAGATGGATTGAGCCGCCACTTGGCGCGTCCTCAGGTGATGGATAGAAAAAGTCGCAGAAAGCTAAGTATCCTGTCATTCGGTACTAGGGCGATATACAGCTTACAGTTATAATAGGTGATCTGTAATGACATGTAATGATATGGTAAATGACTTCTAAAAATTGCCGTAAGAATAAATTTCTTCGATAAAGCAATGTAGTCATTCATAAAAAATTAAGTATGGACTCATGAAGTTAGAGAGTTACTTGGTGTTGCTGCTGACCACTCACCTCGGTTAGAAGTGATGCTGAGTAACTTATGAGACTCTGGAAAGGGTTTGTGCAGAGAATGACCAGATGCTATAGTCTAGTACCACGGGAATCAGGATCCTCTAAAACAGGATCCTCCTTGTGGAAGTATCATGCTGGCTGTGGTAACCCGACTTCTCGGGAACGAATGGTATTCTAAGGTTTATGGGTGATAGACTTTAGGATACAAGAGAAGTCAGTGGACCTCGGTCCTTAGCAAGGATGCAGTTCGTGACTTACACATGATTTTAAAATTGCACCAATGTAACGTGTCTACGTTGGGGTGTTAACCAATTTCTATTGTTCTACCGTGAATTAAGAACTGTAATGGTTCGGTGTTCACGTTAAGCATACTCTTCATTATGGCAGTAATGTCTACTTTGAAGCTGCTAAGGGCCTCTTTTATCCGCTGCATAATTTCTATTCATTCTAACATTAAAGATGCGAATTATTACATTTTGTTTGTCCTGACTGAAGTAGTATTTTGTTGCTCTATACCGATCTTAGTCCTAAGTCCTTTGAAACAAGTAATGTTGTGTAAGCTACTAATCCACTTCATTCAAGAACTATTTACACGACCACATAAATGGGTTCTATTTATGATATACGAATCTCTACCTAATACAAAGCTTTAATTTAACATCCTTTCATAATCCTATTTCAAACATATCCTATCCATGTCCCACAGCTATCATAAGGCTTCATAAAAACCCATATCTCCCTTACATTTTCAAGGATCCGACTATCACGACAAACAATCTAATGATTTACCGTCAGTGGTTACAACCGAAATTCCCGCATCCATTTCAAAGCCAAACCTCAAAGCATTCATAAAATTCATAAAGTTCTTTCGAAAACTAAAAGTAACACTCAGTAACTCGACCAAGCTCGCCTCGTCACCCCTTCCCCGATTTGACATATTCAATTCATTTTTGTGGTTAAATCCTTTATCCTTGCTCACCTGCGGCAGATTTTGTTTATTTCTCCCTCCGACAAAAAAAAAAGTTTTTTTTTCTGCTCCCCCAATTCAGCCTTCAAAAAGTTTTTTTTTTACTTTTTCTGAATAAAAACCAGTTAACAACTTTTTAAATAATGAACGAGAGAGCAGACAAAACCACCTTTTCATATCCTTTACAGGCAAATGTGGGTCTCCTCTATAGTTTATATGCGCACCTCGAAAAACTTTTCTCTTTAAACGAGAAACGGATTAAAGGTGAGTAGTTGTTTTATTTTCATGAAGAGGGGAAGAAGCCTTTTGTTAAAATAGGCTAAAAAAAATATCTTCCGGACCAGCAACAATAGCAACAGCATCTCATGCACTTGCACACACCAGGTCAAGGATATTAAACGCAATAGTGGTGGCTTTTAGCCAGGTTTGCTTCCCAATGCACACGGTGGTGTCCTTCTACCTTTGGACAGGACTAATTGCCATAAATTGTAGCTGTAAATTTATCTAAGCACTAAAAGCAATAGAAACACTCCCACACAAACTCACATAGGAATAGCTGTGTATATTTATTGGAATTTATTTCATTCATTGTCCTTTTATTAGTTTCTTCGAGCAAAAAAAAAATATGCGCGGCAAGGCTATATAATCTAGTGGAATTTGAAATATAAAGTTTATTGAACCGTTACTGAGTGATGGGGATCGACGCTATTTCTGAGCCTCCATCCTTGCACTCGAAGTCTATCGATGTACAAGCATCAGTCCGATTTTTTGTCGTTGGCGACTGAAAGGAACTGACAATTGTCCCCAAAGACGTTAATGTTGAAAACATTTCGAGTTTTATTGCCTACCATTGGCTGGAGGGCAAGTAATTGATCCCCGAGTCCTTGGTGGGTTGTTATTGAGTTTGTATGCTTTTGTTTTCGTTTCGTATCCGGGATAGTGTATTGAATTTCAACACACATACATCCACAGGAGAATGGGGATGATGAAAGTGTTTCATGCTATGATGGGGGGGAGAATCATGGAACCGGCGTCTCAGGATGAAGGATATTTATGGTGTTTTCGTTCAGTTTGTACATTTCATTTGCTAGTTTTCAATGTTTAGCTGTGCAAGCTGGAAAAGTTACGAATGTGATGGGGACATTGGGCTCTTGTTTACGGATGACTAAACCTAGGGGCGCTTTTTCATGATGACGTGGGTAGGTGGTACAATTTCTCAAGAATCGTTTATTGTCAACTTGAGGATACAATTAGTTAGAGTTGCAGAATACTCCGGTTTGAGCCATGCGATGGTGCCTGGGGATCAATTTACATTTTATGAGGCAGATGACGATGAGTGATAACCCCGATAAGAATGGGGTGGCTGGGAAGATGAATGCCTTTGGTTGGAAATGAATTACCGCAAATTTGACAGAAACGTAGTAATGAAGTACCTATCATTATAATTAGGCAGACAGTGTATTTTCCGAAAATGGGCACGGAATAAGCGATTATAAGACATAATGCTCAAATGATAAGCTGATGTAAGGGTGGTAATTTTTGACAGTAAAGGGTTAGTAGAACTTAAGGCATAGACGCCTTTTATGTAGTACTTATACATAATACATATATTGAAGTTGCTATATTAGATTATCAATAGGAGACATAAATGTTGGCATTCAAAGGTATGCTCAGAAATGTTTGGCAACGTTTTTAAAGACCCAAAATCAATTGAAATACACTGTGCCCTATTCTACCTGCTTATCTCAAATATCACCATTTTAGCGTTTACGGTGTTCTACCTATTCTGGAAGCGCTAAGAAGAATATATAACTGCGATCAGAAAATAGGTTGGGACGGGAAAATGATAATGAAACAACTTTTTGATTGCCGGTTTGGTGTAAACGACAGAATTAGGGAATAAGTACTATGCTTCGAAGACATTAGTGAACGCAACGCAATAATCCTTATCTTTGCCAAATTCACCAATATAAGCCTTATCTGCGGTCACGCTCCGACATAGAAAATGTGACATTGCAAAGGATTGCTTCTAAAACCATAGCATTAGCATCTAATGTAGAGGGTGGATGACGACAATATCAAAATGAAATAACTGCAACTAATATGCTAACAGCCACCATCAAGAAACGTTGTTTGACAAAGAATGCAGTCGAAGACTTGCAGCCAAACATAATCACCATACTGTAATGCTGGTTTTAACGGAAAAAACTCTCTAGCTATACACTATCTAACTTTTCTAACATGCTATCAAGCATTAGCGAAATTGAAGCGCATGTCCTTCGGAGCCACCTAAGGATGGAGTTTTTTCTTCATGTTAAGTCTCTGTAAATCCGGGGCATTCCTGACCACTCTTTGAAATAAACTCGCTTTAACACCGACATTTGTCCTGGGGTCGAATCGCGTCCTCCGTGAACGGATCGGCAATCGTACGAACAACAATTACGTGATTCTTCGTACGAACGAACGTATTGAGATAGTGTCATACGAATGCTCACGGAACGTAATTTTTAGTTTGACGTGGTAGTTGAACTAGAATAAATTGAAAAAGGTAATAGTCTAAACTTCAAATAAATGTTGTTGGAAAGAACAATTCGCAAAATAAAAGTTGTAAAAAATTATTTTACAAAATTAAATGGATTCGGCGTTGTTATTTTACCTAAGTTCGTCAGACGAAATGAAAAAAAAAAATTCGAATACAGCTAAGAGATAGCAGCAATTGGTCAATTGAGAACTATCTCTGAAAATGATGTACATAGTATATATATGTGCCTCAACTGATGCTTCCAATCCAGTTGATTAAATTATTAAATTAGCTCTTCGGTGGATGCTTGCTTCTCCTCATATGGTACCACCTCCTTTTCAATTATTTATTTCTTTTTCTTCTAAAATGTTTGGTCAGCAAAAACCTCTAAACAAATTAAATAATAAACAGCGACTCAATAAACTAAATGTGCTTTCCTACTTCCACGCTTCAACTTCTTTAACCTAAGGTCTTACAATATCACATTTTTATGAATGTATAGTAGCTTTGTCTTGAACAGTAATTGGAATCGAGTTTTTTGCCAAGTCCGGCTATCTCTATATGTACTCCGTCAAGATACTCTTTTGAGTTTGATTTATTTTATTCCGATTTGTTTTTTTTTGTATATGTATTAATTAATTGACATCTTTATAGGTATTTGACATTTATAAACCATTTAAAATTATTAAACTTACATTTTTCTTCATTATTTATCGCAAAATACAAAACGAGTTACTCGTTCACGGAGGTTTCGATTCGACCCCTGGGGCGGTATCGGCTAAGGTGATAGTTGATAGTTGACAATCAAAATCATCGCTTTACCTCCACGTAAGGTGATTATCAAATTGACAATCGCTTTATTGCTATCAATTTCATGCGACAGCTATTTAGGTGTCGCTTTCATACATTTGTGTCAATTTCATAGGTAGAAGCTACAGGGAAATCTTCTACACCAAATAAATTAAATAATTTAGTGATAAAAGAAAATATTGAATAAATTAAAATAAAAAAATTTAAGTGAAAGTGAAAATTCGTGAAGTGCAATGTTTACTTCATTGGAACTTTTCTACTCAAACATAGAGGAAAATGAAGAAAATAATTACAAAGATTTCCAACTGATAAGAAGAAACCTGAGGAATAAAGCAAATGTCTTGAAACTTCAACAAGTAGGGGCTGATTGGACTGCACCAATGGGTCAAAGTACGGTGGCTGAAAATACTGCTGCAGTCATTAAAAAATGCAAATTTATTGTATTTTGTTGACATTTTAGTATGCTGAGTTGACTACCATTTTTCACAATATAAACACCGAATAAAATTGTACCTATCAGCTGCTCGGAGTGACAGCGTCGGCAAGGAAGTGACGTTCCAAATCATTTTTTTGTGATCGCTTTACGCAGAGCAAAGAAGAGTTGATAATCAAAAACGACAATCAACAAAGCGACAATCAACTATCACCTTAGCCGATTCCACCCCTGATCTTTGCGACCGAGTCATGAGCGCTTGATCCTTTTCTAAAAATAGCCTCTTATAAGCATTGGAAATTACTGTATTATTATAGTTTTCATTACTTTTACCATATCCCGAATTATTGCGAAGGACTTCGGTATAACTTCATGACCCTTACCTATTTTTCTTATGTTTCAATCTTTGACAGCCTAGACTACTAGTAAGTTTTCGATTTTTCTTCACCTATATTAATGTTATAGGCTACTTGAGCTGCAAAAAAATGAGTTGTCTTTCGCTTTCAACCGTTGAAGATAAACGAAAATACATTTACAAGTGCTAACCTGATGACGCAAAAAAAGAGCAAACTTTTTCATCGAAAAAAAGCAAATGGGCAGAAACCATATAACGGGATCTGTCCGGCTACATTTTAACAGCAACAATAAGCAGATCAATTTAGTTAAGCTTATTGGGAGTGTGCTTACCTGATGACCAACAGTGTATATTATATTGCAATGTGTAGAATGCTTTTTATACAAGGCTTAAGCTGGTTACCTAACACGGAAGTCAGGGCTTAGTGGATATTTTAATGATGTACGTTTGACTTGCTCATAATATAGCCAATATCTTCGGACCTCTTGTAATTTTTAACTTTCTCTTACAAAGAGAAAGATACTGTTTTCGTGAAAATTTTCGACCTCGAGATTTTGATTGATTCTAACATTACGATGATAGCGGAACCCAAAAAAGTGGTCCGTCGGTTCGTCGGCTTGACCGATTTTCTTCAAATTTCGTATCCAAGTTTCTTTTGGTCATAATTCTAGGCCATTTTTTTTTGTTTGCTTTAAGCCATGTTATTAACGGTACCTGCCGTATAAAAATTACACATAACCTCAATTTTCTCGAAAACGGCTCCAACGATTTTGATTAAACTTTATACATACTATAAGCATATTAGTTCCAACAAAACTGCATACCCAGTTTTTTCTAGAAAATCCATATAACGGTTTTTGTTATTCAGGCCATATAAAGAAAATTGTTAATTTCTCGCAAACTACTATGTCAATTTGAATGAAATTTAATATTTATACTACTATTATAGTTTTAAACAATTCCACATAATTAGTTGTAGCTCAACTATCACTTAACGGAGTTTTCAGTTTTGGCCAATAACGAAAAATCATTATTATTCACATAGACACCGCTTCCTTCAAATTTCGGAGTAAACGTTCGTATAATCACATTTCGACATTATTTATATAAATTTAAACACTAATAATCAAAATACGTACTATTTGATCTAACGCCTAACTTGCTGTGAAAGAGAAAGTTGCGTACGACCCAGTCGTGCACCCACCACTCGTTTCTTTTATTTCAGTTCGGCTTTTTATTTAATTAATCTCAAAACTTTATGATTATGCACTATTTAGTTTGCTGCGTTTTGCATTAATTGTTTTTAGACTTTTATGACAATCGTTATTTTAGTCCTCAAAGAAGATAAACACATGAAGACTACTGTCGATCTTGGTGCGCACTCGCTAGAGTTCGTCAAAATCAACAACCAAATAAAAAAAGAGTCCGCGGAAAATGCGCAGTGGCCTTATATACCATCGTCATGTCGCATTCCGTGTTGGCCATAGCCAGGCACCGTTTTTTCCGCACTGAATTTCTGGTTTAGTTCTTCCAGGCATTTGTTCCGCTTCATCTAATAGCAGCTATATGATCTATCAATATATTATGCTAAAAACCCACTTGGTTGAGAAAATACCCCTTTTGACATTTTTTACCAGCATTAATCAACCTGGTGCATTTCAAGCTTAAAATCTCTAATTTTACAACCAAGACATAAACCTTGGTAATACGATCTTGCATTTCGTTTTTTCGTATCGCGCAGTACAATAACCCCCTCGGAATTAAGCTCCATGGGTCTTAATTCCCAAAAAAGGGCAATATACGGGGGGCTTATTTTCTTTTCGAAATGCAGATAAGTCTTGCGGCTGTTAATGCCCTTTGCTTGTAGGGCTTATTCCCTTTGCATGCATTCAAAGTCGCACTGCAAAGCATAAACCCCTTGCTTGGGCCAACTGTTGGATTTGGGATGGGTGCGAAATTGAATGTATGCAACATGGGAATGACGAGTGCGCCTGGCTATTTCGTTAGAACATTTCTTGTTATAATACCAGCAAAAGGGTATAAGACGGTAGACATTCCTTCGATGTTCAAACGAGAATATTGAATTGATAAGTCGAGTCTACTATCGCACGGTTTTCTAGGTGCAATGATGTTCTTGCTGCACCTGATCAGATGGGCATTGAACTAAAGTTAGGGGCGCATACACGCTTTTTTTTGAGGCTAGATCAGATTTTCATGGAACCATTTGGTTGTGTTTTTGGCAACTTTGCATATACGGTCGGTTTTGATTGTTTATCTGTTTCTATAGGATGCAAGTGTCATTCATGGACAATGAATGAAAAAACTACGTTTGGGAGCTCCATAATTTCACTTTCTTAGACTTACCAAATTTAATTATGAGGTGAGGTAAAGTTTTCATGAAATAAGTATATTTTGTTGAAGATGATAAGGGTGCATTTGAGAAAGAATATAAAAAGATGGGGGTAATGTCATTAAGAAAAATTGTATAAGAAGGTACAGATAAGATAAAGATAATAAAAGACATATGAGAAGACTACAATCCGCTGTGCGGATCGTTAAATACCCTATCCCATCCTATCCTTAAAATTAATATCCTCAAAATGTAGGCTTTATGGCGATGAAATACAGAAAATGACATTGTCGCAACAAAGCTTTTGTTCAGGCAGTTTGTCAAAACCTTATGTGGTTCGACAAAAAACAACGTATTTCTATTGCTAATGCCTTGGGATGGTGTATACAAATGGTTTTTGTAAGAAAACGCCCCCAAAACGTGGGCGTAGGTGAAAATGATTTATAGATAAAATGTTTATATTACCATTACGGAAGTATCTGCATCAAAAGTTTTTTCGAAAGTATTAAAATTTGGACAAAAAGCGTTTTTTACTAAAAACGCCCCCAAAAAGTGGGCGTGACAAAAAGCTTTGTATGAACGAAATATAGATATTAAGACTGTCTAAATATGCTGCTCACTTTTTTAAAATTCCTTTTTTTTAAATATTCCTTACGATTTGGCTTAAAACTACGTATTTCTAAAAAGGGGGCGTGGCAGTTGGCGGATTTCAAAAATTTTTACACTTGTTCTGCATCGTCGGCCAGAGAGTCTATATTCTAAATTTCAACACTCTAGCTCAAAATTTAAGGCCCAGAAATCGGTGACACACAGACGGACAGACAGACATGGCTTAATCGACTCAGCTAGCGATTCTGAATCGATCCATATACTTTGAGGTATATGTATCGAAATTATTTCTCTATGTTACAAACATAATGTCAAAACTAATATACCCCTATGGGATAGGGTATAAATATATAGTATCGAAGACAAAATGGAGCCTTGGGAAAAACCAGCATTTATTGGGGTGACAGCAGATTTGAAACCAAACCAAACAAGAATTTAACGTTTTGAGAGGTAGGTATGTAGGTAGTAGTTGAAGAAAAATGTTAAGAGCATGCATTTTCGATAAAAGGGATTTATGCAAAACCCTGTCAAATGCTTTTGTAATATATGTTCAACGATCTTATTTGGACATCGACAGTAAGTCTGTTGCTTCGAAAACCATATTTTCGTCTATTGAGAAGATTTTGTGATTCAAGATTGTTCATAAGCTGACTGTTTTTCAGCGTTTCCGTGACCCTAGAAAAAAGGTAGGTATGTGCATTTTGTCGGTTGTTGGAGAGAGAAGAAGACTCGCTATTTTCAGGAACCAACTGGACAAATGCTGTTTTCCATCTACCTACTCGGGATGAGTAGTGATGAATAGGACAGATGGAAAAGCTTACGCTGTGGTTTTTCCAGAGTGGGGAAATACCTCCTCAGAATTATAGGGTGGATTCCATATGGTATTGTGTGTTTTCAAGTATAGGAGGAGACTGAATAAAATCTGGCTACGTGGAACTGGCTGCAAAATAAATAACCAGCAGATTGGCTTTATCTAGACAGATTGGCTTTATGGACAATGAAATCAGATTCTTAATGTTTGTTTTTTTACATTAGACCAAAAGTGTTTACTATCTTTTGGACATAGTACCATTTTTATACCCTATCCCATAGGGGTATATTAGTTTTGATACATAGTTTGTCGAATTAGCCATGTCTGCCTGTCCGTCCGTCCGTCCGTCTGTCTGTTCGTCACCGATTTTTGGGCTTTAAATGTTGAGCTAGGATAATGAAATTTGGTATATATGATTCTTGTCCGTGCCACCAGAACAAGTGTAAATTTTTTTGAAATCCGCCCACTGCCACGCCCCCTTTTTAAAATGGTTCGTCAATAGACCATTTTAACCCACGCCCACTTTTTAGGGGCGTTTTCTTACAAAAACCATTTGTATGCCCTACCCCATGGCATAAGCAATAGGAAAACGTTTGTTTTTTGCCGAACCATAAAAGAATTTGATAAACCTTCTGAACAATATGTTGTGATAACTACATTTTCAATACTTTATGACCATAAATACCACATTTTGGAGATATTAATTTTAAGGATGGGATGGGATAGGGTTTAAACGATCGGCACACCGGATTGTAGCCTTCTCATATGTTTAGCTCTAATTTTGAGCGTGGGAGATTTTGACACGCTTATCTAATGTGGACATTACAGTAATTGCTAGCTCGTATTAAATTGAATCGTTTCTCTTAGGAGATTCTGACACGTGTGAGAATTTGACACGCTTAATGTGGTCACTAAAGTAATTCCTGGCTCGTTTAAAATTTAATCGGTTCACCACCAAAGGATTGGTTTTATATAACTTAACATAACACTGTACACTTAAAATTTGTATTATTATGTTTCCATGTTGGTGTAACTTAATGTAAAAGCCGAGGTAAAAGCTGATGGACATGAACAGCATGCTTTCCTAACACGTATGACATTTTTGTCAAGTACTTAAACTACACAATCCTTCAAACGAACATCAAAGAATCGTTGTGCATGTAGTATTGTAAAGAAGCGAATCAACATTTTTTTTAAATTGATAGTAATGCAAAAGGACTTAAGGACCTAGTTTTTGCGTGAAATTCAAATGACGTTTAGCCATAAAAAAATGAGTCCATTACCTCATAAGTAAATTTTATAACTTTCTAAAAGCAAAAAAAAAAAGCTTTTCAAATAGGCTAATTAATTCCATGACTAACCACCGCAACACCATTCATAACCGTAACCCAAAAATAGCGAGTCGACAATTCATTCATAAAGCAAAAAGTTTTCCCACACAAAATTTTGATAATTACCGCATACCGTTGTATACAAATTACAAGTTTTCCAATCAAAATATTAAACGGAACATTGGAGAATTTATCCACAAAGTTTTTTAGCCAACAAAATGGAGTATACCTACCAATACAGGCATGCATACCTTAATTAGCGTTTCCCCATGCCTTTGTCGTTTCGGTTATTGCCACACAATCGAATAATTTTGGAAAATACCACAACACTACATAATGGGGTGGGGGTTGAGGGTGGATTGTTTTCTGCCGAACTTACTCGGAATAATAAGTAGGAGGGTAGTTTTTTTTTTGTTTTTACTTGGGGTCTACCTTGGACGAAAACTCAATTGCAATCAAAATGCCTCCCGTCGGGCGATATGCGTGGATAGCCTCACAAAGAGAAATTTTCCACTCCATTCGCAGCAAGGAGCAGAAACATGAATTGCAATTTTCAACTTCAGAGAGTGACGAGTATTTCTTTTTTTTGTTTTTTTTTTAGGTATGTTGCGAGACAAGTTTTGTGGAATTTTTGAGTAAAGTTATGCCCGGTTTGTACCCGTAGGATGACGAATGATGGAAAGTGAAACAAATTGGAATAGCATGTTCAAGGCGAAATTAGCAATTTAAAGTTTGGATGTGGAAGATGTGTGCTTAAAAATTGTCAAAGGTATGTAAAAAGGCAGTCATCAATAAATAAATTTATTTAACATAATCAAACGAATCAAAGGAATTAAAATCTTCAAAGTCAAGTCAACTTGAGAGGGTATTAGGCAAATTCAAACTCCTTGTGATCATTGGGAGTGTAAATGTCTTAAAGATATAATCTGCATTTGTCACTTTCATTACAGCTGAGGTATTACTTGTAGGTTTGGTAGATGCACAATTGAAAAAAAAAGTTAAATCGAAACTGTTCAAAAGAGGTTAATCATATGTAAGGTTAACCTAAAACCCTGAAGTGTGATACAGATATACTTGCAGATGCTTTGGTTCTTCTTTGGTGAAAGCTAAGTCCAGAAAGAATTTAAGGGTAGCTGTATACGCACGGTGTCATGGTAATGTGTAAATTTTGTTTATGTACATGTATACAAATAACACGTTGCGCACTCATAAAGTCGCCTTCACTATCGTGGATGGTTATCGTTTTTTACAGAAAGAGTATCCTGATATAGATCACAGACCGGCTATTCGACCTACATGTTAAGGAAACTATCAATTTCAATCTAAGTACGCATCTAAAAAGGGAAATCTGAGAAAACGGTCCTTTACGAAATTTTTTAACCAACAAAAAATCGCCATCAAGTAATTCACAATGATGGCCTTTCTCGGTATCAAAAAAACCTTCACCAAGGTAAAAATCCTTGCCATTACAAATAATGTAAGGGTGCTGTGTGGTATCTCAAATACCACATTCTGAATAGCTCAGAAACAGCTCAGCTAGAAGGAAGATACATCTCCTCTTCTCTGTAACCTATTCATTATTCTAATTATTCGATTTCTTAAGATATAGAGTTGACAAAATATGTCCTTATTGCATATACAGACGACATCCTAAACTATGTGTCAGACAGACACTATGGGAAATAAAATATCTCTCTTGAAACAAGCTCTGTTCCCTTGACAAAAGTCTGTGATCTGGTAATGCATTGTCTTACCTAAACATAATGACACTCTACTGAGATTCTCAGAGAAAGCCAAATAGAAAGGCCGAAATTTACCAGTGGAGCCTTCATCAAAATTCACACAGAATTTGTCAGAGCTGTGTGTCGAACGAGAAGACTTGACATGTTGCATGCTTTTAGCATAAGGGATTCGCTGAGAATATCTTCTATGGCTGCACTCCAGACAACACTTCATATTTGATTTTTTATGCTCTCCATCTTAAAATCTAGGGTAGTAAAAGACTAAACAAGATTGCCCAGCAACACTATGTAACACAATCGGTGCAATTAAACATTTCAGGGAATTGATGAAATGGCGACACATAGCTCTAAAAATCCGAATAGCAGAAATCTTGATTATTTTGCGGCCGTTACTTTTGGTAAATTACAAAACCGCAATGCAGACCACAACAAACTGTAGGCGGATCAATAGCTACTTTCATGCGAACTTCATGCGCGAATCACGTCGAATTAATCCGAAAGGCTGTTATATTAGGAATGCTTTACAGGTAAAGTAGGAGGGAAGAGCACCGGCTTTTTAGAATGAAGAAAAAAGAGCAAGAAAAGCGCGCTATTTAGAACATAGAGCGGTGTCCATCCAGGAATAATATTCGCAAGTTTTAACAAAAAGTAAAACGTCAAAGCCAGGGATACAAGGCTCGAATAGAGTCCTGTCGAGATGAATAACGTAGTTGAGACACAGTTGATGATGAGTATATAGAAGAACCACTTCTGCAGACTGTTAAATGGCAATCACGAACAATGTCCCGCAGACAATGTCAGGCAGAACGAACCATTTATTTTTGGCAACAACAGTGAAAACCACCAACCACCAAACCAAAGTGAAATGAGGATAGCATTAATCTATCTTAAGCTTTACAAGGCTGCCGGAAATGACGATCTTTCTGACGATATGATTTGGTAAAAAACATTCACAAATTCATAAGCCAAATTTGGACGGATGAAATTTTTAATGAAGAATGGAACCTCAACACTGTTTGCTTGATTCACAAAAAAGGATACCCTCTGGAGCAGTTCCTCAATATAGCAAACAAGATCCTATCTGCGGTAATATATGAACTCCTGAAAGCGTTTACCAACAACCTCATCGGCCCTTATCACTGTGGCTTTAGGCCAGGAAAGCCCACAACTGATCAAATCTTCTCACTTTGGCAGATCCTGGAAAGAACACAAGAAGTCCAAATCGATACCCACCACCTATACATCGATTCCAAAGCCACATAGGATTGAATTTATAAAGACGAACGATGTAGAGTCATACAGAGTTCTTGAATACCGGTGAAAGTCGTCCGTCCGTGCAGGATGACGATGGAGAATACTCGCTGCTCCATCATTTCACTTCTTTAATCTCATTCTTGAGAAAATTGTGCAAAACTTTCAAGCCAACACCAGAAGCAAAATCTTCCATAAATCGGTGCAGCTACTAGCATACGCCGATAAAAGCTGCAAAAATGGGTTTAGGATGGTAAGACTATATATATGATGTCAACACGAAAGAGCACACAGCATCGACGAAATGGCCAGAAGTTCACCATTAACAAATATCTTTGAGGTAGTACGTGACTTTGTCTACCTCGACGCCGCTATTACCTCTGACAACATCTTGTTAGAAATTAAACGAAGAATTACTCTTGCAAACCGCTTTTTCTTCGGAATAATAGGGCAATTTAGATGTACAGCCCTCACTCGAACTACTAAGACACTGATCATCACAGTCCATGGAACATACGAGAAACGGGTGAAGAAATCCTTGGTCGTTTGAGTGAAAAATTCTAAGAAAAATCTTCGGCCCGGTTTACCTTGACGTGCTATGGAGACGAAGATTCAATTAGAGTTTGTCAAAAACTTCGCATTGGAAGTTTTAGATGACTAGGATACGTAGAGCGAATGAACACCAATACTCCAGCTCGCAAAGTCTTCGATTCCTAGGCAGACGTCGGATACAGTTGAGGAAGTCCTAGCCGTAAATTGTTGTGGGTCACACATGTATATGGAAACCGACCTCAACCAACTCAAAGGCAGTTCGCAATGTACGAACGTCCATTATAATGTACAGATATCTAAAATCCTGAACAGCGTTACGCATTACCTACTTTTAAAACAATAATCTTTAACAATAATGCGAAGACTTGTTATGTTCGTATCGTGGAATCTGCTTATTTATTGTATTCATATGTTTACAAATTCCACGTACATACCCAGAAAGTCTTCTACACTTTCGATTACGGTTATTGTTTCCAAAGTTACGGAATGACTACGCAATCCAGGTAACATCCAAGTTAACTCCTTGTATTTGTGATGTTTGGATATTAAAAATCTAATAATTTAACCACTTTTTCGGAATTCTCCCTTAGTAAAGGGTGATCCATTTCGAGGTTCCCTGCTTTTTTAAAGAAAAAAACACAGAAAATTCAAATTTAATGGAGAATGTTTATTATCATTTGAAAGAACATTCTTTGGCATTTATTTTTTGAAGATTATCTCAATAAGTCCATTGATTGATGCGATGTGTGGGAAGTGGCGCCGTCTTGCTGAATCCAAATGTCGCCGATATCACGAGCTTCAGTTTCAGGCATCAAATAGTCGGTTATCATGGCACGATAACGGTCGCCATTGACGGTTATCGACTCTCTACGGTCTTCGTGTACACTCTCAGCTACGGCCGCTATATTTTCTTCACAGCGTGCTGGACGTGGTCTATTCGGTCGAATATTATCCAATAATGAATGCTGGGTCTCAAAATGGGTGATGGTGTTGCTCAGTAGGCCGATTATGTTGACCATAAGTTGATCGAAGTGCACGAAACACATTCCTCACAGAACTTGAATTTTCATAATAAAGTTGAACAATTTGTAAACGTTGTTCACGCGTAAGTCTTTCCATTATGAAATGCCAAACAATATTAAACAAAAATAACATGACAGCGTGACACGACTCACACGTGATCTGTCAAAAAAGGCTATTGAAAAGAGTATCTCTACTTGGATCACCCGTTATAATGTCTGGTTTTTTGGAAATGGTCTAAGTCTCTAAGCACGTAGCACTCTAAACAGACAAACCATTGTATAAATTATATAGGAACACAAAACAAAAACATATTACGTTGTGCGAAACGTTTAATACCCTATCCCTTAAAAATTTAATTATTCTAGCTCATATAGGTACTTAGGACAGATTAATATACAACTATTGGGAATACAAAATTGGACATCTGAGGTTGTTATAGCCAGAAAGAAAGATGTGCTTTGCAATAAGCTTTACATACATTCAATTTAAGTTAAATTTAATTTATTTAATGCGGTTCTTGAACTCTATAATAACAATTAAATTCTTATTAATTGTACTTAAATTTAGAAATCAAACTGATGGCATCTAGTTCAAACAATATTGATTGACTTAAAGTAAAAATGAAATAAATGAATAAATAAATAAATAAATTAATAGTAACATCTATATATTTAGAGATAGTTCATACAATTTTCAAAATTTACAAAGCTATTTTGACTGTCGGGTAGCTGTAGGTAAAATGTTCCCCATTATGGTACTTACTTGCTGATTCCTTCCATTCAAATAATTAAAAATGAGACGATCTGATCTAACACTAAAATTTTTATTTGTATAATAACCAGCTGACCCTGCAAACGGTGTTTTGCCTTCAAATTTTAAAACGTCTTATATGCGTTTTTGGTATTTACATTTTCAATTAAACTGAAACGAAAGGTGTTTTAACGGGTGATTTTTTAAGCATAGTGTTTGTAAAAATCGAATAAAACACTCAAATTTGCATCAAATATTCAAATATTTTATTGTAATCGATAAATAGGCCTTTGCCATTTGCGTCTTAATGACAACTTCATGTAAATGTTCTCCGCGGCTCCGTTTCAAATGGTCCATTCGGAAGGTCCAATTTTGCGTCACTTTTTCGAGCATTTCGGGCTGTAAATGTTGTTCGCGGCTCCGTTTCAAATTGTCAATTCGGAAGGTCCAATTTCGCGTCACTTTTTCGAGCATTTCGGGCTGTATTCCACGAATTAAGCGTGTTATGTTATCCTGTAAGGCTTCAATCATGTTCGGCTTGTCCACATAGCCTAAGAACTTTACATAATCCCAAAAGGAAATAGTCAAGAGGCGTTAAATCGCATGATCTTGGCATCCAACTCACAGGGTCATTTCGAGAGATATGCTACTCACCAAATTCATCCTTCAATATTTCCATTGTTTCACAGGCTGTGTGGCATGTGTCACCGTCTTAATAAAACCACATGTCAACCAAGTTCAACTCAGCCAACTGGGGCAAAAAAAGTCGCGTATCATGGCTCGATATCGTTAGTTAACGGTAACGTTCCTTTCATGGTCTTCTTTGAAGAAAAATGGACCGATGATGCCACCAGCCCATAAACCACACCAAACTGTCGTTTTTCGGGATGCATCGGTAATTCTTGTTTGGCATGTTCATGGAGCTGTTCTAAGGCACATTCACCAAAAAATTAGACATTGTGGTAGGTCATTCGGCTTCAATTCTTGCACAAGTTGAATTTTATAGGCTTTCAAACCCAAATCGACACTTAACATTTTCCATGTGGTTGAGTAACACATGCCCAATTGCTGAGAACGGCGAAGAATTGCCATTTCACGATCTTCGTTAACATTGGACGCTACGACTGAAATATTCTCTTCGGTACGCACTGTACGCAAAGTAAATTTGGTGCGAAATTTCATTATAACAGCACGAAGTATTGATTCACAAGTTCGATTATGAGGATCATAATATGGTCGTAACAAACGGTGCACATTTTTCACAAAGCACTAATTTTGATAATAAATTTCAATAATTTGCAATCATTGCTCGTTTGTATGATTAAATGGCAGAGCATACTGAAAACTTTTCACTTTGACAGATGACGTTTGGACGCCATTACTAATCAGTTCTGAAAAACTTAACTCTTGAAAAATCACTCGTTAGTTACATTCTGATTGATATATCTATATTCGGATAAATAATCTATATGATTTCGTTCATTGCAATATATTAGATTTTGTTTTTGTTGTCTGGGGTGTAAACAAATAATGCTAATGGTATTCCGACATGGGAACAGGCGACATACAATTTACCATGCGAGAAGCATGGATTTTGAAGGTTAAGGGTCCAGTTATAGCTATCATTGAACAACTTTATTTGAACACAAAACATGATAGAATTGACATTTTTCTTAGGTAGGTTGTTATAGGAATCAAAAATATTTCAGAAATACTAATCTTGATCATTGAAAAACAAAATGTGATTTTCTGCAAAAACATTAATCAAAAATTTATATATGTTTGGATAATCTTCTTTTAAAATGGAGAAGTTTTGTTTTGACACCAATTTGCCAATATAAAAAAGTCGCAAGAAGTTAAAGAACATTTTCAATGAGGCTTTTAATTGATAGCTTTATATGGCCCCAAATACCGCAAACACACAAGACGTGCCCTTGAGATTTATTAATTGACATTGCAAATGCAAGTCGTACCGGAAAGTGCAAGCGTTTAAAGTGTAATGGCAAGTCAAAACCATTGGGATTCGGTGTTTCAAAACGTCTTTTCCTTTGTACTTCCATTTAAGTATTGTTGCTTCGGTAACATTGCTCATCAGGTTATTCACCGCAAGCCGTGTGCCATTAAAAAGACGTGGTTGGTTTATGTTTTATAACATGATGATTGCCGACTTAAAGTTAGAGATTGTGAGGTGGTAATCCGGGCAATTTCATTCCAGGAAGTTTAATTACTGGGTTGGATAGTTGATGATATCATGTTGGGAAGAAATGGAATATACCGATCAACAGATCATGATTTTTAACTTTCTCTTACAAAGAGAAAGATATTGTTTTCGTGAAAATTTTCGACCTCGAGATTTTGATTGATTCTAACATTACGATGATAGCGGAACCCAAAAAAGTGGTTTTTATAATTCCGTTCGTCGGTCCGTCGCGTCGGTCAGTCTGTCCGCAATGGTCTCCCCAGCCTAAACGGCTGGACCGATTTTCTTCAAATTTCGTATCCAAGTTTCTTTTGGTCATTTTTTTTTGTTTGCTTTTAGCCATGTTATTAACGGTACCTGGCATATAAAAATTACACATAACCTCAGTTTTCTCGAAAACGGTTCTAACGATTTTGATAAAACTTTATAAAGGGTCCGCCAAATAACTTTTTTTTGAAAATGCTATAAAAAAAAAATACTGAATATTTTCTCAAATTTCTTTTTTTATTTGAAAGTACAATCCTTCCAAAATCCGTACGCAATTTTCGCACACATTCTGCAACATTACCATGATTTTCAAAGTAGTGTCGCAATATTTCCCAGTGTTGTTCTAACGTATACACAACCATATTCGTTTAGCGGAAGGATATAACTAATTATCTGTCAAATCAGACATGAGCTAAGTGTTACCATTCACGAAATAAGCACTAGTTGAAAAAAAAAACTTTGGATGGAGGTCCCGCCATCGTGCAAGAAGTACATAAGCATGCATGAATGGTTGTGCGAAAGCTAGGCCCTGGGTACTAATGACCCCGTTGCGCCAAAAATTTGTTTTTTTTGTAATCGTGTTAAGGTCAATCAAAATCTTAGAGACGTTTTTGGGAAATTTCGGTTTTACCAAATTGTAATATTTAAGATAACATTGGTTTTGGTCCTTAAAGCCAATTCAAAAAAAACACCCCTAGGATTTAATAAAGAAACCTAGTTCATCAAACTTGAAAAGCATCCTTCCATGTGATTAGCCTCCAGCTGCTATCACAGATTGACATACCAACAGAATCGCCAGACCCACTTTTTCTGGCTGAAGGTTAAGTGACGCGATGGTTAGTGAGATAAATTGCCACGCAGAAGATCCTTCAAATTTAGTAAAAATGTGCTTGATATTACGCGGATTTTGAACAATTTTTACATTTGCAATGCTTGGTCGAATTTACCGTTTTTTTAGCCACGCATAAACTTAAAGCCCAAAAATCTGCGCTATGCAGACGAAAGAAAGTACAGGCAAACTTAAATTACGATTCTGATTCGAACCATTGACATAACTATATTATGTTTATCCTAATTATGTATCTATTTAATCATTTAAAATAAAAAATGCAGCGCGCAAAAGAACCTGGTGCCACCCAGCTCAGACTTGCAATTAATGGCTTTGCAGACTTTGTTTTAAGGATTTTGTTGTTAATACTACTCTTGCATATAATATTCTATAACCTAGTGGGCAGCATGTTGGGTGTTACTACTACGGGAATAGTGCGAACTATCCGCTAAATTCAGATCGCCCGCCTACAAACTAGACTGGTCAAAAGTTTTTAATTTAGAAGCAAACGAGCTGGGATTTACCAATTATTATCAGGTCTTTCTGGACTTCGTAGTAGTGATTGGCAAGTAGTGCCTAGTGACTTTCTAATCTATGAATTATTTTGGAAATACCGCAATCTTGACGTCAAGGATGCCATATCATATACATAAAGTGCAAATTACCCACTATTGGATAATCGTTAAAAACTTAAAAAAAGACGTGAAGGACCTGACAACTATCTGAAGAGCCTAGATACTCCGTTTCTGTATATATATTGGGATGTTAAAACTACCTCTTTGATGAAGAAAGATATGTGCGGTTCCTGAAAAACATGTTTACACTTTTGGAAAGATTTGCAGTTACTCTATTTGAAATATAGTCTAAAGCTATGATCCATGTGGAGGGATTTAAGTTTTGTGATTAACCTCTGACCGCCTAACATGGGAGAGGAGAACTTTTTAAATGGCTAAATGTCAACACAGACCCTGTCATTAATTAGACTCTCAGCTTATCCTGGGGATACATTATAGTGGTTTAACTGTTTGTAAGGCCATTATACACATATTTTCTCTACTTCATAATGTCATTTTGTAACGTTGTCTTGTTCATTCTTCTGTTCTGAATGTTTCACCATTATTTTTGTTAAAAAACACAAAAACCAAACCATTAAAAGGTCCATCAAAAGTCTTTGCCAACAAACAAAAGCATTCCGATTGAAATGAATTTATCCTCACAGCATAATTTGAGTGCCATTTGATCCATTCATCTACGTCCTATTGCTGTTCATATTCCAACAAATATACACCACATACAGTTCTCAGAAAACCACAATCTCCAGCTCAGAGATTGATCCACCTCAAAGGTATAAAATCGCAATCCCTTCGAGTAAAAAAAGAAAATATTTCCATACATTAAAAACGTGATTTCCCAAAAATAACTCCACCGCATAAATCCCCTTGCTCTCCTACTCCACAAGTACCCCATAAGCTTTGTGTTTTACTCATGTTCATTGATAAGTCAAACGGCCGTTGTGTTTTCCAGTAACCAGTGTGCACTGACACCACCCTCATACTTATCCCCTACAACTACCACCTCATCATCTCATAATCCACCATTCATTCGTCACGGTTCTAACCATCCACTCACCCCACCGCTCATGGAAGGCATTGAAAGTCACACAACAAGGATATTTGGGCAATTTTGTCTCCGCATCTCCTGCCTACGACAAAAAAAAGCTTTATCAACATTTTTGGGAAATTTTCTCCCAGTCTTCTTTTCAAAATCCTTCAGTTTGACATTCGAAAATAGAGAGGTGAACAAATATATGTCTCAACTGTTATGAAACCGAAAATGTTTACGTAAGACCACACACACACAGACAAAGAGAGAGAGAGAATATCCTTACCTTAAACCAAGAGAGATACTAGTAAATCGAAAGCTTTTCATTGTTATCAGGAGGGAATTTTTCCCCAGGTTTTTCATCGAAGCTTAGCCTTTTTTTTCCAACCCGGTCTACCACCTCATGGATATGGGTGATAGTAGCTAAACAGGACTTGGCGTCAGGCGCACAAAAGCTCTTCAGTATTAGTTGTGAGGCCGTGTGTTGTGCACAACAACGTGCTCCCCAAAAAAGTAAAAAAAAATATTGAAAAAAAAAAATTAAAAGTAAACGACAAAAAAATAATCGTGAGCGTTTTTTTTTAACATTAGTGTATCTTTCCCAGAAAGGGTTTAGAAAAAAAAAATTCTCCGCGAGCTATCCGAAAGTGTTTGGTGTTTGTGTGACAGTGCCGAAGAGCTAAAGATAATTTTTTGGTAATGAAATGTGATTTTTTAAGGACACAGGTCCTTTTTCCTAAAGCCGGTTGCTCTCAAAATTGCTTCAGAAAAAATTGCATGCAAAATATGCATTCCATAAGTGGTAGTTACAACAATTACTGGATCCTTAAGGTGTTTAAGATCAAGCATCCCCTTAACAAGTTGAATGCATCAATAGTGTGCTTCTAAGGATACTGGTTGCCTGCATGTGACACTTTTTTTTTGCTTTGGGGGGAAACAAGTAAGGACTAAGTGACGTAAAGTGTTTTTTTTCATCTCATTGTTGAAAGGGTATAGGAAATAAATTGAAAAATAAGTGCAGAGGTTCACCCCTGTTTGTGGGACTGGCTTTCCAATTCCTTGTTATCTGTAATTGAAAGGACTCCCATGTATGATAGTGTAGTCAAGTTTTTTTGAACATCAGACACCATGACGCCAAAATCTTTCAAATTTAAGGAACATACCTTCCCATCCACCTACGCTTGGTAAACCCTTCCTGCAACACCAAAAACTACGTAGGAAAAAAAACGAAAAAATAGGAAAAAACTAAAGGCAAAACACTGTTATATCATCCGCGTCGTACAGTCGAAACGAAAGGATGTGAGCCCGAGCAAGCGAGAAAACGACTCTACAGTTACTACAACGTGTGCCAGTTGTGTGCCATAGACTGTAGTTCAACACAGAGGACGAAAATTCCGCTTATATTTTCTGTGTGTGATTTTTTTTTTGGTTCCTCCTTTCCTGACGGTGTTTTTTTTTTTCGTCCTTTTTTGGGGTTCTTACGTAATTTTCTGTGTTTTACATATAAAAACTAAACGACTTGACTGGAGGTGGGGGTGACGACGACGAGCGACCGTTTTCGTCGATGGCATAAGGAGCTGGGGGGTTTTCCTAACCCCATAGGCATGTATCCTTTTGTAAAACGAATGAAAGGAAGACGTGTTTTTGTTTTGCCATCGCCACCGTCTTTCGTTGTCGTCTTTGCTCTTTATGGTTATTATTTTGTTTTGCTCTGTTGGATTTCGGTTTTATTTGTACGTCGTCGTCTAGGAGGCTCATACATATCCTGGAATGTTGGCAGGGTAGGAGGATATACGGCGGTTATTTCATTGCCTAAGTGTACGTACATGATTTGGGTAATTTTTTTTTCTATCCCTTTTCGGTCCATATGCGTATCTAATTTTCTGTACCAGTGTGCGATTTGATTATCATTCCATAGGACCTTCTATTTCCATTTCCATGTTTGCTCTAGGTTTTTTTTATCTCCGGTCGTTCTTGTTACGAAGGATTCCCTTGGTTATCATGTCTTTCTCATCTCGTTGTGTTTATTTTGGCGAGGGGGGCATGTAGGCCTATTCACATGAAATTAAGGTCACCTAGAACTAAAAGAGAGAGAGGGGAACAAACAACAAAATTCAGGTATAGTTGTCCTTGTAACGCTTATCTGCGAGAGAGGGTGGAAGGACCGCGCGCAAAAAAAATAAAAGAGTTGTTTTCATTTTCAGAACGATTAACTGCTGCCATTCATAAACAGCTCAGGGGAGGAGGCTCTTAACTGGATAACTGTGAGTGTAGTTAAATGATGTTTACATTGTCTTTTTATAGTATGCCTACAAAAATGACGTTTTACTTTTGCATAAAGGGCTAGCAGGCAAAACGGCCTTATATGTTGTACTCGTGGAATTATTTGCTTTTGTCAGCTGAATGTGGACATTGTGTACCTGCGGATATTGCATTGTTATTGCATTAAACTGGGTTTGTCCAGGTTATGCTAAGGTCGAATTTTAAAGTTCCATTTTTAGTGGCTTTGGTAAAATCTGTGTTCTCACAAAGTCCTGAAATAAATAAAGCAAGACAACTTTTATGCATGTTTGTTTTTTGGGCATAGTTACTTATATTTCTCAGGGTAGTCAAATTTTACAAAGCTTTAGACACCATGACGACAGAAATGTTGGTTATCCATCCCTTCAAAATGAAATTACATTTTTGTATACACATGGTGACACAAAAACACAAACGTGATATTAATTTAACCTTTAGGAGATCCTTTAAGTTGGTTTCAATCCTTTTTTTTTAAGATAACATCGGTGAAGGATGTCCGGTTATTTTCAATCGTTTTGTCAAGAATTTCAGGTGATATACTTATATTACGACCCTTGTCGGATTTTCTTTTGGGAGTTTTTGAAATCGGTGGCCTGTTCTCATAGACCCGTGACTTAAAAAAGGTAAACGTCTGGAGAGATGAAATCGGGTGATTTTGCGGCCAGTGCAAATCGCCAAAACGAGACATTCTACTTTGTGGTGCGAGCGTTGTGTGTGGTTGCACCATCCTATTGGAACTATATGTCATCCAGCCCCAATTCATCAATTCATGAAGTTTCCATAAGATTTCTTAAAGATCACCTTGATATGTATCGCTCACTAGTCACAGTAAGTAAGCTACCCACGGCGTCCCTTAATAAATTAGACTTGATAACACCTCCGGCATAAATCGTGATTTTCAGTGGATGCAATCGCCACTCACGAATAAAAAGAGTTCTCAGTGCCTTAGAATCGCAAAATTTTGTTTGTTTACATATCCGCTCAGTTGGAAATGGAACTTATCGCTCTTGGTGCATTTCGACCGAAAACCTAGCACTGCATGGCGGAGGTTCAGAAAAGATTGAGCACAGTTAAGACGCGATAAGAGGTCTCCAGAAAGTAGATAATGAATTGTCTGAACTTTGTAAGGATGCATCATTTAGTCTTTCACTTAATCCTACTACAAAGTCGAACTACTAATAGAGTGGCACGTCGTTAGATCCTCTTCTGATTCTTTTAGCTACAGCAGCAATATGTACGGTGGAATATGGGAAAAAGAAACTTCCGACGCCTCTTCTGCCACGTGGTATCCTAGTTTCTTCAAGCAAAGCGATTAATTACAAATGGATTACCGCCATTGAGTTTCCCAATTTGACCTAAAACGGCTTGGAAATCTGGACAGAAATGTATGTTGCGCCGAAATAATTGACAAATTTTTCGTTAACAAAATGGTCAAGAGTAGTCAGTGGTCTTTAGGTCTAGCGTTGCATAGCTTGTCAACCTCCTGAATCGGCTGTTTATTTTTCAAATACGAAAAGGCGCCATTTGTAAAGAAAACATGAAACAATGTCACCACTTTCAAAAGGATAGGGGGATACATTGACGGAAATGTTGCCATTGCCAGTGTCGAGCAAACCGATACCAAACCGATTTTGATTTTTTAAATCTTGCATTGTTCGGTTTCGTGACTCCAAAGATTTTTTGTGCGCCATCGTGCATTCATCACAAACAATCAATTTGCTTAGCTGAAATACTTTTTCCATCTCAGAATTCCTCGAAAGGTTGCTAGTTAAAGTTTTACTAGTTGGCATGTTCAACGGCAACTTGAGTGCTGTATGAGCTGTTCGACCACCTTCTGACAACGTAGCAGCAGTACCTGATGAAGTAAGTGTAAATGCAATTACATTTTGCGATCGAATCGTTGCCAATAACAATGATGTTAAAAACGTTTTTCCAGTTCCACAGGGAGCACCTAAGCCACTTCCATCGTTCACTACTTTTTGCTTCTGATATAAGAGGGGAACGCTTCTTTGAACGGTTTCTCTTAATGCTTCGAATTGGTTGATTAAGTGCATCATGCATTGGGCGATTATTAGTTGGCATTCCTATTTTTATTAATCCTTTGTTTGTTAGCATCAAGAACATGTCCTCAATTATAATAATTAATGCTTTATTGTGAATTTCTTCATTGATTTGCAAATCTGCATTTGATTTTTACAATATTTCTTTCCGTAAGAATATTTTCTACAAATTATTGGAAAACTTTAAAAAAAGATGGATAAAATCGGCAAAGTCGTTCTTAAGTGTGGCGTGGATCTGGATCTGGATCTCAACGGGTTTTCAAATTCGTTTTTATTGATTGATTTGATTTAAATCCCTTTGCTGATTTTCTTTAAGTTCAGTATTATGAATTCTTATCACAGTTTGAACAAAACTCGTTAATTTTTAATCGGGTCCTTAAAAACCCCCTGTTTTATGCCGAATCCTTACGGCTGAGTTGAGATATGTTTTTGTTGACATAATTGATTTAACTCGGCAGATTTGTCAAATCATCGCAAGAGGAGGGCCAGTGAAAAGACATTATAGGAGTTGCTAGGGCACCGAATCGAACACAGGCCTTCTGCGAATTAGTTCATCATAATAAAGATCGCATGATCGCAGCCCTACATCCCATAAGTATTATATGAAATATCGAATAAACAGTTTTTTTAATAATGAAAATAGTTATACTCGTAGAGGGTGCGCCAGGGTGTATAATATACAATTCACTCAAAGAGTATTGCCGCCAGACCGTCCATGTAGCTTTGAATACCACTCAACCAGCTCAAAGCAAATATTTGTGCTGATATATATGTATATATATATATATATATATATATATATATATATATATAAATATAAATATATATTATTTATTTTGTATTCTTCCAAATTAAGACATTTTTCTTTTTACTAACCATATATTCGGAACGGCTTCATTTTTCAGTTTTCTCAAGCTTTGCAAATTTTTATGTAAATTTAAAAAAAAATCCATAAAAACAAAAAAACAAATACAAGCAATGTTTTATCTTCTCTTATGTGGAAATATTGCTTTGGATGACGTAGTCTGTTGGTACATGTGTTATTAACTGCGAAAAACTTTCTCATTAATTGGGTTTGTTTAGATGTTTGCTTCGTTTATGTTCGCAATAAACGAATGAACCAATGGATATTTCATGTTTTTGTTTGTACTTCCTTAAAAATAATTTATGAAGACATTTCATTTTTATTATCATACCAAATTTCAACGAAGACGGCATCTTTTTAGGTTTTATTGGAGGTGGCAATATAATATAAATATAAAAATATTGGCGACAAATGTGTCATTTTAAATTTGTCGGCAATATTTTTATATTGGGAATTGAACAGCTACTCAGTTTACAAACCGTTTCAAGTCAAGACGCACTTTGTCATCGAATTTATTATTATTTTATTGTTACTTATTGCAGAGCTCTGATTTTTCGTATATTTTTCTAGCACCTACCATGCTATGTTTATAAGTGCTATAATGTATAATGTTTCCAAAATCGACATAATTTTGCTTGCAGAGAAGTTATGTTCACACGTAGAACGATTATATTTATTTCCTAAAAAATGTTTTAAGCCCTGTTCTAATTGATTATCCTTAAAATGATTTTTTCAGACCAGGTTGCATTGATGATTTGCGTTAAAAGTATTTGGATAATAGCAACGAGTATACAACTACAACTACATAGAGTGATATTGATACGCCAGTGTTCACATTGCCATGCCAGCATCAAGCAACAGCATAGCTGAATACGAACGATGGAAATTCCCGTTCGCACTTACCGCCCGCGTCTGAAACGGCTACAATATTTTTAGCTGTGATGCGTTCTCTATGTAGTTCTATACCTCTTTGATAATAGCCACTTACGATCCACCCAAAAAGTGTATTCTTGAAAATCGTCCAGTTATTTCCTATAATCGAATTTGACCATTTGCTAGTAAGGAGAAAATAATTCGTTTATCGATTTTTTGACGAATTTAAAAATTTAAATCAGCCAAAGTAACGTTGTTTTTGGTAAACCGAGGTTTAAGGTCTTTGGTTTCTTAGAAGGAAAGATAATTGCTTCGATTGATTCTGTAGAATGGTTCTAATGCAATTTAATTCTAAACACGGTCTGATGATATGCTTGCCTTTTGAATGAGGTATACAGTATGACTGATTTTGTGCCGATCGAGCCAATGCGTTGACCAAATTGTTCGTTTAAATTGCGAACCAGAGTCCAGTGACACGTGACACGTGACACGTGACTCGAGGCAGGAGAATCTTGGTAGTCAAGGGCACAGATTATTGCCATAGCTAGTATGGTCGTGGCTTCAATGCTTGTGGTGCCTTATGTAGAGGGTACAGCTGCATTAGTTGTTCAAGTGGAATACGTATATTCACTAGCATTGGGATTGAATGTAGAGATTTGAGCATCTTGATGAAGTAAGGTTTGGTGCCTTTGGTCAATATTGCGACTTTTAAACAATTTTCGCATAACTTAAAGGAGGCGATTTACTTATTACGCTCGAGCGACGATAAACGAAGCATCTCTGCGAATCTGCGAGCCGGAGTATTGGTGTCCATCCATTTTACATGTCCTAGCCAACTTAAAAGTCCAATGTGAAATTTTTTTACCAGGGGTATGTCGCTTTATAGCTCATATAGTTTTTGGTCAAATCTTCGTCTCCATAGTCATTACCATCTAGCGACAGCGAACACCATTCACGGTAACTGCTTGGTCGACCTCATTTTCGAATAAGTATGGCCCGATGCCGCCGCCAGCCCATAAACCATACCAAACAGTCACTATTTGTGCGTCTTTTTAACAGTCACTCGTGGATTCTCATTTGCCTAAATGCGACAATTCTAGGCTTCAGCTCTTAAGTCAGTTGAACCTTGTAGGTTTATTGAAAATTCGCATCAGTGATGCTCGTTAGATGTTCAATTGGTGAGCACGACGACGAGTCGAGGTTGATGGCTCTTCTGCTACTTTATCACAAACATGAGCAATGTTTCCCACAGAACGAACTGGGCGAGCATGCACAGGTGTCTTCACATTTCCTACAGACCCGGTTTGCGAAAATTTACGCTCGATTCTCCGATTGTGGACACATTTGGTTGATTATGCTGACCAAAAAAATAACGAAGTGCACGAAATGCATTTTGATTTGAACGCCCATTTTCCCAAGATGTCCAATTAAGCTGGGCAAAACAAAAAGTTTACGTTAAGGTTTGACTCACAATTAACATCGTGCATTATGGTTGGACCACCAATTATTTAGATTTGATCATAATGAACTCATAAAGGCCAAGTGGCTGTAGTAGCATTTATTAAATGGTTCGTTATTTTGTTCATTATTCAGTTGCTTATTACTGTCAATATTTGTGCACCATTATTGTTTTAAAGACTATGACGTTTGATCGCAGTTGTCAATAGGTTTGCTCATAAAATACGTATAGGTTCATCCACCAAATCTTTACTTCGAAACATGCTTTCAGACCTTATAATACAAATATTTCACTTATTGCAGTCACAAGAAATCATTATCACTACGTCAGTTATAGAATTCACTCGGCACTGAATTTTATTGCATTCCTCTCGATGCCACCGATGACATTTTTTATTGTGTTGAAAATTTCAAGTATCGATATTCACTTATATCACGCCAAATTATTTGTTGCAGCCCTTTAGGTCCTTGTGATCCGCGGCCTCTTCATAATGGAACAGGTAAACACGTTTTCACACCTTACGAACACAAAACTTTAAACAACGCTTGAATGGATATGTGAAAAGCGATGACATCATATGCAAAACTAATACTACCTTCTAACTCGTACATAAATGAACTATCTGCCCTGAACTCAACCATTTTCTTCTTTTTTTCACACAAAGTCATTCAGAAAGTCAGGAAGTCAAGCATTGATGGGATAAGGGCCACTCCTACTAACCATTGGTTAGCTGCCTAAAATCCACCATGCCTGCAAGTTGACAAATTAATTTGTTGTAGCTCTCCCAAGCTTCATTTAACTGCAAATAATTGACAACAAATTTAATAACCCCCGGCTAAAGGAATACAATGACACCCTTCAAAACAAATTAAAAAACTTGACACTTTTCACTTTTCCCAACTTCAATTTTCCACAAATCCAGTCGCTTTTTCCGCAATAGCCAAGCATTGCAAGTTAGTAATCCAGTTCCATGAAGTTCAACAATTTTCAACTGAAAAACTCGAATCCTTAGAATTATTGTCCAACATACTCGTACACCGAAAATCTCCATCCTCCGACCGCCTCTAAAATTCCTCTTACTGAATCACTCAACCATTCGTCTACTTAACAGTGTTAGTTGGTGTGGGGGAAGTTTATGGATAGTTGAACTTTTAACTCCTACCCCACATTTGGATGCATTCAGTGTCCTGTGCTCAGAAATTTGTTGCTTTAATGGCAAATTTCTGGGAATTTTACAAACAAATTTCTCCTCAACTTGTATTGTTGCACTTTCGGAAGGGAAAGTCGGAAACACCCAAGCCCCCACAAAAGTTTGACGTCTTTGATTTTGCACTTGTCAGTGGAGAAGAAGGTGATGCTGGTGGATGGTGTGGGATGCATGTTGGTAGCGTCCTGTTTTCGTGTTGATGGCACGTATTTGGAGAATTTTTGGTGAACTTTTACTTTATGATTTCCCAAGGATGTGAAGCATGTACAACATGCATGTAGCATTTATGTATAGAAAATTTCCAGTTCTTGGTCTCGAGTTTTGTGGAATGTGATTAGATTCTGTTGGTTTTTAATTAAAAATAACCTCTGCTGAGCATTGTTGGAGGCAGGCGAGTTTGGCCAATTGTTTTGAATGTTTTTTAGATATACCATTCATATACATATACGAAATTTATTTGCAGCTTTGAGCTTAACTTTTTTTCAGACATGTGTATTGCGAGCTCTGTTTTTTTATGAATGGCTGAACTTTGGGCTTAGGTGGACCAGTGTCTTATTGGCAGTTTACATTTTGACTACCATTCACCAGAATTGGCACTGCAACCTAAGAAGCGACCATTCATTGATGAGTTTTCATTTTGGTAATAATTTAATGGCAACACAATTTTGACCTCATTAAGTTTCTATAATTAGATTTTGTTACACTACGCCTTTTTATTAAATTACAGTTATTATTACAAGTCCATATTTCAAATATTGATCATATTAAATATAATATAAATCTTATAAATTTAATCACAAAGCTTAATTCTTTCAATTCATTATGTATTCACTTAAAACAAAAACAATTGCTAATTTGGTTTGGTTTTCTAAATAAATAAAAAAATAATTTTCTTAAACCCTAGATCATAATCGCACTGAGACATATATCAATCGTTGAGATATATGAATTATAGACATCTATGCCTAACTATTGTCAGCCCATTAGCCCTACCCTGCATTTCGTTCAAAATCTATTCGAATTAGATTTTCTTTCTTTTTTTTATTTGCTATTTTGATAACAAATATTACTTTGTGTTTTTTTTATAGACGAGAAAAAGATATTGAGACTGTCGAAATTATTTGTTCAAACACTTTTTTCAAAATTCTTTATAGTTTGACCAAAAACAAGATTTTTCAGGAAATAAGGGGTGTTACTTAAGTCATTGGAGGCATGGATGAAGAGCTTACTATATACAGAATTTAATTATCCTAGCTAAACGAATTTAGAACTGACTTCTAAAATTTGTTGGAGGAGTAGTAGTATGGTGGACAGTGCTAAAGAAAGCTATAAACAGGTACAAGAAATTACGTGCCTGTACACACAAGTATTCCTCAAAACATCGATTACATCATTACCAGGTTAAATTTTGATAAGAGTTTCCAGGTCACAATCCCAGCAGCTCGTCATGGGAAAGTAGAGGAACTGTGCAAAATGACTTGATCCATTTTTATACCGATGGCCCAAAAACAAATGACCAACAGGTTAAACCTCAGCCTCAACCAGGTTAAACCTCAGCCTATCTTTCCGCCTTCCTGATCATTGTGATTGCAAGCGGAACTTATGGCGATCAATGAAGCCTTATCTTCGATAGAAGAGAATGTCATATCTTCGAAGGATATAAGCATCTTCTCGGACATCCAAGCAGCCATCTCAACAAACTAAAAGACAACCCCAGAGTGCCGCTCATCTCTTCAAAAGAAATCAGAGCAATTTAATATTCACCTATGCTGGGTGCCTGGGCATAATGACATACCAGAAAATTGCAAGGCTGATGAACTTGCCAGACATAAAACTAAGTTAGAAGTCGTACCCGAGACAGATGCACTAAATATTCATGTCGCTACATGCAAACGATTATTATTGCAGCATGATAATAGGAAATCAAATCTCAGGTGGAGTCTCGGCACAACGTGTCAAATAACAGAACAAGATGGATTTAACAAGATCCAAGAGACTAATCTCGCTCGGTAGACCATACATTAGAACCACCATAGGTGTCATTACAGTGGACACTGCCTAATAGGTAGGCATGCAGAAAGTCTAGGCCTTCATTCAAATGATTTCTGCAGGGGATGTATTGTATTTTTTTATTTAGTATCGATTTTCACTTATATCCCGCCAAATAATTTTGTTTCATCTCATAAGGTCCTTGTGCTCTACGGCTCTTTCACAACGAAACCCGTCAATGAGTTGTCACACTTAACGAACAAAACATTACGCAATGCTTGAATGATTACTCGAAATGCGATGACATTTAAGGTAAAAGAAATACCGCCCAGCTTACTCGTACATACATGATCTACCCGCTCTGTGCTCAACCATTTTCTTGGTATTATTTGTCTCATAGTTTAATCTGAAGGCATTTTTACACACAAGAAAGTCAGTCAGAAAGACAGATTATCAGCGTGACAAGTATTGATGGGATTAGGGCCATTTCTACCAACACATTTATTCATCTATAAGCTCCCAAAAAGTAAGAGTGGGTTAAAATAAATTATAGATGAAAAGTTCATATTAAGATTATTAATTTCATTTCAGTAAAATGAATACACCATCCAAAAAGTAGTCGTGGGGAGAAAAATTGACTGACGAAAAAGATATTGAGATTGTCTAAATATATTGTTTGCTAAAAAAACGCTTTTCTGAAAAGTGGACGTGGAAGTGGGCGGATTTTGAATTTTGGACGGGAAGCCATGCCTTAGCTAGCGATTCATAGTCGATCCACATTATTTAAGGTTTATCTATCTCAATAATGTCACTATATAACAAACTATGTATCAAAACGATTATACCCCTAGATATAGGGTATACAAATTCATTAATTTGATTTTGTGGTAAAAATTGTGTATATACGTTTGTATCAAATATAAGCGTTTATTCGTTAGAGCCGCATTAAATAAATTTTTATTTTACCAAAACGAAGTTATCATTTGTTTACGTTTTTTGGCAATTCCGAGTTCGGTATATATTCAAGAACATCTTTTATCAAAATTGAATTCAATTTTTCGGATGTTTTCATCATCTTTATGTTAAAATAAATTTTATTATAACTTCAATCCTCCTAATAAGAATTTCTTATGATCGGCAAACTGAAGCTTATGTGCATATGTTAGTTTATAAAGAGCCATCAACACAAACTGAGAGCAGAATAAAGACAGAGAGCACAGAAACGCACCAGCAATCCAGAGTGCTTTGGCCGTAAAATCCGTACATTCACTACAGAGAGGTCTCTCGTGCTCACGCTCTTGATCTTTTTTCTGAAACAAGTTTTCGCATGGTGTTGTTCGTCTCTCATTTGATCTGTCAACGCTTGGCCCCATACCCATTAAATTAGCTGATGTGCACACACAAACACAAGTTTTCGCAGGATGTTTTTTTTTATTCTGTCCTCACTTGCCCACTCCCCCCCACCCCTCATCAATTCAATTTCTGATGTGGGTGCTTTGGATTCACTGAAGAGTGCTGAAACAAGTTTTTGCTTGTTGTTGTTGTTTGCCCGCCGTTGTCTAGCTAACGTATTACTTTTCGTGTTGAAATTTCGTTTCATGTGAGTTTATATATATTTCGACGAGCCCAAAAAAGTTTTACTTCAATAATTGTGCTCCTACTGCCCTGTTTCTTAATCATAAAAGGAAACAACACATTTATGTTCCTACACTGACGTCTGTCAGTTTACTTGGGTGTGTTCTAAATCGCATTCCAAAGGAGCTGCAAAGTTTTTATCACAACATTGTTTGATTAAATTTGCGAATTCGATTTTTTTCACAAAACCAATATACTTGCTCTTTTAAGTACAAAGTAAACTACTTGTAAACGATTTGTGCGACTTTATGCATTCTTACTTGTCCCTACAGTAAGTAAGTGAACATAGGACTTTTTATCTTTTTGGAAAGCTTAGTATCGGGTTAGATGTATAAAATCATAAACTTTACTTATTCCCTACAAGTTTTTCTCTGGGATGCTAAATCCTGGTCTATAAATGTACAGACATGACATCTTGATTTATTTAATCAAAAGTATCTTGTGTTTGTAAATACATATGATATCTCTAACATTTCCTGCAATTAAAGAAAACAAAAACTCCATATCCCATTTCAATTGATTTACATCATATCGATTTATTCAAGTATCACTTAATGCCATCCGCCTTCCTTTGGTATAACCGATTTGTTTCTAATGATTCATGCATATCAACAAATGTTTGCGTCCATTCATAAAAACATTTCAATTCGATAAATCAAATTTTCCAGAAAATATCGTATGAAAAATATATATTGTGTCCTTTTTCAGAAATTCATAAGCATGAATACGCACAAGTATCTTATCACTCAAAGAATTTTATATAAAAAAATCCGATTTGGGTCACATCTGCGATATATTTATGCTGAAGATAAATTCAATTTGTTAACCCATATGCTCACCGGGACGGTTGTTTGTAGTTTGTCCTCTCATATAAAAAGGATATTGTAAATGATAACACATTTTCTTTATAGAAAGGGATGACAATATTTTGTCGATGATTACTGACGACTGTCAATTCTTAATGGCGTCTTGTCAATAATGTCTAATGTGAGAGTATTGTATATAATTATCAATTAATTTCGGAAGGATATTTCGTTTTGTCAGTCGTATTTCTCCACACATTAGAAGTGAAAAGACGTGACTGAGATGCTGAAATCAATGTAATTTCGTCACGTATTAACGACTAATAAAACCATCTTCACTCTTAATTTATAGGCTCTTTGAAATTACCACCCCGTGTGCATACGAGTACTGATGGAATCTTTTTTGCTATTTTATTGCTAAAGCATGGTCGAGTGTCTTCCAATATGCAATGAGAGATATATGCGGACGATTTAATAATACTCCCACTTTACTGCATTTCTGAAGGTCTGCTAAAGGGTTCACCCCCAAAAAGTATCAGAAGGCACCCATCTGGGTTCACATCATCATAGAATCAATTCATATCCTGAAGATGTGGGATCCACCTGGTTTATGGTCTCCCCTTCTTTTCTGGTTATATTTGACCGTTTAATGGGTTCTTAGAATCCCACCATTGACCATAACAATAGCAACTGAGCAGGTCGTCTTCATTTGCCTGGTTCATTGATATCTGGGTTCTAATAAATGTTAGAGCTTCTATTATGCTTTGTTCATCTTGCAGTGATGTGAAGCTACCATGATTGGAATTCGTGAGGTGATACTACTGTGGGGTTACTGTTTTATACTAAACTTACTTAGTATGTCGGTGGATCTATATGAGAATGAATATAGTTGAAAGTTTGCCATCTACGATAATGGATCGCTTAACAATCGAACAACGCGTTAAAATTATTAAATCTTAATACAACAGTTGTCATTCAAACGTATCCACTTTTCGCGCCTTACGCAAAATGCACGCTCAGTGCCAAGGGGCAGACGGTTACAGTCAGGAACGCTATATGACGGCGTCATCTCTCCTTTACTCTGGCTAATGGTTATGATTAAAATTCTTAATACTAAAATTAGACGAGGATCGGGTCAAAGTTGTCGCGTATGACGTGGTGATACTAGAGTAGGAAATTCCCCTCCGTGATAAGTGAACTCAAGGGGGCTGCTCTAAACAATGTTAGCACTACATACTAAAGCTACCTCACTATGACTCAAGGAGTCAGGATGCTGGACTGCAAGACCGTTTGGCCACAGTCATTTTCTGAACTCGTTACCAAATAGCATGGTCACGTTTCCAACAGACACACCCATACTAAGCTTCAAGAAAGGCTTCCGCGTAGGTTTTCCTACCAGAGCAGAGCTCAGTGGAAGTGTAACGAAGTAGTATGAGATTTCGACACGGTCGTCTACACCGACGGATCTAAAATGAACTGTGTTGTGGGGTCCGGAGGCTACTCGGAATCACTAAAAATATCAGTATCAGGCGAAACTACTGGCTATCCGAGAGACTTGCACGCTATTGTGGCGTGACACCAAACACGAAAAAGCAAAATATTGCTATTCTCATGGATAGCCAAGCGGCCATTAAGGCCGGCTACTATATCTTCTAAGCTGTGACAGGAATGCAAGAACGAACTTTCCCACCTGGACGAACGCTTCAGTGTCACACTTCTCTGGGTCCAATGGCACAGTGACATTGAAGGAAACGAGCGTGCATACGAGCTGGCTAGACAAGGCTCAGCTTTACACTGTTCACTTGCGGCAAGGGTCCATATCCCGATTGGTGCGGTTGAGAGACAAATACACACATACTTCCTAAAGAAGGCCTCCAAATTGAGAAGCCTAACAAATTGTTGGAGAAATTCTCAACAGAGTCCAATTATCGCAAAGTAACGGGTGATTTTTTAAGCTTAGTTTTTTTTAAAAATCGAATAAAACACTCAAATTTGCATCAAATATTCTAATTTTTTTTTGTAATCGATAAATAGGCCTTTGCCATTTACGTTTTAAAGACAACTTCATGTAAATGGTAAATGTAAATGGCTCCGTTTCAAATGGTCCATTCAGAAGGTCCAATTTTGCGTTACTTTTTCGAGAATGTCGGCCTGTATTCCACGAATTAAGCGTGTTATGTTATCCTGTAAGGCTTCAATCGTGTTCGGCTTGTCCATATAGATAAGCGACAGTTTTGCTTATTTACGTATCCGTTGAGCCAGAAATGAGCCTCATCGATGAATACAAATTTTCGATAAAACAGCGGATTTGCACATTTTTCACAGAGCACGAATTTTGATGATAAATTTCAATAATTTGCAATCGTTGCTCTTTTGTAAGTTTTCCATGATTAAATTGCAGAGTATACTGAAAATTTTCACTTTGACAGATGACCAGATAACCAGTGCTGCCAACCAGAAAAACTTAACTCTTTAAATATAACCCCATATAAAATAACACTTGAAAAGTATCACAAGTCGATCTGTAGCTTAGTTAAAAACGAACGATAATTAGTGTCCAATAAAAACAACGCAGCCTATTCAATTCAATATTTAAGCTCTCTGCGCACCTTACAAAGCAATAAACTGCGTGTAGCCTTTTACGATTAAATGCTCATAACAAAGTAACAATCCACCTTTTGTTCTGCGTAATAACCTTATAAACTATTTATCTAAATAAAACATATCCCCATCACAGATTTTATACAACCTACAAGAGCTTCTCGACCAGAACTAGGTCAAACATCTTTACGCGTTCCCATGGAATTTAAAATTTATTGCTATCCTATCGTCAGAACTGAAACGTAGCCTTGCTTCACATGCTAATTTAGATTCACCACTCAAGTCTCAAATGCCTTTCCAACCCCAAAGCGTTCCAACGCCTTGGGACATTTTTTTTTCCTCAAACTATTATGCTCTTTACCAAAAACCGTTTGTTCAGCATTTGAAAGGATTTTTGTGTGACATAGTTTCCAAATCGGCTTTTCAACTTTTCAAAAAAAAGAAGAAGAAAAAACAGCAGAACCCCCTGCAAACGGTTACATTTTAGAATTCAATACAAATATCAACCCTCAGGTAATGAAGTGGATTCTTTGCAATTTATAAACTCTGAACAAAGACCTAGAAAATTTTTATGAAAAACAAAAATTGCATAATAAAAAAAATTGCGCACATGATTTTCAAACTAAAAAAAAAAAACAAATTAAGGCAGCAAAAAAAAATATTATAACAAAAAATCCCTTCCTTTCCGGTCATTGAACATGAAGTGATGAAAAAAAAAGCACCAAGCTTACTTTAAAGGTCAAGGCGGGCGTCAGTTTCAGCTACAGCTTCAGCCGCCGTCGACGTCGTCATTGACAAGAGAGTGGTGGTTAAGGGTGCTCAGTGCTCATGTTGAGGTGGTAGGTTTATTGTTGAGGATTTATTTGTTTTTTTTTTTTTCGAAATTTTATAGATTCCAAGGGTATGTGAAATACTCACTTTTTACTTTACAAACGTAGTAAAATGAAAATTTGTAAGGGCTTTTATGTGGATTATTGCTTTATGCTTTTAGCATAACAAGCTCCCTTCAGATTTAAGGCATGCTTGTAAATTGGCCGTAAAATAAGGACGGCATTTAATAATTTTTTGGACAAGGGGAAAATGAAAATTTCTAGTCCTCTACCCCCGACCCCACTTACCCATCCCAAGTGGGTACTTTCACTATAACGCGGCTCGTTTTACTAACCTAATCTGCCACCTTGAAAAAGTTACTTTTTGTCAAAACAAAACCACCCTCTTTGGCAGGCATTAGGCGGGCATATTTCACATTTTTTGGTGTTCGGCTTTAAATCTTACCGACCCCCGAGGGGTGTTGTGTCACTTCAAGCGACATGTACATCATATCGCCGAACGTTCGTGGTGGATTACCATTCCTCCGGGAGGCGTTTTGACTCCATCTTCAACAAGCAAAAAAACTTTCTCCAATTAATATTATCCTTGCCGTGAGTCGAAAATATTGCACATTTAGTGTAATCACCAGATGAGTGGGGACACGCTGTAGTGGTCCACCTAGAGCCAAAATCTAAATGAGCTCACACCAGGCCTAAGAAAAAGTTTCATCTCGCTGCCAATGTGAAAACGATTAAGCGCCACGTTGGTCTGCCAAAATGGGGCTAAGAATAAAAAAAAAACATCTTCACTCAAGGAATGATAAAATACCACCCAAGGATATCTACAGATACACTTGTACATGAAGAGAACAATTTTTTTGAACAAGTTTCGTATTACTTGTACTTTTGTTCTGTGTTTTTGTTGAAACGTGACCATTTCGTTCTTTCGAGTCGGGTTTTTTTTTTTGTCTTCCTTTGGACAAAAGTTCGTCCTTGTCATCTGTACAAATGCCTCGTTAGGTTTCTTTTTCATCTCTGACTGGGTTTGGTTTCTTGTCTTAGTAAAAGAAGGGTGACTCTGGGAATGCATGTGTAAGTTTGAGAAAATAACAAGAAACTATGAAGGGACAAAGTTGCGAATAGTTTAGGGGATTTCGTTCAAGGAAACGTCAGAGAGATGTCTGCTTTATAGAGGGAATTCTTTTGACAGTTGTTTATATGGAAACCGAAGGGTGAAAAAGTTTATTTCGTTCAGGTGGGATGTATTATGTTAATAGTTTTTTTTTATGTTGGTGTAGGGTATACATATAACATGTCCTTTTTAATTGTAAAGGAAAGACATGGAATCAGCGTGATTGTTTGGATGTTTTTTTATGAAACCTTGTGGTGTAGATGGATCACTTAGCAGTATTTGATTTTAGCTTTTGCAAAGTTTAGAATGACAGGAGTTTTATTAAGTTAATTGACAAAACATGGAAAACTTAAGAGTTTTCATAGATTCATAGATCCATCGAAATGCTGTAATTCAATAAATTTGGGTTCAAATTTAGAGCTACGAAGAAAAGTTTCCCAAAAGTTGGAAAAAGGCCTAAGTTGGAGTCAGAGTTGGGTGGACTTTATCAAAAGATGACGATGTTTGTGATTTGAGATTAGGCCACATGTTATATTTCAGATAGCAATAATGTACTCTGGATGTATCTAAGTTGAAAGCACATTTAAATGTAGGCAAAACTTATAAAAAAGGTATATCTACCTAAATTATTTCTCTATGTTACAAACTATATATCAAAACTAATGTACCCCTATGAAATAGGGTATACAAATTCTAGCGAAATTTGTATTCATGATTGGGTCAAAAGAAATGAATGATTGCTTAAAGTTTTGCATTTAAATATTCTTCAACATTTATATGTAACTTTGTACTTTCTAATTCATTTATAGAGCTCCTACAATTCTCTTCGATCCTGGGAACCTTCTTTCCAATCATTCATTCAAAGTGTTATGGCATTCTTAATAGCTTGATCCAGAAACCGGAAGGCTTAGATTCGAATATTATCTATGCTGAAACATTAACGTTTATTCGCACGATGTTGCGGAGCCTGTGTAGACGACTTTGTTATACTTCTTGTACTACATGCACAATGCGCATTGTATCATCTCCTTCATTCGCCTGCCTCACGTACAAATGTCCCTATATTTGCTTCGCTTTCCTGCTTATTTCCCAGCACTCGGCGCCGTAAAGTAGGATTGGTAGAATTAGGGTCCGGTAGAGTAAACATTTAGATATTTGAGTTAATGCCTTCCACATTTACACCTGCTCTAAGCACTATTTGTTCCAGCACGAGATTGAACAAATCTTCATACGCAAGATTCGCTCATCTTCACTACTTTTGGCTCGATACTCTATACGGGTTTTACGTTTTAGCACATTGATAAGGGGTAGCTGTTAGCCGATGGTGAATTCGGCTCTTTAATGATATTGCGATAATGTATCTACTGGTTTTGGATATGGGCTCAGCATGGAATTGTTCAGTCAGTCACTGGCAAACTCCCTTGTAAGCGAGGAAAGAATAACGTTAAGTCTAATTCTCATCTTCTGCGAGGAAAAATTGGTCAGAGTCGTTGTTTGCCCCTCGGAATGTGTGTACATCCAGGATGCTGGTGGGATTTTGGACTTTATCATCACAATGACGACAAAATGGGTCATCAGCAATTCTAAACCTATGTAGGAATTCTTGAAGCTTCCGTAGCCCGTTAGGAATTGTGAAAATTAGAAATTTACTTCACCGTGCTTTCTCTTTTGCCACTCATCGATGTTCCGTTCGGTATTGTGTTCCATTGTCTTTACCATTCAATTTCAGCGGCTAATCTAATGGAAATTCTCTCTGTGATTTCGTTCTTGTATGTTGCCGCTGAGATTTTTACCTCCAGCAATAGGAATCCTCCCCGCTATCAAACTTATTGCATCCCCAGATACAGTTCTGTATACACCATCCTCTAAGCGATGCTTCTGTGCACAGAGTTTAACCTTCTCATGTATGACACAGTACGTTTGGCCAAAGCCCATAAGGGAGCTGCGTACCCAACTAACAATTTCGCTTCGATAAAGCACTATCGAAGCTATTTCCCCTCCAGCAATATTACTTGTAGGAAGTCTTATGGAAAAACATTTGGCGCACTTTTACTTCTATAAGCCTTCTTTACATACTACTAATAAGCCTTAAAGAAAAATCTTAGTTTGCTTATAAAAGGCCATACAGAAGCAAATTATAGGCTTCGCAAAAAGTCATTCCAAAAATATTTGCAAATCTTCTCGAAGTTGAAAAATAATATTATTTTTTATTATTTTCTTTTTGTTTTCATATTTTCTTATTATTATTATTATTTACTTTTATTAATTCCAATTTCAATCTCTTAATTCCAATTTCAATCTCTTATAAACCCACTTCGTTATTATGAAAGTATGAAATTCAATGCAATTAATTATATAAAAACTCTCATCTTACTGGGGGATTCGAACTCGGGTTCTCTCACACGGTTGTCCAACACGCTATCCACTAAGCTGTACTCTCGAACATGAAAGACGAATAAGTACAACGACGTAGTTGAATCGTGTTAGCTCATTCTCCGGTAGGTTCCCGATCTTTTCACCTTTTTTCCAATCTTTACACCTAGTCCCGATCTTTTCACCTTTTTTCCGATCTTTTAATCTTAGCTTTTAAAGCCTTCTTTCGTAAGCTCTATACGTGCTATACTTCGGATAAACTTGTGCGAAGTTCTACCGAAACATCTTAACTTATGGTACATGTACACATATCTCCGGAAGCTTAAAAACAACCTTTCACAAGTTTTGCTATCACAATTTCGGTTATGCTTGTGAATTTTCCTGCATAATGTCTAAAACAAGCTTCTACCCAAACAATCGACTGCCAAAATGCTTACCCTCCGTGCACAAGTACTATATAAGGCCTATAGAAATAATTGCTTGTGGAAATTACATTTTTGTGCCCTATAGAAGAATAATTGTTAGTTGGGTACATGAGAATTGATTTGCTTATGGTTGCAAGCAGACTCCTTATTGGCTGACACGATCTTCCAATATTTGGCATAAGCCTTGAATTCCGGCGACCGCTTGCTGCCTTTCTCTCTTGTGTGACTTAGGTGTCCTCTGATGTTAAGCCTAAGCACTCTTAGGTAATTTATGTAGGGCTTCAAATCGATTGTGTGTTCCCCCACTTTTAGTCTTAACCGCTCAACATTTTTACGACTGCTATGGTCCGCTAGTTCCAACCCTGACAAGCTGAGCCATAACTTTACATCTTTGATAATGTTGTTGCAGTGTTGTGTCACTTTCTCAATGGTTTTGGCAACTACTAACACTCGGGTGTCGTTAGCGTATTCAATAATGTTCACCCCCTTTGGTTTCATAATATTGAATACTACTACATTCATAATGTTCCATAGAGCTGGTTCCAGAACGGACCCCTGTGAAACTCCTCCTCCAGTAAAACCACACAGAAAACTCAATCAAATCTATCTGTTTGGATTCAAGCTTCAATTCAAGCCAGTACCATCGATCAGCTGTAATTTTAACATTCAGAGGGAAATAACCATTTTAGCCTACTACATGTTACCAAATGTTGCATCCATATATATAGCAACTTCCGTTTGATTCCATACAACAATGGATATTGCTTTCCTGGACTCACCGATGAGTTTCATAATTTGATCTTGCTCGCATGTACCTACCCAAATTTAATTATTTACAGACACCACACTGCCCGTCGTCTGAGTCGAAAAAAAGGGTTCTGTCTCGGAAACAATTTGTTAATATTCGCGTTAGGTACTTACGCATGGTAGTGGGGTCCGTAGAAACATATCTGCATACCAAGTTGTTTGTCAAAGGCGAATATGCGAAAATGTGTAATGAATGGATTTCGATGAAACTTTGTTTTTGGGTCTATTTCGAGCTTGATTGATGATGATATTATTTAAAGATTTTCTTTCTAATTATTATATATAGGTTGTTTATAAAATAAGGTATGTCTCACTAAAAAGATTAATTAGACATATGCAGGGTTCAAATTAATGAGACCAAACCACCTACCTAAATATAACATGTGTTCTATTCCTACAATATATCGATATCGTTATTATTTTGTGTTTTATTTAAATAGAAAATTGTAATTTCCTTATTTTTTTCAGAGTTCGTAGTCTCTGGTTTTATTACATTGTGGATGTACATTCTATATCATCCGAACAAGAAGTATTTCCGTTTTTGTAACGTGTTTTACATACAAAATTAGGATTACTTTAATATTTCACATTTACCCAAGCCCATTGAGAATTACCAAGCCCAAGAAGTGAAAACATTTCCGCTCACCGAATCGCGTGCCAGTTATTTAATTTTGTTTATCGAACCCACCCGCCGCTTAGATTTTCCAAAACTTCAGCATTCTTGGAGTGATGTTTTGCCCCAAAGAATACAACAAATGAGATTTTTCGATGGAATGGGCAATATACCAACGCGACGTGTTGCAAAAGTAGAAACCCCTATATCTATGATCCTCAATTTACAATTTACATTTCCTTTCCTAATTGCGCGGGGCTGAATCTTCGCGGCCCTTTTTGTTCGAAATATAATCCCTAAGGCAAATAACTTCATGACTCAGCAGCGGCTTGGCGCTGATATTTAATTTGTTATCCTCCACCGTGAGTAGCGCGGATTGATGTTTACGCAAAAGGATAACAACAAAGGAAATCGTTATCGTTGCGAGCTCCAATTTTCAGTTTAAAGCCCACTGGCGTGACTAACAATATTTTTGTAAGCATTTTTTTTATTAAAAAACCGTCTTCCAATTAATCACCACTACGAAGAACGATTTTCCTTGCAATCTATCATCGCAACTATGATAATGGATATGCACCGAAACCATTTGGAGCTACCATCAACCGGCACATTACGTCACGTGTCATTACGCATGCAAATTTTCTCTTCCTTGTCACTAAACAATTTTGCGTGCACAAGGTTAAAATCGATAAAAATCAAACCCACACCGGCAAATGCAGGACCATAATTCACCTCACACAGGATCTTGAATCGAGTCGGTTCACCTTTCGACTGACTTATTATTATGCAACATGTTGCCGCCTTCATGCACGACATAACATCGGGTACATGTGTTGGTTCTTGGGAAAAGAAAATTGATCCATCTGTGATTTACTATGCGTGTATACAATTCAGTGTACTGTGAAATGGAGCCTATGGGTGATAAGGGGGGTGTGGAGCGGAATAAATTAAACAGAAGCTATGTTGGAAAAATCGCGAAATTATTATTGTGTGCACCTTTCATGAAATTTCGCACGACATGTGTACATGGTAACACTCGTATCGGGTCCCATTATACTCTTAATGTTCACCACATGTGCTTTTGAGTGGAAAATAACAGTAATAATCATAAATCTTCGTCTGAGCTCTGCCACCCCCAATGTGACTTGGTTTGTTTTACGAGCGTGCAACAATGGTACGGTGTTCATATTCGAAAAAAAGGATTCGCATCGAATTCATTGGAACGCAACGTACACGAAGGAACACCTTAATGTCGAAACAAAAGCGTATCCGTTGTGTCTTTTTATTGTAAAACATACATAACCGCCAACTGAAGCTGGGGATAAACCGCATGTCGATAGTTTGGGGATTTTTGGCCTTCAATATCCAGACGTATAGGCTTGCTGTGCAAATCGTTTAGCCTTCATCGGAGGGGCGAGTAATTTATCGCCTGTTTATATAAATAACATTTTATTGGTTCATAAATTCCATATTTACACATACATTGAATCGGGTAAATTGGAAAATATCGCTATAGTCAGGTAGGATCGACAAATTGTTGCAAATAAATGGGTGTGTGGATAAACAATGGATATAGGAGCTAGATGTTTTTTTTTATTCACACATCAACGGGGGAGAATCATATTGATATGTGTGTAGTGGGTGTGGGTGTGTATAGTAGTAATGGCTGGCTAGTAGTTAAAATTGGTTTTGTATAGCTGTGGGGCGTAGATTTATTGATGAGCGAGTTGTTGACGGATTATTATGCCAGCTACTGGGCTATTAAAATTGACTTATGTCAGTAGGGAGTACGTTTATTTATTATTACACCACATCCAAATTGGCTGATTGTTAGAGGTAGGAAGCTAATAATAATATAATAAACGGTAAACCGATCAATGACCGATAGATATTCTGCTTTTTCTATTCCACAATATAAACTCGAAAAATAGTTTTTTGTTGTCTTCAAGTGTGTTTATATTTTTTTATGAACTTTTGTTTACGTGAGGCGAAACTATAACGCTTAAATAGCTTCCTGAGATAATGCTTGCAGATTTTGATTGACTCTGCTTTTGAATTTTCGTGGTTTATTACTAACAAACATTACTGGCAGATGGCTTCAAATGAAGAGCAAGAAACCGGTCCGTCTCCAGTGAATAAAGAGGTAAAGTTATGTTCCAGTATTAAAGAAGTGCAACAGTTTCGCAGAACTCTTTAAATACGGAGATGTTGCCATAGAAGTGTGGTCACACAAAACTTTCAACAAAGCCCAAAGACTGCAGTATCAGGTCCATATGTCCAATCTATAAAAAAGGCGATCCCATGTCTTGATCCAACTACGAAGGCACATTCCTGCTAAATGTCGCATATACGATTTTATCAAACGTATTGTTTGAACGATTTCAGTCTAGCTGCAAAACAATTAACGGCACGTACCGGTGTAGTGGCTTCCGACTCGGTCGACCATAGATCAAATTTTCACACTAAACTAATCATAGAAAAGACCAACGAATTTGAAGTCAAATTCCTCTTCATCGACTTCACGGCCGCGTTTTATATCATCCATCGCCTAAGAATTTATAAGGTGTTGATGGAATTCGGGATACTAACAAAACGATGCGACGTTCATTTTGGAAACAGCTCATCTGAACTTTTCCAAACATGGTTTGGATTTGTAGTAAACGAAGGTTAGACAAAGTATATGCTATCGACAAACAAAGTTCTGTCGATGCACAACCTTAGACAAAATGTCACTGTTCATAGCAATAATTTTGAGGGAGTTAGTCCGACCAATATCAATATCACCACAGGTGTTGGCTCGGGAGCTTTGGATAATCCTCTCAAGAATGAGATTCAAGAAGTGATGAAGGGCATCGCCTATCCCAAATCCTTTTTTCGGTATCGATGGTTTTAGTGAGGTCCCGAACCTGATGGAGCCGCTAGTGTTGGCTCAGTTCAGAGGTTTCCTTTTTTGTGGATCGGGCAAACGATGCTGGGGTTGAATTCTTCAGTCTTACTTTTAGCGGGCCAAAATTTGGGTTATGAGTTGGTGAATCTTACTTACCAAGTCGTCTTCGCTGGCTTTATAAAGCTCAGCGGTAAGTTTGTCATTTCCGGCAGCCTTTTTAAGATTAAGTGTAGATATTGCTGTCCTCACTTCACTTAGGTTAAGTGTTTAGCATTGACTGTATCTCAACTGTGATATTTCCTTGTTCATTTCAACTGAATTCTGTTTGCGATTTTTATCCATGGCTTTGACTTTTTTATACTTTGGTGAAACTTGCAAAGATCAGTCCTGGAGATGTACCTCTCTATACTATATTATATCCTTGATAGCGTGCTTTTCTTAGTCTTTTTTCTTATTTCTGAAAATCCGATATTCTTCCCTCCTTCTCAGAGTGCTGCAAACCACTCTTCTTCACCTGTATGCAGCTTAGTCTTGTATGCCTCGTTTGTTGGCTAGTTAAAAAAAAACTTTGCATTAGGTGCTATAGATAGCATGTAGAGCGAATACATACATCGGCTCGCAGTCTTCGATTTCCAGCCAGATGTCAGTAGATGTACCCCTCGCCAGTTAGTAAAGGGGCTAATTTGAGAGGCACAAGTTTATTCCGGACTGTAGCGCCACTTAAGTAAGTAAGTATGTATGTCATCAAATCACCAGTGTACCTTGTGCTACGATAACCCAGGAGAATGGTGTTCCTTAAAGCATCAGCAATAGCAATCACATCGCTATCGAGGAAGCATAGTGACCAGTTAAAGTTTTTAAAGAAACCGTTAAGAGCTTCCCAGTTGGCTTTCTCGTTTTGACATACGGTTCATTTAGGAATTTTGTTCCTTAAATACGTGGTTGAAGTACGAGAAATTAACCGATGCGATACAATGGCCTGATGAGCCTAGAGGCGTTAAAATATTTGTAATATATTTATAAGGGTGAGAGATCGGAAAAACTTCCATAGTGTTCGCGGCTTGAGTTTGAATGCCCGGAATTCGTGTTGGCTCATTTACAAGCCAAATGTCAATACTTGCAGATATTCCAGGATACTTTATCATTAAGTATTAATAAAATAACAGAATAAATAATATATATATATATATATATATATATATATATATATATGTTATCTGATTTTTAGATAACATATATATATATATTTATATATACCATTACCATTACAATTATTTCCATTTCACCTTTGGGGGACAAAAATAAATAATGAAAATCTTATTTTCGAACAATGCAATGCGAAGGCCATGTATTAAAATCTATTGGAAAACTTTACACAAATTCAAGGGAAATAAACTTCTTTCTAACGTCTTTCACCGTCCCTGTAACACGTTCTTTCCATAATTCCTTTCCTTCTCAGTGGAGTATATAAAGTTTTATAACGAACATCCTTTCTTGAAATTTTCGTCCTTTCAATGAAAATTTATGTTGCAAGAACTATCCATTCTCTTACTTAACATCGTGGAGAAATATAAACCAGGATATGCTGTTGCAGCTACTTTCAAATCTTAATTTTCCTTTTTCATTTTATTTAAAAAGGATATACGAGCAAAGGAAGTCTTTCTATGCAATTTGCACTGTGAATGTATGTAGTCTCAATAAAATGGATTAGACTAGAAATAAAAAGAGATTGTAGGATAACTTTCCACTCAAAGCAGGATGTTTGTGTGTGTGTTTATTTTTCTTAGAATCGTATGCCGGATAGATCTCATAATGAAACGGAATGTTAGGCTGTGTAATCAAAAGATTTCACTTCATTATCGATATGTGAGGGTGTGGAAGCAACGCGAGTGTTTTATTGGATTAAGCTGGGTTTTGGCAGTGGGTGGTGTACGCTTTTTATACCCTATCCCATAGGGGGGTATATTAGTTTTGATACTTAGTTTGTAACATAGAGAAATAATTTTGCTACATATACCTCAAAGTATGAGTCGAATCACTAGCTGAGTCGAATTAGCCATGTCTGTCTGTCCGTCCGTCCGTCCGTCCGTGTGTCCGTCCGTCCGTCTGTCTGTTCGTCACCGATTTTTGGGCCTTAAATTTTGAGCTAGGATAATGAAATTTGGTATATAGGATCCTTGTCCGAGTCACCAGAACAAGTGTAAAAATTTTTGAAATCCGCCCACTGCCACGCCCCCTCTTTAGAAAAACTTATTTTTTGGCCAAACCGTAAGGAATTTCAAAAAAATGTCCGAGCAGGATATTTAGACAATCCTAATATCTATATTTCGTCCATACAAAGTTTTTTGCCACGCCCACTTTTTGGGGGCGTTTTTAGCAAAAAACGCTTTTCGTCCAAATTTTAAAACTTTCGAAAAAATTTTTGATGCAAATACTTCCGCAATGGTAATATAAACATTTTGTCTATAGATCATTTTCACCTACGCCCACATTTTGGGGGCGTTTTCTTACAAAAACCATTTGTATACCCCATCCCAAGGCATTAGCAATAGAAATACGTTGCTTTTTGTCGAACCACACAAGATTTTGAGAAACTGTCTGAGCAATATATTGTGACAATGTCATTTTCTGTATTTCATCGCCATAAGGCCTATATTTTGAGGATATTAATTTAAAGGATGGGATGGGATAGGGTATTCAACGATTCGCATAGCGGATTGTAGCCTCTCATATGTTTTGATATGCTTTTGTTAATTCGAAAAGAATTCTCAGTACCTAGTTCGTGTATGTTTTTTTTTTTAATTAAATCGAAGTCTTGAGAGGTAGGCATATAAATTAAATACTGTGAGTGGTCTGTTGAGAAATGTTTACCCTAAACAAATGTTTTTCGTGCTTTTAAATTTGTTAACAAAGAAATTTATAAAATGATGATAAATTATATACATCGAAGCCGAACAGATTTTATATGCTCTGACAATTTCGCGTTAGAAAAATCGTTGCTATTATATAAGTAAATAACAATAAATCATAAATTATTATGACATCAACTAAACGGTTCGACAAGAATCGGCCAAACTTTCCCAGTTAAAGAATAAATAGAATTTTAAGTTTGAAGATATTTCCGGAAAATAAGTTACTTGTCCTACTTCTTACTTCTTACTTAAGTGGCTCCATAGTCCGAAATGAACCTGAACTTCGATCACCATGCATCTCAAATTATCCCGGCCCCTACCTAACTGCTCCCTACTTATAAGCGCAGCTTAAGGCGAGGTCTTTGAAATTGGAGTATTGGTGTTCATTCGATCAATATTTCCTGGCCATATTATAAGTATAATGCTGATTTTTTCGACCAGGTCTATTTTCTGTACAGCTGCTTGTATAGTGGTTTTATATTTATCTACATAGCTCGTCACCGCTCAGTGGCGCGATGGTAAGTGCGATGAACTGCCGCGCAGAAGGTCGGGGTTAGATTCCCAGTCGTAGCAACAACTAATTGTTTTTTCACTGGACCTCCTCTCGTGATCATCTGACAAATCACCCGAGTAGTATCAATTATCAGGAAATGCTTATCTCAACTAAGCCGTTGGGAGCCGGCATAAAAAAGGAGTTCCCGCCATCTTGCAAGAAGTACACATGCACACATGAATGGTTGTAAGAGTAAGCTCGGCCCTGGATGCTAACGAGCCTGTTGCCACAAAAATTTTTATTTTAGATCGTCATCGCTTAAATCGACCAATGCTTTCTCTAACAGATTTGGAAGTGAACCATGCTTCAGCGCCTTAGAGTAAGACTGTGATGATAATGGTCTTATAAAGGGTCCGCCAAATTACTTTTTTTTTTTTTTTGAAAATGCTATAAAAAAACTACTGAATATTTTCTCAAATTTCTTTTTTTATTTGAAAGTACCCTTCCGGTTGGTAATGGAAAATAATTTTATTCAAATATCTGCCTCGGCTGGCCATGCAGTAGCCTACACGATCGGTCCAATTTTTAAGCACATTATCGATTGTGTGCAGCTGTATTTCACCAATGGCTTCACGAATATTGTCCTTTAAAGCGTCAATTGTCTCTGGCTTGTCTTTTACGGCACCCCACAAATAATAGTCCAACGGTGTCAAATCGCAGCTCCGAGGTGGCCAAACTCATCAGCTCTGCGGCTGATAATGCGATCTTCAAAAACAGGGCGCAAAACATCGAGTATAGCTTCGGCTGTGTGGCACGTAGCGCCGTCCTGTTGAAACCAAATGTTGCCAATATCCTCCTCTTCAATTTTTGTGAACAAAAATTTGTTCAACATGGCCCGATAACGATCGCCATTGACTGTAACGGCACTCCTTGCTCATTTTCGAAGAAAAATGGCCCAATTATGCCTCTGGACCAAAATCCAATTGTTCAATTGTTGAGAACGACGGTGAATTGATGTTGATGGCGCTTCACGCACACTTTCTGCCACAGCAGCAATATTCTCGGGTGTATGCGCTGTTTTCGGCTTTTCACGCTTTGGTTTATCGATGAGGATGCCAGTTTCTTTCACTTTTTTCACAAGATAACGAACATACGGAGCTGACGGTGCTTCTCTTCTTCCAAAATCCGTACGCAATATTCGCACACATTCTGCAACATTACCATGATTTTCAAAGCGTTGTTCAAGCGTATACACAGCCATATTCAGCGGAAGGATAAAACTAATTATCTGTCAAATCAAACATGAGCTAGGTGTTACCATTCACGATAAATAAGCACTAGTTGAAAAAAAAAACTTTAGATGGCGGACCCGTTATAAGATCTCCATAGTAGTTTGAGTGAGGGGTTTACTGCTAAATTGCCTTCTTAGCCCGAAAAAACAGACGTTGGCAAGAGTAATTATTTTTTTGATTTCTGACAAGAAGTCGTTGTCGGAGATAACAGCGGACCCAAGCTAGATAAAGTCCTTTACTATCACAAAGTTATATCTTTCGTCGATACTGAGTGTATCAAACATTTCGGTTCGGACGTTTCCGACCCTGATAGAGCAGACAGAATTCCCCATCGTAATCCTGAGCAGACGGACGAGTGTGGGCGGTATACCATAACTATATATGTTAGTTTGTTTCTGTAAATGTAGTCGTATGCCCCTTTTTCCTGGGTCTGCCGAAGTGTAAACATTTGATTAGTTGTGGACTTTTCTTGGCCTAAATCCACACTGAGAAGGGCCGATCAGGTTGTTGGTAAATGGTTTCAGGCTGAGAGTCAGAGTTGCTAGACATCAGCTAAGTGCAAGATCATGTGGTTTCATATAATCGCATTACCTATGGTTAAAGATACAAATGATTCATGACAGATTAGAAAAGGCTAAGAGCTGAACACATATCATTTGCACGCATGATTTGCTTAAATAATTAACAAGTCCTTAAGTGTTTATGATATGAATTCCATTTAATGTGCATTTATGCCTTTGAGGGGTTTTTGCAAAGACGGAAAAGAGATAGAGAGAATGGTACGAGGAGATGTATGGATATTAAGGGAACATAATGTGTGTATTGGAGACCTGCCCTATGGGTGATGTCCGAACTTACTTCGTGGATTCGCCGTTTTTCTTGAGTCCCTCAAATTCGAAAATTGTTCATTCAATTGTAGGCAAATACCTACCGAACTTTTATTTTTTTTTTAATTATGATAACATGGGTTTCGGTTGGGGTTGTGTGGCTGAACCTACGTTTCATGTTGACACATTCGTTATCTTTTGTTTTAAAAAATAAAACTTGATCATTGAAACGATAAAATCAATTTTCTGTTAAAGTTTTCATAATTTTTAAAAAAAACACATTTTAAAATTCAGATGTAAAAATTAATCACCAACTAACGAAATTTTCTTGCAATCATTTTCAATGTTAGCTAAATAAAACTAGGGCCTATTCTATCTTCTTTTATAGTATTATCTTAAGACAATTTGGGCTACAATTGGCTATAATCTACTTTCGGAAACGAAATTCTACTTTGCCTTTAGGTATAGATTGAAAAAAAAAATTAAAATTCGTTTTCACGTATCTATTGCATTAATCAACTTAAAAACACCAGCATTGTCGAAACGATGGTCGTACTAGCCTATACCTTATATACTTGATGGTATAAAAATCAGTATTATGCTTCGTAATAAAATTATTTCAACACCTACTCATTGTTCCAATTTTAGCAACATGGCATGTGATGTGAATAGGTGCGATTTACTATCGTGAAATGTATACAGGGAAATGTTTATATTTACACGTGAAATGAAATCAAAATAATGGCGGCATTCAGTTTTAGTTCTGGGGAACACTATTTACACTGAGAATGTTTTCTTAGTCTAGTGCTGTTTGAAGCATCGTGTTGGCTCTGAAAAAAAGATTGTTCGTAATTTTTGATTGATTCCGTGTTTTTTGGCGCAGCTACTTATCCTTTTTGTTGTGGGATAACGTGATCGCTATCACTTTTGACAAGTTATTTATTTTTAAAATCAATTGGAATTTAAATAGAAACAATTAAAAAAATGATTGAGATGAACAACGTTGTTAGTGTAAATATTTTCTAATAGTGTGTGTGTTTTTTTATTTACATATGAAGTGAATTGATATATTAGCCAATTTGTATAGGCAAGTATTTTTGTTTATAAAATTGTTACTTTTATTCATTAAATTAACCACATAATGTGAGTTTAGTTTTACTTTAAACACGAAAAATAAAGATCTACGCTTTAGTTCCCTTTTCGAACGACAAATTTTAATTTTTTAAGAATTTGCTCATAATACTTTTTTACTCTTTGATGTTTTTCAGACTTTTTAAGGAACTTAATCACTGTTAGCAGTCCAAAGAACTTCAGATTTAGCCGATGCACTAAACATAGGATTAGGTTAAGTTAGGTTATAGTGGCTGCAGAAAAGGTTACCACAACCGACCTTTTCTGGACACGTGTATCTGTCAATTGTCCTGGTATTCGTTTTCCTAATAGAAACATTCAGACCTGATTATAAAGCGGAGGAGGTTTCTGACATTAATTATGAAAAAACGTAGTCTCCTTAATGAAGTTTCATTGTGTTGGAGAGAGCTGGACAAGAGCAGAGAAGTTGAGGAATATATTTATCCGAGTCCACATTTGGCGGCCCATTTATAGAGTACAGAGAGACCATCTAGTAATAGTTCCTTAAGGTTATTAAGGAACAACTCTTGCCACGTCATTTGCTTAGGCAATCACGTTGCACCCTTCTCTATCTAGAGTTCCTTGTAGCTCATTGCCCACTAGGTTCCAGAGAAGATGAGATAGGACAGATCTTCGTATGGATGAGACGCCAGGATTTATGTTAATAATTCATCTTGTAAGTAGCTGATTTATTAAGACTCCCAACAAGTCATCAATATTTAAATCTGCATTAGTAATTGTGTCCGCTTTGAAATTATTAAATACAAACACAAATGTTTGGCGCAACAGTCTCGTTATTACCCAGGGCTTAGATTTTTCACTACCATTCATGTGTGCGTGTGCACTTCTGGCATGATGGCGGGACCTCCTATTTTATGCCAACTCCGAAGGACTAAGTTCAGATAAGCTTTTCCTGAAAATTGAAACTGCTCGGATGATTTGTCAAATCATCACGAGAGAAGGGCCAGTGCTACGGATGGGAATCGAACCCAATTCTTCTCCTATATCAAGAAAAGCAACCATAGTATACTCTTTTGCTCTTAGTGAGTTTTCGATGATGCGTACAAATGAGTTAAGCCCTGTCTCAATCGACTTTCCCTTGCTGTATGAATATTGAGAGTTGGAGATTACAGTCGGCTCTATACTAGTACAGACGAGTAGAGCAATTATTCTTTCCAAAGTTCTTAAAAGAAAAGAGGATAGACTGATCGGACGGAGATCCTTTCGGATTTATGTGAGAGCTCTTTTCAGCTTTGGGATGAATACTACTTCCTGTATTTGGGTTTTATGCTAACCGTAGACATGATGACCATGATAGTTTGCAGCCATAGTAGCAGGATATCAAGGTTGTATTAAAACTCCACAAGTATGATACCATTTGGTCCAAGAGATTTGAATAGTTTGAAGCTTTTGATGGTCCAGAAAGTTTTTCTTTGGTGATGATGACATTGATAAATGGAATGGATGTACTGATGATCTCTGGTTAAAGATGCTACCAGGAAAGTGCGTGTCAAAAAATTGGCCAATGGTTCCATACTGGAGGTTGTCCATTAAATACAAGGAGACCCTATTTTTAATTCTGACTAATTTATTTTTTTTGGTTTTAAAATTTGCCATTTATAGCCCTAAAATACAGGCGTTTCTGACAAGCATGCAAAATACAATATGATGTTCGCAAAGGGTGTATTTTTTGTACAGGTAAATAAATCCAATATAAAATCAATCGTGACAACTTTATTGAACAACTGATACGGCCCCAGTTGCTCAATAAAGTTTTCGAAAATTTAACTTCACGATTGCGCTTCAGCAATTATGCGCTCAGTAAATGTGTCCCGCAATAAATTGATGGTGTCGCGCGCTGTGTCTGGGCCATCTTGTTGATACCAAAACTCTGTCACCTCAATGTCATTCAACTGAGGAACGAATAAATCAGAGATCATGTTTCAGTGCTCTCTATTGACTGTAGCATTCTGGCTACCAGAATTCCACCAGCCCAAGCAATGAGTTTAATTGGTTGTAAGGGCATCTCGACAAATGCTTCTGGGATTTTGTACATACCAATTCGGAAATTTTACTTATTACAAATCCATTTAACCAAAAGGTAACATCGGAGAACAAATTTTGGCTCTAAAAAGGAGGATCAAGCTGAATCATGTTTACGGCCCATCCCCCGAACCAACGACGTGTATAATGGTCACGCTGGATCTTATAAGCTTTGAAACCCAAGATCATTCCGTAAAATGGATTAATTTCCATCCAATTGCTGTGCACGATGGCGAATTTACTCACTCGGATTCTTGTCAACACTACGCTTATCAACGGCAAACACTTATTTTATTCTCACTATTTTTTGTCTTTGAGGGTGCGTTATGCACTAGAGTGTGCATGGTGCGAATACAATCCAACTCGAAACGTCTTCTTTGTGAAAAAATAATAATTTCGCACACAAAAATTAAGGGAGAATCTTGATATGTGCCAGTTATTTCATTTATTTTTGTTGTACATTTAGTCTGTCGTCTGTTGCTTTTTTTTGGTAAAAATAACTTCTAATCTAAAAACGTTTACTTATTTCTCAAGCCATGGATTTCTAAAATCAAGTGTCAATAAGCAACTCATGCTGTCATGCGTAATCATACTTCCTCCTAACACTTGTACTATTATTAATTTATGTAGTAAAATTCGTGTTTTTTATCGCTTACTTGGATTGCAGTTCTGGGTATGGCGTAACTAGACATTTAAATGAACAACTTTCTTGTATACTGAAGAGTAGTGCCGTGTATATAGTTTCAACGATATTAAACTAAAACAAGCAGTTTCTATCAAATAAAATTTTGTCAATAGTAAATAAGTAAATAAATGAATAATTATAAAATAATTTTTATTCTAAAGTGATAAAAATAATTCAAAGAAATATAAAATGAGCAACTCGCATTAGGTTATTAAAAAAATAAAATTGTATTTTCTCTATTGCCCATCAACTAATACCATCATATTTTCTTTATTTTCAGATTTCTACTAATTAGTGTTCAGTGATTGCGAAAGAAAAGTGTCTCGTGCATTAATTAAAGTAAAGAAAATAAAAATAATAAATAAGAAATCAAGTACAAAAAGAGCGATATAGCTCTTACCAGTGAATAGAAAGACTCAGCACTAACTACCGACTACTCATCTCAATTGGCAACCCCACACAGTAAATATGGGCAAGAAAAACTCAAAATTGAAGCAGGACACCATCGATCGACTGACCACAGATACATATTGTAAGTACACTCATATTTATAGCTTCATAAATCCGGCCAACGACAAACTGGAAACGGCAAGACTAAACTAAAAACATGAAAGGATCATCATAAATAACCTCCCCATCTGCTATGCATGTGCAAATGCATTCTTAATGCATCATTATATTCTTGTGCAAAAGTGAATCTAATTTAGATGATTCTCTGCTACAGGGACAACATCATATTACCCAACTCAAGATATACATAGTTATACACCGTACCTATATATCCTTTTTTTATCTTTCTCCTTTTGCAGGTGAATTTTCCTTGAACTTCGTGGTCGTTTTTAATTTCAAATTCCTGTGTGTCATTGAATTTTCACAAATCCATCGGAAGACTTTTGAGCTATTGATGTTAGGTTGGGTCATTGCAATCGATGATATTTAGTCGATTGTATCTCACAGAACGTCGCTCGGTGGTGGCTGGAAGGATATATAACATGCCTGCACGTTGTCGATTAGCGAAAGGAATTCCCATGATGCTTTTCGATATTTTGTTCGTTTTTATGATTCTGTTGACTTTGGCCTATAGCCATCAGTGTGACGTTTCTATTTTTAGAATGAAATTGCTCGAGAATTTTCCTTCTTTTATTGTCGATGTTTTTTTTATTCACTTATCGTACGTAACTGCGCGACAGAAGGACACTAAAAGCCTTTCCGGAATTTATGTTCACAAGCTATTCACGTCTTCAAATTGAATAGATACAACGAAAAAATGAAATAAAATATCTTATTGCCTTTCAAAGGATAAAATTGCAAAAATGTTTTTCTCATTTGAGTTTTATGGTCAAATGGAGACGAATTGACCCTTGGAAAATGCTTTAGGTGGTAGATTGCATGAGCTGAGCTAGTCAGTTTGCCTCAAATTAAAATTAGAGTAGTGCTCATTGGACAGCCGTATTTGGCGCGAATTTTATGGATTTCAAATCGATAAACTTTTATTAGATATTTTTTTATATGACAGAAGTATATCTGCGTGCTTAAACTGCAGAGGTTTTGCATCTCTAGAATGGAATCACGAATTTCAAATGGGATAACTCCATTAGATATTTAGACCTTCAACAAACAACATAATGACAAACAACTTCGTTTGCATATGCCTCTACGATAAATCCTGTATTTGCCGATTTAATCAATTTGACTTGTGCTTTCGCACATGCTCCATCTATTTGTCCTTACCTATGATTATTGATTTAATGTCTAGTATATCCCTGTAATACAATCAGCTCCTGGTAAATGGGAATGTTAATGCTTTCTGATGAATCAATCAATTTTAAAAGGGTTTATTAAATTTAAATATAAATTACACTCAACTTACATAGTCGACAATTGACTTCAATTAATCTGCTCGTTGAGTTCCGGAAAAGACTGTAAAGCTGTCAATTTAAACAATTTCCCATTTGACCACAGTGCGGTTTCTGTTGTAAATTAAGTTTACTCACGATACAATGAGGTTCAGTTTTTTAAAAAGGAAAGGACGAGTAGAAGGGTTCCAACCACATAGACTTTAATATGAACATGCCCATTTAACAGAAATGGAATGATTAACATTTTGCGGTTGAATTGAAGGTAAAATCGAGGGTTCTTTTCTCTATGGCAACGATGGCTATTACATTGCACACTTGGGGAATTCAGATTAAATTTTTTATTGATTAATAAGATATACTTTACAGGTATATCAGGGATGTAGATATGTTAAAAAATCGACAGATTTAAAATTCCATTAATCTGGCTACCCAAAGGATACGTCTGATAGTTTTTTTTATACCTGAGAGGAATTCATATATACCTTCCCAAATGTCTTCTGAGCCATCACAAATAATTAATAAAACGGTCTTGTATACTATAAATACCAAACAAAGAAGATGTCGTATTTTTTGGGAGGGGTAAGAAAAGTATTCCCTAGCTGTGCTTATATGAACAAGGCTATACCCCTGTTGTGATTAAAGAACTTGAACAAGCCACGACCATCTGCTCAAGGAAGTGGCTGCGGTGACTAAGTGGTTAGTATATACGCCGGACTACTAAGTGTGTGATACCTTTCGAATCCCAAGTATAACATATCCACGATTTTATGACTGCCCCACCTCTTTCGAAAGTCTGACAAAAATCCGACAGTATAGAACTCTCATGAGGGGCTTTTCAAATTTCCACTTCTGTATTGGCATTAAATTGGAATTCATAAAAGAAATGGAGAATGCCTATTTGAGGCCCCGTTTCTTCCTTTAATGCAAAATTGTTAACTACTTTTAAGGATGGAAATACTCTCAGGATATTCTTTCGCTGAAGATCTTTAACCGTTGTCAACGTCAGCCTGGGGTTTCATTAGGTTCTTCAATACACATGGCGGTATAAAAAACACCGCAGCGCCAAAGGCCAAAAGCCGTGTTTTTTTCTCACAACGATTACAGGGTACAGGGTGCGTTTTATGTTCCAACTCGAAGTTTTTTTTAACAACTTTTTAGTAAAAAAAAACTATTTTATAATTTTTATTTTGTTGGTTGATTTTATGATCATTAACATCATGTACGGAATATGATTTTCGGGCCTAGGTGCAAAGGTGATCTCTTTCAAGAACATTTTGCATAACAATTTCGCAGACTTCAGTGTAATTTCAGCAATTTCGTTGTCAAAAAAGTTTGTCCTCAAGCAACAAGATTGGTTTGTTGATTTAAACCTTCTTCTTTAAGTACCCCATAAAAAAGAAATCTTAGGGCCATTGGATATCATTTTTTGACCGCGTAAAAATTGCTGGTTAAATTCGCATCGTAGCACGAGTAGCATATATTCTGCAGCCTAATTGTTCAAATTCGGGCAGAAGAAAGTTTTGCAACGTGTGCCGATAACGGTCACAAGTAATTATAACAGCATTCTGAAAGAAATATGGCTCAATGACGCCACCACGTCGACCCAAATGGCGCATCATACAGTTACTTTACGAGGGTGTAGTGGTCTTTGGTGTATCCATCAAGGATTTTCACTGTTCCATTAGCTTTTTTGTCTAATATGACGGTCGTCTATAGCACTCCAATCTCGACGATGTTAATACATTTTTCCTCAATTCCCTCAATTAACACAGCAGTTGTTAATTGAATTTTTACCGGTATAAATGGAAATCTTAATTGATTATTTAGTGGGACATTCCCAATTCTTGTGCACGAGGTCGATGAGAGGTACCTTGCCATTCAGCAATACTCTGCTTCAGTGCACCAATCTTTTCTAAAAACGTTGGATTATTTGTCGCCCAGTCGTTACTTTATCGTTACTTACTTTATATGGACATTTTTAAAAGTTAAAATTATACGCAAGCTGATATGTAGGTCTTCAATTTTGTTCCTAATAGTTCCGGTAAGATTTTTAATATCAAGCATAATCGAGGGTGTCGATTCATTCATTTCGTATCTCATTGATTCTATCGAAAATTACTTTGAGCATGAGATCAGGCTGCTTAGGCGTTGGCTATTTTATTGAGGTGGTGGATATGGATGTCTTCGCGTATGGAGATGATTGAATAAAAAAATTGTTTGATCGAATAGCTTAGTATTAGACTGTTTAACGTCATATTTAGTTGGTGCAATGTCGTTTCGAGTTTCATTGACCTCGTTCTAGTCATCTCGGCCAAGCGCGCTAGTTGCTTGTCGATACTTTCAAATTTTAATTTGATAACCGGGTTGCTTAAGTCATCGACACTTCTTACATTTTTTTCTAATTTTGATAGTCCGTAATGTTTTTTGTCAGACTTTGTTGGAAGAATTCATTGGAATCACTGCAACACTTGATTGCAAGGATGTTCTTGCATTCCTCACAAAAGTACAAAAGGTTGTCCGGAAACGATTTAGTATAACACAGGGGGCATGCAAAGACTTGCAACAGATTTCCTCAAAAGTAACGGTTTGGCAATTAACTACTCCGCAAGACTCACAAAAGTTGGGGGTTAATAAACGTGAGTGTTTTTGGATATTAGCCCACATGAGCGAGTTATAAGTTCACAATTGGTTTATTTAATTTTGGTATCTTATCCGCGCGATAGGGGGTCCTTTCTTACTTTTGAGGCTGCAAACTGATTGAATATGTAGACAACGTGGATATAGATGTACTTGAAAAGTACCTAACTACCCTTAAAGAGCTACTGCAAAATGTCGAGTTGGCATGAATCCCTAAAGAAATAAAAAGTCCAGCACATTGATCCTCCAAAGCTAAATGGTGTGGTCTTCGACATGGAATTGACTGTAAAGTCAATATTAAAAAACACGTAAAAATGCCATTTTAGTGTCATATGCACGATAGAATGCAATCGATCAGAAATGTAATTGCAATCGCATACTATTTTCTGGCTTTATGTGGCCCTTATTTCCGTATGCTGAAGGGCTCTAGATATAGCCTCGAATTCTATAAAAATATTTAAAAAAACAATTCGTGGAGAGCATAAGGTCTAAACTAATATGCTTTTACAATTAGCCCGGTTCTTAGTTGCAGACTTTAAGATGGTTAAGGTCGGTTTTTATTTAGGTGTTCCACTAAAGATGAGATCTTCCTTTACTGCGTCTGATATCTGACTATGATTCGAATACTATGTTAACTGGAATATTGCTGTCCATTCGTTATACATTCCTTAGCCCTTTAAATCGTCCAATGCGGAGTTTTATGACCAGGACTATGATAAGGCTGCTGATGGCAATGTTGTAAATATTGCTCCATGTTTCCTCTGACAGGATCTTTTCGCAACCATACCGTTCACGACCACGATTTCTGTATTCATTCTAGTAAAGCAGTAGAAAATTACAAGCTCTGCGTCTTTTTCTTCATTCCGATATTGTGGACAGATTGGTAAGGTGTCGTGCCCGAATCTGTGTAGGAACTTTCTGAATCCGCGATAACAAATTCAAATCTCCCTTTTTTCTATTTCATGTTCTATAAGTTGATGTGTCTTCCCGTGAGCTAACGATATTCCATTGGTTGTTCCAGCTCTAAATGGAGACGGTTTTTCCTCTTTATAAATTACAAATTTTGCTACCAGTTTCCTCGTGTACACTCCCTCATTTGGTCGGTTAGGCCTACAGCCGCTTCTTCTGAAATGGTTCTAAAAGCGGATATCGTTCTCAAAGCAGAAAGACAATACAAATACGTAGTCAGACTGGTGATGCGTACAATATGTCAGAGCTTAATTTTCTAGACAAAAGTTATCTGCGACTACCTCTGGGTCCACTGACGTTCTGCATAATTCTTGGCAGCGATGATTGGAGGATCGGTGCTTTCCTTGAAGGTGCGCGTTGAAATTTATTCTGTTATCTTTCAATTCATCTAGGTAGCAGATTGCTGGTTTCTATCGAATTGGCTCCTGGAGCCTCTTTTCCATTGGTAAGAAGCACCAATCGGTTTACCTTTCGGTGATCTGGGAATGTCCCTTCCTTTAGACAGCTCTGTATTATTCCCATATGAATGTAAGTTCTAGAGCTAATTTTTGTTTTCAGTGCTCTGTTGGGATTGCATATGGACCCTGCGTGTACTTGTCTCCAATATTTTTGCACACCGACAGCAGTTCCTGTTGTTTAACTGGTGGCATATATTCGTTACATATGTCAGTGAATATTGCGAGAAGAATGTCGTTAAGATGTTCTTTAAAATGGCTAGCCATGTCATGACAAACAGTTCCCCCTATGTCTGCTTCATCCAACAGCTTTTTAAAGCTGCTGCTTTTACTGTTTAAGGTCATTTTTAATGATTTCCTGGCGTTCTTAAAGGTTTAAGGTATGAAATTGATTGAAATCCGGTTGCATCTGGAAAGTTTTACAGTTCGTCTAGTATCGTTCTACCAGTAACAGTGTGCTGCATGTGTTACGCTTACACTTAAAGTTTTGTAGGGTTCGCTGATCAGGATGACAACATGTTTTTTCCATGTTCAATGGTTCAGGTTGGTCTGAGCAATCTTTATGCTTTTATTTTAGTCAATGCTCTATAAGGATCGAGTAATGCGTATTTATTTCAACTATTCCTAGCGTTGTCCATGTTGCTATTTTTTTTGGAAAAAATAGTAAAAGGAGTCTTTGCGGGAGCATGGAGCCCCCTATCATGGTTTTACAGAAACGTACTGTTTGAGTATTTAATAAGTGTTTTCCCTCTCAGATTGTGCGCAAAAAACCGATCCTATTTTTTCTTATTTTTTAACCGAAGCATCTCCTTGACGATGTTTGCTGGCAAGCTTAGAGTAGCAACCGGAGAAGCAAAGTTGGGATTTCTAAGACTTGTTATATCTATTAGCACTCGTCCTCCCCACGATAAGGGAGTCAATGTCTTTTACTTCTACCGAAATGAGATGCGTCAAAGCCCGAATTTGTTCGTCGTTGCCCCTATGTTTCAGATCATCCGCTTCTGCAACGGGTGAATGTCACTATATCTTTCGGACACCCAGAGGACCACATCATACTTCCATTTAAGTATCATTATACAACATTAATTATTTTCAAAACCTAAGGTCCCATGCAGGCATGTTTAAAAAACACACTACCTACCCTTTATAATATTATTATAATTTTATCTGAGTTAACATATTTGTCATCCTTATGGTTATGTCCTTCTCAACAACTTACTTAAACAAACCCACAACCAACACGAAATCCCTTTTAATTTAACACCCAGAAACCCACATTCCATCGCAATGTCAAACCTCAAAGCCATAAACAAAAAAATTTCGTACAAATCTTAAATTGCGTTCATAAATTTAGCCGCAGTTGTAAGTAACGCCAAAGTACACCATTTCCGGTGTCGAGTGGTCTCGCAAAAACAAAACCACTGCAGTGGATATATTTTTGTGTGTCTTCTCCAACTCGCTTTCATTTAAGTAAAATTTGGAAGTCAATTTTCAAATAAATCTCGACAACTGGCACTTGTCCAAGTCGCTTATGCTACCACAAAAGCACAAGAGATACACACAAAGTAACTGATTTTTGATTAACAGCAGTAGGGATTCACAAAAATCCAAAGGTCACGCCATTTTGAAAAATGTCAAAATGGTTACAAATGGATTTCCTTGCAGATTTATTTGCAACGCGGTTTAAATACCAGGAATTGAAACTGAGCTTTACGTGATATAACCACATGTCGATCAATGTTAAAAAAATCACCCCCCCCCCCCCCCTCAAAAGGATTGAAAGCGATAGCGATTTGGCGGTGCTGCAAAAAGTCAAAAAGCCCCCTACGACCAATACAAAGTCAAATGTTGACATTTCTATTTACGATAATTGCCAAACTGCATGTTTTGTTTTGTGATGAATATTTTGATGGGAGTTAGAGTAGAGGGTCGGTTGGCTGGGTTGGTAGTTTTGATAAGTCGCCAGAGGGTGGATTCAAAAAATGTACTAATGGTTCGCCGTGTTGATATGGCAGTGGTTGTAGTTTTATTTGTTTGTTCAATTTATGACCGCAGGCTAGCGAGTCCTTTGTTGAATTCGAATACAAATTGGAAAATTGGACTGTACCCATCCAGTATTGGCATCGTTTCAATTTCTCGGTAACTGTCACAGCTGGATGTGAATATGGAAATGTTAAAAATGGAAAACAAATATTTGATGCATCCTGGACGATGTTTTGCGTTGGGATGTTAAATTGTTTGTAAGCTAAACAAAAAATGTATATCCGATTGTTTTTTTATGAGAGACAATCTATTACGCGATTGACGAGTTTTATGGAATTTTTTTTGTTGAAAAAAAAATGGAAAATTTTTGGACAATCATTTTATTGGAAACATCTGCATAAAGGTTACAAATACGGATGAGTAAGGTTAACCTGAATGAAATTATTAAATGCATAGTTTTAGGTGCTGTGAAGGTTTTTTTTAAATAAATGGTTGTATTCAAGTACATGAGATACATATGTTTTTGTGAATAATATTATGTTATGCTTTTTCTGTAGCCATTTTATTCCATTGTGTGGTTTCTTTTTGTGATCGCCAATTAAGTAGATGTCCTTCCTTATTACATCGACCATATTAGTGGAAATCATAAGGTCTGTGCATTAGTGTCAATTGTCACTATCTTACTTACTTACTTAAGTGGCGCTACAGTCCGGAATGAACCTGGGCCTCAACCAACATGCCTCTCCAATTAGCCCGGTCCTTAGCTAACTGCCTCCAGTTGCACACTCCAAGTTGGTTGAGGTCGCTTTCCACTTGTGCGCGCCACTTAAGGCGAGGTCTTCCTCTACTGCGTCCGACGTCTGGCTGGGAATCGAAGACTCTGCGAGCCGGAGTATTGGTGTCCATTCGTTCTACATGTCCTAGCCATCTTAAACGTCCAATGCGGAGTTTTTTGACCAGGGGCATGTCGCTGTACAGCTCGTATAGTTCTTGGTTGAATCTTCGTCTCCATAGCCCGTCAACGCAAACGGGACCGAAGATTTTTCGAAGAATTTTCCTCTCGAATCTACCAAGGATTTCTTCATCCGCTTTTGATACGGTCCATGCTTCAGCGCCGTAGAGCAGGACTGGGATGATCAGGGTCTTATATAGGATCTCCTTAGTAGTTCGAGTGAGGGCTTTACTACTAAATTGCCTTCTTAGCCCAAAGAAACAGCGGTTGGCAAGAGTAATTCTTCGTTTAATTTCTGACGAGATGTTGTTGTCAGAGTTAATAGCGGAGCCGAGGTAGACAAAGTCCCGTACTACCTCAAAGTTATATCTGTCAATGGTGACGTTCTGTCCAATTCGTCGATGTTGTGTGTCCTTTCGTGTTGACAGCATATACTTAGTCTTACCCTCATTTACTGCTAAACCCATTTTCGCCGCTTCCTTCTCTATACTAGCAAACGTGGCTATGACATCACGTTGAGTCCTACCAATGATGTCAATATCGTCAGCGTATGCTAGTAGTTGCACCGACTTTTGGAAAATTGTGCCTCTGGTGTTGGCTTTGGAGTTTTGCACAATTCTCTCAAGAATCAGATTAAAGAAGTCACATGACAGCGCATCGCCTTGCCTAAATCCTTTTTTGGTATCGAATGTGTCGGTGAGGTCGTTTCCGACCCTGATGGAGCAGCGAGAATTCTCTATCGTCATCCTACACAAACGGACGAGCTTGGGCGGTATACCAAAACTAGACATGGCTCTATACAGTTCGTCTCTATAAATGCTGTCATATGCGGCTTTGAAATCGATATACTTAATGTGGTGGTAAATAAATAAGTTTGTAAGTAAGAAAGCATTCAGTTATTGGTGAGTGCAGTATAGCTCATAGCTTATATAACAGAATCCATAAATTAACAACACCGTCTACTCGAAAACTCTGAGACCTATCCAACTGAATAAAACTGTAAGCTTCTCATATTTGGTGAACGAAATGTACCACCCATTTCGAACGCCAAATATCAAAATTCAAAATTATATACAACTTCGCACAGACAATGGAATAGGAAAGCTGGGCTTAAGGTTATCTATGGGTCCTAAACGCCTAATTTTAATTTATTATTGGGTTAAATCCATAGATTATCATTCAATGTAAGGATTACAGGTTGAAAAGGTTGAGAAATGTGAGCATCTAATTTCAGCTACATTTTTAAATTCAATGTCTTTACAAATTTGTCCTTCCAACAAGAGCTTCCACACCATTTAAATTAACAACATACCATATAATCGGTATACAGAATGTAACCTCGCCTAAACCGCGCATAATCTAATATTTTACCGTGAAATCTCCAATTTACAACTCTCTCCAATTCAAAGTTAAGCTAACAAAGTTTATTGTTCGAGATTAATTGCCTCCTGCACGTCGAAATACCTTTTAACTAAAAAACCACACACGCTTATGGCTCCCAAAATAATTTTTATCGATGCGATTTAAAGGGTGGGGGGGGGAAACCATCCCTTAGAAAATAAATATCACTGTCATGCTAACAATTAACGTGCCGCCACTCCCACTCCTGCCATACCACACCCGGTTGGTATGCTATTAATGGTACACTTGCAACCACAAAAAGGATACCAACTCTCTAAGCCACACGCAAATAAATTACATACCTAGGTATATAGGTAGGAGTGGTATCGAATTTAGACAGACAACGACCCCTGTCGGTTTGAGAACCCAAATCCAAAAAGGAACTTGTCGGATATTTGAGTGTGAGCAGCAAAGCTATTCACGTGTCAAGGTTATAAGTTCAAAAAATTGCCTTTAACCTCAAAAGACTTAAAAGTCGGGCGAAAACTATAAAATTGTGATGTGGCCTAGTCTCGACACAACCACAGCACAAAGGTGATTGTAAGTTATCCAAGGGTAACCCACATAATCGATTTATTTTAATTTATTGTACACTAGCGCCCATTAGTCCTTTGGGGCAGTAGGAGAATGGGTGATATGAATCCAAAGATTGGAGCAAATGAAAACTTATATCGAATAGAATGTTCTCATTGGGGTGGGATGTTTTATTGCCTAAGATATATGCCCATAGTGTGCTTTGTGGGATAGGTATGGGGAAAACGTAGATTAGTATCGCAGAGAAATCCCAAAGGATATTTCAAAGCTATGATTGTCCTTTATTTCACTCACAAAAAAAGGACTATAAAAGAAATGTGTTCGCATCTATTTATCTATTAAACTTTTGTCGTTGTTTGAGTTTATCTGCGCAGCACAATTGCGGACGGGCTGAGGTGGTAAGGTAGAGATTTGCTTCAGGGGATAACATAGAATAAGCATTAGGGTGACAAATGTGGTTGTAGATAATATTTCAAATTGTTAACATTGGGAAAACAATTTCATAAGAAGACGATGACAAAGTTTCGATACCTTTACGTAAAATATTGTGATTTATGTCACAAATGTGATTTTTTTTCATTCATTTGATAGGGACATTTGGAATCTGTTTTTTTTTGTCATAATTGCTTAAATGGAGTGGAGTCATAGTTGTAAAGAACATAATTCAATAAATAATCATCTCAGTGAGTAGGTTTTGTTGTTTCAGACATTAACTGAAACTTAAACGGCAAAAAATGTAAAAATGTATGATATCGACTTACCAACTTATACCTATCTACGTGTAACAAATGGTCGTCTGCAAGACCCTTTATTACTTATAGTTTTTTTTGCGCAACAGCCTAGTTAGTACCCAATGCCTAGCTTTCTTACAACCACTCATGTGTTTACTTCTGCACGATGGAGGGACCTCCTATTTTATGCTGACTCCGAAAGATTAGGTTCTGATAAGCTTTTCTTGGCAATTGATACTACTTGGATGATTTGTCAGCCATTTGTTGAAGTTTGAAAAATTTTAAATGTTCTGCTTGCATTGAAAGCTTCAAATTAATTATGGGATATATGAAAACATAGGTTCCATACCGCAATAAATTAGATTTGAGAAGCAATTGGAAAAATACCAGACATTACGAGTATAGATGGTATTCACATCAAGTTTTAGACTGGATGTGCATTTGGCTAGAGAAAATAAGAGCGGTATTTATGTGTCTCAGAATTCTTTTGTACCGCAGCTATCTGAGATCCGATGTGAAGACTATTTGTGACCAATCATCAATCATTCGTTTGTTCAATTATATTATGCGAAGTGGAACATTAATCCATCATATATGTAAAACCTTCGAGTCTTAGAGTGCAGATGTCTAAAAGCTTGCGTGCACATTCCGACTATCGACACTACGTATCAAACGAAAATCTACTAAATGCTTCTGTATGATCCAGAATCGATAACGTAACTCAACCTCGGTAGGAATCAATTTGCACATTCTGCGGGTGTGATGAAAAATGAACTATTATCCGGATTGTTTTATCCGAACCCTGTGTATTTCAAAAATGGCTTAGAAAATGGATTCATTCCACCAAAAAAAGTCTTGTTTCTGGATGTATATGACTATTTATCAGAATCAACGAGCATTCCAATAGCATGTTACATACTGCAACAGATAAACAAACAAACAAATACTTTACGAGTCTTTTGAGTCCCGAGGTGGCAATACAAATCTGAGATACTGCATGAGCATACATGAAGAGATAAAGAATACCATAAGCAGGCTAAACAGAATTTATTAATGCTGACTGAACTGGGAAGAAGTCAACACTTCGGTCAAGTAAAGTTAAAGTCCTGAAATGTGACTGATGATCTATCGATAGGTGAATGAAGTGAGTCTTCGAACTACTTTTATCGGAAAATCCGCATATCAGCAATCACATGAGATGGCCTGGGATCAGGTTAGCTTAGGTTCAATTAGTAGTATGTTTTTTTAACTTTCTCTTACAAAGAGAAAGGTATTGTTTTCGTGAAAATTTTCGACCTTAAGATTGATTCTAACATTACGATGATAGCGGAACCGAAAAAAGTTGTTTTTGCAATTCCGTCCGTCGGTCCGTCTGTTCGTAATGGTCTCTAAAGCCTGAACGACATGACTGATTTCCTTCAAACTTCGTATCAAGGGTTTTCTTGGTCAGATTTCTAGGCCATTTGTTACGTTCTTTTAGCTATAATATAATAGCTAAAAGTAAGTAACGGTACCTGCCATATAACGGATTTTAGCATTTAGGCCATATAAAGAAAATTGCCAATTTCTCGCAAACTATTTTGTCAAATTGAATGAATTTTAATTTTGATGCTAATATAACTATTAACGGAATTTTCAGTTTTAGCCAATAACGGAGAATCGTTATTATTCAGATAGACAACGGAATAAACGTTCGTATAATCACATTACGACATTATTTAAATAATGTAATAATCAAAATATATATTATTGTGTATTTCTCTCATAGTTGACCCAACTCGCTGTGAAAGAGAAAGTTGCGTACAACTCAGTCGTGCACCCACCACTCTTTTTTCTTAATCATCATAAAATCGAAAATACGGCTGTTCTGTAGGTTAAACAACTCTGATTTCGATTTTTTTAACGACCATAATTCCCTTCACAATGCCACTTTATTAGCTTTCGAGAACATTAATGTGCAAACGGTTACTTACTTTAATGGTGCTACCGTCCGAAATGAATATGAACACCAACCAACATGAAGCTCCTTCGTCTGAAGTCTGACCGGGAATTAAAAACCTGGAATTATAGGGTTCGTTCTCTCTACATGTCCTAGCCGCCTTAAAAATCCAATGCGGAATTTTTCGACCTGTTCTAAGTCACTGTAGTTCTCGTAGGGTTCTATTCTATCTACCACCTAATGACGCAGTCGATAGAAAATTATAAACTTCACATTGAAACTGTCCATGATATAAAATTTATTTTCAATGGCCATGAAAAGTATTATCTTAGGTGATATTATGCGGGACACGTGGTGGTATTTGAGGTTCTTGATTCTGCATCATAATGGAGCCCAACAATTTTAATATTACAATTCCAAACATACTTTTTATAAAATTATTTTATTTACATAAAGCTAGTTTTGATTTCATGAAAAAAATCGAACTTGAGATGATGAAAAACTACATAAAAGTGTGTCTGACAATTCAGCCGATCACTTTTTCTATTGAAGTGAAGGGCATAAGGATCAAACCCATTCCTGCACCCACTAGCTTACCTATCTTGGCACGAACTTTGCAGTTATCATTAGTTCTTGTCAAAAATTGCGTGCGTATATTTTTTGGCAGTAAGGTTAGTGTAAAGTCTTACATCAGGCAAATTGTATATTTTATTAACTGCGAAATTCAACTAATTGGTCATGTTTTTGTATGTCAAGTGAAACAATGGGCTTATTGCGTGAAACGCCCACGAATTGCAAGATTTAGCAAATTAAATTGGTCACGAATATAGGATAATTTGACACCATAAAACTAGCTCTTAAAACGCTATCCAAAGTGTTTGTGTCAAGTCTAGGCATGTTGAAAAGTAGCATTATCTCAGTAATATAGTGGTATAATGGAACGTGAATACTCAAACTCTCTCTCTTTTACTGTGAGATAGGCGTTCAAATACTAACCATGTTAAAAAGATATAAATTATGTGGAACTGTGATTAGAAGAACTTTAATTACGGAATTTGAAAGAATCGGTGTCCATGTGAAATATAATACTAAAATCTTAAGAACTATTTGGGCTAAAAAAGATTGCGATTTGAAATTGTACATGAATTTTGACAGTGGTACCTAATTTTAGTGCGTCTTCAACTTACATATAGATATAAAACGTGAGACAATTTGTGTTACGGCTGTTACCCTAAGCGAAACATCGAAGTTCCGTGAGCGGGAATCACCGCAAAGCCTGCCATACAATTGCTTTCAATAAATAAAACACAAATTGCATTGATTACGGTTAAATTGGCTTTGTACATTTTTTAACTTTCTCTTACAAAGAGAAAGATATTGTTTTCGTCAAAATTTTGGACTTCGAGATTATGATTGATTCTAACATTACGATGATAGTGGAACCAAAAAAAGTGGTTTGGTCTGTCCGTAATGGTCTCCCCAGCTTAAACGGCTTAACCGATTTTCTTCAAATTTCGTATCCAAATTTGTTTTGGTCATAATTCTGTGTCATTTTTTTGCTTGTAGCCATGTTATTAACGGTACCTGTCATATCAAAATTACACATAACCTCAATTTTCTTGAAAACTATGTGAATCTTTAGCCATAGAAAAATCATATCCTTGGGATCTATCATATTTGTATCAAAATCTGTCTACGTGTTATACTTTTCCCGGAAAAACGAATTTACTGCATAAAAATTAACAAAATATCGCAAGAAAACCATTGCACCGAAGGTTGAAAGTCGAATAATAGAGATAAAGGCTGAACTATGTATAATAGTCGAATAGTGGGGGCAGTGCCATAGGAGTCCCTGGTTCAAATCTTGAAAGTGGTACTAACAACGTTTTTTTCACTGCCACTTGTTGGCAAATATAAAATAAATGGTGAAGCCAGGTTTGAAGCCCGTTAAAGCCAGATATTTAATTTTTTCCATAATAGTCAGTTCGCCCCGTAAGACCACATGTGTAAATCGCTAGTAAATTGTTTCGTTAACATTTGTACGCTTCCGATAAAGCGATCTCATCCGCTTTCCTTATGAGAGACAACTTTTAAAGCAAAAAGTATTTGTAACAATACCTGAACAGGTATACCGGACAGTTTTGCCTGCCAATATATAGCCGCGTTTATATGCAGTTTTAGCGAAGAACACCTTATACCATCTTGTTCTAGATATGTACTTGTAGAAGCTTAGTTGTTGATTTTTAGGAAAATCTTTGGAGCTGTAATCATGATTTAAAGAAAACCGTTATATGGGAGGTACCGTTGATTTTTGAGCTAGAACACCAATTCCAAAAACCCCTCTATTTATTATTAGTGCTCCTACTCTTTCTCACACTCAGACCTCCGTTCTTTGGTGGAGTGTGCAGGCGTTTCCAGCTATTTCTTGCATTTATTTGTGAATTCGCCAGAATGGTCCAAACTTCCCACTGAATACATTCAGATAACACACTCTAACATACACAATTTCCCTCGTTTGATCGCTGGAACAATGTACCTATTATGTGCAGCAATGAACGAGAAAAGAGAACAATATTTTACAAATAGAATTCGATTCAGGATTAACAAGATTAACAAGAGCATGGAACCCGAAAAACATACAAATTGGGCAAGGAACCCGAAGACGCGGCCGAGTGTTCTAGATTGACAGATCATGTGGTATCAAAACAAAACAGAACAGCGTTACAAGTGCACTCAGATAAACCTAACCTATTCTTAATTACACTAGGGGTCCATTTCAGAAAAATGGATTCCACATCAACCAACTAAATGTCCTACCATAAATACGATATATTTTTTTTTAATTTGTCAACTATCTAGTGTACCTGACTATGAATAGGTTATCTTGGAACACAAAATGATCATATTATGACTCAAAACTGCTGTTCACTAAAGATAACACTCGAAACATTTCGATGTGCAACCATCGATTGGGGTCATAGTCTCCTTCGGAAAGGGTTAATTCAGATATCCCGTGATATCACGTCCAAAATAGTGCTCTCAACCATAAAAATGTACAATCACATCCACATTTATCGACTGCACTCGAAGGTACTTTCCCACCGTGTCACCCACTCATATCCTATCATTATCCTTAAAATGCCAACCACATAACGAAAATAAAACTTCACAAAGGATAATAAAAGCTAACCAAAGTGCAGCTGACCGGAAAGTGAGTGTTCGACAATTGGACATAGCACCAGTACATGTGCACATGAAATTGATTCCACCCGACAGTTAGAACAAACAAACAAAAATGGAGCAGACTCCTTGGAGTCATTGCAAACAACAGCCACTATCCGATCGCCATCCTCACCACTAGTTCAATCAACTTACACTCCAATACCACTAACATGAACACATAATAACTTTTCATGCAATGCTTACCACATGTAGCACCTTTCGAGTCCTGCATTGAGCTCCTTGTTTACCCAATTTGTCGTTTATTTGTTCAAGCAAATGGATTCCTCTATTCAACTTGACAAATGCAAAAAGAAAATATTATGATGAAAATGGACTCCAATACTTGAATATTATTACCAAAAACACTGACAGTTGAATAACGAAAATATTTTCCCATTTGTCAAGTGTGAACAGCCTTCGTTGTGACACCTGCTTCGTTGACTTGAAAAGGGGCGGTTTTTGTAAGGGGCTCTCTTTTAAATGAAACGTGACCTTTTAAAATTAAAAGAAAAGGTATCCTCAAACCACATTTAAAATTTAAAAACGTAAACTCCATTTTGAAAATTACCATCATTGTGAAAAACACACGCAGTTTTACTCACAAGTCACCAGAACCATCTGTCACCCCCAAACCGTCAGCTCTTGAATACCAAGGGAAATCTGTCAGTCATTGGTAAATACAGTTCTATAAAATTCAAATTGATAGACAACAATTACGTACACTATTTCCAGCCAGACGTACAATATTGTATACGCTTGTAGCATGACGAAGCACTCCCTTAGCCGTAGACGTATCGTAAAGCGTAGTGGCACTTTACAAATTGACCGAATCATTTATTCAAAGTGATTGTTCTGTGAGAGCTGTCACTGTCAGATACAACAGTCAATGAATAATATCTGACATCCGATCTGGTTTGGCACCAATCGATGGACACAGGTTTGGTTGTGGGTGTATCGGTAAGGAAGTGGTCGAGGTGCGGTGGTGTGGGAAATTTCTTAAGCTTACAATTCCGATGGCATGTCGGTTCGTTGTATGCGTAGTCCCTAAATCAAATGTTGATTACTAATTGGGTGTCAATGGAGGAATTTGGTGATTGCTATCCACTTTGTATATGAATGCCACATTAATTGTGGTTATGGCACTCTCTTGATTTCGTTATGACAAATATGATTAATAACAATGTTTGTTATTGCAATATCTATATCCTTGAGTATTCACAGGGTGGACCAGCCAAAAGATCTATTCATTGCCATTTTCTTTTGAAAAAATGTATCACAAGTTAGCTATGTTGGGCGTGAATGAAAAGTTTGGTTTACATAATGTTAAGGGGGAGTTGTCAAAGGAAGTCATTTTTATTAGGCTCACCCTACAAACATTCCTCTTCGATTAGCTCCCTTCTAAGCCAACTACCCCCTGTTGCGCACTTCAAGCTGGTGTTTTTTCCTTCTCTTATGGTTAAAATGTTATGCAAATTTTTTTTTCAGCTGCAGATGTTTTTGTCTGATGGGCTCAGCGGTACAGTGGTAAGTGTGATGAGCTGCCGCGCAGAAGGTTTCCGATTCCAAGGTGTAATCCTAAAATGTCTTTTCACTATTCGTACTCCCGCAATGACCTGACATATCATCCGAGTAGTATCAATAATTGATAATCGTATCAATATCTCAACATAGCCTTTCGGGATTGGAAGAGGAAGTCCCGCCAACAAAAAAGCTCGCACGCACACTAAAATGGTTCTAAAAAAAAACTAAGCACTGGGTACTAACAAGACAATTGATACATAAATTTGCAGAAGTCTTCGTCAAGGCCTCATTCTTGTCAATGACTGAAAATGAAATATCTGAAATTTACGGCTCATATAGAGCCTCAAACCTAGCTTCTCCCTTCATTGTTTAGTGATAGTTGAGCTAAAACTAATTATGTGGAATTGCTTCAAACTGTAATTGTAGTGGGTATATTAAATTTCATTCAATTTGATATAATAGTTTGCGAGAAATTAACAATTTTCTTTGTATGGCCTAAATGACAAAATCCGTTATATGGATTTACTCGAAAAATCTGGGCATGGAGTTTTGTTGGAACTAATATGGTTACAATATATATAAAGTTTAATCAAAATCGTTAGAGCCGTTTTCGAGAAAATTGAGGTTATGAGTAATTTTTATATGGTAGGAACCGTTATTAACATGGCTAAAAGCAAACAAAAAAAATGGCCTAGAATTATGACCAAAACAAGCTTGGATACGAAGTTTGAAGAAAATCGGTCAAGCCGTTTAGGCTGGGGAGACCATTACGGACAGACGGACCGATGGATGGAATTCCAAAAAATACTTTTTTAGGCTCCGTTATCATCGTAATGTTAGAATCAATCAAGATCTCGAGGTCGAAAATTTTCACGAAAACAATATCTTTCTCTTTGTGAGATAAAGTTAAAAATCGATTGCTTCTTTCCCTACACTACTACTCTACTTGCGTAGGTTCTTTTATCATCATTGGTTATTGCCAAAGTAACTTTATTTTTTATTTATCGTCGATTTATGTCACATGGCGTCTAAAAATTTGGTATCGGGTCGTCAAGTGACGTTCAGCTTGTCGACATTTTTTTCTTTGGATGGTTATGATGGAACACTTACATGAAGTTGTCTTTAAAACGTAAATGGCAAAGGCTTGTTTATCGATTACCATAAAAATTTTGAATAATTAATGCAAATTTGAGTGTTTGATCTGATTTTTTAAAAAAAATTACGCTTAAAAAATTACCCGTTATTAGCGTCGCTACTTGGTCCTTAATGTGTTCTCTTGAAATATCGACGATATCCCGTTAGTTTGGTCGGTTTATCGTCTGTAGCTATAGTGACAGTATGTCAGTGTAGTCTCCAATAGCTCTAGAGTCTTTTGACCCTTATCCCACATATTGCGCAGGATTTCATAGTCCCTACTGCTGGTGATGCAGGTCGAACATTTTGAGATCGGAATAGTTGAGGCCCTCATCATACTCATTCTCTTGGAGATATTGCCAATATAATGTTTTTCCTAGCCCTAAAAGTGGAGGAACTGGAAAAATAGTAGGATTTCGCAAATCAACTAAAATCCACGGAAAATAAAACTCTCTCGAGTTAAACTACAATGGATGTATTGAGATAAGCTTGTCATAAATTGATACATAACTCGAATGAATTCTCAAATCATTGTAAGAGAGCTTAGATTTTTATGCAGATCTGAGGGGTTGCACCAAGGGGTGCATAATTTAATAAAAGACCCAAAAATGGAAGGTCGCCTATATGCCCGTTTTTAGCATCAATAATGTGATTTTTTAATAAAAATAAATAAAAAAAGTATAAAAATAGATAACTATCTATAGTTATCCAGATATTCTGAAGCTTGTTTTAAGAAAGTCCTTATTTTTTTTGGAGATATACTACATTCCGTGAATCTTTAGATGAATACTCCCGAATTCCGAGTTCTATCGTTGTATACATGCAACTTTTTGAAAAAGACTTATGAAACGTACTGACTTGCTGGCTTTTGGGAATTTTATGATTCACCTGTTTTAGTTAGTTTGTTCAATTTGACCACTTTTCACTTGGTTTGATTTTTCCATGCATTTTCCATGAACGTGGACTGTATTTTAGTAAGAGCGAGTAAATTCAACTACTATTGGAGAAATTCAGACTGATTCAATGTAGCTTTATCGATAACTTATTATGAGCATCACTATCCATAATTAACTTAATTCATACACATTTTTAATATTAAAAGGTTATGGAGAAGATAATAACGGGTGATCCAAGTAGAGATACTTTTTTCAATAGCCTTTTTTGACAGATCACGTGTGAGTCGTGTCATGCTGTCATGTTATTTTTGTTTAGTATTGTTTGGCATTTCATTATTGTGAGAACATTTCGGTGAGCACATAATTTCACGTTTTGGGCCGGTCGATTGGCCACCAAGATCGTGTGATATCACACCGTTAGACTTTTTCCTGTGGGGATATGTAAAGTCAAAAGCTTATGCCGACAAACCCGCTTCGATTCAGGCCTTGGAGGAAAACATCACGCGTGTCATTCGCCAGTTACCAGTCGAAATGCTCGAACCAGTGATCGAAAATTGGACTCAACGGATGGACCATCTGCGACGTAGCAACGGCCAAAATTTGATAGACATAATCTTCAAAAAATAAATGCCAAAGAATGTTCTTTCAAGTGATAATAAACATTCTCCATTAAATTTGAATTTTCTGTGTTTTTTCTTTAAAAAAGTAGGGAACCTCGAAATGGATCACCCTTTACAATGATTTTATAATTTTAAAGAATCCAATGTTATAATGTTAATAACGTTCGTAAAATTTCCTGAAATAAAAAAGAACTCCTCTTGAAAATTGCCACGCGTAAGCATCATTCCAAGAACTTATTCGCTGCCCTTCCACTTCCATCATACATTTTTTTACTTTATCGCTTGTCATTAACATATTTTAAATACCAAACCAAACAACACCTGTTTTTTATAAAAAAAAAAATTCCCTCCCAAGACACGAGCTCATCTAATTCCTTCTCCATTTCCATGGAGTAGATATGTTTCCACTGAATTGCATCACAAAATTATCCTACTTTACGTTATATCCGCTGAAATTTGTATATCGTTTTGCATAATCTTCGAGATATTCCCATCCCTATCCACTCTCCCGTTGAAATTCCAAATCCATATGAAAAATAATCCACTCAGTTATCCTTAAAGCATACAGAATAATATAGCATACAGACCCACTCAAAATAAAGTACAATCAGGAGCCTACTATAAACACAAGCTACAAAATGGGGCATTCGAAAGCTAAATCCATCTTTTATTCCATGTATACGTATATGTATACTCTGAGTAGGATCTGAGATAAATAAGAATATACTTTCGCGGAGATGGGTATGCTGATGAATCATAAAAAAGGAAACAGAGCCTCGTCGAGAATAAAAATAAAATTTAAATAAGGACAATCTGAAACATCTTAGTTTTGGAATTTTTATAGAAAACTCCTGACGTTCCATCTGATCGTTGTGTGCCTCTCGGTTGTATCTATCGCAGTCCTTTCAGTTGTACTAAGTTCAGGTCTCTTCTCAACACTTTACCAGCACTCTCGTGGACTGGTATTAAAATTCCAAAGTGAAGGATACGGAAAATAATAAGTAAATTGGAATGACGATGCCATCGAAGGGGAATTAAATTTTTCATCGTTCGCTGTACACATTGTTTCGCAGAGAGGTTCTCGTCGTGCACAAAGTAACCGCCAAAGCCACTCTGAGAGGAGAAAATGTACGCCATTAGTTGAAGAGGATGGTCCTTTGTATTTCGAAGTACTTAGATCGAATTGCATTGATGTGGAAAAATTAGCGATAAATGAGGTTCTCAATTCCATTTTATCTATTAGTCTTGAAAACCTATGCATGATTAAGTCGGTAAAGAGATATTAGGAATGTTCTTGATTATTGGTAGGTTCACTACACATTGGAGTAGTTGGTCATTATGGTAGATGAGGCTGTACATTGGCAGGTGTACAGAACCGCCCTTAAATAGAAGAAGTGGGTAATTGATGTTACTTGTTAATATTTAAATTATTTTAAAAATAACCGTTGTAAAATAAAGTTGTATTCTTGGGGATAAAAATAGACAATCAGGGAAAACTATTTATGGGTTCGATTCCCAAGCATCATTAATAATTGTTTTTCACTGATCACTCTTTTACAATAATCTATTGTATCCCAACTCAGCCTTTCGGGCTCGGCAAACAATTTTAAGCCCCGCCATATGAATGGTTATAAAAAGAGGGATATGTCCTATGTCTTTTATAGCACTGTTTCTACAAATCTAGCAGGAAATATATTAATGTTGCGTGGATAAAAGAGATGAATCCCATCAATACATCATTATGCAAAGAAACTTAAATAGTCACAATAAAAATAGACAACAAGCTCTAAGTAATGAAATCACATTTTTCAAAAGAAAATTTTATTAAAAAGTAGTTTTTAAAAATGTTTTTAAGACTCGTTGACTATTTTCTTAAAATAATATACAAAATAAAAATTTTGGGAAATTTTTATAGAAAGTTTATAATTGCATCTGAAAATATTTTTTCAAAATGCAATTTTTTTTAATTAAAATAAGTGCATATTCTGACTCATTAAGGTGATATATGTCAGTTTGTAAACGAACTGAACTGAACCCTGGGGTTCCGCGAAAGAGTTTTCAGGGTTTCGACTTAAGAATAATAAAACATACATAAAAATTTTTGTAAATGCAATCACAAAAATTATTGCGCAAAAAATGTTTGACGTTTATATTTTATTTTTTATTGAAGTGTGACCAACCAATAATTAAAACAAAAAAAAATACTACAGCGACATCCACTTTCCAAATAAAATTACAAGCAAAGCTTTTATGAGGTACTGTACATTATCTTACAAAGAATTAACTCGTTCATGCACAGCTTTTGTAAAGTTACCGCATAATATCTCACAAAGAATGAAAATATAGTTAGAATTAAATTGGAGTAAACTTTCAATTTTACGTCTTGTTTTTATATTTATTTCGACATTGCACTATCAAAACTAAAACGACATTTCAATGTCGATTTAAAGGAGAAAAACTTCAGCTTTTCCAAAACCAAAATACATGCATGAATCCACAGTGTCAAGTTTGACTATATTTGCAAAAACTGAAAACGAAAATGCAACTGAAGAATCTTTCCTCACAAGCTCGATCTGGAAAGCCACATACTATTGCAGAGTCTTTAATGAAGCCTTGTATGTTAAAAACAATCCGTTGTGTACTTGGAAAAGCCGCGACATAAAAAGTTTCAGTAGTTCAATGTAATCAGATTCACAAAATATCTTACCCCACTGAAGATGAACTCGTTCGCAGATTGAATACTTACACGGATGTTGCCGGCCTTTTATTTGCTTCGAAATATTTAAGGGCATAAATTAGTTTATGAATAAATAAAGCATTAATTGGGACAAATGTATTGATATATGTAGCGACGGAGCCGCAGAAATGGTAACAAACGTCGTGTCAGAAATTAATAACATTGCGCTATTGGAAGCAAAATCAGTTATTGTATTTTGCATCGTTATGCACTTGTTTACAACAAGAAGTATCCCAACTGATTTGAAAAAAAAAAGTTATTTATGAAGCTGTAAAGATCTTAAATTTCGTAAACAGTCTTCCTCTCCAATCGATATTGTTCACAAAAGTGTGCAATGATATGGGAACGAATCACTTCTTCTGCACATGGAAATAAGATGACTTTCCAGAAGACAATATTTATTAAGATTATCTCAACTTCATGAGTTGAAATTTTTTCAACTTTATGAAAATATGTCTTTATCTGCAAACCTTTTTGATGGTTGTTATATGATCGCTGGACATTTGGTAAGTCTAGAAAGATCTTAATTACATTGCTTTCCATATCTAATGAAAACCCATCCTATCGTAGGAACACGAGTCTCTAATAGATCTTGAGAATTATTTTTCGTCAAAACATACTCAATGACACAGAACTTGCCAAGCAGGCTATATTAAATTTGCTTCGTTTTGTCACAACGTATCGCTGCGAGGCAGGCTTTTTAGCGTATGCAAAGGCTAAATACAGATCGTTATTAGATATGCGAACACAGCTTTTGGAGATAGAAAACAATTTTTAAAAAACTATATATACCTTCAAAATATGTTTAGAGTTCCACAGCTTAATAAGATTGAGAGCCACTGGTTAACAAGACAACACGATATGAATTTAAAAACTTGTCATATTTAATTATTTGATTCCTTATATTGTATCAGAAAACATTCCAACCATATATTTTAATTATTTTATACAAATATTAAAGAATGAATTATATTTATAATTTAGAGAATAATATATATAAAAAATAATTTATATTTATTAGAATTTAGATACCATTTAAAAATTCATAATTAAATATACAATTTATTTAATAATATTAATAATTTACCAAATATTTTTTTTCTTTCAGGTAAGTTTGTCTATTAATGCAAAAGAATTGATTATTGTGAGTATAAATATACAGTTTGTGGTACTTCATTACAATCTTATGAAAGTTCATCTAATATTATTTTTTTATCTTTTTCTATTTTTAATGATTTGGCCCAGAGTAAAATAAAAAAATATTAAGATATTTTAAAAAAATAGAAAAATGGAAAAATATGTACGTTCAGATGTAGTAAATCTTTAAGGGTTCAAAATTCCAAGAGGTGTAAAGAGGGAAAATCTATTGCAAAATTTATGGCCTCATCATTGTGATCGCCAGTGTATGGTGACGATTAAATGTTTTTTGCAAATCTGTATACTACTTCGTTCACTAGTTGAATGGCAGTTTTGTACTTCCTGCTCGTAGTCCAAGAATCAAATTGGAACTCCAGACATTTATCAAACCTTACATTACGGTATGGGTGCAGTCCCTGGTTCAAATCTGGATAGTGACAGCACCTAAGTTTTTTTTAATGACTAACAAGAGTAACAAGGGGCTCAGTGGCTCAGTGGCGCGATGGTTAGTGCGATGAACTGCCGCGCAGGAGGTCTGGGTTCGATTCCCAGCCGTAGCAACACCTTAATCATTTTTCACTGGCCCTCCTCTCGTGATGATCTGACAAATCATCCGAGTAGTATCAATTGTCAAGAATAGCTTATCTCAACTTAGCCGTTCGGAGTCGGCATAAAACAGGAGGTCCCGCCATCGTGCAAGAAGTACACACGCACACATGAATGGTTGTGAGAAAGCTAGGCCCTGGGTACTAACGAGCCTGTTGCGCCAAAAATTTGTATTTTTTTTTAACAAGAGTAAGACTGTCATGAGAAGCTTTTCAAATTTGTCGTTCAGTCTGTCGGTTGATCAGTTTTGCATGCAACAAGGATGTTAACTGCTGAATAGATAAACTTCAAATTGTATATGCAAAGTTGTAGGACAAATATCTACTAATAAAGGTTTTTGGAATTACCATTATAGTTGGAAACTGGAGGTCCCTTCCATTTAACAGCTTTGGTAATATTAACATTTCTCAAAAACAACTCCAATGATTTTGATTAATCTTAATACAATCTTCAACGTTAATATTTGGAACAAAACCATGTACCCAGTTTTTTCCAAAAAAATCTATGTAAGGAATTTTTTAATTAAGTCGAATTTAGAAAATGGTCAATAAACTAAACTATTCAGTTTAGGTAAATGAAATATAATATCATATTAATTATGGCCGTATGCTTTAAAATGTTGGTTACATTTTATCCACTGGATAATTTCTGATATTTCTGCAGGCTTAAAAAAAAGTTCCATTTTAGCTGTGTCAATTTGTTTGGTTTGGTTGATAAATGGAACAAAAATTCCTATTTTTTTTATTTTCTTTTAAGTAAAAATAACGAATAGATTTTAGACGGATCATGAAAAAACCTTAGTTAATTAAATTTTGTTGTCTATTATATATATATATATATATATATATATATATATATATATATATATATATATATATATATATATATATGTACAATATACAGCGAAACAATCATAACATTTTTATAATCATCCTTTTTCTAAACCTAATTTTAGTTTACTTTAAAATTTTCATTACATTTTCTGATATGAAATACATGTTCCTTGCTTCTTTTTTAATAATCTGAACGATTTTCTCTTTTCCAACCACATGTAAACACTGGTAATGAATGAGGATTAATGCACGAGTGTGCATCTCTCACAATCCTCAGTCAAATGTCAAAAATTAGCCACTATATATTTTTACTCAAGTCCTGATCAGGTTAAAAATATTAAGTCATTAAGCTACCAAAATGTTTAGTGCTGATTTTTTGTTCTTTTCGTTGTTCCAAATTAAACAACTTTTGTTTTCTGTGTTTTTGTAATTTTTATCTTTATTTTTACTGTGTTTGTCGTTTTTACAATGTTGGTTTTTTTTGTTTGTGTTGCTCTGCTCGTTGTATGGTTGGCGCGGTGGTCAAAAAGCTAATAAGCTACTAGTGTCAAAAATGATCAATTGGCTTAAATGTTAACGCAATTGGAATATGGCCCATATTATTATTGCAACAATAGCTCATACTTAGTTTGAGCCTTAATATCTCTTAATCATCCGAATCTACGTTACCAAACACATTATTTTGATTTTAGTGGCAAACGATTTGTTAGTTTTTAATTTTGTCCTGTAGAGGGAGGTTACTTTTTAAATAATAGATTAGTTTGACATTGCACAGCTGTTTCCTGCCCGAAATCTTGAAAGAAAGTCAGTATCATATCTCCGTGGAACGAAATAATTCGCGCAATGCTTGAACAACGTTGGGAGATATTGAAAACTTATTTCCAAATTGAGTGCTGTGTAGTCCAAACAGTATGTTATTTGAAAAGAAGTTTTGGCCTAATTGAAGAACCCACCGCGGCTGCTGTACACAAGTTTGTGCAAAAAGTTCGTGAGACTGGTATGATAGTGGACAACACTCATGGTCCCCTTCGTCGTACCGCATAGACGAGAATGTGGCTGCTGTAGCCGAGAACAACAACTCGCCATCGATCTCAACAGCTCAACATTTCACGCACTAGCCTAAGGAGAATTCTGCACAAAGATCTCAGATTATGCGCTTACAAGGTCCTATTGAACAGTAAGTAAAGGCGCACAACTATCCGCTTCGTTATCGCTTCGCAGTTTTACCCTTAGAGGAACTTGAATTGGACAATCATCTTTTTTGACGAGGAGCATTTTCACCACGGCGGCGGCAGCTCGAAAAACCTACAAGTTATTGTCGAGAAGCCGATCATCCACAGAGAGTGACAGTTTGGTGTGGATTGTAGAGTGGTGGAATCATTGTACCATATTCTTTGAAAATGAGGTTGGGAACAACGTTTCCGTCAACGGTGGGCATTACAGAGCCATGAACCGACTTTTTTTTTTACTGAAATTGAAGACATTAATTTGGACGACCGACCTCTTGCCCATGTCACAATCGATCGTTTGCACTCCAAATTCCTAACTCGTGTTATCATCCTTGGTCTTGGCGATGTCAATGGACATACACATTGCATGCAATATAGTCGTAGACATAGGGGTGATAAATACATCATCAAGTGATCAGAAAAAATCTTCTAGGTAAACACGTATGGGCGGGTGAAGGCCAAACTAGCTTGAAACGGTCCAAACTTAAATCATGTTTTAAAATAGCAGCGAAAAACACCCGGGTGATTAATACATCAAGTGCGGATGTCAGAACCCAGCAGTTAAATTTTTTTTCCCATTTGTGTAAAGCAAAATAATTAGTTACGCCATTAATATTATCATTCTTCTGTGAATTAAAATTGAATTTATTTTTATAATATAGAAATGGATATTCCTCTATATTTTGATCATTTGTTGATTGAGTGTTATTAGCAACCCCGAACAGTAACCATAATGATTTCACCTTTAAACCAGCACTTTCTATTTTCTGTACCATAATTTGAGAACTATTAAATTACAGAAGAAAATAAGTTCCACTTGAAACGAACAAAACTCATTTCATATAAACCCTACTCAACGCTTTTAGTGCCTATAAACCCATTTAACGTCGACTCATAAATTTGTAACCTAACCAACCACCGTCGGCATCAATATTCTGCCTGTGGGCAATCATTTCCACCAACGAAAATATAAACACCAAACGCACTTTGAATATTAATCAATAAAACACAACGTCAGAGAGTACAGGAGGTCTGCCAAGGATAACGCCTTGGAAAATTCCTACAACTCCCTTGGGCGTATACGTACAAACATTTTTTATTAAAATCTTCATAAATGCATAAGGTTCCTAATAAGCTTTCCTATCGATACTCATTCGTGGACTAAAAAATGAAGCCTTCCATAAAAAAGAGTCTGACTTACTGCCAAAATGTCAGGAAGCAACATCATCTTATATTAAATAAAATAAGTACTTCATGATAATTTATTGCATGCAATAACCGCCACCTCCAAGAAAAAAAATGATAATCAGCCCAAAATGTCTTTCCGCCGAAATGGGCCTATACAATCATTGAGCGATAAAAAAAATAAAAATATTTGATAAGACATTCGCTACGCACATAAACCGCGCACGACAGAAGTTAAATGCAAACGGTCCTTGAAAGGATATTAATCAAATCGTTGCTGCTATAACCATGGAATTAATTTTCCTCCTCTTGCAGAATAATGGTAGCGAGTAGATCGCAGTAAATAACACTGAGTAGCCAGTAATAAAAGCGAGTAATAAAACCAACCAGACAGACAATGGTGTTATTGTGATAACCGCCCTGTAAGGCTTTACAATTGCCTGTATGGACCATCTGAAGGGGAAATCTTAACGTCCTTTTGGAGATTTTGTTGAACAACAAATTTGAAATTCAACCACAAATCAAGGCCACTTGTCATTCTTTCAGAAACTCATCCACATTCCTGATGGAAGTCAAGAAATTTACAAATAAATAGCTCTTCCAAAGGATATATTTGGCCGCACGTCTTACTGTGTGTAGTGTATACTCTCCACTCCTCCTACCAACTGAATAGGATTAATGAGGATGCTAGGTGTATGTTTGTAGGTATTTATATGTTGGCTAGGCAACGCCAGTTATGCCGCATAAATTCTTCAGAGCTGATTTTATTCACCACACGTAGCCAGACATTTTTCCACAACGAAAATGAGTTACCGACACTGGAAGGGACAATCTATCCAGAGCAGCACTATGCGTTGACAGGGGATGCCAGATCATGAAAACAGAATTTTTTTTGTTCAAAACCAACAAATCTGATGATTTGGGTTGGTATCTCTTCAGAATACATGTAACGTCCGCTTCAATATTTATCGATGTTTAAATTTTTTGGTAATCTTTTTTAGTGGTCTTCGTGCATTGACGCAAAAAGGATTCGAGTTGATTTAGAGAGTTTGTTGAAGTATGTTTATTTCCAATACACTTGAAGAATATTTGATATGCCCGATGAACTTTTTTTTTGGTTTTATCGGACTAATTTTGTAAGTGAAGTACTTTCAGATATCGTAGCTGAGTAGGTTTCGTAAGTTTGACGAGTTATCTACAGGACCTAATATAACATAACGCCGATGAAATTGTGTGGTTAGGTTGAAGAAAAGTTTTAGGAACATTTGAAAATGTATCAGAGATATGATTGTGGCTTTTTTCTCTGCAATATTGGTCGAATGAAGTACGATTACCGCAACGAAAATGCGGTGTTATATTCGGAGGAGAGGAGGAGTTGGTCATGATTGTATGCATGAATGAATTGAAATAGAATTTATTGATTTGCTTCTTTTTCATGAATAGAAAAGGAGATCTGCGCTGGAGTGAGGGTTTGTAATCCAAGTATTCATGAAATACAGAGATGGAGTGATTTGACTTTAAGTAGTATCTGTGTTGGGATTGAATAAAAGAAGGAAATTTCGTTTTGAAAACAGAGATGGGATTAGGGTTGTTTCATACGTGGATCATGTCAGGGGACTTGAATCACAAGCTATTGCCTTTAAACCATCGAATTTATAAACAAAGTGGGAATTTTAGGTTATACTACTTCTTTCTTTTGATATCAGGTGAAGCAAATAGGATTTGTTATCTCAAAGAGGACCTACTAACTTCCCTTTAAATTGCCGAAGGACAATTTTGAAAATCAGAATTTGTTTGTGAGTATTTATATGCAATTGCTCTGCAAAAGCATTTAAGTCTATGAGCCGCCATTTGCAATAGCAAGATGAAAAAATGGTCGGTCGCCAAAGAACTACTAATATCTATATATCGGAGGGTGGTAAAGATTATATTTTTACCTAAAATACAGGTATCGGTGTGTACAGCCAGATAGATCTGGATAAAAAACGTTAAAGATGGCTAGGTCTCCCATTCCCAGCAAGACGATGGACGCTGTATAATAATACCCCAACAAGTAGAAACAGCAGTCAATCAATATAAAGTACAAAACTGAAAGGAGTTAGGTAGTGACCGGGCTAATTAGAGAGGAATCCTGGTGATGCTCCAGTTCATTCCGGAGACTTTATGGTCGATTTAGTAAGTGACTTAACTTGGCTGCAAAAATGTAGTGGCCCGATTCGATGTTAGTCTCCGTTGCGTTCGCTATTGTCTTCGAAGCACAGGACTTCTTGCCTATGTCAGGCACTTATAACAAATCCAGGTCCGAGTAGTAGCTGTTTTTACTCACTATAACACGGAACGTTGTAGATGTCACATTTTTTTATCCTCTTTTTGCCCGACCCATCCTATAGTATTATCTGGATGGCAGTAATGTCTGGTTTGTATTAGATAAGAGCTTTCGCTAGTTGTTTGGCTCTTCTGTTTAATATTCTCATATTCCCGTGTGCTTTGGAAGCAAAGGCAGATTTTATTGATGTCGACCATGCTAAACGAACGTGATTCTCCTTTTTCGTTTAGCAAGGTCATCAACAATAAAATAAAATAAAAGACTTTGATTCCTAACAATATTTATTTAAGTGTGTGTAGTTAACCCAAAGAACATCGGGCATATCTACGATCAGAGGTACTAGGCAAAAGCCACTAAAAATCTTGGAGTCGGAGTTGGTAGGTTAAAGCTCAAGTGGTTTCATATAATCGCATTGTTTACCATTTAACCGGCTATAAGATAAGGAGTCTATAATTGTAAAGGCCAAACAAATAAAAATTGCCATAAATCTACCAATAAAAGTGGGTAAACCCACATCAAGGAACAATCTTAAGGACTTTAGTTTTTATTTCTGTCCCCTATGTTTTTTAACTTTCTCTTACAAAGAGAAAGATATTGTTTTCGTGAAAATTTTCGACCTCGAGATTTTGATTGATTTCAACATTACGATGATAGCGGGCCTAAAAAAGTGGTTATTGGAATTCCGTCCGTCGTCGGTCTGTCTGTTCGTAATGGTCTACCCAAATCAAAGCTTGTTTTAGTCATAATTCTAGGTCATTTTTTTGTTTGCTTTTAGCCATGTTAATAACGGTACCTGCCATATAAAAATTACACATAACCTCAATTTTCTCGAAAACGGCTCTAACGATTTTGATTAAACTTTTTATATACCTACTATAACCATATTCGTTCCAACAGAACTGCATAATTTGTAATTTGGGCCATATAAAGAAAATTGTTAATTTCTCCCAAACTATTATGTCAAATTAAATGAAATTTAATATATATACTACCAACTAAACGGAATTTTCAGTTTCGGCCAATAACGGAAAATCATTATTGTTCACATTGACATCGATTCCTTCAAATTTCGGAGTAAACGTTCGTATAATCACATTTCGAGATAGTTTATATCATTTTAAGCATAGATGATCAAAATGCGTACTATTTGATCTAACGTCTTACTCGCTGTGAAAGAGAAAGTTGCGTACGACCCATTCGTTTTATACACTTTTCGTAGGTAATCAGGTTTATAACACTCAAATTAGTCGAAGTTTTTTGGAAGTTTGTTTTAGTGTTTGCTTGTTCTAACGGAAAGAGATTTGGTATTGAATTGGATGAATTCATATGAATTTTTTAAGCTCTTCTTAAAATCTGCTATATCTGTAATAAAAAGACAGACGTTAAAGCAATCTTTGCTAAGTCAAGGCTAGAAAAGAATGATCGTCATCGAATGATGTCGAATAAAGGGGCTAACATCGTATTTGAATATTGCTTAGTCGAATATAATTCGCTTAATCAAATTTCTCAATAAGCTAGAAGCTGCTGAAAATGGTGCGCCTACTAATACTTCAGAAAACATACTCGAAAATGTTCATGAAAATGTTTATCCTATAAGCTATTATTATACAGGGTGGCCCAAAAGTTTATTTCATGAAAAATTTACATAATGTTTGGAAAAGCATATCGGTTAATTGGCCAACATTACAATGCATATGGGCTCTTGTGATGGCACATTCCATGACTTTTTGAAGTTTTGTTCTGTGCGAATGTTGTGTTCCAGCTTCTGTATAGTCTGTTTGTTAATGTAAGCCTTTTTCTTCATGTTACCCCATAAAAAATGACCGGAGACAGAAAATGCGATCGCGGTAGCCATTTAAATTAACCGTTTTTTTGAGATAATGCAATTTGGGAATTGTTCGCGCAACAATTTCATTGTCTCACAAGCTGAAACCAAATCAACTCAGCATTGTCTTTTTGCATAAATGGAAAAAAGAAGTCCTGAAGTATTGGTCTGTAGTGGCACCCATTGACCGTAGCGCACCCGCATCATTTTAAAAGAAATATAGCCCATAAATCTTACGCGAGGTTATTCCACACCAACCAGTAACACAAAGTGAGTGTAAAGGGCAGCTCATAATGCGTATCTGTAGCTGATGCTTGTAACTGTGTAAAAAGTTAAAAAAAGCAACCCGAGAACAACGATATCCCAAAAATCTCCATCAACGACCCTTAAGGGCAGCCCAGAATGCGTATCTGTAGCTGATGCTTGTAGTTGAGTAAAAATTTAAAAAAAGACAACTTCATATTCTAAGCGCTTAAGTTATAAATTGTGTACATAGGAAAGATGCTTTTGGGCCATTCGTATTGTTCAAATATTTTTTAACGTTGTTTAAACATGTTCCAATTAACAGTATGTGTGTGTGTGTATATATTTATTAAGTAAAATTTAGTATTACAATTCATTTAGATATAAATTAAATTAATTTTAGTATACAAATTCAAATATCATACAATTATATTTTTAATATGCTCAATAAACAGAACTTTAAATCTTGATAAAGTATTTTCATTTCTTTTATTTCTGGAGGCAATTTATTAAATAATTTTAATCCTCGATATTTAAGCATATTTTGTATTCTAGAGTCTCTATACAGTTGAAGTTTAAAATAACCATTCGATCTTAAATTATAAGGTTGACTGCTACCCACATAGGATAAGTTTGACTTTAAATATTTAGGTAACAGGTTATTTCTCATTTTAAATACGAACATTAAACTGTTGAACATTATCTTCTGCTTACTATTTAATATTTATAAGAATTGGTTATAAAAAAAACAAACCAAGCTAATCCTTTCAATTGTGTATAATAATTTTATTTATCAATTAACATGAGTTTCACATGACAGTTGCATTCGGAAGGTAGTATATTTTTCTTAAAAACGAACATTAAATATGTTTTAGTGGGAAAATGCATCTAATAAAAGATAAAGTATAATAACTAAGCACATACTTCATGTTATTTCTGCTCCACCCACTTACATAGACAGTGAATTCATTTAATTTTCAAAAAAAAAAAAAAACATTCAGAATTATATTTTAAGTTTTCAAGTCAAATATCCCACTTGAAATCCCCTTCAAAAAAATAAAACATTTTAGAAATTCCCTCACATCATCAAGGATGAGTGACGTTGTTGTCTATCCCTTCTCGCTAACAAGATAAATAACATGTCTAACCATATTCCCTACTCATACAGCGTATAGTGGTACCCAAGTCAAACAAATCCGAAACGATTGCAATATGCATTCCTAACATGTGCCATAAAAGAAATTCCACAAGGATAATAAACAATCACTTGTCTTCCAAATCTGAAGAAGTATACGTCCTCGTGTATACTCCTCTCAAGGACCATTATTGCTTTTGTGCGAGTGGTTCTCTATTATAATTACTGTTGGATCATTTTCAAGGATCTGTTCCCCAGTTTTACATCTTTTTAATGAATATTAAAATGAGTTGCTTCACTTTAATTAATCTTTCAGTGATATCATGGAATACAAATTTAATTATACAAAATAGAAATTCGCTGCAAAGCTTAGCGTTTGACTTCTAACTGTACCAATACTCATAAAATCAACCGCTCCGACATAATAACACATTCGAATAGAGTACAATAAACCGACAAAAAAGCGACCCTCATTTCAATGACGAAATATTATGGTGTTCATAAAGGGTTTGCCGCACCGCAACTTGTCAAACAGATACACAGAAGTACATCCGCCATTGTGAATGGCAAAGTTTTAACTCTCAGGGTTTAAGTTAGCCTCGGTGTTGGGTTTACTTCTCACAGGAATGCTGTTTGTTTTGATATGGTCGGGACATATTTTGTGAAAGTTTCATGCATAATTCCATGATGTTCGTCTGTTTGTGTTAACACGTGTGTCTGGGTGAGTAGGATACACTTTCACTTTTGGGGATTTATATTATATGTAGTGTGGTTTGTGTTTCCGGTTATGTCCCTTAGGATGATAGGTTTTATTTTACTTTTGTTCTTCATTCAGGATAATACTATGCTAAATGGTTATATCTCCTGTGGAAGAAAGGTTTTAGATTAATGCTCCACATGGATGAACATGATATTCTAACGGAAAGTAAAGTAAGGAAATTTTGAAGGTATAGATAGGAACTTGTCATAAATAAAATATGAAAAGGTGTAATGTTTCAGGTTGGTTGGGAACATTAGTGTGACAAATGGAACCAGCAATCATTTTGAATGAGTTTTACTTTTTTAACATGCCTTTACATAATGGCATGCGTTTGGAACCCACAGCATTATTGAACGGTTTTAACATTTCTTTGTTATTCTTTATTTCGTCATTGGGTAAATCTCAAGGGACTATACTTAACTAACCAACTTTTTTCAGGCTTTTTTTCCGAAAATAACTTAGAAATTTTGAATGATGTACATAATTTTTACTACGGTCTAGCTAATTTTTGACGTTTTTGAAAGGGTATCAAAGATTGTCGATTAACGATTTGTGTTAATTGGATCCAAACGGATATTTTTGTAATAGTAATGGCTGACCCGGCAAACCTTGTTCTGCCATATAAATTATTTCTAGTAAATATTTTTTTATTGTTAAATAATAAAAAACGAATGTATTGTAAGTGTCTTTGAGTGTTTTAACGATTGATAAAATTAATAGAATATGATCGATAAAATAGAATAATTGTTTATCGATAAAATAGAACGAATTAAACGATTTGAACAAAAGTGTGTTTGACATTTATGCTACCCGCAATGACGTTGTGCATTGTTATTCGTTAAGCAAACGTGAAACGTTCGTGACTCTTGTATTCTAATTGTTTTATGCCGACGCTGAACGGATAAATTGAGATAAGCTTTTCTTAACAATTGATACTACTCGGATGATTTGTTAGATCATCATGAGAGGAGGGCCAGTGAAAAATCATTAAGGCGTTGCTACGGCTGGGAATCGAACCCAGACCTTCTACACGACACATCATTGCACTAACAATCGCTCCACTTAAGCCGTGTGTCCAAATCTAATCCGCAAACTGACATCGTTTGATCATGCCACTTATCTATTAATTGTCATTGTGAATGCCAATCTAATGGGATTTGAATTCAATTAGCACGTCTGTGAGAAACATTGGAATCGTGGCAGCAAAACCTTTTCTCCTCGGAATTTACCATTCAAAATGGTGGCTTCGTTTAATGTTTTTCATACATTTTTTAAGAACCATTCGCTTACCATTGCACACCCGTGGTGGGTTCGAATACCGAAATAAAAAAACCAGAGTTTCCAATTTTATTCGTAGAAGGTGTGGCGCCATGTCTGGCAAAACCAGTGAGTTCAAAAACTCTGTTGGATAATTTACAGCTTCGTTGGCATCGCAAACTGTATCGACCGATTTGTATGAAACAAATTTGCCTGGCAACAACTACTTTATCGTGATGTTTAGATCGTCGAAATTCACATTCTTTGCTGCAAAATGGCCCTTTCTGTTAGCAACGTATGATTTATGTATTTTGTCTGTGCGTATATCGGGGAATGTGAGGTCAATGTGAGCATTTTGCGAATCAACGTTTTTGTATAAATTGGTGGGCAATTTGATGTAGTCAGTATTTTCATTGACAGCAACTTTTCCATCGCCGATATCCAACAATTGTTTCGAGAATGTGTTAGCGAATAGATCTTGTAGCATTTTGACACGCATTTTTATTTTTAGCTCGACTTTTTCAACATTACGCCACAGTGGCATGTCTTTAAGCAAGCGTTGATCTCATCGGTTTACGTTGACCGTGGAATGACGGGAAGTGTTTTTCTAAAACCACCTGGAAGGAGTAACAGAGTGCCTCCGAATAGTTTCTAGTGTTTTTTTTTTTATATCATTGAGTGTTCTGTACAATTCAACTGTTCATTCATCCCAGATTATGATTGTGCATTGTTTCAGTACTTTAGGCATAGACGATTTTTTGTTATGTTGCACAATGCGTCTGGGTTATTTTGAATATTCAGAGGCAGCTTAAATGTTAAATGAGCTGTTCTGACTCCATCGAATAAGAATTTGCGAAATGATAAAAAATAATTCACCTTGCCCCGCCGAAATTGCCAGCATAATGCAATCGTAAATGATTTTTTGTTTATTAGTCAGTAGTGGGATATTGCGAGTAAAAACCGCTGCCATTTTTTTTATTTACGATAGTAATCAATTACAAGACTTTTTATACCAAATCTAAAAAAAAAAAAATAAAGAAAAAATATTCCTCAAAAAACTAGAAAACAATATCTGGATAGATATAGATACCCTAATGACCTAGCATTCGAGCCGTTTCATTGGAGTGCGAGCACAAACACCATGATATGAGATTTTTATATGTATATAAGATTAATACAAACTTCTCACTTTAATTGAAAAAAAAATCTTACCTAGTAATCTATATATATAAAAATGAAACCCGTTTTCCGTTGTCACGACATAACATGAAAACGGCTTGACCGATTTGGCTGATTTTTTTTTTTGTAGTTTTCTAATACTCTGTACAAGGTTCTTACGGAAAAAAATATTGAGAAAATCTCTCAGGTCAGCTTTAAGAAAATAAATACTACTAACACTAAAATACTATTACGGACCCTATTTGTGTGCATGATTAAAGATATTAATCATAATTTTTTTAATTTAAAATTTGACATAGAAACAATAGTGAAATAATGAATAATTATCTAATACTTTTAAGTAAAAAACCCAAGTTTAATTTGTTGTACACATTGCCATACATTTTGTTGATACGAATCTGAAAGACACGTGAACACTGATAATGGGGAAAAAATCACACAAACATCCAGCTAGAATCTGATGGCCAGGACACGTAGAGCGATCATACATCGAAAAAAGTATGTATTTGCAATGTGTTTCATATCTCATTGTCACATAATTCATTTTAATTTTATTTGACACCATTTCTTTGAGATACTCGAAATAAAGGGGATTTAAGATGTGGGCATATTAGTTTTTTTTTGGATTTTGATTTTTCGACTGCTCAAAAGTGAGGATATATCCCTTTTTCAATTTACGTGCACTAGGACAGGACATACGACAAATTAATGAACGAGAAATTTCGATGATGTTCAAGCGAAATTAAAGAGTTAACTATTTCTATAACTCCTATAAGTTCTTTGACACCCGTTTGAATCCAATCTATAAGATGCAATGTTGCTTTTGGTGCACCTGCCCAAGCATCGGCACCGACTCTGTTATATTGACTTAACTCAAAAAGTCTTTTTACCCTTCATTAAGGACATAATGCAACATAATAAAATCCGTTAACCTTCCTCGTATAATAAAAATCATTTTAAAATTAAATATTAAAGTTGGTTGTGGGTGAAACCATTTCGAAACGAGACCCACTTGATTCGCTCGCCTACATGAAACTTAACATTAAATATTTTCGCTTCGCAAATGTTTAACTTAAAGTTGTCACTTTGTGAATTAAGTGCGAATTTTTGCTGCCTGCAGCACATGGAGCAACACTACATGCTGGTCTCCAAGTTCTTATTTATTAAGAAATATCTCATTCCATGTATGCTTAATCTCTAACGACTTGTACAAACTACATACCAGCTGAATCTAAACTACTGGCGCCAAGTTACCCTATTTTACATATAAATCCTTATATATGCCGAAAGAGTCCTTGTAAAATTTTCAAACTCTAGTAAAAAAAGAGCGAAACTATCTGACATCTTTGTTTTTTTTTTGTTTATTACCATTAACCTAAGAAGCAGACGTGTCATACCGTAGGTGGAATTTATGCAGCCCAAAGCTACTATCCAAGGGTAATGTCTTTATTATTGGCAAGAAAAAGGTGCAAAAAAGCACACACACAAACAACATCAACAACACCTTGTGAAGATAATTTCCAACCGAAAGGATAATAATATGTGTGGGAGGAAGAAGTGTTTGTGTGGGTATGTGTGGTATTTCCATCCAAATGCTGTACGGGAACTAGGTGAATTATTTATTATGCAACTGTACCGGAGTGACTTTAAAAGTGGTTATGCAAGTTTTGCAGTTTAATCCTTTTTCGTAAATATTTGCACAAAATGTGCATGAGTATTGTAGTCATAAGGAAAGAGGCGAAGCAAGGCTATGTCAACACGGGCCCGGCCTTGTCTTTAGTTAAATATTATACGATTTTGTATAGGTGGAATATTGGATTTTACATTGCGGTGGCATTTTTGCACACTCATGTGTTGAATGTTGTATCACTAGACAGTTGTCTGTGTTGTAACATTTTCAATTATTTTCATTCAATCCTTTTCTTGTGTATCTCGAATGTTGTTTTTTTCTTTATTAGGATTATAGAATAACCCAAAAAAGTAGTTGTCACTATTCTGACCGTCCGTCTATCTGTCTGTTGCTACGTCTGGTTATCCATCTCAAATGGTATGATTTGCAAGGTTCGCCATTTTTTATGTTAGTAATTAAATATTGAAAATTTGATTTTTATCAATCGATTGAGTTGAGTAAACATTTTTTTGAAACGCAAATTTAGAACAATTTACTATATATAAACTGCTCGCCGAAATAGCAATGCCTGATAACACATTGTGAGATCGTCGACATGCTAATCATCAATGCCTAAGACAAAAACAAAATGGTTGAAGCGGAAAAATGGGGTGTTAACGAGAAACTACATGTGTCGTATTGTCAACGCTCTCAGCATTTTGGCGCCAGTGGTCGGGATGATTTTCATTTGTTTCCGTAAAAGGGGTAATTGACTCAATTAATATTTCAGACCGCCAAGACGCTCGCAATATGGCCAAACAGTCACTGAACCTGATTTTTGGAAGCAAATTTTGATGACCGACGAGGCCCATTTCAAAGTCTTTGGCGTCGTTAACAAGTGAATATGCAACATTAGGGAGATTGATAATCCATGAAACAGCATTGCATGACCAAAAAGTGACTTTTTGGGCCGGAGTTTGTGCTATAACCATCATTGAGAGACTTTTCTTTAGAGAAGGCGAAAACCCGATGGGGATCGATATCGGTGGCTGTTGTGAAAAAGGTATGAACGGTTATTGGTTCCAAAAAGATAATACGCCATGCTACACTATAAATCAAACAAAGCAGTTTCTGTAAAGAAAATTTCCTGGATGCCTGCTGTCAAAAAATGGCTTAGATCTCTCTATTTGAATTCTCCGCTCAAAGCAAACATTTATGGAAAACGCAGTAAAAAGGCAAAATTTTGCTTTGATCAATAGAGGTGGCCAATTGATTGAAGTTGCGTTCAAAGGCTAGTCTTAATAAATTGTAAAAATACAAGTTTTATAAAAATACATCATATAAAAATTGAAAATGTATTTTTTTTTCATATTAAGACTTTTTTGTGGGCACAATTTTAGGCCTTTTTAACTTTCACTTACAAAGAGAAAGATATTGTTTTCGTGAACATTTTCGACCTCGAGATTTTGATTGATTCTAACATTACGATGATAGCGGAGCCTAAAGAAGTAGTTTTTGGAATTCCATCCGTCGGTCCGTCGACGGTCTCCCCAGCCTTAACGGCTTGACCGATTTTCTTCAAACTTCGTATCCAAGCTTGTTTTGATCATAATTCTAGGCCATTTTTTTTTGTTTGCTTTTAGCCATGTTTATAATAGTTCCTGCCATATAAAAATTACACATAACCTCAATTTTCTCGAAAACGGCTTTAACGATTTTGATTAAACTTTATATATACTATAAGCATATTAGTTCCAACAAAACTGCATACCCAGTTTTTTTCGAGAAAATCCATATAACGGATTTTTTCATTTAGGCCATATAAAGAAATTGTTAATTTCTCGCAAACTACTATGACAAATTGAATGAAATTTAATATATATACTACTATTACAGTTTTAAACAATTCCACATAATTAGTTGTAGCCCAACTATCACTAAACGGAATTTTCAGTTTTGGCCAATAACGAAAAATGATTATTTTTCACATAGAAACCGATTCCTTCAAATTTCGGAGTAAACGTTTGTGTATAATCACATTTTGACATTATTTATATCATTTTAAGCATAAATAATCAGCCTAACTCGCTGTGAAAGAGAAAGTTGCGTACGACCCAGACGTGCACCCACCACTCGTTTAGTTTTATTTAGTTTCATAACGATTTTCTATACATGTGCTAAACACATGCTTGGTATTTGAACATACTCTTAACTCGCAGTGAAAATACTTACGTCCCAGTCGTGCTTCCACAGCTCATTTAGATTCGAACATATTTTAATACCACTAGCAAAACCAAAATAGCATGGGTAATAACATGCTTCAAACCATACCGTACTTGTAATACTGAAAAAGACCAATACAAGCCCCAGTTAATTGTCAATAATTATTGTCATTAATTATAGGGATTCATTTGTGATAACTAGAAAAAGTTTCCAATATCCTCAAGAACAAGGGAACCCAATCTTTCTTGTAAGTACACTCGTTTAAAGGTTTACAGAGTCACGAAACCACTTTCACAACATGCATATGACTAGGGCGAAGAATCTGGAGAATCTGTGCTTTGTCCTCGTTGTATTTGACTTTAAACTGTAAACGAAGCACAGAAAAACGAATAAATAAAAACTTACAACATTCTATGAAATGGATTTTGGAAGGATTGGATACTTCTACGGAGAAACATGGTTGTACATTGTACAAGTGAAACCAATTCTAACCTATAAATCTGTTGCCATTGGAAAGTGGTTAATACCAAAGCCAAGCAAAGGAATGTGAACAGGATCCAATGAATTGCCTGGCTGAGTTGAATAAAATCCTCACTGAAACTAGGTCTAGAATATAATAGGAAAAACCAAATCTTGGGTATCCATTTATTTGGAAAACTAAATCATACTTGAAGTTTTTAGTCAATTAGGACTCATAAAAATTATCTAAAATTATCTATTAAATGGAACCCAGTTATGACTTTTAAAGTTCCAATGAATTATAATATGTTGCATTTCTAGCATCTACTTTTATTTGTGTGGGCAAAGTTATTATTTTCATATTTTTGTTTAACGCCGAACGCGAACGTCGGATTTGAGAAGCTGCTTATGATAGTGATACAGACAGTGGTGGAGCAGTGAAAAAACTTAAGTGTTGTCACTTTCAATGTTTGAAACTGGGACCACAAGCTTAGTTGGCCAATGCACTAACCACTAGACCACTTCACCAACAAAGCCTCAATACCTTACAGATATATCTAGGATTTACCATCCTTACTTTAATTAAAGGAATATCCATCTTCTCAAATTCCCTTGGTATTAACCAGTCCTTTCGACTGTCAGACTACTATAGTGTATTTCTAGCTAAGATCCACGTGCGTAAAAACCAGCAGAGGTAGCCGAATGAAACAACCATGATGGTTATGATCTGCATGAACACTCTAGCCCCACTTAAGCGATCAACTCTAAGTGTGTTAGTGAAATCGTGTAAAAACTGCCCTCTGCCACGCAGAGCTAAAAATCATCAAGCAGTACAACTCTACTGGGTTCCTGGACAAATCAGAATGGAATAACTCTAAAATGCTGTGACTTGTCAGATGTGGGTATTGTAGCAAACGTCAAAGTGTTACTAACAGTCAACACTGCTATAAGTAGTTGACAACAAAAGATGATTGTATTTAGTCTCTTTGGATATGATGCTCGTTGGGGCATTTTATAGGAGCAGTTTCTAAGAATTCCTAAGATGGGTCCCGGCTAAAAATATGCTTCATCTATCTATCTCCTAATCGAAGTCTGAATAGAATATCTTGTTCATCTCATAAAGTTCATAGTTAATGCATCCCTTCCGAAGCCCGAATAGATGCTGTTTTAAAAGAAAACCGCGACCCTGGATTGAATTATTTGCTTTTAAAAGGATTAATTCGCTTTCATTTCGGACTGTTCATCGTTTGGCACCATTAACTAGGACTGCCAAAATCCGTGGTCTAGCATAGAATAACGATTTTTCTAGCATCTGATTCTAAAGATCATTTGTCATCTTGCCTTTACTATGGACGATCTTCATCTTCGGTTTCATGAATACATTCTACAAATTATCTGACTCAGCTTTCAATTAAATCGCATAAAAGCATATTTTAAAAATTTCATATTTTTACATATTTTTAAAATATCGAAAGAGCTGTTTCTAAATTGATCGCCACATCTGATGACTTTCAGCGTACAGCGCCAATATATTGCGATGCATCTTTACTAATTTTGACCAAATTCCGAAACGAAGTGCGCAGAACGATATTTGTTAGTCTAAACTCGCATTGACCAAAGCTTATCTCAACTCATTTAGGATTTTTTTTAAAAAATACAAACAAAATGGTTGTGATTCGGAAATCACCAAATTATGAATGCTTATAAGTGAACTTGGCGTAAATTAAGACTTAAGACTCGTTATTTTGTTCATGATTTATTCTACTGTGAATACTTGGTCTAAAGTAGATTTGTCAGATAGAAAGCCACACTGATACGTGCCAAAAAATGCGTTGGGAAAAGAAAGAAAAGAAGGGAAGCTGTCAGACTTTCATTCGATATGTAAACATCAGAACCAATCTAAACGTAATGTCTGACTTTCTGAAGTATTCATCAGGAATATGACTCGATGGTTGCATGGTGCATGGACTCACCTCTGTATTTGATGTATTCTGCTGTTTATCTTTCAGAACATGCTGTTCTGAACTGCACTTTTCTTTACTTAGTGGCCGATCTTCTTTCCCTATCACTCACATGGGGTGCTGCTGCGGATGCAGCTCGAAAACTTTAACAATTCCTTCTGCTTTGGAAACTTATTTGACAACACTGTGCTCCTCACAAAATATGTACCTTAAGAATACCCAGTGTTTGGCAATCATCTACGAGTCAAGAATATGGTGGATTTGGTTAGCGATTAAACCATCTGTTGGTAGCTATGTTGCTTTGTGGATTATGAACGTATTACAAGCTGCCTTTATGTATTTTAGTAGGAAGCCATTTTCTAATGTCGCTTTGTAGAGGAGGTATTTTAAAACTTATACGAATATAGTATCCATATAAGGCCTAAAAACCTTGTTTTCCCATTTATAACTGCTTCCGAAGTCATTGCCAAAACAAGAATGCAACTTTCAGTCTAAATTAGATTCCGAATGGAAAATTTGAGAAACTCTACTGTTTTTGGTTGTTTGTCAGACCTTTTCGCAAGAGGAGGGCATGTGAAAACTATTTTGGTGTTGTTAATTTCGGAATTTGGACAAGTAACCCCACGCTAAGTAGTCTAACGCACTAACTGCTAGATCACTACTCGCAATATTTAAAAACCTAACCGCCGAAAATATGTTTTCCTTCAGAATTTAGTGCTTGTGCGATTTTACATCGTACTGGATGTAAAATTTTCTGAGGTCCAAAATTATACCAAAGATATACATAATATATGGTACAGCCCCCAACATTGAGGGTTGTTAACATTTTTAAACTCACTGGACGTGCTGATGGAAGTTCTAACGTCGATATGCTTTTAAAACCAAACATGATGTAAGTCTTCTCTGGATCCTTCATTTGCCTATATCATTCTTCTTCATCCTTTGATGGTATCTTGATCATCAGAAATCCTGCTAAGGGCCACTTGGAGAATTGCATTTATTTTACTCTCCAGTGGCTTAGATTATCTATCCAGGGATTTTCGATCAGACGTTGGTTAGTTCGTTCGTATGTTCATGCAAATGGCACTGAGATTAATAACTCCTTAAGGGCAAATATCCAACAGATGGTTAGGACAATTGAACACCCACTTTATATCCTTCAAATCTCTACAGTAAAAAGGTAATGGTTCCCAAAATTACAAAGCGCAATGAATACAACAAAACTATCTTACACATTGTATGTGAATATTGATGTATCTATCCGTTCATATTGCTATATTCCATGGGAATTAAAATTTGAAATCAGTTTCAAACCACGTATCTCTTTGAACCCAATCAATTTCCTTGTGTTGGTGTCCTTTATTACACAGAAATACTATAAGTCATGCAGCTTTTATGCAGATGTAATGACTGAGAACCTCTGCAAAGGTAAATCAATCATCTAATTCAAGGTTGAATCCAACTGTAAGCTACAACCAAGACTTCCTATAGATAACCCCTTAACAAGAATTGCACTGTGACCATTCAAAGGACCCTGCCGCCCCTCTAAATGACAATTCAACAACAGTGCAGACCATGATCCCATTAAAAGGTAATTGCATAGTGCACTGTTTTTGTTGCACGGCCGATTCACCCAGCATGAGCCAAAAGTCAAATTCACTCAGCGTGGATAGCTCGTTGTGACCCAATTTACGTTCCTCCTGACAATCACAATCGTGTTCTCTTCTCTCCTTTTGTGTTTCTCAGCGCCATGTCTTACGTAGTCGTAGTCGTCTTTTGTTATAACATCAGTATAAGGATAATGCTTCCCGATGAAATGTCCCTTAATACAGTGTGTCCTGTGCACACCACCCTATAGATATATCCAGACTTGTGTGAGTACTTTTGTTCGTATTGTTTCGATTTCTCTTCTTTTATTTAACAATTGCTTGATGGAGACAAGCTAGTTTTTTTAGCTTGAAGGGTGATTATAAAGAAAAGTCCTGAACTTCGATGGCAAATGAGATTATTAGCTTTTGCTGGCTACCCCATCAACTGGTTTGGTTTCGGGATAGGACCTAAAGTGCATTCAACTCGTGCAATGATAAAGGCGGTTTGTGGGGGTTGTTTTGCTTTTATGGTTCACTATTATTACTTCAGCCGTAGTTGTACTATCGTGACCCGCAACCATTTGCATTATTAACCCGTTATAGTAAGATGGGTGTGTGAAAGGAGTACAAAATATCAAAAGGAAAACAAAGTTGATGGCGTCTATGTTTAAGTACAGTATTGCGTTATGTCCTTTTTTGTTTTTATTCGATTTTTTTATGTTGACTTTTTGGAGGTGGGTAGGGGATTTTTTTCTTTTCTTTTGTTTTATTTTGCATTTTCTTTTATTACATGTCAGACAGTGCGGATCAAGAACAAAATGAATTTAAGTTACACAAAAGTTGATGACAGTGTTGAACAAAGATTGGAAAAAGTTTTGAAATTATATTGAAAAGGATTTATGACTTTGTTGGAAAAGTGGCTTCTGGACAGAGCATTATAGAAATATGTTATCGTTTTCTTTGGAAGCATTAATTTTTGTCGAATAAAAGTCTTGATAAGAATATTTATAGAAATTTTCTTCAATTGAGTGGTAGGATTGACAAAGTGAAAAAATTAGCTTCTAAATAAATCTAAGATGAACGAAATGATGTATCATAAAAAATGTTAGCAAGAGTACATATCTCTGTGTCATCTCATATTTCACATTTGGTCACTTCTTCAGACCCTAGTCTATTATTATAAAAATATCGACTGTTCCTGAGCTAACCCACGCTCGTACTCTACTGTGTCACAACAAAAAAGTGGACGATTTTGGGTTAAAAATTAATAAGGCAAGGCTTGCATAGTATGATGTTTAGGTTGAAGGAGTCATTGGACCAATTTATTGACACTGTGGATCATGAGCATAACAAATTTATGATCCTTAATTAATTGAATTAAAACGGCAGTTTATATATCCAGCTGGGCAATGAAGCGCCGAACACCGCACGAGCCAAAAACGACATTTTCCAAAGATCCACAAGATTATGCGACTTGATTGGACTTCTTTTTATAGGGTTACTTAAAGTCATGGTCATATCTGAAAGACCACAATAATTACATCTGTCTTTTATACTGGGATTCATATCTTGAAGTCTAAATGTTAAAACACCAGATCCGCAGTAATGCAGCAACAAACTCTATCTTTACTTATCAGTATGACAAACAAGCCTTATAAAGTTATTATAGAGAAGCACTGGTCTTTACCTATATCATTGTTTTAAGAGGCTACATGGGATTTTAATGACTTACTGGCAATAATATGACTGTTGATATGAGTTTGCTACTGTAAGCATCCTGCATTTGGGTAATATCCCATGAGCGCAACAGGCTGGGCCTTTTTCTGACCACCATTCTTTGCATACTGACGGGACGTTCAGTTTTATGCAGAATTCGAATAGTAGTTGTTGTTTCTACTCGAATGATTTTTCGGATCATTGCGACAGGAGCATCGACTGTGTCTTAACTACGATACTTCCTTATTCATATCGACAGGATTCTGTTTGAGCCTTGTATATCTGGCTTTGACGTTTTACAGTTTGGAAAAAGCTCTCTATATACTCTACCACGCGCTTTTCTTTCTCTTTTTTCGTCTCTCTGAAAATCAGGTGGTCTTCACTCCATCCTTGTGTGTAGAGGTCAATGGCAACTCTCGTCTTCACTTGCAGCTTAATATTGTAGGACTCGTTCTTAACTTGACTCGTTCTTGAATGCATCTGTCTTTATTCTTCGCCAAAACAAGGGTTTCTTGCTGATGGGCACGATAAACCTATCACCTGGCTTATTGGCATCGTTGCCATTTTCTTCGAGATAAGATGCTGGTGGTATGATGTTAATATAGAGAGGTAAATGGATACGCGTTCCGCGAAGGCCTTGGCTTTCTCTTGCGATTGCAGTCTTTCGACATTGAATTTTTTCACAGTATTTCTGATTTGTTGTAGCATGGTGGATATCCAAATTCTTACCTTGGCTGTAACAATATAGTGGTCCTAGTCGATGTTAGCTCCTCGGAATGTTTGGACATCCGAATTGATCGTTTTTTGATGTGGAAACCGCCATGATCAAGAAACAGTGTTCTAGCTATAGTGACATTTCGTTCCCCAGCGAAGAATATTAGCCTAATACTGTTGCCAGACCTTAGCCTAAGTTGCCAGCCAGCTCAAGGTATTCTGTTTTTCTACCATTGTGCTAAAATCTCCTAACACGATTCCAACATCGTGCTATGTTAATCGCTCATAACTCTTATCAGGGAGCTCATAGAATAAGTCTTTCGCTATATCTATATATTTATATATAAATTTATTTCAAGAAATTATTCATTCTATGATAGTCTATCCCGTGCAATGATAATAAACTTATTATTCCTTGCGCTATTTAATGTCTACGGAAAAGTATACTAAGCATGTTACCAATCTCTGTGTAATACTAGATTGACGTATTCCTGTATCACGTCAGATACCAGGTTAGTCATTAACCTATTTGAATATAGGAAGAATCCCGTCGAAATCTAGTCCCGATTCCGGTATTTTTGAATTTTAATATCTCATAATGTTTATACATTTATTGCATAACTGATAAGTATCGCGTCATCTATTCCATTGAACTCCGGCATCCCGCATAATTTTCACCAATTCCATGAAAACCATTATTGCATGGATATCTGTAAATTATATCATTTAAATCCTCTCGAACAAAGCGTCATGGAAACTAATTATCCGTGATGAACATATAGTGGCGAAAATAATTACGCACTCGAATTCATCCGATGAATGTGAAATTATTGAATTGCTACATGGCGTTAAATATCCCGTCACACATCGAAAACTCATATTGGTATGAAAAGAATTCGAAATTGAAATGAATACGAAAACAGGATACCGTCGTCATTTGTATCATTTGACGAGACGTGCGTCGCTCGCATACGCTGACGTTATATTTCGAAATCTTTTTTTAAAAATTTTTTGGACACATTCTCAATATGATTCTGAAACTACAAAAAAAGGATCAAACATTGGTATGCATCAATTTGTGAAACATGCAAATAATCATAAACCACAATTTGTACTCCTATATCGATTTTGTTAAAATGTGTGTTCGTGTACATATGGCTGTATGTATCTATGACACAAGTAAGTCTACCTGGTGAACAATATCTGGTATCAGATTCGGTGGTATAATAAAAACTCGGTGATAGACAACAAAAGGTATTCCTCCTCCGGTGACATGTTTTGTCTACAGACATGGAGTGCATGATGATGATTGCTACCAGCATAGGTCATAGAAGTACACCTATACATGTCAATTGCAAAGGCCGGGGGAGGTTGTGAGGGCAAATGCCTGACTTGGGGTTAGACAACCCTATTAAATGTGCGGTTAAGATGTAATGATGATGTTCTGTACAAGGAAATAGGTGCTTTTATGAAACTTTGCATCTTATCCTTACTTTTGTAGTCATGGCTTTGGAAATACTAACAGTAAGGGTTACAATTCTGAATATGAGTTTGCGGTACTTTGATAGGTGTAGTTCAATTGAGGTTGTAATAGCATGATGACATGTTTTTTTTTATAGGAAGATGATTCTTGCGGAGATTCTTTCTAGAGATTCAGTTTTGAAATGGTAGCATCAATAGAAAATGCTTCAACCTTTGTCCTACATTTCACAATGAACCATTGAGTATTTTTCTCAGGAAAAAATGATAGAAACTAAATTAAAATATTTTTTTGTTGTATTTAATATTTAATGTATCTCAATCTCCTTTATTTGTTCGTATTTATTTTTAAAAACTGCTTCACATCTTCGTCCAATGTATTGAACTAAAAGGCTCAGTTTTCCGCAGGTATCTAGTAATATGCATTTTGAATTAACGAACATAATTAAGTTTTATTTTTGGCTCCAAAGTCTCTCAGATTACGCTTAAAAATACTCCAAAGTGTTCTATAGGGGGCCTGTGATAGTCACTGCATAACATTAATTTTATGAAAACATTCTATAGCCAAATTTGAGGTATGCTTGTGGATTTCTGTCCTGCATAAACTTCAATATAATTTGCATCTTATTTTCGGCAAATGAAAGTATAGATATGCTTCCATTTAAGATTACGAATTAGAGGTTTTCCATAGCACACATTTTGTCCCTAATCCATGAAATGAGACCAGCTCCAGACGAAGAAAAGCAATCCCAAATCAGTTATCTGGAGTTAGGTAGAAAGGGGTTAAGACAAAAAATTGCCTTTTCGGATTTTTTTTGGACTTTTTTTCTCTATCGTTTGGTCCTATCAGCTTAAGTCAAATGTAACTGATTCTTATTAATAGGGTATAAGTCAAAAAGTTTATTTTAAGGTCGTAAGTGGACTTGAGTCCTTTGTCCTTATACTTTTTTATATTTTAGAATAAAAAGACGGATACAGTGGCGCGATGAACTGCTGCGCAAAAGGTCTGGGTTCTGACAAATCATCCGAGTAGTATCAATTGTCAAGAATAGCTTATCTCAACTTAGCCGTTCAGAGTCGGCATAAAACAGGAGGTACACACGCACACATGAATGGTTGTGAAAAGGCTAGGCCTTGGGTACGGCTTGAGTCACGACAAAGCTAGTGGAGAATCTATGAACTATCTGTGGCATAAAAGTCAAGCTGCTAGAGGCAATGAAATTGCTTCATGTTTATACCAGGAACTGGAAAGCCTATCAGACACATTATCTGAAGAACGTTCTATTATAATACATGGGGAACAGAATAAAAATAGTCATGAAAACAACAAATTACTTGTTGCAGAACGCACCCACTTAAAGTGTGACATATATCACTCCAGGTAAGAAAAAAAATGAAAATAGATACCAGTGTATCACCCGCACAATTGTTACCAATTGGTACGGAGCACAGGAAAATAAAAACATTTCAGGGTGCATGAAATGCAGCAGGATGAATTTTTAGATTTTGCTGTTTTATCAAAGACAGTTTTTTTAGTGTCACGAAAAAAATGAGGCTGCAGAACAATTCTCATGGCACAATGTTCAACGGCTGCAGTATTGTAGTGTAAAGGGGAAAGTTTAGTCAGATAAAAAAATCTTTACAAGCTTCAGACGATTTTAAGGTCTTAGGCTTTCTATTTCGGAGAAATTTAAAAATCTTATAGATTCATTTTTTTTAACGAGAAACATGGTTTGGATTAAAGGGACTTTAGTGGTTCCTTTATTAAATTCGGATAGTCATAATACACGTTGACCATTCGGCTTGTATAGCAGCCAGGTAAGTTTTCCATAAAGCCTACAAAGGCTGTGCAGATTGTAGGGAAGTTTTATACCATTTTGTTATAGTTTTGGTCTTGGTTCCCAGTTTTGATCCCTAGTTTACAACCAATTAAAATTGTTTTTGTATACTTTCATTTTGCATAAATTACATGATGGTTTTCCAGGTTCCAGATTGCGGTTGTTTACATCCTCGTCCATATAAAAAATATGATTCATAGAATCTTTTGATGAAAAATGATTCATTCAGAAAATATTTAACCAAGTGACAAAGTATTTTGTGTTCTTAATGCCTTACATTTTTGTATTTGTAGTGTATCCCTAAAAATATAAATACAAATTACTGGGTAGAGAAAATCGTTAGGATCCTATGCTTTGCTTTTTATTACACACATTTATGTGTGCACTACGTTGAGGGGATAACCATTCATATACCATCAGCTGAGTTAAGCTAAGTTTTTCATGACTATCGATACTATTCTAATAATGATTTAACAGATCATGACGAGAGGAGGGCCAGTGAAAAAAAATGTTTGTGTATCTACGACTATGAATTTAACCCAGACCTTCTACTAGCCACTCCATCACATTAACTACCTAATACGCCACTAAAGATTCCATTTATCATTAATTTGTGGAAATTGAGTTCAATATAAATGTAAGAATCATGCATATAGTGGTTGAAGAAATGTTGACTTTTAACAAATGATCAAGGTACGTGACTTGTTTCGAACCCTCTAGTTTTCAATGGTGATACGTCGCCGTGACTGAAGCAATTTCTTTAAATTGTTTAACCATTGGGTCAATTCCATACTCAAAAACGATATCATGATGACAAAAAAAATACTTTAAAACTTTTACAGAGCTTATATTTTCATAATTAGAGGGCTGTGGCTATGTGGTTAGTACTTTATTATTCTAAGTGAGGTGTCCCCTTACAAAAGTCTGGCAAACAAGAAGGATATAAAACTGGTATATAAAGATTTTTAAAATAAGCGTTTTATTGCACATAAGTGGCTTAATTCGTATAACTTTGCACGCAAACAATGTTCTGCTACAGTGTTACACTTTATACAGTGTTACTGCCAAATATTTTTTCCATTGTAATTCTATTATAACTTTTTATCACTAAAGTTCTCGTACAAAAGACTGAATAAGCAGTCCTGATCCCGCTAAATTAATGATACAAAATAGTTTGATACAACTTCGTTCGTCACTCGTGAATAAGATCCTAAGTTACCTCCAATTTCTCCAAAATGTTGTATTGTAATGTAATCCATCCTAAGTCTTTATATACATTGAAGGAGTGTGTATATGCCAACCATGACGTTGTACCTTAGGCTGACAAAAAAAAAGAATGGAATTAATAGTAATGATATCCGGAACTGCTTACATTTGTTTCTATTCCGCTTATGCTTTGCTTAAATAGTATCTTTTGCATACATGTTCATGTATCTCGAAATGGTTCATTGAAATAGATGAACTCAGGTGTATCCCTCCATTTGGAAATCTACCCTCACCCATTGCAATGAAATTGTTCGCATCGTTTGTTCTCTCCATTGTCATCGTCCTTCCTCTAATGACAATCAAAATCTCCTTCTACCATCTAAATCCCAGCTAGGACCTATGGAAAGATCTCCATTTCAATTCCATCCGCATCATGTAACTGCGTATTAGACATAATTCTGTTCAACATTTTGCTCATTTAATCCATCCATCCGTTCTGCCCGGTGGTAATTGTATTCCACCAGAACCCAACCTTCCCATCCGTTATTTAAGGATGAAGACCCACTGAAATTTACTTGATTTCATATCCGGATCTGATACTCGTTTTTGCCGCCACGTCCCACGTCCCAAGGAAGACACATACTGTTGACAATAACTTTTGCCATAATTTAAAAGTCTCATACTTTTAGTGTTTCATTTGGCGACCAGTTGTTAATGTCGTCCTGGGTGGGGTTTAAGTATATAGCTTGAGGGTGGTAAGAGTGTGGCATGTGGCGTGTGCGCGCCTATTTAAAATGCACAGCACTACGAAGGGTGCAGCTACAGCAGCTCGGACTATAGTTAGACGTTATTACTTCCTCTTTCGAAGTATTGCAAGGCCGGAAGGATGTATTTCGTTTTTTTTCCTCGTTTCATGTGATGGGGGTTTCTTGCTTGACCGTGCGAGACGATAAAAAAGGAGCCCCGAGCTGAAGTGAAAACTTATTTAAAAATTAAAATTCCATAGCGCGAAGATAATTAATGAGTTTTTTTTACAACGGTTTTTACAAGGAGTCGGACACAATTAAATAAGGAAATAACCGTGTCCTGTGTGCACGACAAATTTCATGCTTCGTCGTAGAATTTCAGATGAGAGGCGGTGAATTGAAATTAAGAGAAGGGATGGAGTGAAGTCATAGTCCTAGGACGATTAAAAAAGTTTCGAATACATTATGCAAGGTTTAGTGGTTTGCACTGTTAGGATTTTAATGACTAAGGATGGCTAATTATGGTGATCCTATTTTTTGGGATAACATTAAATCTTACAAGGCGATTGTAGCATTGCCATTTTCACACTTTTAATTAGTAGTGCTAGACACATGCTTTTACAAAAAATGTAATATTCGATAAATGATTAAAGAACCAAGGACCAATGACTGTTACTGGCAAACAAGAAATCCAATAACAAGAATAAATAACAAAATATTATCAAGTTCTAAATTCTTGATTTTAAATCGATAGTTGAGTCGACCTAGTATGTCATCGATGTAAGGCCTTATATGTTATGCTAGGATCATATAATATGTCTGTGCCTTACGATTAAGCGTAAATAATTTTGAAAAAAAAAACAGAACAATATTTTTTTCGATGCATGATCAATATAATATTCTTAGACACGTGGGATTTTTGATTGGTCATATATTTAAAAGTTTCTTAGAGATAGGCTCTTCCTTGAGATGTCCTTTAACTCTCTTTTGTTTTGTCTCTGCTATGGCCAAAATTAAAGTATCTCAGAATGGCTTCTCAAATCAAATGCCTCTCGGACTTGGAATGGTACTGAACAGCCCTTTCATTTATTTCAAAAGTGAAAATTTATGCACGCAAGTGATCTTAAAACCTATAATTTCAAATGTTAATTCCTCAAAGATTTTCTTCCATTGCCTCAGCTGAGATTTGTTCATTTAACGAAAAAAATGTCCTTTTTCTGGAGCTTATAATGCTGAATGATATCTACATGCAAAATAATAAGCTTTAGGTATTATTTTAATAGAAAGCGTGTGGGGAATATAACAAATTTAAGTCTTTTCAAATTGGAGGAATCGTGTTCCAATGGAGAAGATATCGGAGGGACCTTCGATTGTCCTCTTTATAGTTACTTACTTAAGTGGAGATACAGTCCGGAATGAACCTGGGCCTAAGCCAACAAGCCTTTCAAATTAGCCCGTCCCTTAGCTTACTGCCTCCAATTGCGCACTCCAAGCTTAGGTCGGTTTGTACTTGTGCGCGCCACTTAAGGCGAGGTCTTTCTCTACTGTATCCGACTTCTGGCTGGGAATTGAAGACTCTGCTAGCCGAAGTATTGGTGTCCATTCGTTCTACATGTCCTAGCCATCTTAAACGTCCAATGCGGAGTTTTTCTTGGTTGAATCTTCGTCTCCATAGCCCGTCAACGCAAACGGGACCGATAAATTTTCGAAGAATTTTCCTCTCGAATTGACCAAGGATTTCTTTATCAGCTTTTGTTATGGTCCTTGCTTCAGCGTCGTAGAACAGGACTGGGATGATCAGGATCTCTAAGCCCGAAGAAACAAGAGTAATTATTCGTTTAATTTCTGGCCAGATGTTGTTGTCAGAGTTAATAGGGGAGCCGAGGTAGACAATGTCCCGTACTACCTCAAAGTTATATCTGTTGTATGTCCTTAGTCTTAGTCTTCCATTCATTTACTGCTAAACCCATTTTTGCCTCTTCCTCTCTATCTGAGCTTGCTCAAAAAATCATCTTCAGCGATGAAGCTTATTTTTGGGTTATTGAAGTTAGCAAAAAGCATTCTATGCAGGAACAAATCTACGTGTGCTTTAAGAGACTGCATTGCATTCACAAAAAGTGACCGGGGAGGTTTAATAGGACCGTATTTTTTTATCGGTGAAAATGATCGCCTTGCTACGGTCAATGGATGCTATTGTGCCATGTGGGAAGACTATTTTTTGTCAGACTCAACATAAGCTATAACAGCTCCCAAAAAGATGGTGCCACATGCTACACTGCTGGTCAAGAAAAATGAAAAAAAGGTGGCTTCAACGAAAGAGGTATCTCTTTTATTCTATAAACCTTTACACTTTTTGTATGAGACTTTCAAATCAGTAAGCATAAGTGTAGTATAGGACCGGTACTCTTGAAATTGCTTGTTATACATGTAAATTGTCATGCTATGAGTACCTATGATATATCCCAGCTGATGGACATATTTGTTTACGATAGCCCTATTTGGATTAACACCTTCTCAATACGTTACATGTTTCAGCACGATATTGACGAAATTGCGTTATTGCGCAACTAAGGTCGTGGAAGTTGATAAAAATTTAACTGTTTTGACTTGGAATTCCTCCAACATGCTCCGTTCCAAGTTCTGCCTTAGAGTGTAACTTGGGATTATGGTCGGTCTACGGACTGTTAATTAGTTATGATTCATAATGTGATCAAGAGCTCATAATCCATAAAAAATATTTTCCTAGAACTGACCTATCGGAATAGAATATCTACACAAACTGTCGCGAATAAATCGAAGAACTGAAACAATTTTATGGGCAGTTCCGTACTTGAAATGATAAAATGTTCTTCCAAAAGAATATTGTACATTGTACATTGTACCGTCAGAACCCATTGAGATCAAATTAGCCCTCGCATCGCCAGGCTAAAAATTACCAAAGCTACTTGATGCGATGGACTACAATCTGAGCTATATTAACACGCTGGAGATGACTTGGTAAGAATCATACACAAACTCATCTATAAAATATGATCGGGTGAAGGAATCCTCGATGACTGGAACCTCAGTACTATCTGCCGGATCTACAAGAAAATATATTTCGTACTCTATTCCTTGTAAACGTCGCATATAAGAATATGTTTGATGTGAACGTCTCAAGCCGTTTGCTGACGACCTAATCGGTTTTTTTCAATGCGGAGTCAGACCTGGAAAGTATACCACCGACTAAGTCTTCACATTGTACCAGATATTGGAGAAAACCCTAAAATTTAACATTTAGAATTATCACATGTTTATCGATTTCAGAAGCAGCTTATGACAGTGTAAAGGGAATAACTCATGTCCAGCCTTCAAGTGCCTGCTAAACTTATACGTCTAATAATGATGATGTTCGAGAATCTTCACAAAACTAAAAGGGATACACCACCAGAGAGTTTAGACAAGGTGACGCGCGTCATGTTGCTGTTTCAATATTGTGTTTGGAAAGTTAGTACGTAACACCCAGGCCAGTACTATCATTAAAAAAAAAGATCAAATCGATTAATTGTATATGCTGACGACATCAACATGATTGGAAGAACAAGGCGAGTAGATGCTGGTGCATTCACTACAATGGAGAGAGAAGCAAACAAATCGGGATGGGACGAGTATCACCGCAAACTTAGTGTAAACGATGGACCCTTACACAGTCGGATAAAAGCTCTCTTTCTGTATTAGAGAGAAAGACGGAACAACATCTAGCGAGGAACATTTAACTACGAGCTATACGTGCTGTATAGGACATTAGCATGGTCAAAAATATTCGTATCTAACGGTTAATATAGCTGGGGCATATAGAGTGAATAAACATCGACGCTCCAGTAAGTAAAATTTTTGACATTATACCAGACATGAATGCACTAAGGTTCACCCCATCTTCGATGGAACGACCACTTAGAGGGAGATTTCCTGAAGATTGGATATAGCAGGCTAGATTTCGAACCTACTGGAGGGGTATATTAATTAAGGCTAAGGAGCACCCCGATTTGTAGCGCCATCAAAAGTAAATAAAGTGAGGATTTATCTTCAAGTCCACTTTTATGATAGACTCCCATTATGGTACTTCTAGAAATGACAGGGTTTCTTCTTGGCTTTACGTCATCTTATGACTGCGTATGGCGTATACATAACCTTTTTCATTAAATTACTTTTCGTCCTTCCATCTTTTTTTGATTTATAATTTTACGGAAATGTTAGTACCCTTACTGCCATCCACTTCTTAGTCCAATGCATACCCTATTTACATTCGTTGGTCCATTTTGTTTATTTCTTCGTCACAGACTTTGTTCTATCCTCCATTTAGCCCTAAAAGTCCTTCCAACAGTCTGGGTCTGTCCTTCTTCAAGGTTCACTAGCTTATAAAAATGAAAGCCTATAGAATTTTATTTTACTTTCTATTGTGTCCCAACATCCAAAGGATAATTGCTATTGTTCTACGTTTTGTTTCACATACATTTCTTAGTATAGTTTTGTTGATATCCTTTTTGTGTGCCCTTCCACGTTCAATTAACTGAAGTGTTTATATTTTTTGTTAAGAATAAAAAAGACAATAAAAGCTATGAAGGAGCAAGAAAGGATTGAGTGGGTGCATTTTGCTTTACTACTTGCCATCAAAACAAAAGAATACTACTGTGAGTATACCTATTTGCGAAGTCTTGAAAGGACAACATGGATTGTATTCAACCAAAGTTACAGGAAATGTCCTTTTTCTTAAGTATTGTAGTTCACTTTTTGTATGAGTGTTGGTTGGAGTTTTTGTCCTATTCAAGGAAATAATATCAATCATCTCCGGTGAATTGAGGGTGAAAACATAGCAAACACGGCCCTTTGACTATAGTTTTTTGCTTGCCTTACATTACATAATAATATATCAAGCTATTGTGTAAGGGCGTTATTTTTTATAAAGAGCCTGCTTAAGGGGTTGAATATAAATCTGAAGAAGCAATTGGGATTCCGATTTTAAAAAAGGGTTATCCGAAGGAATTTTTCCAAATCCCATATGTCACACCATCCATTCAATGTGAACATAGTTAACTTTAACTCAATCTTTTATGTGTCAAGATTCTTTAGCCCCTGACAACTGGCCTAGTGTTGGAGAAAATTGTTACTTTGTCAAGGATCATCAATCATGTGATGAATAGTTCCATGAGGTGAAATCCTTAAATGAAAAAAAAATCTCATCACAGACTGAAAATAAACATGAAAAATGAAAGGTAGAAGGACATCCTTTTGGATAGGTGTTATGAAGTGAGTTAGGACTCTGTACATTGTCTGTTCTGTCCGACAATACCAACAACTAAATCCAAGGGAAAACGCCAAGTAATGGTAATAAATCAATCAGTTGGCTCCATCTCGTTCCGAAAAGCGAAATTAATTTTCTTCATCAAGCATCAATGCAATTAATCAGGTGAGGCAGCAATGTACGTCAGACAAGGGCACTATTTCAAACGTCCTTGTATCCAATTAAATGTCTATCTTCTTTTTTCTTTATTTACAATTTTTATCCTTTAAAACGATGCAATGCAAAAAAAATTCATTTAAGTCCTCGAATCACTTAAAATATCCTTCATTGCATCATTTGAATATAAAATTGTATTTTCGTTTACTGCGTCATTTCTAATGGTGAAATTGAACTCGATCCTTTTGGTTTGTCGGTAGAGAAAACTCTTATCAACATCGTCAATCAATTCGTTTATTGAAATTGGATGTATGAAGGAGTAATTTGGAAATAAAATGAGCAAACGACAGACGAAGTAAAATAGTCATCCTTCTGATTGATTTCCTTTAGGAAACGAGGCAGAGAAACTCAATGCTAGACGAATCAATCGATTGACAGAGGAAACATTTCCAGTTTTTTTTATATAAACCCAGGGAGTCGTAAAGATTCACCATGGATGTATAGACGTGAGTGGTGAGGTTTTTATTTGCATGTGGCTCAATTAGCATTTCTGAGGACTATGCACTTGGTCTTGAGTTGTGGAAAATTGGTTTGGTTTATTTGCAAAGGTCTTGGTAAATTCAAATAGTGCTGTGTGTATTTTTCAATTTCATAAAATAAAAGCAGAGTATTGATACGCATAGATGAAAATAATATAAATTGACGTGATTTATTTTAAAAGCATCGCAGGATGGATAATGATTTGTAATAGGTTCGAATTAAGCTTGAAAATAGAATAGAGAAATCTTTACTCTGGCTTATTGTCGAGTGAAAATTTAGTTATTTCAATAAGATATTGACTAAAATTGGAAAATATCAATACAACGCTACAATCTTCAATATTCGCTCTGCATTTTTTATTTCTTTATATAAATCGACAATAAAAAAGTTTATTACATTCTGATATATTTGTTTATTTAAATGGTGTTATATATTCATGACTTAGAAACGTTGAATTAAAGATCTCCTGAGCTTTACTATATATTCATAAATGGGATATCAACAATGAAAAACTATGGATCAGGAGCAGTTGCATAATGGTTTATTAGCCAAATGAACTGCATATAAGTAATAATATTTCTGTCATGTTGCTGAATCGAAACAAAATTGACCAGTTTCTGAATGACAACTGCTGAGATTAGCAGGCCCTCATTTACTTAATTTGGACCTTTTAATTAACAATTTCGCTACGATAAAGCACTATCGAAACTATTTCAACTCCAGCAATATTAACTTCTATAAGGCATCTGTAAGACTTGCGGAGGAAGCTGTTTGCTGTTTGTTTACGAAGCTTAATAATAACGACCAAAAATAAAATATTGTATTCATTATAATTAGTTCTGTACTTCATTTATTAATTTTTTTTTTCAGTAACAAAGTACAAGTACTTGAAACGTGTTCTTCAAATCTATTATTTAAAATACGAAGCAAAGTACTGTCAGCTTCTTTAAATTGCGCAGTACACATGTGCATATGATGCGATTATACTGAGAAATGGATGAATTTTTTAAAAAAAAATGTTGGTGTTGCTATTACTGGCCATCCAACCCAGCTTCTGCGTGGTAAATGATTACATAAAAAACTAACGAAATACAGCCGCTGTAAGCCTTCAGTCAGAAGCCCTATACATATTATACTTTTACATTACTGCGCACCAAAATCTCTTAACAAATGTTATATGTACCCACATCTCAAGAAACTTTATAGAAGACTTACAGAGGATGTACCTTCTAATCTTCTAAAAAGCATGTGCATTCACCTACAAACGGTATTAAAAAGCCTTAACTTCTGCGCACAAGTTCTAAAAAGGTTATTACAAGTAATTGCTTCTGAAAATTACAAATTCAAGTCTTATAGAAAAAAATATTTTAGTTAGGCTGTACTTTCAACAATTAGTTTGTCTGATGCCCAGATTTAACTAATCCATCAGGACAACGATAGTGACTCGCCAGTAGCACAAGGAGTTTGGTTGGTAAGTTCTTATCCATCCATATTATAGTCCGGACCTGGTATAAAGTAATTACTACCTGTTCCTGGAGGTTATTGAACTGTAGCTTTCATATATCAAGCGAAAATAAATAAGATAGTGCGTGGCATAAGCCAAATTTACTTGTTTATCGAAAACCAAAAAAATTCACATGCGCAACTGATCTTGCGAATTACGTTAAGAGCAGGTTACGTGTAGAATAAACTTGGGTAATTGTGTACGTGTACGTTATCACAGTATGCTAATGTTTATGTTGAAATGCGGACTGCCAAAAATTTTTAGTTTCCATTGAATTTCTCGCGGAAAAGAGCCATTGTTTCGAATGCTGTGTGGCAAGTGGCACCATCGCCATAGCACATATCGCCAGCCAGAATCCGCCAGCCCATAAACCGCACCAAATAGTAGCTCTTTGTAGATGCATCTGCATGCATGTTATGAGGTATTTGCGATGTTTTATTTTTGGTACAACGAATGAGAATAATGAGAGAATTTTCTTAATTTATGTTTAAATTTAAGAACAATGAACTAACCATGGAATTTTTTAATAATATATATTTTATTTTTCTTTACAGGTAAGTTTACTGAATATAACTTTTAAGTCGTAAGTACTTCAGGAAATTAAACAAGTTTTTTTGGGCTATGGTCGATCTGCCGCCCCCTGGTACGTTCCAATAAGTGTGTTGCAGAAATGCTTAAGACGTTCACACTGTACGTTGGATAGGATCTGATTAGCGACATTTAGCAGGAATATGCCTCGGCAGTTTTTGCAAAACATGGGATCGCCTTTTTGTAGATTGGACATATGGAGCTGATATTCCAGTCATCCGTGCTTTCATCCATCCAGGCATGCACACTTCGAAAGCAACACCTCCGTATTTGAAGAGTTCTGCTGGTAATACTACTTACTTACAGACATCATTTCGGGGGTGGCCGGCAGCCCGTGGTGGTTTCGGTTTCTTCCTTGATGCGGTACTGTATTCACTGGATGTTTAAACTGGTGGACGATAATGGCACAGCGGAGAGTCTCTCACTCAGTTTTTGTTCGTAGACTTTGCGTCTAACATGAAGTTTTTGCACCATTTGTATCTTCTTCTTCTCGCAACGAGAAAATAATCAGAGTAGAATTTGCCCTCTGAATATGTGTTAATCCAAGAGGTAAGAGGCATGCTTCGCATCTATGAGCACATTGTCGATTTGGTTGGCGTTTCGACCATCTGGAGATCATCAGAGGTTGCTTTGTAGATTCGAAGTAGTTAGATGCTGCTGCGAAGTCTGTTATTCGGAATCCATTATCTTTTTTTTCGTGGAGCCTGCGCTTTCCACTAACCAGCCAAAGATGCTTTTCTTACCGATTTTCGCATTGAAATCCTTAGGAGGTCATTTAAATCCTCCTGGATAGGGTATTCAGTCTCATTCGTAGGGGCATGTGCACATATAAGGCTAATGTTGGAAAACGTTGCTCTGTTGAGGATCACAGCCAGGAGATCACTAACCGGCTTAAAGTCGACTAATTTTGACCTAAGTCGGTTCCTCATAACGAAACCGCATTTACTATAGTTGCCAAATAACGCTGCAAATATAAGGGCAGCCTTCGTTGACAGATAATATAAAATGTCGCATGATTTTTGTTTGTATGTTACTGATCCTGTCCAATGTATTTTCTCTATCGAGGAATGTCTGCCCAGTAGCGCGCGACGATAGATTAAAGTTTTTGAGTAGCACTCGAGATGTACGGGAATCATACGTTAAACAACGAATTTAATATTTAAAATTTACAACTTCTTTATTACTAAAATGGCGTATAATCCGGAATGAATCTGAGCCATGATGTCTCTCTGGTAAGACCGGTGCTAATTTAACTGACTACAGATAGGCACTTTAAGTTTGTTTCGGTTGGTTTCAACTTTAAAAGTCAAAGCCATCTTAAACGTCCAATATGGAGTATTTTGACCAGGTTTATGTCGCTGCGCAGCTTATAAAGCTCATAAATCTCACTTATACTCTGAACAGCTGTTTCTAAAAAAAAAAAGAGATTCTAAAGGTTTTCCAACGAAAACACACAAAAAATTTTCAGAGAATTATCTTCATATTTTTTATTATGGTAGAAGGAACGATGACAATTATGTGTGAAACAAAATATCGGCCAAATGCTCCCAATGGCTTCGGTGGCATACCTGTATCCGATGGTTCACATTTTCAATGACTTTGAGACATAATTGAGGTTCAATTTACTTAATGTGCCGTATTATCTCATCCTTTAGCTCTTGAATTCTTCTTAGCTTATTGACTTAAACTTTTTCCCTTTAATATTCAAAAAGAAAGAAGTCTAACTGTGTCACATGATCGTGGCCATTGAATTTCTCGCACAAAGGAGCCCTTGTTTCGTATGCTGTGTGGCAAGTGGCACCATCCTGTTGGAAGCACATATCGCCCAGGTCCATATCCTCTATTTCTGGCCACATGAAGTCCGGTTTCATCTTGCGGTAGCGAACACTATTCACGGTAACACACGAAACGATGACGCCGCCAGCCCATAAACCTTACCAAATAGTCACTTTTTGCATCGGGTTTTCAACAATCACTTGTGGATTCTCATTTGGCCGAATGCGACAATTCTGCTTGTTAACGAATCCAGGTGAAAGTATGCCTATTCGCTGAAGATGATTTTCTTTGTAAATTCACCATTCACTTCTGTCCGATCAACCAACCAATTTGCGTATTGACGACGCTTCAAATGGTCAGTAGGCTTCAGCTCTTCAGTCAATTGAACCTTGTTAACATGTAACTTCAAATCTTTATTCAAAATTCGCATCAGTGATGTTCGTGAGATGTTCAATTCTTGTTTGGCACGACGACGGGTCGAGGTTGACGGCTCTTATGCCACAATATCGCGAACAACAGCAATGTTTTCCGCAGAACGAACATGGTGAGCATGCACAGTTTTTTCACATTTCCTACAGATCCAGTTCGCTGAAATTTGCGCACAAATTTGACACATTTGGTCGATTATGCTGGCCAAAGAATCAAAAAAAAAAAAACGCCCATTTTCGTAAAAGGCTTGAACAATATTAACGCTCAATTGTGTACCTCTCCATGGTTGAATTTGTGAATAACTTAAAGAAAGAAATGTCAAATTAAGTTGGGCAAAAACTAGACATTAAGGGTAGGTGTCCCAGACCGACCAACTCAAATTTCATGTAAATGCATTTGAATGTGTTGGTAAGCTCTCTTTAATTTTACTCATGTGCTCTTTGCTTCAACGCAAACGAAAACTGAAGGAAAAGACAAAAAGTAGCAAGCGCAGACTAATATTACATATACCTACCTACCTACATATTTTGTTTTGTAATTTTCTTTCAGATTTGGTGTGAATGTGAATATGTATTGTGAAAAAATAATAAAATGATAAAATTGTTGCTGGCTGCCGCGCAGCGAGGTGTAAAAGCAGTTTTTGAGGTTTTCATTGTATATCTTATAAAAAAATGTGTAAACCTTACCTAGGTTAACTTTTTTCTTAATTTATGAGATGTAGGAAAACACTTGTTTGGATGAAAATTCGATTACTCAAATAATAGGACGGTAGACAATAGTGCTACTGATTCTCGTCGCAACAATAGTAGGATGAAATTTTTCAAATCAAATAACAAAAAATGATAGATATTTATCTAGGTAATTGTCACCCCATCTTCTATCAATGCTCGTTATGAAGGTACCTAAGCACCTTATATAAAAAAAAGAAGTTTACGAAAGTTAATTTAATTTAAGTCGAATTTTAAAAAAAACGAAAACGTTTTTCCGTGCAGCGAAATGTTTTTTAAACTATTGAGAAATGTATTTAAATCAATTATACGCCTGCCCTCCGGAACAAAACTACAGTTGTCCTTCACTGTAATGTCCACCTCCATAGGAATTTCAAATTCCTGACCCTGATGTTTTACGTGATCACTTTCAATTTCAACGTTCGTCAATGTTGTTGAGTCACAATTCACAAGTTCGATGTTGGTTCCTATTGATATCTCGAAAAATGGTTGTCGGTCAAAATCTTTATAATTACTGGGTACACTTTTTAATAACACTGTTTGGTTAATTTTACTGGTGCCCTTACAATCTGGAGTTTCGTTTTGTTTAATAGCACCGTGCAGTTAGAAGGAGGATGAAGTATTGTTTCTTCTTCCTCTTCGTTCATACAGCTCCTGCAGGAGTCGTTCGAATGAAGGCATAGTCTCTCTGCGTGCCTTCATATTAGATGAGAGTGTTGACACCTTTGGTGACACTAATGTATAAGTTATGGATCGTTACTAACCCATACTTCGATTGTTGGTGACTTTACTGCTGGTTGTACTACTAATTGTTGTCACATCACAGCTTGTCAACAAACGTTCGCATCTCTCCTCGTCTAGCATCTCTTTACCTTCTGCTAAACACTTGGATGCAGGCTGTTATCTGATTGTGCGATTAGAAGGTTAAGCTTAGTCAGTCGCTACTCAGCAGTGATCGACGGTTGACCATAACAAATTCTCATAGAGAATAATGAAATATTTAAAGGTTCCACTTAATAAAATTATTTAATCAAACAACTTTGATATTGTTTTTCAATCAAAATAATTTATATGGTCTAGCGAGCGAGATCAGTCCCTTAGATCTTGTTAAATCAAATTTGTTTTGTTATTTGACACGTCGTGCCGACTATAAAACAACTTAAATAAAATCATCATTTTCCCGCAAAAAACAGAAGTAAACGTATCATCTAATATAATGAAAGAAGGATCCAATACTAACCCAATTATCAAAACACTTCCGGCTTTTTGTACAGTGGCTGCTTTTTGTCCAAGCAACCCCCGAAACCATTCCAGATTATTTCTAAAATTTAATCAAAATTCTAATAGCATGTAACCACTTTAAATTATCAGATCGGTTAACCACTTAATTGGTATCGACTTTCGATTCGCAAAATACACAATCCTATAATTTAATTAGAGTCCTGGCAGTATGGAAATGTTATTGCTATAGTGTAACGGTCGGTTTTGGCACTTGCAAAACGGTCATTACCGATATTGCGGTTTCCGTTTCCATGCAAAGCATAAATTATCGCAAAGGCAGGCATCATTGGTATTGTGGTCGCGAGACCAATCACGCTCCAAGGACGAACTAATTAGTTGAAACCATTGTGCTAATTAATATCAACCTGAAGGTAGTCCTTTTTTAGGCTGTGTGTTCAAATTGCGTGATTTGTATGATGTGTATTATTGCTGAAATTGGATCCCGACCAGTTTGTACAGCAGTCCACTAATTCGAAACGATTTGAATATACTAATTCAACAAATGGGGTAAGGCATTATTGACTCTTAAATTATTTATAAAACGGTTTAGTCGGTGTGGGTGTACTTTGTACACGTGGAGGTGTGCCACCTCTTAATCCACATCAAATTGAAACGATACGATACCATTTGGATGCTTATTTAATGGAGATGGCTTTGGAACTGTTGCGCAATATATTTACAGAAGGTCTACTGGACTTAGTCGACGTTCCGATTAGGTAAATGAGTTTTCCGAAAATGCAAATTGGTATTCTCGCAATGACGGAAAGGATTGAATGAGTGAATGCAATTTTATTTGGGAGTCGTTTTGTTTGGTAGATGCTGTGAGTAATGAAGCTATTCTTAATTTATCCACGACTACAGTTTTTTTGTGGTTGGTGAGTACTTGATTTTGATGGGTTGTTAAGTATCAGACACGTGCTTACTTATTACAAACAGAAATAATGGCAGGAATATTGCAATTACGATTTCAAAAATGTTGAAAAATTAAACCCATGTCAATGATAAATTGACCAAAACACGCTTTAAGGGTTGACACGCAATTTAAATACTTTTACAAATAAAATTATCTATCTAATGAATATTTGTATGCTCGTATTATTGCAGAACAATTAAATATGCCAATATGTCACATTTAAATTAATTCAATTATTCTAGACAAGAATCACGCTTTTATAACTGCGAAAAAACATATTTTCGACATTAATGTAATTATGAAACACAAATTATTCTCACTGCGTAATGTAGTATATGTGTATATATGCAGTCTGGACATACAGAGTTCAAACTTTATTTGCAAAAAAAAGGCCACAACATGGTAGTTCGTAATTTTTGTTTTAACTTGCTTAACTTTCAAGTATGCGTACAATTTATTTACGATTTTCTGTGTCAGACCAGATTATAATTTTAAATGCATTTTTATCAAACAGGTACGTTTTGCAATTTAAAGCATCCGTGGGGATGGTGGTGGAGAAAGTGATTGCGTTTAAAGAAATCTGCGAGTTTACCAGTAACTCCAACATCTCTATAAGATTATACCAAATTGGCCGCGGTGTAGTGGTATTGTGTTCGACTGTTGTGTGGAAAATTGAGGTTTTAATTCCAGTCAAAATCAATGAAACTGTTATTCAAAGAAATAAAAAAAAAGTTCTGTAGTTACTCCTAAAAGTATACACCATTTGAAAGTTCTACGAATATAACGAACACAACACATAGTTACTCCCCGAAGTTAGTTCGGACACCACCCATAGAGTGAGTCTCCAATACTTCCAAAATCTTTCCTATGCCATCAAATGTAATTTTTGTTTGGTATTAATGTTGTTGATTTATATAGTATTAAGTTGATAATAATAAACGAAGGAAAACATTTCTAAATGATTTGGAAGACTTTTTACTTTAGCTCTTTCCGAAATCTCAAATTTCAAAGCTATACCATCCGTTTAGTAATTCATTGCATAAACAACAATGTATTTGTTGCTTCCATAAAGCCTTTAACCAGAAGCATTTTTTTCCTTTTAAAAAGTCTTAAGTCGAGTGCTGTTAACTATGAGACAATTTGCATCTGCAATGCTTCTAACGATAGCTTTACCGATACTACCTACCCTAATACGCCTTATCGAAGCTGTAGCTTGTCACAATTTTTCCGAAGATGAATATAAACTTTGCAGATGTTATACCTTCAGAAATTCAATAAAACCCAAGATAGCAATAAAAGTCCTTAAGCTGGCAACTATCGATACTGTCGACTGTAACTTATGCTGTATGTATGCTTAACTTCCGCACGCAAGTATTATAATAATTCTAAAAGGTCTCTAAAAGCTTTTGCTATGACAAATTAGAAACTTTAAAAATTGTCAAGGTAAACATTAATTTTTGGGCTAGCCAATTTCATAGTCAACGTCACGACGTTGGTGAACGTCACCAAAAAGTGGGAGTGGAGAGTAATTATCCTTAAATGGCATTTAGAGATACCATTTCCAAATACGCTATTTATTTACTTTACCGAATTTCTTTTAAAATATCAGGAAAAATAGTATTTTCTTAAGAAAATTTGTCAAAACGCGCATAAAACTAAAGGGGGTTTCTTTAAGTGCTTCCTAACTTAAATTTAAATAGATCAAAGTGTATGTAAGATATTATCGACATTTTTTATTCGTTTGAAAGGCCTATTGAAGCCATTATGTACCAAATAAAATTCTGATCAAATATTCGCTGCAAGACTCTGGCGAATAGGTTGAATTTGACCGATGGCATGGGTTATGTTGATCGTTTGTGGTTTACCTTTAGATCGTGGGTCTGTTGAATTTTGTATGGGTGCATTCTCAAGTCACAACGCAAAATTCGCTACAAATTGTCGATAGCAGGTCAAAGCTCGGAAGTCCCTATTGAAAGACCCTTTATAAATCCAGTTTAACTTGGCGAAGTTTGAGCTCACAGGCACCCAATTAACGTTGGCCAAGTTTGCTAATAACATAATTTATAATTTATTCCTCGCCATTCCGTCAAAGATCATTCAAATGGGTTGGGTACAATTTATGGCTTTTAAAAGTAACGATTGCAAAATATCTATCAAAAATAAACCGATAAATAAAATATCGATTGGTTATTATGTCGACTGATCAAGAAGTCGATTGTGAATAAATGGCAAAGTTGAAATTATTTTTTAGTCGAATTTTTTTTGTCGGCAATACGTACGTTTTCCCATTCAAATCCATTTCTTTAATTTTACGTTGGTAAAAATACATTTCTCAGCTACTATTTCAAAACAAAATGGGTCAATTAAATATTAAAACAAAAATAAATTGTTGGTGCAATAGAATCGTTATTGTTGCCTTACCTTCCGCTTAGCTTGGTTCTGCAAAGTTACGATTCTCAAATTTTAACCGGGAAAAAGATGGTGTTGATATCTTTATGATTCAAAATGAAATTGGGACCACTGTTTATTCTAGGACCTATACATTCTACATTAAACCAAAACCCGACATTAAATAAAAATTAATAGATCCAGGAAACATAACTGTACCCCCATAAAACATTTAGTTCAATAACAACCATAGATTTCCCGTTATGCCATCATTTAAATTGGGCTGCATTAAATTTACCTCTACGATAAATTGTCTCGATTGTGTACATCCATTGAATTGATTACGCAATCAATTTCAAGTTAAAACCCTAATACTCCCAACCCTCTGTAACAATAATTTAATATTTGCGCGCTTGTCAGGAAGTCTGTTTATCTATGAACATAATGAAAGTGAAAAGTGAACAATTTTCCTGACAGGGATGAGAAAGTTGCTTCCTATTTAGAAGATATCCACCAGACAACCAAGCAAACAAAATTTATTTGAAGGCCATTTGATGACGCACCACGATCCTGAGGGTATAAAATATTGAAATACCTTTAGACCTACCATTAATTTCATCCGAAAGGTTAGGGGAAATTTTCTTCAAATGTCATTACTGAAAACGGTTTTGTTATTGCCAAAACGATATGGATTCAGTTAGATACATTCCAATTTGCATAATTTCAATTCAATAGACGGCAGAGATCCTATCGTGTGTTTGGTATTATTTCGGTTTTCTTTTAAGTCGACTATTATATAAACAGTGGGGTTACCACATTGTGTTGGTTTTGGGGAACGTTTCACATCAAAATGAATCTATAATGGATTTTATGGAGGTTACGCATCTAGATACAAGTATTAACATTAATTTGTGGTTAGGAATTCCCTATTAAAGACATTAGGGGATATTACAAAATTTAACATCATTTGGCACCTAGGGTGTGAACTGAAAGTAAGTTTACTTTTTATGTTAGATAACCACCGTTACATAATCCTAAGTCTATGAGACTGTGTTTAAAAAGAGATTTTCACAAATTGATGTTCATACTTGTGTCTGAAAATAGTCTTTTAAACAAAAATGCTCTGGACATATCATTTCAATGTATATAGCTATAAAGATTTTTGTTCAGAAACAAGGACGACAAGCTTTTTCCCCAAATGCTTCTCAGACTATATTGGATATTGGATTATAAGCCCATAAAAAATGTTGGTGTTGCAAATCCTGGTAATTATTCTGATGGAATTATTTCAATGGTATTCTTTAGTTATCTGTGTCCGTATCTAACTCCCTTTAGTAGCTAACTCTTTCAAAGTAAGTTCATGTAACAAAAACGCTACGGGGTAAATAATTCTCTCAACGTTTCGCAGCTATCATCGACACAAATTTTCACTCGATTAGTTCAATAAGGTACTAAAAATCGTTGAGGTCGCCGTTAAATCAACCCTTCAGAATCTTATCAGCTCAAACAATGACTTTTTATGGAATATTAAGCTGAAAAGAATAAAACGGGCAAGGGCTTCTTTATTTCCTTTTGATACATCTCATGTTTTATAAAGTAGGACTGGATTAGCAAGGTCTTAAATAAAAACTTCTTATTACTTCGTATTAGGGCTTCATTACTCGATCGCCTTGAGAGCACGAAGATATAGTGTTTGGCAGCGATTGATTAATTTCTAATGAGATATTGTTATCGGAGTTTTAAGGCAAGTCAGACAAATCCTATTACTATAACAAATTTAAAGCACCTCATGCTAGCCCATATATGTTGTTTGTCTTTACTTGAAGACTGCATATAAGCTAATCAACTCCGCTAAGCCACTTTCTTTTTTAAGACTAGGGCCTTATCATTTCTGTAGCTGCATTCCATATTTTGACCAATATCGAGGCACTTAGCCATATCCCTTCGATTGCCTACGTCCAGTCCGACATAGCTGTTAGATGGTTTTAAAGCTGTCGTGGAACACTCCTGCAGTTGGTGGTATGTAATTGGTTTTATCCGTCTCAGCGAGATCATCTTAAATGTTCAGACAGACATGACTTGGTGATGTCCCTTATGTTTGCTGCCCGTGTTTGTGTTTTGGAGAGAGTGTCAATGTCTGGCCTTCCACCTAAAAACCTCGATGGTTTCTTTATTATCCCATCATTGGGGCAAAGAAACCACATTTTCTTAACATTCGAGCATTACGTTTACGTTTATAGGTGCCTTTTTAGCCTCCTATGCCTCTGCGGCCCCTTCGGTTTTCTTTCTTCTACTCTTAGTCATTGAACCAGTGTGTTTGTGCACATAATGCCTAGTTTGGGTCATGATTTCAGAATTTGGATTTCTTTTATATGAATTTGCCTTTGTGAGCCTACAGTTCTCCTGGGACCACCTGCCGCACGTCTCCTTTCACGTTGTTCCATCGTGAGACTTCCCTCTTTCCCCGCGACTGCACCGTACGGAGCCTGTAACCTTCTTAAGTAAACCTCTGTCATGCTCGCTGCACCTGTTTTAGGTTGTGTTCTCAGGATCTAAAGGTCGTGAAAGAGTGGCTGATTAGACCATGGCAATGGAATGAAGGAATAGAATGAGTCTTAAACTATAGCATTTATAGTTTTGTTGTTCTTGATCTTATAATGTCGTTCTGAACTTGCTGCATTGGAAACCCATATAAACATTATCTTATCGATTCAATCTACTTGCGGAATTCCATCTGTGTTCAACATTTTTTCTAAATTATCATCCAAGTGTGTCATTGATTGGCAACCTATAGTCCCCAAATAACACCTACATAACATCCAAATTAATTGCTACCAGGCAAATTTTGGTATTAACAGAAAATTGATATCCTCATGATCGAATTTCATCAACAAGGTTAGAAAATCAGAAAAACACCGGAAGGACAAAGACAAGTCCACGTTGACACTTCCTAATTGATTAACACAACCAGCCCCATTGTATAGATAAACAAACTCATTAATTATCGACAACCATGATAGATTATCCTATCTTGAACATATCCGCATCGCTCAATGTTGGTTTACCTATCCTCAGGACATTCATTAAATTTGTTGGTTGTTTTATTTTTTTCACAAACCAAAGTGATTAATTAATCCGATTGTGAATAGTTAATTACATAATCGACTGAAGAGAGACAATTTTCAAAAGCAGAACAAGCAAAAACGTTACGTATACGCCCGAGGACACATCATCATCATGTCGCCACACAAGTAAGCTCATGTTTTACATCCTTCAAGTGAAAAATGCCTAATTGACTGTGTATCACGCAGAAAATGCCTTAAGTAGGGATAATGGTTTTCTTCTCTCGTCATGTGTGTGAATATGCTTATTGTCCTTCTGATAACGTCAACCGTCACATAATAAGAGTGAGAAGTTAAATTGACGTCTGGTTTAAGTAACAGTCAGTCAACTCTATTTGGGATTATCCTCCCCTTCTTTAGGATTTTGTGCAGTTTAAAAGAAAAACAAATTTAAGAACCTCTTCATGTAGAATAAATTACAATAAAATGTAATCCTCTTTTGCTGCGGATATGTCGTCCCGGGAAATTACTTTCAAACGCCACACACAAGGAAATGATGTGGAAAATTAAAAATAATCAACGAAAGGAAGGGAGATAACGAAAAAACGAAAATTTCTACTTCCTTCCCGGCAACACCACACACCTACTCAGATTTACGAGTTTTTTTTCTTAATTTTGGTGGCGACTTATAGCCTAATCCTTGGAGTGACTTTCATCGTTGTCGTTTTGTTAAACGAAGAACTTGCTTCGTCTGTACTTTAGATGAGCAATCTCTCATGGGGAAAAATAAATTGATAATCGTTTTATTTTTTTTCGTCCTGTGATGTTTGTCTTGTTGGGAAAGAGAAAATGAAACGAAATTCCTGGCCTGAGATATCTTGGTGAATCAACAAAAAAAAAAACATTCTTTTCGCCGAAACAAAGGACGAAAATATGTGTGGCACTATAAGATGTTGAGATGGAATCTAGTAATTTAGTTTATGGTGGAGTCGGTTATCAATTTAATTCACTTTGCGGCTCCTAATGGGATCGATTGGAATTTATTGGAAATGGCAACAGTGGTAATTTGATTTTTTTTATTGTTTTGAAATAAAACGCGTGTTTATCGTTAGGAGTTTTGGGGTTAGATTTGATTAATCAATTGATTACATGTTAAGGCTATGTTTGGATGACTGCGATAAGGATCTATTGATCAGGCTGAACTGACAGAAGCAACTTTTTGACAAATTTGTTAATTCATTGATGGCGGATATTTAATTTCTTAAAATTCCTTAAGATATCGTGCATGAACCAATCTTTGTATTAGATGATTTCCATTTAAATAGACGGAATAGTATTCATGGGTAATGGTAAAGTATTATAGAGGATTAGTACAGTTCGCGAAAACTTCGTCGAACTATTATCCGAAATCCATTACAGTCTTAAGTTTAATTTATATGGAATGCTTTTGGAAAGCTAAGGTAACTCATACCTGAGAACCATACTAAGATTTCTAAGCATGGTTGAAATCAATGTTTTTTTAACGAAATGATATAAGACAGGATAAAGTTTTTAGCTAAATCCACTTCTTGGGAATGTTTAATTTAAGGATGAATATTTCAATTTTCAATTTATTTTTCGATTTCAATGCATTCATTGAACTTCTTTCCCTTTATAAAGCACAAGACACCGATTATGGTGCTGATGTTTGATCTGCTCATCATTTTCAAGCAGATGGAGCGCTTCTCGTTATAGTTTGGCCAGAGTTGTCTGAACACTTGACACGTTGTGACTTTTATCCACCTGCGATTTTCTTTCTTTATCGCATCCAGTCTGATCTGTGATTAACATGTAGCGAGGGGCATATCTAACATTTCTACTGGCGGGATAATATAATAAGTAGTTTCCTTTCTGACAAGCTCACCTGCCTAACAGTTCCCATATATATCTCTCTGGCCCGGCTTCAGCTTTTCACATCTTGGTTTGAAAAAAGTAAGTAAGGTTTATTTTTTTGTTTAAAAGGACAGGCTGATACAAAGAAGTTATAGAGTACAATAACCAAAGTAATAGGTTGTTAATAAGGCTAATATTTATATAGGTAAGACAGGGAGTTTTTATGGATGGTTAATAGGGTTGTGAGTTAACCCATCTTAAATAATTGTTATTGATGTATTAAAACTCTTACTCCATTTTATGGTTGGATAACCGCGGTGTAGTGTAGTCTCTGCCTACTGAGTAGAAAATGGTCCGATAAAATTCATGAAACCAGTATTCAAAGTTTCATTTCAGGAACAACGAATTAAAGTTTAAACAAAATGCATACCCGAAACTATCCTCAATAAATTACTTCTCTTAATACCTTCCAACAACCAAACCCATGAAATATCTCATCTGACTTACATAGCAAGACTAAACCAACCTTTGTCAATTTAATTACAAGAAACCCAAATTAAACTTAAATTTCATCAAAAGTAATTAGTCCTTGGGAAACAAAACTTTTCCTGACTTACCCAATACCCATGTCTTACAAAATGGTTTCTACGAAAATATTAACTTACTGTATATCTCTGACATCCTGTACATATTGTTTAGTAAAGCTTTAACTTCACCCTTCTTAAGAGGTCCTTTCAATTTGTTCATGTTGTTCATGTTGCACCCGCAACCAAAAATGTGGTAACATTAAATACAACTGGTGTGGTGGTAGTTAGGCAAATTCCATTTACAATGACGAGGGGACACTAATCGCATCTTACGTTATACACTTTCAAAAGTACGTCACTGTTGACGAAATGTACAATAGTTTTATTCATGTAAAATACTTGCACCTTTGAGGAGAGATATCTAAAGATGCATTGTCCTGTGAGTGCTTGATGGAATATCTATACCATATTCTCTGGGTGGTTGTTATTAAATGGGTGAATTATTTTAAGGACCTCATATTGGTATTTACGATCCATGAAACTGTCATTACCAAGATGCACATAAATTTCAATTCATGTAAGGATAAAGAAATAAAGTGGTTCCTACCCCCCATCATCATAAGTGTGTTTGGTATTCAGTTTTGGTACTTGGTTGATGGTACTGTTGAGAAAGGGTCTACTTGTGCAAACAAGGCACAGATTATATGGGTTTCATCATCATAACGGAAGAGCAGGGGAAGTGCTTATTTTTTGTTTGTTATTAAAAAGTTTTCTTTTCTCAACCCACTTGACCCCATATAATATACTTGGTCTATGTGCAATATGGTTGATTTCATAAAATATCCAAATGTTGGTCCTGTATTTTTTTCGTACGTTTAAGCCCGGCCAGTCAAGAATGTATAATCGATATCCTGTGTTCTGGTCATAACCTCATATCCCCGTACGACCAAAGTGGTTGGCGAGGGAAATTTTTTCTTCTTCCTATACCAACCATTTTTTTCTCTGTATATAAACACCAGTCCGCCCTCACATGAACGTCAGTCTTTAGAGGGTTGGCTCAGGATAGGAGGGTCTAAATAGGTCATTACTTGTGGAACTTTAAATGAATGTAATTTTCTATTTACACTCTCAAAGAGTCCTACCACGGTCGGGTATCTACATCTATGAAAGCAACGCATAGCGTACCGCAGTAGCGGTTAATATTTCCCTATTTGATATACTTTCCGGGTAGATAATTGTGAATAATGTACGAGTTGTGGGCGGTTTCAGTGGTGGTACTTTTGAAAGGTTGGGAAAGTTCTGTTTGCGGTTACTCAGAGTGCGGAGTGTGGTTATCTACGATTTGAAGGTGGGCGAATACTGGCGCTTTTGGGAGTTATTCAAGATTAATGACTTAAATCGTAATTATCTTCTCGTCTCGGGGATTGAGTGTAGGTAATCTAAAAGCAAATTCAAAAGTAATTTTGAAGAGATGGAAGGCCTAGAGTGTTTAAAGGCAGGTAAAGAGTTTTGCTATTATTTAAGGAGCTCCTAATAGCCTTGATAAGAATAATCATGAATAACTTTGAGCGTGTGAGGGTCGTGGGTTGGTATTTAAAAAGTTTGGTCTTGGATCATAAATCTTAAAAAGTTTATTTTTAAGTATCCCTTACAACCCTTTTTTGAAGAAAATGCTAGGAGAATGTTCTCGGAAATTAATCATGAAGTTGAGAGATCGACGCTTCACCACATTCCTCGAGCGAGTGGGGGTATACCACGTGCTCCGAAATCGAATTAACAATTTGACTTTGAAAAGGAACTATCGAGACTAGTTCCCTTCTTATAAGAGTTCACCCATCGTCACCTTATTATAACGTTTAATATGGTGCATTGGCGCCAGTATCCTTTTCTCCAAATCAAAAGGAAATGAAGATGGACCGAAGCATTGCTTTTCGCTTGCCAAGTCTATGTCGCTGACATAGTAGACAATTTTTTTATCGGCTTTGGATTTGATCAATGCCATCAATGCCTTAAAGCAGGATTAGGATGATCAGGATTTTAAAGGACTTAATACTTAATAAACTGCGATTACAAAATAAAACAATTTTTTTGTTTGGCCTTTTTCGCCTTTTCGCACAACCATTAATGTGTTTGTATGTACTTCTTGCACGATGGCGGGACATCCTGTTTTATGTCGAATCCGACCGGCTTAGTTAAGCTTTTCATGGCAATTGATACTACTTGGATGATTTGTCATATCATCATGAGAGAATAAACTCTCCTAACTAAGTGTCGCTATCACAATTTATAGCAGAGCCACATATGGCAATGACCCTGAAAAAAGAAGTTACATGCTTGCCACAAAGAATGAGAACTCTTGTTTTACGTCGACTCCGAATATTGAACAGTAGGGGTGTAAGCAACGAACAGAATCCTGTCCAGACAGGAAAAGTCGTAGTTAAGTCACTGTCGATGCTGAGATTACGAATAATCATCAGTTGTCAGGCATAATGAATCACTCAGTATGGGCGAAGATACCGAAAATTACCAGTCATCCGACCTAAGTGAAGTGAGGATAGCAATATCTAAACTTAAGCTTAACAAGGCTGTTGGAAATGACGGCTTCCTGACTAGCTTTACTAAACCGGTGAAGATGATTTGGAAAGCGACTTATATTCATATATATGATTCATATCTGATGATCTCGGCAGTTCTACAACACCCTTCAATGTTTATATGCTGACACCCAGCACAGGAAAAATATTAAATTATGCTGCCATCTCGTGGAGTAATTTGTTAAAAATGATTCCAGTTGCCTACAAGCCACATCGAGGTGTGGGAAAGTATTAAAATGATAAAGATATATCACATTCTTCTTCACAGTCATGAACTAAATCTTTATTTGGCATAAGTTGCGCCTGGAAACAAGAAACGATAAAGAGGCAGTCATTAAGATAGGCTATGATTACTCCTATCAGTAAAAACACCATCGCCTACTCCTTTGTTTCCTGTGAAAGCCATCAGTATAAAAATGTATTGAATCGTTTCCTAGACTTTTATCGCCTTCTTTTATAGCCGCCTTCCTTTCGTGAGAGTAGATTATCATTTCTACACAGGATTTCCTCCTTCACTATCTGAAACTGGTATGAATGAACCTCTTCTGTCACCTCTTTCTGATATTTGAAATTATAGCCATGCTACTGAGTTCTTGTCGGGAATGAATGGTAACCCTGTCTGCTGCCATTAGTTGTTCAGTAAGTCATTTTTTTTTCAGTCTCTATTTTTTTTTGTTATATCTAATGAATGTCTATTATTTTTGATCAAAAATAAAAGTCCACTACTACGACAAAACTATAAAAAATATATTCAAGGATATATATTGCAAAACGTTCTATCCATAACTATTCCTACATAAAAGTGGGTTGTTACCAACCCTAATCTTCTTAAAACTAAGTATATTCAAGACCAGCTATTCTGACGCTATTCACCGCATTCCTTCTTCCATTTTCTAGGACATGTCCAATTTCCCTTAATAAATATCGTGTCACTTCAATTACAGATTCAGTTTTGTGTCATTGCTACCTTACTAAAGATAAAGCTCATGTCAAGCAATTTGTACCACTATCAGTAAATAGAATCGACTTCTTGGTGTTAGCAACACAACCCTATAACAGGATGATTGCATAACCACATTATTCCCGTTAAATAATGTTATTCCAAATACCCATACCCTCAAAACGTAACCCCATTTCACGGCAATGTGACAAAATACATTTAAAGCTCCATTTGCAATGCACACACATTCCGAGTGTGCACATGCAGATCATATGAAGGCGAATTTCAGATATCTACCCCCCAATCGGTTGGGGGAGATAAATTGATTTCACCCACAATTTGCTTGAATCATCAAAACACAAACTCGAGCTTGGAGGACGAGATATTCCGTAAACCAACTAACTATACAGTAGTGAATTGCCACCCCAGCAATGATGTAACAGTTGGTCAGTAGCTATAGCATTAAACGGAAATAGGAGAAAACAAGAAGGATTTCCGAAGGACATTCCTGAATACAACATTAAAAAATGCATGCGTATATGTTTGAAAGCATTCATTTAATTGAGAACCCCTAAAAAAGATACAACGTGCATCCCTCAGCTTAAAATAGTACAAGCAATTTTTTCCTGTTGCATCGGAATCTTTTGGCGTAACTTCACACGCTTGGACTTTATCAAACTGGGGATACCTATGGGGGTATGAATTAATTTCCTTTTTTCGACCGGACCAAAATACAAAAAAAAAGATTCTGTTTTTTTATTTGTGAACGAGTTTTTTTTTGCATGTTTTCTCATGTTGTGTTGTATCTAAATGCAATGTCCTAGCGCTAGCATGGGTTAGAATTTTCCATTTTCTCGTTGCTCTCTAGTGATTTATCAGCATCACATCCGTGCAACAGCATCCTTGAAGCCATTTGTTGTCTGTTTTTGCTTTATATTCCTTGCAGTTGCATAAAATGTAATTAAACTGATGGAGCGGCGCCGGCCGGCGGTGAGGGTTGAAGAGGTTTGCAGAATAATTACAACACTTTCGGGAAAATTGGGTGAACAAAGAAGGGAAACAAAGACTGCATCTTTTTGGCAATCAGCAAAGATTAAGCTTTAAATTTGGTGGTGAAAAAAACAACACAACAATAGAAAATTCCAAATTTTGTGTGGCATATTTAAGCGAGTGGCAACAAGTAGAAGTCATAAACCCCGGGAAATTGTTGAACAAATGGAGTTGACGCAGCGCAACACCTCGCGTGTTTCATTACCATGGATGGTCGTTGGTGTTTTATGGGGTCATTAAGAAGTTTTATTCATTTTTTTGATGGGTATTTTGTGAGTTTTGAGATGATGTGGAAATAAAAAAATATCGACATTCAAAATGTTGCATTTATATGGACGCCAGGACATTCAAGTTCTGCTTATGCAATTACGTGGGAATAATTGTTTTGAAAAAGAGATTTTATTTAATGGCATCGAGATATAGGGAGTATACAATCATACTTTATTCAAGAACATGCATCAAATGGATGTAATGGTAACAAGGGTGTCCTGGCTAACTTATTTATTGATACTGAAAATTAAAGAAAACTAATGACAATTACTTTATTTGAAAAGAAAAACATTTTGAAACAAGTTTTGTTACAATATTTTGCAGTTTTTTTTCACAATCCACCATCAAAACCCAACTTAATATCGTGGTTGTTACAATAAAGATTATTTTGTGTTTAAATAAAGCATGGAATAGTTGAGATATCGATCTTAAATTTATTCAGAGTGTAGTACACATGTTATGAATGGAATTCGATCTGCTTCATACACCGCGAGCAGCATCCGATCAGGTCTCAATATATAAAGCGTGTATTGCCTCAAAATTGAGTTCAACTTCCACATCTGATCAGTTGCAGCAAAATAACCTTTGCACCTACTAGATAGGATAATGCGTCTGATAAAGCTGATAGGAGACTCAACCATATCTATCAAACTCCATAGTCGCTGGAACATCATAGGAATCTCCCCTTTCTTATAATACTCGTTTACAGTTATTATAAAAACAATGTTAAAACCAAAAAGCCAGATGCATTCTGCTCCTTAAACAATTCAACTTTAATATTTACCGTGTCCCATGAATACTAATAAATTCACCATCAAGTATATTTTCGGATTTACTATGAAATTTTGAGATTCATTCCTAAACCGAGCAACACGAATGTGGAATGCTTTACATAACTTTGTCTTTCCTCTCCATTACAATTTAAAAAACCAACGCTCATAGGTATCTCCTCTTTTCTTCTCCAGAATTCCCCTGATGCTAAGACATAATAAGGGTATTCATAATCCCTTTAGCGCGTGCCAATTAGAATCGTCACGAACAGAATAATTAACACTCTCAACGTTTTCTACGTTTCGTGATGATCTTGGTCGATCATTTTGTGGTTTTTGCAGTGTTAAACCGGTCTTTTCAAACTTTTCATATGAATGAGATGCATGCTTGGTACATCATTTTAGTGGCAAAATCCTCGAATACTGTAGAATCTTCAACGCGCTGCAGTCGAAGAAACACAGTGTTTATAAAACTCTCGTACTTACATCGATTGGTTGGCCCCCTCTGCAGAAATGCTCCATTCCCAAGAGCTAGGCCACTGATTGGCAAACTCTTCGGGCCCTCCGGATTCGTTACGTTAAAAAACACATTTTTTTTTAAATTTTGTTCGTAGAATTTTTCAAAATGATTTCACTTTTTCATTTTAAAATGTCATCATCCTAAATGAATATTTTCAAACAAACTAATGTACCTCTATGGGATAGTGTTGATGGTATAAGAGTCAATGTAGCTATACCTTAACTCACAGCTGTCAACTTCATGAATTGTTTCCCTCCTGTCAAATGTCGCAGCACTTCTTCATCCCATTCGTTTTTGCATTCTGGAGACTAAGGAAGTCTAAATAAAGTAATCCTAAAATATTATTTAAATCGCTCGTTTTTCTCTACAGGTTATGGGCCCAGACTTCATTAAACTTTAAACAATATATCAAGGATTTGATATTTTATAAAATTTTCGGACGAAAATATTCTCCAGTTTATTAATCGTGGATTCCCGAATTTATAACCTCAAACAATGAGCACGAACATGCTAGGTCGCATTCAACTCTTCAATGGAGAAAACTTCGCTTCTTGGAAGCCGCAAATGGAAGCAATTCTTCACAAAGCGAGACTTGCTGGTTACGTCCACGGAAAAATAGAAAGACCGGAAGATGAAACTGAACAACAAACTTGGGACGACAAAGATATGGACGCAAGGGCGGAGCTGCTTCTAGCAATAGAGCCGAGTATCGTTTCACTCGTAAAAGACAAAAAACTGTCTAAAGACATTTGGAAATTCCTAGGTGAAACCTACGATCGCAAGGGACCCAGACAAAAGGCGGAAGAATTCAGGCGTCTCATCAATATGAAGATGGAAATGAACCAGAGCATGGACGAATTCATTCGTGAATTTAAGACAACCGTCAACAGACTGCAGGAAATGGAGGCGACGCTAGATAAGGATTTGTTAGTGGTTGTACTCCTTGACGGACTGTCTGACGAGTACAAAGATGTTCAAGCTGCATTCGACGCCCAAAGCCAATACCCGGAGGTTGATGTTGTGTGCACAAGACTTTTGGAAGTAAGCGATAGGAAGAAAGAAGCAAACGGACAACCAAGCACAGCGTTGTATAGTAAATGGAAAAATAAATCGAAAAAAACGACGAACTACAATAACACCAGTAGATCGTTTCCATTTAATTGCCGCGTGTGTGGGAAAAAAGGTCATATGGCGAAAGATTGTTTCCAGAATAAAGAAAAGGCAAAAACAGCACAATCGAGTACCACAGACGGAGCGGAATATGGGTTCACAATAACAGAAGAGTCTGTACTCAAGGTGTCAACTGACGACATAGCCTGGTGCCTTGATTCCGGAGCTACTTCTTATATGTGCTCGACGAAGTCTTCGTTTGAAGAACTTGAAATGTGGAAAAAGGATGCCTACGTGACTTTAGCTAATGGTCAGCAAGTGAAAATTGTAGGAATCGGAACCGCAGTATTGCCATCGTACCTTAGCAATGTGGGAAAAGAAATAAAATTATTCAGCACACTGTATATACCCGACTTAAATGAAAACCTCATCTCGGTAAGCAAAGCGACAGGTAACAGCATCAAGGTCGTATTCGAACGCGACCAGGCGAAATTGTACAGCCAAACCGGTACGTTGTTGATCACAGCAAACCAAAAGCATGGTTTATATATCGTTTCAGGAAATCACAGAGCACTAGTCGCACATGAAAACAAAAACTCGTTGAACTTGTGGCACAGAAGGATGGGTCACCTGAACATAACATCTTTAAAACAACTCCAGTCTACAGGAATGGTCACTGGATTACCGTTGAAGTTCAAAACCGATGAAAATAGTTGTGTTTCATGCATTTGTGCAAAACAATCGACCAAACCGTTTGGTGTGTGTGAAAATAAGAGGACAAATAAGAGACTGGCGTTAATACACTCCGATTTGTGTGGTCCCATGCGGACTCAGTCCCTGAGCAAAGCAGTATACTTTATCACGTTCATAGATGATTATTCTCGACGCATATTTGTGTACTTCATGCAAAAAAAAAGCGAAGCCTTAGACAAATTTAAAATCTTCAAGGCGTATGCGGAAAAGCAAACAGGAGAATTAATCAAATCGTTAAGAACCGATAATGGGACGGAGTATACAAATTCGAAATTCGAGGAATTTCTGGAACAAAACGGAATAGACCATGAATTTTCCGCTCCACACACACCACAACAAAATGGTATAGCAGAGAGGGCCAACCGGACCCTACTGGAAATGGCTAGGTGTCTGAAACTGGAGGCAAAATTACCTGATACTTTGTGGGCAGAATTGATTTGTACAGCGGCCTTTATCCGCAACAGGTGTCCAACAAAAATTAATGGCCAAATAACCCCAGAGGAACTATGGACAAGTAGGAAACCGGACGTGTCATCATTTAAGTGCATCGGGACAAAAACATACGTACTGGACAAAGGGAGTAATCTCGGGAAATTCGAATCAAAAAGCAATGCTCATATAGTTGTGGGATATAGCAATGAGCATGGCACATATCGACTTTGGAAACCTGGAACTCGCATAGTTATCAGAAGCAGGGATGTACGATTCTTGGAAGAAGAGTCGAACGGAAACCCAGAAGGAGTCCTGTCAAACTTTTATGTCTTCAACTTTAAACCACCGGAGAGCGGAGACCCAACACACTTGGATGAATCAACTAAAGAAGAATATGACGAGAATTCAGTGGGTACTACCGAAAAGGTTACAAACAATGATGAACAACTCTACAGCATTGGAACTGATCCTGTGAATGTGAAACAACTGGAAAGCAACGAAAACCGAAATGAATGGTACAAAGCTATGCAGGATGAGTACGAATCGCTTATTCGGAATGGAACTTGGGTGTTGGTGGATAGACCAACTGACCGGCAGGTAATTAAATCTAAATGGGTTTTCAAAACTAAATATCTTGCAGATGGTACAGTGGAGAGGAGGAAAGCCAGATTAGTTGCAAAGGGATTCAATCAGATCCAAGGAATCGATTATACAGATACGTACTCTCCTGTAGCCAACATCCATTCCATTCGGCTCACGTTGGCAATCGCAGTTGAACATAATCTGAAGTTACACCATCTTGATGTTTCCGCGGCATATCTCAACGGCGATCTAGACACTGTCATCTTTATGGAGCAACCGGACCTTTTTGAGGAGGACGCTGTAAAAAAGGTGTGTAAGTTAAAAAAGGCAATATACGGCCTTAAACAGTCAGGCCGCCAGTGGAACTTTAAGTTGGACAAGACCTTAAAGGATATCGGATTTGCACAGTCTGCATTCGATAAATGCATTTATTATAAAATTATAAAGAAAAGCATAACGATCATCACCGTTTATGTTGATGATCTTCTTTTAGCCACAAACGATGCTGAAGAATATTCATCGGTTTATACCATACTATCGAATGAGTTCGACATTCGTGATTTGGGTGAGCCAAAGTCATGCGTGGGTCTCGAAATCATGCATAACAATGAAGGGATCAGCATAAGGCAAATGGGCTACATAAACAGTCTAATAAAGTCGTACAACATGGATGAAGCCAAACCATCGCGTTTGCCTTCACAATGCAAACTCAATATTAAAAGTGAACCAACAATTAAAGGCGAAAACGAGAAAGTTGACAATACTGCATATAGGCAAATAATCGGACGTTTACTTTATTTGTCTAATTTTAGCAGACCAGACATCTCGTACATTGTGAATGTTCTCTCACAACATGTTGAAGATCCGAGGCGTCAACATTGGACAGCAGCGCATAACGTCATACGGTATTTGATCGGAACAAAAACAGCATATATCGCATACCGCAAGACAAATCAACAATTTCAAGCTTTTTCGGACTCTAATTGGGCTGCCGACACCAACGACAGAAAATCGCAATCTGGTTTTGTTTTTGTTTATGCTGGAGGAGCTGTTCACTGGGGATCTCGAAAGCAAAGAATAGTGGCAACATCTAGCACAGAGGCCGAATACATCACATTGTCTTCAGTAGCAAAGGATGCAGTATACTTTCGAAACATCTTACTCGAGCTCAAACTACATGACGGATATATTAATATCTTCTGCGATAACCAAAGCGCAAAGCACATCGCAAATGACCAGTCAAACCAAGGAAGAACGAAACATATTGATGTCCGCTACCACTACATTCGGGAGGCAGTAGCCAACAAAATAATTCACATCAACTTCCTCAAGTCTGAAGATATGATAGCCGACGCATTCACGAAGCAGCTACCAACAACAACACACTACAAACATTTCACCGACATGGGTATGGCCTTTAAGGAATAGTTTTATTTTTATTTTTATTTTTATTTTGTCTAATGAATTTAAGTGAATTAGAATACATATTTTTTAACGTAACGTATGAAACATGTTATGAATAATTTCAAACTTGAGTTTTAAATATTGTAGAACCTAAATAATTCTTTTGTAAACGGAAGGTCGACAATTATGAATTTGAGCGGGGGTGTTGATGGTATAAGAGTCAATGTAGCTATACCTTAACTCACAGCTGTCAACTTCATGAATTGTTTCCCTCCTGTCAAATGTCGCAGCACTTCTTCATCCCATTCGTTTTTGCATTCTGGAGACTAAGGAAGTCTAAATAAAGTAATCCTAAAATATTATTTAAATCGCTCGTTTTTCTCTACAGATAGGATACAAGACGCATTTGGATTAGTCTTGACATTATGTTTGTAACATAGAGAAATAAATTCGATAGGTATACCTAAAAGTATATCGATCGATTCAGAATCACTAGCTAGGCAATCTAGCCATGTCTTCCCTTCCGCCCGTCCGTCTGTATAATATTACCGATTTGTTGGCCTTACATAAAATGTAAGGCTAGAGTAATAAAATTTGGTATAGTCTCTCTGTTCTAGCAGAAAACGTGTAAAAATTTTCAAAATCCACCCACTTTTCATTAAAACGGTGTTTTTAGCCTAACGGTAAAGAATTTTAAAAAATGTTTGAACAGCAATCTCAATATCTATATTTCGGCCATATAATATTTTTTGTCACGCCAGCTTTGCCGTTTTCAATAAAAAAAACTTTACCTATTCGGTAAAATTTTTGAATATTCGAACCCACTTTTTGGGGGCATTTTCCCATTAAAACTTTCGTATACCATAAACGTAGTTTTTTTTTGTCGAAAAATACCAAATTTTGATAACATTTTTCAACAATTTTTTGTGTTTTTTGCCACGGCCACTTTTTGTGGATATACAATTTAAAGATAGGGTGTTAATCGATTCGCACAGCGGATTGTATGTAAATCATATGATGTCAAGTAGTACTATTATTATTCAAATTCAAATGCTATACTTTTTCTTCTTTATCATATTAAGTTCCTTCTTAGGTCGGTGAAGTTTTTTTAATTTAAAAATAAAAGCAAGCAATGTGTTGTTGTCCTCCTATGGTGGTAGTTTCCAAGGGATTATGATTAATGAATCCCTTTTTGTGTAATGCGAACTTTATCGTTCGGATTGCAAATGGCTGATGATAAAATTACTTTTTGCTATTCTGTTGTATTGCACAACTAGGAGAGGAGTTTTGAAAGGTATTTAATTATAAATCTTAGAGTTATGTGCGTGTTGCTAAAAACAATGTTTCTGTAACGTCCTTTTATTTATAAATAGAAGCTTGTAGTTAGAATAATAGATATGGCGTCCGTTTTTTAATTAAATATTTTGAAAGCATTCTCGAATTGTTTTTGGTATGGTTGAATTGAGTGAAATGAGCGGCTTGTATGAACTTTAATACGTTGTCTAAACCAGCATTTTCCTGTTAAAATAATCTTTGGTGTTAAACGAAGACCGTGGAGAGTCGATGCGGCGCCGTTCGCAGCAACTCGGACCATGATAACCGACTATTTGATGCCTGAAATTGAAGCTTGTGATCTCGGCGTCATTTGGTTTCAGCAAGACTGCGCCACTTCCCACACATCGCATCAATCAATGGACTTATTGAGAGAACATTTCGGTGAGCATATAATTTCACGTTTTGGGCCGGTCGATTGGCCACCAAGATCGTGTGATATCACACCGTTAGACTTTTTCCTGTGGGGATATGTAAAGTCAAAAGCTTATGCCGACAAACCCGCTTCGATTCAGGCCTTGGAGGAAAACATCACGCGTGTCATTCGCCAGTTACCAGTCGAAATGCTCGAACGAGTGATCGAAAATTCGACTCAACGGATGGACCATCTGCGACGTAGCAACGGCCAACATTTGATAGACATAATCTTCAAAAAATAAATGCCAAAGAATGTTCTTTCAAATGATAATAAACATTCTCCATTAAATTTGAATTTTCTGTGTTTTTTTCTTTAAAAAAGTAGGGAACCTCGAAACTACGTTCATTGAAATCTATTCTTTGTATTGGAATCCAAAAAAAAAACAGAACAATGATTGTATTCAGTTTAGGGATGCATGACATACAACATTTTTGGTTTTCTACTACGCTCAAGAGTAGAGTAAACATTTTCCTTAAAACCCTCAATCCTAAAATTTTCCAAGTAGTAGACGGACAGTGACTAAGAACGGCGGCGTCGGATCGATAAATTCGGGTCCTCTGTCACGGTACGGCCTCGATTTTTATGAATATTATCAAATAGAGTCAATGTGGTCATGAATCGATCCATAGTATTGCGTATTATCTGCTCAGATGGACGAATATGCACAATGTAAACTTGACGAATTGCTCTATTTTTGAAATAAAATTTTGGAAAAAAAATTCCATGATTTGTAAACGTTGTTCTATTATGAGTCTTTCCATGGTGATTTGCCAAAATATAACTTAAAAAAAGTCAAAAACACTTCATGATTATGACAGCTAGTTTGACAGTTATCGCTAGCGAAAGGCCTATACCTCTAAAAAAAAACTACCTTTATATGTAGATTTTAGAAATTATTTTCACTGCTTTTATGACCAATTTTTGGCAAGAATGTTTCCTTTGTAAATTTTTGTAACCTTATTTTGTAAGTAAGGAGTGTGAATCTTAAACCGTTAAAGGTATCTACCTAACAAGAAGAAGCAATCGGTGGTGAACATGAAGTCTGAGTTCCAAAGATTTTCTTGGCTGAAGCATTAAATTGCATTCGCTCGTTGTGGCCGATCTAATGTACTTGACATGATTCTATCTATTGTACTACATCAGCATTGGATTACTAAGCGGTGGTCAGTGGTTTATATCCCGAAAGTGGCAACACCTCAGTTTTTTAACTGCTCCTCCTATTGGGAGAGTCTGGAAACATCCAAGAGTAACACTGTCATGAGAAGCTTCTCAAATTTGCCGTTCGGATTAGGCTTTAAGCAGGAGGTCCTCTTTTTTGTGGCAAAAATAATTACATCGCACACACATATGAAGGGATAAGCAAGGTTCATGGGCCTGTAAGTGCCCTAAATGCCAGATATTTTAGATTTCATTTAATTACATCAATCGTAAAGTTCACGGTATGCTTAATTCTACACACGGTCAAAACCACTGCACTTAAAAGCCTGATATTTGCGATGATATTTCTTATATTTTTCTATGTTTAAGGTGAAAGTTAAAAAAAATTGTGATTTTTTAATTTTTAACTTTACAAACTTTCGTTGAAACATTTTTAAAGGGTAAACTATTTTCATATATCACAATCATATCATATATCAAGCGGAAGATCACAAATATAAACGAATTTGCCAAATGACCATTTAAATTAAATCAATTAATATTTTTTCTCGCATTATTAAACATCACAATGTTTATAAATATATTGTGTACAACGTAAGAGTCCTGGAAAGATATTTTTTATTTAACTCAAATAATCATTTTCATCATTCTGTAACAAATCCCCCTTAAGGCAAATCAATTTTTTTAATTATTGCCCAAAAGGTTCGGATGACATCGAATGCAAGCATACTGCAACTGCAAATGAATTTCAATTCTTTTTCGATTTCCAATAGCAGAAATTATATCCCAAGGACTTTGTTCACTTTTTATCCATTTTTTTTTTGTTGTTCTCCTTGAACAAAATTCAAAGCGCAGCCAAAAATTTGCATTCAAAACATTTGCAGCTGTGTAGCCATTTCCAATATTGTTCCATTCAATATTTCCGACACATTTTTGTTCTTATTCCATAATGTTCTTCATAATAGTAACGCGATTTTATAAAAGGCTTTCAATGTTCATCCCTTTCTATATACATGTATAGGTGCATGTAAACATCAAGTTAATTTGGCCAAAAAGTGATTTTTTTTTTGAGAGAATATTTTTGTCCTTATAAAACGTACAATACATGAACATAAATATCGTGGGTAACTGGCAATATAAATGATACAAGTATCTACAACACATAAAGGGAGAGAAATTGAAAGTAAAGTTACCCCAAATTGAGTATGAAAACTTGTAGTGTGTTTGAAAAATTGCAATCGGGCGGAAATATAAAAAAACGCTCCACAAATAGAATCGAAAGCTTTGAAGTTGAAATTGAGTCTGGGTATAACGCGCGGTCTTATGATTGCAAAAATGGGGAATGGATGCTACGGTTGCTTAACTGTCAGAAATTTAAGTGAATTTTGATAATTCTGTTGGCTTGCAATTCTTAGGGGTGGTTAGACGGTAATTTCAAGGAAAGGAACTTGTAGGGGGGGATTAAATTGAGAGTAGCTTTGGGCGCTTATAAGTAAACTACTCAGTACTTTCAATTGGTTCAAGAATTGTGTGACAATGCATTACATTTTAACACCAAAGAAAACGAGGGAAAATAGGGGATTTGTGTTTTTTTGTGAACTTATTTGAAATAATGATATTCCAGATTTTAAGTCAAATATCGTATTATGAGGCACGGGGCTTAAGTCATAACTTAACTATGCTTAGCTGCTCATAACAGGTTACATTTGACCAGCAATTGAGTGAACAGAGATTTACAATGCCTTCAGCTAAATAATAAGATTAACTAAATGGCTATAACGTAATTCACACAAGATATCCACAAAATACCCAGGCGCAAAATACCAAAACCCTCAAATCTCCACCTTTTGAAAAATTCGCAAATCGATAATCCATACAATCCCCAAGCAGGCACTTACTGGGATAACAGTTTGTTTAGGGATCTCGGTTTTATAGGATTTGATTCTGAGGATTTTGGTTTGATGATTTTTTTTGTATATTATCGTACCCAAAGAAGTAACTTGATTTGGTCCAACTTTAACTACGATAAATGTCTGATGTTAGTATTGTGTTGTGGCTGTTTTGATAATATCTAGTAACGCGTCATAAAAAGGATTGTGAAGCAGAGATATGATTTGCCATGTTTGAATGAATGCACGAATGGCATTCGGTGGTTAATTACCTTACTTTTTAAAGTGGGCCAAAATGAACCTCAAACAACATGCTTCATGAATAATTATCCCGGGCCTTATCACTGCATCCAGTTGCGCATTTCGGTTATTATTAGTTCGATTTCTACTTGCTCCCACCACTTAAGGCAAGGTCTTCATATACTGCGTTCAACGTCTAGCTAAGAATCGTTAAACGTTGACTAAGAATACATTTCTCCGTGGTCAGGAGTAATGGTGTGCATTTGATGTACATTTTAAACATCCAACGCGGAGTTTACGATCAGCTATATGTGACTGTAGAGCCCGTAAAGTTGGTTGAATCTTCATCTTCATAGTCCGTCAAAGCAAACGGGCCAACGATTTTTCAAGAAAACGAGTGGTGGGTGCACGACTGGGTCGTACGCAACTTTCTCTTTCACAGCAAGTTGGGCGTTAGATCTAATCATAAGCATTTTGATTATTGATGCTAAAATGATATAAATAATGTCGAAATGTATTTATACGAATTTTTACTCCAAAATTTGAAGGAATCGATGTCAATGTGAAAAATAATGATTTTCCGTTTTTGGCCAAAACTGAAAATTCCGTTAAGTGATAGTTGGGCTAAAACTAATTATGTGGAATTGCTTCAAGCTGTAATAGTAGTATATGTATTAAATTTCATTCAATTTGACACAATAGTTTGCGAGATATTAACAATTTTCTTTATATGGCCTATATGACAAAATCCGTTATATGGATTTTCTCGAAAAAACTGGGTATGCAGTTTTGTTGGAACTAATATGGTTATAGTATACATAAAGTTTAATCAAAATCGTTAGAGCCGTTTTCGAGAAAATTGAGGTTATGTGTAATTTTTATATGGCAGGTACCAGTTTTAACATGGCTAAAAGCAAACAAAAAAATGGCCTAGAATTATGACCAAAACAAACTTGGATACGAAGTTTGAAGAAAATCGGTCAAGCCGTTTAGGCTGGGGAGACCGTCACGGACAGACGGACCGACGGACGGAATTCCAAAAACCACTTTTTTAGGCTCCGCTATCATCGTAATGTTAGAACCAATCAAAATCTCGAGGTCGAAAATTTTCACGAAAACAATATCTTTCTCTTTGTAAGAGAAAGTTAAAAAATAACCAAAAATTATCAAAGATTTCTTTATCTGTCTTTAATATGATTCATGCTTCAGCACCGTAGAGCAGGATTTGGATGATCAAGCTCTTGTAAAGGATCTCCTTAGTAGTTCGAGTGAGGACTTTTGTTTACGAAATCGCCTTATTATCGCTTGTTATCCCGAAGAAACAGTGGTTTACAAGAGTAATTCTTCGTTTGATATCTGACGCATAGCATAGCCGATGTAAAAAAAGTCGCATTCTACCTCAAGTTTAAAGCTGTCGATATGAACATTCTGTCCAATTCATCAATGTCGTATGTTTTTACTTGTCGACAGAATAAACTTGATATCACCTTCTTTAGCCACTTGGTTCTCTATACTCGTGTCGAATATATCTCGTTTGGTCCGACCTATGATGAATCAGTGTATTCTACTTCTCAGTCATCTTTGCTGGATTTACATATATAGTACGTCAGATATATACATAGTCAAACCTAACATTACAATGATGGCAGGTCTCGCAATTCTGCATAAATGAAGGCAATATTCAGAAGCTGTTTTTTGAACTGGCATAATAGGGCAAAAACTAATGGTAAATATAAAATAATAATGCGTTTGGTAATATATACTCAAAAACGGCTGTAATGATTTTAATAAATTTATTACGGTTATTACCGTTAATATTCAAAAAATGACTATGCTTACCCAGTTTTCCCCTAGTAACTCTATTAATTAGTAATATCTCATGAACTATATCTATTTGCTATAGTTGAATAAAATTGAAACTCTTTAATAATAGAAAATCACTCTTACCAGTCGTGCACCCACTCTTCGTTTCATTTATCATGTTCGCCAAGAGTCTAGCCATTCCATTCCGAGAGTTTTGGTTTCTTCATTGCAATTGAGGTTTTTCGTGATTGAGTAATTTACCCAATGTATAACACCCACCTTGGAACGCCATTTCCAATTCATTCCCTAGGATACGGGTCAGTATCCACTACGAGATTGAGTGCTCCCGTCGGCCTCTCAGCTCTTCCGCCACTATCTCTGTTCAATGGGCATGACTAAACCTTGAGATTGTCCGCATATATCGGAGAAACTTGAATTGGCTGTTATTTTGTCCATCCTAATTGAAAATTTAGACGTCACAATTGACTTCATCAACTTAATGCTTCCGCCGCCGGGCCGGCTGTCTTTAAGAAGTGAGAGGTGCCTTAGTGTTAGACGTCAATTCCTCCGCTCTATCTTCTGCCGCCAAGACTTAACTTTGTGTTCATTCCTTATCTAAGGTCAACGTACTATGCACCAAGCGACCACCGCGAGAAGGCTGAGAGTCGGAGTTGATACCCATAAGCTAGGTGCATCAGCTACACCATGTACATTGTACATTTTATTGGACAAGTAAGCATTAAAAATCAGATTGTTGTCGCCATCACCTAAGCCATGCCTATCTATTCAATTGTGTCCCATTTAAAATACCTGCCTTTGGCGTTCGATACAATTCTGGACATTATTGCAGACATCGTCTCATTTTGAATGATAACTTGAGTCATGATCTGTACACCTCTGGATCATATGTTTACGCATAGCGTGCTTAAGCTAATTCTATTTTTTTTTTTTAATTTTACTTAAAGTCGCATGAATTACTATCGCCATCAATTGAATCATATGCACTCCTAGCGAGACACTAGAGTTTCACTTAATGGTGGTTTATGCAGCGTGAATATTTTAATCAATTCACATCACAGAAATATTCCTAAGAGTGAAGAACTGCTCGCCTTCTAAAAAAGGTATGAATATTTATTTAAAGCAAGTGTTAACACTCCATTCCCACTATATGTAGAAATATTTAGAGAATACCAACATCTGTCCATATTTCCTGCAAATGTTACTTACAAGGAATTACCTCTTATATCCATTTATAAGCTTTCACTAATACACTGTCATTACCCGCTCCTGAAAATGCCACTCCTCAGGGCAATACCATGTTACAGCAATGATCAGAGAAACATCTGGTGTGTTTCATTGTCTGTAAGAAATGTCAATTTACCGTCCCCCACAATAACGACCACCACCAAGGGAACTGTTCGTCTCAAGGACAGTTGAAAAAAAAAATAACGCACCACTTACGCAACACTTATTCTATCATTTGCGTGCCATTCCACAAAAAAAAAATCAAAATGACTACGCCTCCAAAAAGTTATAACTTTCCTTATCTTTATTGAGTCCTGTTTTGTTACCGCACTTTGGAGATTACGGATCCGCATCTACCTTGTTAACGACTCTTTAAAAAAAAAAGCAATTTCCTTCCTTCTGCGATGGACTCCCTGTTTGAAAGGATGACGACCATATTTTTTTGAGTGGTATACTAATCGATGTCACCAAGCCTATCTATCCTTTTGTGCTGCTCTAATTTAATATTAATTTGAAACAACAAAAAACGTCCTTTCATGTTGAGATGGAATACTTGGCTCTACTGGTCCATAGAATCAAAACTTATTCGAGCAATTTGCACACTCCATTGTGAGTGGATACGAGCATATCCTTTTGTGTTACGGATTTTCATAAAGCATTGGCAAATCTTGAACAGGAAGCAAGGATATGTTTATGTCATGTCACATCCTCTAAGACAGAGACTATGTTATGCAGTGTTGTCTATAAGGAGGACAATTTCCTGTTTCTAGTGAATAGTATTAGTGGCAACGATTGAGAATCCGACCGAAACAGATAATGGACATAGATTTATTCGCTTAAGGAATTGACATTTATGCTGGCTGGAATTTCGGGGTGAGTTGATGTCAAACATGATGTGGCATTCGAGAGGACTTTTGGAGTTGGACATACTTGAAAGGATTTGAGAATTCTAACATAATCGAAATATGTTATGTATTGAGAAATGCAGGACGAAAGTTATCGGTTGAAATTTAAAGAAGAATATGAAGCTCAAATGAGTCGAAGATAATTTTGTTGCTTCCCAGTATACGTAGTATACGGATGTATACTTTTTAAAGTGGACCAAAATGAACCTCAAACAACATGCTTCATTAATAATTATCACGGGCCTTATAACTGCCTCCAGTTGCGCATTTCGGTTATTATAAGTTCGATTTCTACTTGCTCCCACCACTTAAGGCAAGGTCTTCATATACTGCGTTCAACGTCTAGCTAAGAATCGTTAAACGTTGACTAAGAATACATTACTCCGTGGTCAGGAGTAATGGTGTGCATTACATATTGTGATGGCGCAAAAATTCGAAGTTGAAATGAGGTACCCTGAGTTTCCTGAAGCCGAAAAAGAATTTTTTAGGAAATGTAAATCTTTTTTTATATTTTGCGCGCACTCAAGGTGAATACCCTTTAAATGGGCTGCAGTTTAGGCGTTAGGTAAGGGTAAGAAATAGTGTTATCTGGAGCATGGAGTTTATTATTGATACTGGAGCCCAAACTATTCGGTCGATTCGACTGATATTGTTGGTGGTACAGTGGATTCCTAGTATTAACGGTACAACCCATATAACACATGATTAACTCGATAACGGCTCTAAAAAATTTGTTAAAAATGAATAATTAAGCTTCTAACAGGATCTTGAATAAAACGGCATAAACAGTCTTTGGCTAAAAGGGCACATATTTAACACAGAATCTGCATCTCAAGTTTTTTGGTAAAAAATCGGGAAATCCAAAAATTGAAAATTTATGAATGGATTTAGTTGAAAAATTGTTCTTCTGTATGTTAGGTTAGGTTTTATGGGGCTGTTGACGCTCAAACTCGCATCGGCCTACATGGGCCCATAGCCGTACCCTTTGTTGAGGAGGTGAGGAATGCCCTCCTCGACGTCTCCGTATTTCTTACATAGTTGGTGAGTTTCATTTAGTCTGATATTGCGGCTGTTGCGCATAGCTCCTGTTATGAGTATGCATGCTGTTCTTTATAACTTTGTTAGTTCACTTATATGCTTTGTCTTTTCAATGGCATTCCACTAGACTAGGCAACCATAATTAAGGATTGGTCTGATAACAGCTGTGTATAGCCATTTCGTGATCTTCGCGGCGGGCCACATTTCTTAACGCGGATTCTATTGCAACTATATACATAGTGCAATGTTTGCTTTATTTACCCTTTCGTTCCAATTTAGATAGAAAGCCCCAGGTATTTGGCACTTGCTGACCGTGAGAGGGTTTACGCTCATGTTAGTAAAAAGAACTAATTCAGTTTTATTTGAATTAACACCGGGGGCGCAGGGTTCTTACCATCTACTGAGTATATTTAAGCTTGTTGGCATGATGCCATAAGGACCACATCATCTGCATAAGCCACAGTACTTATTGCACTGATTTCTAGTCTCCTCAATATTTCGTTGACTACAAGTAACCAAAGAAGTGGAGATAGAACACCCCCTGTAAAGTACCTCTTGTAATTGTTATCATTTGAGTACAATCGCAAAGGGAGGATGAAATGATGCGCCTTTTAAGCATGGTTGTTCTCAGATATTTGTCAATTTAATTTAATTTTATGTGAGTTCATTTGGGTTCTAGTTGTTCGAACATGAGATATATTACCTAGTCACCCCCTTTTTTCGTGACTTCAAAATCTTTAGGTAATTCAATTTAAAAAAAGGCATAGGGTCAAAAAAAGTTGTCTACTTTATCAAATTAACCTTTTTATTCCCTTGAAGTCTGAGTAATCTAAACTAAACTGTGCTTAATATTGAACTGCATTTCAATGTATAAGTCTCATTGCATATTATTTTTTGAGGTTTACGATATCAGAGGTCAGATCGAAGCTTGGTTATCTATATAAATAAGAATTTGTTTGCCAGCTTGGAATACGTTGCAGTGCGTTTCACGATTTTTCATGTAAACATTGTAGTTATATATGCGTTACGCTATTAGTTTCAATTAGCTAGTATTTATCAGATTTAGAACAGAATATGTTGCCATTGAACTGAACCGAACACCATTTGAACCCCCGATTTTCGTGAGATTTTCATTGCATTCATTATTTAGGGTTTTCTAAGTTTGGGTATCATATTGACCACGATTTAAAACCCCGCTGTTAGGGTTTTTTTTTTATCAAACTCGTTATTCAATGATTCATGAAATATCGTTATAATGACTTCTTTTTCCGAAGTAGTCCATTGTATTGCTGTATTTTAGTGTAAGAACTTGAAAAAGGCAACACAGGGCAAATAAATAAAATAAAAATAAAACAAATAAATAAAGTTAAATATTCATTATACTTTACACGTCTGACTGTACTGGCTGTTTCTTGATTTATGTGATCCATCTTCTTCGACTGCACTTTATTTGCGATGAGTCACGCAAGGGAAATTCTGCAATCTGCAGATGTCTACCTGTAGTCTACTGGAAAGATTTTATGTGCCCCTAAAAGTTCGTATTGATAAGGACCACTATATAAATCTAGTCTACTACTGCCTTCTATCCATCGTCTTATTATCCACCTTTTCATTTTGCAAACGTTTTGCCCACTAAGCAAAACTATTTTACAATCCCACATCATCCTTATTCATTCATGCTACTTATGTAAATTGTATTTTATACACATGTGTATAATCTTCACCCTACACTAATATGTCATCATCCGGGAAATTGAACTCAATTTATACCGAGTCTTTCGACCCGAATCCGTGAGATATATTAGTTTGCTCTTGCAGATGAATCAAAGAGAAGTTAGGGACTATGTGTACATCAAGCAGCGCAAATACACTTATTCACTGGTATTATATACTTTCTGTTGAGATTGGTATTGGTTCTTGATCGCACTGCTCTATGCAGCTGTGCACAGCACAGCAAAAGTTGAAACTTTATCATCAAGTGCAAGATTCAATTTTCTGAAATGCACTTTGAAATATCCTTCGATGGCTCATTGTTTCAAGTGTTATCCCTTGGGATTCATTCCTTACTGCTCTTCTTTTTTGTTTGCGCATTCTAATCCTTAAGCATTTTCAATTGTGACGAGATGTGTGTATATGCGAGGGTGGATTGAAGGACTTAGGAGCACAGATGAAAAGTATTATACAGAGTTAGTTAGGATTTTCTACTTAAAAAAATTCGAATTCAATGTTTTCAGGGTGATACTCTACGTGCATGTGCGTACATAAATTAATAAAAAAAACTTATAAAATCGATTGTAGTTGGGACTAGAGAGCGTGATAGATGGAGTCTGTCATGCACAGTTTTAATGTTTTCAAAACATGGTGCAAAATATTTGTAGACTGATTTTCAAAGAGCTTTGAAATACTTATGATGCGTTATATTCATCATAAATGAAAGTTGCCGTTGCAATAAAATTTTAGATGGCAGTACAGCTGGAATCTAGGGAAGTAGGAAGTGGATTTGATGAGCCTAGCAATAAATGGTGAGAAAAAAGGTTATTTTTACCTATGATGAAAAATTACCGCCTATCAGGACTTACGTTTTGAAATAACTATATCTTAGGCAACCAATGCTAGTAGAATCGAATAGTTCTTGATTGGGTGTAATAAGTTTATTCCCATTTACTTGAATAAATGTAATACTTATTCTGGGACAGTTTGTAATAATTTCTTATAGATGTTTCAGTGTCTCACACCATCGCTTATATACCAAAAATTTGTCTTCACCAAAAATCATGAAAATAATATTCAAACAGGTCAACAACTTATGATGCGAAGTAAATCATTATTTTGAAAAATGGTCCTGTCACCAAAGGAGATCATTATCGGGAAATTATCACAGAGTTTTGATTCTAATTCTGGCTGATAGTGTCATGCACAAAATATTTTAGTTTCGACAGTATAGTATAGCCGGCGGTACAGCTAATATAGCGAAATAATTTTATTGTGGCTTTGTTCTTGGCTCAAATTTAACCGATTCCCAAAAAAAACGAGTGGTGGGTGCACGACTGGGTCGTACGCAACTTTCTCTTTCAGAGCGAGTTGGGTGTTAGATCAAATAGTACGCATTTTGATTATTAATGCTTAAAATGATATGAATAATGTTGAAATGTGATTATAACGGGTGTTTTTTTAAGAGGTTTAGAACTTTAAAAAAAAAAAAAAAAAATTCGAAAAAATGAATAAAATATTTATTTGAATCGATAGTCTGAACCTTGCAATTTAATGTTTAAAGATAATTTCAAGCAAATGTTGACCGCGGCTGCGTCTCAGGTAGCCCATCCGCTGAGTCCAATTTTGGCATACTCTTTCACACATATCGGCCGGTATCTCACGAATGAATGCATGGATGTTGGCTTCCAGTGCGTCAATCGAAGCGGGCTTGTCCCTACAGACATTAGCCTTGACATACCCCCACAAAAAATAATCTAATGGTGTCAAATCGCACAATCTAGGCGGCCAATTGACCGGCCCGAAACGTGAAATTAACTGTTCACCAAACTCGCCTCGCAATTGCGCCATTGTTTCGCGTGCTGTGTGGCATGTGGCACCGTCTTGTTGAAACCACATATCATGCAAGTCAAGAACTTCCATTTCGGGCAAAAAAAAGTTTGTTATCATCGCTCGGTAGCGTTCACCATTGACAGTAACGCTGCGATTCGCATCATCTTTGAAGAAATATGGCCCAATAATGCCGCCGGCCCATAAACCGCACCAAACAGTGGCTTTTTCGGGATGCATTGGTAGCTGTTGCAATGCTTCTGGCTGATCTTCACTCCAAATGCGGCAATTTTGCTTATTTACGTACCCATTCAACCAAAAATGAGCCTCATCGCTGAACACAATTTTTCGATAAAAAAGCGGATCCTCGTCAGCTTTCCAAGAGCCCATTCACCAAAAATTCGGCGTTGTGGTAGGTCGGCTGGCTTTAGTTCTTGCACCAGCTGTATCTTAAAAGGCTTTACGCCCAAATCCTTCCGCAAAATTTTCCACGTAGTGCTGTAACAAAGGCCTAACTGCTGGGAACGGCGCCGAATCGACATTTCGCGGTCTTCTGTCACACTAGCTGATACGGCCGCAATATTTTCTTCAATACGCACAGTACGTAAACGTGTTGGTGGTTTAATGTCCAACAAAGTAAATTTGGTGCGAAATTTGGTCACAATCTTCCGAATAGACTGCTCAGAAGGTCGAGAATGCCGATCATAAAATGGAAGCAGCGCGCGATGAACATTTCGAACCGAGCACGAATTTTGATAGTAAAATTCAATAATTTGCAAGCGTTGTTCATTTGTAAGACGATCCATGGTTAAATTGCAAACCAAACTGAAGCTGTTTGACAGTGACACAACGTACTAAACACACGTCAGCTGTCAAAACTAGTGTTGCCAAAACCAAACCAGCTAAAAAATCACCCGTTACGAACGTTTACTACGAAATTTGAAGGAATCGGTGTCTATGGGAATAATAATGATTTTTTGTTGTTGGACCAAACTGAAAATTCCGTTTAAAGATAGTTGGGCTAAAACTAATTATGTGGCATTGCTTCAAGCTGTAATAGTAGTATATATATTAAATTTCATTCAATTTGACATAATAGTTTGCGAGATATTATCAATTACTGGGAATGCAGTTTTGTTGGAACTAATATGGTTATAGTATATATAAAGTTTATTCAAAATCGTTGGAGCCGTTTTCGAGAAAATTGAGGTTATGTGTAATTTTTATATGGCAGGTACCCTTATTAACATGGCTAAAAACAAACAAAAAAAAAATGGCCTAGAATTATGACTAAAAGAAGCTTGGATACGAAGTTTGAAGAAAATCGGTCTAGCCGTTTAGGCTGGGGAGACCATCACGGACAGACGGACCGGCGGACCGACGGACCGACGGACCGACGGACGGAATTCAAAAACCACTTTTTTAGGCTCCGCTATCATCGTAATTTTAGAATCAATCAAAATCTCGAGGTCGAAAATTTTCACGAAAACAATATCTTTCTCTTTGTATGAGAAAGTTAAAAAGAAAAAAGTGTATGCCTGAAAACTACAGACCAATTGGTTCTCTCACCCTTCACCTATTTCGTCTGCACCCTAACGGGAACAACCGATAATTGCATTTTAACTTTTGCAGATGAATGTACTCTGACTACGACTAACATAAGTGACAATAGATAAAATTCATTCGAAAATAAAAAAAATAGTTAAAATATCTTCAACGCTTATAATGTTCAGTGTTATCTATGCTGAACTGATCACAAATCTATATTTTTATGGGTAGAATATCTATATTTGCATCGGCATACACTGAAAAAACATTAAATGTTCGTGCTCAGAGCTTTCCAATAAAGTAGGACTTAGAAGCTTACTCCTTTGATCGATAGCCTTCTTCTTACTGTTCGTTTTTTGTTAAAAAAACTTAAATAGTTTCACAACATAAATGGTATTGCAGTATGGTGGAGAAATTTGAGTTCACTGGTTCAGTTAACGATAAACCAACACTTGTACGACGACGAAGCTCAAGATCTGCAGAAAACATCACCGCTGTCCGTGGGAGAGTGTACAGGAGAATCCGAGGCAGTCGACTTCGCTCATAAGAACTCGGCCTTTCGCAGATCATAGCCTGAAAATTCTTATTTCAAAATTCAACTGACCCCGGAGCGGAAGGTATACGCCCATTGACAACGACTTGTGTTTGCTGAATGGGTTCTGTAGCAGTTGGAAACTGACACTAATTTTCATCGAAAACTCATTTTCACCGATGAAGCCTATTTATTGATGTATGCGAGTATGTCAACAAACAAAACAGTGAGACCCGCCAAATTAGAGACTCACAGAACTGGGCATCATTGTTGACATAGTAAAACAGGGTACGGGGACAAATAATGACGGCAACATATCCAGGAATACAGCATTTTTAATTCGAGTAAATGCAGCTGAATTGCTACGAATGATAATGTGATGCTTCGTATCCTCAGATCCAATAATAACTTGCTTAAGGCCAAAGGGAAAAACGGAAATACCTACTGCCAGGCAGCGCATACGCCAGACCTCATTTTAGCATTATAAAATAAATATCTACTACTAATTTGTTTACACTTGTTTTTACCACCTAGATCGTGCAATTTGACGCCGTTATACCTTTCTTGTGCGGTTCTCTGAAGTCGCAGGTCTATGCGAATAAGCCACAAATCATAGCGACCCTCAAAGCAAATATCACACATACCATCCGTCAAATTCAGCCTGATTTATGCGACAGAGTCAGAGAAGCCGCGGTGGACATTTGAACGATGTTATATACCATAAATAATGGCATACATAGGCCTTTGAGATTAATAAAAAATGTCGATGATATCTCACACACACTTTAATTTATTTAAATTTTAAATATGAAGCGCTTAATGAAAGACCCTTTAAATGTATATAAGTATAAAGCAGGAACTTATTTTCTCTAGAAAATCATAGACTCTGAATTAAAATGACTGTCAGATTATATTAAGTCATGCTTACATGCGTTGATGATTTGAATACAGCATACTTGAGCCTACTCAATCCATTTATTTATATTTATTTATATAACACATTTTTAGTCAAATAACTTGATCAAACAACAGCACCATGTTTTCACGAAAAACGGATGTAGAAATGTAGCAAATGGCTTAAGTAATCTGTATCTCACATTGTGTCTATGCGTTTTATCGGACGTACGCTAAATGCCATTAGAACTTTTCTGACGGTTTTGAGATTCATTGACTCAGTTTTATTTGAGCGTCAAAACAAAGTGCAAGCAAGAGAAAGTCGAAAACGCAAGATAATCGGCTAAAAATGTGACTTTGTTGTTGTAATACTGTAACAGCCAATCACGCTCAGTTTTGGTTTCGTAGAATCCGTTCCAGTAATTTCAATGTCAAAGATGCAATACGCTCTGGAAGACCTATTGTCAAAAAGGTCCAAAAAATAATGAAAATCGTCGAGTCTGACCGTCATGTAAGCACTTGATCGATTGTCCACAAGCTGAACATTTCAAAAAAAACCGTTTGGAACCATTTGAATAAGACTGTATATAAAGAGAAAGTCTATATATGTGCGATGGTTAACACGAGTTACCGCAAAAAACCTCAATGGCCGAATTTCCGGTTGCGAATCGCTATTGAATCAAAATGGTGGATAATAATGAACGGTGGCTGACTGATGGTAACCACAAGAGAAAAGTTTTGCGATCGAATTGCGAAGAGTCTGCGCTTACGGTGACCCGAATCGTTTATTATGAGCTGATCTCCTACGCCAAAACTCCTTACTGTACTGTCCATAATGAGACAGGAATGAGGAATTAATGCAATATCCCAGAAGCATCCAGCATCGGGCAATGCGAGAAGATTTGTATTCCATCAACACAACGCCAGGCCACATACATCTATAGTGACTCGCCAGTTGGAAAATTCTTATGTAACCGCCTTATATTTCGGACCAAGCACCAAATAATTACCACCTGCTGTTGTGCATGATTATTTTGCTGGTGAAAAATGACTAGTTGTTTTGCCAATCAGGACCTTTACCTTTAAAATGGCAACAAAATGGTGCACATTTGACATAAATCTGATCATTCTAACTATGCTTGATAATATAGCTATATAGCCACGTTTCGTCTCTTAAATCAAAATGACCGTGTTTACAAACTCATTTTGTTAAATGCCTGTTTTTAAGCGCACAGTAAAATTTACAAAGTAATTCCTTATCCACACAACACGAATAAGGAATATATTGACTTGTTTAATATAATTTTGTATGACTACAATCTACCGAAATTCAAAATGAACGCACACCATTACCTCTTATCCCACCTACTCCCAATTTCTAAGTATCGTCAAAATCATTTGCCATCGTTTCATCACTGAATTTTATAACCTTCACGAGCGTATAGTATATTAGTATAAAATCATAAGTTTATTGATATATCGTTTCAATAAAGTACGTCTACATAAAAATTAAGCACACGGCTTTGCTTGGCCTTCCTTGGAGTCTAAAAATAAGTATCGAATCGAAGGTCGAAAGTATCGTGACGATGAAAAGTTTTCTGTCAATTCTGTGCCTCGAATTTATATTCCGGATTATCACTAACATTTCATCAGATGCATACGTCTTTTCAATTTACCTTTTCAAATATGACGTCGTTACATTCTTCCACTTAAGCCTATCTGCCTACCTTCTAAAAGCCTCTGAAATGTGCCACGTAAAATCAGGTAATCATTGTGTATCTGCGGATGTTCCACTATTTTCCGATTGTTGAGGCATAAGAATCCTACAACAAGAACATCCCCATGATATCCCGCCTTATTGTCACCATGTTACCTACTCTCACCAAAAAAGTTGTACCTTGTAGCCGCAGTTGTCACACCTATAGCATTCAATTCGAGCCATTGATGCGGAATTATATGAAAAATTAATGACAAGCTTCGGGACTCATGTGCAGACGACACAATGCCTCCTCGAAGTTCCATTGCCAAAACCGTTTTGAAATGAAATAACTGTACATGTGAATAGGATATACATGTAGTTATATATGAGGATAAAAAGATAGCATCTTGTATGCGGCAGGTGTTGACATCACAGATGAGGCGAAATCTCATTGTATCCTTTCTGAATCTGAGGTAGTGTGCCTACAATACAACACCACAACTTGTCCCGATTGTGATAATCAGATGAGGAACGAAAAATATCTACGAACTCTCCATGTGTGATGACGTGCCTTGAAGCAAGGATTGGAGTGGGAAAAACTCATTTAAATTTCCTCCTTGTTCGGAATATGGGATTTGGTTTTTTTCTGGATTGTCATTGCGGCATAGTATATTATCCCTTGGCTGCGAGTATTGCTTGTAATATTGCGCCTTCTGGGGGTGTTCGCATCCATCTCAATTGAAGGTGTACCATGCGTTGCTCCCTTCAACACCTGACGAACATTTCCACTGATACGTAAATGGTATAATGTGGAGGCCTTGGGGTTTTATTTTTTTTGTTGATTGAAACTTTGGATGATGATATTTACGTGATTTAATAAGAAGTCAGAAGAACGTAGGAGCAGGTTAGAGTAATGTCCCCCAGAGATTAGCTAACACGAGAAAAGATTTATTTCGCTTTCATGATGAGAATGTGGAGTTTAATTTGATGTTGTTTTCTTTTATGGAATGTGAATTACTCAACCAATTTAAGGTAAAAAATATTGCTTGGAATTTTTGTTGTGTTCCTTCGTGAGGCCTTGTATAGTCAGAATATTACATTTTACCGTCGTAAAAATAAATTTTGTCCGGCTGTAATGAAAACGTTTTTTTCTATTCTAAGGTTATATAGTTTTGTGAACCTTTGGAGGCTAATATTTTTTTTCTTCCTAATACAATTTTATTTTTAAAATTTAGTGTACAGTTTGGGAGCATCTTCTTTTTCAAATGATATGCGAGGTTTCACCTATCTGATGCCTTTCAACCTTCTCGTGGAAGCTGCTGAGTGCCTGAACTTTGTCCCTAGGTAGGGTTTCAATCCCTGTAGATATGAATTCTGCCCCGAAGCGAAAGAATTCGCAAGATTTTTGAGAAAATCAGTTGAGTTTGAATTTAAACGAGACGATGTTCGAAATTTTGTAAGTCCAGCTCTAATTTGCTCCGGCAACAGACTTTTTACCAACAACATCGCAAAGAATCGTCAACATTTTGCTCGAAATAGCTTTAGTTGGAAGGGATATGTTAACTGTTGTTTGAGTTACAGCTCACAAAAAAAATACAAATAAGGTCTTGACAACTGATACTACTCGAATGATTTGTTGTTATCGGGTTGTTGACGGTCAGATAATGCGTCAAGGTCGAATAGGTAAGTGAGGGCCTAGCAATATCCTCTACACGTTTTTAGTTCTTCATAAAGGAAGGAAGTGTGTTATTTAAGATCTCAAATGTTACATTACCTAGCTTTTTGTTACTGCCGTATATTTTGCAAAAATCTGTGAAACATCTAAGAAGAACCAGTCCCACACCCTACATTCCTCTCCAATTAGATCGTTCTTTGCCTAGGTGCAACATGTTGCCGTCTATAATTTGATTGAGGTTGGTTTCTACTTATGCGCGGCACAGCTTCTGCAATTTGGCTGAAAATCGTAAACTATACATGCCATGCTCCCATGGGTTGTCAGTGGTGGTACTAATCTGGGGTTATTTTGTGGTGATTTAGCTGTCTGAAAAAATTTGTCTCTATCTCGAATCATTCAATAACCGAACGATCTACAATAAGGATATTAGCTTTGTTTACCGTGGGTCAGCGGAAGTGTGAGATGTGTGATTTTTGTTCTCTATAATCTCATTCTGTTCTTCTATTATTTCGACCTTGTTATGATTGGATCGGATCAACAACGCAAGATGTATCAAAAGTGGTACCTTGCTCTTAAGTCGTTTTCGAAAATTTGCTGATAAGCTATCTCAAGCAAAAGTTGTCACGGTAGTGATCAACTTATCATCCTTTTTTTCTAAAAATATCTTTTTAGTCTTTTACATGGCGCACCATCTTTTATGTCGGTAGCGAATTAATGACAATCGTTGACATTTATGAACCGATTGACTTGAGTAGACATGTATTAGACATTTTTATCCATAAATCACTTCACACCGAAATAATGGGCCGAAATAGTTTCACTGATATTTGAAAAAAATTGTTTATTTAAGTTAACTCAATCTGGCCAACCATCATTGGGTCATTTTTCTTCAGAGAACGCAAAACAGTCGATAGGAATCGATATCGGTGGATGTTGGCTGAATTTGTCTGCCGATTTGGTGATATTGACTGCCAAATATTGTCCGCTGAGCTTTACTAATTTTTATTAAAATCCTACACCAAAAAAATACACAATGTACTTACCCTCTCTAAAAATGTACAAAACTCAACCTTTCACCCTTCAATTCAACTCAAATTATACGCGACTTAAAATTTAATTAAAAAATCTCTGAAACCGTACAAACAGTGTACAATATCTGCCAATCCAAATGAAGTGACTCATTAAATGCGAATAATATCCTATAAACCATAACAAGGACAACAACATCAAAAATTCCAAATCCGGGTACTAACACTCTGATGGCGCACATTTAATCATAAAACTAGCAAATTTATGATATAGCTGTGACATAAAAGAAACCCAGCAAACATCGCACCACACCTACAGCTACGTTCTACAACTACAGTCTACAGACCGCTTCAGTAGAGCGGGAGAATAATTAAAATTTAATTTTATTTGCTGTTGAGTAATTAGACGTTATGTGGTTTGCGTTTGAAACACTCCCGGTCCCGACATGCCGCACAAAGTTGCGTCGTGGTTGTTGTCTTCGTTGGTTGCAATGACGTTTACCATAGATGAATTACGAGTAAAAGGAAATAAGAACGCATTTTTATGTAGGAACCAATTTGTGAGATTTTTTAATGACATGATTGACTGCAGAAATGTGTCCAAAAATGGTTGGAATTATGGAAGAATTATTTAGATACTTTTGGTTCCGATGGCATTTAAAAAAACAAGAACTTGCGTGCTTAATTATAAATATCATAGCATATATATTAGCTATATATATTATATATATATTAAAATTATTTATAAAGTATAAGTATCTAAAATATAATAAGCGTTATTTTTCGTTGTGCTTCGACACGTTCATAAAGGTTCAGATTTCTGAGTAAATCTATTTACGTTTTACGTCGTGGTATGTGAAGGTCTTGGCTCAATCCTTTCCAACTGGAAAATAATAAAACATTATGCAGTCCAACATGTCTCCATTGATTAAGTTGCCTTCTTAATTGCTAATTAATTATAGAACAAAATTAATATTTGTATTCGTATAAGAGCTACAAGCTCCTATGAGGACCACATAAGGCAAAAAAAGCACAAATAACTATCGCAGTAGTTTCATTCTTCCGAAACCATACCATAAGGACAAGAATACGATAAAGGATTGGATTGGAAAAAAAATTAGCGGGGCTGCGCTGGTGGTATTGTTTGACAGTTTTTTACTTTTTTTGGAGTGCGCATGATTGGTAGTACAATGATAAAATCGTATTAGCAGGTGAGGAAAGAGAAAATCTTTACCAGAATTATTGAAAAAAAAAACCTACAAAAATAGCGTCTGGCAATGGAATTAGTCTAATTGACTTAGATGCTAAACAAAATGCAACTTTAGCAACCATACCGTTTCCTCACATAGATCCATAAGAGGTACTGACATTGCGGTTTACAAGAGGCACACATCCATTGTTTTAGGTGTCTTAACATTCCGAGGGGTTAACATCTATTCAACAAATTATTAGATCAGTCGATCGAAGACATAGAGAGTTGCCACACGTAAGGCGATGTGACACAAGGCCATATGTAAAAACTCGCACTCGGATGTATGCTTTTGGGATGGCTGCGATATTGGATGTATGCAAAAATGGCTAAAAATCCATTTGAAAGTGACTCAAATTTGGATGTAAGCATTTGGGAGGGTGCGAAATTGTATGTATGCAAAAATGGCTAAAAATCCATATGAAAGTTCCATAAAGCCATACTCCGAAATATGGCCTTATGTCACGGCACCCTGCACTCCATGAAAGATATTCGTAAGTCAAAGCCGGGGATGCAAGCCACAAACAGAATTCTGTCGAGATGAACAAGCAAACATTTTAGTTGACATAGAACTAAAAAAAAAAAAAAAAGAACTAGGAAAGTGATATCTTAACATACGCTTTAAACAGCTGCCTGCAGAGCTACATAAAGCAGGTGGAGAAAAAAAATTTTTGACGGAGAATTGAACACAGGACAATTGGTAATCAGTTCGGAAATGTTACTTGTAACAACATTTCCGAACTGATTACCAACTGTCCTGTGTTCAATTCTCCGTCAAAATTTGTTTTTTCTGGCTCTCACCTCACAATGATCTGACAAATCATCCAAGTAGTATAAATTGTCAAGAAAAATCACTAGTTTTGTGGCATTTAGATAGCATATCTAATCATATTTAGAGCAGCAACGACTTATGATCGATTCACACGATATACTCCTTTTGATAATAGTAGAACATGCTTACATCGTACTTGCATGATGACAAAGGACTTTTTCAATGAAAATCTCGCCAAAAATTATAGTCGGCATGAAAATATTACATTTGATGAGCAACTATTTCCATATCATGGAAAAGCTAAATTTAAGCTTAATTTAATATGTACCATCGGAACCAGCAAAATACAGTAAAAAAGTTTTTTTGGTCTCAATATGCAGCTACGTGTTAACAAAATATCAAAAGAGATTCCTAAAGCTCATAGATTATGATCATAACATTTTTAAGCCCTGAAGTCAAAATCGTCCAACGACGATGACTTCGTCTGATAGATGTCGAGTTTATATCCACTTACGATTGCCTTTTAAGTATTGAAACAGTATAGAATGTTGATTAACACATTAAGAACATTTTTGATGTAATATGACTTAACCTCACTTCCCTAAATTTAAATCACTTTTTCAATTACCAATTTCCTTGGGATCATTTTATTGGGTTAACAACATGTATCTACAATTGTTACTGGCTCTTTTGTTGGCTTGATCTATATTTCTACTATGGCCAGTATGTGAGCGGTCTTCGCTTTCGAGATGTTAATGCACATAGTTGTCCTAAATGTTATTGCATTCCATGCCCGAGCACCTAACTGTTGCAACACTAGAGTCAGGGTTAATCTTCATGAAAATCTGAATAGGAAACTTGTAAACAACTGATTTTTTTTTTGCTTTTCATCCTTTCTATGCCTATCTACCAAACTCTAAAACATAGATGCATCTGCTTGTCGATTCTAATAGCATGATATATGTTAACTCGTGAAGTGCCTGGCCTTGCTAAACACCTAGTAACGTGTTACTAGGTAAAAATAAAAATATCGAACTCTATTTTTATTTAACGAAACTCATCCTGTAGGACAAATACAAGTATCATATCCGCAATGGATACCCGCTCGTGCTTGTAGTTTTAATTAAAGTCCAATATTAATAAATACAAGGACTCTCTTGGATTTCTGCCTCTTTAACGCAATGTATCTATTTTAATTAATGTATCCCACAACAATTTTTATAATTAAACCACAATTTAAGAGATGCACTTGTAAAAATGCATAAGGATCATAATTAGTTTTTTTTTTAATTCTCAATTTAACGATACACTTTGAGGGTCTCTTTCATTGACAGGAGAACCCACCTATCATGAACCTAGGTCGAATGATGGATTCACCACTCATGTTCCACCATAAATAACACCACCCAAACATGTTATCAATCCTCCTTTGTGCGACTAAAAGTGCATGAACATGACTCACTCACTGAATACCTTCATCGACGTAGTCGTTTTCGTCGTCCTCGTCGTTGTGGGATACACAAAATATGTATCAAGGCTTTATTTCTCCGTGAATATGTTCGAAGTATATTCGACTGGGCTAGCTGAATAGGTTTAGTTTCAGGAGACGACACAGTGTCGACCTCATGGTAAGAAGAAGCAGGTGAAAGAACCTCGTTATATGGAGGGAAATTCAAGCGTAAATAATTCCAACTTTCCATATCCTTATGACAGGGTTCCCACACCCAGTACCCACATATATTCGTTTTATTTTTACTTTCCCTCTCGGGTTCTTATGTGTAAGTATTGTGCACACGTGTACTCATATAAGATGAGTGATGCACTGTGTGAAAGGCTTCTCTGTGTACCTTGGAGCATTCAAAGGGTAACGCTACAGTTTTTTTTATTTTGTAATATTTTAAATATTTCAAGTGGTTGTGGGCGGAAAATATGGGTGGCAAGATAAGTGAATCTACACATGGCTGTGCATACTTCTAGCGCATGCAGACATATATGATTAAACATTTTTGTGTAGGCAGTTTTGCATTTTATTGCATTTTAAATATTTAAACTATGGGTGTAATAAAAAATATTTTAATATGATTTTTATTTTATTTCTCGTTTCAGTCACAGAAAAAGAAATCAGACAATGGTAAGTGGTTTTGTTTTTTTTGGGTCAAATTGTATACTCTTACTATTTAGCCCGGTCCTACGCTAACTGCCTTCGAGCACTTCAAGTTGGATTAGGTCGGTTTGTTTTTTATTTCACATTTTTGCCATTCGACATTACCTACTGTTGGAAATATTATTAGAGATTTTTGTGCTCGAGATGTTTGTTTTCTAGATATTGTGGTAAAACCAAAACCACATTATGATAGGGTGATTGGTTTCGGTAGTTCTCTTATTATGGCAGAAGTAATTTAGGTTAGGTTAGAATGGCTGCCAGCGATTCGCCAGCACACCTAGATCAGTTTTGGGTCCATTCTGATACCACGTGGATCTTGTGCATTCTTCTTGTTGCCTGTAGAAAACCAATCTGAGCTAATAATGAAACGGAGGGGACTTCTCGCTTTCGTGTTCCAAGATGAAGCATTCTTTTGTTTGATAGAGCTGGGCAGTTGATAAAACATTGTTTTTTCATCTTCTTCGTCCAGCAGCTCATGTAAAAGTCGTTTGAATGAAGGCCTAGCCTTTCTACATGCCTACCTATTAGACAGTGTCCAGTTACAATGATGAGACCTATGAGACCTATGATGGAGCTAATGTATGGTATATTGAGCAAGATCTGTGCCTTGGATCTTCTTTTATCGAGCTTTGTCCAAATTTGTTTGGTTATTTGACAAGACTCCATCTGATATTTGATTTGATGTTAGCATGCTGCGCTAGTAAGCTTTTGCATGTAGCGATATGAATTTCTAGTGCATCCGTGTCGTCGGGTACGACTATGGTAATTTAGTTCAATGTCTGGCGAGTTCATTAGCGTTACAGTTTCCTGGAATGTCACTATGCCCAGGCATCCAGTAGAGGTGAATGTTTAACTGATCTGCCATCTCTTGAAGAGATGAACAGCAGTCTAGAGAGTCTATCCGAGAAGATGCTAACATTACATACCTTTTCAGCCAAAGTATAGCTTCTTTGATCGCCATGAGCACCGCCTAGAACACGCTGCTTATTTCCATTTCTGTGGCTGGCTTATTTCCATTTCGAAAAGGAAATAAGCCCCGTGGGGGCTATTTTTGGGAATTAAGTCCCATGGGGCTTATTTTCGCAGGGGTTATTACACTGCACCACCCTCAGCATCACTAGACAATAGACATTCATTTTCACTTTCTACCCCATGATATTTTTGGCACGCAAATGGAAGCTAACTCAGCCATCGGACTAAAATTCATCCATTTATACCGATGAATCCAAAACAAACCTCAACCTATCATTCTGTCTTCCTGTCCTGGCTTGGCTTGTTCTGTTCTAACGTTCAAATAGAGACATAAAATGACTTTCCATGCCTTCTACAAATGTGTGCAAGATGTGGATATAAACTCGCTAGTTCTGGCCTTTCGTTCAAATAGACTTAAGAGGCTAACTCCGCCACATAATTTTGATTGGTTTACGATGGGCCTTTTCAGTTTGTACTGCTATAATACATTTGCCGCAGATTGACTTAGTAACGAACAAACAGATACTTAGCTTTATACAGTCCGCAAATTCAACAATTCAGTCGTAATACTCACTGCGCTGTGAATACAAAATAATTTGACCTTAAAGAAATCTTCGGACATACGCTGAAATATATGGATTAGTAAGCTAAACCTAACAACTCGAATGTGGAATGGTCTTTCAAACTCTGTTGTTCTTTCCTATAATAGCTAACAGTCATTTAAAATCAATATTCATCTTTATATATCTCCTTTCTTCTTATCCTCAATTTTCTTAACGCCGGCACTGTATTCAAAATTCCTTGAATGCGAACCAAATAATACGGTTCCGAGAATAGTCGAAGTCTATCTGCATCTGTTTACTTCACAAATATCAAATCAAAATTATCAGTTGCCGCCATTTGCAAAAGTTATAGCATTGGGCCACCCTGTATAATTTGAGTTCGAGAGTAGGTTTCGTTTTCTCTACAAGTTAAAATAACTTTTTCAAATATTTCCACTTGTTCTGTTAAGCCTAACAAAGAGTTAGGATACAACATTTCATCAACCTATCGCTAATTTTAAGACCCAAAAACTGAACATTTCTTTTACATTTTCTCATCTTAAAAAAAAGATGGATTAACATGACAATTTAAATTTTCTCCAACAGGCACAAAGGTTTTCTAAAAGACTGTCCGAACGGTTTACTCACAGAACAAGTAAGTGCGAACACACCCCATGCCTGATCCCTGAAAAGTGTCAATTTGACACTTCACCTGCTGTTTGGCATTTTCCCAATTTCCCATTTATTACCTCCTCCTCCTCCAAGCTATTGTTTCATCACCATCAACAAAAATAAACAACCAATCAGTGTTTTTTTCAGCACATGCTATACACATCCTTCCCCGATCCTTGAAGCCACCAAGTGCCGACTCGTTTAACGAAAATATTTTACAAATTTTCTTTATCGCTTAACTTTTCCTCTTTCTTTTTTTCGATTTTTTTCTCATGGATGCCGAACAACTTCAATCTCATCCCGTCTATCACATCAACAAAAAAAATCCCCTGGGACTTTGTGATACCACTACAACCACCTTTTGGGAAATACTAAAACAACACGTCATGTTGTGCGTTGCTGTCGGTGTGTGGTGATGGTCCTGTTCCTGGATGATGACGACGACTCCATGGTGTTGCCGGATTTGATGTTACTCTCGTTTCCTTCACTTTTAGGGTTTTATCAAAATTTACAAACAGTTCTTCCCACAAGGAGATCCCAGCAAATTTGCGTCACTTGTGTTTAGGGTTTTTGACGAGAACAACGTAAGTATACAAGGACCGCATGAAATATAAGGTGGATGAGGGGGTATTTAAAAAACAATCACGCAGTTGCGCTTACCCGTTTGCGTAGTTTTGTAGGGCTCTATAAAGTCGGTAAGCTTATAGTTTTGTAGGCGGTTAAGAGGCTTGATGGGTTAGGGTTGGTGTGGGAACTCTTTACAAGCATAAATCTTGTGGTGTTTGAGCACCGGCAAGAGTAATTAAACGCTTTCCACTGACTTCCTTCAGACAGTGTGCCTAAATGCGAGATATATTAAAACAAGGAATTTTAAATAAGAAATCCTCCACTGCACTCTGTCGTCCTTGGTGCAAAAGTAAATGGCTCAAGCCGTTACGCGGAACAATCGCGCGGTAATTAAAAACCAACCACAAACCCCCACCGAAACAATTCTTAGCTCGCGAGTCCTTGTTATGACTGCCAAACATAATGGAAATCAAATCGATTCCTTAATGTTTCAGTAAACACACTGAAATGCCTGTTTTTTCAATGGTATTTGTGTTTATTGTCGTGTCTGCTGCCATTTATATTAACCAACAAACGACGGCTTCGTCGAAGCTGAGTCGTGGTATCGACATTAAATCAAACAAATAAACCTCTTGAATAGCCTGAAATGTAATTACCATTTGATATGCACATTATATGAGGTGTCCTCATACCACTTATCCTGGGGTAGTAGACGCATATGCGATGATGGCTGAACAGTCATTTGCTTATCTCGAATTTCACTCCTCTATTGCAAGTCATATGAGTGCTTACATTGACTGAGTTAGTACGAATTCAAAACCCCATTAGGACATATAATTGCCAGGATTCGTGTCCACACTGTTCAACTGTTTGCACTCGAAAATGCATTAGTTTTGTCAATCAGTAAAATAATGCTGAGTAAGAGTATACGATATCATTTGGCAAACAGTCACAGCGGAGTACTTGTATCTGCAGATGGATTTAATTACGAACTGACATCCTAGTCGGGGAAGACTGGCTAGGAGCTTTGTGAATTTTTAATTACTTTTAAATTTTTCATTCCAGGATGGTTCGATAGAATTTGAAGAATTCATTCGGGCGTTATCGATTACATCGAGAGGCAATCTGGACGAGAAGTTACACTGTAAGTTGAATTAATTATAATAAATTTTATTTGAAACCAGGAGAAGCCTTGAATAGTTATACAGGGTAATCAAATATGACATGAATTATAGAGTTTGATGCCATGAGGTAAGATGTGATTAGATCAAAGCTGAGGCAGACGAATTAGGACACAGATGAGATAAATTAAATTGATATCCTGTTAGGGGACACGACCGGACGATATGTGTATGTTGTTGGAGTATTTATAGACTTGTAGAAGAATGTAGTATCTATTAATTTATTTGCTGCAACTGAAGTGGAAATCATTATAAGGAGTAGTCAGGGCGTTCTGCATAAAAACCTACAATCTGCCATATTGGAGGTTGTTTTTGAAGACTATGACAATCTAATTAATTTAAAAATAAAGTCTTTAAAATAACAGGTGGATTCTATTAAGGAGGATAAAAGCTCAAGCGCGTTTAACTTTTGATTTTTCTAAATATGTATCAGGGTTAATTATTTTTGGAGGCACTCTATAATGTGGTATCAAATTTTTATATGTAAAAGGTTCCTGAAATTAACCTAGACCGATGTATGTTAACGTGCTCAAATAACTAATAACCCGGAAATTCGATTAAATGTGGATCCAAAAAGGAAATGGTAAGAGTTCCGGAAATTTGACAATAAAAACGGGAAAGAGGAAATTCAGATTAAGAATTTGTCGTTATGTGATTTAGTTAATTTTTATAAAAAAACATTCGACTTCCGGATAAATACAAATATCCATAAGCTACATATCTATTGCATTAGTGAGCAGGAATTTAAGGTATTCATAAGCCTTTGAGAGCTAGTACATTAAAAATGGAATGGGAGAAATCCCGAACATTATAATAATCTGCATGTTAGTAAAATTCCGTTGAATTATGTAGATATGCTTAAATACCTCGGGATCTTATTCAGGAATGAAGCCACAACGATGAACATAAAGGGTGTCCCATAATTCACGCAAAATGTAATTTTGATAGAAAATACAGATTTTTAATTAGAAAGCTTAATTTTGTGTATTGATTTATAGTATTCCGATTGGGGTTATGTATTTAATTGCGGATAAACGGCCGCCGCCGCTTTGCTGGCAAGTATGTGGTCTTTTATTAAATTGTCTATAGCCTCGTCTAAATGTGGCTGAATTTCATTAATACACCGCCCAATATCCTCTTTGAAGACGAAGGTGGTCTTGAGCTTGTTTTCATAGACCTTTGACTTCAAAAAACCTGAAAGAACAAATTTCAATGGCTTTAAATTTCTGATCTCAATAACGGCCAATTACACAATTAGGAAATGACTAATTGAATTGTTTCTCTGGCTGTATGGTTTGTGGCACCGTCTTGTTGAAACCACATGCTGATCACATCAATATCTTGTAATGTAGGCACTACAAACTGGGTTATAATGTCACGATAACGGACAGCATTAGTTATGACTGCCTGACCAGTCGCATTTTCGAAGAAGAGTGATCCGATAATGCCTCTAGGCCAAAATCCGCACCAAACAGTGATGCGTTGTGGATGCATTTGTTTCTCAAAAATTACTCGTGCGTTCTATGAACCAAAAATGTGACAACTTTGGTGATTCACGAAGCCGTCAAGATGAAAATGAGCTTTATCACTGAAGATGGTTTTGTTCGAAAAATCAACTTCCACTTGTTGTTGTTCCAAAATCCATTGCAGTAAGCACGAAGATTCAAGTCTTTCGTGGGAATTCGCTGAAGAGAGCTTTTCGAAATGCCCAATTCTTGACTACGGTGCCGAATTTATGTTCCTGGACCTCATTGTATGAGATATTAATTGAACCAGTCTCCCTTAATTTTTCAATTATTCTCTTCACATGACGCCCATATTTTATACGGAAATTTGCGGACTGTAGCTGTCAAACCTTCAATATTTTTTAAAATATTGCTTAACAATGAAAATGCGTTATTCATTCGTATAGCGCTCCATTTTTACTAACCCCGAACTATCAGCTAACACATTGTTATCTTTGTTTTCCCTTGCAACACAATAATATTAAATGGCGCAAAAATCAAGTTTTGCGTGAATTATGGGATACCCTTTATACTTTGGAAATACTTATAATATTGATGATAAAGCCGATGTTGTTAATGTATCAACTCCTGAAATACTCAAAGTCTGTATAAAATAAGCCCGAAATATGTTCGTTCTTCCTAATTCAAAGGTATTTTACCACATAAAGAGCAGTTTCTGTATAACTGCATTTCAGGGAAGACATGCTCTGTTAAAAGATAGGTAGATAAATATATAAAGTAGGTTCTTGCATTCTCGTTAGACCTTCTGGTGGAGATTTACTCATGTCCTCCCTTCTTCCATTGTGCGTCATTCAACAACATCCAGCCATCTTGGTGTTTTTAGAAATCTGTAAAGAAGTCAGTGGGATTTTGGAGAGTTGTAAGATATTATTGATGTACAGTTCGCTTTTTATATTGCAGATCGATGTTTTTTCAACGTTAAAAATGTATATTTTATTGAATGTTTTCTTTATGAATGATAATGTTGGTCAAGTGGGCATGGACATAGGTCCATGATGTAAAAGCGACCTCTTTTAAGCACATTTTGGATAACAATTTCGCAAACACCTGGTGTAATTTCATAATGCCCTTCTAATTTTGTCCTTAAGCATCGAGGTTGTCATTGGTTTATCGATATACACTATTCCCTTCAAGTAACTCCATAAGAAGAAATTGTATCAAATGAGGGGATAGTTTTTTCGTAAAATACGTAATGTAGCACTAGCTGTGTATGATGTAGAACCACATGCTCTGTAGGCCTAATTGATCTAATTCAGGCACAAGAAAGTTTACTAACATTTCCCAAAAGCGGTCACCAGTAACGGCTACAGCATTGCCTATGTAATGCATTGCCTGATGCTAGATATTTCATTTAATTTTTAGTCACTTGAATATAGGCATACTTTCGATAGCTGCTGGTTCAGAATGTGATTTTCTTTATTTATTTGTCAACAGCAGAAAAGTTAAGTCTTCTGGGGGTTGATTTTTGTGTCCATGATCAATGTTGTAATAGATTTACTAACTATTCGCTTAAGGTATGCAATTACTAAAAAACACCTTTTTTTGTATTTTATTGTTAGTTAATTTACGACAAGTACTAGAGTGAGGGAAATATGACTCCTCTCTATGGTTTGTTATGTCAGTTCCGTTTTTTCTAGTATCGCAAAATGTTTCCTTGACATTTCTTTCGATATAAGCAGACTTAGTTGGTCAATCTTAGTATTTTGCAATCCCATTTTCACTGCAATTATTTAAACATTGTTGAATGTTTCTTCATTGTTTAGGCTCATCTTTATGCTTATCAGATTCATGTCCTTGAAACTTTTAATGTCAGCATTCCTACAACTCGTTGATTGTTTGCCCAGCCAATTACCATATACTATATGATAAAATGCAAAGGATATCTTATATCCTCCCAAATAATATCTAACTTTGGATCCCTCTCCCATTGTGTAGAACAATAACTCATATCGTCTGGTCAGCCTCAAAACACTCCCCCTCTTTCTATATTGTTTTCTGTGTTGTTGTTTCATTTGACTATTGTAGGGGCGTTTAGACTGTACGATGTTGACAATGATGGCTACATAACCAGAGATGAAATGTACAACATTGTGGATGCCATTTATCAAATGGTGGTAAGTAGACGGATGACATGCGAATCTCTCCAACTTTGTCCATTTTGCCTTTCATTATTTCAATATCATTACTGTCACATCATATTTATAAAAAAAATGAATGCGCTATATAACTATAACTGTAACTTTATTTCCTATTATAAATAAAACAACAAATACGAATCATCAATCAATGACTGAATCATCATCAATCAACAAAATCAAACAACTCAGGGTCAACAACCGCAAACAGAGGACGAGAATACCCCACAAAAGCGAGTGGATAAAATCTTTGATCAAATGGATAAAAATCATGATGATCGTTTGACACTGGAAGAATTTCGTGAGGGTAGTAAAGCTGATCCACGTATAGTTCAGGCGTTAAGTTTAGGTGGTGATTAACCGAAAGATACGTAGTCTAATTAAGTTCTTCTTACTAAAAAAAATACAAAAAAAAAATAAATAACTACTACTACTCCTAAAAAAAAAACTTAATACTAATTTTCACTCAACAAGAAATTAGCTTCTCTACTCATAAGATCAGAAAATCAAAAAAAAAAGTCAGGATACTAGTTCATCATTCATCAACGTTGATGAGCAGAATGAACAAGGAGATAGTGGGAACGATAGAGATCACTCCAATGGATTTACAAAGTAACTCTTGGGTAGTCAGCTATATTTTTTCTATGGAAATTTGTTTGGGAAAGGACGAAAAGGTATTTAGATTTAGATTTATATATTTTCAACGAAATTTTGAACAAAAAGATACAAAATTTCATGGTTTGTTGGCCGGGTAAAAACAAAAAGTGCGAAGGATATAATATAAATGTTCCACGGCATTTTCAAAAGAAATATAAAGTGAGACAAACAGTAAAAGTAGTAAGGATATATTGTAGGCATTTAAAGTTCAGGTCAAGGTCTTGAACCTTGCTTAGCACTTTGCATTTTTTCTTTCGTGGTTCATTAAAAATAAATTGGATTTATTGTCTTCGGATCTTACAAATTTTAGTCTACTGCGGTCGGAATAGTTCCAACCGACGCGACGTTCAAAAGCTTCTAAATATATACGTTGGGCAATGATAATATTGTTATGCCTCTAATTAATTTATAGAGTTTCGAGACAAAATTTTCTACGAATTATTTATATATATTATCTATATGTTTTATATCTATATATATATAGATATATATATATATATATATATATATATATATATATATATATATATATATATATATATATATATATATATATATATATATATATATAGATGTATGTATATGTTTTTCTTCCCTGCATGTGTACTCCCACGCATGAATGTTTGTCAGAAAAAGTTATGCCCTAGGTCTAGTTGTGCCAACAATTTTCAATTGAATTTTTTTCTGGTTCAAATCCCAAAAGTAACTATGCTGGGCATTTTTCTAACCTCCAACAAGAAACCTTGAGTATACAACTGCCACGAGAGGCTTTTCAAACTTGTCGTTCGCAAGCTGTAGATTCGCAATAAATTTAACATTGGTCACACAAAGAAATGGAGAAGCTATAATTGAGGCCCTATATAAACTCTCTCATACCTGATTTTGTATTTTTGAAATGTTCAACCGTTTGCCTTAATTTTCATGTCATGAGGTTTTTGCACCCTATGCTGAAGACAGCAACAACCTTTTTAAAGTCTACTACAGTGACATGCTCAAAGCCATGAGCATGTTGGATATTTGCCATGAGCGTCGATGACGTAGCAAAAATTAACACGTTATATGATGATGCCAAGCGTCCATGAATTTCAATAAAATTCAGACTACAAGCGGTTTAAGGCTTGCTTAAATTTGTACAATTAGATGAATGTTCTTACTAATACCATGACTTGAATCTTTTAACTAAATAGAAGCTCTATTGAAGTTCTAAAGTTCAATTACTGATTTCCAAGTCCTAGGAGATATATTGTGCTATGTCTTTAAACCATAGGTTAGAGAGGCCCAGTAGTATTGTGTGTCCATTTCCTCACCTTCTTGTTGCTACATAGTTGTCATAGATCGTTTAAATTAAGAAACAGTTTCTCATGTGGTAGCAAAGCATACTGTGGGTTGTTTATACCCACAAAAGTCGTTCGGAATTTCTATTTTCCTTGCAACATTTGGAATGTTTTAAGTTTGTTATAACGTGCCTATAGCAGTCTGGTATTTATTTTTCTCCTGATCATGTTTGGTAAGCTTAATAGACTGATATCCATGACTTGTTAAATATAACAGGGAGAATAGGTATTCCTTCATGGGAACTCGAACTTTGCATTTTCATTTTGTGCCTCAGTTTCTCGCATTATAGTTTTTAAGTTTTTGTGATGAAAATATACTGCTTTCCCATAAACAATCCAAGAAAAGGTTTTTTTATGGTTTTTCATTTTGAGCCTCCGCTTCCGCGATTGTGTGATTCAATTTTTTGGTGATTAATTACAACTTTCCCTTAAAAAATAAGAATGATTAAGCATTGTTTTGAATTTTGTGGCTATGTTTCCGAGACAAAAAAATTCCACAGTATACCAAGCTAAGCACCGTGTTAAGCAAGCGTATCTAGACAATTATTTTCAACACAAACCTGGGGCTCTCCCTTCATCGTAGACACCACATCTCCTACAAACATTTTTAACAAATTTCTAAATTTGAAAGGTAATATCGAATTAATACAAAATAAAATAAAATCCACAAAATGTTATCAACGTACATTATAAAATTATAAAATAAACGAAAACCTCGTTAATTTGTTCCCAAAATCTATAAACTGAACTCAGAAACAACATAAAATCAAAAGTTGCAACATAAAATCTACCTTAACTTAAAATCAAACTTTAAACTAAAAAAAAACAAATATTTTCATCTTAATAAAAAAAAACATTCGCGTTAAATATTATTAAAAATAATATTTAAACCAAAGTTCACAACAAAAACACCAAAACAAATATCTAACAAATAAGCGTTTTTTTTAACATAAACAAATAATAAATTAAATAAATATTACATAAAACTAATAACAATATACACAATAACATTAAATGAAAAAAAAATATTTTTAAGGCGCTGTAAATTATTAGGTACTTATAATAATCTTCGGTAGAGTTTTTATTCAATAAAATAAAAAACAAAACAAAACATAGATTTAGTCCAAACAAAAACACCTAAAAAAGCTTACTTACAAAAGGAAATAAAAATAACAGTTAAAAACATCACATTTTGTGCTTTAGGAACATTGACACAAAATAATAGGAAAATATAACAATATAAAACTTTTTCAATTCTACATTACAAAACAGAATAATTTTTCAAACTAATTTTTTAAAATTCAGTCAAAAAAAGTGTTTTCTAGCCTCTCATAGCCCGTTTGCATTTGTGTTCAGAATTTTTTTAATTTAAAAATTTTTCCTATTTCATTTTGAAAATGTTTAAATGTGTAAGTGCCATTTTCATTCATTTCTATTTATCGGATGAAGATTTCGTTAGTTATGAGTAATGGATAACAAAAACTTGCAATCACATTTCCAATGTTATAAAAGAAAAAATAATAATTAACACAGCACTTTCAATTTCTTCTTCTCACATAAATAATTTTGAAAATGATAACTGCACATTTAAATTCATAAATCGTTCTATTAAAAGTAAAATAATGTCAATTGAATGCTGCATGGTTACGAATTGAATACAATTTTTTATTATTAAATATTCCAAATTTTTAATGCAACAAATTTACCTCAGCGAATGTGAAATTTTTTTTACTATGCATGGTTAGATTTTAAAATTTATTTCATTACCTTTTTGTAAAAGATGTTTTTTTCTTTTTCACTTTGGCATGCATTTTAATTTAGCAAAATTCTTTTCAATAAACAATTTCCTTAAAAGTAAAAAATAATTACAAACAAATGGCAGCAAGACGTCACCAAGTAAACACAGTAATATCACACACTCACACTTTCTCAAACAGCAGAAAAATAAAAACATCAACTTTAAAATTTGTTTTTCTATAAAAAAAAAATACACCTCAATATTATAATGTATCATCATTCTGATTTAATTTCTTTTCTATATGTGGTTCAGCTTTATTATTATTATACCTATACATAAATATATTAAAATGATATTTGAAAAAAAAAATATACATATATGATAACCTATATAAATATTTACCTTGTATCTGTATTAAAGTTTTATTATAATTTTCAAACAATTCCAACTATATATTGCATTTGGTTGATTTCTATATATTTAAAGATCCCTTGTACTATAATATATCTCAATAATCGAGCTGCAAATTTTGTTACGCCTCTTGTCGAATTTTTTTCTATATAAATATTTGCATATAACATTTTTTTTAAATTATGATTATTATATTATTTTAAATTTTTTGAATTGTTTTGTACAATTTTTCTGTGATATGATATATAATTGCAAACAATCATTGAAAAATACTGTTCTTTAAATGATAAGAGAGTATTTCCCAGGGGAAACAAACAAAAATCCCATAAATTTGTATTTTTCTTTATTTTTGAAATAATTTTTAAATTCAAAAAATATATAACAATTTCTAAATGTATATAAATACTTAAGAGAATTAAATTTCAATACGTAAAAGATGTTCAAACAATTCAAAAAGTATCTTTTTTATTTTTTTTTTTCAAAATTTTCTATTATTTTTTTCAACGCTAAATGCTTAAGGTAATTAAAAGCACTTAATGGGTATTAAGTTTGTTGGAAGACATGGTGAACTTGAATTCTAGAGTGCTATCTATTGGTGGCGCTGTGACATAGTTGGTACTCGAAGTTGATACATTTTTGTGCATTAAGACTCTGATCTACGTTTTATGTTAATTTATATAAATAGTTTTCTTAATCTTCGGGTGGTTGTGAACTTGGACAGACCTCGACCTCTGACTCTGAATTTCCCCGTAGAAAGAAATCCAGTGATATTAAGTCTCATAACATGATAGAGTACACGAAGGTACCAGCACCATTTATAAAAAAGTAAGGCCCAAAAATGCCTCCAACCAAATATCCACACCAAACACTAACGGTTTGTCAATGCATCAATGGAACGACAATCGTATGTGGGGTGTCGGCAATTTTGACGATTACCAGGTCATCAAAGCTTCGGATTATTATGATCCAACTGTGGCAGCCAAACTTTCATTATTATTGAAGTATTGTTTATCAATGAAAACGGGGTGTTTTCTATGTCTTGCTCCAGTTTTTACTTGCATAAACTGTCAGCTGTCAAATTGATTTTTTTTGGTAACACTTTACCTCATATTTTACATTCATATTTTGCGTGACATGGCGGCTCAATCGAAGGCCTCTTTTAGACAGTGATGCAATGGTATGTCCGTTAAATTATAGTGCTGGATGTTTGGATCCGTTTGAAAACCTCTCATTTGAAAAATCACTCCATAGGAGCTGATTGGACAAGCCATTGGAGTAGGATCAGCTTTCTCGAATCTGCATTTTGGATTTGACAATTAATTGAAGGTCGAATATTGTAGAATTTGGCCAACCAAAGTCAATAATATATATTATATATTAACAGACTAAGGAGTTGACTGAAAACGTTATGAGCATCATTTAAACAATGTAACTGCAACTGAGTCCAATCCAGACTAGATTTTTCTGAATCAGAGTGTTGTTTTTCTCTTCCATGGTCTACAAGCCGAATACTCTGGGCACCATTATAACAAGCAGATAACAATTTTTATAAACATAAATTGAACCATAGTAAAATTTCTTTATATTTGTTAAAGGAGAACATTTCGAATAATAAGTCCGAGATTTTAATTATTGTTGTTTAATATTGCGTTTGTCGTATTTCAAAAGTCTTTTCTGGTTCTATAACATAATTCGGTAAATATCGCTTGACCATACCACGATGTACATTCGCGACTAACGTTGTCTTATTTTACAGGCTTAAATTATTCAATAGTTAGACATCAGTCTGATGTAAAAATTTATTAATCGCCGATAAACTATATTTATTTTATGTAAACAACAAACTTCTTTTTTTAAACTCAACTAGGCGCATATCCGTATTTGCATAAAAATTAGTCACACAGTACCTTCACTCTATCTTCCATTAAAAAATATCCCTAGTGCATTTTTGTTATAAAATAATCTGCAAAAATTTCTTCGACTCTATAATGCTGGATATTTTGCACGCCTTACTCTTAACAAAACCAACAAAAAAATTATTAAATACTTTATATAATACTTAAGATATAAAATTCGATAAAATAATTTGGAGGCCTTTTTATGTGTATAATATTTAAACAAAAAAAATCAACTTAAATGATAAATATATAAATAAAATATAAAACAGCAAACAATGCATCCATCCAACCTCCAAAGTGTTTTATTGCTCATACACTTTACATCCCCACCCGATTGCATTTGCATTGTAATATAAGTCTATTACCACACTTTCGTTTTTTTGCTATGCATCAAGACGCAAAAAATATATTTAAACACACACACTCACACACATAAAACAAAAATTCTACTACTACTTAGCTAAATGCAAGTTTTATAAAAATTTATTCACATGAATACCAAATCTTATAAAAAAAAATCATAATCTATTAGAAATCCTTATAAAAGAATTATGAAAACACAAAAAAAAACTTTATTACATTTTGCCCTGAAGCAACACCTTGAAAATAAACTAAGAAAACAAAAATTATTCAGCACTGTTATATATACCTACACAAAATGCACAAATTTTCTAAAACTTAGTACAACAACAAAACGAAGTAAATAATTTACCATAACTTCATCCATCGCTATTTAAATAAGAAAAATAAATAAATTTAAAAAAACAACTTATTCATTAAATGAACTTAGAATAAGATATCACCGCCAACCCTCACTGAAATTCTTCTACAAAAAACAACAGACATGAAAAAAGAAACATAACGCTTCTTTTTTTAATCTTTATTCGTTTGCCTAAGGTTTGACCTCTTGCAAAACTAAAAAAAAATCAATTATACATACAACTTATGTAAATATATATAAATAATAGTTTGGGAGTATTTAAAAAAAAATACTTTATTATCTATTTGAAAAAAAGTTATAAAAAAAATATTAAGAGAAAGAACTTATAATTTTTCGCTTAAAAAAAACAAACTGTTAATAAAATCGATAATTAAAAATAAAATCGAGGAAAATCCTATTTTAAGCAATATTTAAACATTAGTGATAAATTATTAATGAAAAACAAGATAACATAACAAATATTTCTTATTGTTATTTTAAAATTTCTTTAAAATAAAATAAGCGAAAAAAATCTATATAATGTAAAAAGCATTTATACATTGTAAAATAAATGAAAAACATACAAAAAATAAAATCAATAAATATAGTTTATGAATTTTTAATAAAAAGAAAATATTAAAAAGTACATACAAATTATATTAAAATGTTAATAAGAAACAAATTAAATCACATGCATTAGCATAGCGCAGAGACATATAAGCCTCATTTATTATTTTTATTTCTTAATTCAGTTTGTCCAATTGCAATAGATAAATTAAAAACAAAATCTAAACTGCAAATAGTAGATTGTTATAAATGAAAATAATATAAAAAAAAATCAGATATTATTTTAGATATGTACAGATTTAAGAAAAAATAAATAAAAATAGTAAGCATTGCTAATGCAACTTGAGTCAACGTAAAAAATGTTAAAAAAAAATTAATTTTGTGATTTTTTTATGAGAAAAGTTAACAGATATTGATGAAATAGAGTTATAAATAAAAACAAAAATAAATAATAATAATTTATTATGTATGTGTGCCGTTTATTAATTAAAAAAATTTATGAAATTTTTGTATTCTTTTTTATTTAATATTTGGAAAGGAGTGAGCTGCATACCAAAAAATATATAGTTTTTGATGGATAAAACGGGTAAGCTGTTTACGAATTGAAAAAAAGCTTATTAGCCAAAAGTAAGGTAAACTTTTTTACAATAAGAAAGTATTTTATGACCAGTCAAAACATAGTTAGGTATTTGCATAATAAGCAGAAGGAATATTGGACTTCAATTGATTCCTTCTATTTTTCATCTTAAAAGTACACTTGAAATTGCATATCAACATGCATCAACAAGTTTATCATACTTGGCGGGAAATTTCTAGGGTTTGAGTGATGAAAAATGCTTTTTCAAAAACCTATTGGCCCATAGTGAATTATTTCATAAATGATGAACAAATACTTAGTTTGTTGATTAAACCTAGAATCGAATACCAGGACCTACTGAAATATGTCTCATTTATATGGTCATCTACGATTGAACAAGAAGAATTGACAGCTGTATTGTTGAAAAAATTCAGTACAGATTATAGGTATATAATGAAAGTTTATTTTTCTGTGACCAGATGGTCAAGTTTTCAAGGTAATATTTTCAACTACCGGTGAATGGCGAATTTTCTAATAGAACATTTAACCATGAGTTCTTAAACTAATTTTTTAAATGACTACGTTGGTAAATGACCATATGAACGCAAACCTTCATGATGCCGGCTTGGAGTGATTCACGGTGGGTTTTCACAAGTTACCTGCAACAACCCCAGTCACAGCCCTAGTACCGAATGACAGGCTACTTAGCTTTCTGCGGCTCCGTCGGAAAATAATTCCTACCCTAGCTGAATCTGCCAATTACAAAGATGAAGCGTCATTAAAATTTAAAGTATAATATAATAAGGCACCTAAATCGAGCATTTTGCAATATGCAAAAATATTTGATCTTGCTTGCAAAAGGATTTGTTCAATATAAAAATGACCTGGAGTTAGAAAGACAAGCCAGGCTGGTCTGCATGAGGTAATAGGGACTATTGCGGAGTCTTCAAAGATTTAACCCGAGAATCACAAACTGCGCTATAAATTGCGAAAAAATCAATAATTTTCAAAATAAAGTTTATAATACAAAAATTGCTAGATTAGTCGCATACTTAGTTGCATTACAAATACAAAAAGAGAGGTGGGTGGTAGCACCTACGGTCATCATAGACGCTATGATGACCGTAGGTGCTACCACCCACCTAAAATATTTAAAATATTTCCACCACCCCGCGGAAAAAAACAAAATATGCATTTCATATAACATTTTAAAATAATTTCTAAAAATAATCAAACATTGTCAAAGGTTTCTCAACATGACAAGGAAAATCAACCTAATATGGAGATACAAAAGGAGGTGTCTGAACTGTAGCCGATCAGCTATAATAATGGCCAGCTCTGTGAAGAGCAATACATCAAGCAATCGGCTAATATGATGTGACAATGATGACCAATTCAACGATGTTGTTTGGCTTTATTGTTTACAACATATACTTTGTCTTTTCATTATTTAAAGCCCATTTTTAAAGCTTGCTTCTCTATTCTAGCAAACGGGCGGTCATCTCGTTGAGTACAATCAATGATGTTACTATCGTCAGTGTATGCTAGGAGTTGCATAGATTCATGGATAATGCCCCTATTGTTGGCTTCGGAGTTTTGCTATATTTTCTCAAGAAGTGTGTTAAATAAGTCACACGACAATGCATCAGGCTATCGAAATCATTTTTTTTTTATTTTTCGGTGAGGTCGTTCCTAACTCTGATGGAGCAGTGACTATTCACCACCTTCACAGATGGACAAGTTTGGCCGGTATGCCAAAACTAGTCATGGCTCTGTATAGTTTGTCTCTATAAATGTTATCAGATGCGGAATTGATATCGATTAATAAGTAATGGGTTTCGATTTGGACTTTTTCAGGATCTGACGAACTGTAAAGATTTGAAACTGGTTGTTGGTAAACGGTTTCAGGCATTAAGGCAGATAAGATCTTTAAGGATATGTTAAGCAGACTTGCCTCAGTAGTTTTCCGCAGTTTCTAGGATCTCCATTTCTTTGATCTTCCATATTATCCGTTTCGACTATGAAGAAACTACGACTTTGCATTTTTCATCTCGACAGTATTCTGTTAGGGGCTTATACACCTTGGTTTGGCGTTTGAGACATTGTAAAACTATATCAAACATCATTCCTGACACCTCTATATATCCTCGAATGAGTTTGCTTTTCTCCTATAAACCTCAATGAAAGCTCTCGTCTCCACTTGCATCTTTAACTTGTTGGTATTCTTCATCTTTGATATAAGGAATGGAGCTATTAAGAGATAACCGTTCTGAAAAAGTATGGGCGGTATCCTGCGATGGCATTTTTTGAAAATGAATTTCTTATAGTATTTCGCTTTTTTTGTGGCGTTTTGGATATTACCTTGGTTGCAACAAGGTGATAGTCCTAGTGGATGTTAGCTTCTCAAAGTATTGCCGATCATAATATTTTTTTAAATCGATTGACCATCTGTTGATCTGGAAGACGTCATTGCCCATTATAGTTCATGATGAGTGAACGCTATGCCGGGTATAGTGACATTTTCTGTAGCTGAGAAGTTATAAAGACTAAGTCCATTTCATGATGTGTTGTCCTGTAAGCTGATTGTTTCTGACAACATAGTTTAAGAAGTCATGTTTTCTTACATTGCGTTAAATTCTCCAATCACGATTTAAACATCGTAATAACTTGCTCGCCTAGGGAAGCTTAGACACAATTATTGTCAAAACGATATTTGCCACATGTTTGAGTTATATACGATCATAACTCTTATGTTTGCCAAATGCTATTTCCGCTTAAAATAGCAAGGACGCTAGGAAATGTCGCAGTTTTTTAACCTTCTTTTTGCCCGATCCATTTCATTGTATCTTCTTGATGGCAGTAAAGTCTGCTTCGTATCAGCTTGGGGCTGCTACTAGTTCTTTGGCTGTTTCTTTTAAACGTTCTAACATTCCAGGTGGTGATACGAATGCACTTGTCATATTTTTGCATTAACCCCAGAAAGATAATCTACGTCTCCCGCAAAAAAAAATTAATATTCTTTTAACTGTAAACCGCATCGGGTTGGCTGCCTTGATATACATATGATATGTGATTGTTTATATTGTTTAAAATTATATTTATTTTTAATAAATTAATTTTTTCTCTTAAAATAAAATAAATTAATAATTAAAATAATTACATAATATTATAAAAAAGTATATGGGTTTAATTTAATACACTAACAACGTGAGATACGTCTTTGGACATATGATTATCTTTAACGCCTTATAAAAACATATGAGAAGGCTAACATCCGCTGCGCGGATCGTTTAAAACCCTATTCCATCTCATCCTTAAAATTGATGTCCCCAAAATATGGGCCTTATGGCGATGAAATATAGAAAATGCACAATTCATACAATTCAGACATTTTATCAAAATATTGAATGGTTCGACAAATAACAACGTTTTTCTATTGCATATGCCTTGGGGTAGGGTATACAAATGGTTTTTCTAAGAAAACGCCCCCAAAAAGTGGGCGTGGGTTAAAATGTTCATATTAATATTATTAACGTTTTTCAATAAAAAAAATTTTTCGAATATTTGAAAATTTTACCAAAAAGGTTTTTTACTAAAAACGCCCCAAAAAGTGGGCGTGGCAAAAAACTTTATTTGGAAGAAATTTAGATATTGAGATTGTCTAAATATGCTCTTCAGATACTTTGTCAAAATTCTTAACCGTTTGACTAAAAAAAAAGATTTTTCTAAAGAGTAAAAGCGGTCCACCAATATCTACGACTCGGTTACTCGTGGCATACCGAACTGTGAAATATTTTTTTTTTAAAACTCATTCTTTTCAAATTCCTTGATATTTTTCTAACCCCAATTACCGTCGCACTTGATTTCCATTATTATACACAAAGTTGACGCAATATTTCGTCTCTCACACATTCTGCCACATGTAGCATGCTATGAGACTCCACCGTCCTTATCAGCAATGTGCATTCGCTGTCGTGTTGCTATCCTTTTTTTAGACACTCTTCGGTTGGGTGTGTTCTGGGAAATTGTTTTCCCACACTTTTCGTATGCGTTCGGATCTAAAATTAGCTGACAGGCATTGGATACACTCTCTGCCTTTCCAAAAACACACAACTGAGCAACAGATGACATTCTTTATGGTTCCACTTGCTGCATGGGCATGACACTCATGAGTGTCACACATGGCAGGGTCAAAAGGGGCGTCTACGTCTATGTATGTGTCGTGCTGTTGAAAGGAACTATACTCGTAAGGATTCAATGCATTTATGTTGAGATGGAGTTTGAGTTTTTTTTTTGAGAATAAGTGTTGTGCAATGAGGTTTTTTTGTGTGTGCGGCGCCACCTGCTTGTGTTAAAGATTCTTCCTAGCACAATAATCATAACAGTCACTTTGACGCTGTGTTTACGTGCCGTACTCGACGGGACACCAGAGTGGGGTTGAGTACAAATTAAAAGATTGATACCCAATGAATGTCTTCATTTAGGCGGGTGTAGCAATTTTCCTTCTCACATTATTTTTGATTTTCTTTTCCCGAATATTTCATTATCTAGGGTAACTGACTTGAAAATGGATTAGCTATTTGAAGCTGTCAGATTCAGAATCATTTTCGGGGTGAAAGTGAATGTGAAGGTGAAGGTAACCCTTTTTGATGGTGGCTGCGTCTTTGGAGGCCACCCCATAATAGTTCCGGTAAATTATTCTCAATGGGATTTATCTTTTAATGGCAATTAGGTATGGAAGCTTATGAGTGATTATTGTCTGCGTTCTGGGATCAAAAGGGGGGTGATGATGTTTAGTTGGCATAGGAGTGTTCGTGGGAATATTAGTATTCGGAGGGTAAATTGATGTTTTGCATAATGAAATCACTTTTCTCTTGGCGCTTATGAAACGAATTTTATAATTTATGACCGTAACATGAACAGGATGAGAGTTAGGTGGATGGGGTTTACTTTTGGTGGAAATCTCTTAAGATCGGTTCTATAATAGGACGTGTTTAATGATTAAAGTGCTAAACAGAGTTGAGTTATGAAAAGGGATGTATGGGTATAGACGACAACAATTTATGAGATTAAACTTGATGGCATAGACACTTGTATACACTCTACCTGTATTATATGCACGAATTGGTCATACTTATTTGCTGATGGGCACTTGACGTTATATTACTTTGACAAAATTGCTATCACTGGAGCAAAACCAATTCTTCTCGAGACCCCCTTATACCCAGAAATATACAATGTGTGGTTTGAAATAACAATAACATTTTTTGACCTTATAGCTTAAAAAATGAGAAATGAGCCAACAAAGATTTTTATTTTTAAAAACTTCGACGACATTGATTCTTAACAATCTTTGTTCTAACGGGATGGAAATGCGCCGAATAGATATATCGACGGCTTCGGTCGACTTATTGAAGACTGTCTTTGGCATCCGAGAGATTTTCTGTTCTGGCCCTGTCTATCATGTGGTCTGATACCAACAGACTGTTTTCTGCTTGGATATGTCAAGTCTTTGGTCTTTACTAACAAGCCGAACACTTTACGCGATTTGGAAGACAACATTTATCATGCCATCTGCGAAATACGGCCCCAATTGTGCAAAAAATAGGCCGACTATATGGAGTTTGTATAGCGGAGCTAAAGTGGTCATGGGCTCGTTAGAGCCAAAATTTGGGGAACAAAATTAAATTTAAAAAAATGTCAGTCGCTTAAGCGACAACACCTACTGTATAATGAATGTTTTATATACTTAAAGGTGGATGTAAAAATGTGCGTGGTTTAAGACCAGTAAAGTCCATATCTTCATACTTCGGCAGATCCTGGGAAACCCAACAAGTCCAAATCGAAACGACGTATTCATCGATTTCGAAGCCACATACGAACTACGAGCCATGTCTTGCTTTGGTATACCACCCAAACGCGTCTGTCTGTGCAGGATGAAGATGCAGAATTCTCGCTGCTCCATTAGGGTGGAATATGAACATTTGATCCCAAAAAAAGGATGTCACGTAACTTCTTTAATTTCAATACAGGATTGTGCAAAACTCCGGAGCCAACACCAGATGCATAATCTTCCATAAATCATATTGACACCATTGCATTAGTCGCACTCATAGCCATGTTTGATAGTATTGAAAGGGAAGCGGCAAAAATGCATTTAGCTGTAAATGGTAATAACAAATATATACTTTCAACTCGAAAGGACACACAACATCGACGAATTGGACAGAACGTCGCCATTGACATATATAATTTTGATAGTACGCGACTATGTCTCGGCGCCACAATTAACTCTGAGAAAAACATCTCGTCAGGAATTGAACGAAGAATTACTGTTGCCAACCGCTGTTTAATAGTAATCATCACTTGAACTACTAAGGTGATTCCATACAAGACTCTGATCATCTCCAGTCCTGCTCTGCGGTGCTGAAGCATGGACCGTATCAAAAGTGGATGAAGAAATCCTATGTCGTTTTGAAAGAAAATTTCATCGAAAAAATCGTTAGTCCCGTTTGCATTGACGGGCTATGGAGAAGAAGATTTAACCAAGAATAAAACAAGTTGTAAAGCGACATTCCCTTAGTCAAAAAAAACTCCGTATTGGACATGTAAGATGACTAGGTCATGTAGAGCGAATACTTCGGCTCTCAGAGTCTTCGATTCCCAGCCAGGCGTCGGAGGCAGTAGAAGAAGACACCTCCTTCTGTGGAGCGCAAAAGTAGAAACTAACCTCAACCAACTTGAAATGCGCAACTGGATGCTAATTGGAGAGGCATGTTGGTTGAGGCTCGACACATGAGTGAATCTCTCTTCAGTGAGACTCAAATTAACTCTCGTGCGTCAGTAAAACTCTGGTCCAAACGTTTATTGGTTTATTGTTTTGCTAATATGCCTACTGCAGACTTTCGGAAGAGGTGTTGCGGAATTTGAACCAGGCAGCCCGCGCTTAGTAGGTTAATAAACTAACCACTAGAGATGAATAATGAAACCTCATTATCATTTGCCCGCTTCACAAAAATAATAGGTCCCTCTGATATTGCTGAATATAGGTTCCTACGAGATCCTAACTGCAGGTCGCCTAAAACCATTCACTCACAACGATATCCTTTCTTTGGGTTAAGCCCTAAAAGTTCACAACTGATCAAATTTGCACAATACTCCTAACTGCAGGTCGCCTAAAACCATTACTCACAACGATATCCTTTCTTTAGGGTAAGCCCTAAAAGTTCACAACCGATCAAATTTACACACTATGGTAGATGCTGAAAAAAAAAACAGAAGGTCAAATTAAAACAAAGAAAGAATAAAGATGCATTTTTACGTCCTTTCTTCGATATTCCTCTTGAATAGATTGTGCAAACAAATGGATTACCTTCCGAAAAGCTGTCTAACTTCTTCCAAACGCTGACGATATTGAAATTACTGGTCGGAGTCAATGAGATGTTACCGCGTTTGCTAGCATAGAGAATGAAGTGTCAAAAATGATTTCAGCATCAAATTAGGGCAAGAGCTAGTTTTCAACAAATCACAACTTCAACAAATTGAGTAGAACCAATCAAAAGCTATAACATTGAGATAGTAAAATACTTTGTCAGGACTTGGCACCACTTTTCATTTTAGGAATGACACCTTTTCAGAAATCAAACGAAGAATTACTCCTGCCTATCGAACTAGCAAGGATCAGAAACATGGACCGAAAAATTCTTCGAAAAATATTGGGTACCATTTGCTTTGATGGACTAGTAATTTCGGGTTAGGTTGTTGAAGCAGTATTGGAAGGCATGGCTTTAATAGCGTCCCCAGGTAGAAACTGATCTCTACCAACTTATAACGCGCAACTGGATCCAGTTAGCTAGGATCTGTGCTAATTGGAGACGCACATTGACTGAATCCCAAGGTTATGCAAGACTGAAGCCCTACTTCAAAAAGTAAGTTCGATTTTTTTTAGAAGTTACAATCAGAATTAAAATAAAATAGCTAACCCTCAAACATTACTGGATCCATGTTGATTTGTAGGGTTATGCGGAGTATTTATAAAAAAATTTAATCAATGATAACTGTGGAGAAGAAAGTGAACAAGACACTATTTCTCAAGCACCAAAAACAATTTATTTTATATTTCAATAATCAAAAAAAAATTACAAATATAAATTTTATAAGATAATGAAAACATTGATATTCCAAGAGAAATGATTTCAAATCAATTAATGTCAATGGCCATAGACACTTAAATAATAAATATCTCAATATCCACGATATCTCTTGGGCGACGCAATTAAAATTTAATGTCCCCCTTATCATAACAACCGATTACAATATTGGCTCTCCAAGTACCATTGATGTTTGTTTGGATAAAGTTCGAAAATAGTCCGAAAAATGTGCAACATGTGTTCAGATAGTTTCTAAAAAAGGAACCTATCTGTCGGCTGCTGCTCATCAGCAGCGCAGTATTTGGTTTTTCATTTCTCAATTTTGATTTTTTTTATATTTGGTGTGTTTTCGACATAAACAATATTTCATGTTGTTATTGTTGCTTTTATTTTGTTCTTATTTTTAAGTACAGAACAAGAGCGCAAAGTGTCTTCCCATGATCTATTTTTAGGGCAGCGTACAGATTTTAATTTTATTTCAATTTTTGTTTTGTTCTGTTCCTCGGTAAGAGCCCTGTAGAGTGCAGTGCCCAATGTATGTATGACATATTATCGGGCGGTACTAAACAACACCAGAGCCATAGGCATGCCTTTGTAGATACATTTGGGTATTTATAGACACTTTATACGAATCGGAGATATTTACAGATACTTTGCATCCATATGTGAGTAAAACATTGGTTGGCAGTGAATTCATTAGAATTTTCCTTTTGTATCACACTTGTGGAGGCCTAAAAAAAGATTATACACCATGCATACATGAGCCATGTGGAAGGGGTGAAATTTCGAGCGCGGGAAATGAGCACAGTTTTTGAAAATTGAAAATTCGAGGACGTATAAGGAAGGAATCACTTGCTGTGCTCAGATCAGTCTGACAGTTGCCGGATCAGTGAACGGATCACAAGTGTAGGAACAAACGAATCATCAAGAGATATGTACAAGTACACAGTTAGTATGGATACATTTAGCGAAAGGATAAAGCAAAACAGTGCTGTGGATAGAACGATAACATCGGAGCAGATTTTTCAATTGTGTCGAATGTTGACGGAACAATATAAGAATGTAAGTTGTATAAAATTGTTTTCGTTTGGATGAACTGATTTTTAATGAGGATGCATTCGTTTTATAGAAATCCTTTAAAAACAATCAAATGGATAGAAGCAGTTCGAACGAGATTCAAAGTGAGGATATTAGCAGTAGTCGGTCATCGGAACAGGATTACTGTGATAGATTGTCGGTTGATTCAGAGGATCAATCGGACGACAATGCAATGGTGCTTCAAGACAACAATGCCGATTGCTTATCAGTGCCAATGTATAAATCAAAACACGCAAAAAAGGATATTTTAAACAAAATTCGCAATCAGATATTCGAGAGGAAACGTCAGAAGTTGGCCAGCATGCAGCGCAGTGTGACAGGTGTTTGGCGGCCATGGTGAAAGTGAACTTATAGTGATACACATACGATTAACTAACTCCTGTAAATTGCTACAAAGACAAAAGACATTGTATATAGTTTTTTTAAGAAAGATGTTCTTCCAAATTTTCCAAAGAAGTGTAATAATTTCTAAGAAATTTCTAGATGTAAGGTTTATAACATTTTATATTTTATTAAGTGATTTTAAAAAGAAAAAAAATTAAATGTATTGTTTTACATTTTAATTTCTTATTTAATTGCAAGGTTTTGAAGTTATTGTTATGGATATTAATTTATACAGGGTGCGCCATCTTTTATCTCTCTATGTAACCAGTGAATAACTTTGACATCAATCAACACATTGTCTTGTGTGGTCATGCTTTTTAAACGCCAATTCAGTACCATTAGCCATTGCTCATTTAAAATATACATTCATTTATGTCAATTCAACGTTCATATCGTCGAAAATATATATAGTCATAACAAACAAGCACCGTCTGACAAGAATATTCGTATTTTTGACTCGAATTTCGATGAGCACGGGTCAGTGGGAGATGGTCGACGTGCCATACATTAACGCTCAGGAACTGTTCCAGCGAACTGTTTGATGCGGTTAGAGAGAGTGTTACCAAGAACCCACATGTGTCTTATCATCGTTGCGCTTACCATTTTGGCGTCAATGAAAACATCTTGCTGATTTGCAGGGCTGACTCAAAGATTATTGGCCACCGTCCGTCAACATTTTTTGAAATACGGCCAAACACTCACTCGAATGGTTGTCACTGAACCTTATCTTTGGAAGAAAGCGAGGCCCTTTTGCGCACTCTCTGGCGCCCTTAACAAGCTAAATTTCCTTACATTTAGGGAAAGAGGGTATGGTCGTATGGAGAAATTGCATGACCAAAAAGTGACTGTTTGGGATGGCGTTTACGCCAAAATCTTCATTAGGCCACTGCTCTTCAGAGATAGCGAAATAGAGTTCAGAATTGGCTCATTTTATCTGCCTATACTACTTACTTAAGTGGCGCTACAGTCCGGAATGAACCTGGGCCTCAACCAACATGCCTCTCCAATTAGCCCGGTCCTTAGCTAACTGCCTCCAGTTGCGCACTCCAAGTTGGTTGAGGTCGGTTTCCACTTGTGCGCGCCACCTAAGGCGAGGTCTTCCTCTACTGCGTCCGACGCCTGGCTGGGAATCGAAGACTCTGCGAGCCGGAGTATTGGTGTCCATTCGTTCTACATGTCCTAGCCATCTTAAACGTCCAATGCGGAGTTTTTTGACCAGGGGCATGTCGCTGTACAGCTCGTATAGTTCTTGGTTGAATCTTCGTCTCCATAGCCCGTCAACGCAAACGGGACCGAAGATTTTTCGAAGAATTTTCCTCTCGAATCTACCAAGGATTTCTTCATCCGCTTTTGATACGGTCCATGCTTCAGCGCCGTAGAGCAGGACTGGGATGATCAGGGTCTTATATAGGGTCTCCTTAGTAGTTCGAGTGAGGGCTTTACTACTATATTGCCTTCTTAGCCCGAAGAAACAGCGGTTGGCAAGAGTAATTCTTCGTTTAATTTCTGACGAGATGTTGTTGTCAGAGCTAATAGCGGAGCCGAGGTAGACAAAGTCCCGTACTACCTCAAAGTTATATCTGTCAATGGTGACGTTCTGTCCAATTCGTCGATGTTGTGAGTCCTTTCGTGATGACAGCATATACTTAGTCTTACCCTCATTTACTGCTAAACCCATTTTCGCCGCTTCCTTCTCTATACTAGCAAACGTGGCTTTGACATCACGTTGAGTCCTACCAATGATGTCAATATCGTCAGCGTATGCTAGTAGTTGCACCGACTTTTGGAAAATTGTGCCTCTGGTGTTGGCTTTGGAGTTTTGCACAATTCTCTCAAGAATCAGATTAAAGAAGTCACATGACAGCGCATCGCCTTGCCTAAATCCTTTTTTGGTATCGAATGTGTCGGTGAGGTCGTTTCCGACCCTGATGGAGCAGCGAGAATTCTCCATCGTCATCCTACACAAACGGACGAGTTTGGGCGGTATACCAAAACTAGACATGGCTCTGTACAGTTCGTCTCTATAAATGCTGTCATATGCGGCTTTGAAATCGATGAATAGGTGGTGAGTATCGATTTGGACTTCTTGAGTTTTTTCCAGGATCTGCCGAAGTGTGAAAATTTGATCGGTTGTGGACTTTCCTGGCCTAAAACCACACTGATAAGGGCCAATCAGGTTGTTGGTAAACGGTTTCAGGCGTTCACATATTACGGCAGATAGGATCTTGTAGGCGATGTTGAGGAGACTTATGCCTCTGTAGTTGGCGCAGTTCAGAGGGTCTCCTTTTTTGTGGATCGGGCCTATAAAAGTGATAAAAATATTTGAACCGTTAGTGGTTTCAAAAAGACGGTGGGTCATACCCACTGCCTGCCTTCCAAAACTTGGCAAAAAAATCTTTAGATTTGAACACTTCGGACCTATTTTTGTGTGGTTATTTGAAATCGAGTAGTACAGCAGCAAGCTTCAACGAGCTCAATACAAACATTTGTGGAAAAATCATCGATGTACCCCGTGTGGCTCGAAAAAATAAAAGCAAAAAGGGCACATTTTGTTTTGGCCACTTGATTAATGTTGTGTTTAATAGCTAGTCCAATTAAATATTGTAAGACTAAGTAAAATAAAACGAGTAGTGGGTGCACGACTGGGTCGTACGCAACTTTCTCTTTCACAGCGAGTTGGGCGTTAGATCAAATACAAGGTACGCATTTTGATTATTGATGCTAAAAATGATATAAAAAATGTCGTAATGTGAACGTTTACTCCGAAATTTGAAGGAATCGGTGTCTATGTGAATAATAATGATTTTCCGTTATTAGCCAAAAATTAAAATTCCGTTTAGTGATAGTTGGGCTAAAACGAATTATGTGGAACTGTTTCAAACTATAATAGTAGTATATATATTAAATTTCATTCAATTTGACATAACAGTTTGCGAGAAATTAACAATTTTCCTTATATGGCCTAAATGACAAAATCCGTTATATGGATTTTCTCGCAAAAACTGGGTATGCAGTTTTGTTGGAACTAATATGCTTATAGTATATATAAAGTTTAATCAAAATCGTTAGAGCCGTTTTTGAGAAAATTGAGGTTATGTGTAATTTTTGTATGGCAGGTACCGTTATTAACATGGCTAAAAGCAAACAAAAAAAATGGCCTAGAATTATGACCAAAACAAACTTGGATACAAAGTTTGAAGAAAATCGGTCGAGCCGTTTAGGCTGGGGAGACCATTACGGACAGACGGACCGACGGACCGACGGACGGAATTCCAAAAACCACTTTTTTGGGCTCCGCTATCATCGTAATGTTAGAATCAATCAAAATCTCGAGGTCGAAAATTTTCACGAAAACAATATCTTTCTCTTTGTAAGAGAAAGTTAAAAATACTTTTTATATGCAAATCGGTATTAAAGCTTTTAAATTCCTCAGCAATCATCTGAAAAATCGTCCGAGTAGTATACATTTTAAATAAAATCCTATCTCAACTCAGCCGTTCGGATTCGGCATAAAACTGGAGATGCTGTCGTCATTCAAAAAATACCAACGCACACATAAATGGTTGTGAGAAACCAGCTAGGCCCTGGGTACTAACGACCCAACTAACAATTTCGATTCGATAAAGCACTAAAGACACTATTTCCTAACGATAAAATATGTTAAACATTGGATTCCGACCTTGACAGCATTAACAAACTGCCTATCTTCGGACGAATGCTGAAATATAGATTTTGGTACATAAACCGAAAAACACGAATGTGCAATGCTCCACCAAATTCCGTTTTTCTTTTCCATTTTAACTTACAGTCATTAAAAACCAATGTGCATTGTAACCAACATTCTTCTTATCCCAAATTTCCATAATGCCCGCACTGTGCTAAAAAAATATAAAAGGAATTTATAACCCCTGGAGTGCGAGCAAATTATATTAAAAAAAAATATAAGCTCTATTAAGCCTTATGGAAAAACATTTCACGCACTATGCAGGAATTCTATAAGACTTCCTTAGCGAAGTACTACCAAAACTAAAAAAAGAAAGAAATATCTTTATATAAATGATTATTTAAAATAATTTAATTGTGAATAGTGATATTTATAGTAGCAAGATATAATTTATTTAATCAAATATATTATGTTCTTACTGGAGTTCGCCATCCACTAGGATGTTCTCTTAAAATGCATCGAAAAATGTATAGAATCTGCAACAAATCAGTTTCCAGCTTTTTGGATTCCTTTTCCACAAGTCTTTTTCTTCTTAAAATCGTCAAAACCAATATTTAAAACAATTTCTATTGTTTTGAATCTGAATATATCGTACATGTATTAAGTTTCTAAAAACATAATAAAATATCCACATAAATGGAATTAAAATTAATATTTTGCTTGGTTCACTCGAACCAAAACTAGGATGATATCGCACTAAAAAAACTGGGCCTTAAAGATTCTAAAGACATGGCAAATCATATGCTTATGTAGGATTACGAGAGCATCGCTTTTGTAGAACACTGTCCTTATTTTTGCCACGATATACTTTACACTAATTTCATCGCTTGGATATTTCTTCTCTAACTTCATAAATAAAAATCTTAAACATTTATTTGAGCATGCAAAATCATTTAATATTGTCGGTGGATGCTAGTATTTGTATTTTTATATTGAAATATCTTGCGATTTACACAATCCTTACATAAATTATTTTTTAGTTATATAATGCGTTATCCTGCCTACATTTTCTTATGGTATCTACTGTATCGGTAAGGTGCAAACTCTTTTTTTTTTTAAAGAAACACAATTCAATACAATATGCCTGAGGAATGAAACTTAATCATAATTTGTCCAACCGACAAAAAAAGGACACTCTAAGCTACGCCAATTAGAGATGCATAAGCCTATCTGCCATACCTAAAAGCGTTCATTGAACAAACTGATTGCTCAATATTGTTATGGTCTTAGGTATGGAAAGTCCATAACTGATGAAATGCTTGTACTTCGAAGAATCATGATAGCCCTTAAATAAATCTATCATAAATATTTTATTTTATCATATTTTGCGCGCTTCCTCATTTGCGCGCCACTAAAGGCGAAGTCATTATCTAATGCCTCCGATGCCTTTCTGTAAATCTAAGACTTTGTGAACCAAATATTGGTGTCCATTCGCTGTACATGTCCTAGCTATCTGAAAAGTCCAATGCAGAGTTTTGTTTGACTATGTCTAGGTCGCTGAGGAGCTTAGTGGCGCAATAGCTAGTGCGATGAACTACCGCGCAGAAGGTATGGGTTGGATTCCCAGACGAAGAAACATCTATATTTTCACCGGCCTTCTACTCTCGACGATCTGACAAAACATTGGAGTAGTATCAATTGTGAAGAAAAGCTTATATCGACATAGGCATAACATAGGAGGCTCCGCATTCGTGCAAGAATTACGCAGGAATGGTTGTGAGAAAAAGGTAGACCTGTGTACAAACGAGCCTGTTGCTCCAAAGAAAGTAAATTGTATGTAGCTGAAAAGCTCGTAACGTTATTGGTTGAATATTCTCTCCCAAAGCTCGTCAACACAAACGGCACCGATATTTTGATAAAGAACTTTTCGCTAATAACGACCAAGGATTTCTTCATCAGCCTCTTTAAAAATTATAGAGTAATCCATGGTATCATTACTAGTTCAAATGACAATAACAATTACATTTTTACAGGGTTTCAAAACATGTGTTCCCATGTCAATCCATTGTATTAAACTCAAGTCACTTCGAAGACAACCAACAGAAAGACGCTTCTTTAAAGAATGATTATGTGAAATTAACATACCTTTTGACTAAATATCTACCCCGACCGAGTGTCAAAAGCAACACTTACTACCCTGGTGGTCACACTGTCTACATCCTCTTCTATGTAACGAATCCCAGCAAATGATGTGTAAAAAAATATCCTCTTTGAAACGCCCACTTTTGCACAAGATCATATCTACTAAGGTCATTGACCCATTTAAAAACCGCACGAGGTTTTCAAAATTGATCGCTTTTTCGTTCCGCTTAATTTTAAGCCGAACATTTCCATGGAATTCCCAAATCAGCATCATTCAATTTGAAATAACGTATTCAAAAATATCTCAACTGTCACCATTTTAAATTGATATCCCAATCTGTATCGTTATCAAGTGCACACAGTCTGTCGTTCCCTGCATACACTGATCAATTGCCCTGATATGCCACAAATACTAGGTACTTGGAAACCCTTGAAATTGGTCATAAATTACACCCCGAAGGAAAAGTTATCCAGTATTTCAAGTGTAACATGAAAATAAGGATGCCAGAAAAGAAAGCAATAACTCTGGCACTCCGGCAGACCGATGGTCTATTTTTGAATTTCCTTTTGTCTCTCCTCGTGCCGCTTTCGAACATGGAACGTTGTCGGTCGGGGTATGGTTTTTTTTTATTAATGCCTCTCTTTAGTACCCTTTTCGAGTTACAGGGAAATCCTATATCGATAACACATAAACCGTATTGGTATTCAATTTCAATTACAAGCCAGCTCCGTTTCAGATAAGCCGGACTATTTATATTTTTAGTACATTCGGTGTGTGTGTTTTTTTACTCGTTTAAAAAATAACCAAACGCCTGTGAATGGGGCAGCCAAGTAATTTCGAATCTATTAAGAGAACGGAAACGATTAAGAGCGAAATGATTTAATGTGAAAATTACTTAAAATGAATGAACGGAAAAAAAGTTAAATCACTTAAACGCATCATCAGATAATTGAACTGTAACTACCTTTTGAAAGACCGTATCCTATTGTTGATGCACATCAAATCGTGTAATTTGTCGAAATCTAGTTCTGCGAAGAAAAGCGGGCGGCGGTCAATCCTTAGTTGATTACAAAATTACACGGAAATTAGTTTTAAGGGGAGGGCTCTGTAGCTACGTGTGCACTCCTATTATCTCCTTTGCATCGGCTTCTGAACATTGCGCTGATTATGGGGCGGCGCAGCGCAGGGGAGGCATTTGCAATAACTCATTTTGTTGATGCTACGCAGGCGCCACAACGACTGCATGTGCAGTTGAGCAGTAACATGAAAAGCATGCGGAACCTGTGCGACGTGATTAATAGCCACAGTGGGTGGTGAAAGTTTGTAGTTTGTTTGTATGAAAATATAGAGCAGCGTTTATAATGCACAGTCTGCCTCGTTGAGGGGAAGAAACTTTCGTTGAAAATGTGACACAATTTTTACAAAAATTACGTATATAAATTAATGAAAAAATTTTACCATGAATGAAATGCTCTGGATTGTACCCGTTTTCGGACAAACATTAGTAGCGCCATATCTGCGAAAGACCAACTTTCAAAAAGTTGCATTCACAATCAATATCTCAAACAATCAAAGGAATTGGTTGACTTATACTAATATTTGTAAATACTGGAACAATGTTGGAATAATCAGAATCCAAAGTTAAACAAGAGTAAATCGGTTCTCGGAATGGCTGTTTAATCCCTCAGGTTAATTAAATTGAACTCCCACTGATTTTTTTTTCTCTGGAGGCTATTGCTGTATAAGTATATCTATATATACATTTTTTACTTCAGGTAATTTTAAAAATGGTTTTTAATATTCAAAATAAGCTGAAATAAAAATTGTTTGATGTTTACCTAGAGTAAACTAATTGGGCTTAAGCCTATCTATTTTGAGCTTTTAAAAGAAACGCAGTGTTTCATATATTTTATTATAATAAAGGGTACAGCCATGGATATATGCAATACATTATCAACAAGATGGCGCAGCCTACCTCATAGTGACAAAGCGATAGAATAGTTGAACCCAACATTTATAGGGAGTGCCATCTCGCTCCGGGGCGAAGTGAATAGGGATCGAAGATTACGCAGTTTAATGTTATTCGATTTCGTTCATCGATGTTTTTTAAATGAAAGACGTGGGCCAGTAAAAGTTGAAATATCTAACATTAACCGCATACAAACTCCATTCATTTTTGCCAAACAAATTGTGTTTATCGCCGATTCCAAATGTCTGTATTGAAATAAGCTTTTGTTGACTCTGATGATTTGTCAGATCATCACAAGAGGAAGATATTGCTACTGCTAGAAATTGAATCTGCGAAGCTGTTCGTCGCACTAACCATAGTGCTACTAACCCCGTCGGGAATAGGGTATATAAAACTATATTTTTATGAAAAATTGTAAGACCTTTTCTAACCGATCATGGATGCCATAGGCTGATGATTGTATGCCGTAGGCCAGTAGACTTTTTAGTATATCATGGGCATCACTCACAATGGTGGAAGTCTAACCAATCGAGGACGAAATGGAATATATCTTTTAAGGGTTGCATCCAGGTTTAACACTCTCCACCATTATGCCTCAAGGTCACAGGACCTTAAGTCAGTCCGGGTTGACTAGTAAGATGGGTGTTCAGTCCTCTCGCAGCTCAGGCATTGCCAATGCTCGCTAGCTCAGTGGGACTCGTGGGCTCTTGCTACAAAGCCTGAACTGAGATTATATATTTATTAATTTTTTTACAATATCTGAAATACGATAAACAGCTGATTATTAATACTGCGACCGTAACTAGACAAGTAAAGTAAACGAAGCACTAGTTTGCTAAATCTACATTATCCTACAGGTTTCCGGCATGACTACACATCAAATGTGCTTATCTTTACCTCCAAGTGGTAACCATCGGGTACTGGTCTCATCCAACCGGATTTGACTTGCTAAACGATAAGTGCGAGTGTTGATAACACGACGAAAAACAGCAACACTATAAACACCCTGGTGAGAATGGCACGGATGAATACCCGGCCTGCTGTCCCAGGCGAACCTAGATGAGCTGCTCTGACATATTCGGACAACAGGTTGTCTAGGAATTTCAAGGGTTAGTCAGGCCCCTTGAACAGAGATGGTGGCGGATAATCCGAAAGGCCAACGGCAGCGCTCAATCCCGTAGTGGATACTGATGGCCCCGTGTCCTAGGGGTATCTAATAAATTGGAACTGGCCCTCCAGGATGGGGGTTGTGCTTTGGGTTAACTACCCACAAACAGAAAAAAATCATGGTTACGAAGCAACCAATAGCCTCGGAAAGGACTGATTTTATTGTTGACGACCCTGCTAAACGAAAAAAGGACAACGACGTTCGTATCTGCACCTGGAATGTGAGAACATTAAACAGGAGAGGTGCAGGCGAACAACTAGCGGAAGCCCTAAACTGCTACAAAGCAGACATTACTGCCATCCAGGAAATACGATGGGATGGGCCGGGCAAAAAGAGGATGAAAAACTGTGACATATACTACGGACCGTGTTATAGTGAGCAGAAACAGCGACTATTCGGATGCGGATTTGTTATAAGTGCCAGACTTAGGCAAGAAGTCTTATGTTTCCAAGACATTAGCGAACGCATAGTAACAATCCGCATCAAGGCCAAATCCGCCAACATAAGCCTTATATGCGCTCACGCTCCGACGGAAGAAAAAGATGATATAGCTAAGGATTGCTTCTACGAGCTCCTCGACAAAACCTATGAGCGACTACCGAAGTACGATGTTAAAATCGTGCTGGGAGATTTTAACGCAAAGGTAGGAAGAGAAGACATCTTTAGAAGTATTGTCGGAAAACATAGCCTACACGACAACACGTCTGGTAACGGACTTAGGCTAATTGATTTCGCTACGGAACGAAATGCCACTATAGCCAGCACACGGTTTCCTCACCTCGATATCCATAAGGGGACATGGCGGTCTCCAGATCAACGAACGGTCAAGCAAATTGATCACATTGCGATAGATAAGAGGCACGCATCCAGTATTTTGGATGTCCGAACATTCCGAGGAGCTAACATCGACTCGGATCACTACCTTGTAGCAGCCAAGGTAAGAATGCGGATATCCACCACGCCACAACAATCCAGAAATACTGTGAAAAAATTCAATGTCGGAAGACTGCAATCGCAAGAGACCGCCAAGACCTTCGCACAACGCGTATCCCTTAACCTCTCGATTAACACCATACCACCAGCATCGAATGTCGAAGAGCAATGGCAACGATGCCAACAGGCCATTAGATCAGCCGCAACTGATGTGCTAGGTTTCTCGCGCCCACCAGCAAGAAACCCCTGGTTTGATGAGGAATGCCGACAGATGCTCGCAGCCAAGAACGAGGCCTACAAGGCTAAGCTGCAGGTGAACACGAGAGCTGCCATTGAGCTCTATAGGCAAAGAAGAAGGGAAGAACATCGGCTTTTCAGCAAGAAGAAAAAAGAGCAAGAAAAGCGCGCGATCGAGGATATAGAGAGGTGCCACTCCAGGAACGATGTTCGCCAGTTTTACCAAAGTGTGAAACGTCAAAGCCAAAGATACAAGGCTCGAACAGAATCCTGTCGAGATGAACAAGGAAATATTGTAGTTGAGACACAGTCGATGCTGAGGATATGGAAGAACCACTTCTGCAGACTGTTAAACGGCGATGACGAACAACATTCCGCTGTCAGGCAGAACGAACCATTCAATATTGGCAACGACAGCGAAAACTGCCAACCACCCGACCTGAGTGAAGTGAGGATAGCAATATCTAAACTCAAGCTTAATAAGGCTGCCGGAAATGACGGCCTTCCCGCTGAGCTCTATAAGGCCGGCGGAGATGACTTGGTAAGTAACATCCACCAACTCATAAGCCAAATCTGGTCGGATGAAAATATGCCTGAAGAATGGAACCTCAGCATCGTTTGCCCGATCCACAAAAAAGGAGACCCTCTGAACTGCGCCAACTACAGAGGCATAAGTCTCCTCAACATCGCCTACAAGATCCTATCTGCCGTAATATGTGAACGCCTGAAACCGTTTACCAACAACCTGATTGGCCCTTATCAGTGTGGTTTTAGGCCAGGAAAGTCCACAACCGATCAAATTTTCACACTTCGGCAGATCCTGGAAAAAACTCAAGAAGTCCAAATCGATACCCACCACCTATTCATCGATTTCAAAGCCGCATATGACAGCATTTATAGAGACGAACTGTATAGAGCCATGTCTAGTTTTGGTATACCGCCCAAACTCGTCCGTTTGTGTAGGATGACGATAGAGAATTCTCGCTGCTCCATCAGGGTCGGAAACGACCTCACCGACACATTCGATACCAAAAAAGGATTTAGGCAAGGCGATGCGCTGTCATGTGACTTCTTTAATCTGATTCTTGAGAGAATTGTGCAAAACTCCAAAGCCAACACCAGAGGCACAATTTTCCAAAAGTCGGTGCAACTACTAGCATACGCTGACGATATTGACATCATTGGTAGGACTCAACGTGATGTCATAGCCACGTTTGCTAGTATAGAGAAGGAAGCGGCGAAAATGGGTTTAGCAGTAAATGAAGGTAAGACTAAGTTTATGCTGTCATCACGAAAGGACTCACAACATCGACGAATTGGACAGAACGTCACCATTGACAGATATAACTTTGAGGTAGTACGGGACTTTGTCTACCTCGGCTCCGCTATTAGCTCTGACAACAACATCTCGTCAGAAATTAAACGAAGAATTACTCTTGCCAACCGCTGTTTCTTCGGGCTAAGAAGGCAATTTAGTAGTAAAGCCCTCACTCGAACTACTAAGGAAACCCTATATAAGACCCTGATCATCCCAGTCCTGCTCTACGGCGCTGAAGCATGGACCGTATCAAAAGCGGATGAAGAAATCCTTGGTAGATTCGAGAGGAAAATTCTTCGAAAAATCTTCGGTCCCGTTTGCGTTGACGGGCTATGGAGACGAAGATTCAACCAAGAACTATACGAGCTGTACAGCGACATGCCCCTGGTCAAAAAACTCCGCATTGGACGTTTAAGATGGCTAGGACATGTAGAACGAATGGACACCAATACTCCGGCTCGCAGAGTCTTCGATTCCCAGCCAGACGTCGGATGCAGTAGAGGAAGACCTCGCCTTAAGTGGCGCGCACAAGTGGAAACCGACCTCAACCAACTTGGAGTGCGCAACTGGAGGCAGTTAGCTAAGGACCGGGCTAATTGGAGAGGCATGTTGGTTGAGGCCCAGGTTCATTCCGGACTGTAGCGCCACTTAAGTAAGTAAGTAGTAATTCAATTTTAAATAAACAATTTTAAATAAACAAAAAAATGTTTAAATAAATATTTCTTGATTTATTTTTCAAAATAGGGTATTTTTGGTTTATTTGTTTTTTTTCATTTTGTTAATAAAAATACCCCACTACTTTCAATATACGATAATTCATTACTTTCTATTAGCGAGATTTAAGTTTCAATGTTTAAAATAATGCAAACGGTCAGGGGTCATCTTCTTATGAATATTATCGATTGCTCTCCATGAAAGCTTGAGGTGCCCCGCAATCCATCCTGGTAAGCGCTACTGTTGCTACTTGGAAATAGAAATGAACAGCAATGTTTACAAAATCAAATTTACAACTGGCCACATATCAACTTTTTTTATTAGTAAATTTACTACCATAATTTTGAATAAAATTCGCCGCTACGGTGATGGTCAGCGTTCAGCTAGGATAGGTAATAATTATATAATTTAAGTGCATTTTTTCAGTATACGTCTTCCCTCTTAACGTTTTGGTTGTTGTTGTACGATCAGGCATTTTCATTTTACGCTTAATATTTTTTCTCCTCACTTCCACGCAGGTCCAATTGGGCCAAGGTCTCGCTGCCAAAAAAAAAAACAAAAATGTTTGGCAATCCAAATTTCTGCTCAAACACATCGTTATAGTCATCTCCTTACACTCCTAACGATACAAGCTTTACCCCTAGTGCTAAACGCTACCGGACATCTTATCGAGACGTGATAATAAATATTGCAGTTTTGCTGCGGTCATAAAAGATGTTGATAGACTATCTGAACAAAATGTTGTGATGATGTCATTACCTATATTAAATCCCCAAACAATTTTTAGCCACGCCCTTCTTTTCAGTGATATCAACTTTAAGTGGGTGATGAGATGGCAACGGGGATTAAAACTAACTTAAACCTGACTTAAGTAAATATAATCGGGGTGACAAGCACTCGTTGCCATATGTCCCGAGTGTTCGCCATCCTAATTGAGTTTTTGGGTATCCGGCCAGCATGCATGGAATACTGCCACTGTCCACCATAAAAAAGCCCCGCTCAGACTTTGTACCTAAAGTAAATATTCTTAGGACAAAGGAGTAGACTAAAAGTCCTGAGTGAGTGCAGAAACACTTTTCTCATACGGTGCGCTGTTTTACAGCATCATCTTCATGTATAAATCGTTGGGTTAGTATGCTCCGAAGATCAGGCTGTTGTCGCTTCAAATCACCTTAATAAGGAAATTTTCAATTTAATTCAACTGAGCCCCATCGTATAAGACGCTGTTGCGATAGTAATTCTTGTACTAGGATTCTGGTGCTCGGTACAATCCTAAACATGATCGGAGACACCGCCTCTGAAACCGATGTATCTTTTTCATGTGGGATGGTGCTACATTAAACCACACGGGACAACCCTTAGAGATGATTGGCCTTATAAGGGCGATGTAGCATATGATCTTCACCCTTAAATCAAGTTGTCTACTTTTTGTCAGACCATAAGAACCTCTAGCTCTGGCCAGACAATCATCTACATTTTTGTTAAAATACAGAAACTTGTCAAGCAAGATAACTAGATATTTCACTTCACTTCTCACCCCGACGGCGGACCATGCGGTCCCGTTTTTTATGGTATCGCTAGAAGCACTAAGAAATGGGGTTCTAAACAAATTTTTTTCCGTTTTTTTTAAATTGATCGCCAATCTCCAATCATCGCAATAACACTTAATGTGATCAAAGTCAAGTTGTTGTATACATTTTATACATGAAATGCTTATGGGTAAGAAGTTCGTTATCAAACTTCGCTTAAAGTCTTTGAAAACGTTTCACAATAGTTATTGGCCCCCTGTTGTAAAACGTTTTTAAAGACGCCACCCAATATTATGTTCTTATATGACCTGGAAGCCTATTCAGATCGGTAAATTCATATCTAGATGATTTCTCCCAGGATGCATGAACTTTTACCCACCACTGTAAACAATCAACTATTTAATCCATTCCTTCACATCGCGAGTACAGGTATTCTGCAATAGCAGCTGTGGGAACTGTCTGGCCTCATCATCGTCGTTGAACAATGAATGCGCCGCGTTTGTCATTTGTCAACATGAAATGCCGCTTGGTGCACATAATGCATGCCGAAGTCGTTCTTGTCCTCCTCATCATCGTTGTGTTGTAATTGATTTCAATCAAATAGTGCGCGTACCGCCGCACTGATGGCTTTGTAAAGAGTCATAACATTTTGAAATGTTGTCCATTTTCTGTGAAATATTGCTCATGGTCGTGATTAGGGAATTAGCTACCAAGTAGCACATACAAAAGCACAGACCGTCCATTACGGCCACTTTGTCGTAGTCCGATTTGGATTAGTTGTTCCCACAAGCGGTTCACTTCACACATGCAGGTGACGGTGAAATTAGCTGGAAGAGTATATTCCTCTTCGCGGCCTGTGGCGGCAGCATAAACAAAACACACCTCTGTGACACCAAGTGGTAGTAAGTGGCAACAACAATAACATGAACAACACCAGAGGTGATGATGAGCTACTCGTAGGTAGGCATGATTTCAAATGAAAATCCCACGATCAGCATGTGCTTTAGATGTGCGAATGCGGTGGTAAATTTTACTAGCGGTTATGTTGCGTACGTATAGGTTATGTTTTGGCATGGCACTAAAATTACATTGCCTTTGTTGCATGATTTGGGTGTGTGAAAATCTTTATGAACTAGACACGCGACTTTTATGGTTTCCGGGTTTTGGGAAAAATATGTCGAACCGGCGGAGTAGGAAACCAGACGGTGGATACGGTATAACTGAACGCAAAAGTGATTAACGTATTAAATAGATTCTTTTCATATATATGTACCCATAGTATTTGGTATGGGAGGGACAACAGGAGCCTTGACTAATGTATTCTTGCGGATGGTCAAAATAATTTTTTGAAGGGGGATATATTTTCCTCCATCGAAAATCGTAAGGACAAAAAGGACGCCGCATTGCGGCTGTTTTTCTAAAAGACATTTGAGAAATTAAATTTCAATTTTGCTATAAAAAGGAGATCTCCAGACAGACTTTCGCAAGAGATGGGAGAACTTAAAATCCCAATGACAAATGTAAGTTTTTAAGATCTAACTAAAAACCCATGATTAGTAGTCCAACGAACTAACAACTAGGTCTACTAAGCCCACATCTTCATAAATTATATTTCCAAATACATAAGGCTACTACATTTGGAAATAAATAGCGATATCTAATCAGTAGATATCAGTAGATGAAGGCTATTGAGATGAAGTAAATGCCGATTCTGAAGGCGATGATTAATGTGATAAAGCCCTACAAAGGTATAAAAACACGTTAAAAGGTTTGTTACAACGTTTTTAAAAATCGATGCTGGGAACACCAATTAGGTAGGTACAAACCATTCAATATTATATATTGTCAACAGCGAAAACTACCAGCCATACTCAAGGCGACCGGAAAAGATACCCGATAAAGATGATTTGGTAAGTAACCTACCTCCACGCTCTTGTCTGCGTTAAACCACAGAGTCATAAATCTCCTCAAAATTGCCTATAAAATCAATTCTCTCAAACGCTTGAAGCCGTACATCAACAACAAGATCGTTTCTTATCAGTGTGGTTTTAGAAATCTTACGCTTCGTAAGTTTAAATCGACAGCCACCACTATTAATCGATTTCGAAGCCGCATATGACAGCATTTATAGAGACGAACGATACAGAGTCTAGTTATGATTTTCTGCTCAAAACTCATAGGTCTGTGGAGGATAAAGATGAATAATTCTTAGTGCTCCATTAGTGTCGGCAACAAATTCACATACGATACCAAAAAAGGATTTAGGCATGATGACACATTGTCATGTGAATTCATTAACATTGTTTTGAGAAGATCATGCAAAACACCTGAATCTTCCATAAATCTATGCAACTAAACAAATACCCCGACTATGTTGACATCATTGGTCGGACTTAAGGAGAAGGTAAGTAATTCCAGTACCTGTTAAATAGATAGGTATAATGCCAAAAAACTATGAAAATAGCCCACCACCAGTCAACGATGATTTAACCCATTTTAGAAGAAGTCAGCCCAACTATCAAAAAGCTGAAGAACAACAAGGTCGCCGGTTCTTTCAGATACGAAGGTGATGCCTTGGAAGTTAGAATGGATCAAAGCACCAACCAGGCACGGAAAGACGTATCATGCCCGATGACTGGAATATCATCTCCATATGACCCGCCTACAAGAAAGGCAATCCATGTCTACCGAGGCATTTCCCTGAATTACCAAATACAAGATTCATTCCACGTACTGGGTGAATGTGTAAAAAGTCCGTATATATATGACTTAAATGCAAAAATCGGTTATTCGCGAATAAGGTAAGCAGTTTTGTTGGAACTATACTATGTTCATTGTACAGTAAAATTCCAAATAACCGGACACCCACTGCGCAGTATTTTTACACGGTAAAGGGAGATGTCCACACTGAAGACGTTTTACACATTTTAACGTACTAATTTGGTTAAATAAATCTAGTGAGAGCACATTATTTTACCTTCGATTTGATCAACTGAAAATGTTGGGTTTTGAAATTCTTGATATAATGAAATGCTAACAAATCATCGCTGACAAAATGCTTCAAACGAGCAACTTGCTGCAATGCCTCATCATATGAATTCGTAAAGTCAATTATTTTTTCATCAGCTTCGTCTTCAATACAGTGTTCCCCGCTTAATTGCACTAATCATTATGTCAGATCAGTCAATATCTTCGTGACAAAATAATCGAAATCCTGTTTTTTCCCGAAGTTTTGCTAAGTTGACGCAGACATTAATTTGAATATTCTATATTTTAATTGACCAACTCGTGCAATTAACGAAGCAAAAATTCGGAAAATATACATCAAGGAAATGTTTGAACATAAAAAACATGAAACATAAATAAATTATATAACAACAAATAGCACGGTATGATGGATACCACTTCTTCTTCTTCAATTTCTTCACCAATTATAATAGTGTTATCTTCCTGACCGGCCTCATTTTGGAAAGAATACGGTCCGATGATGCCGCCAGCCCAAAACCGCACCAAACAGTCACTCTTTGTGGATGCATTGGTTTTTCGACAATCACTCTTGGACTATCATTCGCCCAAATGCTGCAATTCTGCTTCTTGACGAATGCACTGAGGTGAAAATGTGTCTAATCACTGAAGATGATTTTCTTCGAATATTGATCACCCACTGCTGCCATTTCTTGCCACCATTATGACCATTGACGATGCTTGAAATGGTCAAGAGGGTTTAGTTCTTAAGTCAATTGCACCTTGTAAGCGTGTAAATGCAAGTCTTTATGCATAATGTTCATCATTATGTTGATGTTGGACGATTAAATTGACCGAAAAAATCACGAAGTGCTTGATGTGCATTTTGATTTGAACGGCCATTTTCATAATTAGCCTGAATAACTTTAACGCGTTGCTCGATTGTGTATCTTTCCATAATTCAAATAGAGTTAGTCTGAAATGGAGAGATGTCAAATGAAATGCAGAAAAAAACTTGACGTTTAGGTGTGGTTAACATTCAACATCGGCCCTTAAAATTTAACCACCCGTTAGTTAGCCAACATCAATTTTCAAAATATTTAACCAAATTTTAATGCCAATCGTGTGTGATTCGTTTTTGAAAGTTTGTAACAACATTTTTTTCATTTGTAACACAAAAGTTTGGCTGTAATAAAACAATATTTTAATTTTGGCATGTAGTTAGCCAACATCATATGTTCAAAATACGATTTTTAAAGTTTTGTTTCTTTTATGCAGATCGCTTGCAAATCGTTTGTGAACGTTTGTGACAAAACCGTTTATTTTTAATTGAATTACGAAGATTTCGGGTGATTGAAATTACAACAACTACTTGTGTACAACAACACTATTTGGTTAGAATTATATCTTTTTCGGACATTACTAAGTGCCCTCATCAGATTCCTTCTAATTTTTTTTTTTTTTTTTTTAAATTCTGACCTGCCTAAGCAGTAATATACACATCGACCTAAAAGATCTATTGTGCTTGCCGTCAGATGCTTTTTAGGTTAGTAGCGCTTCTACTTTCCTAATGTAGCTGATAATACTTTCAGCCGAAGATTTCCTCAATTCTTCGGGACTTAAGAATTCTCTGAAGAAAGATTCTCTTCTCATACCGTAAAGAGCCGGGCATTCACATATGATATGCTCGGCTGTTTCGTCTTCTTCTAGACATAGTCTGCATTCCGGTGAGTCGACTAGACGCATTTTGTTTAGGTGATATCGCAGACCGTGATGACCAGTTAGGTAGCCTACTAAGTTTTTGATATCGTGCCTGCGAAGATTTAGTATCTTGTCGGCATCTGATTTGAAGGGCTGAATAGCTCTTTTGTCCTGTCTTAGGCCTGGGATGTTTCCCCAGTATGAAACACATCTGTTTTGTTCCCAGTTTTTTATGACTAGATTTATGGCTGATTTGGGGATTGCACAGAAGGGTTCAGGTCCAATGAAGGGGGTTTCGGAACCTTTTCTGGCTAGTTCATCAGCTTTTTCGTTACCTTCAACTCCCTTATGTCCGGGGACCCACCATAGTTTGGTTTTGTTCCTGGAACTGAGTGTTTGGAGGGAGTTGAAGCAGTGTTGTACTGATTTGGAGTCAATGATGTGTGAGCTAAGGGCTTTTATAGCTGCTTGACTGTCCGTGAATATATGGATGTTTGCGCCTTTAATACCTGAGTTGTGTATTAGGTTTGCGCATTCTTTTATGGCATGGAGCTCAGCTTGGAATACACTAGGGTTTTTTCCCATAGGTATTGAGATGTTTTTATTTGGTCCATGTATGCCAGCTCCTACCCCTGAGTCCATTTTAGAACCATCCGTATACCACTTCCTTCTAATAGTGTCGCTAATTATTGAAAAGATTTTTGTATATAAAAAAATCTACAATTTTAAACTTTTTCCCTTTTGATGATATTATTGGCGTTGAAAATATCACTGGCATCATAATTTGAAGTTAGATAAGGGAGAATCGAATACCAAAACCACCCTATATTAAGGCATAAACACATTAAAATAAATGTAGCTACCAACATTATAAAATATGCTTACCTGCAGTGGGAGTAAAATCCAGATTCAATATCAACGAAAACTGCTTTGTATTCTCCATCACAGTGTTGACAGAAATCGCTTAATTTAATTATTGCCAATAAAATGAACGCACCGCGTCCGCAACCAACATGAACGCTAAAATTTGAAATCGCCAATGACAAAAAGCAAACTATGTTTTTCCAATTTCAGTACTTCCAAATTGCTACAATGTATTTAGATTTTATAATAATTTTTGGTTTGTGACATTTCAACTAACCGAAAAGTATATACATCCTTTCCGAGACTATTGGTTGTTTCGGAACACATGTTTTTTTTTTCATTGGTGGGTAGTTAACCAACAGCAAAACCCCCAACCTGGAGGTATCTAATTTATATTAGATACCCCTAGTACAAGGGGCCATCAGTTTCCACTACGGGATTGAGCGCTGCTGTTGACCTTTCGGTTCATCCGCCACCATCTCTGTTCAAGGGCCTGACTTACCCTTCAGATTCCTAGATAACCTGTTGTATGAATATGTCGAATTAGCTCATCTAGGTTCGCCTTGGACGACATGCCGGGTATTCATTCCGTGCCATTCTGACCAGGGTGATTATAGAGTTGCTGATCTTGTTATCGCTCTTATCGTTTAGCAAGTCAAATCCGGTTGGATGAGACCAGTACTTGATGGTTATCTACCACTTGGAGGTAAAAATAAGCACATTTGATGTGTAATCAGAGTAACAACCACTAGGCATTGCCAAGTTAAAGCCAATCAGAGTATACTCGTTATATACAATAATACAAACACATGACAGTAGGTATTAATCGATGAGGGCCTGTTGACTATGGAAATCGAAAATGACACTGATAGATACTTTTTGGAGTTAATTCGATATGAGTAGGCACCTTTGTATAACGGAAAATCGGCTCTTCTTTTTCCGACTTGGGGACAATTGCTATTCAAAACATAATTTTATTGACCCTTCGTAATTTTTGAAATACCATGTTTAGGTACAAACGTTTGTCATTTCTTGAATAGTATTTCAAGATTAAATGAATGGCTATTTATACCCGTATTAACAATAACAAATACATACCTAAGAAATTTATTTTTATTTTGAAAAAAAAAATTCGATTTATATAAATCTGCACTCAATTAGAAATCGTAGTAGGTACCCCTTAAAACGTCCAATAAATTTCCCAAGTGCAAAACAACTTAATTCATTGCTGATGCTAATGAGTTCCAATCCACCTGCCACCATAATAACATCCATTGGGAATATTACAATCTTAAAAACTGGTATAGGTATCGGATTTCATGACCAATAAAATACCCGCTCGTATCGGTGGTAAAATCAACTTAGCTTCCAGTTTTGCCAGACCACACATCGTCATTATCTCACCGGCAGTCTCCCATCGGCGCGGCGCAGCATTCACGATCCATTCCCCGATCAAACTTACATTTAGTTAATCGCATGTGGATTAGGATTACAAACAGTCCCCATCTGGTAACACAAGCTGACACCAATCCGCTGAGGGTGAGACTAAACCCTGGGCATGCTCTCACAGTGTTCAACGGATACCAAGATCATCATGGGCAACCCCCCTTTCCCATCCCTTCAAGTTGATGTCGATCATCATTTGCACGGTTTTTGCAGGCAACATGACAGCGGGTTTGCACTCTGCGCACAGAAAAACAACAAAACATTCTCCTCATCTACCTCAACATTCATTCATCTCACTACAATAATCTTTCACCGTACTGCGACAACATTCTAACTGCGCGCAGACTTCATCCTCGTCATCGTCATCTCTATGGCTCTATCACCATTCACCGTAGGTTCTCATGGTTTTTCCCGCCAAATTAACTTCCACAGCACCAACATACAAACATCCGATCAATGGGCGTCATTCGCCCAAGGAGTGCGCGCACCATATTCTCCCCATTTCCAGTCACTTAACCAGGCTCCCACCAATTGCACCCAGCGATTAGCGCATCAACTACACTTCGGAAGCTCCTTCTTCCAATTGCAACGAACACGAAGACTGTGATGACGACGTCGCAGTGCGGCTGCTGCCATGGGAGTCGGAATCGGAGCCGTTTTTGCCGTCGTCATCGTCTCAAATGCAATTGGGATGCAATTGCTGTCGTAAGACCATCATGCATCATTGTGTGGCAATGTTCATGGGAAAATAATTTTCTCCCCGGGATTGCGATGACGGGACGGTTTTTATTATTTTTTAATGCAAGCAGTGCAGCGGCGCGTTGATGACAACTCCCTGAGGAGTGAGGTGTATTGTCCGTCCAAGACGATTACTAGAAAAGTGAAATTGCGGGCAGTAGCGTGTTAATTGAAACTCTTCGGTGGCTTATTGAAAGCGAAGTGTCTTGATTGGTCAACGCAACTACTTGCCCCCGGTAAGCATGTTATCTGTGACTCGGTAGCGTTAACGTAACGATTTTTGAAAACTATCTATAACACACGACGCAGACCTGAGGGGCAATCGATCAATCTCTAGCCGCGCCAAGAGCCATTTCAGGGAAGAGACACAAAAAAGAAGAGGCAAAAAGTACTTGTAAGTATCTTTGTACAGCAAAAAAAAAACCGATACAAGATACAACTAATGTTGTAAATTGCGCACGCGCAGGGAGCACAAGAAGTCCGCTGCGCTCGCTTGCTTGTCGCTTGTTCGTTTGGTCGGGCGACGGTCGACGGACACTGATGTCGTGTCGTGGGTCTTGGTATCCGAAAGTACTATACAACAATAAAGCAATCGAGTCGCGCGTGCATCAAGCAAACCGTGGGAACCGCCTGCCTGCCACGATCCCAAAACCATTTCAAGATTCTCTTGAACCACTTTGTGTGCACGAGAATATGGTTGCGATTGCGAGTGTACGCGATATGTGTGTACTGCTGTTGAGGTCTTTCTTTTGGATCCGATGTGGGATATCTTTCGGATGAGAGGCGCGCAATAATTCGTTTCGCGTCTGGGTGTTGAGGTATGGCAGAGCGGGCGATAATTTGTTTTAAGATTCGCTCCACTACTGCTACTGGTTGGAGATTTAAATATTTTGTTCTCCCCTCCTGCAGAAGGTGAAATATTTAAATTACAGATCTGCACGCTAGGGTCATCGCAGGTAGTGGCGAATGTACATATGTATATGAATGCATGATGAGGCGGAATTGCCTACCACATACGGTAGTTGAGTGAATGTTTGACAAGCAGTTAAACCGGATCATGTAACATCTGTTGAATTGTATCCGGTAGTTTTTTGGGCATATTGCATGACCTAGTTTCGGTTACAGTGATTCATATTAATTAAAGTTAGGATATAGATTAATAAGCAAAGAACAGGTGGTTCCAAAAATAATTTAACATTTTGCAATTGTTTTTATCGGGCCAAGTCGAAGAGCTATGCTTTCGAGACCACTAACTAGAGTCCAGGCTTGCTTTAACATTCGTAGAGCAGCTAAACTAGCAAATTCTTTCCCAATCTTCAACTGTTGCGAATAGTTTCTACTAGCGGTACTCTCGCTCTGATATAGCAGATCATTCGAGAAGTTTACAAGTACAGGAAAATTTATCAATTACTAAAATGGGCATACGACTAAATGCAAATAACCATATCCCCCTTACATATTTCCCGGCAACAACGTCGGAATTCGAATTCAAGTCTTAACCAACATTCCTTTTTGATTGATATGGTCCCTATTTTGCGCATTTAAAGTTGATTGGATCTAGGTCTCCCTCCACTTCTACTACTACCATCAGTCTAGTGGTCTCATTGACCGCATATACGTGGTTGTGTTATATTTACTTACTTACATAACTGGTCCGTAATAAACCTGGGATTCAACCAATATTTCGCTCCAATAAGTCAGGTCCTTAGCTAACTGCCTCCATATGCGCACTTGAAGATGGTTGCCCGCTCTACTGTCTTCGTAATTGCGTCATTACTGCGCAGTATTTGCACTAGGTCTATATCGCCGTACAGCTCGTAGAGTTCGTAGTTGAATCTTTGTTTCCATAGGCCGTCAACGCAAACTGGGCAGACGATTTTTTTAAATTTTGTTCGCTCAAAAGCCGTTGGGATGTTCAGTTCAATTCGTCATTGTGTAGTGTAACCCTACTTATCATATTTCTTCTCTACTCTAGTAAACTTGGTTTACGGGGACATCTATTTCGACTAGTATTGTGTAAGATTGTTCCCCTGGTGTTAATTCAGGAGTTAAGTACAATCCCCTTAGGAACATTATATTAATAAAATCCCATGGCAATGCATCACTTAACTATATCTATCCTTTTTTGGTTGTCGACACCTTCATAGAGAAGCGAAAATACACGGTCTGTGTGCAGTATAGAAAGGATATGTATATATAGAAAGGAATTTCATTCCAATTTTTTTTGGGAAATTATTAAAATTAGTATTTAAATAATATCCCATTTAATCCAACTGACACAGCTAAACGCCAAATTTTGTTTACCCCAGCAGAAATGTAAAAATTAGCCGGTGGATAAAATTTAACCCCAATTATAACGCAATTGGCACACGGCCTAAGTAGACAAAAATTCAATGGACTTTTTGTGGATCTGACGAGGTATGAAGCTATGATCAGTTGCAAACTGTTATGCTCAAAAATTTCACTGAAAATGGCTTTAATGACACCCAGTAGCATTGATGCTTTAGTTTATCGGGGAACTAGTAGTTTTGCTGTCGTTTCCATTATTAAATAGTTAATTTTGCCTGGGTGTGGTTGAAGTTCGATCCATAGAAAGCTCAAACTCGGTTTAGCCGTTTAGCTTGTTACGGTAAAAATCTATGGAACCAACTTTTAAAGCCTCGAATTCAACACAAAAAAACATATGAGAAAAACATGTGCGAATCGTGAATCTGGGGATGATATATAGAAAATGGCGTTGTCACAATATGTTGTTCAGATAGCTTACCAAAATCTTTTATCATTCGATAAAAAAAAACACGTTTTTCTATTGCATATGCTATGGGGTAGGATATACAAATCGTTTTTAAGACGCTTCCAAAAAGTGGACGTTTATTGGGAGGAATGGACAAAAAGGGTATGTGCAAATTTCATTATCGTAGCTCAACATTTTAAAGGCCCCAAAAAGTGGGCGTATCTAAAATATTTTTATGTAGGTATGAAATAATATGTAGTAATATTTTCTTAATATAGGTAGGTAATCCTCCGACACATTTTCAAAATTCTTAATAGTTCGACCAAACACGACGTACAAACGGACATACAGACATGGCTCAATCGACTTGGCTAGCGATTCTGTGTATCCATATATTTAAAGGATCCAACACGAATGGAAAACCAAAAAACACCAAAATTCTTTACGTAAAATTGTTTTTGATATGTAACATAGGCATCCTGGGCAAATGTTTGATGGGCGAAAAAATGTTGTCCAGGATTGACTCTTAGGCTTTACTAAAACAAGCGATCGATATGAACGTGAAAGTCCAATTGGTAGACCCAATTGGAATGAGCAATAGCACACGTCGGGAAAAGCCCTGAAGTTTATGCGATGAGGCAAAGGGCAGAAAGTAGTGAGAAGTTCCTGTAGGCTTACTTATAAAATATTATCAGGACATATAGTTATAAAACTATAATTGTGTGTTTCACTTGGTCAACATGTTCAAATATCAAACACAATACTCTTCTTCATTCATGGCGAAGTTTGTCCGAGTCGTTTCGGACCTTTTATTCATCTCTGTGAAAATCCGTTGTTCTTTCCTTCTTCATTGCCTAAAAAGCTCGATGGAATCTCTTGTCTTGAAGGTATAGTTGTTGGCTGCTAGGCGCGAGAAACCTACAATATCAGTTGCGGCTGATCTAATGGCTTGTTTAAATCGTCGCCATTGTCCTTCTTCTTGTAGTTGTGGATATCCGCATTGTCCGTAATAAACCTGGGATTCAACCAATATGTCTCTCCAATAAGTCAGGTCCTTAGCTAACTGCCTCCATATGCGCACGTGAAGATGGTTGTCCGCTCTACTGCCTTCGTAATTGCGTCCGTACTGCGCAGTATTTGCACTAGGTCTATATCGCCGTACAGCTCGTAGAGTTCGTAGTTGAATCTTTGTTTCCATAGTCCGTCAACGCAAACTGGGCAGAAGATTTTAAAATTTTGTTCGCTCAAAAGCCGTTGGGATATTTTCCGACAAACTGCTAAAGGTTCCCACTTTTCCTACCTTCAAGTTTAAATCTACTAACACGATTTCGAAAAAGTACTTTGGTAGGCTCATAAGTCATAACTAGGAGCTCATAGAAACAGTCTTTCGCAATATCATATTTTTTCTCCGTCGGAGCGTGAGCACATATAAGACTTATTATAGCGAATTCGGCATTGATGCGCAATGTTACAATGTGTTCGCGAATATCAAAGCATAAGACAGTCTAAATGTCTGGCGCTTATATAAGTTACTTTCCTTTTGCCCGTTTCCTTCCAATTTATTTCCTTGGTTTCAGTAATGTCTGCTTTGTTGCAGCTTAGGTCTTTTGCTAGTTGTTCGAGTACACCTCTTCTATCTTCAGTTATAACCATTGTTGAAAATTTTGTTTTCGAATTTTAAGAGAATTCAACCAACGATGTTGTGCATACGATTCTGGGAAATATGTAAAAGTCATTGTATCTGAAAAGATCAGTTATCCAAAGTTATATTCTCTCTCATAACAATAATTCAAATGGCAAAAAAGAAAACTCGCCAAGCCTTCAAATGATGCTCCTTTCCTCACAATCCTATTTTTAAAAGATTCATTTAAAATAATCCACAAACCACTTATACAAAAAGGCAAAAAAAAACCTCGCATATACTTGATAAAGATTTCCCAAAACTGTCAATAATTCATCAATCTGAGAACGATTTCCATTCGAGTGCATACTGCCTGCTGAACACGAACAAAATCTCACACTCTAAGTGGTTTTTCCAATAAGACGTGAAAATGTACTCTCACTCTACCCAGCCAAGTAGTTCACTAGAGCCTGTTCAGGATAATTTTCCAAGAATGTGTGGATAGAAAAAAATCGAACTGCGAAATTATTTTACGTGATGGGAATCCCATAAAATGTTTAGCTTGTCTAACGCCCACTAGCGTCTTGCACTATGGAAATACACTCAGATAGATAGGTATTCCCCATCCCAAACCCATATAGATACACGGAGATATTTCATATCTAAAAGTGTTCCCAAGCTGCCGATGGGTAAGTGAATGTAAGGTGCGAATTACTTCCAGTAGGTTTAGCACACACATATACCGAAGGATGAAGGTGAGTGAAATATCGACAGACAGTCAACGTTTGTGGCTTGAATGTGCAATTTTTTTGTTGGGATTTAAATTTAATGGAATATTTGGTGCCAACACAAAAATGTAAGGTAGAGTCAGTGCAATGGCTCAGGATGCATACATTGATTTTTTTTAAATGTGATTTCCATTTAGATGATAATTTTTTTATTTTTTTTATCAAGGGTGCAGAATTCCGTTTTTTAATACACTCAAATAGGTTTGTTGGACTTAATTTAACTCTTGAATTATGACCTTTTCTTTGGACAATCTAATGTTTAAAGAGGTCGTCTTTCAAATAAGTTGCTGCGTTCATTGTTGTAAATTCACTTGATTGTTTACTTTAACACATCCAACGGAAGTGCCATAAACAATAAAGTTCTAGTCACCAAAAACTGTCACCGCTATCCATAGATACACATTCTCAACAAAAAAAATATGCAACAATCAAATTTCAAATCATCAGAGACTACTTTGTAACAGACTTCTTCTGATTGAGCAACATTGCAAGTTTGTCCCGCTGACGATTATATCGCTAAAGAAAACATCATTCGAAACAGGAAGACCAATTGCTTACGCAGAAAATACGATAACGCCCCACGGCTGTCAGAATACAAATTTCACGCAGTCATTCAGACATCCATTCGCGCCTTCATTCATTCATCAATCCATTGTCGGTGCTGAACAACAGCCTTGTCGTGGCGAGATCGAGGGACGCGGCTTTACCGAGAATCGCAACGATGGGCATTCATAAAATGCTCATATACACGGATCCCATGTCCCCATGTCGTCATGTCACCATCATTCACACAAACAACATGCACACCCCGCTCGCTGCGGCAGAATGCCAGAAGCATGCCATTAGCCAGAACCCAGTGCGATTATCTTTAATCGATATGGTATGGTCAACTGCGAAGTGGAAGGAGAGCGCGCCTCAAACTCCGCAAAAGCACGAAAATCCAACACAGAAATCCGAGCGTCACTATGTTGGCAAGGAGGCAGAGGGCAGACACGGAACGCACACACTGTGTGCACCCAATTTGCCATTCAGTGACCGTATGCATGCCGATGATCAGCCTGATCACCATGAGTATGCTGCTGAGCACCACTTGTTATGGTCTCGGGTGGACGTGCTTACATGCGACCTAACATCGCATGCGTTCCAACTCGTGCGCGCCTCTTTACCATGTGTGTACGGCATGTTGCGCGCGCACATATCACGCAAACGATCCCGCACACATCAACTGGTTGCCGGCAATGCCAACGGACAGTGTGTGACAGCTCCCCAGCACTACCGTGGGAATGTGAAACAGGTGCACTTTTGGGGTCGTTGAGTTTCAGGTCGGCCGTACTTGTGTGTGTGTGCGGTTGATCTGCTCGCATGTACGATATAGTGCAGTTGGGCATTGCATGACGGTCTAATTGAATTTATAGCGTGGATTAGAGGTGGAGTCTTGTGTTGGCGATTGGTGGAAGTTGGACGAACTCATTTTTTTTGGAAAGTTGATCAAATTCGTGGGCAGGTTGTTGAAGGCGGTTCCACTTGGATTGGCGTCACAACACAGCAGAATGGTGGTCAAACTGGGATGGTAGAGAAAGGTTAACGTACACGTATGGGTATCAACATACCAATGCAGGTACTTTTTAAGCTGATACCTTACCACATATCTACATTGGGTAGTGGTGATTTTTGAAAGAAGCCCGTTTAGGGAAAAATAGTAAAAAGTAAAGTAATAATAAGGGCACCTGGGTGATTCCAAGGCATGCTTAACTAACAAAACAATATTTTCTGGAGGCTATGTTGTATCTATTGATGGAAATGAATATTCTGCATATACGTTCCATTTTTTGCAAGTGGCTTATGCAAAAAGTTATATAGAGTACTTACCTAAAAATGTTTGATATGACTTTAAGAACCAATAGTTCGGCATATGCTAATATATGGTAGTTAGTAAAATACAAAGCCAGATATCTCATGATACAGACGAATCAACAAAAAATTAATGAACGACTTCCAAGCCGGAATTGAGAACAATCCTTCATCATATTTCTATAGAACTCTATTAACCTTAATTGTTTATCTAGTGGTAAACAATGCTCTCAGTAAGGCCCAGTAATTCAGTACCTGGTAATATAATGAGCTTTTCACACCAAAGCTGCTCCTTTACCATATTCACATCTCTTAAATTTGATCTAGGTTGATGTGTAGCATTGGCCCAATGGGTAGTGCGTTGAACAACTTTGCGCAGAATCCCTAGTTCAAATCTCGAAATTAACAACACCTACGTTTTTTGATTGCTTTTCCAATATTGCCTGACAAATGTCCAAGAGAATAACACTGTCACGACACGAGAAGTTTCTCAAATTTGCCATTTGTCGGCGTTAAACAGGGAGTCCCTTTCTTTGTGACAAAAATATAATTTCACACATGCAAATAAATGGCTTGAGGCATGCTACTATCAGACCTGTCAGTCTGATCTGCACAGAAAAATCAGATTTAAAAATTTATTATCATCATTAAGAAGTTTAAAAACTGTTTCATACTTGCTCTTTCTTAAATTTAAGGCTGTAAAATAACTAAAGACAAACAAATATTATAAACCGCTGATTTAGATTGCTCCTTTTTATGTTTTACTTTCCACCAACAAATTTCATTTGTTTTTTATTTATAATTTATTTATAAAAAAGAATGTTTTTTAGTTTGTTTCATATAAGTGATTTTACAAATTGCGCTTTTTTTCGATACAAAATTTCAGTTTTGCGATTTCTTGTGTTTTTTTTGATTTTCGATTGCCACTGGTACGACACGATTCTGGCAGGTCTGGTGACAGACAGAAGCAAAAGAAGGATGAAAACAAAAGCAATTCCCGATAGAATCAAAAGAGAAAAAGAGCTCAAAGTAGAAGAGTCGTTTAGGAAGAGGCGAATCAATATTGTCAATAACCGAAAATTTTACTGTCGTCCCTTCTGTACAAGGTTCAGGGTCTAGTCTTAACAGCCAATTGAACTGGAAGGCCAATATTCCAAGGACACGTAAAAATTGTTGTATTCCAGGAACACGATGATTTAAACGAAGGTTAACTCTGACACATATAACCCGATTTGGCTTGCTAAACGTAAATTGCAAGTGTTGATAACAAAACGAAAAACAACAACACTATAAAAAAAACAAGGTCAGATAACGACGGCATATCCGGCCTGTTGTCCCCAGGTGAACACATGGGCCAGGCCCGCCAAGTTGGGGGTTATACTTTGGGTTAACTACCTACATTTCGTAAAAAACATTTACGAAAAAACCAAGAGCCTTGGAAATGACTCAACCAACAATATGGATGACAATGCAAAACGAAAAAAGGACAATGACGTTCGTGTCTTCACCTGGCATGTAAGGACATTTAAACGAAGATGTACTGTGACATCTACTACGACCGCGTTAAAGTCTGATGAAACAGCGACTTTTCAGATGTGGTTTTGTTTTAAGTGCCAGACTTAGAAAGGAAATCTTATGCTTTCAAGATATTAGCAAACACATTGTTACAATAGGCATCAAGGCCACATTCGCTAACATTAGACTTATATGCTCTCACGCTCCGACGGACGAAACAGATCATAGATGAGACAGTTTCTGCGAGACCGTGGACAAAAGTTATGAGCGACAACCAAATCATGATGTAATAAGAGATTTTAACGCAAATGTAAAAAGAGAAGACCTCTTAGGAAGTATTATCGGAAAACACAGCCTACACTACAACACGTTTGGCAACGAATTTAGTCTAATTGACTTCGCTGCGGAACGAATTGCCATTATTGTCAGCACACGCTTTCCTCAGCTCGTTATTCATAAGGGGATATGGCGCTCGCCAGCTTAAAGAACGGCCAATCAAATTATGATCACATTGGGATAGACGAGAGGCACGCATGCATTATTTTAGATGCCCGAACATTTCGAGGGGCTAACACCAACTTGGAACACTACCTTTTTGCATCTAAGGTAAGAATGCGAATATCCACTACCACACAACAAATCAGAAGTACTCTGAAAAAAATGTTATGTCGAAAGATTGCAATCGCAAGAGACTACCAAGTCCTTCACAGAACGCGTATTCCTTAACCTCTCGATTAATACCATACCACCAGCATCGAATGTCGAAGAACGATGCCAACAAGCCATTAGATAAACTGCAACTGATGTCCTAGGTTTCTCGCGCCCAACAACAAGAAACCCCTAGTTTGCCGAGGAATGCCGACAGATGCTCGTAGCCAAGAGCGAGGCTCACAAGGCTAAATTGCAGGTGAAGACGAGAGCTGCCATTGAGCTCTAGAAGGAAGGGAGAACACCTGCTTTTCAGAATGAAGAACGAAAATTAAGAAAAGCGCGCGAGGATATAGAGAGGTGCCACTCCAGAAACAATGTTCGCAAGTTTTACCAAAGTGAAAAATGTCAAAGCCAAGGATATAAGGCTCGAACAGAATCCTGTCGAAATGAACATGGAAATATCGTAGTTGAGACACAGTTGATGCTGAGGATATGGAAGAACCACTCCTGCAGACTGTTAAACGGCGATGATGAACAACATTCCGCTGTCAGGCAGAACGAACCATCCAATATTGGCAACTACAGCGTAAACTGCCAACCACCCGACCTAAGTGAAGTGAGGATAGCAATATCTAGACTCAAGCTTAATAAAGCTACGGACTTCCCGCTAAGCTTTATAAAGGTGGCGGAGATGACTTGGTAAGTAACATATACCAACTCATAAGCCAAATCTGGTCGGATGAAAGTATGCCGAAGAATGGAACCTCATCCCCCGATCCACAAAAAAGGAGACCCTCTTAACTGCGCCAACTACAGAGGCATAAGTGTCCTCAACATCGCCTACATGATCCTGCCGTAATACGTGAACGCGTGAAACCGTTTACCAACAACCTGATCGGCAATTATCAGTGTGGTTTTAGGCCAGGAAAGTCCACAACCGATCATATTTTCACACTTCGGCAGTTCCTGGGAAAAAAACCAAGAAGTCGAAATCGATATTTATTGATTTCAAAGCCGCATACGTCAGCATTTATAGAGACGAACTATACAGAGCCATGTCTAGTTTAGTTATACCACCGAAACCCGTCCGTTTGTGTAGGGTGACGATGGAGAATCCTCGCTGTTCCTTCAGGGTCGGAAACGACTTCACCGACACATTCGATACCAAAAAAAGGATTTTGGCAAGGCGATGCACTGCCATGTGACTTCTTTAATTTGATTCTTGAGTGGATTGTGCAACACTCTCGAGCCAATACCATAGGCACAAACTTTCATAAATCGGTGCAACTTATTGGGAATTCGCTGGCCTCCTACTATTAAAATAAAAAAGGTAAGTTAGTTTATTTCTAGATATCCATAATAAAAATGACTAGATTTTCTTTCAGTTAATTTTTTTAAATCAAGCATGCTTACTAACTCAAATTAATAAAATACGATTAGATATAAGACATTACTAGATACAATCCTAAATGTGTAACAAATATATTGATTCCACTTATCTACAGTCATGTAAGTACAGGGAACAATACCCATAAAATAAAAAAAAACAGATTATTATTTTTTTAAGGATGCACAGACTACAGCCTCACGAAACGCAATGTAAAAAGTTATACAAACTTAATACAAAAGTTCTATAACTTTTTCCTTTCGTCATATTGCGTCAGATGTCTATATGAGCGTGTTATAAAAAAAAAACATCTTGGAGTTAAATCCCAGATAAGCTATTACCCATTATAACAATACCATATAAGCAGGAGAAAATATCCTACATGCCTTCATGTATATGTATATCCCATCTAAGAGGACGTACGAAACCCATAAAATATGAAAATTTACTTAATCGCAGGCTGACGGGGAGTCGCGTGCTCAAGTTAACACAAGGCAACTCTCAGAACATACACACGGAACATTCCTCTATATCATAACCTCTGCTAACATTTTAAAAACGTTCAACGCGAACACAAAACCCCGCGAGATGCGATATTCCTTTTATTCCACAATTTCACTGAAGTTTTTATTACACTTGCGTACCATATCTGCCAGGAGGATAGTCCCCCTCTCCAAGTCAGTCAGCTCTTTGCATACGTAACGCAAGGCTTACGCTGAGATGTTGACGAAGCTCTTTGCTACTGCTCTGCACGGATCATGAAGTCTGCGCCAATATCGTAGCAATTAAGGGCGAAGTTAAAATTATTACTTAACGCGTGAGGTGAGTTTTGAAAAATTATTTTAAGTATATCCAGGGTCTTGGCACTTTGTATGTGCACGTTGGGTTTGGTTTGGATAATATCCGCGAGGGCATTATTAATGTTGAGGAGTGAATGGGTCTGCGACGCGTTTGATAGAACTTTACTTTTAATATAAAAATTGAACAAATTATTGTTTGGTGGTTACTTAAAATAGGGATAAGGTTATTGTAGGTATGCATATGTATAAATCTATTTTTCCTCGCAGTGAGCCACGTTGTTTCTAGTTAAAATCATACCGGTTAGACACGGTTGACAAGATTAAGAAATTTACAGGAACACTTGCAAATGTTAGCTCCCTTCGTTTGCACAAATGGCTAGAGAAGCTAGGTAAAGTACTCCGTAGGAGCCGTCAATGACTTAATTTTTTTTTTCTAGCTGCATTTTATTAGAAATTAATAATATTATATATTGCATATTATTACCTTTGGAATGAAATTTGTGACTTAGATTGGTCTAAGTCACATCTAAAATACATTAGCAATACAATGGACAAATTTATAGGGAGTGTGGTATCTGAGAATAGTTTGTCTAAACCCATTTTCCATCAAACGCGGGGTATCCCAAGATTCAGTTCTTTCACCAGAACTATTTTTGATGGTTATTATGTTATGTAATAGTTATACATACCTGATGTGTAATTCACTCTTGGTTGTTGAGTTCTGCGTCAATGGGGCTCAACTCAAACATAACCGGGTTGATGTTAATACGTCTAAAACGTATCAGATACAAGTCGGGGTACAAATGAAAGGAATCTTAAGATGGAAATGGTTAAAGATGAGGAATCAAATAGTTTGTATTAGCATTGATGTAAGTCCAAACCATCGTTGGAACCAGCAAATTATAAATGCCCCATAATGTGATGCTACTTGTTTAGGATTTCTCAAATAAAACTGTTTTTCACTCTATCGAATTTAGCTTAACTCGTTTAAGACTTGATTACAACACTATATCATCAAAAATGTAGTGGTAGCTGCACGCCTACGCTAATATATACAGGGTGCGTTTTATGTTCGATGTCGATTTTATTTGATAGTCGGTGCTAAACATTCTGTTTAAACATTTTTATTTAAATAATTGTTTGATTGTAAATACGCAGAGAAAATTTCATTAAATTTGTGTTGGGTTTATGGTGTGAAAAGCTCGATTGATACACCAAAGCCTCTTTTTTCTGCCGGCGACTTTATTGAGCTATATTTTCTTAAAGATGCCCTAGGAAAAGATTTTACAGTCACTGGTGCCCGCAATTAGGCCTACTAAACATGTGGTTACAATAAGCTCGAGCTACGATGCGTATGTTACGAGACATTTTTTCCGGACGAATAATGTCAAACAGTGGTGATAACGAATAGTCCCACCATTCCCTGATTTTACGCTTCCCGGATTTTTTCTATTGGCGTTCTTGAAGAAAAAGGTGTACATCAAAAAACAAAACATAACCCGATGCTTAAGAATAACATTAGAAACGGAATTGGTAAAATTAGACCATAAGTCTGCGTAATTATTATGCCAACATCATTATATTCCGTCATATTCCATACATATGGTTAGCAACCATTATAATCAATCAATAACATATAAATTACAAAAATGTACTTCATTTAAAAGTTATTGAAAGACCTGGAACATAAATTCATATAATTCATAAAAAAAAAACATATGCACTCGATTAGGCCAAGGAAATATTTGCTGCCAAGATTGTCTGAACCTTCTCTCTCATAACTCAGGTTGTAGTAATTTTCCTGAAACTATGTAATTGGAAATTGTTTGGATACAATACTTGTCCCTTTTTTAAATAAATTCAGTTTTTTCCAAATATCAAAGAATTGTTGAAGTTTGTTGATACATAAAATCAGCCAAGTATGCTGATTGTGTAAAATTAAACGTAAAGTAAAGATTTAGGTTAATATTTTACACAGCCCTAGTGAAATGCATACAAAGGAAGTTTCTATTAAATTTCATATTAATAAGTCGCAAAATTACAACTTTTTTTTATAAGGTTAGTCCTACCGTCCTATCCGGCTCCTTTATCGTTTACCGGTACATTGATGGAAAGACTCTTGGTATGGTAAGAAAAATACATTTTTATCTTTCCAATTAAATTCTTAGACGGGCTTTCTTCGCCTGAATCGTTATCACGAAGTTTGCACTTGAATATGGAATTTTTTATGGGATTTTTTAATTAAGTTCTTATATTTTTAAAAGGTGGCTGTTTTTTGTGCAGTTTATCGAGGTGTCTTATTAACGTGGCTACATTCGGTTTTACTTCTGAGACACAAGAAAAAACAGAAAGGGCCACAGAAAGTTAATTATCTGTCATTCGATACTAGGGCGATATAGCGTAAATGAAGCAATAGCAGGTGACTGTAAAAGACCATCGTGAACAAATCCAAGCCGCCTTCATGTAGGTCCGCGTTCTATGTTGTGTGAAAGAATCTGAATCTGTATGAGAATTTGTTTACAATAATATCGAATTTGTGGTTAAGCATTATTTAGGGAATATTTTTGGACGCTAAGTAAAATTTAGAAGTTGCTTAATGGGCATATTGAGATGTTGATAGGGAAATTAATATATATAAAGCTCGATAATCTAAGTGAGCTGGCTAGTATCACTGTCAGAAACCTCCTACGCTACATCGTTAGATCTGATCTGATAGATCTGATCTGGTTTAAAGAATATAGGGAAGTCGATGGATCCAAGTGGTACCACAACGGACCTTTATGGTCTAAGAGTGCACGCGCATCGCGTGCAGCCACTACAACCTAACCTAACATACTGCGTGAACGTCTGAAGCCTTTCTGCTACTCACTCAACGGCAGTTACGATTATGACTCACGGCCCGGGAGATCGACATAAGACTAAATTTGCACTCTATGTCAAAATTTGAAAAAGTCCAACGAATTTCAAGTGCAGATCTATCATCTTTTCATGACCCTTAAGGAGCCTACAGCTCTAAAGACCAATTACAGAATTCGTGATTCCATCAAAATTGATATTAGAAGACACGCGATGCGAACTGATATGGAAGCAGTTCATCTGATCTTTGCTAACCCGGATTCCGACAAGAATATGCCATCTCGTACTGTATCTGATCCAGTACGAAATGGCATATTCCAGGGCAAGTAATAACACGAAAGGTACTAATTACTCCAAACTCAAAAGTTCAAATCCTTCTTTTACTGGACCCTAATTCTACCAGTCCTACTTAAAATCCCCGATTACTGGTGTCATTGGGCACCATTAAACAAAAAATTCTTAGTCGAATTGTTGGTCCTGTATGCGATGAAAACGAATGGTGGCTAGGCTACAAACTCGATCTCAGACTTTTGGTACGAGACGACAAGGAAGACCAAACCTCAGGTTTAAGGATCAAGCGGTCGTGTATGCCATGGCGCTTGGTCTAAATGACTACAAGAAACATGTCCTGGATTGAAGTGAATTAAGTCCGTTGTGTCTCTACGGGTCTGCAGGCCGTTTAAGAGAGTAGGTAATGTTTTTTGTTTGCTTAATTTTACTGTGGCCCAGAAGTGGTGAAAAGAATGAAAGCTAATGTAGTAATATATATATCAAAGATTCGTTTATGGGTACCCACAGAGATTAATTAAATTCACAGTTGCCCAAGACGCCATCTTAATTCATTCTGGTATAAATAAATAAATAATAACCATAAAAAATGTGTACTACAAACATAATTTAATCGCTTTTTGTTAACGTTCTAAAACAACATTAACGTTCACTTGGTTCATGATTTAGGAAAACACAAGTATACACACTCACACACCACACAAATGCTTACAATAATTTATAAGAGAAAACGTTACGACTTGAAATTATCAGTCCTATAAATCGCAAATTTTATACATTTATATATGGAAGAATGAAGCACAATTGTGGGCCCTCATATAACAACTTTTTTTTCATAAAGCGCATAATAACCATAACAACTTGGAAGCATAAACATCTTGAAATTTGTATTAAACATGATAAAAACCTAGACTAATAAATTAGTATACAATAAAAATCAAAATGTATCTGCGCAATCTGAACAGCTGGTAAAGGCCATAAAGTGTGTCAAAACTGATCCCTTTCACCCTTTCAAAAATGAAACACTTAATCATTTAGTTTCTCAACAGATACGCACTCCAATCAAAACTTACTTCGTCACACTTCTCCCCTCTACCAGAAATTGAACGACATACATGGCACCCGAAGCGTATGCCCAACTCTGTGATTAATCATCTTCACACCATCATCGTCATAATTTTCCCACGATCGCCATGATCTTCCTCCAAAGCGAAGCATAGAATACAAACAACAGTCAGCAGATTTCGGTAGCTTGCACGAGTGGTAAACCTTAATTTCTTGTTACGAAAATAACGCCCAGTAAGCACCACAATACTGCCTCACGAGATACTTTTAAGACTCTCTGCGTATTGTTGTGTGTGCGATGTTAATACCACCCAATTGGCAACTCCAAGTGAAGCCAGCACCAGGTTAACATACATTCAGACATGTTTAGTGGGATCCCGTCGTTCTGTATATACCCTGGCTACTTACAACCGAAAGCGGAAATCAAACACCAAACAAACAAACCAAGCAGATACAACAAATCAGCTTTAGATACATTTTTCTTTATTCGACTTCTAGTCTTTCGCTTCGCTCTTCCACTTCGTCATCTGAAGATCATCTAAACAAAAAGCAGAGCGTGTGAAACAGTTTTCCAAGAGTTCTTCTGTCAATCTCACAGGTCTCAATGTACACGATGATGTGACGTCGGTGGTTGTGAACCTTAGAACCAGCTTTATCCCATAGCACAAGTGACTCAAGTGCGCTACTACTTGGCCTCTTGTATCGCCACCAACCTCCGCATAGTGCTGAATGTGAGATGAAAACTTTGCGCCCACACTACTGTCGCACAGTCATCATCACCATCATCATCAACATAATCACATCATCTTCATCATCATCGTCATCATAATCATCATCATCATCATCATCATCAACATCCCATCAAAGGCTCCCCCAGATGATGTGTTTGCGATGTGAATGTGGCCACGAGATATCGGAAAGTAAACAAACATTGAACATCCGGACAGGAGAAGGCGCGCGCTGGCGACGCATCCGAGAATGGGAGGGGGCAAGGCAACTTCCGAAAGTCATTCCCGATGCCGCGATGCGATAACGATTGCGAGTTACACGATAAATCTCTCAGGCACATGCCTATGCTCGGCATAGAAACCGATACTCGGCTACAATCTCCTCGGCGTATGCCAGAGTATCGCAAGGCAAAAGAGGCACATGATACGCCCCTTCCAACCGTGATCGGTCGAGCCACCGTCAGGCGGGGAGTAGTGGGATCGAGTTCTGCGCACCGGGGTCTTCGAGTGTGTGTATTGTGGTTCAGATGCCAGATCACACCGATATCGGATTCCACTCGATTGGAACTTTAGCGAAGGTATGCGCAAAATGGCCAAGGCTCCAAATAAATAAGTCGTTCAAGTATCTTCTTCATTTCGTAGATTTATCCCACGGGACACAACGACAGTGCAATCCACAATGACGACAATGACGACGTCGACGAATACAACGACGACACCACTATGGTCTCAATCTCAACTCTAAGCCATGGCGTTGATGTTGTCCGCCACAGATACAAAGATACTCCCGGCAAGCAGCACGCCACTCGCGCGGTACACTTAATAAAATTGTGAATGAACGTAGACGATGGATCACTTGATCGTTACACGTCAACGGATAAAGACGTTTGAACATTTATAGCGACGAATTTGCAAGTTAGCCTAGAAGATATACAACAAGAAGATACTAGAGGTGTTATACGCATTCGATGTCGCCGCGTGTTATAAGTGCAAACTTCTTGTTCTATTGAGTTCTTGTGTAGTTTTAAGATTTGTTTTGGATCGTGGTTTGAAAAAATATCTTTTTTATATATATTACCTTGTTCACTTATGATGGCACCGAACCATCATTTCGCAATGAATTCACTTACTATGGAGCCCGTTTCTCGAACTTACCAATATCGGAAAATAATGAAACCAATGCTGGAGCGAAAGCGGAGAGCAAGAATCAACAAATGCCTGGAGGAGTTGAAGGATTTAATGACGGGAACATTGCAAGCTGTAAGTAAAACACAAATTGTATTTTTTTGTATTTAATGAAATCACAGCAAAAGTAAAAATACCACATATGTATATGTTTTAGATACAAAAAAAAAACATTCCATAAATATTCGGTTTTTTCAACAATACCGTCGGCTAAAACTGGGAGGTGACATACGATATTTTGACCACATCACGGACGCTAATTTATTTGATGTTGATATTAAATTCAATCTCCAAAATCATTTATAAATATTTTTTGCTATTTGGACCATTTTGGGTTTTAAATTTTCAGTCTGCTTTCTGCATTCAAAAGCAATATGTTCTTAAATTCATTTGAACTCTAGTAGCCTGCGATCTATGACAAAATTTATATTTAAACATTAAGTTAGGTACAATTCGAAGATACATGTATTTAATTTAATTGCACCTGAAAGTATAGAATGGATATTGAATTTAATTAAAATATTTAAGTTAAGGTTTACTTTACAGAAAATTTTTGTTGTTGTTGTTACAAGGAGATTGTCCAAGAACAATTGAAAAATAAATTATCTGGTATTAACTGCCCGTATCCCACACCTAGCTTCTCTCTTCATTTTTGTGTGCTAGTTAATGTTTTGCCACAATGAAGAGAACCTTCTTCTTAACGCGAATTCGAACGGCATACTTGAGGAGCTTCTCATGACAGGGCTTACTCTAAAATGTATGCCAGATTTTTGGAAATGTGCGACATTAAAAAAAAACGTAGATATGGCCACATTCGGCATGTAAACCAGGGAACTCCGCGCTTAGTTGTCCATCGCACTAACCACTAGATAACTGCACCGCCACCCAGATATATTCAACTTTCATAAATTCTTTTGAAAGGCTTGTCATTTATGGCCTTCCGTTGCAAATATAAATTTGCTTAGCTTGTATTTGTCCTACAAGAATTGATTGGATTCTTCGCTCAAGAGATCGAGATTATGCTTGTCCTTATTGTGAACATAAGTAGGGCCACAGAGCAATCTTCGGTGCAGGTTAGGTAGGAGTGGCATGCTTGCGGTGGTTGTTACGGGGATGGACATCACCAACTCCACTCATTTTTTCTCGTGCCAATATATATCAAGGAAACCAAATAGGGGAAATCTACTTTAATTTGACCACAGACGGACGAAGAAAACGTTAAAGAGCTTAAATTGCTTTTATAAAGATACACATCGGATTGTAGCCGTCTCATATTTTCTATTTACAATCGATTTTCACTTATATTCTCTCACATAAATTTATTGCATCACTTTCTATTCCTGCAGTTCTTCACGACCACTTCACAACTGCACCCGGACTGCAACCTGCGTTTCCACGCTACATACAACTAATTCGTAATGATTAACCGAATGTTCCTACAATCGATTTATGAAATCACAAACAAAAAAGTACAAATCTCAACCATTTTTTCGCATTTCTAGTCTCGTAGTTAAGTGTTTCAAATCTGACGGTATTTTGTCACAAAAAAAATTACAGCAAAAAGTTAAGCCATTGTTGTCTTATGTTTAATGCGTTTAAATTCTGAGCAGGGGATCTCTTGTCACTATAGGATGCAATAATAACTTAACAAACATCGACGTATGTAAAGCTGTCATGAGTGGTACTGATTTCGGATTGCTCGAATTAACAAGGCAAACCATATGATAATGTCACTTAATTGACAGGGACATTTTTTTTCCACACGAAACCACCAAATAACAATTTGTTATTGGGCTGACGGTAAATCCGCAAATTTATAGAACAACTGAGTCCTCTTAACAAATAAAATAAGCTACTCGGCAAGTACAGGGTACTACAATAGTATATAACTATTACACGGACGTTCAAAATGAAAAACTAAGCTTAATATGTGATGACTCTTGAATAGGCTGGCCAGGCGTCCTCGTTTTGTCTAGACAAACATTTCCGGTATCTTTATTTACTAAATTGTTCGACATCACAAAATTACAGCCTTTTTTCAGCACTTATTCAGCATAAATTCATAAATTTTTGATACCCAATCCCATAGGGGTATAATATAAGTTTTGACATTAAGTTTATAACATAGAGAAACTTTGATGGATATACCTCAACGTATATGGATGGACGTCTTCTGTCCGTCCATCCGTCCAACCACCTCTGTGTCCCGATTTTTGGGGCTTAACTTTTGAGCTAGAGTGATGTAATTTGGTATAAAGAATCTCTGTCCGACAAAGCTGAGCAAGTGTACAAATTTTCCGCCACCGCCCACTTTTCAGTATAAAAATGTTTTTGACCAAACGGTACAACATTTTTAAAAGAATGTATAAATTACATATTTAGACAATCTCAATACTTATATTTCGTGTATATAAAGTTTTTTGCCGGGCCCACTTTTTGGAGGCGTTTTCAGTAAAAAAAATGTTTATCGGTCAAATTTTAAAATATTCAAAAAAACTTTTGATGCAAAATCATTGGTAAGTTAGTCTCCTCATATTGGTAATAAATCATTTAAACCCACACCCACTTTTTAGGGTCGTTTTTCTTAAATGCCATAGCATATGCAGGAGAAGCGTTGTTTTTTTTTGTCGCAACATAAAATATTTTGATAAACTACCTGCAAAATTTGTTGCGACAATGCCATTTTTGTTATATTTCAACCAAACCCTTCTGGGGATATTAGTTTTACAGAAATGATTGGATGGGATAGTATATTCTACGGTTCGCACAGCGGATTACTTAAATTATTTTTATTTATTTTATTTGAATTTGTTAAAATTGATGTTTTTTGCTTTGATGAAATAACAGATATTACGTTTTGTTTTATTTTGGATGCTCTTTTTTATTTTTTAATTTTTCATTTGAGATTTTCGAAGGCGTCCTGGTCACTGGAGCTGGTCACCCTACTCATGAACAACGGCATTGGCTTTATATTGACATATCCGAAGAGATGTTTTTATTCGACTTAATAATAATTAATTCAAGAAGGTTAAAGTCTCTTACTACCTTAAAGTTGTAGTTTTCGATTATGACATCTGACATCTTACCCCCTAATTATTGTTAAACTCATTTTTGCCTATGTCCCTATATAACATCAAACGTGACTGTAACATCTCATTGGCAGGAATGCCGTCGGGTCGTCGCCAATATTAAATGATTCGCCTGACAGAGGACGATTTTTCGTCATCGCCAAACTCTCTTACTCACGGGGCTTATGTCTCTTGCTTTGATGTTTTACGAGTAAAATGCATACCTTTAATCTTTCTGCATAACTGGTGTTCTTACATTCGTCTTTACCTGCAGCTTTACTTCGTGGGCCTCGTATTAGGCTACGACCATCTGTAGACATTCTGTTTCAAACCCGCGGTAGATCTTATAGCTTGTTGATATTGTCGGCAGTGGTCTCTGACATACGGTGCGGCATGGTCTAATTCAAGAGATTCTGTAAAGGACTTGGGGATCTCTTAATATTTCATCTAGAACAATCCTAATATATGTTATATTTTTTCTTGTGGCGAATTTTGTCTTTTTTCAATTTGATAGAATTTTTTAAAATTTAATAAATTTAATTTAATTTGACACTCGATGTATTGCATTGTTAGGCAGCGAAAATATTAAGATGGTCAATGCAGAATGTCTAATCTAAACCCTGCTTCTCGATGATTACACAAGTACCTTCGCTATCTTGCCATTGATATTGTCGGAAGTGTTTATTCCATCATTATTTAATTATGCTTAGTACAAGACGGACTTAGCCTAAATACTAAATATCGTATAATCTTCTGTCAGAATGCTGCTTGGAATTACGTAGATTTGCTATGTAATGGCATGTGAAATCTTGCTATCGCATCGATAAGCTGCATCTTCAGATTGTCAAGCTAATGCTATGAACTTCCCTTCTTTTGTTTGTAAAACAGTGTCTCTTGTCAGGATCTCCCTATTGTGAAGAAAGATACAATTTGAAAGGATATACGTTCCTTTCATAAAAAACGGGATTAATTGATCAAATCAATTCAATCAATTGATACAATCTGAATCGATTTATGTTCTTTAATGTATATCCAGGGTTGCAAACAACCATGTGCTGTGATTTTACTGCAGCCTATCAATAAACATCTGTTCTCCGGTTACGAAAACAATTTTCTCTCTGAGCATAATGGGATTCGAAGTTTTTGGGATTCTTCCTCATGGTATTGCTACTAACCGATGCAATAAGAAGACGGATATTAGCTAAACGTTTTATCCTGAATCTGTTTTTAAATATGTGAACATATTCTGATTCCTTCAAAAAACAAAAATATCCTTGACTAAATATCAATCATACAATCATACTAAGCTAAGTTTTTACTAACAGCAAACATATACATTCAAATATTCAACTCATTTATAATTCATCAACATCCCTTGTATCTTTTCAGGACGGCGAAAACATCTCGAAATTGGAGAAAGCAGACATCCTTGAAATAACAGTCCGTCATCTGCACCGTTTGCGTGAGGCCAACACTCTCTTCATGCGGCCGGACCCAGTCAATGTGGATAAATTCTGGGTTGGATTTCATCATTGTGCCACCGAAGTGTCACAGTTCCTTACCAAATACGACCGCCACATCAGCGGCGACCTCCTCAAACACATTTCAACATTTATGCCAAATATAGCCGCAGCTCATTACCAAAGATATCCGATACCCCAAACCAATGTCCTGTATCCCATTCAGCCACCTGCCAATACTCGCATACAGAACAAACCATTTCCCAAGGAAGAGGTGGGCGATTGTGGCACCGGAGGTGGTGTCTGGCGTCCTTGGTGAGATTATAATGCACACCGTATACCTACTCTAGATGGAACATGTAAATAACAAGAGTTCATGGAAGGGAATCTTTATGCATGGAAATAGCTTTATATGAGTTACTCAGTTACACAAACAAACAAATACACACACATACTCACACTGACCCTAATCGACAACACAATGATGATGAATTTAAAATTCAAATTAATACTTATTTACACAATTAGTATGTTTAGTATATTGTATTTATGTTACCTTGAGATACCGTTTTACTGTGATTGGAGATGGATGAAGAACAAATATATTTTTATCGAGTTTTAGAATTAACCTAATAAATAAAAAATCAAAATCAAAGCCAAGCGTTGGTATCGATAAGGATTTGTTTCGGTTTTTCAATTCACATAATTGAATGGCGGTTTTACTGCGGTTCATTAGGGAAGGACTCATTCTTTAGGAACCCTCTTTTTGTGCCAAATTGGTATCGGGTACGCTTACAGGATTTTACTTTTAAATTATCCACACACCCGGCACCCTATTAAAATTTCATGTGTCTGGGGGCTATAAATAAATGATTGACTCCAACTGAGATTGACAACACATTTTTGTCAATCGTTTTTTTTTTAGAATATTCAAAGAATGTTGTCAATTTGCCACACTTATTTGACATGCGGAAATAAATCCACCCAACACACGAAGGTATTTACATATTTAAGTGAAGAGAAAGGGATGCTTTGGGGAATCTCTGCGAAATCAATAAAATGTATATCGACCGCTCTCTGTCAATGTTTCGGGCTCGTTAACTTGGGAGGAATTTCAAATCATTTCTGTTACTTACAACAGCCGACAGTTGGGAACGCTTTTTTTTCCTTTCAGGACTTTTATATTGGTAGTTACGTGAGGTGAAATTTAACACTATTGGGGGATAGTATTGTATTTGGTTTCGGGACGTGTGTCAATGAAGATTAAACCCTAGCTATTAACATCCCCTTTTCAAGTGGGAATGTATTACGAGCGTTGGTAGGAGGGAATTATCAACTCTTTAATAAATAAGAAATCTTTTTGTGTTACTGTCCCAAATTGTTTATTCGTATACCATGGACATCGTTAGTTATTCACAGACTCGATTATCGGATTTCCGTCATGTGGTGTTTTTATACCCTATCCAATAGGGGTATATTAGTTTTGATACATAATTTGTAACATAGAGAAATAATTAAGATATACCTCAAAGTATATGGATCGACTCAGAATCGCTAGCTGTTTTTTTTAACGATTTTTAGGCCTTACATTTTAAAATTTTTGAGAGTGAAATTTGTTCTATAGGTCCTTTTGCTTTGCTTCAGAACAAGTGTAAACATTTTTAAAATCCGTCCACTTTTCAGAAAAACGTTGTTTTTGGCCAAACGGTAAAAAAAATTGATAAAGTGTCTGAAGAAAATATTTAGACAATATCAACAGCTTTTAATGCCAAATCATTGGTAACATTAAAAATTGGCAAACGTGCAGTGTTTTCTAAGCAGCGATTCTAAGCACACGATTCGGCAGCTGCAAATATGGCTAGGACTTGCAGCTGCCGAATCGTGTAGAGTATTGGACATCTCACAAGCGGATATCCCCATTTACGTAAATAGTCAAGCGGACATAAAAGCTCTGGCATATCCCCATTTACGTAGATAGTCTAGCGGACATAAAAGCTCTGGCTACAAACATAATAAAATCACGAGTAGTTGGACGCTGCAGCTCAGAGCTAAAGGCTCTATACAACCAGAACAAAGTGCAAATTATATGGGTGCCAGGACATAATAACGTTTCAGAAAACAAGAAAGCAGACGAGCTAGCCAGACTAGGATCATCTAGCTACATCTCCTTATGCGACAATAGGGTCAGACCCACACTAGCTTTCAAGAAACAGAAAATAACCAAATTCACGCAAAGTGAAACATAATATATGTATAGGTGGCAAAACATTAACAATTGCAAACACACTAAAGACCTTTGGCCGGAATTGAGCAGTAGCAAATCTAACAAGCTTATAGCTATGAATAGAATCTTCATTTCTATGGCGGTGAGAGTTACTACAGGTCACAATCTGTTCGGTAAACACTCCCATAGAATCAACCGAACTGACTCGCACCAACTATGCAGAAAATGCGGATATCCAGACGTCGAGGAGGACATCTTCCATCTACTGTGTCACTGCCCCGCGATCAGCAACAGCCGTAATAAACTCCTCGGCTACTTTTACTACGACGACTTGACGGAGCATTTACCTCTTTGAAGCTATGGGCCCACGTAGGCCTATGCGGGTTTGACGGCTTAAACCTAACCTAACACTGGCATGTATAAGATACATTCCGCGATTATAGCCATTTCTTTGTATGTTTGCCGTTTTCACTAAACAACAGTATTTTGAAAAAAAAAAAAAACAGTACGCAGTTTTGTAGTGTAGAAAACTGTATTATACTGCGAATAACAGTAGATATAGATACGAGCGTTACCCATAGCATATGCCATAGAAAAACGTATTTTTTTGTCGAACTAAAAAAACTTAGATACTATCTGAACAAGATGTGGTGACAATGTCATCTATATTTCACCTCAATAAAGACCAGATTTTAGGGGTTATGAATACCCTTTAAAGGTTTTACCGAAGTGCGGCTTTACAGAAGAGGAAGAGAGTGGTTGGAAAGATAATGAACTAACTTTAGGGAGTCACTGTTTTTGTGTTCTTTATACTCGCAGAATTTACTTTTAGGTGAGTAACTACCGAACTTTTTATACACCTTTGAATGATGGTTTGATGGATTTTGGCTAGGATTGATTGCACAACCTTACCGCTATACCGCGGCCACCCAATGGCGAAGATGTCAAGAAGCCATAAGATGGGCCACAACTGATGTGGTGAGATCGTACATATTACCCTCAAGAAACCCCTGGTTTCGGCAACTGTAAAATGCAGACAGATGCTACTAGCCATAAACTGGGCATAGTTGAAGGTGAAGACTATAAACCGTGACCGTTTTTCGAAATGAAAAAAAATCCGTCGATAAAAAAAAACGATTGTGAATGCCTTTCCTGAGGAAACATTATTGCAATTTCCCCCGATTTATTCCGCCGGCAATTTACTTGGGAACGAAAGAAATGGAAAACAATTATGTAAGTAATATGTCATATGCCACAAATTAAAAATAGCTGGAATTAATTATTGGCTAAATAGAAACATATCCAGATATCGACGCTGGATTTACAAAAAAAAAGGAAATACAAAAGGAATTTTGGACATCTGTAGAAAATAAACTTAACAGTGCTAACAGAAAGTCAGAATTTGAATGGAAGAGAGTCAATAAATAGATTATTTTACCACATCCTCTGCTTCCACTGGGTTTAAATTTCGTTGGATCATACGGTTTTTATTTGTAGCATATTTGGCTTGACTAATATCTAACGCATATCTTTTCATGTCCATTAACAATAGATTCAGCTTCCACAAGAATTGTTATTAATTGATCAAACACGAATATGTACACCACCACGAAGTCCGATCGACTATGAATTTCCATTTAATGCTGCGACTGTAATGATTCGTCTTCGAATGTAATACCCTTTAACTCTAAAGCTGCTTTGCGATATGTTCAAGCAGCATCCGGAAAGATTACGAACGGGTCTCCTCTATAAGCCATAAAGCCCCTGATCCTTATTAAACAACTCTCCGCACAGGTTAATTTCATCATATACGCTTTCTAACTTTCTTCAGCTAGCTTAAGGAAACAGTAGAGGATACCTGTAAAGTCCAAGGGATATTTTTAAAAAAAAAACTCTAGTGACAACGACCAGTAGTTTGCTTTCCCAAGGCTTCTCGCAAACGACGCAAATGGTATTAACCAGTCTTCATCCCTTATTTATCCGAAATGTTTCCCGAAGCTGAGATAAAACGAGAGCTACTCCTCCATGTAAACGGTTTTAGATATAACCCTTAACTAGCAGCTACGTAATGTATGAATCGGATGGCAAAATGATTGGATTCCTCAGATCTGTGTATTAATTTGAATATTTTTGAAGTTTTTGCATCAACCTTTTTTTCTGCAAGAAACAAACTTCTTTATTAAAACTATAAAGATGAATATACCTCAGCCAGTGCGCTTCAGCGTAATTAATTTCTTTAGTTGACAGAATAGTAGACGTGGGACTATTTTTCTTCCTACAACATCTCAAGAAACATCTCAGTGACGTAGAGCAAGTGCTTCTAGGTATAGTGAAGTTTGCTTGGTTTCTTTTGCATGAACGTTTGTTAACAAAATTTATACTTTTGCTTGGCCCATCCCATCCGTGTTTCCTGGATGGTAGTAGTGTCTGCTTTAGGGCAGGTTAGGGCTTTCGCTAGTTGTTTGTTTGCACCTCTTCTATTTCCAGGTACAGGTACGAACGTTAATTAATTTGTGGAATAGAAAAAATACTCCAAGTTAATTTTCAAAATGAAAAAGGAAAACCTTAGCATTTATGTTGTTTATATAAAAGTTATTGAAACGACAGTATTTATAGTTTTTTTAAGCCCCTCCTCTAAATCTTAAGAATATTAAAACCAAAGCAATATGTTTCTCAACCCACAAGGAAAAACTCCCTACAGTGCTGTAATTAGATTAAGCCGAAAAGACATTTTTTTTCAATTACCGGGTCATCCTTTTTTGTCCCTTTTTTTAAGTCGCCCCAAGGTCTCGTCAGTCGTCGTCGTCCCAAATTACACCTCGTCCATTTAACTTTTTTAAAAACCATCAACATAGACTTTCCGTTTCTAGTTTTGAATTTGTAATTTTCTTGTCCTTCGAATTTGGTCCGCTAAGCTTATGTATACATAGATACTCTCTCAAAATGCTACATTTGACCCGAGGGTTGGTGTTACAAAGATTTGTAGTAGATTGTAAGTCTTCTATAAATTGAGCTTCATTTAACGCACAAAGGAAATAAAATAAAACGTATTGGCACATCGAAAAGGTCAAGGCGATTGTTCTTTTTTTTTTATTTAATTTTCCAAGTTCTTCTCTTCGACGATAATCCATCGCAGCTTTATTGTGATTAAAGTTGTCGCATTTTGCCTACGGGTGGCGGGTGTATACAAATAAGAGATTGTGTCCGATGGAGACACATACCGACGCGGAATGGAGGTAGGTAGGACAAGTTTAGATTGATTAAAAGATGTCAGAACTTTGTAGACGTTGCAATTGTTTAACTTCTTTGTGTTCTGTGCTCAAAATGCAGAAATACTTTTCTTATATTTTTTTCTTGTTAACTGTCAAAGAATTTCAATGTAAATATCTTGCATGCAGGGACGATTTTAATTTGAATTGTATTTCCTAAAATTGCAACGGGAAAATCATTTTAAATGAGATGCTTAGTTGTGGTGAAGTTAGAATTTGAGGCGTGTTTGGAGATTTTTTTTGTTCTTAGCTGATCTGATAGACAGAGAGAATCCAGTCTTATCACATTGATGAATTTGGACTGCACGACATGTGGTTTCAACAGGACGTGGCTAATGCACACACAGATTGCACGAGAATGAACACGGAACTGACTAGGGAGAGGAAGTTGAACCTTCAAAAAATCTAATTTAAATTTAATTTTTTTATGTAATTTCGGATGCGAGCGCTTTTTTCTAGTGAAGTGACCCATGCAGAAATTAATTTTAAGCCTGGAACAGGGCCCAACGGGGCTGCATAGAAGGCGGTGGGCTGCAATCACAGAACATCTGTTCGAGAAGAAGGCCTCGACGGCAAACGCACGATTTTTACTGGCAAACGCGTTTAATGGCGACTGGCTAGTAGTGTAAACAAAACAGGAACTGCAGCTGCCGAATAAGACTATTCATTTTTAAAAGGATGTTATGTTTCCGCATCCTGAATTTCAATTAATTTTGCATCGTTTTAATAAAGTGTACTCTCTATATACATAATTGTATATAACTTCAAAAATTATTTTCTTCAAAAGTTTTATGGTGTTTCTAGGAAACCAAGCCTCATGAAGCTTCAATCGAAGCAATCAACTTTTGTTCGTTTTGATACTGGTTCCCTATTTAATAAATGTCACGGTTTAGATATCCCCAAATATTTTGACTTATATTAAGATCAATCGTCTTTATCGCCGAGGGGATTATTAACTCCTTTCACTGACAATATTTTCAAGATGGGAGTGATGTTTAGGTGCATTATACTTTGGAATAACTACTTAAACTTGTCATTTTGAACTTAACAGTTATCAGTTTAAAAGCTCATAAAATGGAATTCAAACCTTTTCATATCACGAATGATGGCAGTTCCAAAACATATTTACTATTTGAAATTCGAAGTAACCCTTTAAAACCATTATTGTTAAACTTCTTTTCCTCCGAAAATATAACTTTACTAAAAGTTCTTATTACAGCCCCGAAGACCACATGCAATATCATATAAAATCATACAAACTAAAGCCGATATAGCTTAGATGCTCGATGAAGAAGTGGTTTTTATACCCATCCCATAGGGTAGGGTTTTCAGAATATCTCTTTTAAAGAGAACATGTCCTCTTTTTCTATCGCGATCCATTTGTATCTTTCGTTTTCAGTAGGCTTGTCCCCTATTTCGATATCACAACACTAGTCGATATATTTATTTGAGCCAGTCCATCACACTTTCAGTTTCAACATTCGTCGCATGTTTAGTAGTTATGGTTGCTGTTTTTAAAATCAGAAATGTGCAAGTGGGTGAGGAGTTAGTTATGATTGAACCCTGTCCCCATTTTTGTCAGAAGTTTATGGACACCGTATCATAGGGGCACATTATTTTTGACACATAGAGAAATAATTTAGTTATTCACGATATGTCTAAGTATATGGATCGAATCGGAAGAAAGCTGAGTCCAGCTAGACAAATTTGTACACGAACTATTTGTTGCTGACACCAGAACAGTGTTAACATTCTCAAAATCCAACCACTGCTACGTTCACTTTTCAGATAAACGACGTTTGTATTCAAACCGTAATGAATTTTAAAATTATTTGTTATCATTAATAAATTGTATATTTCATCTATAGGTCATTGCATGTATAAACCCGCTTTTATAGCACATGCGACATAGCTCATGACATAGGTCATAAGAGTATAATAGCCCGTCCAGACATTTTGAACTAGGAATCATAAAAACATGTAAACATTCTAACCACACACAGTTTCATGTTTTTTTAATGAAATTGGTACACGTTTTCACTTGAACCAATTTAGTGACTATTTTATGATTTGAAAAGATTTTCGAATGGTTTACTACATCAACCACATCCCGCTCCAATTAGATCGGTTTGTAGCTAACTGTCTTCAATTGTTCACTAAAAGGATCGAAGGATCATGTGAGCCATTGGTGTCCATTTGCTCAAAATTTCGTAGCCATCAGGTACAATGTACTTTTAGATGTCGACTCCAATATTGAATTGTGCTTTCAGCTATATAGTATATTGTACATCGTCGTCTTTTCATAGGCTGTGGCTGTGTTATTCCATATTCTGAGCATTGACATTGACTCATCTTGTTTATATCTATAGGGCTTGATTCGGGCCTTTTATGCCAGGCTTTGATGTCACTTGAATGTTATTTTTGCAGAGACACCTAACTATATCTTCGATAGCTAGATTCTTTTCTTTTTTTCTTTTTTAAATGCCAGTAAAATTCACCTGCCTCGTAGGTCTCATGTTTGGCTGCGAGCATCTATTGACATTCTGTGTATGATTAAGTGTGTCAATGTATATTTCTGAAACAAAATATTAGGTTTCCTATTTGATATCAAAATGCAAAAAATTAAAAGGCAACTCTGGTAGTATTATTAAAAACTACTGTATTGTATATGAAATCCTAGTTGATGCATTTTCAATACCTACATTTTCAAAATTCCCCCACTACTATTAGTGACAAAGTCGTAAACTACATTTCATCTATTTATATATATACTTTTTTTTATTTTTTACAAAATCTTTTTCTTTTCAATTCCTAATCAGAACACTGCCATTTTGTGTTTGCCATTTTGAATAATCATAATCCGTTATGACAATAATATTTCTTAGCCAGAATCAACACATTATACCTTTGAAATATCGTTGGTGTATCACAGGATAAAGTTTCCTTTTTTAAATCAGTAAACAACTTGACATATTTATATTTATTTTGAGACTTGCTTTATCAAAAAGTGGGGTCGCTGAGATGTCAAACAACAAAAAAGGCTACCCATGTTAAAATGTTGTCACAGATTGCCATCTTACAGACAATTGATTTATGTGTCAATAGCAAATTTATTTCCGTGAGGAATAAGAAGGACTCTAGGGTGAAAGTTCGTCGAATTATTTTTTACGAAAATAAATTCGTTGTGCGTTATAAGTTCTATGAATTTCAACCCCCCATGCGAAGTTGTAAAATGTTATTTATGATCGACAGCTTAAAATGGAAATAAATGTATGTTCGACTTTTGTTTAATGAATATGTAAGCTTATGACTTTTTGCGTTTATTTGGTACAAATGCATAATCAAATTGATATGGGTACACGACATTGTCTACTAATAAATTATTTAATGCTTTGGGAATCGAGACTGTTTTTAGGTAATGCTTGGAATTCAAAGAAATACCTACATTAATTATTGCAACAGGTTTAGGAAAATGAATTCCATTAAACATTAATAAACAAAGGCTTGCAAGATATGAAAATATAAGTATTTTCTCAATTCACAGAAAAAACGAATTGTACTCTACGATATGCAATATGTTTTTTTTTATTTTTACCACGTTCTTCGGAAAAGTAACGATTATTGGAATTCGGGTACAGAAAAATGGAATTTTATCTGGCTAGGGGTATTGCTAGGATCTCCACAAGAATTCGTTTAGGTAAAGCTATATGACATTTTGGGAAGTTTTTTTCTAATAATACGTTTTAAAGCATTAAGTTAACACGAAGACATTTTTCATATATACCATATAAGATTCTCCGATGAAGGAAAATGATTATGTGCTGTGAACATAAAAAACAATTCTGGTAGACTTTTAAAATTGGTGGAACACTTTTGCTTGTTGATATTTCCTCTGAACCAAAGAGGACCCGCTCGATAAGATGATTTTTCGGGGCCAAAATCCTGGTCTTCGGCTTACATTTTCAGCACCCAATTAGCAAATTCTCGGAGTTTTCTATGGTCGTCAGGCTTCAGTTCTTGTGTCAGCATAAGATACTGATATAGGCCCAATTCCAACCGCAAATTAAGCCTGGTTGACTAGGAATGCCCAATTCAGCTGATGACATTTCTGTGTCTTCTACGGAGGCAACCTCTCGTTGTGCGTGCGAGAGTTGTACAAAAACCGGGATTTGGTGACTGTAGGGTGTAGAAAATAAGAAAATAAGAATATTCTCTAAGGTTTTTGCCTTTCAAATGACAAGCATACCTTTCATTAGAAAATTTTTCAAAAAGTTTGAAAAGACCAGTATAATACTGCAAAAAAATAAAGTCCGTTCGACCAAGACCTCAAGAACGATAGAAAACGTGGAAATCATTCTGTTGGCAACTACCCGAACCTTTTACAAGTAAGCGAACAGGTGATTAAAGGATCAGAAACTGCAATGTTGGCATAAAATCATGGATTTACATTGAATTCAGTCACAGATGTTTGATACCACATAATAAAAATATTACTGTTCGACAGTGACTACGCCGTGAACGCGAGGGTTTACGTATTATTATAGTAGTTATAAGCTATTAAAATCTGACGATTTTTTGTCACACAAGAAAGTTCAACTGACTATCACTATAACGAAAGAATAGACGTTTGCAGGTCAAAAAGTGATTAAGGATCCCTTACTAGGGTCGGATTAATAAATAGACAAAGAACAATGGAACGTAAGATTGTCCCGTCAAAATTTCTTATCGGCATTATCGGTATCGGAACTAGGCTCTCTACTACAAAGTTACACTCATTTTATCAGTCTTTCTCTATGACGGTGCCTATTGCGGATCATTTATGATCCAACAATCGGGGATGCCAGACCGCTTGGACTGAATAACTATAATCAAAGCGGCCAATATAGTTTACGTTGGAACATGACAGGATATGTTGCTTTAAATAGGGACCTATCAATGGAATTCGATTAAGTTAATATTGCCAACCCTTACAGTTTCATCTACGATCTCAATCAAAACACAACTCATTAATATTTATAATTTATATATTGTATATATTCTTGCATTTATAGTTAATATGTATACACATGTTCTTCTTAACATTTTCCTACTTAAAAGGTATAACCTCAATTAAATAAAATACTTTTATTTTTAAATATAAATCTAATTATTTTCTTTTGTCAATCATACAAAATATCACAATAACTAAACTAAATGAAAAACAATTGTGTAATATTAATATTTCTATTTACAATTTCTAATGTCTGCTTAAACTAAAACTATTTAAGGTTTAATTTAAATTTAATATTATCAAACAACAAATTTAAAAAAAAAACGTCAGACATTATGGTTTTATGTTGGTTTGGTTGGGTTTTTAGACACTTTTACGCTTATATTTTGTTTTGAATTTTGATTTCATATTTTGTTGGAAATATTTTTAATTGTATTTTTTTGATATAATTACAATGGTTCTGCTATTTGATGGAGAGTATAATATTTTGGTAAATATTTTCAATATTTTTTGTTTTATTTTTTAATTATATAATATTATATTACAAAAATATATGTTTTTGTCTATATATTCTGTAACGTTGCATGTTTTTTTTCTTTGAATTAAGTTTTTTTATTTGATTTTATTCATTCAATTCGGATCTAATGAGTTGTTGGATTAGTCGTAGAGTAGGGGGTATAAGGGGCAGTTTATAATGGCAGTAGATATTTATAGATGGAAAGATTGGAGTAATGAAATATTTGTAAGTAGGTATAGTATTTTAGTAAGTTGGCGTAATTTGAAACACTGTTAATATGTTAGGTAGGTTTTTTTTCAATAATTTGGCAGTTTGTTTTAACATTTATAGAATAGGTAGTGAACCAACAAAAATTTACAATTAGAAGGTAGAAACTTGTTTTAAGTGTTTATATATTAGGATGTATTAATTTACAATGTGGTGATGAGTTAATCTTCGGAAATAGTTATACATACTCGCCATTTATGAGGTATTATATCCAATAATTTAAAGTTAAACATCAGGTATACATAATTATGTTAGCACATATGATTTTTATGTTCATCATTTTATTTAACTCATTTAGTTAATTATTTTGTTTAGAAGTTTTACACCTTAATCAGTTGTAGTGGAATACACATAATCGTATGGCTATTATCGGATTTGGGTGTAACGTTACCTTTGACAAAAATCAGAGATTCATTCATATAGGTAAATAATTCTAAATCTAGACGTTAGTGAACATATAATTGATTTATTAAGCTTTTAGCATTGACCATTTCTGGTATCTCTAGTGTTTATCCGACATTTTACCGAAGTTAAGTTAACTGAATTATCTGTTTGAAAAGTTTTCATAAATCCTTTTAAATAAAACAGAAATGAAAAAAGGGGGTTATACAGCTAAGCTCGATTTTCTGCAGTCAAAATCTTTTGCAAAGCACTGATATTTCGTTGTTGATCCTAAGCATGCTTACTTGGACTCTCGGAGAATACAAAATAGAAAAAACCATTAAAATCTTAGATCTATTCTTAAAGAATTTCACATACTTCGCCTCATATCAACAATGGGTTAACAAAAAATATTCGTTTAAAAAATAACTGACGATAGATTCAGGAACGAACTCACTGAGACATTGGATACAAACAAGAATTAATACAAGGTGGAGTATTGTCGCGTGACTTTGTTTTATATAATTCTTGAAAGGATTGTGCAAAACTCCCGAAGCAGTAGCACAATCTCCAATGAATCTGTTCAACTACACGAATGCGCAGATGAACATGACATCATTGGTCATGACATCAAATAAGGCCAAGACCAAGTATGTGCCGTCAATAAAAAAGGAACAACATCGAGACATTATATAGAACGTCTTCATTGATAGATACAATATTGAGGTAGTAAGGGACTTTGTCCACGGCTTTACAATTAACTCTTACAATGACATCGCGTATAAACTCAAACATTAAATTATTGCTTTACGGCGCTGAACCATGGACTATACCAAAAGTGGTTGAAGAAATCTCTGTTCAGTACTCCGCCCTGCAAAATCTTCGATTCCTAGCCAGAAGTCGCGTCGGACGCAGTACTGAAAGGAAGGAAGTTTGTAAAGGCCGGGCTAACTATCGAGGCATTGTGGTTGCGACCATGTTCATTCTGGACTGTGTTCTTTTTTTCTGTTCGAACCCCAATTCTGTCCAGAAGGAAATAGTTTAACTAACTTCACTTAGAAATTATTTTCAATTTTCCTCATCAAAAGTGAACTTTTTTTTTTTAAATTATGTTTGAATGAATTGTTTATTAGTCAATATGGGAAACATATATTCTAACCAGTTTTAGATAAGGTTTTGTTTTCCACATGGAAGTCACCTAGGACCGTTGATATTTGCTCTATTGGTAGTAGACATCAGCTCTTTTATTCTCTGAAACTCTGGTCTTTGCAGATGAAAGCGTTTTTTAATTTTAGTTTTATAGATAGTTGTAAAAAGTTAAACAAATAAAGTCTATTGGTACAATTAAAACCATTTAAAACCGATTAGAGCAAGGAAAATGTTTGCAAGAACAAACTTTTCGTTTTATACGGCGAATCCCATCATAATAAGTATATGTATACTTAACTATCCGATCTATCGTCCTTTTGGGAGGATGATCCTTCTTTTTTAACAAAAAAGTTCAAAAACCTCCAAACCTCCTTTCTCTCCCTGAATCCTCCTTTTATCCTCCAATCAACCTCCTTTATAACAACTCGCTGGTTGCTCGAGAGCATTTTTTAACAAAACTAGCTAGGGGTGAAGTCATTAATCAAAAATCCTCCCCAAACGGCAGAGATAGAATTTCCAAGATGTTATTAGCGGTGGTATCTACGAAGTAAACAAACTTACATGAGCAAGTCTGACATATTCGGCCAATAAGACCAATTGTTAGGTAGGCACCAATAATAACCAACCGCATCGCTCAATTCCGTATTGGATACTGACGGACCTATGTCTAGGTGTATCTAATCAATTTAAGTTAGCCCTATAGGTTGTGGGTTGTGATTTGGGTTAACTATTCAATCACAGAAAACACCTATTGTTACGAAGTAACTAAAAGCCATGGAAGGGACTGATTTCACCACCATGCTAAATGTAAAAAGGAAAACGACGTTCGTATCTACATCTGAAATGTGGGAAAATTAAACAGAAGACGTACAGCTGAACAACGAGAGGAAGCCTTAAGCTGCTACTAAGCAGGCATTGCTACCATCCAAGAAATACGATTGGAAACTTATGAGAGACTACCAAAGTAGTAGTTTTAAAATTTTGGAAGGAAATTTTCAGCGAATGAAGGAAGAAACGACATTTTTAGCAGCCCACGTGGCACCACGTACTACTACACGTATCTCTCAATATCCATAAAATGACATTCACGCTACCATCGTGCATTTGAGTGGTACAGGCGTTGAAGCGAATGAACATCAACGCTCCAGCACGTCAAGTCTTCGATACTATATTAGAGGAAAGGATGCACCAGACCTCATCTTCGATGTAACGACCAGGTAGAGGGAGATCTCAATCGGATCGGAGTGGGAAATTGGGGTGACGTGAAATAATTTCATACGAAATAAGTCCAAATTTCAAGAATCGTTTGAATAATAAGTTTTCCAGGAAGGAGATCAAATTGTAAGTATGTTTTTCATCACGCTTGGTTCTATATGCTAGGAAAGGAATGAAGGAATATATACAATCGATTCCTATTGATCTGTGACGGTGTCACTGGTTCGATGGTAAGTGCGATCAACTACGGCGCAGAAGGTCTGGTTTTGATTGCAACACTGAAAAGATTTTTCACTTTCCCTCATCTCGTGATGGTCTGACAACTCATCCAAGTAGTATCAATTTTCAGAAAAGCTTATCTCAACTTAGCCGTTCGGTTCGGCATAAAACAGAAGGTCCCACCATCATGCAAAACTACACATGTAGACACGTACACATGAATGGTTTTGAGATCTAGATCTTGGCCCAGGGTGCTAACGAGCTCGTTGCACCAAAAAATTGTATTTTTTTTTTATTTGCTACGGGCTCAGAGGCGCGAGTGTTTTATCCTTCGAAGGCGCCCAGTTTTTGTAGAAAGGAATAAAGAAAATATTTAGGTAATCGTTTTTCTTCGAGGATGCAATAAAATACCAAAAAAAAACAGACCTGGTCTCAAATCAAAATTTTAAAGCCGACGATTGTTTAAAACATGTTTGACTCAGTAAGTTATCTGAAGCAGATGCTGTATCCTCCAAATTATGTAATAAAGGCAATTGTGATCGGACACATTAGATTATTAATTGTCTTAGTTCTACCTGAACTATCTTACATGATTAGAATTCTGAAATTGGGTTGTGCAAGATTAAAACAATTGCCATGTTGTTGTACTTATTCAACATTTTTGCAATAGAATTGTTTAAAATAATTTACAGATAATAAATATAAATTATAGTTTCCAGACATATTGAAATATAAATGTTTTAGACACATCACTTGGTTTTAAAAAAAAATTATTTCACCAAGCTTTCCTTTTCAATGAGCATGGATGTTAAATTTAAATGTTTTGTATAATTTTTGTAGTTTTCTTATTTATATACTTAAACTAACACTTATAAGTACAGTTTAACACTTATACATATAACACCAAGATTTACACGGCCGTTGTTACGGCTAAACTATGTGATCATATGCTACTGGATCTGCCAACGGCTGTACATAGGCCCGATGTTGTAGTGATGTGATGATTTCGAAAGGCTATCTTATCCATTTTTATTAGGGGTGTGGCTTTAGTTGATACCTTAAAGAGGGAATTTTAAAATTTATAAAGTTTATAGTGCGTTAACAAGTATTACTTCATCGGTTTGATTACACAATGAAGACGGTAGCCAAGGCCATTTTATTGTTCTCATAAGTGTGTTGCGGAAGTCTTCACTGAAGAGGCAATATATATAAAATGTTATCGAGTAGTTTGTCAGTTCCATTAGGTTGGCCAAAGCTCGAAAAACCTAAAAATAAATGAAAAAAGCAAATAGAATTCAAAAATATTTGTTTGTGTTTACATTTGAAATTATTCACGAAAAAACAAATTTTTCTATGTGCGTAAATGAAGTTTCCTCCAATTATGGCGATGAGCATTTACTTAAATGCTGTTCATTCAAATTCGGTATTATATCTACTTCATTCACCCGGATTAGATTATTTATTTATATTCATTGGAACTAAATATAATCTCTCTTCCCTATGAAATTAATATCCGTCTAAAATCCGTCTAGTTGGACTTAATGGCAAGTCCAGAGCCCTTTTTTGAACTATAAAAAATTACTAGGCTAAAAAATCTCTTAATGCGTCAACAAAAATAACGGTGCCCTGATACATATTTTAAACGAATTTACTGCTTAAATAACTTAGCTGAAAAATCTCGCAGCAGCACAATGCCCGAACCATGAAAGGGATGAAGACTCATGCTACCCCAAAAAATTGATAACTTATGAAGCTGAGACAATTAAAGCGAAGCTTGGAAGGAGAGCCACAAAGGCAGAGAAGCAGCATAAACCACAGCCGTTGATAGAATCACAAGGGACAAGATAGGTGATCCAAACAAGTAAAGTTCTTAGATGGATCGTTAAAAATTTCGAATTAACACAACATTAACAATGAAATAACCATTTTAATCCGTGTATTAACCAGATCAGTTCAAGCTTTAATCTTTGTCTCCATAGCCCGTCAAAGCAAACGGGACTTAAGATTTCTTCATCAGTTTTTGATCCGGCACCTTAGAGCAGGACTGGGATGATCAGGGATCTCCTTAGTAGTCCGAGTGAGGGCTTTACTACTAAATTGCCTTCTTTGCGCAAAGAAACACCGGTTGGCAAGAGAAATTCTTCGTTTCATTTTTGACAAGATATTGTTGTCCGAGTTAATAGCGGAGCCGAGGTAGACAAAGTCCCGTACTGTTGTATACGCCCTAGAAATTGATGAATAGGTTTTAGGTTCCGATTCGGACTTCTTGGGATCTTTCCATAATCTGCCGAAGTGTGAAAATTTAATCAGTTCTATACTTTCTTGTTAATCGAGAGGTTAAGGGATACGCGTTCTGCAAAGGACTTGGTGGTCTCTTGTGATTGCAGACTTACGACATTACATTTTTTCACAGTATTTCTAATTTGTTGTGTAGTGGTGGATATCCGCAATCTTACATTGGCTACAACAACCTAGTGATCCGAGTCGATGTTAACCCCTGGGAACTGGATGTGTCCCTCTTATCTATTGCAGTGTGATAAACTTGATTGACCGATCGGTGATCTGGAAACCGCTCTGACCCCTTATGAATATCGAGGTTAGGCAACCATGTGGTGGCTATAGCGGCATTTAGTTCCGCAGCGAATTAGTCCGACCACAAGCATTTTTCCTCCGTCAGAGCTTGATCCCATATAAGGCGAATTTGGCCTTGATGCGGATTGTTACAATGCGTTCACTAATGTCTTGAAAACATAAGTCTTCTTGTCAAAGTCTGACACTTATAACAAGTCCACATCCGAATGGTCGCTGTTTCTGCTCATTAAAACACGGTCCATAGTAGATGTCACAGTTTTTCATCCACTTGTTTGCCAGCCCATCCGATCGTATTTCCTGGAAGGCAGTTATGTCTGGTTTTAGGGAGGAGCTAAGGGCTTCCGCAAGTTCGGCTGCACCTCTCATGTTTAATGTTCTCACATTTCAGGTGAATATAGATACGTCTTTGTCGGTTTTTTATTTAATAAGCATTATTAGATAAGCATTGTCGTTACGAAAAAATCAGTTCTTCTCTTGGTTGGTTCGTAATAACATATTTTTCCATAAGTGGGTAGTTAACCCAATGCGCAACCCGTAACCAGGAAGGCCAGTTCCAATTTATTCGATACCCCTAGGACACGGGGCTCTGTTCCATCCATCTCTGTTCCATGGACCTGAATAACTGAATATGTCGGAGCAGCTCAAATTGGTTGTTTACTTTGTTCATCCTGACTGGTACTGTAGATACCACTGGTGACTCCACTAACCTTATCCTAGAAAATTTTGGTCTACTTGTGGTATTTTATTTACCACCTATAGGATCTATTTTATACTCTGCAGATACGCAGGGTATATCTGCAGAGTATCCTCTTTCTGCCACCCGAAGATGCGTCCCGTGGGAGACTAGCAACTCCCCACAAATGGTCTTTTATGCCTTCGAATTTCCATTTACCAAATACATAAACTTATTTCTTTTCAAGCACACATTATACATAACTCAAAGACCCGGTTGGTACAATCTAGGGTAAATTATCCAAAGCCTACTCCTTTCACATAATTTCAATGACTATTGATTCAAGTTCATGTAGGGTGAATAAACGAAGTTCAAAACTTTGTCAAATTAGATCAGGAGCCTGAAGACGTCGCAATAGGAAATCGCAAGTGGTTACTACTAGTGTTTTGGTATTTAATGTCGTAAAAATAAGGAGTTGTACTCTTCACAAAATATAAGCCATTTGATAAGATCAAACAATCTAAATCAATTTGCTTTCTCAACAGTTATTTGGTAGGCTTTCAACAGAATGGTTCAAAAGAAAAATCCAATTATCTGATAGTTGTTTCCTACTGCAAAAGAAATGAGCGTTCCAATAATATAAAAGGTAATCTACTTACATACCACCGACTGTATTTCAAGTATATCCTTAGTAACCTTAATCCATTTTCATTTCATTTAGACTCCTCATAGTCTAGCCGCCTTAATCTACCCCATAAACCCTAATTTTCTTATTTAATATCCCATCACTATCATCATTGGTATTGAATTTGAATTCCCTTGATCCACATGCCATTATTTCGAAAGACATAACATTTTTATATATTTTTATATCTACCACATCGCTCAAAATAGCTTTCCCAATAGGTATCTTACTTAAGGCAGAATACATAGAGATCCTTACTGGCTATGGAGAATGTCTACAAGTTAAGCTAAGCAATCTCCAACATGGTTTTCTCTCCCACAAGCTAACTCATTTAAATGCAAATCAGCTTTCCAGCTTTCTTCTAATTTATCATATAAAATCCTTAATCCTTTCATCGTATCATGCCACCGGGCAGAGACTGCATGAGTCATTTGCTCGTCCCTGCTCTAATCTGGCCCCTTCATCTTTACGGTTGCAATCAAAAGTGCAACTTTCATCGTTTCCACAGAGTGTAACATACCCATCCATTGTTCATCTACCACCCAACATATAAGCAACATGGTAACATATATTTCATCTGCCAAAAGACAAAAGGATAACTTACTTGAAATGAAAAACTCGATAGATTCTCTGGCGCTATCGTCATATGGAGTATAGCCATAGGTGATACGCACACGAGAAAGAGGAGTGATGTGCTCCCTGCGAAAACAAAAACAAATTAAATTGTTATAGAAGTCCATTGTCTGAGTGGATGTGAGGTCCTTGATGGTACTTTAACTCACCCAACAGTAGGAATAGTCTCCTCTCCTCGGCGAATTTCCTCGGATCATCGTCCTTGAAGCATGACGTACGCGACAAAATCATCTTTCGCCGTTTTTCACACGTCTGTCGATAGACAATCATTATCCTGAGGTTAAACCCGGCGATTAGTACCGTCGGAACGAGTTTAAAAAGTACTTCCAGTATTACTTTGTACACCTAGAAAATGAGTAAAATTATTTGAGTGTCCATATAAGGGCACATCAGCACGACCCGCCTTACCGAGTAAAAGAGTGTGCTCAAGAATTCACTATTATCCCGGCGAAAGTAGACGAACGTCCCATCCGCTTGCAGGACACATTTTATCAACTCCCCTCGGAAGACGCTCGGCAGGTAAATAACAAACGTCACCAGGGGTATCAGGATAACAGTCATTCTGAAAGAGAAGAATCAGAAAAGGCGGGAAAAAGATGCGAGCAGAACGTGAATATTATGCAGAAAACGGAAGACAGGGATAAGAGCTTTACTCCGAGAAACACCAAAAAGCCAATACGACAACCACTGAGAAGCTTGTTGCTTTTTGTTTTCTTATTATACAAACTCACACCTTGGAGGGCCCATAACCGGTCGGATATATCCCGGATGACAAACGGAAACGTACCGCTCGATGGTGAGAACGAGAAGCATCATGACACCGACTCCTGAAATTGGTTTGTGGTTATGTGTGAAGAATGGATATTGATGGAGCTTACCTAGACAGCCATTGCCGAGAAAAAGCTCAAGATGGGCGGTATAGAATGCCGGTCCGAATTCCTCCCATTTTCCCAAGTCCTTGTGAATAAGCATTCGGATTCCGAAGGGTATAGCGAAGACAATGGCGAGAAGTGCCGCTGCTGAGTAGCCTGGAAATGAACCAAATTTATTCCAAGGATGTGTTCAGTAACTTTTCTAGTTTGGTTGATTTCTGTGGTTGTTGTAAGGGATATAAATATATTCGCGTAGATGGTTTGTGTATGAAATGGTTGACAGTGTCGATAACACAGTTCAAATGTGGTGGGTATTTTTGAAATTAGGAGTGGTAAGTAACGTCATCACACATGACATTCACACAGCTACATATTATTTAGTTTTATCTGCAAAGGATTGCTAGGGTGAATTTATAAATTCGGAGTTTTAAACCATTAACACAGGGATAGTCGCGTCCCCATCGACAGCAATATTTATTTTAAAATTATCTTTGGATGTTGATGTTATGACAGTCATTCAAGTAAGTTGATTAAGAACATAATTTAAAATTCCTTTTAGGGAATATTTAAAAACTACAGGTTTTTAACTTTGACTGTCACAGTATACGGAAGCATTATGATGGCTCATTAATTTTCTCAAATTGATATCCAAGAAACATTTTTTTTTAGAAACTGTTATTCTGCTGACAGAGTCTTAAGTATAGAATCTTGAGTGTGAAATTTCGGATTTATGTGAGTTGTTGGTGGTCCAACAGAGGGATTTTTGGAATCAAAATCCGAAGACCAAGTAGCTATAACGGAATTTTCAAAACGGAATTGGCTCTAAGGATTTTTATAGAAATTGATGGTTAAATTTTTTGATTTTTTTGTTAAAAATAAATATGACAGCGTGATGAGATTATTTGAAATATATTTTTTTTTTGGCATATAGTTATATAACAGTATATTTGATTTTTAGTTTTGCAATTTAAATTTGTTTAAAATTCATCTACCGAATTTGATAACATTTTATGTTTTTTCATTTCATTTTTTTTTCATTTTTCCACTAATAAAATGAGTATAACCCGTTAATTTATATTTATCATGGACGGCTTTATATTAGTGTAATAGGTTAAATGGGGATTTCATATTACGATACTACTGAGTCTATTTAATACAATTTCAGTAGAATAACAGTGATTAATCCATTTGTTTGTATGTCGTGTCGGACCTCTTATTGAATAGTAAAATTGAATACCGCCTTATCTCTCTAGAAATTCTGGTTCAAATAATTTATTTTGGCATCGAAGTATCGTTAGGATCTAAGGTATAGCTTTTTCTTCACAACCATTAGTATGTATAGTGACTTTTAGCACAAAGGCAGAGCCTACAATTTTATGCCGAATCCAAATGGCTAAATTGAGATTAAATTTTTAGTGTAGATAAGATTGGTAATAAAAATACGACTTCCTACCCATAATATTGCATTTGAGTCTGTTACGAGGAATCTCGGAAGGGTAGTCATGTCGATGGGATTTTTTGACAATGCACTCTATGGTCTAAAGTGATAATATGGCTCGAAAAGCACTAATACTCATTTGTTCTACCTTCATAGATACTGATTTTATGATTTCAGATGGTAGATCCCGTAAGTATGTAGTTTACGTGGCACATCAATTCTTCACCCCTCACTTTTCTTCCACCGAAACAAATACAACGCACAATTTAACAACAACAAAACCAAGCAGTGCGCTTAAATATGTTAACGGCCAAAGACTACCCCAACAATACAATAACATCACTTTCATAACCGATGGCCAATTCTAAAAATATGTATTATATGCATATCCATAGCACATTATTACGACTTTTTTTAATTATTCGCGATCGACTAAAGGTCTCTTCTTTCCTTTTCTAGAAATCACTCTATAGAATAACCTCTTAGGATGTGATTGCCATAATATGATGACATTTTGGATTCTACTTTTCGAAATTGAGAACTTTTTCTTAAAACCATCGTCTAACGTATTTGCATGATATGCAGACTTATAAAAATTACTTATTTTGAACAAACAAAAATATTTTAAAACAACGGCAAAACATAGCTGTGTACAAAAAATCTAGTTTGAGTTCACACGCGGTAGAAGTGAAAGTGTATTCTAGTAATTTGTAAGAAAATGAGATGAGTACACTCTGGAGGTTGAGAGAGATAGAGAGAGAGAAGAAAAAAAGAGCTATTGATCTCTTTTTCGCTGCACTTTTTGGTTTCATAACACTCAATTCAAACCGCCCCAAGAGAATTTTCAATTCAATAATATGTTAAACATTTTTATTATAAAGGGTGTCCGATATTTCACGCTAAATGTAATTTTGATAGAAAGTACAGATTTTTAATTAGAAAGCTTAAATTATTAATTGATTCATAGAGTATACAGATTGGGGTTATGTATGGAATATCACATCGGGTAAATGGTTGTCACATTTTTGCGGCAAGTACGGTACTCCTTTATTGAAATTTTCTATGACCGTTTCGTATGAATGTGGCTGAATTTCATTAATACACTGTCAATTTCCTCTTTCAAGGCGTTGGTCGTCGTCAAAATAAACACAAAGAAAAAAGTCTTATGATGTTAAATCCCAAGATATGGATGGCCAATTCTGATCAAAAACGGCCGATTACAAGATTAGGAAAAGACTTATGGAGTAATTAAATTGTTTCTCTGGCTGTATGGCATGTGGCACCGTCTTGTTGAAACCGCATGTTGATCACATTCATATCTTGAAAGTTAAGCCCTAAAACTGGGTTATTATGTCACGATAACGAACACAATTAATTGATACTTCCTGACCAGCCGAATTTTCGCAGAAAAATAATGCCTCCAGACCAAAATCTGCACAAAATAGTCACGCGTTGTAGATGCATTAGTTTCTTAACAATTACTGGTGGGTTTTTTAAACCCCAAATGCGACAACTTTGACGATTAACGAAGCAATCTTCATCACTGAAGACGATTTTGTTCGAAAGATCAGCATCAATTTGTTGTTGCTTCAAAATCCATTCAACGAACTCTCTTCGCGCTGCATAGTCAGTCTTCAGTTCTTGAGTCAATTGAACTTTGTAAGCATGAAGTTTCAAGTCTTTCGTGAGAATTCGCTGTAGACTTCTCGAAATGAACAATTCTTGACTACGGTGCGGAATTGATGTATCTATACCGTCAGCAATACTCTTACGAACGTCTTCGATGCTAGGTACGACCCAGTCGTGCACTTAACACTAGTTTTCAAAAGATATGGGTAACGTATACTTATTATTTTCCTAGCATGAAGAATTGCCACATTTACTACGTCTGTACAAACATGGATAACGGACATCACTATGCCTAAAGTAATGATCCATCCAACAAAACCGTAAAACTGTCGAGGGTTATTCTAATCGATTGTATTGCAGTTTTATAAAATCCGTCGCAGATTTTAATGCCTTGGCAGTGGTATTTACAAGCTCCGCCATCTTGTATCAACCAATTTTTATACCCTATCCCATAGGGGTATATTAGTTTTGATACATAGTTTGTAACATAGAGAAATAATTTAGCTACATATACCTCAAAGTATATGGATCGACTCAGAATCGATAGCTGAGTCGATTTAGCCATGTCTGTCCGTCCGTCCGTCCCTCCGTCCGTACGTCACCAGTTTTTGGGCCTTAAATTTTGAGCTAGAAGGATGAAATTTGGTACACGTGCTCTTTGTTGCTCCCAGCAGAACAAGTGTAAAAATTTTTGAAATCCGCCCACTGCCACGCCCCCTTTTTAGAAAAACGTATTTTTTGGCCAAACCATAAGGAATTTTGAAAAACTTTCTGAACAACATATTTAGACAATCTGAATATCTGTATTTCGTTCATATAAAGTTTTTTGCCACGCCCACTTTTTGGGGGCGTTTTTAATAAAAAACGTTTTTCGGTCAAATTTTAAAATTTTCGAAAAAACTTTTGATGCAGAATCATTAGTAGTATAAATATGAACATTTCGTCCATAGACTATTTCAACCCACGCCCACTTTTTGGGGGCGTTTTTATATAAAAACCATTTTTACACACTACCCCATAACATATGCAGGAGAAAACCTTGTCTTTTGTAGAACCGTCAAAGTTTTTTGTAAACAGTCTGAACAATTTGTTGTCACCATGTCATTTTCTTTATTTTATCCACATCGTGTTTTTAGCCATGTCCACTTTTTGGGGATTTTAGTTTTACAGATAGGATGGGATAGGGTATTCAACGATCCGCACAGTGGATTGTAGCCTTCTCATATGTTTTTAAAGTAGGTTGCAGTTTCTCCAACACTATTCGTCTTATGGGGCCACATTTTTTCAAGACTAGACAGTGGAATAATATCGATATACGGTTTATCAACACCGAAGTTTCAATCTAGTTAAAGCCGTAAGAAAGAGAGAGAGTTCTCGAGAACCCATATCCCATATGTGTCGTATCTTCACCACGCTCAGTATTATGGCGTCAGTAGAACCAAGTGGAACCATGCGACGCATTTTGAGGGATCATAGCTGGACGTGTGCCGTCAAAAATTGGAGACAATGCCTATCCACACAGATCACCATTTTCTGACTCTTTCGGACTTATTATTTCTGTCCGAGATGCTCGAAAAAACAGATGCCAGAATGTGTGGTATTTTTCTTTGGAAATGATGATGTACGTAGTAGACGTTGTTGTATGCTGGACCACGATGATGAGATACAACTAACCAAAGGCAGTAAGTTGAATGATCATATAATCAAAATGTTGGTACTTGGTTTAAACTTTAAAGCATTCTTATTGTTTATATTATTTTATATTAAAAAAAATAAACTCAGCCTTAAACTGCAAAAGCTTATTATCTATGTTAAACCGACAACGTATCTTCAAGGCACGTCGAACTGTTGTCCTCCTTCATAATTAGCTATCCTAAATCAAAAAAAAATATTTTAATTCAAAAAATGTCAGCCTTTTCTAAAAATATAGAATTTCTAAAGTTATAATTCCCAACCAAGTAAAAGTTTGCATCAAATTTATTGCGTACCCGGTTATCCCAACAAACAATTATCAACCTTCGTAGTTAATCAGTAGGCAGCGCTATCCTCCTCCCCGCCACAAAATTATTAATTGACAGGTAATCTGTCGGGATCAGCAAATATTCGCTAATTAAATGGCAAAGAACACGCACCCTTCTGTGTGTCGCTAACGCTATAATTAGTTGCACAACCCATTCAGCCACATGCATTGGCAGCAGCACTCGGGCGCGCATAAAAGTTGAAATTTAAAATTTTAATTACTTCGTTAAAAAGTTTTACCAGCACATCGCGAGCACGATAGCTGAGACGACCTTTCCTCTGGAATCACATCACAAGTCCTTCGAAAGTCTCTTTCAAAACCCAACTACGACCGGCACCTTAACCTCTTTGCGAAGCCTGCTGCTGGTGTTGGGTGAAATCCGATCTTAGAAGCCTCTCCCTGTACAGTGCATGTCATTAATAAATCTGTATTCATGCGAAATGATATATTTGACACGAGAACGGTATGCACAGGCACATCCTTTGCAAAGGTGCACATGAATCTCCATGTGGTTGGTAATAAAACACCGTGTACGACGTAAAAACTTTTACAACAGCCTTCCTTATGTGGGCCTCTGCCCTCAAGGTGAACCGAGAATGCGAACAATGCAACGTAATTCTAAAGATGGGAAATCTTTACTCACCCCAAGGATGCGCCCAGCATCCGCCCTCACATACAGATGTGTTCGGCGGGTTCGTGAGTCCTTGAAACGGAAAGGCGAGAAAGTGCACTCACATAAGAAGAAAACACATCTGTTGATGGTAGCGGGTATTCGTGTTAATTTAAAACCCCTGTACCACCTGACAGTGGGGTGCCTGCTAAAAACATAAAATGCCCTTGTCGAGTGTGGTATAGGTAGCACACACCAGTTGCATGGTGTATTTGTGTTTTCATTGAGGACATTCTGTGAACGTGGAATGTTCATATACGTAGACCAGTTGTACGTATACGTAGGCATGGGCGATTTCAATGAAATTGCTTTGGGGCACGCTATTGGTCAATGGAGTGATTGTTGTGAGAGGCCTTGTTACACATTTCATAAATGGGGGTATTTAGTAGGTCAGAGTATGCAATTATGTGCTTATGATGTTTAGTGACGTATGAAATGTTTAATTAGGCCAATGAATCACGTCAAGCGCCGAGGGATATACAGATCAGAGAGGAAATTGTAAATTCCGTTGATTAAGCTCGAATGTTTCTGTTGATATTTGCGTTTAAGGGAAATGGTTGTGTGTTTGGTCATAACTTTGATGGAACAATATTTTTCGATGGTGAACATTGGGATGTTGGTATAGAAATGTAACAATGTAAGGTAACATGGCATGGGGATTCGATATTGAATATGTTTTATGACTTAAGAAAGTTCTTGAATTCTTGATTAGTCAAGACATAGATACTCAAATCAGAGATATAACATGGTGAGTCAACAGATTTAAATATCATGCCAATTTTAACAATGTAGTATCAAGTCTGTACCCACATGTCAACAAAAATAAAATAAATATATAGGTGCGCCATCGGTATGCCGGTATGTGAATATTTGTGAAAATAAAATAGATTTTCATATATGTGGTGTTTTTATTTAATTTGATCTTTTAGAATTTATTTGGACTAGTTTTTGAAAAAATTATATAAATCAAGTTGCCGCCTCTATTGATCGAAGCAAAATATACACTTTATACTGCGTTTTGAAATACTATTTCGAGCATCTTGGGCGGTATAGCCATAATTTTGGCACACATGTTTGCCTCCAGCTTGGCAATGCTCTCAGGCTTGCTGGCGTATACCTTGCTTTTTAAATAACCCCACAAAAAGAAGTCCGGAGGGATCAATTCTGAAGATCTGGAAGGCCGGTCAATGTCGCCTTTTTTTTGAAAGCACACATCCAGGACATTTTTGTTGCAGAAACTCCATTCATCACTTGCAATGTGGAATTGCGTACGGTCTTGTTGATGTTAGTAACCGACCATATATTTTCCACAAATTTGTGGCAGATATCGACTCTATCGTCGTCTCTGAAGTAAATTGCCCAATAATTATTTTACAGCAAACGCCGGCATCATTTTTGGAGCATGCATTCTCGTGTGAGGCGTGAAATAAAGCCAAAAATAAAAAAAATGGCCTTAGTTCGTTTTAAATCTGAAAAAAATGCTAAATTTCTGTTTTGTTTTAGAAAACAAATTAAGGCCAATTTGGCCAATTTTGTGTGGAAAAAGCCTCGTCGGCTATTAAAATTTACGTCTAAAAATCTGGCTAAGTGTCAACTATTCGAATGACTGTTTGGGCGTATTCCAGGCGACGTGGAAGGTTTCTCGCCAATATCTTTGAATCAATTGCACTTTATCCGAAAAGAAATGTGGGTCCTAGGCAACACTCTTACTGCTTCAAGCAGTTCATTGGAATGTCTTAGGCATTTATAAAGGGAATGTCGACGATCTTTTACCAACCGACGAATAGTGTTGTCAGACGGTGCTTGTGAGCCACGATATTTTCGACTATTTCCACGTTGAGTTAACACAAACTGAACGACTATTTTCAATGTACAGAGAGTCACTATTTACTGTGAAATGATTCATGATTTAAATTGTACTAAATTGACGTTTCAAAAACATGTTAACTCAAGTCAATCAGTTGATAAACATCAAAATTATTCAATGTTTTCATACCTACTTAAAATATGGTGGACCTTGTATATTTTTGCCTCGATATATGCTCGTTTAGAGCATGGACCTACGTTTTTTCTGACAACCATTCACTTGTCTGTTTTGCATCGAAAATGTATGCCAAATCCAAAATTATTGTAACAAAATTCAAAATAATAACAAAAAGACATTTAATTTGTTAGATCATTATATGAGTGGGACTTAGCAGACTGTCCCAACTTTAAAGTCAGTTCACAAAAAGTGTCGAGTGACTTATCATCAGAAAGATTTTTAATAAACGCTGAGAGTGGCTTAATCTTATATTCTCTTACCTACTCTATTACCGCTCCACATGCATGTTCCTTGACAAAAATTATGAGCTACTATACTTCGGTAGCAGCTCATAATTTGTGTCAAGCAACATGCAATGAAAAATGGTAATTGGTAATTTACAGAGTTAAGAAGACAGGACATTTTAGCAATATTGTCGGAACAGACAGCCTAAATAACCTTAAGCGTTCATGTTGCAATTATCGAGAAGCATACGACTACTGCAGCAAGGTGGCGAAAAAAATATCACATTTAACAGTCTAAGGAGGTGAGGACTTTTTGCTGGACAAGCCTGGAGGCCATGCTTCGATTCAGAATAAGTGATATGGGAGTATAGGGCGGTCAAATGTGCAGACCAGTTCTCGTAAGAGTTTCGCCATAAGCAAATTGCTAATATTCGGGACAGCAGCATGAGCTTAAATATCAAGGTTTTCCTGCCAATGACAGTGCTAGGTGATCACGGTATTTCAATCGGCTGCCCAAAATGCACATATACATGGTCAAGCTTATTCAGGCCTTACGGAATTCCCATGACTAAATTGATCGTTCTTAATGTTCAAACACTAACTTCTACTAAAGTTTCTAGAAGATATAAGGAAGATCGACAATATACAAAGGTTTGGTATCTGACATGCCAAACTAAATGTCTTTTTTATCAGGGATTCTAGGTGAAAACCCAAAGAAAGTTGATGACGCTTATAAGTCATAGCGAAGAAGTATGGATAGATACTGTAAATTTGGATAGACACTGTAACAACTTTTTTATTTGTCTCAACCTTAGTTGTAAGTACCTAGATATTTTAAATGTCGGGCAAGACTGGAGTGCCGGTAAGCAGCACCGGCCTATTTGGCTTGCAGCTGACAAGCGCTACCGGAAAAGTTAGAACTTTAAACAGGCATCGAACTTAGGATAATTGACTTCGCTGTGGAACGAAATGCCAGTTTAGCCAGCACACGGTTACCTCACCTCAATATCCATAGGGAAACATGTAGAAACCAATCTCAACCAACTTGGAGTGTGCAGTGTTAGCTTAGGACCGGGCTAATTAGAGAGGCATGGTGGTTGAGACCCTGCTTCATTCAGGACTGTAGTGTCACTTAAGTAAGTAAGTAAGGTACTCAATATATCCTTGAAATTATCTTTATACGTTATTCTAAAGATTTATCTATTATTTTTGTATCTAAAGCCTTTAGATTTAAATTGTATTTCAAGACCAACATAAAAATCACATTTTACAAAGGGCTTCAGGACTGTAGTGCCACTTAAGTAAGTAAGTTAGAAATGGCTTCAACTGTTGATATTCCCAATAATTCTATTTTTGTTGATTCTTTAACTAATTAGATACTAAACATTGTTCATCCCATTTTCAGCACCAAATGAGTGAGCATTAAATTAATAAAAAAACAACATAATTATGCCGGTTCATGTCTAATCATGTGTTAGCTTGTAACGAAAATTCACTGGAACAAATTACATTTTCCAAAAATACAACCAAAAAAGTAAGAAAACAAAAAACGAGGAAGAGTCCTCTTCCTCGGAAATTGGATACACTTTCGTTGACTTCTAATGCCTTCAATGTAACACTTTATTGGCATTCTGTTATCTGATATCTCGACATGCTGGTGTTAGCTGCTGGATCCGTCCCTTATCGCTGACAATGTATGTATATAGCTGGCGCACAACTGGGAAGCAAGCAACATTCGAAATTTGCGATGGTATTTTTGAGCAATAAAATTCAATAGATATTGGAAAAGTTTAAAATGGATGGTATCACAGGGAAAGTCATAGTGGGAGATTCTATTATCCTAAATCAACAAGATTAAGCCAGAAAGGGTTGCGGAAGGTCGATTTGAATGGGTGTCAAAAAAAGAAAAATATATAGCGATGAAGATTTAAATTCAATGAGCATGGATGGGAAACGTAAATATTCGATTTATATTTCATTAATAATTAATTGATGGGCCATTAGGTAGTCAAAGAAAATAATTTGTTTGTGTTCAATGAGTTACGATTTTCCTATTGAATAAAGCTACGTAATAAAATAATTCAAACAAATTTGAGAGGCTATAATTAGCATTAGGAATCGTTGAATTCTAAATGATCTATAGACATTTTTTGAAACATTGTCTTTTAGATTTGTTTTTAGGGAAATGTAATTATTAACGAGGTTGCAAAGAAGGATATTGATGAGATATGGCAATATTCAATAAAAAATATTCTATATATTCATATTTAAGTAAGATTTGGAAACAATGTTGAAATGTTGTTTAGTACAAGGGTTTTGAATATATCTCTATAATGAATCGAATCAAAACCACCAATAATACAAATTCAATTTGATTACCTGATGCAACGGGGTATAGGGACATTTCGATGAAAATAGAACTCGGAAGTGTAGTCCTTGATGGTTCATTACCCTCAACATCATGGAAAAGTAAATCATGCGATCTTTAAGAGACTGCGTTCCAAGTAATAAACACCTACTATTATAGAATGGCCTTCGAATCCTCCAATTCAATATTTATAAAGCATATATGTACTGTAATTTTTCTTTGAACACTCTCAATTCTTTCTATTGATATTGTTTTGTTAGTTAAGTTAGTTAGTTAAATCGACTATTTTTATTTCTTTCATATTTCATATTTCATACAATCTTAGTCTCTATGGTTTGGTTTTTGAGCCGTCTACCAGTATGACATTATTTACTTAGATATTTATTTTATTTTGTTTAATTTTAGATTTTACACATATAAATTAGAAAAATAAACAAAGACAATTCTTGATGTGCTGAAGTTAAAAGCTTTCATCTTTTATACAATTTCTGTACCGCATTGCGTTTACTGTATAGTTGTACAGAAGGTCCCAACCTCTTTCGCCATTAAGGATACTCATTGTTTCGTCTAAATCAAGCACCTGTACACCAAAGAAAATGAAGCGAAATTCTTTTAGGACGGGACATCTCGCGATGAAGTGGAAAACATCCTCACGCTCCTTTAGGTTGCACAGGTTGCATAAAATTGGTAGTTCGGGACGGTGCGGTATAAAATTTAGATAAAGAAGTTCTCCTCTTATTTTAAAGATTGTGCTTATCTTATCAGTGAAATTGCTGATCAAAAAATATGTCCTAGTCTGTAAATGATGCTCCAATCGACTATAGTAAGCTCTGTATTGCGATGACTGGGCTTCGTTTACTAAAGTATCGTAGATTCGTCGGCCCGTTTTCTCCAATAAGTCGTTAAATTTTTGTTTTAGTAGACTCGATTGTTCGTTTGGTCTAACTGAAAAGTCATAACCGCATTCCAATCCTAGAACTTGCCACTCTTGAACACATTTGACTTTATATCGTAGCATTGAGGAAATCACTATTCTGGGCAGGCGTTCTGGATTCATTGCCATGACTTTTATGATATAATCGAAATGGAATTTGAGTGTATCCAGAAAAGGTGGTGCCATTCCCGTTTCCAAGTATATCATGTAGTTGGGGCAGCTACTCGGTAATCTAAAAATTCTCCTGATAAAAAACCGTAAAAATTTTTCTACGACTTCAAATGAGCAGTATCCCCAAACATGCGATGCATATAGAAGGAACCGCAAGAAATACGATGTCGTCTGCAAACATAAGTGCTGGAATTTGAGTTCCACTTAGTTGGATTCCTCCTTTAACGTACTCAGTAATGTCGTTTATGTACAAAATAAATAGCAATGTACTTAGGACGCATCCTTGTTTGACACCCATTGTTGTCTCAAATTCTTCCGACAAATGGCTGCCATCCCAAATATATGCAGAATTATTTTTATACATAGCTCTTATCACGTTTATCACCTTGGATGAGACTTTATATTTATAGAGCTTGTAGAAAAGCATTTCACGCGGAATCGAATCAAAAGCAGCTCGAAAATCTACAAAAAACGCGTAAAGCTTTTTTTTCTTCTTTTTATAAATTTCGCTTATGTTGATCAGCGAAAATATTTGGTCAACCGTTGAATAATTTCTCCTGAAACCCGCTTGAAACTCCAAGAGAATCTTCTTTCCACCCAGTCGGTAATTCTACTAAAAAGTAAACTAGCAAACAGCTTGGCAGATGTGTTAAGAAACGAAATCCCCCTATAGTTTGCTGGGTCGTCGTAGTTTCCTTTTTTATGAAGTGGAAAAATAATCGCTTTCTGGAAAGCCATTGCCACATCAGCTGTTTCGAAAATTCGGTTGAATTCCATGGTAAGAGCTGATCGGAATTCCAATGTGGAATTCTTATAGAATTCAAAAGGAATACGATCATTTCCTGGTGCTTTATTATCCTTGGAGTTCCCAATAACGAAATCCACTTCAGCCACCGTAAACGGTTCATCCAAAAAAACATCAACTATCATGGGTGCAGCATATTGTGGGGATGGAGATATATGTGCTGAGTTGAGAAGAGTTTTAAAATGGTCTCTTAACTGCTCTGCTTCCAATCCTAGTGCTAATCGGTTCGTTTTGCCATTAATAGTTTTAACAATTTCCAAAAGTCGGCTGATGATCTTGATCGGTTAATCAAGGCAATTTGTTGTAGATCGAATGAAATCTTTTTTGTATAGCAAAGTTGTTTGTACTTCTTATTTGCTTCCGTATAGAGAGCTTTGAACGTGGAACTATTGCAAATTCTTATCAATTTTAAAAATGAAAATGATCTACTCCTCGCTAACATACATTCCCTATCAAACCACTTTTTTTGGTTGATTTTGCCGTTTGCGCTCGTGGGTGTGTTTGGTGGTGCAGCCTTCTTAACCATCTCCGTTAAGTCATCGATTCCAGGAAGAATATTCAACTCGTGCAATTTGCGCAGTTCTATGTTAAGGTTATGTTGGTATGCGTCCCCATAATTGTGTCTCCAAAGCAACTTCGGCAGAAGAGCAATACGGGCTGTTGCTTCTTGAGTGGCCTCGCTGTAAACCTTGAGCAAAACTTCTAAAGGCGTATGGTCGGAAAGCGTTTTCGTTGCTACTTGGGAATTACTTAGTTGCGAACAACAGCATCCTGATAGAAAGCAATAATCAATAACTGAATTTGCTGTGCCACGAATAAAGGTGAATTCCCCACTTGCGTCGCCTTCAGAGCACCCATTTAAAATTTTGCAGTCCCAAGCATCTGCTAGTTCGAGAATTTTATCACCTTTGACATCGCGGATTTCATCCTTAGACTTCCGGGTTGAGTTATTCGACAATGAATTATACGCGTTTACAAAATTATTTTGAGCTAAACCGATTCTTCCATTAAAATCTCCAATAAGTATCAGATCGGTTGAACGCAGGTTATTTAATAAATCGTTTAGTCTGTTAAAATCATGAATCCAATTATTACAATTTAAATATATTGGCACTAAGTAGCTTTTAATTTTATCGCTTATGATTTCCAATACATATGCATCTTCTATCCTCTTGTTTTGTAATAAGGATTCTTACTGGAGAATTATATAATTTTAAGAGTTTAAGGATCTGAGCATTCTTTTGTGTTTCTTCCAATAAAACCAAGCATTTAATTAGTTTTGTTAATCACATAGAGACTCGTAGTGAGGTAAGAATGACAAAGTTTTATCTTAGATTACTCCTAGATTCTCTTTACTTCTTACTTGCATTAGACGTGTTCTATTGATAATAACTCCTCAAACACGACAATACTTGACATTTAAAAATGATAAGAAGAAGGTCTCATCAGACCTTTCAAGAAAAGGAAACATTCTGATTCAAGGCTTTTCTAAAATTGAACTTGCATTCATTCGCAAAAAGAAGGAAAGTCGAATCATTAAAAATACCGGGTACGTCATTGACTAATAGCAAAATAGTAATGATCCTAAGTGACCATCTTGCGGTACCCCTAACAGAATTGAGAACTAATTTTAAATGTTTTCTATTTGAATTCTACCCGGATTACTAGAGCAAATAATTTATGAAGTAAGATATGATGATCAATTCATTCAAATGCTTTCGCAAAATCTTTTTAAATAATATAAGTTTGCCATATATTTAATATGTCAGTCATAAAAGCAAGGCTTGTTGCCGTTGATGTACCTGACACAAAACTATGTCGTGAAACGACGTTTTTTCTTTAAGTGGACACATTTTCCAAATGTTTACCTACACATGTACTAAATGAGAAGAGAAGAGGTAATATGCTAAATTTCATAATTTACAGATGGGCTTATCCTACCTACCATAATACAAATATTTTTGTTTTGGAAAAAAGCCCCAAAAGTGGACTTTGTTCAAACTTATAGTATTATTATATTATCTCAATATTTAGCTTAAAACTTCTATTTGTTTGTAATTTTTCCCTAAACAGCTTTTTAACGAAAATGGTCCAAAAAGTGGGCGGCGTATTTAAAAAAAAATTAAAGTGGGTGTAGCCGTAGGCGGATTTGTAAATTTTGTTAAACTTTTTTTTTACACTTATATGTGTTTAGTATAACAAAGAATTATTATACAAAATTGTATCATTCTAGCTCAAAAATTAAAGCCAGTGAAACCCAGCGAACGGATGGACGTTTTTGTTATACTCTATCCCAGGATTACACAAGTTTTAATTCATAGTTACCAACATAAAGAACTAGTTCAGATACATCGACATAGAGAACCAGCCCCACAACCTAAATGAAGTGAGGATTACAAGGTATTCAGAAATGAAGGCTTCCCCGCTGTTATAAAGCCGATGAAGGTGATTTTGTAATCAACATACACCTAACATTAGCAAATTTTGGTCAGAGATAAGTTTGGTGAATAATGGAACATTATGCTTATGTTATGTTGGCCAGATATATAAAAGAGACCATGTGATCTGCGCCAACTACAGAAGCATAAGCCTTCTCAAAATCGCCTACAAGATGTCATCTGCGGTGATATGTAACCGCCTATAGCAGTTGACCAACAACCTGATTGGCCCATGGCTAATCAAATCTTCTCACTTTGGCAGATCTTAAAAAAAAACACAAGAAGCACAAATTGATACCCACCACCCTCCATTCATCGATTTTAAAAGTGCATACGACGTACAGAGCCATGTCTTGTTTTGGTATGCCACCCAAGCTGTCGCTGTCCGTCTGTCGCTGCTCCATCGGAGTGAACTCACTAAAAAAAAATCAACATTGTCCTTCGCACTTCGCACACACAAATGAAAGGAGAATCTAGGTTTTAGCCCAGCATGGGCCGTAAATGCCAAATAAGTTCGTTGATAAATGTGGTAACAGATATGTTTTAACAGATAACCAATCTTCCTACCTTGGCTTTGAAATCATTAAGCACGCTTTTAACATTATACTTTGCCAGTCGCGCTCTTAAGTTTAGTAAAGAATATCGTTGAATCTGTGCCAAGTGGTGACATATTTTTCCTCCATCGGAGTGTGAGCGCATATAAGACATTTTTTTGTTCCTTTGATGTGGATTGTCACAATACGTCGGCTTATCCCACTGTATTTCGATGTTGGGAGTAATGTTTGTTTCATATCTAAGGCCTCTTCTATTTCGGCCCTTTAAATGTTGAATGCTCTAACATTCCATTTGCAGATATAAACGTCGCGACGACACGTCGCTGTTCTTTATTTTGTTTACCATGGTCATTAAAAAAATATTAGAGTGATATAACGGGTGATTTTTTAAGAGGTTTAGAAGAGGTTTTTTTTTAAAAAAAACACAAAAAATTCGAAAAAATGAATGAAATATTTATTTGAATCGATAGTTTGAACCTTGCAATTTAATGTTTAAAGATAATTTCATGCAAATGTTGACCGCGGCTGCGTCTCAGGTAGCCCATCCGCTGAGTCCAATTTTGGCATACTCTTTCACACATATCGGCCGGTATCTCACGAATGAATGCATGGATGTTGGCTTCCAGTGCGTCAATCGAAGCGGGCTTGTCCTTATAGACATTAGCCTTGACATACCCCTGCAAAAAATAATCTAATGGTGTCAAATCGCACGATCTAGGCGGCCAATTGACCGGCCCGAAACGTGCAATTAACTGTTCACCAAACTAGCCTCGCAATTGCGCCATTGTTTCGCGTGCTGTGTGGCATGTGGCACCGTCTTGTTGAAACCACATATCATGCAAGTCAAGAACTTCCATTTCGGGCAAAAAAAAGTTTGTTATCATCGCTCGGTAGCGTTCACCATTGACAGTAACGCTGCGATTCGCATCATCTTTGAAGAAATATGGCCCAATAATGCCGCCGGCCCATAAACCGCACCAAACAGTGGCTTTTTCGGGATGCATTGGTAGCTGTTGCAATGCTTCTGGCTGATCTTCACTCCAAATGCGGCAATTTTGCTTATTTACGTACCCATTCAACCAAAAATGAGCCTCATCGCTGAACACAATTTTTCGATAAAAAAGCGGATCCTCGGCCAGCTTTCCAAGAGCCCATTCACCAAAAATTCGGCGTTGTGGTAGGTCGGCTGGCTAGTTCTTGCACCAGCTGTATCTTAAAAGGCTTTACGCCCAAATCCTTCCGCAAAATTTTCCACGTAGTGCTGTAACAAGGCCTAACTGCTGGGAACGCCGCCGAATGGACATTTCGCGGTCTTCTGTCACACTAGCTGATACGGCCGCAATATTTTCTTCACTACGCACAGTACGTAAACGTGTTGGTGGTTTAATGTCCAACAAAGTAAATTTGGTGCGAAATTTGGTCACAATCTTCCGAATAGACTGCTCAGAAGGTCGAGAATGCCGATCATAAAATGGAAGCAGCGCGCGATGAACATTTCGAACCGAGCACGAATTTTGATAGTAAAATTCAATAATTTGCAAGCGTTATTCATTTGTAAGACGATCCATGGTTAAATTGCAAACCAAACTGAAGCTGTTTGACAGTGACACAAGGTACTAAACACACGTCAGCTGTCAAAACCAGTGTTGCCAAAACCAAACCAGATAAAAAATCACCCGTTATTCTGTCAATCCTAACATACGCACTAGTTAACTCTAACAAAAATTCATGAATTTATTCATCATTTTTATTTTTATGAATAATTCTTAATAATTTATGAATTCACTGGCAAAATGTATAAAAGTGCAATTCTCAAGTTCGGAGAAAATAACAACCAGTTTAAGGTTACATTACATTGCTATCCGCTTTATATGACTATTTCCCTATACGACTGTATAATATATCATGGTGATTTCCATAACAATTCTGTCTACATTCAATGATTGTACTTTCGTAGAAGTATCTACTTTTCAATTACACTGTAAAATACCCACTCCCTCAAATTCAGAGAATTCAAAATATCTACTTCAATGTCCCGCCATGCTTCACCCATTTTCAACATCATTAACTTGAAATTTGATCCGGCTTTTCGATTAGCACGAAATCAGAATTAATTCAAAATTATTCCAATTCAAGGCACTGCTCCTACTACGATATAATCTCGCACTTAATAAAAAATGGAAATATCCTTCAAATCAATTTAAATAAAATAAAGTTAATAAGAAACCTTAAACAAGCGATGAAATCAAAAATCAAGCAAGTTAATAAAGAATCAATAACAATCGCATTAATCCTGCTTAAGTCAACGTTGCCCAACGAATCAGTTGTCCTTGCTATTCTGTAAATTTCGAAAATTCCGTCCGTTATGGTTCGTAAGGAATTTTCATGGCCAAACAACACCGGCATCCCATGAAATTTATTACCATCGCCGTTGTGCCGGTTTACGATTCTGCCAAAGATTTATGTATGGTACTCGAAGCAGTGATTTTCCCACATAAAACAAGGATTTTTCTCCTTTTCATAAATAAATGAATCCTATCCCTACCGTTGGGATAGGCATATACAAAAGATGAAATCATCGTTTAGAGGAATGATAAAAGTCATTGACCGCAAATGAATGGAAGCAAAAATATTGATTTTCACTTTCAACAAGATTGATTCGAATACTTTTGGAGGCACGTGGGAGCGCTATTCTATCATCAAAATTATTCAGGATATTCATAATAGGAGCGATTTTTCTACAAACAAAAACAAAAGCAGAAATGTTTGAGGAATTTTTTCATCACAGTGAATGACTTTGACACGTTCCTTTCTAGCGAACAATGATGACGACTACCATATGTTGGCTGTGGTAATGACGGGGGGTTAATGGAATTTATACGCGAGTGTTTTTTATGGGGCGCAGTTTTTTTTAAATAGATGAAAAATAAAAGTTTTCGTGATTTTGTTTTCAAAGAAAAAAAAGTTGTTTTTAAGTACTGTTGGAAATGGATTTACGGCTTTGAAAAAGTTCAAATCCTTCCGATACTATAGAGTTGCTTTATGTGCCTTTAAAAAACAGATTCAGATTAAAAAAGGGATATTGGGTTCCTCCTATGTTATTTGTAGGTGGTTGAATGGTACACGTGTTTAGAATTTATCGGTGCGGTTGTGAAATAGAAAATGCACCTATATCAATTATTTGACAATTTAACATACTTTTGATCCAATTTAGTTCAAATATGTACCGTTATGTTTGATAGCTTGTTGTTGTTTTAAAGGTTTTTCCGATATGCCTTTTTCAGAAGCCCTCGGCTCTATTACTGGTTTTTCACAAGCCTTCCGTGAAACGAATTTTTCACCAGCAATCCGTTTGCCATGTTGTAATCACTTGGTGCAATAATGCTTTTTGAAACCACTATCGATATGTGGCCAGACCCAGGCGATTACTACCTTTAGAGAATCCAAATGTTGAAATTATATGTCCGAATTAAGAAATTTGCATTAGGGAGCAGCTCATAGTAGATCCTTCCATGCCAATCCCAAACATACAGCAAAACTTTCCTGCCCACCCTTTAAGCCGACTCACCTCGATTCGACGACAATCTATTTCGCTTGAGGCAATCTTAAGTGATCCAGTTTTTATGACTATGCATCATCATCCGCTTCCGAAATATGAACGAATTAAAATATGAAGTAATACACTCAAGCAAAAGAAAAAGCAGGATAAATACGGTTTACGATATCCTCCGGAAATAAAAGAATTGGTCAAGGATAAATAGGAAAATCGTAACAGCAACAGAGCTGTACTCCGCAACATAAACCATATTTGATTTTAAGAATCGTGAGATAACATCTTACATTTGAAGTCTAACAGCGAAGAAAGAGTCCAATTATTCACGTTGGAAAGCTGTAAAAGGCATCAGAAAGACCAAAATCCTCGCGCCGCCAATTAGAATAAATAAAAACTAATGGCCAAGGCAAGATAATGAAAAAAACGTACGTTTTTGCAGCCCATCTGGAAGAAACTATTAAACCGTTTGATGGTAGCTTTTTACAATCAATAGAACAGAACTACTATTTGACGAATTACTACAAGCTCACAAGATCAACTTTAATAGAACTAAAACATGAAATTGGGGATCTTTAACTTAAGAAAGTTCTTGGTTATAGTTTGATCACCGTAGCGGTGTTTAAAGGTTTACCTAAAAAAATAATTGTAAAGCTTATCCATATTAAAAGTGATGCGCTCACATTAATATTAGTGCCGACTGCCGAGCCAATGATTGAAACTTGCGGAAGTCATATTGATTTTAAAACCAGAGAAAGACCAACTTAGCTTATTCATATCCAATATTTTTGAGAAGATATTACTGAAGCATTTATAGACAGAAGATAATATTCTTTTCACTGGCGACCAGTTTGTGTTCAAAAGTAGATAAGCATTCGACGATTGACCAGGTGCACATAATTAAAGACACAGACAAAGAGACTTTAAAATGATATGCTCAACCTTATTCTTGAACTTTTCGCAATCCTTTCCAAGGATGCCTACACGAAATCCTAGAAACCTAGTTCAGGAGTAGACTGTTTCTTGTTAGATAGAAACGTATAATAGGAGCATAATGGAAGTTAGGCCGTCGTACCGCAAGGAAGTGTTTTTGGGTCCCTTCTCTACCTATGTCGATGATCGATGAAACTACTGCAAAACTCAGTAAATCTCGAGGTCAAAAATGTTCACGAAAACAATATCTATCTCTTTGTAAGAGAAAGTCAAAAACTAGAGACTTGCCAATTTTTATAAAATTGGTCCGAATACCTTTTAGAAACTAAGCCAAATACCTGGGAATGGCACTTTACGCAAAGCTGAAAGTACTAAAGCCAGTGTGGTCGGTATACAACTTTGGGGTTGTACCATGAAATCAAATGTTCAATTGAAAGTAACTTGCCAAACGTTTTCAATTTGCTGTAGAAAAATTGCTTGATAAGATTTATTTTAACTGCAGAAACGAACAATTTATATCGAAGGGTTGTGTTTTTAGCAAAGATTATGAATTCTTTACAGATGACGCACTCCATATAAGAAAAATTGTTCTATGGCGGGTCGTGCTGGCACAGCCCGCCATATGTTTTTGTTCTTGTGTTTCATGTGTTTTCATGCACACCGCCCGCCCGTACCATGAAGCTACTGAGCAAAAGTTTCTGTTTTTTGTTCTCAATTCATAATCTTTGGTTTTTAGTCAGTAAGAATCTGACACTACAAAAACTATTGAAGATTTTTACCTACACTCGAAAAACAAAAAAATGGGTCGATTTTGTTGCCATACAGCAGTGGTTTTTGAAATGGAAATTCGCAAATGAAAAACTGCGGTGCATTGGGTGTGACATTATCCGGACAAAAAATGAAAATGTGTACGAGATATTAGCGATTCGATATCACTTCAAACCGACGAAAATAATTTTAAAATTTATTGTCTAAAAAACAGTTTGAATATGAATACACATTTGTAACTATATAATTTAATTTAATAAAAGAAGGTCAAAAGAGTTCAATTACTATATGTAACTCTTTCTTTATATAACTGTCATGTTGGTCCTCATTTGGAGTATTCCTGATATGTTTGGACACCCTACTATAAAGTTTAATCAGATAGAATGAAAGCAGTTCGAAGTTAGTTTATTCGTTTCGCTCTAAGAGGACTATCCGGAGTTATCGACAATCCTGATCTGTTATCTGCTATTAGATATTATTTTTTTTAAATTCTGACTTGCCTAAGCAGTAAGATGCACATCGACCTAAAAGATCTATTGTGCCATCTGACGGCAAAGATGGTTTTTAGGTTAATAGCGCTTCTACTTTCCTAATGTAGCTGATAATACTTTCAGCCGAAGATTTTCTCAGTTCTTCGGGACTTAAAAATTTCCTGAAGAAAGATTCCCTTCTCATACCGTAAAGGGCCGGGCATTCACATATGATATGTTCGGCTGTTTCATCTTCTTCTAGACATAGTCTGCACTCCGGTGAGTTAACTAGATGCATTTTATTTAGGTGATATCGCAGACCATGATGACCAGTTAGGTAGCCTACTAAGTTGTTGATATCGTGCCTGGAAGATTTAGTATCTTATTGGCATCTGCTTTGAAGGGCTGAATAGCTCTTTTGGCCCCAGTATGAAAAACATTTGTTTTGTTCCCATTTTATGGCTGATTTGGGGATTACACAGAAGGGTTCAGGTCCAATGAAGGGGGTTTCCGAACCTTTTCTGGCTAGTTCATCAGCTTTTTCGTTACCTTCAATCCCCTTATGTCCGGGGACCCACCATAGTCTGGTTTTGTTCCTGGAACTGAGTGTTTGGAGGGAATTGAAGCAGTGTAGTACTGATTTGGAGTCAATAATGTGTGAGCTAAGGGCTTTTATAGCTGCTTGACTGTCCGTGAATATATGGATGTTTGCGCCTTTAATACCTGAGTTGTGTATTAGGTTTGGCATTCTTTTAAGGCATGGAGCTCAGCTTGGAATACACTAGGGTATGCCAGCTCCTACCCCTGAGTCCATTTAAGAACCATCCGTATACCACTTTAGGCCGTTTTGGCAGTTTGGTGGCTTCTCTGATTGTGATCTCCGTTGAGAAACTTTTGTCGAAGCATAGTGTCTTTGGTAAGCGCTCTGTAACCGCACAGATCATGTCAAGTTCTGGAAGTTCGGATAGTAGTTCAATTAGTTTTAGGTGTTCGCTAATGTTTAACTCTTCCGCTTGTGTCAAACTGAGCTGCGAAGAGGCGTTAGTCCTATTAAGACTTCTATATCCGCTGTGGGACAGGTACGCATAGCTCCGGTAATGCCCAGACAGGCAAGCCGTTGTACCTTGTTTAATTTATTTATAGTTGTTTTTTGGGTGACTTTGTTCCACCATACTATTGAAGCGTATGTTATAATGGGCCTGACCATGATCGTGTGGATCGAGTGTGTGGTCTTTGGAGAGATTCCCCAGGTTTTACCATACATGTTTCGGCGAGCCCAGAAAGCTTTGGTTGCTTTTTGAATTTTGTTGTTTATGTGGGAGTTCCAGCTTAGTTTTTTGTCGAGGATCACTCCAAGATATTTTACTTCGTTGGAATACTCAATGTCTGTATCATTGATTGAAATTTGGGTAAGACTTAATTTTCTCCTTTTTGTAAAAGGGATGATGATAGCCTTGCTGGGGTATATAGAAAGACTTTCTTTTCTACACCAGTCTCTGACTATCTTAAGGGCGTTTTGCAAACGTGTTGTAACCTCGTCTGGTTATTTGCCCCTTATTATGATGAATAGATCATCGGCGTATCCAATTATATTGAAACCTGCATTACTTAGGTCTTGAAGTAAACTTGTTCTAATATTCATAAGCTTCGTTTTTATAAAAAACGCAATAAGTAAAAGAAAATTTCCAATAAGGCTTTTCAATTACAGCTTTAGTTTTCTATAGGCATCAAACAAATTTGACAAAATTGGATCATTCTTTTGCTACATTTTCAAAATTTAACCGAATTTACATATGAAAAATTGTTGTTTCACTGTTTTTTTTGTGAAATACGCGATAAATTATCGGCTTGATTAAGATAACCTTTGTCATATTTAATCGAACCTTTGTTATGTGTAATCGACAAAAGCCCATCTTAACATCCTTGCAGCCGCCATAACAGGCAAACCCTTATTCTCCCAAAAATTACTTAGAAGTTGGTTATGATCAGATTCTAATGTAAAATTAAAATGCAAATTTCTATATATCGACAATGGATAGTAGCTTTCTCATATGTTTTTTTGTGGCAAAATTCTTTATTTTCCCTTGGGAGGCTCATGACACTTTGAGCAAAACACGCACACAGTGATTCATTTCACTGATGTTCCCCAAAAAGTCAAAGTCATTTATTTTTTCAAAAAGATAATTTCAACAACAAAGAGTCCATGAATGCTATCGTCTGATCGATGTAATACTAAAACTCATTCTCACTTTCTACGAATCCATGACATTCGATATTGACACTTTCCTTTCATTGAGTGAATTGATATGTGGGCGGGATGTCCTTCGAGAAATTTTATTTTTGTCACCATAACTCCGGCAAATACCATATAAATTCATTTAACAAACAAAAAAAATACTACAACCGAATACGAAAACAAGAACACAAAAAGGATATAAAGGACAACATATCGGATGTTAGAAGCTCTACCAACAATAAGCACTTGATTGATTGCGCGATAGCTGTGGGCATTTCAATAAGAGCAAACATATTTATATCTCCTTTACGAGGATATTTCCCAAATAAATTAATACAATCCGACCGTATACTACTGTTAAGCTTCATGATGTCCTTCGGGTAACAGTTGTTCAATGGCGAAGATCGAGCAATTGAATGGACAATGGAATGATTGTGCGAGTATTTTAATTAAAATTAATTGTGAATTGAATTAGCACCTACCCAACGAAAGCAGTATCTTTATCAGCTCATGCTTGATATCAAAATTTTAGTGTCTCGTTTTATTGGTCAATATTTCCTTAATTAGTTCATTTGTTGCTCGCGGAATTTTTACAGGATATTAAATCAACTTTTTCGGTGCTAAAGTTTCTCCTTTTTTGGTTAAATACCGAATATTTGAATACCCAAGCTGGCAATAAATTTAAGGATTTATTGGTTCACAGAGAGCAAATCAGTGTAATACCTCGGTGTAATATGGTGTAGGTGTAGAAAAGCGTGAGGTCTTCTAATAACGTTGCTAAGGGAACAATTACATGCATGACTAATTAAATATAAAAATGTTAAGAAAACCGACTTTATTACCAGTTTGATGGAGTAAAGTTGATATCATTAATTTAGGTCGACAGTTGTGATAACGACATTATAGCCCTTTGCCAGTTTTGGGACCAGTAAACCGTACACTTTATGAACTCTTAACTGGACAAATTGTTGGCTTAAAGTATGCTAAAACACCAAAGAGAAAGTCTTCTTTGCGAATATAAAATGAAAATTTACATAAATTACACCAAACTTGTAGCCAGAAAAGTCAGTAAATCAAATTAAGACCCAAGTTGTTGATTAACTTAATTATATGATTTTTTTCATGATTTCGGTACAAGGAAGATAGGACGTATGCCTCTCCTGTCCCTCAATAATGTTCTCATAGGGTTATCGAAATTTGTATGATTAATCAAATCAAAATGGAAAACATATTGCATGACTATTTTTGGTTTTGTATACCCTCTCCCATAGGGGTATATTAGTTTTGACAATATGTTTGTAATATAGAGAAATAATTTCGATAGACATAACTAAAAATATGTGGATCGACTTAGAATCGCTAGCTGAGTCGATTTATCCATGTCTGTCTGTCCGCCCGTTCGTCTATATGTTACCGATTTTTGGGCCTTAAATTTCAAGCTAAAGTGATGAAATTTGGTATATAGACTCTCTGTCCGACGTAGCAGAACAAAGTGTAAAAATGCCAATCCTACTTTTCATAAAAACATTGTTTTTGGCCAAACGGTAGAAAATTTTGTAAAGCGTCTAAATAACATATTTAGACAATTCCAATACTTATATTTTGTCTTTACAAAGTTTTTTGCCACGTCCAGTTTTTGTGGGCGTATTCATTCAAGTACAAATTTCAGTCAACTTTTAAAATATTTGAAAAACTTTTGATGCATGCATATTTCGTCCATAGATCATTTAAGCCCACGAAAACTTTTTGGCGGTGTTTTCTTAACAAAACGATTTGTATGCATTAGAATACATATGCAATAGAAAAACGTCGTTTATGACGAACCATAAAATATTTTGATCAACTGTGTGAACAGCATGTTGTCACAATGTCATTTTCTAATTTGAGCCCCATACAGTTTTTAGCCACGCCCACTTTTTGGAGATATAAGTTTTAAAGATAGTTTGTGAGGGGATATAGTCTTATATATGTTTTGGGTGTTCACGGCATCAGATGAGCTACGAATAAATAAACTTAATGCCCGTAGTGGTCATTATCGAAGAAGGCCCAGAAAAGCTGATTCGGCGCATGAGTTCGCTAAATTAAAGTTGGTATGTTGGCCTAGGGATACCGATTTTGGCAAAATATCATATTGGACGGGTTCTAGATAAGATTCACACACGAAGGAAAAAAATTATAGGAAACATAGGAATAGCAAACTCTTCATTTCGCTTGAACACTGCACACCGCCCGCCCGTACCGTGAAGCTGGTGAGCCATTGAGACTTCAAAACCATTGCTTACTGTCATGTCAAACCAATGTGCATCAGTACCTCCTTTTTTCTTACCACCAATTTTCTTAGAGCACACACTGTGTTGAATCAAATAAAGGGTATTCGTAAACCCTTGAGTCCATAAACATTTGGTCTGGTTTATGGCACGACGACATCATCTGACGTCATCATGTGAAGTGCGATGAACTACCGCGCAGAAGGCCTGGTTTCGATGTATCATAGCAGCACCTAATGGTGTTTCACTGCTCCTCTCGTGATGATCTGACAAATCATTCGAGAAGTATCACTTGTCAAGGTCAAAGGCCACCCCATCGCAAGAAGTACACACGCCACATGAATGGTCGTGAAAAATACTAAGCCCTGGATACTAATGAGCCCGCAGCGCCAAAACTTTGTATCTATATTTTATTTGAAGAACTGCCAGCGAAACCATGGTTTCGTCATTCGCTCTATTAATCTGCATAAGCTATAAGCACAGCAGATAACGATATAATCCTTATATAAAATAACCGTTTTATGGAACGTATTTTATTGTGCTATAAGTCCAATTCCAAAAAAAAACTGTAGAATCACCAAAAATTGAGCTCCAGGATCTATTACAGACTCTAAACTCCGGATTGCAGCATTCATTTTTAAAAACAATTTGTTTGCACTTAGAGTACCTTAAAACATAAAAAACTGTCAAAAACTCAACTTTGAATTTCCGCTATGCTACGTTACGTATACTGAGAAAGTAAAATGTCGTAACGATTTGCTTCATTTTGTGAATGATAGAACTTAGTTGATGTGCTCATTATCCTTTTGTTAATCAGGGTGATCGAGTGGTATTATATGCTTCGGCAACGCTTCAGAGGAACACTTAGACAATCATGCAACTGAGAGCTTTATAAACAAATGAGTCGGGACGAACATAGGCTTTTCAGATTGCAAATGTAAAAACAAGTAAAGCGCGTGTTCAGAAGAACAATAGTATTTGGAGAAGGCGATGCATTACAAATTACGGAGCCAATAGCGGGGCCACAATCTGTCCATCTACTGACATACATCGAAGATATTGACAACGAGATGCCACAACACTATGCTTTAATTATGATTTAGTAAAGGGCTTTGTTTACCTCGCCTTCATAATTAATTCTAAGAATAACACCTAATTGGAAATCGAACAAAGGCTTACTCTTACCAATATTAAGTTCTTCAAGCTAAGAAGACAATTCAATAATAAAACCCTTACTTGAACCACTAGTGAGATACTATATAAGACTCTGATCATCCCAATCTTACGATAGGGCGCGATAGGGCGAAGCATGGACCATACAAAAGCGCCGTTTAAATCGAAAAATCGTCGGTCCTGTCTGCTGTAATATTCTATTAAGACTCTGATAACTCGAATAAGACGATCGATACAGAAAAATAGACCAGCTCAAAAAACTCCGCATCGAACTTTTATGATGTGAAGGACGTGTACAGCGAATGGACAACAATCCAAGCCAGATCGTAGATGCAGTTGAAGAAGACCCTGTCAGACCTTAAAATCACGCATTAGTAGAAACCGACCTAAACCAAGTGAAAGAGTGCAACTAAAGACAATTCATGCGTCTTTCGAAGTCATACTTATTGTGCTACAGCCTGTTAATAAGCACCTATCATAGAGTTAAGCAACATTACAACAACAAATCGTTGGTAAGTGAGGGGTATGCTTTATTTCTATAACAATTCTTATGACTAAGTGTCGTTAAAGCGTCTTCAGCCAAAATGCACTGAAAGCCCCCGACTGTTATCGTTGATCGTATTCGAAAAAGAGAGTCTGAAAAAATTAGGCAGCAACCATTTCTTAACTGAAAATAATGAAACTGTTGGCATCATTCTAAAGGGTGATCCAAGTAGAGATACTTTTTTCAATAGCCTTTTTTGACAGATCACGTGTGAGTCGTGTCATGCTGTCATGTTATTTTTGTTTAGTATTGTTTGGCATTTCATAATGGAAAGACTTACGCGTGAACAACGTTTACAAATTGTTCAACTTTATTATGAAAATTCACGTTCTGTGAGGAATGTGTTTCGTGCACTTCGCTCAACTTATGGTCAACATAATCGGCCTACTGAGCGTACTATTCGAAACACCATCACCCATTTTGAGACCCAGCATTCATTATTGGATAATATTCGACCGAATAAACCACGTCCAGCACGCTGTGAAGAAAATATAGCGGCCGTAGCTGAGAGTGTACACGAAGATCGTAGAGAGTCGATTCGGCGAACGTAACCGTCAATGGCGACCGTTATCGTGTCATGATAACCGACTATTTGATGCCTGAAATTGAAGCTCGTGATCTCGGCGACATTTGGTTTCAGCAAGACGGCGCCACTTCCCACACATCGCATCAATCAATGGACTTATTGAGAGAACATTTCGGTGAGCACATAATTTCACGTTTTGGGCCGGTCGATTGGCCACCAAGATCGTATGATATCACACCGTTAGACTTTTTCCTGTGGGGATATGAAAAGTCAAAAGCTTATGCCGACAAACCCGCTTCGAGATAGACCTTGGAGGAAAACATCACGCGTGTCATTCGCCAGTTACCAGTCGAAATGCTCGAACGAGTGATCGAAAATTGGACTCAACGGATGGACCATCTGCGACGTAGCAACGGCCAACATTTGATAGACATAATCTTCAAAAAATAAATGCCAAAGAATGTTCTTTCAAATGATAATAAACATTCTCCATTAAATTTGAATTTTCTGTGTTTTTTTCTTTAAAAAAGTAGGTAACCTCGAAATGGATCACCCATTATAAATATTCTGAAAGGTTATGGAAAACGTGCAAGAACAGACTCGAAGTAGAAAATGACCTTCATTTGCGTCACACTAATGTGTCTAGTTCAGTAACATTTTTCTGTTTTTTGTCCGATTAAATAAATATTAGGTTTTACCGTACCTTGAGTCTATTTGCATGACTGAAATTATTAAAAGGAGCTTGAAGTGATTCCACGTGGTCGTTCCCAATTCCCACAACTCTTAGCATGAAAATGTTTTCAACCTTAAACCATTACAATGACAAGCCCAACTGTGAGCATTTTTATTCAATTGACTGGCAGTCTGCCTTAAAGTAGTCTTGGTACTAAACGAAGATGTCCCCTAAGTAACCCTTGCTATTGACAGACTTATAATGTAACTACTCCTATTGGGATATCCTTCTGAGTACGCACAAGTACAGTTTGTCATTTACCCATTCCACGTAGCATACACTCTACGCAGCATACAAAACAAGATTCCTTGTGGCATCGAATAGTATATACCTCTACCACCCGTGAAAGGATCAATAGAAAAAAAAAACACAAATGGACACCGATAATAGGAGAAGGAGAAAAGTGGAATACATTGTTTATTCCCCACAACAAAAATATCCACCCGCTGGGTCATTGTCCCGATACCAAGAATCATTAAATATCTATCCCCACTCTCTGTATACCCTCATACCCATATTGTAAATACCTCTCATGTAGATGTACGCTGTCCCTCGCATATTCCTTCTTGTCAGGACGATAAGATTGAGGACATTGCCAATAATCCCCAGAGCACAGATGATGGGTAAAACGATTCCATATGATAGTTCTCGTAAGGCTTCAGTTCTTGGATCCTCTGGACTCTGACAAAGACAGAACAAGGATATTTTTTCTTTCATTTCCTTTTTCAATTTTAAAATCAGAAAAATTATTGAGTGCAAAGGATTTGAATAAGGACGAAACAATTTTGCAATCAAAGTCGCCTCCCCCGTTCACTAAATTTATCTCAACTTACCCCATTTTGTGAAGGCGCATCCTCGCTAATACTGCTGACATCGATCTCATCATCACGGGACAAATTCGCACCCCAAATAATCGAACACAAATTGGGGTCTTCCTCGGTCGTGTAGAGTCGTGTTATCATAGTTTCCTTTCACACAGAGGGAGATGCAGCAAGATGGAATAATAAAATTAAAACGAAAAAAATAAACCAAACAAACAAAAAACTAACGAAATGTCCTGGCTAATCCGTTGACTTAAATTTCGGAATGGGTTTCGGGCAACTAATTAGGACGTTCTGTTATGATAATCCCGTTACCAAAAAGAGGGTTTTCAATGTTTGTCCTTTAAGAGCGGACGTCGTCGTTGTCTTAGTCGTCGTGTAATGGGGTTGGGCGGAAAAGGAGGGATACGGTATATAGAAGCTTGAAATTAAGATAAATAATTGAAGGGTTTCCTTGGTTGACGTCTCTCTGTATCTGCAGCTGTTGTGTTGTTGTTGTGTTTCAGAAAATTAATCTTCAGTGCTTTTGTAGAGTTGTTCTACTGCTGTTGCTGGCCGGCATTTGATTAGTTTGATATCTGCTGTCATAATGATGTTTGTATCGATGGCGTTGCTAGTGTTATTGTGGTTCTTGAAGTCCTCTTTAGGGAACACTTGAAACTCATCGTTATGGTTGGACGATGTGACTTCATTAATTGGGATCTCGTTGACATTCCATTGAGCTGACACTTGAGGAACTGGTGGCGATATTTCAGATGGGGAACTTTTGGTCATTTTAAATGAAGCCACCGAGCGATTATCCCCCCTCGGCCAATAGATTCTGTAATATAGTAATGGACATTAAGCATTAATTATTGAAATCACTTTGGGTGATGATAAAAGATGATGCGTTTAGGAATGAGATACAGACTTTGCGGAATTAATTGTAAGGTTCCACAAACCAAGCTGTAAAATTTACTGTTGAGGTGTGAAATAAGCTTGTGGATGAAGTGGCTAAGTGGATGGTATGCAACAGAGTATGGGATCTAAGGTTCAAATCCCTAATGTAACAACAACATACGTTTTGTTCACTGCTCCACCTCTGCTTGTATTTGAAAATAGAAATTGAAGGCTATAAGAATAAAGTTCTCAACTGTATATACCCTAAAACAACAGGCTAAAATTATTCCGATCCCCAATAAATTAAAATGGTACAGAACAATGTCCTATCGCCATCTTTCCCTTTCTAAATAAACATTGAACCAAACAAATTCTCAACAACTTTACTGTCAGGCTTTCGTCCTGGACACAATTATGTTATAGCTTTGATAAAAGTGACTGGATATACGAGAGGCTATCGACAAAGATTAAGTAACACTAGTTACTTTAGTTGACTTTTCAAAAGCTTTCGATTATGCTTGCCCTGATATTTTTAATAGTAATCTTGTGTCTTCTTTTAATTTCCTCAGCTTTTCGCACAATTAATAAATACATCTTTAACAAATAGTATCTTATTAATCTTTCACCAGTCCTTATCCACTGCTTTACCTGTTAATTGCGGTATGCCCCAAGGGCTAAATTGGTCTTTTGTTACAATGGAGTTTCCCTAAACCCTCTTAAAAATAAATATACCGTTTTTAGTTGAAAGCTACTTGCTAATTTTATACTTTCCTGACGTTCTCCTAGAGGGCTCTAAAATCGAATATGTCGAACCAGCCAGAAATTTGGGAATAAAATACGGTCCGGTGCATCGGAAAGAACCTTTGCTTGGTAGTTAATCAGACTTCTGATATAAAACTTCCATGAATTACATGAGAATTATAATGAAGATGTATGTTTAAGTTGTAATATTATTTTATTGTAAATAGTGGTCTTCATATTCCATTGATGAAATGGGATCCTTGAATCTACTATTCTAAAAAAGGCAGTAAGGATGAGTACAGACCCTTCGAAATTTTAGCTTTTCTTTCGAAAACCTTAGAGAAGATAATGAACTCTCAAATATGGGAGTATCTTTCCATAAATAGCATCCTAAGCTCCAAACAGTTAATAATCTATCCCATCCCATCCTTCAAATGAATGTATCCAAAAAGTGTGCGGTGCTAAAAACTGAAAAAAGGGCGTGGGTAAAAATGATCTATTAACAAAATGTTTATGTTATCATAACCAATGATTTTGCATCGAACGATTTTTCGACTTTATTAAAATTCTACGGAAAACCGTTTTTACTGAAAACCCCCCAAAAAAGTGGACGAATAGTTAGTTAATGCGATCGTCTAAATATGCTATTAAGATACTTTCAAAATTCTAGACCGTTTATCCCACAACAATGTTTTACCTAAAAGGGGGCGTGTCGGTGAGTGGATTTAACATTTGTTTACACTTGTTTTGCTTCGTCATACAGAGAGTCTATATACCGAATTTCATCACTTTAGCTCAAAATTTAAGGCCCAAAAATCGGTGACATACAGACGGACAGACAGACATAGCTACATCGACTCAGCCAGCGATTCTGAGTCGATCCATATACTTTAAGGTATATCTGTCGAAATTATTTCTCTATGTTACAAACTTAATGTCAAAACTAATATACCCCTATGGGATAGGGTATTACATTTTTTTAAAATTCATCTGTCATGTTTCGGGGCCGATAGTAAGTGTTTGAAATTAAAATCGTTAAAATACTTTTTAAAATTAATAAAACAATTAATAAAGGAAATTGAAAACATCACGCAGTGCTGCGTAAAAATCCTGTAAAAACGAATAAAATAAGGAGAGCAAACATTTCTCATTTAACAGGTTAGTTTTATATTAAGCTCTGTTATTTTAGGTAATGGTACTACCATAGAACAGTTTTAAATTGGCATTTCATGAAATTTCGTTGTAAAAATTGCAATATAATTTAAAACAAAAATATAGTTTATTCATGTGATAGCATGTGATTTAGCTGAAACTCGTCTGTCAAAATCAGAAACTCCCGTTCAGGTACTAATTATTTTCTATTGGTGGAGGCAAGGTGCCTTAATTCGTTGAGGGCCCATAGTGCCTCATTGGTTTTCAATTTATAAATAGAAAATATGTTTAAAAGCATTTTTTCTGTTGTCCGTGTAATCGCATCGGTTTTGTATCTTCGTCAAGAAGTGTTTATGTCCAGTAACTTTAAGTTTATATAAATGAGAAAAAAGAGCTCACCCTCTACTAATTTTCAAGTTTTACGAATACAATTTAAAAAAAAAAAGTATGATAGAATTATTTTTAATCCTCAAAATGATCTGATTGGAAAAACAATCTTCGAACTACACATTCAAAACCCTGGGCATTTCGGAATTATTCCAAAAATGATAATTGTAATATTTTCAAAGAAAATATATTTTTATATTTCTTAAAGAAATAACGAAAAGCTATTAATTAGAACAAAATTGACAAAAGCAGTTCATTTCAGAGAAATGTAGATGAAATGTGACTAAAATTTATTTGAGTAAAGAAAAGATCTGTGATAATGTTTTTTTCATAAAGAATTAAACTTAAAACTGACAAAAATTAATTATATTTTTACGTTTCAAATTGTTAGGTTCCAGTTAAAGGTGAGTTTTATTAATTAAGGCTTAACAATAGCTGTGTTTCTTTGATGGTGCCTAAGTACCTACTTCTGAGAAGATAAAAACCATAACTTAGTACTACCTAATAGCAACACATTTTCATACCTTATTACTTTTAAAAATAACAGTTAAAAATTCCTTTGGGCGCCTCAGCATTTAACAGCCCTAACTCTAGGTCGGTCCCTTAGTCGACCCTGTGGCAATGCATTTATGTGAGTATAACTCACACTATTTTGAAAAAATCCTCACTGTTTTTTTGGTCAAATTTTAAAGAATTTGGATGCAATATAAACATTTTCATAATGTCAATATAAACATTTCGCCTTGAGATCATTTTAATCCACGCCCACTTTTTGTTTCTTACAAAAATCATTTGTACACCCAACCCCATAGCATATGCCAAAGGAAAACGTCGTTTTTTGTCGACCCAAATAAGATTTAGATACTATTTATTTACATCACAGAGCACTACGCTCTCAGTATCGCTTTACACAACTGGTTTTTGTTGCGCGACTTAGATGATCATCTACCTATTTTTCAACCTTATAGACTACTTAAATAAACAATATTTTAATTTAAAACCATTGAATATAAACAATTTTTTAAATCAACCCGGCACAAACAAAAATCAATTTTGTCGCTTACCAAATTAAACATTCATATGATCGTGTAATAGGCTCATTGCTGCCATAGTTGGTTTTAAGAGAGTTCGACATTAAAAAAATTCGCATACAAAGCATACAAATTAATAAGAGAAATCAATTCCAGTGAAACAACATGATTAATCAGAATACCGCGAACAAACATGATACAAGATGCTTTACGCCTGAAACTTAAGGTTTGCAAGCCAATTTGTTCATATCTTTTATCATAACTAGGCAATTCTTCAAACGTAAATAATTTACGGAATGCGTACCTCGTGAAATTTGAACAAGATGTGATGGCAATGTAATTTTCTTTATTTCATTTCCATTAAGTTTTTAGTCACGACCAATTTTTGTATATCCTAATACGCACAGCAGATTGTAGCCTTCTCATATGTTTCATATAATTTGCTTATTTTTCAGTTCTCACTTTATTTTTAGATCTGAATTTATTATACTATTATTTTATATATAAAATTGTAATATCATCTCAGATTTTAATAATTATTCTGTTAACATTCAAATAATTATTTTGTTTCTTCACTAATTTATAAGAAATTGTGTCTTAAATTGTTAAGACTTTCACTTTACAAATAAATAAATCTCAATCTAAATATTTCACTGGAAACGCTTATGTTGTAGCATAAGTCGCAGCATAGTTAAGTAAATCGCAGAGCTTAAGTTTGGGCTTGAGTTTTTCGGGTTTCATAGTCTTTAAAAAGTGTGGTTAAGATAAGCCAAGTACAACAAGGCATTGTGAACGGTTTGTGGATAATTTAGTAGTTACACGCCTAAAATTATACACCAAATTTGAATATTCTGCAATGTTAGTTCGGACACCAGCCATGAATATGAATCTATGTATTTCTAAATTATCACAACTTTATAAGACTATTTGTGTCTTAAAGTGAATTTTTTTAAATAAAATAAATAAATCTATCATATACGATCTTAAAGTGGATGTATATACGATGAGCTTCGATTTTAAATTCGTTTGACTTTTCCATAATGTACCTTAGTGTGAAATGTTTGTCTGACTCTGAGGTCGATCTACCGGGTTGAAAGTCACACCGGTATGTGGCTTCAAGTCTTTACGCCCAACGGCCCAAGTAGCCGGTAATGTGCAAATATTTTATTAGAATCAAACGAATCACAGCTGCCCTTCTTTCAATAATTGTTTGCCTTATAATTTAAAACCTAAGCAAGTATTTTGTTTAATTAAAAATCAATGTAACGTGTACTCTACTTAGGGATAATATCAAATCTGGGTAATCCATAAATCAAGGTTGCCATAGATCTCTGTTTCGAATGACAGGGAAAAATGTATGCGAATCTGTAGATGGACATGGTCCAGGTGCTATAGAATGAAAATCAAAATACAAACAATTACTCAAACAACAAAAACGTCAACAGAGTCCCTCTAATACAAATCCCTACTTCAAAAGTAAGAGAAGAAGCAATTTCCTTCAAATTCTTGATTAATTTAATATTTTAGACAGTACTCCCCTCCAAAGTGTTTCAATTCAAACAGCGAATCCAACTGCAAATTAATCATCATTTAATCTGCAACTTTTTCCGTTCCACCTTTAACAGGTGCTTTGGATAGCTATCAGGCTTTTCATCCCGGTACATATCCACATCGATTTTCTTACATTTTGTGGTAGTCCAAGGCGCACCACCCACGCACATGAGTTTCTCAAGAACCCAGTCCGAATACAAAATACGCTTTATCAAGTTTTATTTGTTCCCGGATGAGATTAATTGAGTTCGCAGGAAAGCAACACTTCCTTGAGTACAAATCGAAAGAGGGAAACATTCTTGTCGAACGTCAAATTTTGTTACGTGCTAATGTTTCGGGTGTTGCCAAGTGGATGGAGTGGAAAAAGTTTATTTTGTTACGGGTAACACTAGGTCGCTTTTGAATTTATTTGCCAACCTCCTGAACTCTAAAATTGGAAACAACACTATGAAATGTAACAATGGGATCGATCCGTTGACATTGAAATCTTAAATTGTGCCCACAGTCCACGCATTCTAGAAACTGCAAACGGCCAGAATAGCTGTCCTTCTTCTTTGTTGATATTAGAAATAAAATAGCCAAACATTTGTTGGCTCTACAGCCGTTGCTAGGGGTCGGACGACGGATTAAATCACTTAAGGAAATTAATATAAACAAGCAAATTGTGTTGGCATGTAATGGGCGAGGCTTGAGAAAACTGCTTTTTGGGTCAAACGGGCAGCAAACAAATTATTTTTCAAATGGAGACGATATGATGGGAATTCAATTTGAATACATTCCCGAGATAGCTGAGTGTATTTGTCATTTTAAAATTGTTTGCTATTAGTCACACAGATTTATGAAAGATTGTGCCCATTGTGTTATTGTGATTTTTGCACAATCCTCTCAAGAATGATATTCAAGAAGTCACATGACAATGCATCATCTAGTCTAAATCATTTTTAGTTTTTCAGTAAATCGATGTATTATTATGACGCAAAAGTTTGATGTTGAGTATTCGGCAGATTTTATAATATTCAGGTACCTGATTAAAAAATTTATATCTATTATTATGTCAACTGAAGTGCCGTCGAAACTGAAGCTTGAAAGTGGGTTGGTTTTACTGAAATGTTAGTAATATGTGCTGTTCGTTGGGAACAGAATAGTTTATGGAATTAGTCTCGTAGCTCCAAAATAAACGGTACCTCCATTATATGAGTTATCTGAAAAAATATTATCTCGAAAACGGCTCCAAGGCCAAGGATGTTAATAAAAGTAAATTATGATGGTTCTTTATGTGTGTAAAACAAGGTGGCAAAAGCAGTCTTTTGTAGCATATGGTTATTCTAAATATGACGCTACATATCGCTAAATTGGTTTTATATATGAGTTTTTTCTACAACGACTAAATTTTGATTAAATTTTATAACTAAGCGAATGTAAACAGCCATGTAAATATACAGCGTACTCAGTTTTTCCCTAAAAAAATTATGTCGGTAATTGATTAAAGATGTATCGATAGTGGAACTTTTTCAAAAACTATTGAATGGATTTACTTGAAACTATTCAAACGTATTTGTCGATTACATACTATTTTTGTTTAATAGTATATATGATGTTCTTTTTTTAATAACGTATTTCTCAGAAATGGATGGAGTGATTTGTGTATACGAAAATAATTATAACTTTGTAGACATAGTGATAACGTTTTGATTTTTCAAAAATTAAAACACTCAAATAAATTCTTAACGTGCCTTCTAGGGCGCAAATTTTTGTTTACACAAAGGAATTTCTTCGTCAACTCGACGAAGTTCATTTTTGGACCGGTCTAAATCACTTCCAATATAAAAAAAATTTTAAATTAAAATTGTATTAATAAGATTATTTATTTTTGAATGATTTTAAACATCCTACCTGGCTATGTAAAAACTTACAATCAAAAAGGTATAAAATTAGATTTCAATTTTTTGTTGTTTCTTCTAAACATTTTACAAAAATTATCAAAAAGGTATATCTTGGATAATTATCGAATATTTGAAAAATAAAGGATTGGTTTCAGTGCACAGTTGGTACCCTAACAAAAAGCGGCACTTGCATACAACTTACGCAGCTAAAATTGCGTATGGTAGCAGCATGTTAACTGCTAGAGCTATACCAAAAATTAGAACTCTGCAATACTTAATAATACAAATAAATAAAAAATAATAATGGGTATTCACCGATTCGACGAATCGTCTACGGTTAGACTTTTATTTTCTTCGAAAACCTCAGAAAATATTTTTATTAATTTCAATTAGTTTACTATGTTAAGAATGCTATATAAATCTACGTACTTAATTAATTTTATTACTAACTTTTACTTTACTAACTTTTATTTATCTATATATATAAAAATGAAACCCGTTTTCCGTTGTCACGACATAACATGAAAACGGCTTGACCGATTTGGCTGATTTTTTTTTGTAGTTTTCTAATACTCTGTACAAAATATTGAGAAAATCTCTCAGGTCAGCTTTGAGAAAATAAATACTACTAACACTAAAATACTATTACGGACCCTAAAACGAAACAGTACCCGGGCGAAGCCGGGCCGGGCAGCTAGTTTTATATATTTACTAATTTTTATTCTTATATGCACAACGTGCTAAATAACAATAACAGAGTTCAAGTATCAATGAATGCACTCGTATACACTGCGGTTCATATGATTAGAAGCAGACGATTTTTATAACTGAAACTGACTTTTCTCCCGCTATATGGCTTTCAAAAAAAAAATTATAGAAAATGAGAGAATGGTTTGTGTTTAATTAATCAGCAAATACAAAAGCAGTAAGAGAACAAATTAACGGTACCGTTACGATTTTTTTGCTGAATGGGTGAAAATTGCATGCATATAAACTGGTTCATAAAATTAGAAGCACATAAAAATAACGGAAACAAAATAGATGTTTCGATTTTGTTAAATAAAATCTTAATTTTTATGTTAACTTTGTATATTAATAATGAGTCGAGCTACCTTTCATCAAAATAACCTCAAAGATTTCTTAAAGGGATTTATACAATGACTCCAAGTAATCGAGTGAAATGAAAGTTTAACGGCATCGATCAGCGTTGCTTGATCATCGTATTGCTTTCCACCTTCGTATATATTCCGTGAAAGCCAGTCCCAGACATTATCTATAATATTGAGGTCTGGAGAATATGGTTGCCATGACAGTAGTTCAACATTATGGCTGGTAATAAACGATTTAACAACGCGTGCGGTGTGTATAGGAGCGTTGTCGTGTTGAAATATACATGAGACACCGCGTTATAGCTATTTCCTTTTGCTTTGAACAACAAAGTCTATAAAAAGATATTGCGGCCCAGACCATTACGCCCCCTTCTCTACTATGATGGCGGTTCAGAAAAAGCTCATCTTTCTCAGATTGTAGAAATAATAGTTGTAGCCATCCGGTCCGTCTAAATTAAATTTCTTCTTGTCAGAAAAGACTACATTTTTCCAGTCATTCAAACTTGCTCCTTGGTGTACATTCCAAGTCATGTGATCTATCGCGAATCGCAGGTGTTAACATTTGCGCGAAGAATTTAGTGGTGTTTTTTTAAAGCTTTAGTCGCTTCAGATATTTGGCACTACGGAGCACACGACGAACTGTGGATATACTTGCAGTTACATCAGCTGCATCTCTTATTTTAGCTGTCGAAAAAGCTGAATTGTAAGCTGTCCTATATAAATATGTAAATTAAATTTAGTTCCATTTGGTAAGAGTTAAGAAAAATTAAGATAAACCACCAAAAATGGCTGAATAAAGTGAAAAAAATCAAATTTAATAATTCTTTTGTTTATTTAAAAGGTTTTTGGTAAAAAAAACTAAAGTATAGAAAAAAATCCACAGAAGAATTCTGAATCTATAGGAGAAAACTCAAATCCGTTTGGTATTTTCGAATTTTTCGTGGCAGATACATATATACATCGTCCGTTTATACGATCCATGTAGATTTTTCGTATAAACGGACAAACAATTTGCCTGTATTTCTAAAAACGGTTCGAGTCCCGTTTGCAAATGAAGCGAAATATCTCAGTAGAACGAAGAACTTAAGAATACATACAGAGAACTGTACTTGTTGCTCGGAAAATATTCGAAGCTTAACCTTGATAAAAAGCTGCTATTATAAAAGCAAGTGCTAAAACCGGTTTGGACATATGGTATACAACTATGGGGTTGTACCAGTGAAACGAATCTATTCATTTTACAAACTTTTGAAAACAAAATGTTAAGATCATTCGTCAATGCGCCGTGGGTAAGGACCGAAGATCTACGCAGAGGTCTGGGTATTCCCGCGGATAAAGATGAAACAAAAAATTTTGCACGAAAACATAAAAAAACGTTTATTAGAACACGTTAACACAACAGTCCTCCATATTCTTGACGAAACAAATATATTGCGGCGTCTTCAAAGAACTAAACCCTTAGATTTGGCCCGATAATAACAAACCGCGCTATAAATTGCGGAAAAAGCAGGAACTCTGAAAACAAAGTTACCTGCCAAACATATTATATACTCGTGATTTTAAAAAATTGCTAGATAAGTCGAATACTTAGTTGCAATAGAAATACAAAATGGGTGGTGGTTTTGGTGAGTAAAAATCTCACACTACTTTGGGCACGTGCTCATCGTGTCTATGAAGATTTCCACCAGCCCACGGAAAAAGAAAAAAAAATATATATATATATATACATGGAATCTGATTTGCCTTTTATATACGTAAGTGATATAGGATGGAATTAACGGTCAATTAATATAAGGACGAGTTTTTAAAACATCGAGTTTCGTAGAAAAAAACTTTTTAAGTGTCTCACTACTAATACCAGAAATCTCCCATTCTAAAACTTATTTCATGTTCTAGACTAGGTCATGTTCATCACCTTGGACCTGAAGGCTGGGATTCGAGGATTTTTTTGGCTGCAGCATTATTTTCATTCTGCTTATTATCCATCACTCGGAACCGTAAAGTAGGACTGGTAGAATAGAGTGAAGCAAAAATTTGGACATTCTGGTTAGAGGTTTTGATCCCATTTGTTATGCTAAACCGAGATAGCATAGCTTTCCCAGGGTCAGTTATCATCGTATCTCCACTATGGTGTTCATTCGTGGGGTTTATGTTGGTCTTCTATAGGATTTGTTTTAAAAATTGTTGTTTGAAAAATTGATCTATGATGGATCTGTCGGACAGGAAGCCACACTGGTACGTGACGATAAGCGTTGAATCGTAAGATCTGGGTTGCCAATTCTGAAGGCAAAAACGGCCGAGTACAAGATTAGGAACTGACTAATGCAGTAACTAAATTGTTTCTCTGGATGTATTGCATTTGGTACCGTATTATTGAAACTGCATGCTGGTCGCAGCCATATCTTAATTTTATTCAATGCTTGTATTTTTTTTTACTTTCAGGCATTCGATTAAAGGTAACTGCATATAATAAATACACATAACGTCAACACTCTTGAAAACGGCTCCAACGATCCATATAACAGTTTTTGGATTTAGGCCATATTAGGGAATTTTTTAATTGAATTCAATACCCGTGTTACTCTTATTGTTTGTGACAATTCCAATCCATTAGTTCTTGGACAAATTGTTCTTTATGTTTTTTTCAGTTTTGCCAAAACGGAAAATCATTATAATTCACATGGATACCGATTCCTTCAAATTACGGAATAAAATTTCTTATAACCACAGTTTCACACTATTTATATGTTTTAACACCAACAACCAAAATGAATGTTATTGTGTCGGCTTCTAATAATTTGAATCATCGCCATCATCGTCAAAATCGCTAAACTCGTCTTCGCTTCCTTTGTCCAACCACTTACAAAGGTTTCATAATACGTTCTTTTAGGCTCTTGGTTGTTATTTGAGTAAAGCCAAAATGTCTGTACGACTATCACGTCAACTCCAGAGGGTTAAGTCCAGCGTCCGAGGAGGGTGTAAGTAAGACCAGTTGGCACCCACCCACCCATTTTAAGCTGCTCACTCGCCCACAACCTATTAAATTTAGCGCCACTCAAATAACCGACTAAACAAAATCTAAGCAAAAAATCATTCAAAAGGAAACTTCCTAAAATGCTATCAACTGCTATTGAAGATGATTCATATTTTAATCAGTTCCTAAATATTTTTAGAATTATGTTTCCTCGGCAATGTCCATTAAAATCACTTACACTCCACTTAATCCGATTTATGAGTATCTTTCCATGCTTCCTACATATACAACAGTTTGCGCCCAAAACAAATTGATTTCGTCCAAAATCGTTGACGTCACAAAATGTTAAAAATTACAAAACATCTTAAGTTAATGAAAAAAAGTTCTAACCACAGTTTAAAATCGTTTTATCAATTCCTCAGATTACCTCTGAAATAAATCGACGATAGGTTAATCCATCAACATGGACATTAGAGGGTATATTTCAGAAGCTCTGAATGTTGTGAGCGATCAATGTCTAGACACCAGAGAGTTGGATGACCGCGTTGCTAATTTGATTCAAAGCACTACAGGCATTCATAATGGATGCAGGTAGCTCCACTAATTAGAAGGTAATCCGCTGCAAACAACTGCTGGCCTACATAAACATGCAATCACACTCCCCGTGGGAATACGGTGGGGGAATTTCAGGGGGGTTTGTCATTTTACCGTTGTCTGCGTATTTCCTCGAATGTAATTACGATCTATTGGAACAGATAGTCGACATTTGTTTGCCCTCACAAATGTAAGAGTAGTTATTGTTGGTTGGTAATGACTAAGGGCATATAAGTAGATACGCATGAAGAATGCGGTTACTATTTGTTATGGGTGACAAGCGTTAAGGCACGCAAAGTTAATCAACCCTTATGGTTAATGTGATGGAATGAATAATTAAAATTGATTGAGTAGAAACAAATGAATTTTAGAAATTAATGAAAAAGGGCGATGCCTTTTGTTGAGCATGGGAACTCCATGTATTCGATTAATTTGTCAAGATTTAGTTCATATAGCCATGTCGAAGTGGTAGTTGACAAATGAAGCTGAAAATTCTGTTCATGACAAACCAAACTACTCTTTTATTTATTTGATTTTGATTAACTTGAATTGTTATAAGTGCAATCATATGCTTTAGAATATTAACAATTTCTTAATATATGCCTTAGGATATTGACATTTTGTATTAAAATTAAAATGCAAAATAAAAGTATCTGTGTTTTAAAATAATCAAAGTAAGTCAAGTAATCCAAGTAATCCAGGATATTTCCTATAATAAATTCATGAATAAAACATATAAGGAGTCCTTCTCATTTTCCTGTATCTTGTGTCATCTAAACTTTTTTTTTGAATTATTTTTGCATCGCTTATGCTATTAGCATAATTTTGATGGGCAGCAACAAAAGCTTGATGGGCATTGAAATATTATTACCAAGTACTAAACCGCGTTTCAAATAATGAGGGGTTTTAAGGAAAATTAAATTCTGAGGGATAATCATAAAGTGATGTCACATTTAGATGGTGTAAATGTGTAAAGGACACGAAATTGCAATTTTGATGTCGAATTGCACCTTAGTATATCTATATCTATACGGGGATTCTTAAATAGGCATATAACAATTTTGTATTTAAAGAATATAAAGTTGTATATCAATATTGGGTTAAAATTTAATCCAGTTGAACTACGCCTGGTTACTCATCCGTAACATTTAAAAAAATTATCATTGACGATAGTGAAGGAGACTTTCTCCTACACTATCATCAGCGTTTTGGAAATTACGGAATAAGTACCCCGGTTTGACTCTATGAATCTATAAATCGATCGTTACAGATTGATAAGAGCCAAATTTCCACCAATATTGCACACAAAGCTGCCCGAATGTTTTAAGCGATTATTTTTTCCCCACTGTAGGGAAGTATTTTGGCGCGTATATTCAAAGTTGAGATTTTTAACAAATTCTTATTTTTTGAGGTGCCCTGAGTTAAAAAAAAGGAGTTTTAAGAAAATGTATGTATGTAGTTTCTGGCCTGGATTCTGGAGTCTTTTATTGACACTGAACCCAAATTACTTGATCTATTTGAGCGAAATTTCGACTAAGCGTGTTTTTTTTTCAAAAACAGATAATTGAGGGTACCTATATTTTGATGCGAGTTTTTTTTTTAATGTTGATTTTCTCTAAGGTTCTAATGATTTTGATTAAATTTTATGCTTATAATTATGATGTAGACATGTGCTATAATTATTTTTTTCGCAAAAAAAAACTATGAGTAAAAAGGTTTTTACTAAACGACTGGTGGGTGCACGACTCGGTCGAACGTATCTTTTTCTTTCTCTGAGAGGTAGACGAAAGATCAAATATCAAGCATGTGAGAATATAAATATTTTCATAATTTTTGCAAATTATAGAACATCTTTACTTTCATTTTGATTTTTGATGTTGAAACTTATAAGAAACATATAAGAATGTTACAATCCGCTGTGCGGACCATTGAATACTCTATCCCATTCCATCCTTAAAATTCATATCCCCAAAGTGTGATCTTTATGGCAATGAAATATAGAAAATTACCTTGTCACAACATATTGTTCATACAGTTTATCAAAACCGTTTATGTTTCGACAAAAACCAAATGTTATTCTCCTGCATATCCTAAGGGTGAGGGTATACAAATGGTTTTTGTAAGAAAACGCCTCCAAAAAGTGGGCGTGGGTTAAAATAATCTTTAGACAAAATGTTTCTATTATCATAACCAACCATTTTGCATCAAAAGTTTATTTCGAATTTTAAAATTTTACCGAAAAACGTTTTTTTTAGTGAAGACACCCCCAAAAATTCAAAATTCTCTAACGTTTGGTCAAAATCAACGTTTTTATAAAAAGGTACGTGGTAGTGGGCGGATTTTGAAAATGTTTACACTTGTTCTGGTGGCATGGACAAGGAAGGATCCTATATATCAAATTTCAATATCCTAGTTCAAAATTTAATGCCCAAAAATCGGTGACGAACAGACAGATGGACAGACAGACATAGCTTAATCGACTCAGCTAGCGATTCTGAGTCGATCCATACACTTTGAGGTATATGTAGCTTAATAATTTTTCTATGTTAAAAACTAAGTATTTGAAGGAAATTTGTGTCCATGTGAATTGTAATGATTTTGTATTATTGGCCAAAGCTAAAAATGTCATAAAGAATAGAGGGCCAAAACTAATTACACTTCTAGAGTTTTACTAAAATTTATAAAAATATATAAACAGCAAAGAGGTTTTTTGCCAAAGTGTATTTGTTCAATTTTAATTTTAATAATTTTATTGACGGTTGAAACAATTCATTATAATAACCTAAAGGTGTCTTAACAGAATTTGCCCAAACACTAGCTAACCTGTGTTTATTAAGAATGGATTATATGTATAGATACTGTAAGATATTTTATTTACAATATTTTCGGATCAGAAACTTGAATACGAAAATAATTGAAACCTGCCTACCTATTTATATTTTCTTGTATTTTTTAGAAAAGCAAATAAAAATTCTTTCGGTTAGAATACAATTATTAAAATATGAAAATCTTTTTATCTCATCGTAAATTATTTTATTAAAATCGAATCTGAAATTAATTTTTTTAAATGTTTGATATCAAAATACTTAACAGACGAGTACAACTGTTTGATCAGAAGAATCGACGTCATAAAGATTAGCATCTTCATCATCATGCTATCATCATCCTACACATATTAAACGAATTCGTTCCACAAAACTGAATTTTTAAATCTGGTAAATAGTTTATTCCATTGCTCATATTTTTGTATTGTTTTAATTCTTCACATAATTTAAACTTTTAAAGAAACGTTATGTGTCTGCAAAGCGAATCAAATCAGTTACTCAGTATCTGTATGAACAGACGTGTTATGATGGTGCGAAAATTCGAATTTAAGATTTCTGTAGTTGAAGAGTTTTTCAAGCATTTTAATGACAACTACAACTAATAATTTAAAAAAAAATTGCGAACCCTTCAACCCAATAAGATAAAAAAAAATAATAAAGGAGTTGTTTTTAAATATATTTTAGTTATATGATCCAGGAAGCTGTTAGAAAAATATGTTAATACATTGCCAACATTAGTTTCAAAATATAGGTTTTACATAATTTCATTCAAAGTCCCTACTATTAACTTAACCAAAAGTCACTTAAAAAGGACTTTTTATGTATTTACCTTGTGTACCACATTTAACTTTCATTCTAAATGAAATGCAATTTCTATCTACATTTCTAGATTGCAGTTTTCGCTTGTACAAGTGTCCTTAAAAATTTTAACATGTGAACCTACAAATCTCAGAAGCACATTTTAAATTCCAACATAAATCCCATTCTTCTTCTGCCTATTTTATGAACAAGATAATGATAATTCATTACCCCCTTGATACCAAACGGGTTACCCAACTGAAAATAGCAGATACTATTTAATTATAATTTGTAAATTAACTACTGACTACCATAAATTCCTTACTCGCGTCCTAATATCCGAAATTAATCAATATACCGAAATAATATTAAATGACACCTCTACGCCTCATCATTATCTGCACACCCAAATATAGCCCGCAATATCAGAGAAATTAATAAATTACTCGCTGTGCGCTGTACAAGCAATTTCCATTAATCAACCAAAGGGCTATCTAGTATCTACACCCCATGACGGAAAATAGCTTCGGTCCTTGAATGAAAATATTCCGCTCTTCAGGCTTATCTCGACAGTAATCGGGTTCAATTTTAACAAATTCAACATTAACATGTCGTACAACAAAGCATGTGGCCTTTTATTATGGTCCAAAGGATTTATTTTTTCCTAGCTCATTGTCAAAGCCATTCACGTACACTCGTGCATCTGAAGAATTTTATAAATTTCCTTACTTCCACCAGACACAGCATCATAACATGTCGATACCACCACCCACTTACCCTAACCACTCAAGCATTCTTAGCAATGCTATGCGACATTTCAATAGATTCATCATCCTTCGCGGATTGGGAGGGTAATCGAAATGCTTATCACACGTGTGTAAGGGTGCGTCAATAAAACATATTTTTATACGCATCCCTTGCGACAATCACCCTTTATATACGTACCAAACGTCTGTGTAGGTAGGGCGCCCTTCTCCCGGAAATATTCATGCGTTTTTAATCCATCTTTGACCCAATTCCAGGATATATCCTTTCTGATTTTAATCCAATAAAAGTGTGATGAAGTGCTTCAAAAACAATGCACTTCTCTTCTCACTAGTCACTTTAAACACACTTGAGGAACTTGTGACGAAAATTAATTCGCAGCCACCACATCCTCCGCAAGGACACTCACGTACACTTGAGATTTTGAATTTTAATTAGATATTCCGTTTTCCGTTTAACTATCAAATAGACATTCCTCGCATAGACACTTTACACACAGAGATATACTATTCCCGTTTCACGCTCAATAATGCACCCAAGTACTAAGATAGGAGCCTTGACTTGAAGGATCCCTTTTCGCACGTATGTATCACTTTGGATGGGTGTGTTTGTGTGCTCCTTTTGTCACTTCACTTTTTATGATTTTTTGTCTAGGAATGCGTATCGAGGCTTTCGTGTCCGCTTCGATTCGGTTGAAAACATCAACTGATTACGAGCTGGCGATGTTATCAACAGGGTTGTCAAGTTTGCCATCATTGAGAGCGAAGATGGGGCAATTCCACATTCTAGCAGTTTCGCTGAAAAGCATTAGCGCATGTGTCGGAATGAAAGACCGCCAAAAATTGTTAAGTTGTAGGGTGAGACATTCCATTCAGCACTTCCGTATGAGCATACAACAGACATGGGAGGTAGGAGTGTGTCCTTGAGACTTTTTACTTAGAGAGAGACTGAATTTACTTAGAGAGGAGGATGGCAGAGTTAGTTGCATATTTTTGAAAAAAAAGAGAGACAGAGCTCTGAGAGAGAGAGTGTTTGTATGTATATTTAACGACGCGTTTGGTGCAAGGCCATACTCTAACACACAATCACACAAGCCCACCGAAGGAATATAGTGGTAGACACGTCATTTGGTATTTACGCTTAACCTGTTTTGCTCACCACCTGAAGAGTGCAGTCAAGTGGGCAACACTGAAGAAGGTGAAAAGTCATATAGACACTGTGTTCAGGTGTTCATTTGCGTTTAATTGCTTATTGTCCTTGAATAATGGGGCTGGGGATGTGTTAGTGGGTGGAAGGTCTTTAAATAATAGCGGAATTATGTTAATTGCGGATTGCTGGACGAACGAGTCGACCAGAGAGGACTTGTCTTGCTTTACGCTAGAAAGCATGAACTGGAACATTTGACTACCGATTACGTAGAAAGTTGATGTCCCTGAAGGGTCCATTGAGATAACATAACGTTCACTGACCTTGAGTTTTACGCGGAGTAATTTCGTCACTTCCTTATTAATATTTTGCTTATAAACTTTTTTCAGGTGACGTTCAAGGAGCTATCTTGGAGTATATTAGTAGAAACACATCTTCTGGAAGTTTATTCCATTGTTGTTGGTTTTGTGAAAAAAAAAGTTTTGTCACTGCGTTGTTCGTGTCGTTGTTAGATCGACAGTCTTTGTCTTGTACGTCGTTGATATGTAACAAATTTAGAGATGATTTCTTTCCGCTGTTATAATAGCTGTGATGAAGAAACAGATCTTCTACAAGTCTGCGCTGAGCAAAATGTTGCAGATTTGAATTAAGGAAAAAAAAATTCAGTGTATGTTTCGAGTAAGAAATCCAAACATGGGAACGGTATTCGAGACCATAACGTACTTGTGCTTAGTAGAGTATAAGGAGCTGAACTGGTATGAAATGTCTCCTGGATCTGAAAAGGTGACTTGGCAATCGAAGTTACATGTTGCTGCCATGATACACCTGACCCAATTGTGATGCCAAGCAGAAGCATGGACTCTTTCGATTAAACGAACTTATAAAATTAATCTCGGAGCAAGTAAACCAGCATTTGTCTTATCTAAGGAATTCATCGACCCCAAAGTTGTGAGCATCATCGGATTCGATTTGTCATAGATTCGCACAATAATAGTATCATCAAAATCAGTAAAACTTTTTCTTTGCTATTGTGGCAGGAACTGGGATATTCATTGTAGCAGTTTACAATTTGATATGTATAAAACACACCATCAAGTCCAACCGTTTAAATACGTAGTACTTCTGGAACTTAAAAAGAATGACACATGTGCATTTTGGTGGCTGTCAAAGGAGGGACACTTGATACCCAGACTCAGTACGCCACCGGAAAAGCACCTAAGAAGTTTAAGTCCCGAAACTAGCAATATCTACGTTTTTTTTCTCTGCCTCTTGCAAACGTCAAAAAAAAACATCCAAGACTATAAGAGAGAAGCTCCTCAAAAGCCGTAAATTTTGCACACACAAGTTAATGATAGACATTTAATTTTTCAAAAAGCCAACGAAGTGGCAGCTCAAATCTGGAGTAAAGACTCTACGAAAAAGAAGTCTTAAGAAGTCTTGTCCGAAGACTGAACTATCACCTTTATTTGACACAGTAAATGGTTTGTCAATACAAGTTTTATAGCCAATACTATTGCATATATAAGATCCTACTTGACTTTCTGGATGAATATTAATTTTCTGCAATTACCAGTGCGATTTCAGCCCAACAGATCGACCATAGACCAAATTTACACACTAAGGCAAAATAGAGACAGACTCGACTTTAAGGCAATGTATGATAAAATCGCAGTTCTTTAGGTCTATAGAGTCATGACCAAAGTCGTTATTCCAGCGCCAGCAACTTCTTTGTCATCTTACCCTAAAGAATACAAGTGGCAGCATTAAGTTTTCATACAGATTATCCGAGATTTTCCATAACATATTCTCGATTTAGATAAATAGATTCGCAATCCTGAGATTTCTTTAATCTCAAGCTGGAACAGATGGTATACTACTGTTTATCTACTCGAATACACGACATCATTAATTCTACTAGCGTTCTATTTTAGAGGTGCATACAGCAAATGATGAACAGTGCTACACCGACGTCGACGTCTCGGCAATGAGAAATAACTTTGAAAGGTGGATGTAACAAGTCTACCTAAAGGATCTATTATTAGTCCCCTCAATGCCATCAGCCTGTATACTAAAATTAATATAATACGCTCTTAGTGATGTAACTTTAAGTCAGCATACTTATTTCATTTATATTGAGGAGGTATGGACTTTATAAAAGTACACACAAGTGCTCCTGGACTCTACTTGGATGCACTTGAATATACTACTTAAAACTGAATAAAAAACATTCATGTCACCTTATAACCCTTTTCTTTACATTCCCAGGACATAAATCACATCCACTACAACCACAGACCACACTTTCCCCAGCATCATATGGTTGCACTCTCTTTGCCCAACTTACAAAGTTTGTGTATGCAAATTGAATGGTCTACCACTTTCAGTTCTCGCTTCAGCCTCTTTAATATTCATAAAGGTCGCAATTAACCACCTACCCTCACCATGACCGCAACAATGTGTGACCTAGATTTTTTGATAAACTCTATAAAAATCTGTGCCTCATCTCTTGCACAAAAGCAAGTCGTTATTTGTGTAATCCTTTTTTAATGTCTTTAATCGTCTAAGTCGTAGCAAGGAGTAGGAGGAGCAAAAAAAAAAACTGTCCACTCATCCCCGAGAGAGGTGTATAATTTTAAATTGCATTGCATTTGAGTACATTGTACTCGGCTCTATGCGATAAGGACTATAATCACAGGATACACCACCCACTGGAAAGCGGATTTGGTTCATAACAGCATTATCCAACACGACACCAAAGCATTATAGTATACACCACAACCGGATGAAGGACTTCCGGCAGTACTCGGAAGTGTAGTTGCATTGTAGTTGGTTTCTGTAAAATGTAAAAATAGAGAAAGAGTGAGGTTAGAACTGACGCAAGATGTAGCCAGAGCCAGGACATCATAGATTATCATCTTGTGGGAAATGTATAAGGATGCGAAGGAAAGTTTGTTTGCTTTCTTAGGACTTTATATGTAAGCATGTATAAATTTACTAAGTATGAGCACTTTTCAAACTCACTAACGAGATATGTAGAGTTTTGAGATAAAGAGTAAGGACAAAATGAAAGATATGAAGTGTGTCATAAAAATATCCTTTTTAGATTACTTGTAGCCTTATGCCAAAACCTATGAGGAACAGGCGAATTATGACATTCAAATTAAGTAATATATGATTAAAAAAAAGAGACCATCTTTAGCAGTACACATCGTCAAAAATACAGCTTACACCACGTACTTCTTGGGCTAAATAACTTGGTGGAAGACCGAAAAGCCTCATTAGGCAGCACAGCACATGATTTCCTTTTCTTGATTTCCAAAAGCTATTACAGCCAATAATAAGGCCTTCATAACAAATGTTGCAGAGCACTTCGTCATATCTTCCTTCTCACAGACGAAGTCCGTATAATACCCCAAGTTGAAGTTAACGGTGTCGTTTACGCTAATTAGATCTTCCCAAATATATTCGGACATAAGTTTGTAAAGCACTACAGTACATGAATTAGTCAGATCAGTTTAATAGAGGTAGTGTAACTCGTACAAAAAAGAATTCGCTTGCTAAAAAGCAAGAGTCTTGAATGTGTTTTCACGAAGTACAATGTTATAATCGTGCTGGTGAACTATGCTGTGCGCTGTGCGAATTGCTTATTACCATATCCCATCCCATCCTCAAAATAAGTCCCCGTGGCTTAATTCTTTACATGGATGAAATTTATAAAATGAAGTTGTCTCAGTGTCTTGATTATACATATTAACTAAATTAACTTCTCTTTTTTTTCTGAAATTGTATCTGTAGATTTAAATCGTGGATTAATATAATCTAAAAATTCATACCAAAATGATACGAAAAAACGTATTTTTTTGCTGACAATGACCCCAAAAATCGGCTTGGCAAAAACTTGAAAAGGACGACATGAAGATATTTAGATGTGGCAGTGGGTGGATTTTGACATTTTTTGAACTTGATCAATGGGCACGAACAACGAACAACGACCAAATTATATTATCCTTGCTCAAACTTAAAGCAAACAGCAGACATTTCTAGATTGAGTTCTGAATCGATCCATATAAATTTAGCGATATCTATCACCACTTCCGGGTATAAACTTACGTTGCTGCGGAACGAAATGCTACTAAAACAATCAAACGCTTTCCTCACCCCGGCATCCATAAGGCGAAATTTCATTCTCCGTACTAATAAATGGTCAATCAAACTGCGAAACAAGGGACAATATCTGAGCACTGTCGAATGCAGTAGCAAGAAAAAGTGAAGTCTAGTGCAGATGGATATATATCTAATCTGACGAACTACATTAAATCCCGGAAACGTCTTTTTATCAAATTAGCAATTTTAAGTACGCCTGATGAAAGTAAGCCTGAAATGGAACCTCACTATAGCTTTCCCAATCTAGAAAATGGAAATCCTACAGTTTAAGTGTCCCCAATATCGCCTTTCAAATTCATACTACTACCCTTCACCATAAAAGAACTCGGCTATACCAGTGTGTTATTGTGCCAAAAAGCTGATTAAATCTTCACAGATCCAGAATCTATTTTCAAGCCGGATACTGTAGATTTTATGGCTATGCTTATCAATAAATAATAGTAACAAATGCGTTCCTCGAAGAAAATCCTAGATAAGATCCATTTCACTTCATCAAAATCGGATTGGTTTCAAACGAAAAAGCCTTGGAAACATCTTCGGACCTTCGGTTCTATTTGCGTTGCGATAGCGACAACCCTTGTTGTGTACTGGAAGTTCTGTTTCTCCTACCATCGCTTGGTATTTTTGACAACCAAATGGCAGACATAGCCCATCAATTCAAAGTATGCCTATCCATCAGTGATTCAAAAAATAAAATGACCACTCCACAATTTTAAAATAAAACACAGCTCAGAAAGCTTTCAGGAACTTAGATGTAGCAGTAACATTACTTTCAAGGTTTTCAAACAGATTTGGCACTGATGCACTGCACTGATGTGTCAAAATCGAAATCAGAGTAGGCTCTGCACACTCGTATTCGTTTATCATATTCCAATAATATCGGAACAATTCATGTAATGTGGGTCCCCCCCAAGACATAATGACAGACGAACTAGCTAGAAGAGGATCACCATGTTGCACTTCCCGAACTAATTGCAGTGTAAGTCCCTCGCTGGCTTTCTAAAAATAAAACATAACGAAATACACTAAGCAAAACCTAAAGGACTGTCAGACTACTCTTTTGTTCAAATCATCCTCTTTTGCAAATTATTGGGCTGGAGTAACTATTTCTTTCACATTATGCAGCAATACTTACTTACTTACTTAAGTGGCGCTACAGTCCGGGATGGACTTGGGCCTCAACCAACATGCCTCTCCAATTAGTCCGGTCCTTAGTTAACTGCCTCCAGTTGCGCACTCCAAGTAAGTTGAGGTCGGTTTCTACTTGTGCGCGCCACTTTAGGCGAAGTCTTCCAATACTGCGTCCGACGTCTGGCTGGGAATCGAAGACTCTGTGAGTCGGAGTATTGGTGTCCATTCGTTCTAAGTGTCCTAGCCATCTTAAACGTCCAATGCGGAGTGTTTTGACTAGGGGTATGTCGCTGTACAACTCGTATAGTTCGTGGTTGAATCTTCGTCTCCATAGCTCGTTAACGCAAACGGGACCGAAGATTTTTCGAAGAATTTTTCTCTCGAATCGACCAAGCGGATGAAGAAATCATCCGCTTTTGATAAGGTCCATGCTTCAGCGCCGTAGAGCAGGACTGGGATTATATAGGATCTCCTTAGTAGTTCGAGTGAGGACTTTACTACTAAATTGCCTTCTTAAGGGCCAAACCCACCGAGCAACCGAAACCGAAACTTCGTTTTATTTTTTCATTTTTCTGTTAAATTATGACATTTCATTCCCACCGAACATAGCACAGGAACTGAAAAAAAAAATTAAACGTCACATTTGACATTCAGTGAATTCAGAATGCGGATCTATAAAAAAAAGAAAATTTTGTTATATGTTGCGTTATATTTTGCAATGCTGAAAAGAACAAAACGTTCCAAATATTGGATTCATCCCCTAAATCGAGACCGAAAAATTAATGGAGAATTCTACCGAATCTCAACAAAATTGGAGGAGTATCCGGCCCGGTATTTCCGATATTTCCGTATGAACGTCAGAAAAGTGACGTCTGCGAACTTCGGCAAACAGAAATTACAACGATGAAAAAAAAAGTTGCAAGTTTCGGTACGATGAATTGCAAAACTGCAAAATGAAAAAGTAAAATGTCGGTACGGAAAAAAAATAAAATCGTTTTATATCAAAATAAAAAGACTTTCAGAAATAAAAATAGATGAGATTAGTGTGGTTTATTAATATCTTTTATTTAAGAAGTATTTTTAACTGAAAAACACATCAAATTTTAAGTAATTAGCAGTTTAAAAAAAAATGAAAAACAAAGTTTCGGTTTCGGTTGCTCGGTGGGTTTGGCCCTTTAGCCCGAACAAACACCGATTGGCATGAGTAATTCTTCGTTTGATTTCTGACGAGGTGTTGTTGTCATTTATAGCTGTCAATTGTGACGTTCTGTTCAATTTGTCGATGTTTTTTGTCCTTTCGTGTTGACAGCATATACTTAGTCTTTCACTCATTTACTGCTAAACCCATTTTTGCCGCTTCCTTCTCTTTACTAGCAAACGTGACTATGACATCTCAGCGTATGCTAGTAGTTTCACCGATTTTTGGAAAATTGTGCCTCTGGTGTTGGCTCGGGAGTTTTGCACAATCCTCTCAAGTATTAAATTGAAGAAGTTACATGACAGCACACCGCCTTGCCTAAATCCTTTTTTGGTATCGAATGTGTCCCTGAGGGAGCAGCGAGAATTCTCCATCGTCATCCTACACAAACGGACGAGTTTGGGCGGTACACCAAAACTAGACATGGCTTTGTATAGTTCGTCTCTATAAATGTTGTCGTATGCGGCTTTGAAATCGATAATTAGGTAATGGGTATCGATTTGGAGTTCTTGGGTTTTTTCCAGGATCTGCCGAAGTGTGAAAATTCGATCGGTTGTGGACTTTCCTGGCCTAAAACCACACTGTTAATGGCCGATCAGGTTGTTGGTAAACGGTTTCAGGCATTCACATATTACGGCAGATAGGACCTTATAGGTGATGTTGAGGAGACTTATGCCTCTGTAGTTGACAAAGTTTAGAGGGTCTCCTTTTTTGTGGATCGGGCAAACGATGCTGAGGTTCCATTCTTCAGGCATGATTTCATTTGACCAGCTTTGGCTTATAGGTTGGTGGATGTAACTTACCAAGTTATCTCCGCCGGCTTTATAAAGCTCAGCGGGAAGGCCGTCATTTCCGGCGGCCTTAGTAAGCTTGAGTTTAGATATTGCTATTCTCACTTTACTTAGGTCGGGTAGTTGGCAGTTTTCGCTGCCGTTGCCAATATTAAATGTTTCGTTCTGTTTGACAGTAGAATGTTGTTCTTCATCGCCATTTAACAGTCTGCAGAAGTGGTTCTTCCATATCCTCAGCATCGACTGTGTCTCAACTACGATATTTCCTTGTTCATCTCGACAGGATTCTGTTCGAGCTTTGTATTCTTGGCTTCGACGTTTTACACTTGCGGTGAAACTTGCGAACATCGTTCCTGGAGTGGCGCATCTTTTTTCTTCTTTCTTAAAAGCCGGTGTTCTTCCCTTCTTCCCTGCTTATAGAGCTCAATGGTAGCGCTCGTTTTCACTTGTAGTTTAGCCTTGTAGGCCTCGTTCTTGCCTGCGAGCATCTGTTGGTCATCAAACCAGGGGTTTCTTGCTGGTGGCCACAAGAAACCTAGCACATCAGTTGCTGCTGATCTAATGGCTTGTTGGCATCGTTGATATTGTTTTTCGACATTAGAAGCTATTGGTATGGTGTGAATCGAGAGGTTAAGGGATACGCGTTGCGCGAAGGTCTTGACAGTCTCTGGCGATTGTAGTCTTTAGACATTAAATTTTTTCACAATATTTCTGGTTTGTTGTGGCGTGGTGGATATCCGCATCCTTACATTGGCTGCAAGACGGTAGTGGTCCGAGTCGATGTTAGCCCCTCGAAATGTTCGGTCATCCAAAAGACTGGTAAGTGCCTCTTGTCTATCGCAATGTGATTAATTTGGTTGACTGTTCGTTGATCTGGAGACCGCCATGTCCCCTTATAGATATCGTGGTAAGGAAACCGTGTGCTGGCTAAGTGGCATTTCGTTCCGTATCGAAGTCAATTAGCCTAAGTCCGTTACCAGACGTGTTGTCGTGTAGGCTATATTTTCCGACTAAAGATGTCTTCTCTTCCTACCATTGCATTAAAATCTCCCAGCACGATTTTAACATCGTACTTTGGTAGTCGCTCATAGGTTTTGTCAAGGAGCTCGTAGAAGCAATCCTTAGTTATATCATCTTTTTCCTCCGTCGTAGCGTGAGCGCAAATAAGGCTTATGTTGGCGTATTTGTCTTGGAAATACAAGACTTCTTGCCTAAGTCTGACACTTATAACAAATCCGCATCCGAGTCACAGCTTTTCATCCTCTTTTTGCCCGGCCCATCCCATCGTATTTCCTGGATGGCAGCAATGCTGCTTTGTAGCAGTTTAGGGCTTCCGCTAATTGTTCGCCTGCACCTCTCCTGTTTAATGTTCTCACAATTCAGGAGCAGATACGAACGTTGTCATTTTTTCGTTTAGCAGGGTCGTCGACAGTAATATCAGTCCATTCCGAGGCTTTTGGTAGCTTCGTAACAATGGTTTTTTCCATGGGTGGGTAGTTAACCCAAAGCACAACCCCCAACCTAGAGGGCCGGTTCCAATTTGTTAGATACCCGTTGACCTTTTAGTTCATCCGCCACCATCTCTGTTCAAGGGGCCTGACTTACCCTTGAAATTTCTAGATAACCTGTTGTCGGAATATGTCGAAGCAGGTTATCTAGGTTCGCCTGAGACGGCAGACCGGGTATTCATTCCGCGTAATTCTGACCAAGATGATTATAGTGTTGCTGTTTTACGTCCTGTTATCAACACTCGCACTTATCGTTTAGCAAGTCAAATCCGGTTGGATGAGACCAGTACCCGATGGTTACCACTTGGAGGTAAAAAATAAAAATAATCAGAGTTGCGAGCACTGGGAATCGCCAAGTTAAAGCCAAACAGAGTCTACCCTCGTTCAAAAACACCCAACCATCATTGCCGCACATAATTTCATAGCGGAAATTTAGGCAACAAATTGAATTACTTTATTCGTATTTTTATTTTAGATGTTTTAGAAATACAAATCAAACCACACATTCTGTCAACACAAAAGACTATCCTCGCATATAATTCGTATGTATAAATAAAGTCACTAAAACAATTTGATTGGCTTCTACCTTTCCAAGTGTCTGAATGTAGTCATTTATATAAACATAAATTTATATAAACATAGCTACGAATTTGTGTATACATACGCACATTAGTCGAGTAGGTACATATACCAAGCCGGTAGAGAAAACGTTCAAGGTCACGTCTGTTTGGTATGGAAATAGGTGATTGACCTTTTGGAATGTATTCCCACAGTGAATTAGGAGGTAGCATGGATTCCTACTGTTATCCTTGAATGAGTATCTCTACTTAAGGGATATCAAGCCATGCACATGAAAAGCAGAACATTTGTGTAATAAAAGCACTCTTAATGATCATTATAATATAGGGAACGTTCATATATATAGCTAGCTGTGCAATGTTTATTCCCTAGGCAAGGAGGACTCTATTTATTTGTTGCATATAAAGTAGACATCTTATTGTATACCCTTGAATAAAAGTTTTAACGCCTTGGAATTCAGGCCTTTTCATTACAAGTAAATTAAATCGCATTTGTGCTCACACACACTGAAACGAATAAGGCTCGTTTTACACTTATTCGTTTCCGTTTGTCCCGTATTCGGTTCATGTAAACGACTTTATACGTACACCAGTGCTGCCGTTTGTTAATTTCGGAGAGGAATTTTGGAGGGGTCATTACGGCTAGATGGTAGTCAATGAAACAGTATCATAGGTTTCGTATTCCGATTAAATGCTTGGGTTTTATATAGTGATGTGTAAACTCGAGTTGATAACTAGGGTTAACTCGAGTTACACTTAAACCGAATTTACTCGAGTTGGATTTTATTCCAACCCGAGTTGGCGAAACCGTTTGACTCTGCTCAAAGAAAAATTGAATGAAGATCATCATTAACTTCACACGCACCATTTTCAACCAGGCCAAGACTGCAGCTGCTATATAGTTGAACATCATCAGCATACATATGTATGGACGATTTTTTTCACGAATGTTGGTAGCTCGTTAGTGTAGAGGGAAAATAAGAGCGGTCCCAGGTTAGAGCCCTGTGGGACGCCTTTGTTTAAGGGAAGAAAAGATGATATATTGTCGTTACCGACGACTGCTTGTGATCTACCACTTAAATAGGATAAGATCAAGTTCGCGGCTGATAGTGAAAAACTAAACTGTTCTACGAGATTGCTACACAGTATATCGTGGTTAACAGTGTCGAATGCCTTTGAAAAATCTAGCAGAGTAAGAAATGTGATTTTGTTTTCATCTACGGCCTGCCTTATATCTTCCACTACTTTTAATAAAGCTGTTGTGCAGCTGTGTTTAGAAAGCATCTTATTATTTGAAAGATACTCACGTATTTGTGAGTTCATTATCTTCTCTAAGATTTTCGAGAGAAATGGTAAGATTGCGATCGGCCTGTACTCATCATTACTACCCTTTTTGGAATAGGGATAATTTTTGACAACTTCCATACGCGTGGAAAAACGCGGTTCGTCAGTTGCAGAAAGATGAAGCAAGAGTGTATTCGAGTAGGATCTAGATGGGTCAGTGGAGTCGGTAGTGGACACAGATGTAAAATTTTTATTTTGCTAATCATAATCGAAAGCATAATCTTGAATATTTCCCTGTTTTCCAATTCCGATCTCTCTAATGTTCCTCCAAAGATTTTGCCGTAAGGAGTAAAAATGTTTTTTCGACTCACTTATTTCAAGAACCACCTTATTCCGCAGTCGAAAACGCTTCCAGCGCTTATAAGCTTCATCACGCTGGCAAATGAGACTTTTTTATTTTGGCGAAAACCATGGACGATCTTGGTGTTTATTTGTTTTGTTATAAGGGGAACATGCTTATTAAATAAATCAAGGATGCTATTTTGTAGAAATGTCACCTGATCGATTGCAGGTGGCATACTAAACACTCTAAACCATTCAACAGATCTCAAGTCATCTTCATACTGTTGTCTATTAATATTTTTAAAGTCCCTGAAACTGTAAGTTGTAGTTTTAACGGGTGACAAACATTGAAACGTAAAATGGATCAAAAATATGGTCAAAAAATATAGCTTTGTTGGGATGATTTACAAAAAAACACATCGTTGAGTGTAGAGTTAGTTGTCCTTGGTTAAGTGAGTGGGGGTTGACGTATTTACTGGTAGTAGACTAAAGGAACTCATACCATCGACGATATAAGAGTATCATAAAAGGTCACAATTAAAATCTCCAGCAACAATTACAAATGGGGATACGAACGATAGGTCATCTAGACGGACGTCTTTCGTTTGTATACTTAAACCGATTTGACTAATTCGGTTTGTATTTTCCAATTCGGGCTGATGCTGATATGCTAATCGTGAAATAAATATCACTCATCCTAGCCTTAAATATATTGTCATGCCACAACAATTCAAAGGTTAGTTTTTAAAAACATATTGTCTGTAGTCCGTAGTATGATATCTCCGCAGATATCCATGGTAGGTGGAAAATAAATTACCAATTGAGAACCAAAACTAGATAGGGGTATGGCCTCTGATAAAACTTCAACAGACGGCAGCGAAAGGCTTCACAAGGTGGCGTAAACAGTTCCAGTTGATATGGACAAAGTAGTCAATAAGAGATGGAGGCAGAAGAGCCAAGGGACCAGCGTTAATCCCGCAGTCTAGTAAATGCTAATGGCCCTGTGCCCTAGGGTTAGCTAATAAATTGGGGCTGGCCCTAAAGGTTAAGAATTGTGCTTTGAGTTACTCACGAAAAAAATTGCTGTTACAAAGCAACCAAGAACTTTGGAAAGGACTGATTATATTGTACTCGGATGTTTGGGATGCTAAATTCACCATCATAAGTCTTATATGCGCTCACGCCCCGACGGAGGAATTTTTTTTTACTTGCTAAGAGCGACTGCCGAAGAACGATGTTGAAATCGTCAAACATTGAATTTACTTTTACTTTTTTTGCCCCTTCCATCTCTATAGAACCAAAACGTGGCTTATGGAAGATTGTGCCTCGGGTGTTGCCTCTTGAGTTTAGCACAATTCTCTCAAGAAATATGTTAAAGAAGTCACATGATAAAATGTCATCTTGTGTAAATCCTTTTTTGTTTTTGGTATCAAATGGTTAAGTGACGTCGTTGGCGATCCCGATGCAGTAGCGAGAATTTTTCATCTTCACCCTGCACAAGAGGATAAGATTCCAGAATATCAAACTGTTGATTTGAACTTCTTCTGTTTTATTACAAGATCTTCTGAATTGTGCTAACTTGATTAGTTGTAGACTATTCTTGCTTAAACCACACTGGAAAGATACGATCAGGTTATTGGTGAACGGTTTCAGGAGTTCACATATTAAGGCAGAGAGAACTTTGTAGGCGAGGTTAAGGCGTAAGTCTCACCTATATAGTTTGCCCAGTTCAGAGGGACTCCTTTTTTTGTGGATCGGGAAAACGGTGCTGATGTTCCATTCTTCAGGCATACTTTCATCCGACCAAATTTTGCTTGTGAGTTGGTAAATGTTACTAACCAAATAATTTCCACCGGCCTTATATAGCTCGATAGAAAGGTTGTAATTTCCAGAATTTTAGAAACTGCTATCCTCGCTTCATTTAGGACGAGTGGTTGGTTAGCCGTCGCTAATATTGAATGGTTTGTTTTATCTGATAGTGTGAGATTGTTCGTCGTTGTTGTTTGACAGTTAACAGAAATGGTATTTCCATATTTTCACCATCGACTGCACCTTAACTACACTTTGTCTTTGTTTATACTTTTGTTTGGGCCATGTTTTATTGGCTTTGACGTTTTACACTTTGTTTTAGCTTATGAGCATCATTCCTAAAGTTTTTTTTTTCATTTTTCTAAAAAGCCGATATTTTTTCCTCATTCTTTGCCTATTGTAGCTATAGCTATTGTCTTCATCTGGAGCTTCGCATTGTAGGTCTAGGTTTTCTAGCATCGAAACACCTGGAATTTCTCTTCAATCCAGGTGTTACTTGTTGGTGAACTTGAGAACGAGCGATCTTATGGGTTGTTGACATCGTCTCCATAGGTCTTCGATATTATTTCCTTGTGTTATGGTTTACAAATTCTTAAAAATTCTTCAATAAGTGAATTTGGGCATGATACTTGCAATGTTACTAATTTCTTCATAGCATACGAATTATTTCCTAAGTCCTAAGTTAATAACGAACCCGCATTCGAATAGTCGCTTTTCTGCTCACTATAACACGGGCCAGAGCAGATGCCACAGTTTTATATTCTTAAATTTCCCAGTCCATTCCATAGTATTTTCTGAATAACAGTAATGTCTGTTTTGCAGTAGCTTAGAGCTTCCTTGTGTAATCGGGAAAAAATTTAAAAACCGTGAGAAATATGATAAATCGGTGTATATAACAACACTGGAAATGGTAATTAGGATTTATCTTAGATCTTTTAGTTTTTGACCGATTTTTTCAATTTTCTTCGCGTACCTATAGCATTCATAAATACACACTTCCAATGTCTGAAACGAAATTGCTATTTCAGTACGAATATATATTATTATGTGAACCAACTCCAATGGGTACAAGGGACCTATACTCCCTTCATCACCAGCTATTCATCTTTGCCATAAAATAGCATTTGTAATAAATTTTTACTTTATGCTTTATAAAGGGTAATTTTTAATGAGAAACCTCCTATACAAAAGAACAATCTCACCTGAGATCTAAAGGTTTTTTTTTTTTAATTTTAGCACTTTCTGTTTTCCACGAATTTTATTAGGGTTAAGCTAACTGAATCTGTTTGGAACAAAGTATAATTTGCTAATAAAACATGTGTACTTAAACAGTTTTAATTAAAGCATCGCCGTACCTTTTATTATTTACCATTACCAGGGAAGGTTAAGTGATATATTTATGTCCCGAAATATATTGGTCAAATTTGTTATCACTTCCCATTACCCACATACAGTGTCTTTTCATATTATGCTTTTCATGGAATTTAACAAAAAATGGTTGGAAACAAGTCAGCTACGGAAATGACCACATAGAATGCAGGTATCCTGCTGGATAGTTTTCTAAAGAGATTTGTTAGGTCTTCTGAAAAAGAAATTTAGTTTCTTCTGTGTGTTGATGCCTGATTTGGCATCATTATGTGTTTTTTTTTCAGCATATGTTAGAGAACTAGGTCAGGCTACCAATGTAATCAATTTCAACAATTGAATGGAAGAAATAAGTCCATCTGGGAATTTCTAGAGAATTTAATGTATGAAGGGTTGAAATGTAACAAATGTGTAGTGTACGATGTGGTATTTCTTAGTTTTGTTTATGCCTTGAGGTTAGTTGGTTACAATGATATAACATCCTTTTCAAATTTATGAACTTAATCAGATAAGTGTATCTATGGTTATTTGTTTCTATGTTCAGTATACATATGGCCGAACAACATACAAAATCTTAAACATTGCAATGCGGAAACGCTCAAGATTTTAACTGGAAAGCCTGATACCGACTAATTTGACTGTCAGTTGCGATTTATGAGTATGAGATTCTATTATTTAAATAATAATCTGCAAATATTGTAACAAGTATATTGAGTCAAAACTGACAAATTATTCTGTATGGAAAATATGATTTCTATCTTTGCATGAGAGAAGATACACAGAAAATTACATTCATTGATATAAAACCACTAGGCAATTAAATCAGTTGGTATATCCTAACATATACATAAAAATCTGGTGTATGTATTTTTGCGCTGAAATAATAGGCATCTTTAATACTGTCTTATGTTTCGATACAGTCTGGGATAAATGAAGCCCTTAAAAACATGCCTTTCCAATTAGCCAGGTCCTTAGCTAATAATTGTGTGGACCACTTAAGGCGAGATCTTCTTATTTGGCTGGAAATCAAAGACTCTGCGGGCCGAGTATTATTGTCCATTCGCTCTATATGTCCTAGCCATCATATACGTCCAAATCGGAGATTCTTTTGAATAGGGGTATAGTTCGTGGTTGAATATTCATTTCCATAGTCTGTCAACGAAAACCAAAAAATGCATTCTTCGTCCGCGTATGATATGGTCCATGCTTCAGCGCCGTAAAGCAGGACTGGGATGATTGGTCTTTTATAGGAAGTCAACGTAATGTTTGCACATTACGTTGACTTCGAACTTATTTTTGAATATTAAAACAAAGAACTGTTTATAAGATATCCTAAATCCCCTTATTTATTTATTGACTTCTCTTTTGTTAACGAATATAGAAGGCACGAAGGTCTACACTACAGTTATCATGAATTTGAATTGCAAGTTACTTAATGCAAACTTATCCGGTCATTCACCCATCCAATGTCTCGACTGGTAACTAGTGTTAAGAACAAAATCCAACATCAATCTTCAACATCAACCTGCCATTCTCTAACTATCGTAATCCAACCAATTGATTACACACCTGCCACTATCCACTGAATCAACCAGAGCGAATTCCTTTTCTGCACATTTATCCTTGCAGCGCTTTTTTTCTGACGTCAGGATGATCGACGAATAGATTGCTTTAGCACGCAAAATGTTTTATTTACAAGTGACACGTAATTGCTGAATGACGTAAAACGATTAAATTAATTGGAGTGTAAGTGATTTAAATTGTGATAGCGGCGATTTTGTGCAAGGTAAGCAACTGACATGATTTAAAATTGTTTAAGAAGAAAGGATAAACTTGTGCTTTATTTTTATTTGTATTTGTATTTTTCATGTACAGCACTCGAAATAGAAGTGGGTAGATAGATTGTGTCTTTGTCAAATTCAAGGATTAAACCAAATCCCAAACAAATAAGAAAGCGTGACCCAACCGAAGGAAAAGTTTTTGATAAACCACTTTAAAATAAATGGAATGTCCTTTGATACAACCATTGACATGAGTGGTAGATGTTGTGCTTTCATTGGATATTATAAAAGTTTTCATCGTTTATGGTTGATCTTTTGCATAGAAAGTAGTGAAGGAGATTTCCTGTCTTTGGCAGATGTTGAAAGCATTTATTGTTATTAAGGACACATGATTTCCCAACTGGTAGATATCTTTATAATGGTGACAGTTTTGAATTTTATTTTTTTGTCATCTTTTTGAACGCACAATTTAGTCAAAACTCATACTATAGCAGGAAAAACTTCGAATATTCATACTGATTTACGATGTTAAAGTGGTATTATGTTAATCATTTCATTTAAGATGTAAAAATAGTGGCTGACTTTCATAGGACTTGAGACTTCGTAATGTTCGAAATAACTTTTGCAAATTTTCAAAACCGCAGACTGGTCTGTTTTTTGACATAATTTTCTAAAAGAAATTGTCATTTGGGCCACCCTGTATTTAAAGTAAAATTAAAACCTCACTTAAATTTGGTTTCATCACCAAGTATAGTTGAGTAATCATTGAGTAGTCTGGTAATTGAGAGTTTGATACGCAGGTATCAAAACAGTTCAACAACCTATTAAATGGAATTACAGACGTTTATTCATTTGACTGGCACAGTAAAACCTCCAGATATACTCGTTAGAATATTTGGCTGATAATGGTAAGTCCGTATCACGGTGATATTGAGTTAGGTTCCTAAATTATTCATCAGAACGTCATAACTAACAATATCTTCATCACTATTGCAGTGTGTGTATCTTTTCTAATTTTTGCTTATATATGTATATACATTTAGATATCGTCATTGTGTAATCTTAGCACGGACATATCATTTTGCAAGCCAAAAGGATATGCCCATCTTTTATTTCTTGGTTATTGATTGTAATGGAAAGGGTACTAAGTAAACGTTGATGAAAGTAGGTCAAAAAACCTCATTTTGTTGCGATGTACGGATGAGAATAATGGACAAGGGGGATGCGAAGGATGAGCAATAAAATGATGAACTCCGATGGTTTATGTGTCTGCTTAGAAACTTTAAGAGAGTTTGGTTATGGAAAGTATAAGTAAAAGTATTTGTAACATTTTAAACTTTTACTTTTTTTTCGAAGGAACATACGCTTACTATGTCAAATTCAAACATTATTTTCATAGCAAGCAAAATTTGAATTTTGCGCCATTTAATAGTAGATACTGTGTTGCCAACGGAAAAATAACAATGTGAGAGCTAACCGTTCGGGGTTAGTAAAAATTGAGCGCTATAATAAAAGAACAACGAATTTTCATTGTTAAGCAATATATAAAAAATAATGAATGTTTGTCAAATACATTCGCAATTTTCGTACCTAATATGGCCGTCATAGTGATTGAAAATCATCAACCGTGAAGAGAATAACTGAAAAATTCAGGGAGACTGGATCACAGAAAACATCGAAGCAGTTCGCAAAAGTATGACAGTCCAGGAACATCAATTCGGAACCGTAGTCAAAAATTCTGGTTTTCAAGAAGCTCTCTACAGCGTATTTTCACGAAATACTTGAAACTTCATGCTTACAATATTCGGACTATTCTTCTTCAAAAATGGTGCTTGTCAGACAGTTACAATTAATGGTGTTCGTTATAGTGACATGATAACCCTGTTTTAAGTTCCTGAATTTCAAGATATAGATGTGAATAATACGGTGCAACATGTCATACAACATGTCATACAACCAGAGAAAAAATAAGATTACAGCATGAGTCATTTTCAGACGTTCATAATCAGCCGTTATTGCGATCAGAATATTGGCCATCCAGATTTTGCGATTTACCGCTTTGGTACTTTTTTCATTGGTCTTTTATGAAGTCAATGAAATTCAGCCATATTTATACGAAACGGTTAAAGAAAATTTCAATAAAACGTACTTGCCAGCAGATCTGTAGCGGCCATTTATCCTATATGCTATTCCATATAATATAACCACAATCTCTCACTCTATGAATCAATACAAAATTTAAGCTTTCTAATAAAAAAAAACTCTATTTTCTTTCAAAATTATAGTTTGCGTGAATTATTGGACACCCTTTATATAAAACATAGTTGACATACGTAAGACCGCGCATTACTCGAGAACGGGTTGTTTGATTTAAGAATAAAACAGTTTTTGAAAAAATTGAAAATCGGAAAAAGTTTCCCCGAAAATGAGAATGAGAAATGAGAAAGTTAAAATCCACAATCAATCCATTTGATATTGCGCAATTTGACAGGTGTACTTTTTGCGTTGTCAGATCACATTGATCTGTTGTTCATACAGTTGATGCTGCAGTTAAATTGAACCGGATCACTGTCGCCGCCGAACGAAATAAGACTTATTTCGTAGGCAATTCGGATACCAAATTTTTATCCGAAATGTGCGGTTTACCGTTCGAACATGTTCGAACCATGGAGAGGTTAGATATCACATGGAGAGGTTAGATATCACAGCATAAAATTCACCTGTCATGTGAATTTGAATCGAAATCGAAAAGTGTTTCAATCAATCAATAATTGAAATTTGCGTAGCGTCTTGTTTGATCCAAAACGCAAATTGCGGATGGAATCAGGAACGAAACGAGAAATTAAAAATTAAATTTCTGGCATGTGGCCCATACAGGACCTTCTCACTTTATTTGTGTATACGAAGTTGTTATTTCGATCACAAAGGAGAGGGCCTCCTTTTTAACGCCGAATCCGAAAGGCAAATTTATGAAGCTTCTCATTGTTACGTTATTCTTGGTAATTTGGCCGACTTTCGGAAGAGGTGGAGCAATGAATATAACGTAAGTGATGTCGGGATTTGAAACAGAGACTACCTAGTAATTCAAAGCACTAAATACCAGGCTAATGCACCCACTGAACATTCGAAATTATTTCAATTAATAACCTATGAGAAATCTACAATCCGATGTGCGAATCGTTGAGTACCAAATCCATACCCATTCTGTCCTTAAAATCAATGTCCCCAAGAAGTGGGCGTGGCTAAAAACCGAATAAGGATCAAACATAGAAAATGGCATTGCCACCACCTCTTGTTCAGATGGTTTATCTAAATCTTAGATATATGGTTCGACAAAAAACAACATTTTTTTATGCTATGTGATAGGCTTTACGAATAATTTTTTTTAAGAAAACGGCCCCAAAAAGTGGGCGAGGGTTAAAAGAATCTATGTACGATGTATTCACAATATAATTTTCAAAATATTTGCATCGACATTTTTTTTTTCAAATCTTCTTAAAATTGTACCGACAACGCCTCAAAAAAGTGGGCGTGGCAAAAAAAGTTTGTCTAAATATATTATTCAAAAACTTTTTCCAAATTCCTTACGGTTCGGCCAAAAACTACGCTTTTCTATTCCGCCAGTAAGCGGATTTCAAAAATATTAACACTTCTGGTTTTTAGTGATAGATATAAATATATATCCCCAAAATTGTATTCTAGTTCTCTTCATTAATCAACTACAAAAATAGTTGGTGTTGGATCACATGAACTCACCATATCTTTTAACCATTAAACCATTAACTCACAAACCAATAATTCATTGTTATTAGCTTATGAATACGTATCTAATGTAACGTACTAAACCAATTTAATTCAAATGTAATTTTAAAACTAGCGCCAAAAAACCAAGGTTCGCCATAATTTTCAAGATTCTCTTTGTACTAAACAGTAAACTTTGTACTAAAAAACTTACACTAATCATGTAAATTAAATAAAAAGTTCATTCTTGTCGTTGGCACCAGCTGAGCAACAAAGTGTTTTTTCTTCTCGCAAGTTTTCGTCGTGGTACGTTCCTCGCTAAATTGTGTCTCCATCTACAGACAGCCAAATTTCGTTTTCGCGCAGATTTCTCTATCCCAAAGAAAGGACACTGGTTTTTATTCGGGTTTTTCCAAGTTTTCGAACTTCGCGAATTTTACTCATCCGAGGGAATTTTATTGCGACAGTATTCGAAGCAAGATTTTTCCAAGGAGCAGTCGGAAAATCATTCGATTGTACAGTTGGCACCTAAGCTATCCTGATTGATACTAGCTGTGAATACTGTGTAAGCCATATTTGCTATTATTTACGAAAAGGTACCAACTTTACCATATTGGCGTTTGCATGTCTTTAGTTTTACGGTTACTTTTCAAAAGTTTAACAAATATAGACTTTCCCGCCACTGCGGACAAAATGACAGACACCTGTTGTTTACTTACTGTCATTTACCTAAGCACGGAAAATAATTTATTTACAGGCCGTAAACATCATGTTTACACTGCTTCACGTAAACTTCCCCCTAACCTGAAATAATAAACCTAAATTTAGTGACGCCATTGCGTGTTTCCAAAAGGAAACAAAAGCTTGACATGTCTGCAACCTACCTCACATCAAGTCATAGTAACCAACATGCCCCAGAAAGACCGTTGCTATTCATATTCGCAACGGAACTTCATCACTCTTGGTTTCGAAGTATATTTCGCAAAACTTATGAATGGAAAATTCAACTATCTACCGTTACATGCTAACATGAAACTTTTTATTTTCTTGTACGAGCTTTTAAACAAAGGCCGACTTTCTTGCATGTAAAAAAGACAAACTCATGAAACGGTATGTTGTTCCCTGGATGATGGTTTTCAGTTGTAATCTTCCCTACACGTGCACCGGTACGTTCCACCTGATCCTTTAATTCGTGTGGAATACATTTCAACCCGCGTTGCATCATACCCATATCTCCATTCTTATGACAAGCTCTGGTTCTAGTCGTGTCCCTAGTCAAGACGACAATGATGCCACCAAAGAGCCAAAACCAAAGGTCAAAACAGAGCTCCCTTATCTTTTTGAAAAGGAGCTCACATTGAAGCAGAATAAAAGGATTTACATTGTCGACGAATTTGTTGCCACCGAACGAGGTATGGTTGCATCGATAAATATACAATGAAGGCCATATATCTATATATTTTGCAGTAACACCAATCGAGGGTAAATTTTATTCAAAATTCAACGATGCAAAAACAAAGGAACTTTACCAAAGACAGTGCTACTGGGAATTGGCTGAGCGACGCAGAAACGAATCAAGGATGAAACAAGGATTCCCAATACTAGAAAGCCAAACATACGGCTGGATGCCGGATAATATAAGTATACTGGCATTGAAACAGACCAACTACGTACAGGCACCGAAACAACGTCGGACGTTGACGATTTTTGGTGAAAAGTTATTTTGTGAAAAGGTAACGGAACGACCTAAATTCACAGGTGAACGCTTCTATTTGCGATGAGATAGCTATGTTCATTAAAAAAAAATAAATAAAATATGTGGCTCTCTGACTTAGTGTCATTAAAAAGTGCTTAATTGTGATTGAATTGACCTAATTTACTTTGACATCATTAGAATAAAAAAAAAAGACTTCGCCTCTATTGAACCTAGGTTTGATGGCCGCATTTCATGTTGCATGCCATCAGATAATTGAAACCAATTCGTCATTTTATTTAACCATCCGATTGCTCGTTTTCTGTCGTGCTACTTCAACCAATCATTCTATCACGTGTACTTGAGCTACTGTCAAACAAAATGGCTGACAATGGCATAATTTACAACCAAAACAAGAGCTGTCGTAATGCCTCTGTTTGTGCTGTGTCCCAAATGTTGTCCTTGAAGGTTATGGCGGCTAAAATCGAATAGCTTATTGAAATATTTATTATCGCGTGATGATTTGAAAAGGTTTACCCGGACTTACACTTTCACCACTTATAGGTGGAACGTAAAACAATTAGCGGTTCAAAGGAGTGCCTAAGTTGGTATGTTATCATGCACAACTTTTGTTTGTTTGACTATCCAATCACATGTTGAATATGGCGGGTATCAGGTTCATCAGTTCCAAAGGCTTGAAGTCAAATATTTGACGACAGTAAGGTTGTTGTTGGGATTACAGAAAACGACAAGTTTGTTAAATGACATTTTATTTAAAATGAAGAAGTATCAATTTTGGTCGATAAAGCCATTATGATTCTTTCTAGCGCGTTTTCCATTGCACCACCTAATGTTTCTGTTTGCAGGATCCGTATTTCGTCCCGAATATTCTGCTTCAGATGTATCATAGTCTCTGGTCTGTTAATATATATCTTTAAAGGTGTAAAAATAAAGTTGGGCGCAGTAAAGACCAAGGAAAATCAGAGTTTTTTTTTTAAATCAAACGTTCGCCGTCCATCTTGTTGGAACCATAAGTAAGAGTTGTTTGGCCGTAAAAAGTTATCAATCATTGTTCTGTGAGAATTCCTGGATATCGTTTCTGGCAATTCATCGACATTTTCGCTGAAATATCGGACGATACTTATTTCGGCCATAACACCACACCAAAAAGTACTTGATGTTGTTGTGTTGCCCTTAAATTGTTAGAGCCTCCACAATCTACAGTTTTGTTAGTTAAAATAACCACTTAAATGGAAAAGCGCCACTATACAGAGCCATGTCTAGTTTTAGTATACCGCCCAAAATCGTCCATCTATGCAGGATGGCGATGGAGAATTCTCGCTCCTCCGTCAGGTTCGGAAACGACCTCACCGAAACATTCGATACCAAAAATGGATAGCGGATATTTATCCGACTTCTTTAATCTGATTCTTGAGAGGATTGTGCAAAACTCTCAAGCCAGCACCAGAGGCACAATCTTCCATAATTCGATGCAACTATTTACTAGCAAGCACCGATTATATTGACATCTAGCCACGTTTGCTAGTTTAGAGAATGAGGCGAAAAAAGTGGGGTAAGCAGTAATTGAAGGTAAGACTTTGTTTATGCTGTCAACATGAAAGGACATACAACATCGACAAATTGAACAGAACGTCACCATTGGCAGATATAACTTTGAGGTAGTACTGGACTTTGTATATTAACTCTGAGAAGAACAACCTATGTTTCTTCGGGCTAAGGACGCAATTCAGTAGTAAAGCCCTCACTCGAACTACTAAGGAGATCCAATATAAGACCCTGATCATCCCAGTCCTGCTCTACGGTGCTGAAGCATGGACCATATCAAAAGCGGATGAAGAAATCCTTGGTTGATTTGAGAGAAAAATTCTTCGAAAAATATTCGGTCCCGTTTGCGTTGACCGGCTATGGAGACGAAGATTCAACCACGAACCTTATGAGCTGTAAAGCGACATACCCTGATCAAAAAGGTCCACATTGGACGTTTAAGATGGCTAGGACCTGTAGAACGAATGGACACCAATACTCCGGCTCGCAGAGTCTTCGATTCCCAGCCAGACGTCGTGCGCGGTAGAGGAAGACCTCGCCTTAAGTGGTGCGCACAAGTAGAAACCGACCTCAACCAACTTGGATTGCGCAACTGGATGCAGTTAGCTAAGGTCCGAGTTAATGGAATATGCATCTTGGTCGAGGCCGAGGTTCACCCCAGTCCGTAGCACCACTTAAGTAAGGAAGTAGTAAGCTTTAAAATCCTTTGCAATTTTATGTAGCGACACTTCATGAATTAATATAATATCCCCGTCGACATGGACAAACATTTAGATGTCGGGGTCATGATAGTTTAGCGACCATGCAGTGACACGTAATACAGATATAGGTCATGGGTCTGTATAGTCTGTATATATGTTGCCGTATACGGGTTTAAAATCAATGAATGGCTGCTGGCTATCGATCTGGTCTTCTTGTGTTTTTTTAAGGTTTTTCCGAATTGATAAGACTTTTTCGATTGATAAAAGCTGATCTGCATGTTGTTGAACGGTTTCAGATAAATGCAGATAAAAACTTGTAGATGTAGTTTGCACAGTTTAGAGGGTCTCTTGTTTTTTGGATCCAGTAATCGATGCATTCCATTCTTTAATTCTTAATTTGACCAAATTAAGCTTATAAGTTGGTGTTTGTTACTTAATATAATAGCTACAACGACTTTATATAGGTCGGCAGAAATTCCTCAATTCATTAAGTTTATATATTGATATTCAAAGTTCATCTGGTGGCGGTAGCTTTCCCTATTCGTCGGTATTTTGATTGGGTTTTCTGCCTGACAGTGGCAGATTGATCGTCACCGCCTTTAAAGAGTCTTTAAAAACTGTTCATCTATTTTCTCAATTTTCCTTGTTGTAGATTTATTCTTGAAATTTCTGAACGGTCTCTTACGGTTGCAGTCTTTCGATATTTCATTTTTCATTGTACTTGCATTTATGTGGTGTGGTGGATATGTCTGTTAATGGATATAAGGTCAGCACCCGATTTTATCATCATAATTCTTCGAACTAATGGCTGATCCATTTCGAGGTTCCCTACTGTTTTAAAGAAAAAAACACAGAAAATTCAAATTTAATGGAGAATGTTTATTATCATTTGAAAGAATATTCTTTGGCATTTATTTTTTGAAGATTATATCTATCAAATGTAGGCCGTTGCTACGTCGCAGATGGTCCATCCGTTGAGTCCAATTTTCGATCACTCGTTCGAGCATTTCGACTGGTAACTGGCGAATGACACGCGTGATGTTTTCCTCCAAGGCCTGAATCGAAGCGGGTTTGTCGGTATAAGCTTTTGACTTTACATATCCCCACAGGAAAAAGTCTAACGGTGTGATATCACACGATCTTGGTGGCCAATCGACCGGCCCAAAACGTGAAATTATGTGCTCACCGAAATGTTCTCTCAATAAGTCCATTGATTGATGCGATGTGTGGGAAGTGGCGCCGTCTTGCTGAAACCAAATGTCGCCGAGATCACGAGCTTCAATTTCAGGCATCAAATAGTCGGTTATCATGGCACGATAACGGTCGCCATTGACGGTTACGTTCGCACCGGCATAATTTACACACTCTCAGCTACGGCCGCTATATTTTCTTCACAGCGTGCTGGACGTGGTCTATTCGGTCGAATATTATCCAATAATGAATGCTGGGTCTCAAAATGGGTGATGGTGTTGCGAATTGTATGCTCAGTAGGCCGATTATGTTGACCATAAGTTGAGCGAAGTGCACGAAACACATTCCTCACAGAACGTGAATTTTCATAATAAAGTTGAACAATTTGTAAAAGTCTTGGCCCTTTTTTTGTCTTACATTATCTTCAATAATAAAATCATTTTGCCTATATAAAATTTGGAACCTCTCTGGGTACTAAGAGCAGGTTGCATAAATTGTTTTTTTTTTCCACAAAGCTATTTTGGATGAAAAGGGTCCAATCATATAGTTTTAATCAGCATTTAACGGCTGGGTATACAAAAATTGTATCAAAATAATTTTTCAGTAATCAGCTGTTTAAGATTGGCAGCATTCTTCAAAAGTTAAGACAGTCCAAATGTCTTCGTGAGCGTCACCTGGTTCAGAGTTTTATTTTGAAAAGTGATCTACAGGATATTTTGTTTTTAAGGACTCTATAATATTAAATTTTATACTTAAGTATACGGGCTCAGTGGCGCGATGGTTAGTGCGATGAATTGCCAAGCAGAAGGTCTGGGTTCGATTCCCAGCCGTACCTAAATGATTTTTCACTGGCACTCCACACGTGATGACAAATCATCCGAGTAGTATCAATAGTTAAGAATAGCTTTTTCTCAACTTAGCCGTTCGGAGTCGGCATAAAACAGGAGGCCCCGGCTCGTGAAAGACGAGCCTGTTGCGCCAAAAATTTTTATTTATATTTTCATGTGTATTTTCAAATAGTACATATCATAAAATCTTTCAGGGATTTTAAGAAATGATAGCCCGTGACCATGATTCCACAACAGGCTGAGCTCCATGATGACGATATATTATATATATTTTTTGCATCCTTAAGATATACCGCTTAAAATCAGAGTAAAATGTTGTTCACAAGTTTATTGTCCATGCGATCAAAAGTCATCTTAGTCGTGCCAAAACCTACTACACAACACACATACGAAGTCTCACATGAAAGGAGTTTCCTCCAATCTACGTCCTTGTTAATGCCACGACATAAATCGATGAATTCATGGGTTACATATACTACAGCTTCACATGTCGGCAAGGACATAAATATCAAATAAAATCCTACCCCAGAGTATGGACACGAATCGAAGCGGCAAACATTTCTTAACCCATGTTGCTAGCAAATGCAGATGCAACTGGTAAATGATGTACAATGCGTATACGTTCACAAAGGCTGGATACTCCAGTTTACGACGAATTTATCTAAACATGCAGCTCGGGGCCAAACATGCAGAATTATACTGCATCACAGTACATTCTGCTTCTGGCAAGAAATTACATCGATGACAGGGTTATGGGACTTTTGCATTACAACGATGGAAGAATAATGATAGCAATTTAGGACTTAGGCAGAAGAAAAAGGACACTTTTTGTTTGATGATTTCATAAATTTAGCCAATTCACATCTATTCAAGAAACAGCTAAATGTGATATACCTACGCAGTCATCTTAAATTTTCACAAAAAGCTATTAATTCCTTTTGTCCCGCAAAATTCATCAATCATGTCTTTTGTTGAACTTATCGGTGGTGTTACAACCGCTGAATACATTAACAAATATAGCAAGGAAATGACAAATAAATCACATGTGGGATTTATTTATCATTTCCGTGTTATATTTGGTAATGTTAAGCACAGACGTCAAAGTGGGTGGTTAAGGCTGGATATGACACTTATATTGTCATCAATCAGTCTCTTGTGCCAATTGTTTAACTGATATGTATGTTTATGATGTCAAATTGAGGGAAACTGTCAATTCATTGTCCGCACATTAATAATCTAATAAAGATTTCCACACTTTTTGGTTAGATATATCCAAATAATGTATTATTAATGATGTTGAATCCTGGAGGCCTTAAAAAGTAATTTACCACGGTTTATGTATGTATACTGCATAGCTTAAAATAATATGAAACAGAAATGTCAAGAGTTTACTATCCAGAATTTTCAGCAACTGAGTCGTCCATACTTGTTCGTTATGTGCTCGACTTATGTCAAACCGTCCACTTTTGGGAGCATTTTTATAAACAAAATGTCAAACTTAATTCTGGGACGAAGTTGCTATCTCATTGAACCAATTAAAAAAGGGAGATATCCAGAATTTGAAATGAAAAATCTGCTGACGGAAGTGTCATAAACTATATCCAGAAATTACATTGTAAACAAGAGCCGAGCGGGAGGAATATGGAGCCTGAAGGAGTAAAGAGAATAAAATATTAGATACGTAGAAAACAAATGCAAACGCAGAGTCTCAGGGATGTTGTTCACATACTAACATAAGTGACGATACAATCCGGAATAAACATGGACAACTGCTATACTTCTCGAATTATCCAGGTCCATAGCTAACTGCTTTCAGTGTCGAACATCAAGTTGGTTGAGGTCGGTTTCTACTTGTGCACGCCACTTAAGGCAATGTCTTCCTCTACTGCGTCCGAAGTCAGTCTGGGAATCGAAGACTCTGCGAGCCAGAGTATTGGTGTCCATTCGTTCTATATGTCCTGTTTTTGACTGCGGGCATGTCGCTGTACAGCTCGTATAGTTCTTGGTTGAATCTTCGTCTCCATACCCAGTCAACGCAAACGGGACCAAAGATTTTTCGATGAATTTTCCTCTCAAATCGACTAAGGATTTCTTCATGCATTTTTGATACGGTCCATGCTTTAACGCCGTAAAGCAGGATCGGGATGATCAGGGTCTTATATATAGGATCTCCTTAGTAGTTCGAGTGAGGGCTTTACTACTGAATTGCCTTCTTATTCCGAAGAAATAGCGGAGCCGAGGTAGACAAAGTCCCGTACTGCCTCAAAGATATATCTGTCAATGGTGACGTTTCGTCCAATTTGTCGATTTGATTGGGCGGTATACCAATTTTTTTATAGTTCGTCTCTATAAATAATGTTTTTTTTTTATAATTTTCGCGCACTCAAGGGGTTATGAATACCCTTTATATGTTTTAGCACAGTGCGGGCGTTAAGGAAATTGGGGATAAGAAGAAAGGAGATACCGATGCACATTGGTTTTAAATGTCTGCAAGTTATAATGGAAAGGAAAAACAGAGTTTGGTAGAGCATTCCACATTCGTGTTGTTCGGTTTATGTACGAATCTCTGTATTTCAGCGTCCGTCCGAAGATAGGCTTGATGGTTAACTGATTTGCACTCATTGCGTAACGAGTATTGCGGCTGAATTGTTGGATGGGAGGAATGCAGCTGGCTATTTCATTTGAACATTGGTTGTTAAAATAGCGATACAACAAGGTAAGGCAGGAGATGTTTCGACGGTGTTCGAGCGAAACTAAGGAGTTCGCTATTCTTATGTCTCCTATAAGTTTTTTCGCACGCGTTTGAATCCTATCTAGTAGGTGCAATGTTGATTTTGGTGCACCTGACCAGACGTGGGCGTTGAATTCAAGTTTTGGGCGTATAAACGCTTTATATATTGTGGCCAGATCAGAGGGGGTGAAATATTTCTTACATCGATTTAGGAAACCTAGGCATTTCGCTGCGTTTTTAGCGACTTCGAATATGTGGTCGTTCCAACGTAAGTCGTTACTAACACACATACCTAGCATGGAAAGCTTTTCGGTTTCTTCGACGTAAGTGCCATTCATGGATAATGGCTCTAGATTTTGGTTTCGCTTTAATGACAGAAGACAGCATTGTGTTTTGGAAGCATTGAATTCCACTCTATTAGATTTACCTCATTTGATAATGTTGTCAAGGTCGGCATTCAATGAGCTTAACATATTTTGGCGTTTAGAGTCCACGTTCGAAGGTGAGGGACGAGGACCTGTAAACGAATATGAGAAGCTGAGGGTACTGTCATCAGCGAAGGAATGAATTGGATTAGAAGTTGCAGACAGGAGATCATTTATAAAAATGAGAAAGAGAGTCGGAGACAAAACTGAGCCTTTCGGGACACCAGCATTTATTTGGTGAGTTACAGACTTGAAACCATCCAAAACAACTTGAATTGAACGTTTCGAAAGATAATGTCTAATCCATAGAAGAAGTTTTTCGTCGATTCCAAATGCACGCATTTTCGACAAAAGGGCTTGATGCCAAACCCTGTCAAATGCCTTTGAAATATCAAGCGCAACAATCTTGCTTTCGCCACCATGGTGGATTGATTGGTTCCACTTTTCGGTGAGATATGTCATCAAATCACCAGTAGACCTGTTGCTGCGAAAACCGTATTGCCGGTCGTTGAGAAGTTTTCGTGTTTCGAGATATTTCATAAGCTGACGGTTTATCAGCGTTTCCATGACCTTGGAAAGAAGGGACGTAAGTGCAATTGGTCGGTAGTTGGAGAGAGAAAAAGATTCGCCTTTTTTTGGTACAGGCTGGACAAATGCTGTTTTCCATCTACTCGGAAAGAGTCCTGATGAGTAGGATAGATGCTAGCGTAGAAGAACACCTCTTCAGAATGATGGGGGATATACCATCTGGACCAGCGGATTTGTGTATGTCAAGATCAAATAAAACCCTTGCAACTGTACGAGTACGAAAGTGAATTTTTCCCATAGAATGATCTACGTTCTCAAGTACAGGAGGAGACTGAACACAATCTGGCAATGTAGAATTGGCTGCGGAATGCGCAGCAAGCAGATTGGCTTTGTCTAAAGAGCTGACAGGCTGGAATGTCATTTTTTTATATTTTTAACAAATGACCAAAAGTTTTTACTACCTCTGGGACATTGAAGAATTTTTTGCCTCAACTTTTGGTCATAGAGGAATTTGACACGCTTTAAATGGGCATTACAGTCATTTCTGGCTTGTTTGAATTTTGCTCGGTTTTCCTCTGTTGGGTTGGTCTTGTACAACCGAAAGTTTGTCTCTCTCAACCTGATAGCTTCTTTGCAGCTCAAGTCATACCACCCTTTTGCCTTTGGTCTGATACTTTTAATTCTGTGGGGAATAAAAGATATCATACCATAGAGAATGATATTTGATATCATATCAGCAGCAGCATCCACGTCACTATCGAGGAAACATAGTGACCAGTTCATATTCCTAAAAAAACTGTTTAATGCTTCCCAATTGGCTTTCTCATATTGCCATACAGTTTTTTTGGGAATTTGCTCTTTAACTGTGTGGTTGGAGCACGAGAAATTTGTTGATATGATACAGTGGTCTGAAGAACCTAGAGGCGATAACACATTGATGGTGTATTTATCAGGGTGAGAGGTAAGAAACAAGTCCAGGGTGTTGGCGGCTTGACTGTTAATATCCGGTATGCGTGTCGGCTCATTTACAAGCTGGGTTAGGTTGTTTACCTCCACAAAGATCTCAACATACCTTCCTTCGGGTGTTGTCTGTCCAGAATGTTGAAGCCACGTAGAATTGTGTACATTGAAATCGCCCGCACGATTTCAATGTGAGGATGCAGGGATACAATTCTAGAGATGGAGTCGGACAGTGCATCAAACTCGTTAAGGGTTGAATTACTGTCAAGGTTTGGGCTTCTATAAATGAAACGGTAGTGGATTAAATGCCTACGGACATGGAATTTCTGCAATATAAAAATGAAAAATGTCGTATGCGGCTTTAAAATCGATAAATAGGTGATAGGTATCGATTTGCACATCTTGGGTTTTTTCCAGGATCTGCGAAGTGTGAAAATATGATCAGTTGTGGGCTTTCCGGGCTAAAACCATACTGATTAGGGCCGATCAGGTTGTTTCAGGCGTTCACATATTACGCAGATAGGATATTGTAGGCGATGTTGAGGAGACTTATGCATCTGTAGTTGGCGCAGTTCTGAGGGTCTCCTTTTGTGGATCGGGCAAGTAATGCTGAATTTCCATTCTTCAGTCATACTTTCATCCGAACAGATTTAGCTGAAGGCCGTCACTTCACATAGGTTGGGTGGTTGGTAATTTTTGCTATCGTCGTCAATATTGAATGGTTCGTTCTGCTTGACTGCGTAATATTGTCCGTCATCGAAACATTCTGCAAAAGTGGTTATTCCATATCCTCAGCATCGATTGTGCCTCAACTACTGTTTCAGAATAAAGGGTTGTATTTATTTTCAAATGCTTAAGCAACCAAGGTAAAAAAGGTAATTACTAATGATATTATATAATGATATTTAATGATATTAATATATTTCATATAAGAGTAATACAATGATTTGTTACCAATTGTTACTTAGCGATGTATACTGCTTAACGATTCAATTTCAAGAGAGCAGCGTTAACAAAAAATGTTAGTAGCAAGCGTAACGTAAGTGAGCACAAAAAGGAATGGTAAAAAACACGAGTGAAAATTGGTAACTGTGTTAACAATAGGTTTGTGCATAATACTAACAAGATTTCTATATATAACTGCATGGATTTCAGCTATTGAATTAAAGCAAAACATAGTGTATGATTTTAATGTTTTCGTTTGAGAATTTAGGTTGATTTTCAGGATTAATCAACCTAAATTCCTTTCCTTTTTTATCTCGACAGGATTCTGTTCGAGTCTTTTATGTTCATAGTGTATGATTTTAATGTTTTCGTTTGAGAATTTAGGTTGATTTTCAGGATTAATCAACCTAAATTCCTTTCCTTTTTTATCTCGACAGGATTCTGTTCGAGTCTTTTATCACTGAGTTTAAAGTTTTAGAGTTAGGAAAACTTGCGAACATCTTTCCTGGAGTGGCACCTCTATATCCTCGATACCACGCGTTTCTAGCTCTCTTTTCTATTTTTGAAAAGCTGGTATTCTTCGCTTCTTATTTGCTACAAAGCGCAATGGCAGCTCTCGTCTTCGCTTGCAGCTTAGCCTTGTAGGCCTCGTCCTTGGCTGCGAGCATATGTCCGCATTCCGTCCACATTCTTACTTTGGCTGCAACAAGGTAAAGTCCCCTCTGAATGTTCTCTTGTCTATCGCAATATGATTAATTTCGTTCACCGTTTGATCTGGAGACCGCCATGTCCCCTTAGGTGAGAAAACGGTGTGCTAGCTATATAGTACCCTTATATACAGCTAAATCCATTTTTGCCGCTTCCTTCTCTATAATAGCAAACGTGTTTCGTCAATATCGTCGGCGTATGCTTGTAGTTCCACCGATTTATGAAGGATTGTGCTTCTGGTGTTGGCTCTTTAGTTTTTCACAATACTCTCAAGAATGGTGCTAAAAAAGTCACATTACAGTACGTCACCTTGCTTATATCTATTTTTTGGTATCGAATATTTAATGTAATTCATTTGAAAAACGACTGAAAGAAATGAGACTTTATTAAAAATTCGAGAAAATTCGTCCATAGGGAATAACTCTTTATATGACGAATGAAGCAGTATTCCAACTCCATCATTATAAATTCGCTTTTAAATTCATTTAAACACATATCGCGTAAGTGTAAAACTTTGTAAAATGCCAATTTAGTTATTCGTCTTACTTACTCTATTCAATTTTAGAACCCTTGTTATGCAGTGTCTTAGAAATCATTTGCGTAAATTGGTTTTATGTATGTATGTAATTTTCCCTTCGTATTAGCAACGCCACTACTTGCAGATACAAAAGCGCCATCAAACCGCAAGTACAAGACCCATTTAATTTACAATGCAAATGGTTAATTCAATATTTAATGATATTTGCGAATATTTTACCATTTATAAGTTTAGAGACCGAGGGTGTTTTGAACGCTCAATTACAGCTTAATGTAATCACATTGTTTTATTGAATTGGCAAAAAAGCAGTTCGTAGTACTGACTTTCTAGCACGCAAAAACGTGCGAATCACTCTTGTAAGGGATGGAAGCTATGCTATCTATTCAAATGGTGATGAGGAGAATATAAAATTTAAGGTAAAATTAATAGGGATTTAGGTTGAAATTTGATTTGATTTTACGGAATTATTCATGCGAGGTAAACAGGCTGTGCCCATTTTGAATCGTGGATGACTGGCCGTGTGATGTTAAAATCGATTGGTTTATTGTTTTCATAATACATGCAAGTATTATTAGAGGGAGTTTATTTATATTCAATTTCCTTATTATTTTTATTCCTTTGTTTACTGTTTTTGTGTTTTAAAACACTTTTCACAGGTGTGGCCCGAAGAGCGCCACGAGATTATACCTACAGATGTGTTTTGACTCTGATCTTGAAATGTTCGATCCATAGTTCTCTTATTCCGTAACAAAAAGAGTTTTCACGTATTGCGCTGTTCGAGGCATTTTTAGATGTCAACAGGGACCCGCTTGATATCTTCCGCAATCGCAAGAGATTATCCAGACCTTTTGTAGAACAAGTATCCATACATCTTTCGATTAAACCCATGTCGCCAAGTGCTGAATTCCAGTTTTACGACATTGTCACGAGGCATAAATACGGTGTCAGAACACTCTTAGCTGAGGTGCTAGTCTTATCGCGCACAGCACCATGTGAAGACGAGATTGGATAGTAACAATTGAGCGTTAGAATCAATGAAGATAGGAGGAATATGGGTTCCTAAGAATGATGTTCAGAAATTAAACCAAAGTGTTAAACGTCAATGAAAGTGATCCAGAGACTAAACTGAATTCTGTATATGTAAAAGTAGTGTAATCGTTGTTGAGTCACTGTCGATGCAGATATTTTTAAATGATTATTTCGTCAGGAAAAACCTTCAATTTAATATTGGAGACAGCAATGAAACCCCTGCCATCGACATGACCTTAATGAAGTGATGTTTGTAATTTTAAAACTTAAGATATCGCGTTTAATGACATTCTTATCGAGTTTTATAAAACCGGGTTAATAATTTGGTTATTAACATACAAAAAACTTATTATCAATATTTAATCCTATGGATGCAGAACATTAATTTAATTTTCCCAATCCACAAAAATCCATAAAACAGTTCATAAAAAAACATATCGTAACCCATCAGTTTGGTTTGCAATTTATCAACCGATTGAATTAAATAAACATGATCTTCCACGTCGCTTGGAATACGGCCAGACTTCATTCAAACACAATTGAATGACCAAAGAGTGACTGTCTAGGCCGATGTTTGTGCCAAACCCATCATTGGGCCATTTTTCTTCAGATAAGGCGTAACAGTTGATGGAATTCAATATCAACAAAGTGGTAAACGTCAAAGTCGAGGATACAAGGCTCGAACAGAATCCTGTGGAGACGATCAAGGATATATAGTAGTGGAGACACAGACGATGCTGAAAGAATCACTACTGCAGACTGTTAGACGGCGATGACGCCGCCGTTCCGCTGTCAGGCAGAACGAACCATTCAATATTGGCAACGAAAGCAAATCTGCCAACCACCCGACCTAAGTGAAGTGAAGATAGCAATATCTAAACTCATTATCAGTGTGGTTTTAGGCCAGGAAAGTCCACAACCGATCGAATTTTCACACTTCGGCAGATCCTGGAAAAAACCCAAGAAGTCCAAATCGATGCCCACCACCTATTTATAGATTTCAAAGCCGCATACGCAGCATTTATAGCGACGAACTATACAAAGCCATGCCTAGTTGTGGTATACCGCCCAAACTCGTCCGTTTGTGTAGGACGACGATGGAAAATAATCACTGCTCCATCAGGGTCGGAAACGACCTTACCGACACATTCGATACCAAAAAAGGATTTAGACAAGGCGATGCGCTTTCATGTAACTTCTTCAATTTGATTCTTGAGAGGATTGTGCAAAACTCCAAAGCCAAGACCAGAGGCACAATTTTCCAAAAATCGGTGCAACTACTAGCATACGCCGAAGATATTGACAACATTGGTAGGACTCAACGTGATGTCATAGCCACGTTTGCTAGTATAGAAAAGAAAGCGCAGAAATGGGTTTAGCAGTAAATGAGGGTAAGACACGAAAGGACACACAACATCGACGAATTGGACAGAACGTCACCATTGACAGATATAACTTTGAGGTAGTACGGGACTTTGTCTACCTCGGCTCCGCTATTAACTCTGACAACAACATCTCATCAGAAATCAAACAAAGAATTACTCTTGCCAACCGCTGTTTCTTCGGGCTAAGAAGGCAATTTAGTAGTAAAGCCCTCACTCGAACTACTAAGGATATCCCATAAAAGTCCTGCTCTAAAGCGCTGAAGCGGATGAAATCCTTGGTTGATTCGAGAGAAAAAGTCTTCGAAAAATCTTCGGTCCCGTTTGCGTTGACGGGCTATGGAGACGAAGATTCAATCACGAACTATAGGAACTGTACAGCGACATACCTCGGGTTAAAAAACTCCGCATTGGACGTTTAAGATGCTAGGACATGTAGAACGAATGGACACCAATACTCCGGCTCAAAGAGTCATCGATTTCCAGCCAGACGTCGGACGCAGTATAGGAAGGCCTCGCCTTAAGTGGCGCGCACAAGTAGAAACCGACCTCAACCAACTTGGAGTGCGCAACTGGAGGCAGTTAGCTAAGGACCGTTCTAATTGGAGAGGCATGCTGGTTGAGGCCCAGGTTCATCGCGGACAGTAGTGGCACTTAAATAAGTAAGTACGTATGTAGAAAACAAGTATATGCAGCAAACATCAGACAATTTACGAGCTGAAGTCAACCATGCTCGAAAAAGTGATAGAAAACGGAGCAAAAATATGACCAATAGGGGCAATCAATTGTATTCCAAAACTAGTTCAAATAAATCCCAAAGAACTAAGTTAAATAAAACTTAAGAATTTAAATCGCTTTTAAGGTTATAATATACTAACACACCAATATAAAATATGGAGCACCTTAATTTTAACTAATTGAATCAGTATGTCGTGCCAATTTCATTGACGCCATCAAGTCAAGTAGAAATGCCTTTGAACCAACATCAAAAACGTTAAATAAGCTACTTTACATTTCCTTACCCGGTTAATAATTGACACCTTTCCAAGGAATCCAAAACAAACTCCCCTCCCGACTGTGTATTTACCAGTCAAAGCATTAAACTCCAATACCTCAACTGTAACGATGTAGGTTAAGATGTGCTTTATTCATATCTTCTCGAAAACAGCTCCTTCCTGTCACTGATGCAGCTCGTCGACAGAGGATTTTCTGTTCGTGAACTCTTCTCGAACTTAACAAGAAACAACATTTTACTTCCGCTGCCATTATGGTCTTTCCCATTTCTGGTGCTTATTTCCCTTTTGGGCAACATCCTCCCTCATGTCACTGCTGTCTGGCAATCTGTAAAGATATTATTTTCTGTTCATCTTTTCCGGGTAGCCCCGTAACAATATATTTACAGAGAAGGATACTACAAAGGGCCCCCCACCTCCAATTGCTGGCTCTTCTCTTTGGAAAGAGATATTTTATTCATAAACACGGTGTATCCTTGCCTCGAGGTGACAAAACCTGACTGTGACCTAGTTATTGTGGTGTGTAACACGCTAAACAAATATTTATTGCAGTGTGATATTATTGTGTTGCTCCTTTTTGTATGCGATTCGTACCCGCAGGGTTTTAAGTTTCTACTTCTGTTTGGGACGCATAGAAAGTCAGTTATTTTACTCAACAAGGGGAAGTGGTATTTTATTATGGTTAAGGACAATTGAAGAGAAGTGAATGTACAAAGTTGTTGGAATGTACATTTGCGATATGAAATCTAATTGGATATAAATTGGTTTTAAATACCATCGATGTTATATAGTTTTTTCAAGGACCTGCGAGTTTTGAAATCAAGAGGTTACACTACTCGCACCTTTCATGACTTTGGGACAAAAACAAAAAAGCACATTCAAAGTGATGACAACTGACACTCTATGTCCTCCATCCCTTCGATGTTGAAAGCACACTTGGCCATGGTAAACATGAATTCATGTCAAGCATTAATACAGTGTCAAGTGTGAGTTCATATTAGGCTCAAGTCACTCAAATTGTTCTTCAGATAAAATGGACACAGCATCCATGAAATAATTAGATTGTTCTTTTAGTTTTATAAAAAAAAGTGCTAACGTGACTTGTGAATGGAATAATAATGACTTAAGCTGTAACCTTTTAAAATAAAACGATGTCAAGGTTGATACTCGTTTTGATGGCATATAACTTTAAATTGTAATAAAACTTTGAAATTCAACTGTAAATGGTTGGTTAAAAGTAATGTCATATGAATATGTCATAATGTTTACGAATGGCGTCAAATGCCACTGAGAATTAATGAAATCAAATTAATTAATTTGACCTCGCAATTCAGAATCCCTGACAGAACGATTCGTCAGATGTTGAAAGAACGTCTGGAATCCGCGGTAATTGATAGCAGTAAATGACACGGATGGCATATAAAGAGAATTGTATGTGCAGAGGTCCAAAGATAACAGTGTTCATGGCAGGAGAAGTTTTGTCAGGAGCACAATTGGAGATAGTGGAAATGGTCTAGATTCCTAACCGCCCTCGTAGTCGTTCGAGAATACCGGTCGAGCCATCCGATCCAAAGGGCATTCTGAACAAAATTAGGTTTACAAATTTGCTTCTTCCAGAGCCATAATTAGCGAATTGGCAAGGTTGAAGATGAAATGGACCGTGCCCCTCCCACACTACACTGTATTCCATCATCTCTACGGGGGTTCGGCACTAAGCCGACCAACACGGAAATGGCGGAAACTCCATCAAACCTGAGTATTTATCAAGGACCCCACAACACTTACCTTATTGTGGTTGACTTAGTGTCAACCTGGTATTGGTAAGTGCTACCAACAAGATTTTTTTAAGTTAATACAGTGTATATAGGTGTTGAATATCCACTTGTAGGAAATGTTTTCCTCCTATCATATTTTTCGAATGAGTTAGTGTATACTAGTACTCTCCTTGCGTCACTTAAAGATCATCAGCACTAGCAGCTTTGTTATGGATTTAAGCCTGGTGATGACTACTTGATAACCATTTTAGTCGATTGGTTAAAACTCTTGCTTCTGCCCAGATTTGCGTTGGTGGAATCTTGGCTGTCAACACCATTTAGCAACCGATTGAAGTTGTATCTCCAGATGTTTAACATTGTCTGTATTTCCTCTATAATGGTGTTCCCATCTCTGTCTTTGCAGGCTCGTAAATTCTGGTGTAGATAGTTTCAATTTTGGCTCCTCGGAAGGAGTGTCTTCCGTCAATTGCTACATACTTCATTTGGTCGCAAGTTTTACCCTCTGGGGACCTCCATGGATGCTGATATGTGGGAACCTTATGGTGGTTATCACAATTTTTCCGATAAGTCTGAGCCCATGCCATCATGTGGCATTTTATTGTCAACCTAAAAGTGTCATCATTACCCATTTGTTCATTAAAATCTTCAAGGAGAATCGTAATGCCGTCTTTCTTCGTAGCAACGTCCTTTCCTTTGTTGTGGCATATGTGCTTATGAGGTAATGGAATTAAGCCTATTCAAGTATTTTAAAGGATTTTTTTTATTTTTTTTTTATCTGAGGTTATTACCATAATTATCACAAGATGTTTATACTTTACACGGACCGGATCTTCAGAGCTTCATTTTTTTCCATTTGCACTTCCTGAGAAGATAATGATGCGATTTAACTCCGCCTTTCTTGAATTATTAAGGAACCCCACGAAAGCATACAAACATTGTCAAAACAAGTGAATACATAAACTGGAAAGACTGGAAAGAAATAACATTGCTTTCGGGTGAGTCAACCCTGAACCTAAGGAACTATACAGCTACAAAGACCTTGTCAAGAAAAACTACACACAGAGCTTTAAGATAGCTATCACATATATAGTTAGATACTCCGGCCCACAGAGTCTTCGATTATTATAGCGAGACGTAAGATTTAGTAAAGAAAGACATCGCCTTCAGCGACGCCCACAAATAGAATTGTAGGTAATCTATTATGGAACAGCCTAATTGTACAGACATATCCAGCCTGGGCAACATCGAAATTTAATTAAATATGTAAGTCCATCTCCATCTGATGATTAGCAATTGTTTACGACAAACTACTCAACTTTGATTTAGTGAACATCGAATGCCCTTCCACACACAAATCTTGCGATCGGATAGGTCTAAAAATTATCGTAGCTGGATTAACATATTAATCCAATGGATCCGTTTTATCAAGAATATAGACGTTTTCAATATAATCGTGTTTGAATATCACTTTTATAAGGGTTATTTGCTTTTGTATTCTGAACTGACATGTACGCCGCTGTCTAATAATATTAATATTGTCAATCATTATATAATACAATTAAAGGTTTTAAGGATCACTGTTATATATGTTAAATTATGACATAAAAAACCTGCTCATCAACACTTTGTCTAAATGTATCTATATACCAATGGATTGTCAATTAGAACCCCATTCATAGACTTTAGCGTTCTTTGTACCTTTCGACATTATACCCATCATTATTGACTCAATGGAGTTAATTATTACATGCAACATGTCATCATGGTTCTTAAGAATCTCAAAACAACTTGAATATTCAGCAACATACTATGCTCCCGATTGGCCTATTCAATATGAAGAACACGTAGATACTACCCCTTTTGGATACCGTACCAAGAGGAGAGGAAAAGTGTATCTGATGAAAATCAGTCTCGCTTTTTTTTTTTTTTTTGAATTTTAAAATGAAGAACATCAAGCTGAAAGGCGACATCCACTTCACGTTATTTAAAAGAGGGCAACCAAATTGCGTTGCCGCTTTCACGTGAGTAAAATTCAAATCTTAGAGTACGCATCTTCCCGCTGTGCATCATTACTTAGAAAGACTTTCATAACCGACTATCAAAATGCAATCATCGTGAAAATTTTAAGTCGCCATAATGTCCACTTATACTGCCAATAAACTTTTCGCATAAATAGTCGGGTATTTAGGGTTTCAGTTTGTCATTTCCTGCCAGGATACTGGTATGGGGTTTATTCTATCCTCATATGGTTCTGTGAACTTTTTCAAACTATTTGGCTGCACAATAAAGTAGGTCACTGAGAGACGTAACCTACCACTTATCGTTTAGAAAGTAATAAAAGTCGGATTTGACGGCGCAATATAAACTATATGTATGTGTTGTGTATCTGTACCGTGAATGAGGTTGTATTGTTTTTTTTTTTGACTAAGCGATGCCAAGATATATTGGGATGTAAAATCATTTGATTCGGCATTTTGTATGCATACTTATAAGAATATACATCTCAAGGTTAAACGCAGCAATGAATTCATTTTCAAGATCTTGGAGGATGATAACAATACTTTACATCCCTCTCCAATACAATTTTGATGGCAAAAACCATTTTCACAGATTATTTCCCCCCAACTGAATTAGAATCTTTGGTTGGTTGATTCGCTTTGCGGTTTGCATTAATCTCGTTGTGCCAGCTGCTCTTTTCTTGTGCAAAACGGAATTCCCCTGGCTCATTAATTTTTAATCATTTTAAAATGCACACCAGGCATTTCAAGAATTGAATGCAAATTTCCGTGGAACACTGTAATCTTCTTATGTTGATTGAAATGGTTAGTTCGGAGGAATCCTATCGCAATGATAGTAATGTGATGTCCCTGAATCAACTTTGATTCCTTGCAAGTACATTGACTGCATTTGTTGTTTAGTTTGTTCTTTGGTAGTGGGGAATAATATATTTATTAACCGTGACCCGCAGCGACCTAGTTCTTTGATACTGGCATAACTGCAAATGACTAGTGTATCTTGCTGTGCGTTATCCTTGAACGAGAAAATGAACCTGCATTTAACAGAAATGCAGGAAAGGATAAAATGTTGCATTTTATTTTGCTTGTAAATGCGGTAGATATGTAAATGAGTTGCTCAGCCTGTCCCAGGCGACATACTTTAGATAGGTACTATAGTTTACATGAAAATGCTTTTTGTTTTCGAACATTTTCGTGCCTCGTAATGCGTAACATTTTCATGTTGTTTACATTGAACTGATTAATTAGCATTTTTGCTAAACATTAAATACCTATAGAATATGATATCAGTTTTGATTGTGGGATAGTATTAATATGTTGGAGGTCAGTACAATATGCCATTATTTGCTTATTCGAAACAATTTGTCATCTCTTCCAATCCCTCCTCCAAAAAATAGCCCTTATTCTGAGGAGATTAAACTACAAGTAAAGTATTTATTAATCAAACTTGATTAATTAATTTGAAGGAATTACTATATGCAGCTTCTTCATTTATTTGTGTATGCGATGATATTATGTTTTCCACGAAGAAGAGGCCCTCCTGTGTTGCGCCGAATCCTAGCGAAAAAACTTAGGTGTTGCCACTTTCGGGATTTGAAATAGGAATCCCGCGATTAGTACTCTAACGCACTATCCACCAGGCTACTGCTCCCATAAGCATGTTCAATTGTACACGTAAAGATCCCTACAGACTTTCACCCTTCCTTCTCGTTATCTATGTGTTAATTTATTCACACCTCAACCGCAGGCAGTTTAGTTCATCTAAAGTTCTTCCAAACCATCCTAAAGTACATTTCAATAATAATATGTTAGGTTTCATCAAAACCAATTTTCATTTATGTAATCGAATTTCTAAGATAAAAGACTTAATTACTTATTTCATTTAATTAATTATTTCATATGAACTTTGCACTGTTTCACATTCATATCTTTTCCACTTCATTACGGTATATAAATACACTTCCCAATAAGCCCACAATGTGGGTTCATCGAGTGAAGGAGAATCGAGAATCGCTTTATTGCTTCCCAATAATTGGTGGTGTGGTGGTGGTTTAAATTTCACAGGCCATAGACTTCCCATCAAAATCCCCGCTATCAGTGTCTGGCTTTCATCCGAATTACTGTGTCTACACCACGCACGAAAAGTAGGTCACGGACCGATTTTACAGCAACGGGATTTAACGAGATGGAGGTTTTTTTTTCTTCTAAATTCTGAATAAATCGATTTTTTCCATGATTGGTAATAAAAATGGCAAGCAGGACGACTGTCACTAGGAGTGAAGGTAACAGCTTATTTTTTTCACTTCACCTGTCACAAAAAGTATGCCTATTACAGATACTGGATTTTATATATTGAGTTACACTGACAGAGTTGGGATTGATACTCATGTGAAGAAATGGCATAGTTCCGATGTCAAGCATTAACTTGGTATGTATAAATAAGTTTAATTTGAACATTTTTTTATTAGGTTGCACTGACTGACAGTAAATATTATGCTTAGATCCTAGTTATAGCTGTCATACAAAACCACCTAAAATGTGAGAATATTAAACAGGAGAGGTGCAGCCAACCAACTAGTGGAATCCGTAAGCTTACAAAGCAGAATTACTGTCATCCAGTAAATACGATAGAATGGGCCGGGCAAAAGACAACCGTGACATCTAAAACGATCTTATAGTGGGCAGAATCAGCGACTATTTGCAAGCGGAAGTATTATAAGTGGCAGACTTAGGCAAGTAGTCTTATGCTTTCAAGACTTAAACGAATGCATTGTAACAATCCACATGAAGGAAGAATTCGTCAATATAATGTCTGAAACACACGTGCAGTGGTTCTGTATGCAGTGCGGCACGCAGTGCAGCAAGCAAAACACACGTGCATTAATTTTTTTGTTTGACATACATGCAGTGCAGTGGCTTCTGTCATTACATTCAGCTTACTGTGGTGGTGTTTGGTGATATATAATTGCCTCATAGTGCTTCATTATATGAAATAAATAAAAAAAATATGCACATGATAGGAACTTGGGTTCCAGTTGGTTGAAGCATTCATTCCAAATACACATTGAAAAAAGCAATCTCATCTTTGATACTTTACTGGAGTTACTTTATGCTCTTAGGTCATAATAAGATTGAATAGGTATTCGTTCAGTAATTGCTTCCTTCATCAAGCCAATCAAATTGGAAAACATTTTCATGTATATACATTTGTTTTTTTTATGCGGATTAAACGTCATAATTCAATGATGCCAAACATCTTAATATTACGTTTTTTTCTTTTGTGTTGGGTGCCATTGAATTTTTGCAGTGGATTTAGAAATAGAGACAACTTGCAGTACTGCAACGCTTGCAGATTTTACATGTGTTCGCTCCCATTGAAAACTGTGTGTTCTATCTTTTCTGCAAGGAGAATTCTGCACATGTGTTTCAGGCATAACCCTATATGCCATCACGCTCAGAAGGAGAAAAAAAATACATTAGTTACAGATTGCTTCTACGAGCTCTTTGAAAAATTTATGAACGACTACTGAAGTGCGATGTTAAAATCGTGCTGGGAGACTATAACGCAAATGTAGTAAGAGAATACATCCATGGCAGTATTGTTGGAAAACAGAGCCTACACGACACCATGTCTGGCAACGGACTTAGTCTAATTGACTTTGTTGCGAACGAAATACCATTGAAGCTAGTACACTGTTCCCTTACCTCAATATTCTTAAAGGATCTGCCTTGGCCTCCAGATAAACGAACGTTCAATCAAATATATATACAAATATATATACATTGTGATAGAATCGGACCACTATCTTGCCACAGCCAAGGTAAAAATCCGTATATCCAAAAAGTCTCAACAAAATCGAAACTTTGTGAAAAGATTAAATGTCACATGACTACAATGTCGAAAGACGTTTAACAAGGCTGTCGGAAATGACGGTCTTCCCGTCGTGCTTTGGTCGGATACAAGTATGCCAGAAGAATGGAATCTCTGCATCGTTCGCCCAATCCACGAAAAAAAAGAATACAATCTGAACTAACCCACATCGCCTATAAGATCCTATTTGCCGTAATATGTAAATGCCCGCAACCATTTACCAACAACCCGATCGGCCATTATTACTGTGGTTTTAAAACAGGAAAGTTCACAACTGCTCAAACCATCACACTTTGGCAGATCATGGAGAAAACCCAAGAAGTCCAAATCGACATACCGACCACCTATCCTTTTTTCAAGCCGCATACGACAGCATTTACAGAGACGAACAATACGGAGCCATGTCTAGTTTTGGTATACCACCCGAACTCATCCGTCTGTGCAGGACGACAATGGAAATATAAGTGGTAATCTGCAGCGGCCTACTGGTTTCGGCGTTACTTACATCAGCGACTCAAATAGATGTCTACACTGGCTTATCGGCATGATCTTATATTCGTCAAAAACAGACTAGTATTCATTGTCATAAAAGTGTATCTAAAGTCATCCATTGAGCATAAAATGCTAGCACCCAATTGATAGTCGTAAAAGTATCTACACATACACATGAATGGCTCTGAGAAAAAGCATATTGAGCATAAATTTCCCAATAGATCTGTTGCGCCATGAAAATGGTATCACCCCTCTGTAAGTAAACCCCTCATAAAAAGGACTTCATTCCTACCATTCAAAACTTCAGGGTAACAAAATGAAGAAAACCCAAAATCGCTTCATAAAAGGCCCCCATACTGTCCAGCTATAAGATTAGTCACATCATCTCACTCACTCACTGTGGTTGTATCAATCACATTGTAGACTTTAAAGGACCTCCATTCAACATATCAAACCTCAAAAGAAAATCCCAACACAAATGGAACTTAAAATGTCGTTCCATTTAAGAAGAAGCGCCATAAAAATCTGTCATGCTCATGACACTGTAAGTAGGTCAGTAGGCCTGTACAAAGGCAGATAGAACACTTGGTGTCTCCATGGTGGAAAGTGTAACATAAGCTCGAATACATCAAGGAGTTGAATTCTAAACTAAGCACTTCAACCGGTCGGTGGTGGGAAGATAAATTATTTCGTTCCTTTGGTGGTATTGTGCGGTTGTCCTGTAAAAGGAATGTGGAGTAAAAAATAAATCCAGTGAGGAGATTTAACTGGGAAATGATGTCATCAAGAGCAAGTGATATATCCTAAGATGAGTAATATAATTTGTACATTCATACATAGACTGATGATATGTTATAATAGCATATACTGCTATTAAATTTTTGTTGTCTTTAAAGGATTAAATTTTCAATTTTATACAGTGTTTTAAATTTAAACATAAAATTAGATAATAAAAATTGATTTCTCCTGTGTCGGTTGGTTGCTTACTGAGTTGAGACAAGCTTTTCTTGGCAATTAATGCTACTCGCATGATTTGTCAGATCATCACGAGGGCCAGTGAAAAATCATTTACATGTTGCTACGGCTTGGAATCCAACCCAGACCTTATGCTCTGCGGTTTATCACAATAACCATCGCGCCACTGAGCACTGGCGAACACAAGGATTAGGTAATACATTTCGCAGTCGATTTTCACTCTTTATACCTGTTGGAAATTTTGTAAGGGTAAATAAGAAACGACTTATTTCAAAATCAAACAATAAACTACTTGAAAAGCTTATAAAAAGATGTGACACTAGGATGAGGACGAATGCAAAATCTTCGGAAAAAGAGAAATAATGTGTATCAAATTGTCTGCCGCCTTCATACACTTTAGGAGATAACCATACCCAAACATTTACGATTATGCTGAATTCCTCTTAATAGGGAAGCCATGGCAAAAGTTCCATGACTTCTGATTGGATCCAACTTCTAACAACCCTGGGTGTATGGATGGGGACATTGTATTATTGGAATATTCAACGCATTTTGGAAATTACAGTTCCAACAAACATTTGTAGATGTTTCCGTTTATTGTTGTGGATACAAATTCTAACAACTCGATTTTTCAATAGTAGGAAAAAGCTTCCCACACAATTACACCTGATGTACGGCTGTGATGTCTAAAATAAGATCCTCCTTTCTAAGATCGTGGAAATAAAAGTTGTAACTATCAGCGCCGTCAAGGTAAAACTATTTTTTTTATCAGAAAAGACAACGCGTGAAGGGAACTTCACTGCTCCAAGCGGCATGTACTCCTGCTAAATTCATTCGACGCTCCTTGCATACTTTCTTTAAAACAGGTTTCTTTTAAGTTTTTTTTTCCGCTGTGTTACTATACTATTTTTCGTATTATTCTTCGGACCATTGCTATGCTGGCTTATACACCGCTGTTGGACCTTATCTGGAACACACACACATACAAAAACATTTTGTTTCAACGCTTTTTAAATATTATTTACAAAACTTAAAAAAATCGATGATGTGAACTGCTGCAAAGAAATATCATCCTTGTGGCGCATCTTTATACCCTATCCCATAGGGGTATATTCGTTTTGATACATAGTTTGTAACATAGAGAAATCATTTAGCTAGATACACCTCAAAGTATGGATCGACTGAGAAACGCTAGCTGAGTCGAGTTAACCATGTCTGTCCGTCCTTCCCCAGTTTTTGGGCCTTAAATTCTGAGCTGGAATTATGAAATTTGGTACACGTTCTTTTTGTTGCTCCCAGCTGTGTAAACGTTTTTGAAATCCGCCCACTGCCACGCCCCCTTTTTAGAAGAACGTAGTTTTTGGCCAAACCGTAAGAAATTTCAAATAAAGTATCTGAGCAACATATTTCGAGAATCAGAATATGTATATTTCGTCTTCATAAAGTTTTTACCAGGTCCAATTTTTGGGGGCGTTTTCAGTAAAAAAAAACCTTTTTCGGTACAACTTTAAAATATTTGAAAAAACTTGCAGAACCATTGGTTATGATAAAATATACATTTCGTTTTTAGATCATTTTAATCAACTTCCACTTTTTAGGGGCGTTTTTTTTTTTTACAAAAAAGCATTTGTATACCCTACCCCATAGCATATGCAGGAGTAGGCTGACCAGACATCCTCTTTTAAGAATATATGTCCTCTTTTTGTATAGAAAAAAATGTCCGGTATCTTTTTGAAAAACAAACAATTTGTCCTCTTTTTGGATTTTCTCAGTTAACTAAAATTTTCGACATTACAACAAAACTGGTTTTCAACACTACTTCAGAAATTTTCAGCATTTTCTGGTGCGAACACGGCTTAAATCCATCCAGCAGTTTAGTATCCGATACCGTGCACAAACCGATAGAGTTATAGAATTTCGAGACTCCTAATGATTTTTAACTTTCTCTTACAAAGAGAAAGTTATTGTTTTCGTGAAAATTTTCGACCTCGAGATTTTGATTGATTCTAACATTACGATGATAGCGGAGCCTAAAAAAGTGGTTTTTGGAATTCCGTCCGTCGGTCCGTCTGTCCGTGACGGTCTCCCCAGCCTAAACGGCTTGACCGATTTTCTTCAAACTTCGTATCCAAGCTTGTTTTGGTCATAATTCTAGGCCACTTTTTTTGTTTGCTTTTAGCCATGTTAAAACTGGTACCTGCCATATAAAAATTACACATAACCTCTCGAAAACGGCTCTAACGATTTTGATTAAACTTTATATATACTATAACCATATTAGTTCCAACAAAACTGCATACCCAGTTTTTTCGAGAAAATCCATATAACGGATTTTGTCATTTAATCCATATAAATTGTTAATATCTCGCAAACTATTGTGTCAAATTGAATGAAATTTAATACATATACTACTATTACAGCTTGAAGCAATTCCACATAATTAGTTTTAGCCCAACTATTACTAAACGGAATTTTCAGTTTTGGCCAAAAACGGAAAATCATTATTTTTCACATTGACATCGATTCCTTCAAATTTTGGAGTAAAAATTCGTATAAATATATTTCGACATTATTTATATCATTTTAGCATCAATAATCAAAATGCTTATGATTAGATCTAACGCCCAACTTGCTGTGAAAGAGAAAGTTGCGTACGACCCAGTCGTGCACCCACCACTCGTTTTTTTGTAAAACCATTTGTTGCACAATATACGAGCAGCTTATAATTTGGATGATCTTAAAAATATTTTTGTTGGGGGATCGAACATGATGTCAAAATTCCCATAACGTAATTTTTAAGGTTTTTGTTTTATCACCCAACAATAAATCTTTGAAAAAAAAACAAACAATTTTCGGCGATTAGGTTACTACAGTCAAAAATGTCGGATCACCCAAATAGGAATTATGCATATAAATAAGCCGAATTAAAATCGTGTATTCTAACTTTGGTTAGATTCGTAAGTACTAAAAAAACTAAAATGTTAGATCGCTCACTTTTTCACTTATTTGACGCAATGACAGTTTTGTAATTTTTTGGGCAATTTAAAATCGAGACAAATTTTGGGCAATGTGATATTGTTCTGATTTAGGCGATTTGACACGGTGCCTGCCAATCCCTACGAAATGCAAAAAATGCATCCCCAGATAGGATTATCGGTACAAACTCTTTAAAAACGGTCAATGAATATTCTTCTTTCTTGTTCGGAATCTATTTCATAAATGCGAAATTCTCTCAGAGATTTTGTTTGTTGTTCGTCCTTGCCTACGAAGAAAAATTAAACCTTCCTTTAAAAAGTTCAAAAAGAAATCCAATAAAAAGTCTGAACTAATGCTTGAAAATGATGTCCTACAGATTTTATTTTAAGAAAAATGGAAGGCACTTTTGTTCGTTTGGACGTTTGTATTAAAGAATAAATGGAATAGGACCTACACCTTTCAACCCATTCCGAACTGAAAGAAGTTTTACATGACAGTTTTAATATTTTGTTAAACTTTTGCAGAGGTGGGAGTGTGAAAGAAACTTGTATAGTCCTAACGAAATAAGACATTGAAGTTAGCTCATATAGTTGCTGTCTAGATTTGCAATTGACTTTAATGTAAGTGAGCATTAAAGGCTATAAGACCTCCAAGGTATGGAATTAATTGATATATATAATATTTTATCTTTCTTTAACCGTCATTTCATGAGAGATGTTGTTTCTGAATCTATTACGTCCATCGCGATATATTTTTTTTGAAAGGATAAATCTAGAATCCACTTATTCATCTCCACCTTTACATAATGTATGAAGGGTACTCCTTCTTCACATCTTATGAGTCTGGAGCGTTATTGGTCAGCCAGATTTCTTTGTCTATTAACGCTTCTTGAAAGTATTTTTCTGATAGCATTTGTAATCCAAAGCAAAGTGCTAAATACGTTAAATAATGAAAAACATTTCGAGTGGTACGGTCCAACCACCGACGTCATCCTTGTTTTAGCAAATGAGACACAAATAGTTTGCCATAGATAATGTTTTCCAGTAGATCTCTTGGCTCAAAATATTTCCAAGCATTCCGTATTAAATATCTGTTTACTAATCTAGGCTGACTGGAGCCTGCATATAAACCGCCGCTGCCACCAGACCAATTAACTTAAAAAACGATGCCTGCACATCACATTGTCATTATCCAATAACCAACAATGATATTTGAAATATTTTCCTCCAACACTCAACTCTGATGCAAAAGTACCTTCTTGACATGGATTTCCGCATCTCGTCCTTCCGTTGTATGGCGACAGTTACGTATGCCATTCCAGCTAGTAGAATGTCATTCACTTTTCAGTGACATGACAATATTCTGAATGCAGTACGATATAATGTGGAGGCCATTGAGTTGGCGTCTACCGGATGCCAGAATGTTCATCTGAGCCTCAGTGACCTGAATTGCATGACTATATTTGGGTTGAACGCTTGAAGAAGGAAACGAACTATGACCATGCAGATAACGAAGGAGAATGCACATTCATAAGGACGACTGTAAATTGGAATGGATGCATTCAGCCTAAGGGAATGATTCAATTTCATCGCAAGATAAAGCTTAAAGTCGTCATCATATATGGTGACTATCGGTCAAACTCATTCGTCAATTTTGACAAAACACAACTTGACTTTGTATGTCCTGTGGCTTCCGCGACGAAATCGCTCGCTATTAGATGTTATACGAGTGTAATTTGTAAAATGTCTGTCGTGTCATTTTTCACTCCCTGGATGTCCTTGTACAGCATGTGCTGTTGAATTTGTCATCTGGAATAATTGGCCGTCATGATGAAGCAATTAAAGTGACTAAGAACAGTCACTCGACTATGGCAGTTGAGTATCTTGTGCTTGTGGGGATAAACGTAATTGAATTTGCTAGACGGAAATTAACTCCTATAGAATAATTCCTGTTTTATATTATCCTTGTTTGGTTCATTGACCGAATAACTTGCTTGCTGACGAAAGTTCCTTGAACGATGGTATTGTTAGTAATTTTCTAAATGAATGCTATTACAATTGTAAATCACTGGTGGTTGCATGAATTATGCCTTTGTAAGGACACTGGGGAAAGCGAATCAGTGTGCAAATCATGAATGTATGACTGAAATTAAATAAATCTCTTTGACTGTCATTGACTTTGTGTCTTCTTATTACCGCTTTTTGAGTTCATTGAACATAGGAAAACCCTCGAATCGTATATATAAGGGAATGTCCTTTTTTTTGCAGGAAACAGATCTGGTCATTGCTATTAATTACGACAAAACGATGGAAATAGGCATCATGACTATGTTCTTGTGTTCGAAACAGTTGAACCTAAAAAGTTAACAATGAAAAAATGATGTGAAGTTATATTCTTGGCACAAAGAATAACCCTCCTGTTTAGCTCCGATTTCGAAACGCAAACTTGAGGATCTCACAATTTAATACTATTAAATGTTTGTCAGACTATCTGCAAAAGTGGTGCAGTGAACATAAATGTGGAAGTTATTACATTTATGACTTGACCTAAGGACCAGCGTATAGTACTCCAACGTGATAACAGTGAACACTTGATTTTTGGGAATCTTGAAAAAATCTAGGCCAAATCGCCGCTTTTTATGGTAAGGTGAGAAGTATTCCCTAAATGCTGTCATCGATGCTTTTGAAGTGCGAGGCATACTATTTGTACCAAAAAGTCTCTTAAATACAATTCATCAAGTCCTTAAAAAAAAGTCCATCAACATGTTCATATCCCGGTCTGAATTTACGTCAAGGTGACCTCATTTTCTTAAAAAAAAAACATTGAACCAACAATCCATGATGATGAAATTGCAGAGCAAATTATGTTGTTATATAAATGCAAAGGAAATTGATGCAATTCTCGGGTATTGATGTCAGTTCAGTATCGTATGTTGCCTTTGTTAAATAATCCGTTTAATTTAAAGTAGGTTTCATCACTGAAATTGTGTCCGCTGAAATGTTCTTCATAAGCGCTTCAAATATTACACAATATATGGATGGCTAGTAAGGTCGTGGTACGTATGAAGCTAGTGGCTCATGTAATAATTGATAAACGGTCCGCTTAGGGCAAAATGGGGATACATGGAAGCGAATTCGCAATTTCGGCCTCGACAGCAAACTCAGGCTCTAACTGTTCCAAAGCATGATTGCGACTGATAAGGGTTATGCCAAAAAATATATACCACGCCTGTCGAATGAGGACACTGCCACTTCGGTACAACCACAACAGCTAACCCCAACAGAGGGCATTTCAAAAAATTTAGTTGAATCATAGCATACAAACCTTGACATTTTTTTTACATTGGCAGATCATATATTGAGAACCCCAATAAAGCAGTCCTCAGTGAGTGCATTTTTTCTTCCTCATTGCGGGAGTGTTTAATATAAGTCTAAGCCTAAGTCCGTCTGATTATGCTCTCAAAAAAATGGACCATGGTATATCTCTTAATCCTTTTCTTGGTTCACCTCATCGTATTTCCTGAATGGCAGTAATGTCGTGTTGTAGAAACTTAATTTTTTTCGCATACTATAGTAAAGCCACTATTTTCAAAAAGATTGAATTTGAACAATTGAATCTCCACTAAAAAGCACGGCACTTCGACCATTTACAACAAGGATATTCATCCACCAAACTCAATGAAATCCTTACAAGAAGATAGGCTCTTATGTATTCCCTGGCGTGAATTGAAATGGAAAATTCTACTTTCCCGACAATATTGTTGAAAGAGGTAAATACTCCTCTATTTTCCTTTTTTACCCTGAAGAAATTTATTTAAAGTAGCAGCAAAACTCCTGAGGGAGAAAAACAAAAAAAAATTGAAAACCGGAAAACGAAATCCTAGAACTGGGTCAAGTGTGGCGTCACACTTATATATTTATTCATGTGTCAAACTATTTTGTTATTCAAACGAATCCCGTTGGCAAACGAATTGTCAACAATGGGAGGAAAATTATTTGTTTTCCTTTTTTTTGTGTCAGAAGCGCTACTGGTAATGTAAGCATTTAAAATTTGGGATAGTATGTTGGCCGCTGGGTGGGTAAAAAAAAGTCAAAACTGTGATCGAGAAAAATTTATATCAGTCAGCAAACATTGTTTTAGGGAAGAAAGGTCTGTCTCTTAGAGTAATCAAGACAAATTTATTGGTAAAGTATTTTAAATTAATTCTGTTGATGAATTAATTCTAAGAAAATGTTGGAAGTCATAAAATTTAAACGTTTTTAACTTAAGGAACTTATAGAAACATACCAATTTAGAAAATTTTGTATGTAGAGATTTAAATGAGGAGAAATCCATTTCCAGCTAAATTAACCCGGTTGGCAAAAGTAATATCTTTTATTTTTGGAGAATATAGCATATATGGTTCTCTAGAATATTCTAAACTAGGGAGCCTAACACATCACATGTTGAGTCAAGTAGTCTGTCAAGTTTCAGGGACTCCTTTCTCTACCATAGTACTATAATATAGCTTCTTATGAAGCATCGCAACCACGGAGGTCACTTTCAGATGGGCTCCTTAAAGCCCGAGGAATGCCACCTTTAGTTTTAGCAGTGTGAATGTTAGAAAACGAAAATTAGAACCTAATACTGGATGTGATGCAAACTCTCATCAGGTACAGGTACTCCAGGCTTGCAACAGGATCCGGATGACTGAAAAGAGATTAAATGGGCATCATATTTACGAAAAAACAGCTACACTAACTAGTGAACCCCTACGGACCAATGGATCAATGAAAAACAGAAATTAACAAAATTTTATTAACCAGAGCTTTGTATATCGTTATCAAGAAGCTGGAGGCATTTGTTGACAAAAAATACCTTTGATTTCCAAAACGAGTCATATTCAACAACCTTTCAGAAACTTAAAGGAACAAAGCCATTGAGGTTGAAGGTTTTTTTGTATGCATTTTAAGACGCTAAACTAAATCTTTGAGCCAGGTTTGTAGCGCCGATATTATTTTTTTTAATAATAAAGTAGGCCTAACAATCCTGTCTGTCAACGTGATCGCAAAGGCCAAAGTTCTCTTACTGACTAATAGATAAAATATTTCATTTAAGCTACATTTATATATAAAAACATATGAGAAGGCTACAATATCTACACTGTGCGGATCGTTGAATACTCTATCCCATCCTATCTGTAAAACTTAAATCCCCAAAAAGTGGACATGGCCAAAAACACGATGTGGATAAAATAAAGAAAATGACATGGTGACAACAAACTCTTCAGACTGCTTATAAAAAACTTTTACGGTTCTACAAAAGACAAGGTTTTCTCCTGCATATGTTATGGGGTAGTGTATAAAAATGTTTTTTATATAAAAACGCCCCCAAAAAGTGGATGTGGGTTAAAATGGTATTTGGACGAAATATTCATATTTATATTACATACTAATGATTCTGCATCAAAAGTTTTTTTTGAAAATTTGACCGAAAAACGTTTTTTATTGAAAACGCCCCAAAAAAGTGGGCGTAGCAAAAAACTTTATATGAACGAAATAAATAAAAAGTTAATTTTCAAGGTATCTCCTGGGCAACTTTTAAAAAAAGTCAAACCTAGTACAACCTGATGCAACGAAAAACCGGGTCATTACAACCATAATTTGATCTGTGACATTATGCAATCTCTAGAATTATAACTGTAATTACTATTATTTAATAATATAATATGATAAATAATATCTCTAATGAACATTATCGCAAAATATATACGTCGATTTACCAAACTCTGCATTCCGAATAGACATCTAGTTTCGTAAGATGGAATATCATTACCCCAGTGTTGATATAACTTAAGCCTCCGACGTTGGTTGCTTCGTTGGCTTAACTCCTGCCAGATCAAAATACATAATTCTTTTCATTTATAAACAAAATTATTTCTCTAGGTTACTAGGTTACGACATATAGATTAAATTTCTCCTAAGCATTTTTCTATTTAACATCTACGATCTATTTACAGTAGTTAAGTAGCCATAAACTGTTCACAATCACTTGTTATGCTTGGCTTAGCTAAACCCCACTTTTTAAATTGACATGAAAATTACTTTATTCGAAAGATAATCTTCTGGAATTATAATTTAAATAAGATTTCTGGCATATGACCGCATCGGCTGGCTCGGACCTAGTATAATCTGGAGGTCCAACAGTCTTGTTAAAACCACAGCTCCTGCACATCATGGTTGTTCAATTGATGAACGAAAAAGTCAGTAGTCATGGCTCTATAGCAGTCACCATTGACTGTAACGTTCTGGCCAGCATTGTTTCTGAGGAAGCAATGACTTCTTCTGTACGAAGTGTACGACGTCTCTGTGGATGCTTATTATCATTTAGAGTAAACGTGGTGCAAAACGTATTTCGAACATATCCATGATTTTCAAAATAAATTTTCACAATTTGGAAGCGTTATTCAGACGTCAGTCTATTCATGTTGAAATGCAAAAATAAACTAAAAATAAAATGGTCTATATTGCCAATGATTCTGCATCAACATTTTATTCAAAAATTTTAAAATTTTAACGGAAAAAGATTTTTACTGATAACGGCCCAAGAAGTGGGCGTTTCAAAAAAAACTTTATGTAGACGAAATATAGATATTAAGATTGTCTAAATATGTTGTTCCTTACGGTTTGGCCAAAAAGTACGTTTTCTTAAAAAAGGGCATGGCAGTGGGCGGATTTTTAAAATTTGAACACTTCTTTGCACGTGTACCAAATTTCATCATTCTAGCTCAAAATTTAAGACCCAAAAACTGGTGACGGACGGACGGAGAGACATGGCTTAATCGACTCAGCTAACGATTCTGAGTCGATCCATATAGTTTGAGGTATATCTAGCTATGGTATAGGGTATAATAATTAACTTGACAGCTGAAAAAATTACCGCCACTTAAAATAGTGTTGCCAACTTAAAGTTCTATACCTCTAAAAAAACATCCTTTAGTTTGAAAAAATGTGTGGTGCCGTGAAATATAGCCGAACATTGCTTGTGAAAAAAGGCCGTATTTAGAGCGAAGGGAAAGGAATTTGCAGACTTGTGGAGCTTATTTCCTTTGCATACATTAAACCTCACACGCAACCCAAATCAAATAGTAAGGCGAAGCAAGGGGGTTGCAATACGTTTCAGCATGTACCGGTGTTAGTTCCAGTCCAGATCGACTATAGACCAACATTACGCACAATTTTTAGATTTGAGTTTGGAAGTAGCTCACCTGAACTTTTTCAAACATGTATCGATTTCAGTATGTGAATGCGCTATCATGTGGTTTCATGAATAGTTTTGATAGATAGTGCGAGGTGCAGGTTTAATCACAGAAAGGACTTTTAGAAATCGATCCTAGTAATTGATACGCATTTAGATAATATTCATACTTGACCGCTTACAACGTGTCTCTGTGGAGACATTCACGGCGATCGATAAAAATACGGAACGCGTTGGTTCTGCAGTTATTAAGGACAAGGATAAGTTATCAACAAATAAAGCATTATCAATCCACAACTTTGGATCAAATATCAAGGTTTATGTCAATTTTTGTGAGGAATGTATCTACCACTGGGTAATTTGAAACCGATACTACTTTGGAAGCAAATGGAATTAAAAGCCCCAACTCCAAAGTCCAACCCTAGCAGTCCTACTTTATCAAGTAGACAGGAAAGCGTAGGAAACATAAAGCACTATAGAAATTTTCCGTCGAATATTTGATCCTGAATGCACGAAAGGTAAGTAGAAGTAGGGAAATATACAATATTTAAGGCAAATCACTTACTGTCCATAGCTGATCTTTTCGTTCGTTTTGACCAGCTTTAAAGTTAATTCAAAGCTCTACCAATAACCGTCCTTTTGAGCTTACATTTCGTGGAACCAGAATCCTGAATATGGTTAATTGCCTCATCGAGTACTTCAAGGAAACATATAATCAAACAGTATATGGGAGCAATGAAACGTCTTAAACGTCTTATTTTCATTTCTGACATAAACTTAAGAGTGATTTTTAAGAAAACAATTCGTGTGTCCTTTTGAGAATTAAATTGTTCAGGAAATGAAGTTTACTTACCATTTGACCCTTTGCGCATTCAAAGTTTGACCAAAACGGCTTTATGAAGGAACAATCGTCGATTATGCAGTTAAAAAATCTAATTGCGATTTTCCCAATAGCTTGAAAGAAGCTGAAAACTTATATATTAAACCATTTGGACAAAGCAGAATACTGAAATCAGTGGCATATGAGGGCAGAATGTGAATGACAATGTTAACCTTTACCACGAATTCGAAATCAACTATTCAATAAAAATACCAAGCAGGGACGAACGGTCCTCAAATAATGTGGTATCCCGCTTGGAAACAGCAATCTACACGGACGGACCAAAAAAGGAAATAAAAGTAGTCTTTAGACTTTATCCTAAACAATTCGGTCAAGACATATCATTAAGATAAGCAGTCTCATGCAGGCTATTTCAAGCAGAGATCCTAACCAAATTTGAAGCCGCCGAATAAGAAGATCTATCTAAATTAGAGGGTTCATATAAAGGGAGAAATGACAAGTAGGCAGCAACAAAAATACGTGCCTAGGGCGTCGATAGGTCATTGATTTCGATTATGGTAAGTGTGATAACAGATCACAACCTATTAAGTAAGCACTCTAGTTATATGTCGAGTTGCATATATTGTTCAAGCAGGAAATGAATCGCGAACACGGCATCGAAGAGGATATCTCATACCTGTTATGTCACTATCCTGATATATCCGAAGAAAAATTCTTACTACGACAATATATATGATTTGACTTTTATTCTTATAGCCCAGATCATCCGCTTCTGCAAAATATCGGACTGGAGCGACTATCTCGTTAAGACACAAGGAACAGCACACCATTACATCACAAGTATCAAGAGATATATTGTATTGACACCGAAGGAGCGCATACTTTTTAAGGAAGAGTCGCACCAAAATGATGTCATAAGCAGGTCATGGATGAGATTAAGACCCGAGCCTTCCCAAATTTGAATTCTCCAGTGACCGCCGATATACAAAGTTTTTATTTTTAAAACACAGTGATAGCGAAAGATCCGCTTTAAATACAACATGTTTTACTTGAATACCCGTAATGAATGACCCTGTACAAAACAAACATACAGAATACACCTTTTCACCAACAACCCCCTCTACGGCGTTAGCGAACTCAAAATGCAATTAACACGAGCACAAAATGTCCACAAGAGAATTACACACTTAAAACGTAAACCTCAAACGTAACTATGCGCTGACAAAGGAATGCAATCTACGACTGCAATTAGAGCCTCCTCTAAGCACATTTAACATGAAATCATTTCCATGCCTTTGGCCAGAAAGGAATTAAATGTTCACCCACTGTGCATTTTCAAATAATTAAACATTTTTTTATAGTCCTTGCTCCACAGTGCGGAGTCCACCTACCGCAAGCACTGCTGAGAGATTATTTGTTATCGCCATCCCGGTAATATGAAGCCGCACAGGAAACTTTTTGCACATCCTGTAGCGTTGTATAAAAGTGTTGAATTTTTACCTTTCTCTTACAAAGAGAAAGATATTGTTTTCGTGAAAATTTTCGACTTCGAGATTTTGATTGATTCTAATATTACGATGATAGCGGAGCCTAAAAAAGTGGTTTTTGGAATTCCGTCCGTCGGTCCGTCTGTCCGTAATGGTCTCCCCAGCCTACACGGCTTGACCAATTTTTTTCAAACTTCGTATCCCATTGGTCATAATTCTAGGCCATTTTTTTGTTTGCTTTTAGCCATGTTAATAACGGTACCTGCCATATAAAAATTTCACATAACCTCAATTTTTAAAATTCAATATATACACTACTATTACAGCTTGAAGCAATTCCACATAATAAGTTTTAGCCCAACTATCACTAAACGGAATTTTCAGTTTTGGCCAATAACGGAAAATCATTATTATTCACATTGACATCGATTCCTTCAAATTTCGGAGTAAACATTCGTATAAATACATTTCGACATTATTTATATCATTTTAGCATCAATAATAAAAATGCTTATGACTTGATCTAACGCCCAACTTGCTGTGAAAGAGAAAGTTGCGTACGACCCAGTCGTGCACCCACCACTCGTTTTTCTTGGTTTGAGTATTTATGGGATTTTTTTTTAAATTTTTAGGAAGGTCTAGGACATTTTTAAGTAATGTTAATTTCAATGTCTATATAGAGAGACACACACTAATAATATTATGCATTTATATAAGAGTTCCGTGTCTGGAATACAAAACATATATAAGGACATCTATAAACTATTAAATTGGCTTGGGAAAGGTTAGGTAAACAGGTAGGTGACAAATAAGTTTTTCTACCCGGGGATACTTAGATGTTGGTGATCATGTTGTGATTCGCTTCAGTAGAGATTAGCTGATGTACTTTCTTTTTCTTTTGTATCTTCCTCTTTTATATCGTCCAAAAATTTCGAGCCACCTCGTTTGTTCTCACCCGGAGTTTATACTGAGGAGTACAAAAATTAGAATTTCTATAATGCAACTTTTAAGTGGAGGTGGCTGGTAGGTTTTGAAAGTTGGAATGAAATGAAATTTCATACCCAGGTGGTAATATACTGAAAAGTGACAGATATACGAAAATTTCAGAATGCTTGTACCCAAAATAAAATTTACTTTCATAGCAGTTATCGTCCTACTCATTGGCAAAAAAACGTTTGGAATTTAGGTTGCGTGTGCATATCAAAGTACATATAACTAATAGAAACTGTAATTTTCATACTAATCAGTATAAACCCTGGGTCAGGTACTTGTATGGCGAAGCTATTAGGATTTCAAAAACGAATAATTAGACAGTGACAGAGAGAGTGAAGTGTATTCTCGTAGCATGTCGTCATCACCGTAGACTTTATAGATGTTATCTCACTTGATTGAATAACATCAAATTTGTACATGCAAATTTGTATAATATGACAGATTTAAGGAAGAAATAATATCCTTCCACATTTTAAGCAGAATTGACAGAAAATACAGCCTACACAATACGACATTGCTGTAAGTAGCTGAAATCGAATCGGAAATTGCTGGTGTAACTTCCCGAGATGAAGGAAGGAACAGCAAAGTGGATGCTGAGCTTAATGCCAAGGAACAAATTCTTCGAACATGGTGGTACATATATTAATTTTGACCCTATAATGCCAATTCCAAAAATCAGTCTTAGTATTAATCTATGAATCTTGTATATCAAATTTAAAGTAATTTCGTTCAGGTGTTTACCCTCCATTTGCATGCATTGACCGACAGAAAAAGATCAACTGATCAAGAGCGTGATACTTTATTGCCAGATTTTTGGAATGGATACATGGATATATTATTAATTAATTTTGTAATTTATAAAATCTGTATACATATAAACAAAATGAGCCTTAAAATGTTTGTCGCCTATTTTCGACATAACGCATTTACAGATTTCAACCAAATTTTCACAAATTGTTGGTAATGGTCTATATATGGTTTTTGTGAAGATTCGTTGAAATCGGAAAACGTATGTGTATTTTGTGCGTACGTGAAAAAACACATGAATTTCAGTACATTTTGGGTTTTTTTCCACAAATCTATATCTATAAAACTAAGTTGATATTTTGTGCATTTACGTAAAACTCAAGTAATTTTCAACAACTTCACTCGGTTTTTCTTTTAAAGTATTCAGAAAAACAATGAAAAGGACATTGGTCCTATTTTTTCAAAATCCACCATCTGCCACGCCTACTTTTATGAAAAACATTGCTGTTGGTTAAACCACAAGGATTTTTGAAAAAGTGTTTAATCAAGATATTTAGAACTTTTAAATGAAATAAAACAAACCTGATTTTTTTTAAATTGACATGAAATTTACTTTATTCGAATGGTACTTTCCTGGCATTATATTTCAAATATGATTTCTGGCATATGACCGCCGGACCAATTATTCCCCCAACCCATAAAGCACAACATAGACTTGAGGACGATTATCATCACTCCAAATACGTTAGTTTTGCTTATTGAAGTATCCATTCAACAAAAATTTTCATCACTAAACAAAATTCGCTTATGAAAATTGGGATCAACGGCAATCTTTTGGGCCCATTCACCAAAATGCTAGGTGATCCTGTGGCGTCAATTCTTGAACGAGTAGGATTTTGTAAGCACACAAACCAACATTTTTTCTCAAAATCTACAATAATGTGGATTGACACATATCCAATTCACGATGGCGGATAGACTGATTCGGGTCTTCCTCTACGCTATGCTCTATAGCAGCAATGACTTCTTCTGTGCGCACTGTACGACGTGTCTTTGGATGCGAATTATCTTTTGGAGTAAACGTGGTGCGAAAACGTTCCATACTTAATCGAATTAATTGCTCTGATGGACGATTACGTTGACCATAAAATGGACGTAGTGCGCGATACGTATTTCGAACAGAAACATGATTTTAAAAACAACATACTGTTCAGAAGGTTTATCAAATTCTTGTATGGTTGTACAAAAAAAAACAACGTATTTCTATTGCATATGCCTTGGGGTAGGGAATACAAATGGTTTTTGTAAGAAAACGCCCCTAAATAGTAGGTGTGGGTTAAAATGGTCTATTGAGAAAATGTTCATATTAATACTACCAATAATTGTGCATCAAAATTTAAAGAATTGTAAAGAATTTTAAAAAAGTGTCCGAGCAGCATATTTAGAGAATCGAATTATCTATATAAAGTTTTTTGCAACGCCCACTTTTTGGAGGCGTTTTCAATAAAAAACTGTTTTCGGTTAACTTTTATATTTTTCGAAAAAAAAATTTTGATGCAGAATTAACTGACTTTTTCTTAAAAGGGGGCATGGCAGTGGACGGATTTCAAAAATTTTTACACTTGTTCTGAAGGCACGGACGAGGATCCTATATACCAAATTTCATTATTCTAGCTCAAAATTTAAGGCCTAAAAATCGGTGACGTACAGACGGACGGACGGGCAGACAGACATGGCTTAATCGACTCAGCTAGCGATTCTGATTCGATCCATATACTTTGAGGTATGTAGCTAAATTATTTCTCTATGTTACAAACTAATATACCCCTATGGGATAGGGTATAAAAACAATCGTCGAAGGCTAAAGTGCTGAAACAATTCAAAATTATCATCTGGGATAAATGCACTATGGCACACAAACCTTCTCCTGAGGCATTGTACAGAACACTCAATGATATAAAAAAAACCCTTTCAAGTAATTTCAGACAAAAACTTTCCGTCATTCCCCGTCTAGCTTAAAATAGATATGCACGTCAAAATGCTACAAGATCCATTCACTTACACATTCTCGAAACAATTGTTAGATATCGGTACAGAGAAGTTGCTGTCCATGAAAATACTGGCTACATAAAACTGCCCAACTGCCACCGCGTCTGTCCTATGGCACGCGATTGATCATTCAAAAATTAATGAAAAACATTATCGAATCCACCATTTTGAATGGCAAATTCCGAGTCGATAATGTTCTGCTGCCAATGATTCTCACAGAAGTGCCATTTGAATTTAGACGCTTCAAATTTACTACAATATTGACAAATTGACAAGGACAAACGATGTCCGTTTGCGGCTTAGATTTGGGCACACCATGTTTTTCACAAGGACAATTATAGGTGGCATGTTCTCGTGGCTGCAAACCATCGCATCGGGCTTATTTGTATTGGCTCAAGAAGGACTGACAAAAAATATCGTACATTCAATTGGGGAGACCTCCTGTTTTATGTCTAATCCGAACGGCTAAGTTGAGATAAGCTTTTCTTTATAATTGATACTACTCGAATGATTTGTCAGATCATCACGTGAGGAGAGTTATTAAAAAATCATTTAGATCTGCTAGGAAGTTCATCACCATCGCGCCACTGAGCCCATCTTCTTCAACTGCTTCCGGCCTTTTAATATTAAGGTCATTCAACTCCACACTCTTGACGCCTTGACCCTTCTCCGTACGGAATAAACATTATTCAGCAAACAATTTCAATTTCCATTAACCATTTATCTCCGCTCTATGCATAGTTTCGAGCTTAAGCTCACCACTTGTCATTGGATCTCTACTTCCTGCAGTTGAATAGAACAAGTGGATAATTAAAAGCTTTTAAGCACCCAAAAACCGCAAAGGTCTATACAATTCAATTTCTTACAGCAACATTTCACATTTGAACTATGGTAAGTTGGGCGCCATTCTAACCAACATTGACCACCATCAAACAAATGTTTTTCCGGGGCACCCACTTCCGGCAGAAGTAAATGGATATTCGCAGCGAACCATCAGGAAGTATTTCTTTTCCATATGTAGCCAATTATATGAAATGAATACCGTTTATGTGCGTGTGTCTGTAGTATCAGTATAGTAAATTGACATAAGGAATGACGTTTTGTGATGTTGATTTTCATTTTGAGAAAATCCATGTAGACGAAGTAAATATTTGCCATCACACCAAAGGAGATGAGCAAATAGTTTACAATTCCCTTGTCCCATAGGGGACCCTACTTGAGGCAACTTCACCCGATGTTCAAACGTTTGCACAATAAAAACGGAAACCATTGGTTATAAGCGGTCGGAGGTGGAAGGGAACTATCAATGGCCCTCTTCACTGGGACGGATTTATATGCTTGTGGGACTTTGATTAAGTGGTTTAAAGCTTGATTAGTGAGCTAGATTGTTAAACGTGTAGGTTCCATATATCATTAGGGAAGGATGTATCGAAATTAATGAACGTGTGGATGAGTGTTTTCATTTTGCATTAAATCCTTATGGTGAGTGAGATGGAGATTGAATTATTTCCTAACCACTATATTTATTGTAGAGTCTTCCTGAATGCGTGGTTATTTCGTGACACCCTTACTTAATTTAAGAAATGTTTTGGAAATATTTAAGTTGAAGACTTCTAGAAGACTATCGACTTTGTGTATCGGCATTTCGTAGCGCGAAAGATTAACATGTGAATTACAAATCATGTACTGTTTCATGCATATAGAAACAGTGAGAAGTAATCAAACATTTTACATAAATCAGTAATCACAGCAGTGTTCATAAATATCATGTGATGTTTAAAAAAGAGCAGGATTTATTCGGCTACCGGAATGATACTTTTGACCATATTATTACACGAAGAAACTCTTACTTTGACCATCTCATAGAAACAAAATTCAATGCCATTCGTAAAAGATAAAAAAAAAAACATGCGAAAATGCTATCTGCTGCCCTAATCGTTTCATACCAAATCCAATCCCATACTTAAAAAAAAATTCTCAAAAGTTAGGTCTGGTCCAAAATAGTTAGTTAGTTGTTAGTTAATTTTAAAAAAATGGGCCTATACACACGAGATTAGTTCAACTGGCATAGAACCGATTTTGTAGGCCAGGGGACTGGAGATCGCGATTAGAAATATAATTGAAATTGATAACAAATTGAAAGTTGAAAACCAACCCAAATACATTTTACATAATTTTAAGTCTTAAAGAAAATGTATATCATTCGGCTATAATACGCATTTTGCGAGTTAAACAGTTGCTTATAACTCTCACACAACCCCAAGAGCTTGCGAATTGTCAAAAAGTACTCAAGGCAATTGTCAATTTCGTTAGAAATACTAACACAATGAAAAGGGGTTCATGTATCCAATATGTTCTGCTGACATAATCCATGTCGTTTGCTCTTGGAGTAATGGTATGAAACTGGTTTTATGGCAGTTGAACTCATCTCGTGTGCGGAGGCCGAATACGATGAATACACTATGGAGGTGGTAAACAGAGATAGAGAGAAATTAAATAAAATAGAGTTTCACTTCTACCGCGTGTGAACTTACACTCAGTTTTTTTTTAAGTTTCCTTAACATAATCTATAATCTATCTAATAATTGAAGATCTTGTCGACAAATAATAATAAATGTTGTTTAACTTAAAATAAATAAATAAATATATCCACTGTAGCTCAAATACACCATTCAAACTCTAAAATGTATCACGCTTAATAAAATATCTATTACAAATTTTTGAGCATGTCAAAGGAAAATGTTTTTCATTCACTTATATTTCCATTGGTTTCCCTTTAATCATTTTTGTTTGTGTATATTTATAAACGTCTAAATCTGACGACTTTGAGCGTAGGTAGGTAATAAAGGTTTTTAACTATAAGTATCTAACAAAGGCATGTATTATAATTAGACTTAAGAATGTCATCACGAAATTCATAACAAAAAGAATAAAAGTTCATTGAACCATCTTTGCATTTTTAAGTCAACTAGGTCGTAAGAATACTTAAAAAAAAATTGTTTGGGGATTCAATTTGATGACTATGACAAATTAGAGGATGAAAGAGAATTAGGAAATAAAGAGATTGCGTGGTATGAAACACTTTTTCCGAGAATATACAGTTATTAAGATTAAGGAAGTTATCCATTTTCAATTACCTGCAGGACTAGGTCATATTTAGATACCTGCTCCATGGGTGACCGGTATAAAATTACGTTGATAAAAATGTTTTTAATTTGCTATATTATATTATATTATATTTAATACCGCTAATATTAAGGACACAGCTAAGAAAAACAAATTTGATTCTAAAAACGTCTTTATAATTATTGTTATGAAAATTAATGAAGGCGTTGATTCGTTAAAAAAAAATTCCGTTACTGGACCAAACTAAAAATTCTGTTAAAAGACATATAGGCTAATATCATTTATAAAAGTTCAAGTATGCAGTATTGTTTCACTTACTTACGTTTCTGATTCTATTAATTACAATCTGACATCGTATATTCAATTTGAATTAAATACATTTAACCGTTTAGCCTCCAATTAGCTTCGATGCTGAAATATAATAAAAACTTATATCAGAAAGCTGCAATCCGCAGTGCGATTGGATAAACCATTCCATCCTTATATACAAATCCGCAAAAAGTGGGTGTAGTTTAAATTACTCTACAAACGAAAGAAAACACCGCCGGAAAAGTGGCTAAAAAGTCGTTATGGATGAAATATAGAAAATTACATGTTTTAAATATTTTTTTAGACATTACGGTTTGATCAACAACAATGGTTTTTTTCAAAAAACCATTTGGTGTGTAGTGCTCGCTGACCGTGATGGTCTCAACAACGTTCTTTCAGAAGTGCATACCAATAACTCACGTGATGATCTGAGAAATCATCCGAGTTCTCTGATGATTTGTCAGATCATCAAGTTAATCATCAAGAAAAGCTTTTTCAACTTACCCGTTCGGAGTCGGCGTAAAATAGGAGGTCCCGGCATCATGCAAGAAGTACACACGCACACATTTTTTTACATACCAATGACGCCACCGGCTTAAAATTTGCACCAATTTGTAACTCTTTGTGGATGCATTTTTAGCTTGAAGCTAAGCTTCGTTAGCAAAGCTTGTTAGCAAAGCTTCGTTTGTAAAGATGATTTTTCGGCTAAAGGTAAGATCCAAATCCCTGTCAGTATCAAACGGCGATTTATATGATAATAAACTTTGAGCTACTGGACCAGTTGGTACGGTTGTAGACCCAAATCCCGATGCAAAATCCACCACAAATTCTCGGCTGATCTGACGTTCCTTTGACGTACGATTATTGGGTGATTGCTTACGGTAGTCTTGAATTTGATCACCATATGTTTGAGAGTCAAATTTAAAAGACTGTATAACATTCACTTTCAATTTTATTTTGACAACAAGTTTATGGATAGCTCCACGGTCAAATCATTCAAAGCATTTCTTCCAGCTATTTTCGAAACGTTTTTATTGAGTAAATAAAAAAGCAATAATACCTCCCGCAGTTGTGAATTTTGTGTTCTAATTTAAAGTTTGTTTTTTTGTAAAATCGTAATGAACTTGGTTTTTGTTCTTCATCTTCGTCAGTACCAACAAAATGTAGTATAACTCTTTAATAATACGCTTTTTATTCAAAACGTAACTTAAAATAGTTCAGCACTTTTAGGATATACCAGGGCTCATTTGTAACTTGGGATCGATATTGCCAACCTTAACAATATCAAATAATGTTTTTGACTAACCCTCGTCTTGCGGTGATATAACAATAAAAATCCTATCTGAACTCGGATGATTGGTTTCGGCACAAAACTGAAGTCCCCGATCTCATTCAAAAAGTAAACATGGACTAAGCTAGACCATATCCACCGCGAGTCTCATACGCAGTGAATTTGTATTGTAAAGCAACTATGTATTGTCAAAATTAAATATTCACAAGACATCTTTTATAATATACTAATATACTAATATTTGTTATCGACGGTATTTATACGTTATCCATTAAACAACAATTTCACATTAAAATGAAATTAAATACCGATTCATACAACTGTTTCAATACATCGTAAAATTTACCCATGAACAACCAAAAAACATCCATAAAGTTGATACTTCGGCTCACTTTAAGAGGCATCCTCCCTCTAAAAGTCACATTAAACCGTTATCTTCTTTCAAGAAGTCCTTATCTAGGATTAACTGTCAACCTGAATTAGAAAGATTTACGATGACTTTAATGGAACAAAGTATTCCATCCCCAATTCCATCGAGGAATCCTCACAATTCATTACATGCCATTGAAAGGACATTTTCGACAGCTGATTCTTTATTTTTTTTTGCTTTCCTCTTAATTGTTATCAATGATTGTCGCAGAGCAACTGACCTGGTTTTTACTTTCAATACTCCGTTGATAGTAAAATCGATGTAAGAACTACACCCCAATTTGTGGACAAGACAGACAGAAGGAATGAGAGGTCTGTAATATGTATTGATCCTGATAGAATATTTTTTTTGGCAGTAAGCTGTCTGCTTGATGTATTAAATTTCAATTTAATTGCTGTTGACCATATTATACTATAGATGAATAGAGATAAGGGTAAGCTTCATTCGTTTGCATATGAAGTGTGGAATTATTGGATGTCTGGTAGATATATTTCGTGTTTTGATTTTGTCGGATGACTTTAATGACCTAATTGGGTTTGTATAGCTGAACCGTTTTGCCTTATATTTCTCTTATTTCTTAAGAAATGATGTTTATAAGCCGTTTATATTACTAAACAATAGCAAAATGTGTTTTTCTGGCTGGAGAATGATAGGGCGAAGTTGAGTAGTATGTATATTATGATAACTTAGTATTAAAGTGTTGGTTTTTTATAAAAAGAAACCAATTCATTCTTCAATAAACATATGGTTTGAAAATCGAGGAGACCGAATTTTCTCTCCAAGGAGGCTCAACAAAGGCGCTTCTCGTCTAGGTTATCATCTTTAGTAACATTCTTTGCGTTAACTACCTACCTTCTTAAGTTTGACGAACACATACGAAGTAGGCCACTAAAATGTAGGTACAGCTAGAGTCTAGGATTGGCATAACGAAATGGGCTGTAGACCCATCAATTCAATAAACATATGGTTTGAAAATCGAGGAGACCGAATTTTCTCTCCAAGGAGGCTCAACAAAGGCGCTTCTCGTGTAGGTTATCATCTTTAGTAACATTCTTTGCGTTAACTACCTACCTTCTTAAGTTTGACGAACACATACGAAGTAGGCCACTAAAATGTAGTTACAGCTAGAAGCTAGAGTCTAGGATATGCATAACGAAATGGGCTGTAGACCCATCAATTTCCAGTCAAATGGTTGATCCAATAAAAACAAGACCTCGCCATGCAGAAGTATACACAGACCTTCATTTACATGAAGTACACACGAGGACGAATTAAAAAGACGTGTTGGTTTAGGGTCGGCTTCAACACGGACTGCAGCGCCCCTTAAGTAAATTATGTCACCCTGTCAGAAAATAAACGAACAAATAATTTTCAACTTTCCCTGTTTTTTTTTCAGCCAAATAATCCTTTTATAATAAAGTAAGTGCTTGAATTACTTACTTACTTAAGTGGCGCTACAGTCCGGAATGAACCTGGGCCTCAACCAACATGCCTCTCCAATTAGCCCGGTCCTTGGCTAACTGCCTCCAGTTGCGCACTCCAAGTTGGTTGAGGTCGGTTTCCACTTGTGCGCGCCACTTAAGGCGAGGTCTTCCTCTACTGCGTCCGACGTCTGGCTGGGAATCGAAGACTCTGCGAGCCGGAGTATTGGTGTCCATTCGTTCTACATGTCCTAGCCATCTTAAACGTCCAATGCGGAGTTTTTTGACCAGGGGCATGTCGCTGTACAGCTCGTATAGTTCTTGGTTGAATCTTCGTCTCCATAGCCCGTCAACGCAAACGGGACCGAAGATTTTTCGAAGAATTTTCCTCTCGAATCTACCAAGGATTTCTTCATCCGCTTTTGATACGGTCCATGCTTCAGCGCCGTAGAGCAGGACTGGGATGATCAGGGTCTTATATAGGGTTTCCTTAGTAGTTCGAGTGAGGGCTTTACTACTAAATTGCCTTCTTAGCCCGAAGAAACAGCGGTTGGCAAGAGTAATTCTTCGTTTAATTTCTGACGAGATGTTGTTGTCAGAGCTAATAGCGGAGCCGAGGTAGACAAAGTCCCGTACTACCTCAAAGTTATATCTGTCAATGGTGACGTTCTGTCCAATTCGTCGATGTTGTGTGTCCTTTCGTGTTGACAGCATATACTTAGTCTTACCCTCATTTACTGCTAAACCCATTTTCGCCGCTTCCTTCTCTATACTAGCAAACGTGGCTATGACATCACGTTGAGTCCTACCAATGATGTCAATATCGTCAGCGTATGCTAGTAGTTGCACCGACTTTTGGAAAATTGTGCCTCTGGTGTTGGCTTTGGAGTTTTGCACAATTCTCTCAAGAATCAGATTAAAGAAGTCACATGACAGCGCATCGCCTTGCCTAAATCCTTTTTTGGTATCGAATGTGTCGGTGAGGTCGTTTCCGACCCTGATGGAGCAGCGAGAATTCTCCATCGTCATCCTACACAAACGGACGAGTTTGGGCGGTATACCAAAACTAGACATGGCTCTGTACAGTTCGTCTCTATAAATGCTGTCATATGCGGCTTTGAAATCGATGAATAGGTGGTGGGTATCGATTTGGACTTCTTGAGTTTTTTCCAGGATCTGCCGAAGTGTGAAAATTTGATCGGTTGTGGACTTTCCTGGCCTAAAACCACACTGATAAGGGCCAATCAGGTTGTTGGTAAACGGTTTCAGGCGTTCACATATTACGGCAGATAGGATCTTGTAGGCGATGTTGAGGAGACTTATGCCTCTGTAGTTGGCGCAGTTCAGAGGGTCTCCTTTTTTGTGGATCGGGCAAACGATGCTGAGGCTCCATTCTTCAGGCATATTTTCATCCGACCAGATTTGGCTTATGAGTTGGTGGATGTTACTTACCAAGTCATCTCCGCCGGCCTTATAGAGCTCAGCGGGAAGGCCGTCATTTCCGGCAGCCTTATTAAGCTTGAGTTTAGATATTGCTATCCTCACTTCACTCAGGTCGGGTGGTTGGCAGTTTTCGCTGCCGTTGCCAATATTGAATGGTTCGTTCTGCCTGACAGCGGAATGTTGTTCGTCATCGCCGTTTAACAGTCTGCAGAAGTGGTTCTTCCATATCCTCAGCATCGACTGTGTCTCAACTACAATATTTCCTTGTTCATCTCGACAGGATTCTGTCCGAGCCTTGTATCCTTGGCTTTGACGTTTTACACTTTGGTAAAACTTGCGAACATCGTTCCTGGAGTGGCACCTCTCTATATCCTCGATCGCGCGCTTTTCTTGCTCTTTTTTCTTCTTGCTGAAAAGCCGATGTTCTTCCCTTCTTCTTTGCCTATAGAGCTCAATGGCAGCTCTCGTCTTCACCTGCAGCTTAGCCTTGTAGGCCTCGTTCTTGGCTGCGAGCATCTGTCGGCATTCCTCATCAAACCAGGGGTTTCTTGCTGGTGGGCGCGAGAAACCTAGCACATCAGTTGCGGCTGATCTAATGGCCTGTTGGCATCGTTGCCATTGCTCTTCGACATTCGATGCTGGTGGTATGGTGTTAATCGAGAGGTTAAGGGATACGCGTTGTGCGAAGGTCTTGGCGGTCTCTTGCGATTGCAGTCTTCCGACATTAAATTTTTTCACAGTATTTCTGGATTGTTGTGGCGTGGTGGATATCCGCATTCTTACCTTGGCTGCTACAAGGTAGTGATCCGAGTCGATGTTAGCTCCTCGGAATGTTCGGACATCCAAAATACTGGATGCGTGCCTCTTATCTATCGCAATGTGATCAATTTGGTTGACCGTTCGTTGATCTGGAGACCGCCATGTCCCCTTATGGATATCGAGGTGAGGAAACCGTGTGCTGGCTATAGTGGCATTTCGTTCCGTAGCGAAATCAATTAGCCTAAGTCCGTTACCAGACGTGTTGTCGTGTAGGCTATGTTTTCCGACAATATTTCTAAAGATGTCTTCTCTTCCTACCTTTGCGTTAAAATCTCCCAGCACGATTTTAACATCGTACTTCGGTAGTCGCTCATAGGTTTTGTCGAGGAGCTCGTAGAAGCAATCCTTAGCTATATCATCTTTTTCTTCCGTCGGAGCGTGAGCGCATATAAGGCTTATGTTGGCGAATTTGGCCTTGATGCGGATTGTTACTATGCGTTCGCTAATGTCTTGGAAACATAAGACTTCTTGCCTAAGTCTGGCACTTATAACAAATCCGCATCCGAATAGTCGCTGTTTCTGCTCACTATAACACGGTCCGTAGTATATGTCACAGTTTTTCATCCTCTTTTTGCCCGGCCCATCCCATCGTATTTCCTGGATGGCAGTAATGTCTGCTTTGTAGCAGTTTAGGGCTTCCGCTAGTTGTTCGCCTGCACCTCTCCTGTTTAATGTTCTCACATTCCAGGTGCAGATACGAACGTCGTTGTCCTTTTTTCGTTTAGCAGGGTCGTCAACAATAAAATCCGTCCTTTCCGAGGCTATTGGTTGCTTCGTAACCATGCTTTTTTTCTGTGGGTGGGTAGTTAGCCCAAAGCACAACCCCCAACCTGGAGGGCCAGTTCCAGTTTATTAGATACCCCTAGGATACGGGGCCATCAGTATCCACTATGGGATTGAGCGCTGCCGTTGGCCTTTCGGTTCATCCGCCACCATCTCTGTTCAAGGGGCCTGACTAACCCTTGAAATTCCTAGACAACCTGTTGTCCGAATATGTCAGAGCAGCTCATCTAGGTTCGCCTGGGACAGCAGGCCGGGTATTCTTCCGTGCCATTCTCACCAGGGTGTTTATAGTGTTGCTGTTTTTCGTCGTGTTATCAACACTCGCACTTATCGTTTAGCAAGTCAAATCCGGTTGGATGAGACCAGTACCCGATGGTTACCACTTGGAGGTAAAGATAAGCACATTTGATGTGTAGTCAGAGTTGCAACACTGGGCATTGCCAAGTTAACGCCAATCAGAGTCTACCCTCGTTCTACGTGCTTGAATTGCTAACCAAAATACATCTTACACCCTTACAGTCCTGCCATACTGGAACTGAATTATGGACTGTATGAAGAAATCCTTGGTCGCTTGGATCGCAAAATTGTTCGGGAAAATATCTGTTGCAATTTTCATTGATGGGTTATTAAGACAGAGTTCCAACCATGAAGTTAATGACCTATTTAACTACACATGAAACAAAAAATATATGAGGTACATATTTGTGGTGCACACAGTGGTTTTTTTATACACTGTACGATTTTCACAAGTGGTAATGGGGGTGTAAACAACATAGCTGTAGATATTTCGGGATTTGATTAAGGGACCCGATGTATTGCGGTTGACGAATTAGGGAAGAACCTCGATCTTAAAGGGAGTGCACAAGTCCAAACCGACCTCAACTAACTTGAAGAGTATAATAGAAGAGAGTAAGTTAAGCGCCGGACTTATTTAAAAGATATGTTAGTTGAGGCCTAGATTCGTCACGGCCTAAAAGCCACTTAAGTAAGAAATGACACTCTTTATCTGATCTAAGATGACTTTATTCATTAAGCTCTTACTCGACTTACTAAGGAAGTCACATGTAACACTCCATTCATTCCAGTTCTGGTAAACAGGGCCGAAGCATTGACCGAATCTAAACCAGAAAAATAAATACGTATAGTTGGTTTCGTTTTCGTTGACGGACTCTGGACGCGAAAATTCTGTCAAATTTACAAACTATTCAGTAACATACCTTATCGACAAATGTGTATTATACCTTTTAAAACTCTAGCACATACAGTGTGAATATTTTGGCCCGAAAAGTTTTCCACACCCAATTAGATTGTAGGAAGACCTCGTATGAAGAGATGCGAACGAGTAGAAAATTAACTCAACCAATTAGAAATCCGAAGTGAAGGCATTTAGCTCAGATTCCGGGATAATTGAAGAGGCACTTTGATTGAGTATCATGTTTACTTCAACAGCAAAAATTATATATCTGCCATTACCATTGTAAAGCAGACCTGTTAATATGTTAAAGCTGTATTTGTCTGCTACAGCCCATCAAATAGAGCTTGTAAAATTTTGTGGGATATACAAAAATAACGTGATTCAATTTTTCACTTAAAATATTTCCCTTGACGTAGATTTTCTTCCATTCCTAAACAAGGGACATCGTCCATTTATCTGTGTCAAACTGGACACAGGACCCGACTCACTTCGAATTATATATTAAAATTCCGCAATCGTTCCAAATACCATAGCATTTCCATTCTCGGTTCGCCTATTCAATTTGAAGACTACACGTTCCTTAACGGCAGGATGTGATAAAAAGATGCATCCGTTTGGTCGGATGTTTAAATCAGTCTCATATTGTTTGTACTGGAACATCCTGTTGCAGGACATGTTTCACTAGCTCAAATGCATTCAAGTATCCTCAAATGTAGGTTGCAAGGAATTCCATTTTATATACTCTCCCTATGCCATTTATGTATGTTGTGAGTTATATTCTAATGAAATTATGACAAGATATTGTCATTTACAACACAACTATACATTGCATTACCCACATGAATGTGACGGGAATTTCAATATTGAAGGACCATTCACATTGTTACTTCTTCATTTATGGTAACTTCTATGAATCGCTATTAAAATGCAATCATCGTGAAAAGTTTAAGTCGCCATAATGTCGGCTTTTAGTGCCAATAAACTTTTCCCATAAACCAAGATGGCTGTTGTAGTTGTCGTTTTCCTTATGCCGTCTTATGTGGGCAATGGGGCCCTAACTTCTCATATGTATTCGTAAATGTTAAACTATTTGGCTGCATGCCGAACTAGGTCATAGAGATGTAGCAACTGCATTTTGTGGACTTTGAAATTCTCTCGGAGGATATGCAATCTTGACCAACAAATTAGAATACGATCCCCAGAAGAGTTAGTGTCACTTTGGCGTTGCATCAATGTCAGAGAGCAGTACTTCTTCAGAATTCTCTTGGCTCATTAATTTTTAATCATTTTAAAATGCAACCTAGGGAATGGAAAATTAAATGCAAATTTTAGTGCGAAACACTGTAATCTCCTTATGCTAATTGAAATGGTTTGGAGATTTTACAAACGTTCCTGAAATGTCCTTGGTTGGGAAAGTATCTATTGATATACCCGGGCAGAGTGCAGTGCCTACATTATTTAGAAAACTGAATAAACCATGACCCGCAGAGACCTACATATTTGTTACTGTTACTAACAACAGCGAGGGCAACTACTAAATCATGCTGCGTGTTATCCTTGAACGTTTTGCGATGAACATGCATTTAACATAAAATCAGCAAAGCATAACAATTTTTTTGTTTGTTTGTAATGCGGATATGTTGCAGGCATGTACATTATCCTGTTGTGTAATGAAAAAGTGATACATGGAAGAGGATGACATTTTTGAGAACCCCAACTCCATTAGGCAGTGGGGTGTGTACTTGTTTGTGTAGAACGGATTCGTGGGTAATCCTTTTTCGTGTATCAGAATTGATGAGGATATTAATGAATATAACATTTTTATGTTTCGGGTTTGAGTTTGTGTACCTTTCAGTAATGAGGATGTTCATTAAAAATAATGTGGCAATAAATTAGGTCTTGTTAATTTTGGTGGATAACAAATGATGTTAAGTCTTATAGGAGTAGTGACTTCTGATGATGATGTATGTTGGTACGCTCGACAAAAACATAGAATGTGAGAACATGACAACAAAATCATTCAACATGAAAGTGGGTTTATTATAGGTGGAAGATGGGCATCTTCAGTCAAATAATATGGTGGGTTAAGGCAAGTTGATTTGTCAAAAAATATATATAATTTAATTTATTACTTGATATGACAACTATCCGATAGTACACATCTACAAGGTGGTTCAAATATATGGCATATTATATTGTAGCCTAATTTATCATCTGATGATATTTTTTTATCGTCACTGTTACGCATATCATAAACATAATGCGTACGATCATATTTTAACGCATACTGCATACATCATCGCCAAACCGATCGAACCATCGAACATAAGTTTTTACTGTACTTCTGTTGTCTATATATGTGAATTCAACATAAATTAAGAACACAGTTTTACTTTAGTTATTAAAGCGATTGCTTCAAACGAACCTCTGCGTTTTTTTTTTAAATTTTACTTGTTGTTTCATACAAAGTTTTCCTACAATGACATATTGTATGATGATTGTACCAACATTATTGCAAATGGTGTCAAATGTCATTGCTTTGATTGGTATGTTGTAGAAAGATAGAAAATTAAATTGACAACAAGCTAAGTATTACATGACCAATTTGCGAACTGTTGTTTTAATGAAGCATGAATTTAGTCATCGTCTAGCATCATGTGCGTTTCGTGGAAAACTGGATCTAGTTGTCGCAACAAGTCGCCGTCCCCGTATTGCTCATTCGTTATGACTGATGACTTTTATGAGAGTTCACAAAAATCGACAACAAAGATGCCATCATCAGACGTTTGTTGGATAGGCTTTTCTTGACAATTGATACTACTCGGATAATTTGCTCAAATAGTTTTTGCTCAAAATCATCAAGAGATTCTTGGCCTTCCTCCACAGACGGTGGAGACTCGCGACGGGCAGCATCAGACAGGACGTGATCGGCGCAAACGCAAAAATTTCGATGGTATTGAGCAGACGTTTTCCTATTTCAACCAACGATGGAGCGACGGAGGAGCAAAAGACACCCCTCTAACAAAGTCGCAACATCTCTTTCCCCCAGCGCTGGAGCAACGAAGGAGAAACTGAGGTGTTTAGACGGACGGCCAAGTATAAACACACTCAACAAAGCATAGACACAAACATGGACAACAAAGACATGTGACATCATGCCCAAAGATAGTCCAAGGACAACTGTAAAAGTGTCCAAGGGCAGCTTTAATATTATCCGACAGTTTTCTAAATCTTTTTCGGTTCGACAAAAAATTACGTTTTTCTATGGCATATAACTACTATGGGGTAGGGTATATAAATGGTTTTTGTAAGAAAACGTCCCAAAAAATTGGGCGTGACAAATAACTTTATATGGATAGAAAATAGATATTTAGATTCTCTTAATATCTTGTTCAGATATTTTATCAAAATTCTAGAAAGGATTTTAAAAAGTTCACTTGTTCTGTAGACGCCTTTAAATGCGCAGTAAGACCAATCACGTGTGAACGCGGGTATCTCAAAATTAGTAAGCGCGAACGCACTTTCTTACCAAAGAAGATAGTCCAGCATATCGTAGTCCACCCACAAAAAGTTGCGAATCTTAAGACTCTCCCAGAATGCATATCTGTAGCTGGTATCTTGTATCGCTGTCAAAAGAGAGATACATTTCTTGCATGAAATTGCCCTCTTTTCAACTTCAAGCTACAGATTCACGAAGATACACATTGCGTTAGCGCTTATGGGTTGCCTTGTTTTTAACTTTTCACTCATCTACAGATACCAGCTACAGACACGCATTCTGGTCGGCCCTTTAATGTTGTTGACGCTCAGGTGATTCTTCAAACTCGCATAGACCTATGTGGGCCCATAGCGATAGACTTGTTGTAGAATTAAGTATCTGAAAAAGAATGTTGTGTTAGATGAAAATGTGATACTTATATGCTGGTTTATGTTGTTCCATCCGCTTCAAAAAGGTATTTGCTCCATCCCGATTTACAGCAGAATCCGGAGATACGCTAGCTCCGTTAGGTGCTAGAAGTAGAAGCTACCAAGGAGTTCGTTACGGCTGTTGCTGATCCCGGGGCAGTGACACAGTAGGTGTGGGATCGCCTCCTCGATTGATGCATTCCCTGCACAGTTGGTGTGTGTCAGTTAATTTGATTTTAATTAATGCTTACCCAACAGGTCGTGACCTGTTAACACTCTCACCGCTGCGCTATAGAAATAGAACCTCTATTCAGAGCTATGACCCCGTTTGATTTGCTACCGCTTAATTCCGGCCATACGTCTTTTGTGTGTTCTAACCCTACTATAACATTAGAAAACGCTAGACGATGATAGTTTGGGAAAGACCTACAAAAACGTTGAATTGACACTTTCATAATTTTATTAATAGATCGTTGGATTTTAAGTTTTGCTTGACTCGACTGTTGCAATGTTGCTATAATAATGTCTTCTTATTGTGGTATTTCGTTAGAATATAAAGAAATAGGATTTTATTATGGTACACATTTATTCCGGAAGAACTGTTCTTAGTTTATATATTAGTTCTGTGAGCCAAACGTTGCCAAAGGCTTGACGGTATAACATATATTGTTTTCTTCTAACGATCAATTTTATTTATTATTCTATAAACCTGGTCAATTGTTGAATGCTTATTTCTTAAGCCGAATTGGTGGTCAGAAATTAAGTATCTTTGTTATTACTAACAGTAAGTACTTTAAAAGGATTTTTTGAAAAACATTCGAAATTATAGGAAGAAGTCATGTTGTCCTATACGATTTTTTATCGTTTGGAAGTTTCCTCGGCTTTTGCGACTTTTGCGACTTTCCACGACGAATGCATTAAATCCACTCCATATTGCCAGCATTGACAAAAAATATTCCTTGTTCACATCGACAGTATTCTCTTCGAGCCATACCCAGGGTTGCGCTTCGACATTTCACATGTTGATAAGAACTTGGATAACTTTTTGATTGATAATTTTCTGTAGTTTGGTAGCGCAATGTTCTTGATTTTCTATAAAGCCGGTGCTCTGCCCACTCAGTGTTTACGTCATTCTGTAACTTCATAAAATTGATATTCATGTAATTATTTTAGAAATGATTCTATGCTATATTTTAAGAATTTTACAGCTTCAGATCAAAACAGAAAAAATAAAAAAAATATCATAAACTAAGAATTTTAATAAAAAAAATGTTTTGGTTCTCTAATCCAATAAACGATTATGTATTGAGTTATAGCCTCTGTAATCACTTTTGAATAATGGAAATCTGTAATTTTCTCATTTTTTATTTTGATACTTTATCCTGTGCGTATAAAATGTCCTGCTGGCTAAAATAACACGTGCCACAAAATAAATGCTTCCCACACTGGATGGCTTCCCTTTGAACGAATATGACATATTTTGGATTGAGTGATCAATCAAAAGCATATGTGTTACACAATCAATCCATATTACAGTAAGCGTGTGATTTTTGTTTGAATTCTTAATTGCTTTTGTGTAGGAGTTGTGTATCCTTTGTCAGTATCCTTGGATATACTGACAAAGTTAACTGAACTTTCATAATGAAGCCTCGTGTGAATAAATATGTTGCCATAATAATCCAAAGAGGAAATGTATGCCCATCGATCAATAGAAAATCATTTAATGAATAGCTATACACTGAAGATGTCCTTCAAATCCTTTTTGTAGTAAGCTGAAATATGAAAATAATTATTACAAGATATATATATTTATAGGTATCTTAGAACTAACGCTTTTAAATTTCTTCATTATTGTAGTCACCTTCCCACTTTGGATACCTACCGCTCTTCAAGATGGTCCATAAACACGAAAGATGCCTCAACCAACATATCTCTCCAATTAGCCCGGTCCTTAGCTAACTGCCTCGAGTTGCGCACTCCAAGTTGTTTGAGGTCGTTTTCTACTTCTTGCCGCCACTTAAAGCGAGGTCTTCCTCTACTGCGTCCGAAGTCTGGCTGGGAATCGAAGATTCTGCGAGCCGGAGTATTGGTGTCCATTCGTTCTACATGCCGTAGCCATCTTAAATATCCAATGCGGAGTTTTTTGACTAGGGGCATGTCGCTGTACAGCTCGTAAAGTTCTTGTTTGAATCTTCGTCTCCATAGCCCGTCAACGCAAACGGACCGAAGATTTTTCGAAGAATTTTTCTCTCGAATCAACCAAGGATTTCTTCATGATACGGTCCATGCTGCAGTGCAGTAGAGCAGGACTGGGATGATCAGGGTTCTTGTTTGAATCTTCGTCTCCATAGCCCGTCAACGCAAACGGACCGAAGATTTTTCGAAGAATTTTTCTCTCGAATCAACCAAGGATTTCTTCATGATACGGTCCATGCTGCAGTGCAGTAGAGCAGGACTGGGATGATCAGGGTCTTATATAGGATCTCCTTGAAAAAACAGCTAAGAAATTATTCTTGATGTCGTGTAGGTGTAGGCTGTGTTTCTGACATTACTGCTAAAAATGTCTTCTCTTCCTACCTCTGCGTTAAAATCTCCCAGCACGAATTTAACATCGTGCATCGGTAGTCGCTCAAAGATTTTGTCAAGGAGCTCGTAGAAGCAATCTTTGGCTGTATCATTTTTTTTCTCCGGGGAGTGAGAGGATACAAGGCTTATGTTGGCGAATTTGGCCTGGATGCAAATTATTAATGCGTTCAGATTAGCTGAAAGCCCTGGTAGCTAGTGCTTTTGTTCTTATAATTTATTATGTAATTAACTTATATATCAATAAATTTATAATAATAATAATAATATAATGCGTTTACTTATGTCATGAAAACATAAGACTTCCTGCCTAAAACTGAAAATCCGCATCTGAATAGTCGCTGTTTGTGCTCACTGTAACACAATCCGTCGTATAAATGTTACAGTTTTTCATCATCTTTTTGCCCGGGCCATTCTAAAGTATTTCCGATTTCCGGGATGGTAGCTTAGGGCTTCTGCTATTTGTTCGGCTGTACCTCTATTATTATATGTTCTCACATTCTAGGTGCAGATACGAACGTCGTTGTCATTTTTTCGTTAAATATGGTCTTTAACAATAAAATCAATCCTTTCCGAGGTTGGTTGTTTACGTGAGTGGGAAGTTAACCCAAATCATAATCTCTAACATGGAGGGCCAGCTCCAATTTATTAAATACCTCTAGGACAGTGGTCCATCAGTATCTACTACGAGATTGAGCGCTGCCGTTAACCTTACGGCTCTTTAGCCACCATCTCTGTTCAAGAGCCCAGTCTAACCCCGTAGATAACTTAATTACCTGTTATTCAAATATATCCAAGCAGATCATGTTGGTTGTTCACTTTGCCCATCCTAACTGGGACTATATAAGCTATTTTTGATTCCATCTTGGGGATTCTTCCGCTGGCGTATTAGAAAAGCACTACGTGCCTTAGCGTGATGACACATCAGCCCCCCTGCTGCCATGACTTTACACAGGGATTGATACCCTATCTACGGTCAAAGTACCAGGCCCTGGCGGTCGCAACGAGAAAGCTTAGAGTTGGAGTTGGCATTTCCTACAAATTGACTTCAGATGCTTTGGGTTTTAAGAAACTAAGGACGTCTAGAAATTCTACATACGTTTTCATATCCCTACATACGTGTCATTGAGCATTTTTTTTGGGGTTCATCAATAAAAACATCCTTTTGTTCCCTATACGAATTATTCCACCCACATAACATGACCCAAGTATGAGGTTATTATTGCTGGTTTGAATTTAAAATGGATTTCAATAGCGAAGCTCTAGTAACCAAAGTGGGATATTAAAATCACGTATTCCCCGGGTAATGGCCACAAAAGTAGACTTCAATGCTTGGCACGTTTGCGAATAATGAAAATATTGGCATTATAATTATTATCGTGGAGATGTGTGGTGGTCCTGTTATGTAAATATGGGTGTATTAAATGATTTAATCTACCTGTGTATCGTTTATTAATTAGCCTCCTGATTGTGAGAATTAAGATCTTTATAATTTGCTTAAGAGCGATCCGATAGAGCATTGGAAGCAAATAATGTGGGACAGGGGGGGAAATAATGTGTATTGTTTATATAGACATTTTACTTCCGATTACAGCGCCAATTGGAGATCATCACAGTTAACAGTGGATAATTGCTGAACTGCAACTTTTACATGTGTTTCAAACATTCAAAACCGTCGCGATTGCGTCGAAGTATCTTATCCTTACAGTTTCGTTAATAGCAGCAACAGCGCAAAAACTGTTCAGCTGAATTAAGGTTTTAAAAATTGAGATGCTTATAAATCTCTATTAAATAAATCTTTTTACTCAAAGATATCTAGCTTAAAGAGTTAGTACAACGATGGAATACCAAGTCTATGAATCACTTTAAACTGACACTGGCCTTGTTTAAGCCTTAAACAGCTGACAAAACGAGTGATTTATGGCCACTCCTTTAGTCCTTTGAAAGCGATAATATATTCAGTTACCACATGATTAGCTGCAATGGGAATACGAATTGACTTGAATGGCAAACGCCATACGGTGCATATATGCTATGACAAAATTCATTCCTTGCCACATCTGAATATAAAGTGGGTTACGTGCACCCCAGCTCGATATAAATCTCTATATTCTTACCAGAGATCGGGCTCCTTAAGTATTCAAAGGCCGTTCCTTAATTTTCAACCCTCTCATCGCGAAAGCGACTTTTTGCAACTATAGCCTTATAGATTCTAATTTTTTTTAGCTTGTGATAAGCCGAAGAATATTTGTCAGCAGTTTCCTTTTTTTAAATCTTTACCCTTTTTTCTGGATTATATGTCATTACGGAAATTATTATCCATTACATTTGCATAACAAACGTTCAACTGGGGACGGAAAACTTGCAATGACAGCAGTGTATACAAGGATGTGTAATAAAAAAAATGGCCCATAGCAGCTAAGGAAGTGAGCCTAGCACCATAATATCTCCCAGTGAATATGTAGGTCAATATTGTCGGTCATGGGTAATGTCATTGTCGCGTCGCGATAACATCCATTAAGTGTGCTTAAAGGCGATGTGGGTGGTGTGGAATTGCAACACATCCTGAGGACATCTGGAATAGGAATTTAAGTTCTACGAAGGGATAAGAACACTTTCTTTTTCTATGGAATAAAGTGTCATAGCTTTTAGATTAGGTACATAGTTATGATGTTAGGAATGGAACCATTTAGTAATGTGGTGCAATAGTCGTGATCGATATATGTAATAAGGAGTAGATTGAATGCGGATGGGAATTGACTTCAGATGTAACGCAATTTGTGGTATGTGCTGTATAACGGTAAAAATTGGGGTGGATACTGGAAACTTATAAATTGTTTATTTAGTATCAATTTTTAGCTTACTTGTGGATATAATTTCGAGAAATATATTAAACACACCTAAACATAAATATAGGATACAGGATGTCCATAAATACATTTATGATTCTTTATGGTAAGAAATGGTTTCTTAAAAAAAACCGAATTTAATAAAAAAAAAAAACAACTACTGCAAATTATTCTGACGTTGTTTTTAACTAAACATCAAATGGCAGTTCATATTTGTTTATGTCGAATTCTAACGTCTTAATCGAGATAAGCAATCAATTGCAATTGATAAGATTTTTAGATCATGTTCAGATACCAGGAAGTAGGGGCAGTGAAATCGGATTAAATGCAGCTACTGAAGTGAGAATTAGCAATTATACCCAGAAATCCCTCGCAACTAGCAATTGAATTGGGAGCTTTTCCCTCAGGTATTTAACTTTCTCCATTTACTCATTAGAAGTCATATGGACAAAATATTTAAAAAAAAATATTTTTCTCATTGTTGAGTAGCCGAAACTTCAAACACTTCTCTAAAGGAAAATATACAGCCTATGGCTTTTGATCATAAGATTGGAGAGTCCTGATTTCCTTAGTGGTTTATGCTCACTTATTTATAGTCATTTACAAGAATGCAGACCTAGAGGGAAAACTAGCAGCAAATCATAGTCTGCCGTCGTTTTGCATTCTTGGATCTGTATTTTAAATGAAATCCCTTCCGACTAACTCGTGGGTCTAAAATTTTAAGTATTTGGGTATTAAGAAGGGCAATACCTTTTCAGAACTACAGTCCCTCTACTTTCTCTCACGAAATAGTTACTGGTATTGCTCCAAATGACAGCTACAAAACGTAATATTTTTCAAAATACCCCAATTTTAAAACTATAGTCCATAAAGATTTGAATTTGTTTAACTAAAATGTTTAGATTACTAGCAAATTAAACATCGCAGACATTCCAATCACCTTGGAAATTTACCAGAACCTGCCTCAAATCATGCTGAACTGTATTTCTATATATCGGATGAAGCCCACTTAGATTTAAATGACAATGGTCACTAGCAAAATAATCGAATTTGGAGTGAGTCGAACCCACCAATTCTTCATGAGACTAACTTCATACAGTTCGAGTCACAGTGTGGTATGAAGTTTCCTCAAACTGCATTGCCGGGCTATACTGATACTGATTTGTCAGTGAAGTCATTTTTGACCCTGATGGAGCAGCGAGAATTCTCCATCGTCATCCTACATAAACGGACGAGTTGTAGCGTGACACTGGTTCGCGTTTGTTATTTCTGATTAAGAAACTCATAAAAATTATATTTTTAAATATTTTGAAATTAACGCCCTTCGCACAGACATGGCGCACGTCCTTCCGTGCGCCGCTGTACAGTATTCGAAACGCCATTCAGTATCCAGCGGAAAATTCACGAAATAGATCGAGTACAACCTATAAAAACCAATGTACAATTCGTCATGAGTCTTTTTGGCGGTCAACTTACGTGAAACGTACAAGTGCGTAAGAAATTAGTTAATTTTTATTTCGCATCAGATCCAAGTTTATGGACGTCAAACAAAAAAATCAGTGATTAATCGTCTTTAAATAAAGAAAAATTTTATTTGATCATCTCACATATACTCAATTATAGGTTAGTACAGTGAATTAATTAGTGATTACTATAATTTATTTTGTGAAATTCAACATTTTAGTGGCATAAAACGCAATTTCCCGAACCCAACGGCAAGGTATCTCGCACGTTCGGTGACTAGGTGCATTGAACGCAAGCCCGACATCACTTTTAATACCTCGTGAGTGCCAAAAACGTATACTCAAAAGTTCGTGGCAGAGTGCCTTTGCACCATCAAGACCTCGGGTCGGAAATTGCTGGACAAACACCACCACCCCGTGTGCGGACTTCACGTTGCGAGCGCGCCGTAATCTGTGCAACGTGGCCACCTACACGTGTGACAAACGCTTCTTCATACCCCGTGTGCGGACTTCACGTTGAGATTGCGCAGCTAATCTCCTGAACTTGGCAATATCCACCAGTGAGAAACGCTTCTTTATACGTGAAGACCCTGTCTTGTGAAATCTAGTGCTCATCGTCACGAAACACCTACAAACAACACCATTCCGTGCGCGCACTTCAATTGCGAGCGTGCCGCTAATCTCGGGAATTTGGCAAAATCCTCTTGTGAGAAAAGTTTCGTCTTACGCTCATAAGACTTGTCATCTGCGTCACGAAACCCCTGCAAACACCACCGCAACCCTCCTTGCATCATCCAATCATCAGTACATCATTAATAAACGCATTCGTGTCAAGAAATGCTGACTGCATGCAAGCTGAATGCCCAAAGGAAAGACAAAGTCCACCAAAGACTCCAGACCACAGCACCCGTGATTCGATTTTTGTGAATTTTTGTAAAGTGTCGTGCATGTTTAGTTTAGTATAGTAAGGTTATATTTTGTTTTATTCAATTATATGTTTCACACCCACATTGATTATAACATAAGACATCCAATAACCCAAATCTACTAAGGTAATCAAAATCGCCAAAAAAAAAAAGTTCATACAAAGATCAACATTAAAATTTTTTTTCCAAACAGCTACATACATAAAAACTATCACAATCCAACAATTACATCAACAATCTTCGACGACGATTTGTGCGCACAAAGCGGAGTCTGCAGATAACAATTTCTACATCTATTAAACACCTAGCTGAAACAACAAATTAAAAGAAAAGAAAACTACGTAAGTCATTATAATTACTTTGTATATTCTTTTGGCAATTTTTTGAAAACATAACATAATATAAAGAAACATATAAACATACTCTTAGAATATATATATATTAATTTGAAAACTAAAGAAAAAAAACTAAAATAAGAGATTTACCATAAACATATATACCTACCATACCCATATTGAATCAAAACGTTAACATACACTCCAAACTTATTTACCTACTTAGAATTATTGAAATATTCAAAAGGATTTGTTGTCCGACTTTATACTATACTAAATTAATAACAATCATATTTTGTTGGTTGGCTCTAAACTAAGAAAATTTAACCATTATTGAATTTACGGTAACGATATTATATACTTACCTTACCTAAACATTATTTTTAAATCATCGCATACCTACGTAGAAGATCAATTGAAGATCATGAGTTCCCATTTGAATTTTCATGCTCGTATAAGATGCTACGCTTAACCAGCATAGTATTAAGAGAAAGATATTGTCACTTTTATAAGCTTTATCGTTGTTTCATAATAAATGTTGTTACATTTAATGCTTAATACTACCTCTTTTGATTTTACAATGACTTGGTAATTTAAATTGATTTGGCGATAGAAAGATGTGACCGGTTCTATAATGTGAAAAGTAGTGTGACGTAGGCAATTCAAGGGGCTACCTGTTAAACAGTATACCGGCATAAGGTAGCCAAGGTGATGCAGATGAAAATCAGCACATAGGGCGGGTACAGCCGAAAATGCAGAAGACTGCATGGTCATCAACATCCGACCAACCACTTTCTTTTCTTTAGCTTTATTTTTCTTTTTTTCTCCGCTCTCTCTCTCTTCTCCCCTTTTCATCTTTTTTTTCCATCCTTCAATATTTTATATCTTGGTTGTGCTAGCATTTCGTAAATGTTGGCATACCTTTAATAGTGTCCTAGTGACACAAACCCTTTTTTAGATCAAACGCATGTGAATGTGGCCTTTGCTTCATTCATAAAGATATCGATATGATATCAAGGCACGAAAATTATTTGTAACCAGGACAGTAACAGGAAGAACCTACCCTACGACGAGCATCAGCCCGGCCTTCCGCAAGCGTGCCACCCTCTGCTACAACAAGGACACAATCCCACCCCGTAATCCCCTGGTTAACTACAATTTGGCGCCCAACTTTAGGGGCCTGCAATGGAATCATTGCACCCCAACTTAAGCAACCTTTTATATACAGCAGCTTTTACCACCTTATTAAATGTTGCAACACTAGTTTTATTGTGGAAACTCGTGAATAGCTGCACTGTTTGATCGTAATTTCCCATAGTACTATGCAATGTCTGTTTAATTTATGTCAGATCCTATAATTGAAATAATGTCCTGGGAGTCTATCATTTTAAAACGATTTTATTATTAAAGTTATTGCACTAGGATATTTTCGGATTAAGCGTCGACATATGCAGATATGTGCATAAAGGAAGTTCATCTATGAGACTTTACAAAAACCAGCGGATATAGTAAACATTGTAAACAGCCATAGAAAGATGCCTTTACACATTGAAAACACTTTTGCATAGTATGCACAATCTTTTCTTTAAATTATTTTTATTTTCTACGTCATACCTACTTACTTCACTTTAGTAACCTTTATCATCTTAACATCGCCAGAACAATACATGAACTTAATTCATAAACAAATTATAATCATTCTTCAAGAATACATTTTATATATTATTTTATGTTGTTTGTTTACATTCATTCAAATTGCATTCAAATGTGAGTGAGAAACAAAACAACGGAGCAGTTCCAAAACAGAAGAGAAATATTGCGTTCGATTCGAATAGGCATTGTATGCAAACTCGGCATAGAGACCTAAACTTTGGAACACCGATTAATAACATGTCTTTTGCAGGCAATAACAAGCCTGTGCGTCATTCCCCTCATCAAGATAATATTTTAAGCACAAATAATAGTTTCAGAGGAGCTAACGGCGACCTGGTTATGAATAAGAGTACAAATCAATTACTTAATCAAACTATATTTGAAAGTTCTACTACATCAGTTTTGACACCAACAGCTGTTATAACAACGACTATCATGAGCATGACTAGTTCAGTGACTACAACTACAACCGCTATGTCTTCTCTCCCTGTGATGTCTCTTTTTGCAGACGAGGCATCTTCTCTCGCTGCAAGCAATATAACCAACAGTGATATGAGGCGAACATCTGATAGCGCCAATGTTCGTCAAAACCAACCACAACAACAAAACCCAACTGCTAGTCATTTACATTCTCATATTAAACAGATTGTAGATGCTAGCTTAAAAGATATGCAAAACACATTATTCAAAGATATACCTAATCTCATAAAGCAAAATGTGGAACACAGTATGAAAAATATGTTTATTGCAAATACACAACAGATACACAACAGAGTAGGGTTATAAATACTCAACCGGAACCCATTCGTTCTGATGATTCAAATCCTAACATACAAAATGATAATCTAACAATAAGGTCAGGTAATTTTTCATCTAGTTCTCATTTTGCTAATAATGAAAATGAAAGTTACATTCGCTCAAATAGACATTTTCAATCACAATTTAATAATGATCATTTCATTCCAAATGCAAATGTTCAAAGACACACCAATGATCATCATACGGATAGACCACAAAACCGACGTTTTGAGTTAGATCGGTGGGGCATACGTTTTGATGATAGTACAAAAGGGATGTCGATAGAAGATTTTGTGTTTAGAGTGGAGGTTCTAAAGAATAATTACAATTGTCCATGGGCAGAGATTATTCGAAATTTCTATCACCTATTATCAGGGTCGGCTCAGGAATGGTATTGGACACATCTAAGGTTTAATCCGAGAGGTGATTGGCCAATGCTTCGAGCGGCTCTGTTCAAACAATTTAAGAGCTATGAGAACGATTTTGAGATTCTCAAGCAAATAATGGATCGAAGGCAATCGAATCCTTTGACGATTTCTTTAAGGCTATTATGCACTTAAAAAGTCAGCTTAGGGATCCGATAAGAGAGCAAGATCTCATAAAAATCTTGAGAAATAACATCAATACAAGGCTAATGAATTTCATTTATCCAATGAGAATAGAGTCTTTTGAACATTTTCGAGACGAGTGCAGACGGACTGAGAAGATGATACAGTCACGATACTTTATGCAAAATCGTTTGCCTAATGTGAGGAATGTACATGAAGTAAATTGTTCTGAAGACATTCCATCTGATAATTATTCTGAATCTTACGAAAATATTTCAGCTATATCGCATGGCAATCACTCAAAAAGTTCAAATTTTCCCGTGAAGCCATTAATTGCACATATCGTTTGTTTCAATTGTAAACGGCCGGGACATAATTTTGTTAACTGTCGTGAGCCAATTGATAAACTGTTCTGCTATCGCTGTGGCACAGAAAATCACACAACATTAAATTGTCCAAAATGTAACCCCCAGAAGGGAAACATGACGACGAACGTGATGGAACCTGGGCAGTCGCGTTCGACTCAAACGAACCCAGAGTAAACAAATGTGACGCCTCTACTAACACATTTCGTAGTTCAGATAGCCTCGATTCTGACTCCTTTAAAACAGATCTTAGTGATGCTGGACTACGAAAACACCTACTTCCCAACAAAATTATTGAAATCGCACTAACATCACCAACCCCGCTTTATAAAAAGTCATTTGAAGAACGATTGAGTAACTACAACATAGTTCGAAATCGAATTTTTAAAGTAGACGATATAAATCTCAATGATGTCCCATTGAAGATACTTAAAATAAGAAGAAGATATAGGAAGCGTTGTGCTTACCGAAAATTAATAAGCGAAACCATTCTTGGAGATACTGCCTCGGATATCAGACCTTATACCAACATTTTACTGAATGGTGAGGAGATTCGCGGACTACTGGACAGTGGTGCATCGATATCTTGTCTCGGTAAAGGGTGTGTTGAACTAGTAAGGAAACTTAATATTCCAATTATTTCGTTTAAGTCTGAAGTGAACACAGCTGACGGAAAAGGACAGAAGATAGTAGGTCGTATTAGAGCTTTGATAGAGCACAATAATATCTCAAAGCATATTGATCTCTACCTTGTACCTGATCTGGTTCAACCTCTCTATCTGGGTGTAGACTTCTGGTCAATATTCCAAATCGCTCCCCATATAATTAGCGAAATTTCTTCAGACTTGCCTAAAGATCAATGTAGCCATGAAAGTCTAAAACCGAAACCACCGATGCATGTACTAACATTGGATCAAAAATTTCAGTTGGAAACAGTGATTTCGATTTTCCCTTCCTATGCAAAATTAGGGTTAGGAAAAACTTCACTTGAACAACACATAATAGATACCAATGACTGCGACTCGGTAAAGCAACGTCATTACCCAATGTCGCCAGTCATTCAACAGATAGTTTATGCGGAGCTGGATCGCATGCTCTCTTTGGGTGTTATTGAGGAGAGTCACAGTGCATGGAGTTCTCCCATAGTTCTGATCCGTAAACCGGGAAAAAACAGACTATGCTTGGACTATCGCAAAGTGAACTCTCTCACAAAGAGAGATGCGTACCCGCTACCGCATATAGAGGGTCTGCTTAGCCGACTTGGAGATACGCATTACATTAGTAGTGTGGATCTCAAAGACGCGTTCTGGCAGATCCCTCTAGAGGAGAAGTCGCGGGAGAAAACCGCTTTCACTGTGCCAGGAAGACCCCTCTATCAATTTACCGTCATGCCCTTTGGGTTGTGTAATGCACCTCAAAGAATGTGTCGGTTAATGGATAGAGTGATCCCCAGTGCATTGAGGGAAAACGTTTTTGTCTATCTTGACGACCTCCTTATCATTTCACCCGACTTTGACCACCACATTTCCGTATTGAATCAGGTAGCAGAATGTTTAAAAAAAGCAAATTTGACTATTAACGTTGAAAGATCATTTTTCTGCTTTAAAGAACTTTGCTATCTCGGATATGTTATTGGGCAAGGGCATATTAAGCCGAACCCAGACAAAGTATCAGCCATACAAGACTTTCCAGTACCATCTACACAGAAACAGGTGCGGAGATTTTTGGGTCTTTGTGGATGGTATAGAAGATTTATCAGGAATTTTTCATCAATTGCATCACCCTTAACAGATACCTTGAAAAAGGGCAATTTTTTTTCTATTTCATCTGAGGCAATGGCTTCGTTTCAGGCACTGAAAACTGCCTTACTGTCTGCGCCTCTCCTTAGTAATCCAGATTTTTCAAAACCATTTTGGATTCAATGCGATGCATCATCGAAAGGTATTGGTGGCGTATTGTTCCAATATGATGAAGAAAATAATGAAAAACCTATTGCCTATTACTCTGATAAACTTAACACCTGTCAGCAGAAATATAGTGTAACTGAACAGGAATGTTTGGCAGCAGTAAGAGCAGTTCAGAAATTTAGACCATATGTAGAGGGAACAACCTTTAATATTATAACGGACCACGCCAGTTTAAAATGGCTTATGACACTTAAAGATCTAAGTGGTAGACTAGCTCGTTGGTCATTAAAACTACAAGCTTTTACGTTTAACATAGAACACAGGAAAGGATCACAGAACATAGTGCCAGATGCGTTATCGAGGGCGTATGTGGAACATATTCACATTAAAAATGAATATAAAATGATTGATTTGAAATCACCTGAATTTAAATCCCAGGAATACACTGAGCTTTTAAAAACTATACAGGAAAATAACTCTAACCTGCCTGATCTTAGAATTTATGAAAATTTAGTTTTCAAAAGAGTTTTTGCAAAGGACAAAAGTGTGAATGATATTTGCTACGAGTGGAAGTTGTGGATACCCACCGGATTGACACAATTTATTATCGAAAGTAATCCTAATCCACCAAATTGTTCTCACGGAGGAATTCGCAAAACGCTTGAAAGGATAAAGGAATCATACTATTGGCCAAATATGGCATTGCAAGTTAAACATTTTGTTTTGAAATGCGCTGACTGTAAGGAAAACAAATCTCCAAATTTTACCTTGAGACCACCAATGGGTGCGCACCAATCAATAGATCTCCCATTTCAAAAGATTTATATTGATTTTATGGGCCCATACGTTCGAACCAAAAAGGGTAACTTGTTTATTTTTGTGGTGTTAGATCAGTTAACTAAATTTGTTTTCCTGAAACCCATGCATAAGGCAACCTCAAAACTAGTTATTGAATTCCTGGAAAAGGAAATTTTTCATAAGTTTGGAGTGCCGGAATTCGTGCACAGTGACAATGGCAAGCAATTTGTTTCGCATGAATTTGGTAACTTTTTAGCTAAATATGCTACTACGCATATTAAAAACGCTGTATATTCACCCCAAGCAAATGCTTCGGAGAGGGTAAACCGCTCAATTCTTTCTGCAATCAGAACATACCTAAAAGACGATCAAAAGGATTGGGACATTCACTTGACAGAAATCCAGCAGGCTTTATGCACCTCAATACATCAGTCTACCGGAATGTCACCATATTTTGCCCTGTTTGGCCGACATATGATAATGCATGCAGACGGCTATAAATTGGCAAAGAAATTAGGATTGTTAAATGATGGTGAAGTAGAGCTGCTACCATCTTCTTCCACTTTACAGATTGTTCGAGACAAGGTTAAGTCCAAACTATGGGATGCTTACAAATGAAATCAGAAAACATATAATTTACGATCATCTGACAGAACTTTTAAGCCAGGAGAAGAAGTTTTTCGGCGAAATTTTGTTTTAAGCAATGCTTCGAAAAACTTCAATGCCAAGCTTTGCCAAAAGTTTGTTAAATGTCGGGTTGTTAAGAAAATTGGGAAATCGCTGTACGAAATTGAGAACCTTCAAGGGAAATCCATCGGAGTGTACCATGCAAAGGATTTACGTCAGTAAGTTTTTTTTTGGTTTATTTTCCTAAACTCTTTCAATTTTGTGCTGACAGATATGGTAACACATATCAGGGTTGTGGGTCGGGATTCTACTAAACCATTACAAACAAATCCTAAAGATATAAGAACAGTGTAACGATTTTCATGTCTTTTGAAAACACTATGGTTTTCTAAATGCATGATTTTGTAGCGTGACACTGGTTCGCGTTTGTTATTTCTGATTAAGAAACTCATAAAAATTATATTTTTAAATATTTTGAAATTAACGCCCTTCGCACAGACATGGCGCACGTCCTTCCGTGCGCCGCTGTACAGTATTCGAAACGCCATTCAGTATCCAGCGGAAAATTCACGAAATAGATCGAGTACAACCTATAAAAACCAATGTACAATTCGTCATGAGTCTTTTTGGCGGTCAACTTACGTGAAACGTACAAGTGCGTAAGAAATTAGTTAATTTTTATTTCGCATCAGATCCAAGTTTATGGACGTCAAACAAAAAAATCAGTGATTAATCGTCTTTAAATAAAGAAAAATTTTATTTGATCATCTCACATATACTCAATTATAGGTTAGTACAGTGAATTAATTAGTGATTACTATAATTTATTTTGTGAAATTCAACATTTTAGTGGCATAAAACGCAATTTCCCGAACCCAACGGCAAGGTATCTCGCACGTTCGGTGACTAGGTGCATTGAACGCAAGCCCGACATCACTTTTAATACCTCGTGAGTGCCAAAAACGTATACTCAAAAGTTCGTGGCAGAGTGCCTTTGCACCATCAAGACCTCGGGTCGGAAATTGCTGGACAAACACCACCACCCCGTGTGCGGACTTCACGTTGCGAGCGCGCCGTAATCTGTGCAACGTGGCCACCTACACGTGTGACAAACGCTTCTTCATACCCCGTGTGCGGACTTCACGTTGAGATTGCGCAGCTAATCTCCTGAACTTGGCAATATCCACCAGTGAGAAACGCTTCTTTATACGTGAAGACCCTGTCTTGTGAAATCTAGTGCTCATCGTCACGAAACACCTACAAACAACACCATTCCGTGCGCGCACTTCAATTGCGAGCGTGCCGCTAATCTCGGGAATTTGGCAAAATCCTCTTGTGAGAAAAGTTTCGTCTTACGCTCATAAGACTTGTCATCTGCGTCACGAAACCCCTGCAAACACCACCGCAACCCTCCTTGCATCATCCAATCATCAGTACATCATTAATAAACGCATTCGTGTCAAGAAATGCTGACTGCATGCAAGCTGAATGCCCAAAGGAAAGACAAAGTCCACCAAAGACTCCAGACCACAGCACCCGTGATTCGATTTTTGTGAATTTTTGTAAAGTGTCGTGCATGTTTAGTTTAGTATAGTAAGGTTATATTTTGTTTTATTCAATTATATGTTTCACACCCACATTGATTATAACATAAGACATCCAATAACCCAAATCTACTAAGGTAATCAAAATCGCCAAAAAAAAAAAAGTTCATACAAAGATCAACATTAAAATTTTTTTTCCAAACAGCTACATACATAAAAACTATCACAATCCAACAATTACATCAACAATCTTCGACGACGATTTGTGCGCACAAAGCGGAGTCTGCAGATAACAATTTCTACATCTATTAAACACCTAGCTGAAACAACAAATTAAAAGAAAAGAAAACTACGTAAGTCATTATAATTACTTTGTATATTCTTTTGGCAATTTTTTGAAAACATAACATAATATAAAGAAACATATAAACATACTCTTAGAATATATATATATTAATTTGAAAACTAAAGAAAAAAAACTAAAATAAGAGATTTACCATAAACATATATACCTACCATACCCATATTGAATCAAAACGTTAACATACACTCCAAACTTATTTACCTACTTAGAATTATTGAAATATTCAAAAGGATTTGTTGTCCGACTTTATACTATACTAAATTAATAACAATCATATTTTGTTGGTTGGCTCTAAACTAAGAAAATTTAACCATTATTGAATTTACGGTAACGATATTATATACTTACCTTACCTAAACATTATTTTTAAATCATCGCATACCTACGTAGAAGATCAATTGAAGATCATGAGTTCCCATTTGAATTTTCATGCTCGTATAAGATGCTACGCTTAACCAGCATAGTATTAAGAGAAAGATATTGTCACTTTTATAAGCTTTATCGTTGTTTCATAATAAATGTTGTTACATTTAATGCTTAATACTACCTCTTTTGATTTTACAATGACTTGGTAATTTAAATTGATTTGGCGATAGAAAGATGTGACCGGTTCTATAATGTGAAAAGTAGTGTGACGTAGGCAATTCAAGGGGCTACCTGTTAAACAGTATACCGGCATAAGGTAGCCAAGGTGATGCAGATGAAAATCAGCACATAGGGCGGGTACAGCCGAAAATGCAGAAGACTGCATGGTCATCAACATCCGACCAACCACTTTCTTTTCTTTAGCTTTATTTTTCTTTTTTTCTCCGCTCTCTCTCTCTTCTCCCCTTTTCATCTTTTTTTTCCATCCTTCAATATTTTATATCTTGGTTGTGCTAGCATTTCGTAAATGTTGGCATACCTTTAATAGTGTCCTAGTGACACAAACCCTTTTTTTAGATCAAACGCATGTGAATGTGGCCTTTGCTTCATTCATAAAGATATCGATATGATATCAAGGCACGAAAATTATTTGTAACCAGGACAGTAGCAGGAAGAACCTACCCTACGACGAGCATCAGCCCGGCCTTCCGCAAGCGTGCCACCCTCTGCTACAACAAGGACACAATCCCACCCCGTAATCCCCTGGGTTAACTACAATTTGGCGCCCAACTTTAGGGGCCTGCAATGGAATCATTGCACCCCAACTTAAGCAACCTTTTATATACAGCAGCTTTTACCACCTTATTAAATGTTGCAACACTAGTTTTATTGTGGAAACTCGTGAATAGCTGCACTGTTTGATCGTAATTTCCCATAGTACTATGCAATGTCTGTTTAATTTATGTCAGATCCTATAATTGAAATAATGTCCTGGGAGTCTATCATTTTAAAACGATTTTATTATTAAAGTTATTGCACTAGGATATTTTCGGATTAAGCGTCGACATATGCAGATATGTGCATAAAGGAAGTTCATCTATGAGACTTTACAAAAACCAGCGGATATAGTAAACATTGTAAACAGCCATAGAAAGATGCCTTTACACATTGAAAACACTTTTGCATAGTATGCACAATCTTTTCTTTAAATTATTTTTATTTTCTACGTCATACCTACTTACTTCACTTTAGTAACCTTTATCATCTTAACATCGCCAGAACAATACATGAACTTAATTCATAAACAAATTATAATCATTCTTCAAGAATACATTTTATATATTATTTTATGTTGTTTGTTTACATTCATTCAAATTGCATTCAAATGTGAGTGAGAAACAAAACAACGGAGCAGTTCCAAAACAGAAGAGAAATATTGCGTTCGATTCGAATAGGCATTGTATGCAAACTCGGCATAGAGACCTAAACTTTGGAACACCGATTAATAACATGTCTTTTGCAGGCAATAACAAGCCTGTGCGTCATTCCCCTCATCAAGATAGTACTTTAAGCACAAATAATAGTTTCAGAGGAGCTAACGGCGACCTGGTTATGAATAAGAGTACAAATCAATTACTTAATCAAACTATATTTGAAAGTTCTACTACATCAGTTTTGACACCAACAGCTGTTATAACAACGACTATCATGAGCATGACTAGTTCAGTGACTACAACTACAACCGCTATGTCTTCTCTCCCTGTGATGTCTCTTTTTGCAGACGAGGCATCTTCTCTCGCTGCAAGCAATATAACCAACAGTGATATGAGGCGAACATCTGATAGCGCCAATGTTCGTCAAAACCAACCACAACAACAAAACCCAACTGCTAGTCATTTACATTCTCATATTAAACAGATTGTAGATGCTAGCTTAAAAGATATGCAAAACACATTATTCAAAGATATACCTAATCTCATAAAGCAAAATGTGGAACACAGTATGAAAAATATGTTTATTGCAAATACACAACAGAGTTTGGGCGGTATACCAAAACTAGACATGGCTCTGTATAGTTCGACTCTACAAATGCTGTCGTAAAACAACTGTAGATCGGCCCTATCGAATTGAGAAGTAAGAAAATAAAATCATTAGTCGATCTTTCAATTGGTACTAATTTTCAGGTGGTATGAGAGCAGTAAATCCGCATAGTACCCGGTACCTTACATACAAGTGGCTCTTTTAAGTTTTACACCTGAAAAAAGGCATACCACTATAAGACTGTAGCAACAAGCTCTATAGGACAGTTGTTCAAAAAGATTTTGACCCAAACTTATGCACTTAGGTCTCTAAAGAAAAACTAAAAGCAAAAAATGATTTCGTGTCCATGGCTCCTCCAGCGTATTCCAATTAAATTAGTATCTTCAAGGGACAAATTTTATGCAATAAGAATTCGGCGCCAACATATCGCCATTTTTGTTGGCAGTCAAACCGCAATCAAAGCCAGTATATTGGAGTCGACGTCAACAAAACTGAAATGCCAAATTAGAAGTCGAATTAGAAGCCATAGTGACATTGATCGATACTCTACGTCACTTTTCACCTAGTAAGCTTTGAAGCAGAAGATTTTGCGGTCATAAACACTCTAAGGCAGCTGAGCATCATCACAGACAGGCATGCTTTTTGAATGGGTTTTGCTAGCAAACATTTCTACAGAACCTGCAGAGACGAAGAGGAGGGAGATACAATGGGAAACTGCATTAGCATGTGTCCCGCTCTTTGAAAATCAGAAAAGCTACCTCGTTTCTGTAGCAATCTAGTTCATTTAAACAAAGTTAGTATGCTTGACTTACACTAAGTCTCAAAAAACGCCGAAGCAGAAACATGGTGGTATTTGCAATAAGGACCACATCAAAACACAAACAAAACCAAAGCGCCTCGTTATCGACGTTTTTGATATCCAAATAGCTTGACAAATATTTACAACGATCTAACGATCTTCCGATAATATAAAATCCAGATACTTGCTTAAGAAATATCTTCGGACGAAAATAACTACCTTATTTCAGCTTATTTACACCCACCAGCACCTGCCATGAACACGGACATATAAATCCGTTGACAAAAAGAGTTATCCTTTACGTCTCTGGTCGTAAATATTTCCATTTACTGTCACTCAGTAAGTAACAAATGGCGATGCCAACAAATTGCTGGACTGCATTAAGCGAATGAATCATTATTTTCCCGCCCAGCGACAACCAATGTCATCTGCAGCTGATGCAATTTTTAAAGTATCTCTGTTCGTCCTTCGGCAACTTTACTTTATCTGACAATTGAAAGAATTTTAAGTCCTCGTCAGCAGCGTAGTTGGTGTGGTGGGAGTTATATAAGGTGATGAATGGGTTTTTGTAACTTACCTTTGTTGCAAGGAGCAAGATATGTGAGAGAGTATGTGGATACATATCAGCTACAAGTGACGGACGTGAAAACTATTTTTTTTTTTTTGATAGATGGACTTGAAGGTGTTCTTTTGTCAGCTACTAGTGTTGCTGGTAGTTTGAGGTGTACTAATGGAAAAGGTGATATATTTTTTGTTCATTCTGCACTAAGTTTTGTACAAATTTATATTGACAGGGAAACAAAATACCAATAAAGAACTTTGTTCTTTCGAAAGTATTTTATTTGAGAAATAAAATATTTATTTTTGCACTCTGAAATCGGTCTGTAATTTCTCATGAATTTCACTAATACCTTGTTTTCATGATCTGCTACATGTCAGCAAAAATTTTCAAAATTGATTTTTTGGATTGAAATAACTTCGAGAATTCACGATTCCACCCGAAGTTAATTTTTTTGATCGAACATTCGCGATCTCTTACTGATGACTCCAATCGGACTTGAATTATTGATTGAAATAAACACTTTTCGAATTCGATTGAATTCAATGTCGTTTATTTACACGGAGGGCAAAGAGGTTGAGGATGTCACATGTCAGATGAATTCGTCGAATTAGTAAGGCAGGATGTAGGCTTCCCAATAGGTACGCGAAGGTAATTTAAGCGAGCAATGGTCGTGGATATCGTTTCGTAGCATTTATTTCCAACAGCAGGGACAATAGACCATATTTGTTGTAATTATTTTGAACTGTTCGCCCTCGATTTCTGAATAGGGAAACGACAAAAAGTCGAACAATAAAAGAGTTTAATAAATTGGCTGAAAATATGTTGTAACAATGTCATTTTCTATATTTCATTTGGCGATATTAATTTTGAGGATACTTGATGCAGAACATCCAACATCTGCCCAAACACGATTTGCTTAACATTGCTCATTTCGTAGAGATCATTCGATGTCTTGCCGGATATCAGGTGTGGCCACTTCGGGTTGCAAGTAAACTTAAAGAATAGGTCCCCACATCCGTAATTCCTCAAGCAGCTTATGGCGTCTTAAGCATATTTATTTATGTACAGTACACTTCAGATATTTGTGGACGGAAGAATTGTCAACCGAATAATTTTGACATTACCTTCCGAACTCCTTCCATTTTTAAAAAAATGGCGCAACAGGCTCGTTAGTACTCAGGGCCTTGCTTTCTCACAACCATTCATGTGTGCGTGTGTACTTCTTGCACGATGGCGGAACCTCCTGTTTTATGCCTAATCCGAACGGCTAAGTTGAAATAAGCTTTTCTTGACAATTGATACTACCCGGATGATTTGTCAGATCATCAAGAGAGAAGGGCCAGTGAAAAATCATTTAGGTGATGATACGTTTGGGAATCGAACCCAGACCTTCATCGCACTAACCATAGCGCCACTGAGCCCATGGCAATTTCGCTTGTCAGTGAAGTTAGGCTATAAAAACTAGTATCGTGAACAATTTCCCGCAAATAAATAAAATATTCAGGGTAAAGGATTATATCGACATTCCATGTGTCTAAATTGCCCAGCCAATAGAGAAGAAACAGAGACCCTAGTTCCAGAAAGTGTTGACTCGAACGACGGTTTTTTCAAGATGGAAGATGGAAGCCTTTTTCTAGACCTTCTATATGATGATCGATTCTGTTCGCCCTAATCGCTTTATAAAGAAAAGAGCCTTTCTGAATCACTTTTATCTACGTACTGAACTCCAAGTTTGGTGATCTAAGAATCACTACTTAACCGTATTTAATGAAGAAAACCACCAAAATTGCATGGTTGCCGACAGGGAGAGGATGAGGAGAGGAAGAGGATGTTATCCCAAACGTCGAGTTGAAATACCTTCCAATGAAAGCAGTCGATATTTTTACCACTCTGTTTAACAATTCACTAAATAATGCATATTATCCGGTGCATTGGAAAACGATCCAATCCACGAAAAGAAAAAGGACAAAAGAAATAAAAATAACCATCGGGCAATACTTCTATCGAGTATAAGCAAGGTATTCGAAAAGATAGTCAAAAGAGCTATGTTTACCCACCTAAACCCAGGAATATAAAATTATTCCGGAAAGTCAGTTTGGTTTTCGAGCGAGATACCATTCCCGCCGCGTCAAAACTGGTGTCCGATATTCAGTGTAGAAATTTTAAAATCAAGGGTAACAATCAATGGTGAAAATCATATGCTACATGGCCCTTATAGGACCAATTATCGCTTACGGCGATTTAATGTAGCTTCATCATACATAGACAAGATACGGCTGTGTGAGAGACTTTGTCCCCGATCCTGTATAGGATTTTACGGAACGCCAGAACCCGAGTAAAAAATACTTTCGGAACAAAGTCAGGTAAGAGGGCTCAGGCATGCTGGGGGCGATGGTTAGCGGATGGTTATAGCTTTCCCTCAGGACTTTGCGGACTTGTACTGCACTCCTTAGTTTTAAAGCTATATTCGGAGGTTTTGAAAGGTTTGACCAGCCATCATGTTAAACAGCCGAGAGGCGCCCGGTGCTGCAAAGCATCCTGATTTTGACATACTCACAGCTCATAGTTTATTGAACTGACCTTCATGATATGAATGTGTTTTATTATATTATAAGAAAAGATGACTACCAAAATTCGCAGTCAGTATTCCAGATTGCGAGCTATATTGGATTAATTCAAGTTAACATATTCTCTATTGATTTTTCCTGTGCCAATGAGACAACGCATAGGTAGAAATATCAAAAAGTTCGCTTCAGTTCAATATAATCCAAATCAGTCTATTCTATCCAGGTAATAGGGATTGAGATCCTCGCAGTTCACAGAGTGCTGAATTTTGTGTAAAGATATTGGCTTATAAAATTACCTTAAATGATAAAATCAACTCAGTTAACTCTTCCATCATGTAATTAAAATGTCATTGTATTTATTTTAAAGCTTTAGTTTTGTTAGTTTATTTCAACAAGCTAATAACTTTAGAGAAGGTTAGAAACAATATTAAGCGCCAAACTATCACTATTGCAATCGATATATGTGCTTTTGGAATTGGAATTGGCTCCAACTAATCGATCGCTGCAAATGGGGTACCATTTAAATGAATACAATTCTTCACGCCTCTCATTTTCTGAACAACACCCGAAATATCTATGTTGAGGCAATAAACCGAACCCAGTTTGCAAATGGGTCAACAGTGTTGACCTATTAGGTGTTGACTCAACACCTAATAGGACCTAATAGCACATACAACACTTCTTTACACAGTCATAGAAACTCTGACAAATTTTAAGCTTATGAAATATCTCGAAACACAAAAACTCCTCCACTGGCGATTTGATGGCCTATCTAACCGAAAAGTGAAACCAAGGTGATTGTGCTTGATATTTCAAAAGCATTTGACAGGATTTAGCATCAAGCTCTTTGGTTTAAAACGGATGCATTTGGAATAGATTGAAAATTTCTCTTATTCCTCAATAATTATTTATTGATACGTTCAATACAAGTTGTCTGGAATGGTTTCAATTATGAAACTTGTTTTTATAAATGATCTTCAATTTGCAACATCTAATCCAGTTCATTCCGTCGCTAATGATAGTACCCTTCGATTTTTATAAACGATTCATGAATCACAATTCTCTTCATTGGCCTTCTACTTGACACTACGAAATATGTTAAACCCATTGAATTCTGACCTCTGCAGTACTATAAAATGAGTTTCGCTCAAAAATTGTTGAAATGTCTCCAAAAAATTATATAAGACATTGTAAAAGCGAACTTTTTAGTTTCGTTCGAACATTGCAGATGTTCAACAACTATTGCTTAAATAAAATAGACGGTTACATTTAAGCTGGCAACAATTCAACCACAATACTCCCACGCTATGAATACAAATCCTAACTTCAAAGATAAAGATTCGGACCTAGGCCAACCTTCCAGGAAACGTTGAAATAAAGATTCGTTCCTAAGCAGAGCAATATCCAACTTTTCAAATGCTCTGCAATTGAAAACTAAATGCATCGGTAGTCGGTACCTCATTTCTTCTTATTGGCGATGTTTTTATCCCCCTACTATGCCAAAAACATATATATATATATATATATATTACTGCTTGAGGGTGCATAAAATATTCTAGTGATGCCAAATGTCTAGTTCATATGCTGTTTTAAAATTTATTACACCTCACCATTACTTAACTAATTAGAGTAACGAAACTACATACTAGCACCAGATGTCAATACAATCACCAAGCCATTAATAATCAAGTTAATCCCACTTATTAAACGTTACGGACAATAAAGTCCTCCAAACATTATATCCCTATACTTTTGCAAAGCTTGTTGTGCTCTCAACTTTAGGGTTGAAATTAAATCAATTTATTTTCCATCCTGCTGTTCGAGGTTGTGGTCAATCACGCATTATAATTCACCAATCGACCGTTACTTTCTTTGCCCCTTTGTTTTCGGATTTAGATTGAAGGACGACCGACCACGACTCGACGGCTCATTTTATGTGCTGTCTCACGATTTCTTTGCACGTACACGAAATGTATGTTTTCTTGTTTAGTTTTGTTTGTTTAGTTTTCTTTTCGGTTAACGGTGGTCGTTGGGTAGGGGTAGTTAGTAAACTTTGGAAAAAACTAGGTCACGGGGAATTTCCAATACTTCGTATTTTCTCAACCTTCATACCGATGAGATGAAAGGGATTGAGCCTTATCCTTGAGAAGAATTTACAATAAGGCATAGAAATCTTTGTGGTCTGTCATGAAAGTTTGAAAGACAGGATTTGACGGTTGATGTTGATGGTAAATAAAACAATAACTGAACCGTTAGATATGTGCTTTCGAAATAATAAATGTTTTCTTAAGGAATAAATGTGAATAGAACATATAAGTAGATAATATTTTGAGCGGAATTCTATGCAGGGGATGATTTTTGCTGATAACGTGATTCATCGAATTGCAAAACCCCAGGATGAAATAACTGTTAAATTACGTAAGCAAACATAACAAACATAATTTTTTGCAAATGATGTCTATATATACAACACCGATGTACATTAGATAAAGACGTATTTATATCAGCTGTTTTTTTATCTGTCAACACGTTTCTGTCTGCTGACATTTATTTTTTTGGTAAAACTTCCGAACATTATTCCCAGAAAAAATTCATAGCAATGAGATATATAAATCATCCGTAACAATAACGTCAATTGTAGTATGACCTAATGTTAACCACGTTACTTTCCATATTGTTGACAAATATATATTTAGCTTTTGTATATAACGCTCACAGTAAACCAAAAATGCAGGAAGGTTCACCACTCCATTTAAATTTTTACTTCCCCAGTATACGTAGAAGTATTGTGATGGCTCGAAAATTCGAGGTTAAGATTTTTACAAATTCTTATGTCTTCAGATAACCGGACTCAAAAAAAATTATGTTCCTATATGCAGTCGGAATCTGTAGTCTGCAGCAGTGCTACCGGAATGGCCCTTTTTTACCTTTTCGCTACTTTTCTGTACACTGTGAAGTAAAGTAATAATTAAATTCGTTATTGGTGCGATTGACGGCACTCATATTATAATTCAGTCTTATTAATTCGCCAACGTCGATGTCCATACCTAGTGTCCCATAAAGCAATGTAGCATCAACAAGTTGTCATATATATCAGTGTATAATCCTATCATGAGCTACCAGATTCTTCATAGCCACGGATTTACCAAATTCGATGCACCATTGGGAAAGAGTACAGCATATAAATTGAACCGGTGCCTATACAACCAAAAGAACATCTACGTTCGGCCGGACGATCATCCTGTATTCGCCCAACAGCACCTATTGAAATGTGTACTATGGGGTGTCCTGGTCTTGAGTCCGTTATCTGGAGTCTGTTATTCATACTAGGCCTGAACTACTTACTTAGCCGATTTGACTGATTTTTTGTGAATGCGTGTTGTTGGTGGTTACAGATATGTTTTGGAATTGTTTTTTAAACATGATTATCTCAATAACGACTATAACGATTTTGTTAAAAATGAAAAGCTTTTGAAAATTACTGACTTCTCAAGAATGACCGCGTGGATTGTTATGGATATTTTGAATATGATTAGATACTCAGATTTTTCAAAAACAGTCAACTAACGATACATTTGGATGTTGTAGACGTGTGTAGGAATTCTGCATACTCAGTTTCTCCCTAAAAATTATTTTAACGGTAAATGGTAAATTTAATCATTTCTCTAAAACAGAACATATAATCTTAAACAAATTTTGTGAATTGCTTAGTGCGTTCCTCAGAAACATATCTACATAACAAGTTTTTTTGTCAAAAGGTCGAATTAAAAATTGGGCGTGGAAAAAACATTACTTTGAGGAAATATAAATATTAAGAATATCTAAATACCTTGATCAGATACTTTTATAGTGGCAGTGGGCGGACTTAAAAATTTCATCATTGTAGCACAAATTTTTTTTTTTTTTTTGTTTTTGTGGGGGTTCGCTGGAAGGAAAAATCATCGAAAGAAATTGCAGAGGTTTTATCGCGAGGGAACCTTCTGCAATAGTGAGGGACTTTAACCTCCCGAAGACTGACTTTTGTATGTCTTCAAGGAATCGCACCTAGTCGTTAGACTAATCAGCAATTTATTTTTCACATGTATTATATTTTATAAAAATATAAAATTTAAAAGAAATTCCGACGTTGGTCGGATTTCTATGAGTTTTGTTTGAAATTGTACTTAAGTTTCAGTATTTCTTTTTTTTATATATATATCTTTAGCTACATAGATCAAGGGGTTTAACCCGTCTTAACCTCCTGACTATATTGTCGGTTCTTAAAAGCTGTGCTATTTCTAAATTAACATGGCTGAGAAGCATATCTCTGTGTCTGAGAGCTACTTTTTTAACTTCATCTTCAACCATTTCAATATATAGATCTCTATGTAGATCGGTGTTACGTATGTACCACGGTGCGTTAACTATGCTCCGTAGTACTTTGTTTTGGAAGGTTTGTATTCTTAGTAAGTTTGTCTTGCATGTGCATGCCCACAGCTGGAGCCCATAGGTCCATACTGGTTTAAGAATTTGCTTGTATAGCAATAATTTATTGTAGTTGGATAAGGGTGAGTATCTCACAATAAGCCAATACATTTTACTGTAGCGGATGTTTAACTCATCTCTTTTTTTCTTTACATGTGCTTTCCAGCGCAGTTTGGCGTCTAGAGTCATCCCTAAATATTAAGCTGTATTTGAATATTCCACTACATTACTATTTATGTATACTGGAATGTGTGGTACATTTTTTAACGTAAAATTTATATGAACTGACTTCAGGTCATTTAATCTGATCTGCCAATTTTTAGTCCATTCTGAGATATTGTTTACTGCCTTTTGAAGCTTTTTTGTAGCTATTTCAACAGTTTCTCCTACAGAAAGTATAGCAGTATCATCTACAAAGGTAGCTAGAGTGATTTCGTCACTTTCTGGTAGATCACTAGTGAATAGGAGATATAGTACTGGACCTAAAACACTGCCTTGAGGTACACCAGCCTTAATTTCTCTTATTGTTGAGTACGTTGTTTCTTGTATAATTCTGAAAAATCGCTGTAGAATATACGACTCCAGTATTTTTGAATACTGCTTCGGCAGTTGCTTTTGTAATTTATGGATCAATCCTTTGTGCCATACTTTGTCGAAAGCTTGTGATATATCAAGAAATACTGTAGAGCATACTTTTTTCTCTTCAAAAGCATTTTCAAATTTAACAGTGATTCTATGCACTTGGTCAATTGTTGAGTTTTTATTCCTGAACCCAAATTGATGGCTCGGTACTAGCGATTTGTCTACAATAATATTTTTTCTTGACTGCTTTTTGCCCAGTTTCCTTCTCTGGTTTTCACTGGTCGTAGCACAAAATTTAACGCACAAAAAATTGGTGACGTAAGGACGTACGTCCAGACATGAATAAATCGACTCAGCTAGCGATTCTGAGTCGAACCATATCTATATACCATCCATATACGTATCAAAACTGATATACCCTCCCATAGGGTATAAAAATACTTAAATAATGAATGTTTTTGGTCAACTCATTCAAAAAAATGTATTTTCTCTAAAACGCCTAAAACGATTTTTGTTAAATTTCATAAGGAAGGAAGTCTGAAATAATGATTGTTTTTGGTCAACTCATTCAAAAATTTGTTTTCTCTAAAACGCCTCAAACGATTTTTATTCAATTTCATATGGAAGGAAGTCTGAATGAATTTAACAAATCTACTTACTGAAATTATTTGCTAACAATTATTATTATGAAATAACAAAATTTTCTCGGAACAACTGTGAACAAAAGTAGGTATCGAAATTTCACTTCCAGAGTATCACTTAGAAATATAAAAATGTTCAAAACGTAAATGAAGTTTTTTTTAGCAAAAGTGAATGTGTTCAAACTCCATAGTAAACGCAATATATACCTTTTATTCTCCACACCTGGGGAAGTTTGCCCGAGTCATGTCTGACCTTTTATTTCCCAGTGTAAATAAAGAATTTTAACTTCCGTTCATATTGGCGAGACGGTATCCTGTCGCCGATGGTGTACTTATTTCATATTTCCTGTCATATTGGCTTGACAGTACGGAAATACATATTCATGTTTTCATTTACTTAGATGTTGTTATGTATTAAGGTGTGTAAATGAACAAATAGAGTGTCCTTGAAAATCTAAAACAGTCCCGACCTTTGGATGAACGTAAATTAAAACATAACCACACAAATTATAAAGGCAGGCAGCTATAAGCAATCATAGTATATACGAGACTTTTAGCACATCCTTAGGATTAAGATAACTTCGTTTTTCTTGTAATCTGAAAAGTTCGCTGAACTCTGTCTAATTTTGTGAGAATGAATAATTAGAAAATCATGAATAATTAAAAACGGATTTGGAGGTCATGAGTGAGCCAATATATGAATAATTAATGGATTACGCGCGTTTTAAAGGAAGTCCCCAAATGAAGCCTATTTGTATTATACACATGGCTGTACGTTACAGAGTTTAAAGTCTGACGAAATAAAAACAAATTTTGATGAAACAAGAAATGTATAATTTATATATTCTTAGAGTAATAAATATTTTAATTTAACAATCAATAATAATCGTTAGGTTGCAAGAAATTAGGTATTAGTTTTGAGGTTAAAAGTTATAAAAGCGGTACTATAAAGGTGCTTTCTTTATACAGATAGCAGCGGACGAATCTCTATAGGTAAAATAAACATTTTTTTCAGTTTTGCTTAGGCTTGTAAGAGTTAGATAATATTCTAAATGAATTCTTCTAGATCCAGGTTGTCAGTATCCACTAATGGAGATTCTAGACGCTTGAATATTGATGTTTCCGGTTGACCCCAAAAATCCAACTGCAAAAGATAAAGTCCTACAGTTATAGAATCACTGAATTTTGACTTAATGTCCCTTGGTGCATACTGATTACGAGATCTTCGGCCCGGTTATGTTGCCATTATGAAATGAAACTGGCTCTTGAAGATCGAGTCAGAACAACTTATCTACTACATAAAACTATAACTTTGATGCTAGACACAAAAGCATCAAAAACCAAATCAGTTCAAAGACTAACAGAATAAGAACGTCCACGAAGAATGACCTTAAATATATTAATTTTTAGGAGCGTGTCGATGGTTAATTAAATGGTTCAAATAAATTAATTTATAAAATACAAAATATTTAATTTTATTTCAAATATAAATTAATGTTTTAACAAAGAAAAATAGATTAATATTCAATTAAATAAAGCAAGAGAACTTGTTTGGCTGAAGGCTAAGAATCGAATGATCGAAGCCTAGAAAAATATGTGCAACAATAAATGTTGATTGTAGATGTCAGGTGTCGCACTCTTGCGGTGGATCTTAGATGCTCCATATTTATTTAAATTTCAAATATTCAAATTTGAAATGAGCGGTTGGATTGTAGACTCCTACAGTACTCCCCTTCCAGTAACATTGTTACGATGGCATAATAGTTAGTCCTTATGTATTCCAAGTCTTTCTGGTATTCGAACGGATCTACCTGATCTAGTCTTTCTGTTGATGATGTCATCAGATGTTTCTGTAAAGACTGGCACAGATGATGGTTGTTCTGAGCTGGGATTGTTGTTGTCCTTATTGACTGAAAGTAGAAAAGCTGGTTTTAAGCGATCAATTGAAACTGTTACATCTTTTCCTCGAATCTTAAGAACAAAGAATTTTTCTGATCTCTTCACGACAGCAAATGGACCTTCATATGGTTGTTGAAGTCCGATTCTGACTGCATCTCTTCTGATGAAAACGTGGGATGCGGTAGATAGTTCTTTAAATACAAAGATTCTTCTTGAGCCATGACGAGATGCAGGAACTGGTGTTAGATGTTCAAAGTGGAGTCGGAGTTGATTTACAAATGTTGTCGGATCACAGGTGTTATCTCTTTGTGGTGACAAAAATTCACCGGGGAGTCTGATGGATTCTCCGTACAACATTTCGGCTACTGTAGCTTGTAGGTCTTCTTTGTACGATGCTCTGAGTCCAAGCAGTACAACGGGAAGTTCATCGGCCCATGCTGGTGATTCATGACACTCTATAGCGGCTTTCAGTTGTCGATGAAACCTTTCGACCATGCCATTAGCTGCGGGGTGGTATGCGGTTGTCGTCAGATGATTGATACCACACAATTTGGTTAAAGCCTGGAAAAGACCGGACAAAAATTGTCTGCCGCGGTCAGATGTTACCTTGAGTGGAACTCCAAAGCGTGCAATCCAATTTGCGAAGAGAGTTCTGGCAAGTGTTTCAGCAGTGGAATCTTCTAAAGGGTAAGCTTCAGGCCAGCGGGAATACCTGTCGACAACAGTGAGGCAAAACCTAAATCCTCGTGAGTATGGAAGTGGTCCGACAAAGTCCACATGTATGTGCTCAAACCTCGATGATGGTTGTTCGAAGTATCCAATGGGAGATGACGTATGACGTGTTATCATCGATCGTTGGCACGGAATGCATGACTTTGCCCATGCTCTGCAGTCTTTACGTATTGAAGGCCAGACGAACTTGGATGAAACTAGTTTAACCGAAGCGTTTGTACCAGGGTGGCTCAAGCTGTGCAGTGATTCGAACACTTGACGGCGGAAAGGTTTTGTTACAAATGGTCTAGCAACACCTTTTGACACATCACAAAACATTTGCATCTTAGAGTTTGGAAGTGGAACTTTTATAACCTGTAATGCAGAAGCAGATTTCATAATGTTTTCAAGTTCTATATCACCTGTTTGAGACGCTGCGAGTTCGTCGAAATTCACTGATTTGCTGATGCCTTCAACTCGTGATAACGTATCTGCCACAACGTTTTCCGTTCCAGCGATGTGTCTAATGTCGGTTGACAATTGACCAATGAGATCAAGACATCTGAACTGTCGAGGTGATGCTTTTTCGGGCTTTTGTTTGAAGGCGAACGTCAAAGGTTTGTGGTCCGTGAAGATGGTAAAATTTCTGGCTTCCAGCATAAACTTGAAATATTTAATGGCTGAGTAGATTGCTAAAAGTTCCCTGTCATACGTGCTGTATTTCCTCTGAGAATTGTTAAAATTCTTGGCAAAATATGACAGTGGCTGCCAACCAATTGTTGTCTTCTGCTGTAGAACTGCACCCATGGCACTGTCTGATGCGTCAGTGAAAAGTCCCCACTCGATTGTCGGATCAGGATGTGCGAGCAAGGCGGCATTAATAAGACCCTCTTTACAAGCAGCGAATGCTGCCTCAAGTGGTTGTGTCCAATTTATGGTTTTATTGCCTTTAATGTTCGGTCCTTTCAGGCACTCGTTCAGTGGAGCTTGTAAGCTGGCTGCGTTTTTGACGAAACGTCTATAGAAGTTGATGGAACCCAGGAATCTTCGTAGTTGCTTAACTGTGGTTGGAGGTTTGCAATCAATGATTGCCTGGATTCGTTCTTCGGGTGGTTGTATGCCATCGCTTGAGATTAAATAACCTAAAAATGTTATTTTAGACTTACCAAACTCGCATTTAGCAACATTAACGACAACGCCAAATTTGTTGAGTCGTTCAAAAAGAATTTGAAGATGATGATAATGTTGCTCTTCATCGTCCGATGCTACCAAAATATCGTCTACGTAGGGAAAACAGAAATCGAGACCATTCGTGACCTCGTCGATGAACCTCTGGAAAGTCTGGGCAGCGTTTCGGAGTCCAAACGTCATGAACATAAACTCAAAGAGTCCAAATGGTGTTACTATGCCCGTTTTCTTGACGTCTTTTGGTGCAATCGGGATCTGATTGAACGCTCTTACCAGATCAATCTTGGAGAAGATATTCTTGCCTGCGAGATTAGCTGAACAATCCTGTAAATTCCGTGGTGGGTAGTTGTCTGGAATCGTACGGTCGTTTAAAGCGCGGTAATCTCCGCACGGACGCCAATCGCCTGACTTTTTGGCGACGAGATGAAGTAGAGATGACCAGCAGCTTTCAGAACGGCGAGCTATTCCCATTTTAAGCATTGTTTCGAACTCACTTTTCGCAATTTTCATCTTGTCAGGTGCCAAACGTCGTGCTTTGCAGCTAACTGGAGGACCTGCTTTCGTGTTGATGTGGTGAACGGTGGAATGTCGAATTTCCTTGAAGCTGCCATCTGGTCGAGTCAAACTGGGATACTGTTTAAGCAGGTCGATGTACCTTGAACTTCCGGAAACTGATTTGACATGTGATGACATCTCAAATGCATGACAACCCAGTGTGGAGAGTCCCGTGATTCCATCTAGCAATCTGCTGTGCGATATGTCCACAAGAAGTTGATAGAAAGCTAGAAAGTCCGCACCTATGATAGGTTTTCCGACATCTGCTACCACAAAACGCCATGTGAAATCTCGGCGCAATCCTAAGTTCATCTGCAAAGTGCGAAAACCGTAGGTTGGTATGGGAGTTCCATTTGCAGCGAAAAGAGTATAGTCGGATGGCTCTGACTTGTGACGTGGACCGGTGTGTGGAAACACTGAAACGTCCGAGCCAGTATCTACCAAAAACTGCAATTTTGACGTTTTGTCCGTGATGAAAAGACGGCTTGAAGTTTGGCTGTCATTCACCGTCATCAATGGCATCCCTTCTCGTTTCCCGCCTGCTGATTGAAATTACATGGGTGGCGGCAATTTCTCGCTTTGGATCCCCAGTGACGATGAAAATAGCAAAAACTAGTTTGATTGGTGTTGTAAGTGTTGTTTTTTTTTTCGTTCGGCGTTGCGCTTCTGTGTTGCCTGCACCGAGAGCGTGATCTCGATCTATTCACCCTGCGATTTTGGTCTCCACGTTTCACGTACAGTGCTTCCACGTGCTTAGCGAGTTGGTCCACTTTCTGCGTGAGACTCAAAAATGCGGATTCTGGATGGCTAGATGTGCTGGCAACTTGTTGCTGTGGAATAACGTCGTTGATTCTATCTGCGATGAGACCAAGGTTGTCCAGATTTGTTGGATTTTCGGCTATCCCAGTGGGATGAGCAGCAAGTATTGACTGAGTTTGGACGGGCAATCGATCAATCCAAATTGCCTTTAAAGCATCGTCAGTCATTGTGCCCCCAGCTAAATCCCTCAATCGTCGAAGAAATTGAGATGGTTTTCTGTCACCTAGCTGTTCTCGATCTAGCATTTGCCTGATCTGTTTGTCTCTAGATGGGGCCAAACGAGAAATAAGTTCTTCTCTTAATCGAACATATGCATTACCTTGTGGTGGATTGATGATCACGTCTTGCACTTCCGTGGCTGTGGTCTGGTCCAGATTCGCAATGACGATGTTAAATTTTCGGGTATCAGATCGTAAATTCACCAACGTAAACTGCGCTTCCAGTTGTGCAAACCAGAGCTTCACATTTTCTCGCCAAAATTGTGGAGGTCTCACTTGAGCATGGCTGGATTCGACTTCCGCACCTCTCACTGGTTGTGTCTGCTGGGAAAGTAGTTGTTGCTGGAGTTCTTGCAATTGACTTAATTGCGCTTGCACTGAATTGCCTTGGGGACCATCTGCTTTAGCCTCTGTATCAGTCGATACTTCACCATTTGTTTCGGGCATTTTCTTTGTTGAACAAAAAAATTTACGAAAATATAACTTTTACCTAATTATAGTCGGCGTACGCGTCGGGGTCACCAATTTAGGAGCGTGTCGATGGTTAATTAAATGGTTCAAATAAATTAATTTATAAAATACAAAATATTTAATTTTATTTCAAATATAAATTAATGTTTTAACAAAGAAAAATAGATTAATATTCAATTAAATAAAGCAAGAGAACTTGTTTGGCTGAAGGCTAAGAATCGAATGATCGAAGCCTAGAAAAATATGTGCAACAATAAATGTTGATTGTAGATGTCAGGTGTCGCACTCTTGCGGTGGATCTTAGATGCTCCATATTTATTTAAATTTCAAATATTCAAATTTGAAATGAGCGGTTGGATTGTAGACTCCTACAAATTCACTTGAGGAAGGGATCACGTTGTATAATATCGACCTTTCCGTGGAAGAACAGGCAGATCAGTAAAATGAATAAATAAATAATTGATGAATAAGAACAGGAATAGCATAAGAAACATTTGCAACACTTATGATAGAGCTCCCTAGAAACGTTTCATATTTTGAAATTCGAATTAGACTTGAGAAATCCTGTAATATTGACTTTAACCCCTCAACTCTTAGAGTGAATAATTCTAGGGACCATATTATGAAGAATAAATTTGTGCATAGAATGGAATGTATAGCATTGACGAAATAGCAACAGAGAATGTTTTGGGAGATGCTTTTTGGAAGTTGAAATCTAAAAAACTTTAAAGGTCCTTTGTATTCGGAAATGACAAAGAAGATCTTTTCTAGATCTTGTGACATGATACCATCATAATTATAAGTATAACTATTAACCTCATTTTTTTATTTTATTTTTAAATGCCAAGTTTTTTTTTGTCATGCCCACTTTTCTAAAAAAAACATTAGTTTTTGTCAAACCGAAGAAATTTAAAAAAAAACTGTAGGAACATAAAATTTACACAATGTCGTATTCTCTATGTTACTCATTAAAAGTTTTGTCATGTTTATGATTAGAATTAAAACAAAATTCAGACTGTTATGTATATTTTGTCTGAAGAGCATTTTGAACCATACATACTTTTTGGGGATTTTAATTTATATCCTATCCCATACAGTACCTATAGTAGTTTTGATACAGAGTTTGTGACATAGAGAACTAATTTAGCTAGATTGGCTCAGAATCGCTAGCTAAATCGATTTAGCCATGTCTGTTCGTCTGTACGTCACCAGATCTTGGGCCTTAAATTTTGGAAAAAAATCTGATAAGGATATTTAGACAATCTCAAAATTTTGTCTTAAAGTGTTTTTAGTATGTTTAATTTGTTGGTATAGTTTTCAGTAAAAACGGTTTTCGGTAAATTTTAAGAAAAAAACTAGAATAAACGTTTGATGCAAAAACATCTGTATGATTAATATGAACACTTTGTGTACAGATCGTTTTCACCCTAGCCCACTTTGTGGGTGCGTTTTTTTATAAAATTTATTTGTGTACCCTACTACATACCGTTGTTTTTTGTAGAACCATAAAAGCATATAAAACTTTTGTTTTACAGGCCTAGAATTCCATTTTGTTACCTAATTTTACCTATTTGATAGTTCTCAAGGTCGGAATTAAATGAACTTAACGTATTTTGTCTACAGTCCGATTCTGTAGATGAGGCACGTGAACCTGAAAACAAATATAAGAAATTGAGATTACTTTTATCAGCGAAGAAATAATGTGGATTAAATGTTTCAGATGGGACATAATTTTTAAAAATTAGAAAGAAATTCGGAGACAAAACAGAGCATTGAAGAATACCAGAATTTACTTGAAAAAAAATTTAGAAGGAAGAATTTTTCATCAAAACTCCTAATTCACATATTTTCGGCAAAAGGCCTTGTAAATCTTGCTTTTTTTCATCATATTGGAGTGTTTGATTCTACTTATTGGTGAGACAGTTGACCGTTTACAGTTGACCTTATGCTGCGAAAAATGAAAAGATTAGCATCTTGTTGACACAGGCTGAAAAAATACAGTTAGAAGTTGCTATAGAATGATCTATGCGCGCCTCACCGACAATTCTAACAGTTTGAAGAAGAATGTTTTTAAAATCAAACCACTGTATCACTTTTGTATCTATATTTCTGGAATTTACAACCAAATGATTAGTTTTTAGTTTATCAAACGCTGGCAAATCGGTCCTAAAGAATAATTAAGCCTACATATACATGAACTAAAATGACTCTTTTAAATAAATGGATTTATTAATACAACTTAAATGCAACTGCCTTGAAAAGAAACCTTATATTTTCAGAAAACGCAATAACTTTTCTAAACAACGTTGACAAAATTTATTGCCGCGAATAAAGCATCAACAAACAAGTTCTGGAGGAGTGAGAAGGATAGAGTTGTATGCCTTTTCTTTTCTTGGCGTAAACAAAAATCCAATTTCACTTTAGAAAAGTTTTCCTTTCCAATTTGTTTTAGTTTAGCAGAGATGTCCCATCGCAGCACCACTCTAGAACGAGGAGAATTTTATTTATTTGCATGTGTTGAAAGCGATATCAATAAAAGTTTTGGCTGTAATAGACGTTAAGGATTTTGAGGGGGTAGATCAATGGTATACAAATATGTATCCATCAAATCAATGTCCAACCAAATGTGTATCTCTGTTATATCTATACAACTGTAGACAATCTGAGGAGGTTTCTTAAATATATATTAAGAAAATTTGTTGAAAGTCTTTGCGATTAATTTAGACAATGATTACAAAAATATTCAAAAAGATTTGTTTATTGAGTAAGAAGAAAAAACTATTTTCTGATGATTGCAAACATGATTATATCGCATGTTTAATGAAAACGTGGCAAGTGACGTATTTGGGGATAATTGACGGTTACCACCTTAACCGATGACGTATCTTTTAATGTACCTGATATAACATAGATAAACAAGTTTTAAAACTGATCCAAGTTTGTCTATTCAATAGGACAGTTTAGTTTTACTCAGGCAATGACTGTCATGCCAACTACTTCAATGGGACTCGACGAGCATACATTTACTTCGCTAGCAATGCCTTTCGGTCGGATGTTGTCCTATAGCAACCCAGTGCGACTTCCGAAATCGCTTCAATGTTACGTGGGTCACTACGATCAGAAAAACCACAACTGTGATTGAACTGGAATTAGGTCACGTTAGAACATTGAGGCTATGAGATCTTCCATCTTGCAATTTCTACTGCATTCAGCGCGCAAACGTGAATCTGTAGTTGGAGATTTCGATCGTTCAGTGATTCGAGTTCTGTACGATGACATTTATTACCATACGTACAATATGTTGATTCAGGGACTCTCGAACGAGAATTTAACTCTACGAGAAATGCACGTGAAGCACCCCTCGAAAATTATCCAGTGAACGAAATTTTCAGTAATGAAGCCCATTTCAAGATGGGTGGATAAGTCAACAAACGAAGCTGAAAAATGAATCTGGGCCGACACCAATCCCCAGGAATTAGATTAAAGGTCTTTGCATTCACATTAAGAAACAGGGTGGTTATTTCTTCAGCTAGGTTTGTTGATCCCTTTTTTTTTTAAAAAAAATTAGGTCACAGGTCGGGGAAAAAATGTTCTACGACTTGATGTATTGGATTTAGGGGAGATTTGGTTAAAATAGGAGAGGATAACGGCTCACATTTCAAGGGTATTGATGGACGTGTTAGGCGAATACTTCTTGGAATTTCTTATCTCAAAAAGGAGCAATTTCGAATGGACCTCTCGATTTAAACTCTTGCGATTTTGTGTGCGGTATTTATCCAGGTAAGGGTAATGACTGCTAACTTGGTAAGGGCAATGGCAAATATCAGAAATAAGCTTATTGAGCAATAAGAGGAGTCATCTACCTGATAGGATTTTCAAAACTTTGTTAAACTTAAGTTTAGATTTGATCTAACTTTATCAAAAAAATTAGAAGAAAACCATTAATCATAACAAACTTCAGACTTTTCCTCAATTTACACAATTGAACGATTTTAATATTACGAAACACCTGTAGACTAGTATATTATAATTATTTTTAAGCATTCTTAGAATAAATACATGCTTGTATTTCTTACAGGCGAAAGCTTTCCAAATTTGTATTCATGTTTTCGAGATTGCGTGTGTAAAGTTATTACTTTTGCAACAAAGAAGACGACCTCTGTTCGCGTCTTAACGCCTAATCCAAATGGCAAATTTCAAAAGCTTCTCATGACAGTATAATTCTTGAATGTTTGTCAAACTTTCGCAGGAATCATTTCAAAAACTATTCTGTAGCTTGCTTAAGAGCGATTTTTCAAGTATTTGCTCCATTTTCTATATTAAACTATATCCGGTTGTGAAGCATGACTAACGACCTATTGGGTCAACCCTACGTTCACACACCATCTGACATGGTGAGTAGCAATCCACTTTAGATTTTGCAAAATGTTTAAACCCTTATCCTAGATTTAACCTTTTTTCTACCATGTATACCAAGGATAAAAATGAAGATCCTTAAGAAGATATTTAGTAGAACTTGACTAGAAAAATGTTGATCTTAAGAAAGTGGTGCCCATTTTGCAAATACTGCATCCATATAACAGCACAAATTCAACATTTTAGCCGATATGTCGTGCTTTGGCAAAAAAAAACGTTCGATGAAAAAACATTCAGAATAATACTATAAATATTTTATCCATAGATCAAATTAACCCACAATTATCTTCCTTTTGTGGTTTCGCAAAGTTTACAGGATAAACTCTGCATATGCACAAAAAAGTTCGTTTTCTGGCGAACCATAATATATTTATTAAAACTGATTGTACTGTGGTACAATGTCACTTTCCATATTTCATCGCCATTCCGTTTTTAGCAACAACCATTTTAAGGATGGGATGGGATAAGGTATTTAACCGATTCACACATCGAATTGTAGCCTACTCATATATTTTTTAGCTAAGTGACATAAAGATCCATTATACGTAGCATTAATAATAACTCATCTGTGCAAGGCAAGCCAAGTAAACTCTCTTAAACTGACGGATGTGTTTTTGTAGTTAATTATATTTTTCTACTCACTAGGAAAGCTATCAGCTTCTCACGCCTTCTCTTTTAATTGGTGCAGAAATTCAGTGGATATTGTGTGCAATAGTGCATTGTTGGTAAAAGTTCCGCTAAAATACATTAAACCTTGCAGCGTTAAATATTTTTAAAAAGATTAATAAAAGGAAATATCTGACATATCTGTTGAAAGCCAAATTCGAATGACGAATTCCAAAAGCGCATCAATCTAGCTTGGTCACGGAACAGAAATCAATGTTTGCATGCGTTACAGCCTTCAGATAAACCGCGAATACCTATAACAAGGTGAATATTTGGAGTCTCTCGACACATCAAATCACCTCCCCATGGTTAATGGTTTCTCGGAGTAAGGGGAATAAGGGGAAATTTGAATTGGCCAGCCCGATCTCCCAATTTGTTCACTTAGTTTGGATTTTTTGTATTTTTGTAGCCTTCGCATATGTTTAGTGTTCATTATTTTATAAATGTACTCACATATTCACATGCTTATTGTAATAATGCAAAATGTGTCAATTGCCACAAAAGCAATGGCCACATTAATTCAAAACCACAAATCGATTTTCCACAAGAAAAACCACAAATTAATTATTCATTATTCCATTTCGAGTTTCACATCGGTGGCATTATAAATAATTTTCTATCTTATTGAGTAGCTTAATATCGTTGTATGTTTAACACAACGAAATCGATTTGCCCTGATATGACTACAGAGAAGCTTAGAATTGGCGATTTGTTTATAAACCATTGTGAACAAGTATTTAGCGTACTTACTGTGTCATATGTAATTCTTTGTGTATGTTTATTAAGTTAACATTTATGGGTCCTTTGAATTTTAATAGCATCATGAGGGGTATGGTTATGTCACAAAGGACTATGACATGAATAGTGGTATAACCTGTTCGAATGTTGCACAGATCACAGATTCATAATATGTTCTCAACTTAAATTTGAGCCTAATTTTAAGCAAGCAAAATTAGAATCTGTCTGAATTAGCAATGAGACGTTATATTCCTTATAAACGCATAAATTCGCAAAGAATAGAAAACCATTGAAATCCCATAAAAAGAGCCCAAATGGTTTCGGCAATAAAAACCTACTTACTATTAAGTGTAGCTACAGTCCAGGGTGAAAATGGGCATCAGCCAAAAATTATCGTCTTCAAAGTTATCCCGATCCTTAAACTGTCCCCAGCTGCACGCTTCCAGTTTGTGGAGGTCGGTATCATAGCCATCGAACAATTTGTATGTAGAGCTCATTTTAACCAGCTATATGTCGATGTATAGCTCGTAAAGTTGTTGGTTGAATCTTTGTCTCCATAGCCCGAAAAATGGTAACTAACGGTATGGTGCCGTAAAGCCAGCGTGGGATGATAATTGTCTTAAATAGGCTCTCCTTAATATTTTGGCTACGGGACTTTATTACTTAGCCCGTAGAAATAACGATTGCGATGAGACATCGCTTCGTTTGGTTTCTGACAAGGTGCCATAATGTTCAGATTTTCAGAGCTAATGGCGTAGTCGTAACGTTCTGTCAAATTCGTCCGTTGTGTGTCCTTCCTTGATGACACTTGATGACAGCATATATGTATAGGTCTTTGCTCATTTGCTGTGACATCTCGTTGAGTCCAACCAACAATGTCAATATTGTCGGCGTATGCGAGTATTTGAATTGTGACTCTGGTGCTGTCTTGTGAATTATTCACAATCTTCTCAAGAATAAGCGTAAAGTAAGTCTTGTTTTGGTATTGAATGATTTGCTAAGGTCTTTACCGAAGCTGATAGAGCAGCGAGAATTGTCCATCGTCATCCTACACATGGCGCGGTATATAGGGATTTTGTCATGTTAAGGTTGACGTAGTTTAAAGGTCTCTTTTTTTGTGAATTGGGCAAACAATTCATAGGTTTAATTCCACAGCCATACTCCCATCCGACCAAATTTTGTAAATGACTTGGTGTATATAGCTCTGCAGAAAGGCCGTTTATTTTGGCAGCCTCGTTAAGCTTTATTTCAGATAATGCTAACCTCACATCCCTTAGGTAGGTGACTGGTAATTTTCGCGGTCATCTCTTATATTGAATGATTTGTTATGGGGATCGTGGAAGGTTGTTCGTCATCGCTATTCAACAATCATCTCAAGTTCTCAGCATCGACTGTGTTTCAACTCCGATCATTCCAATTTCATCTCGACAGGATTCTGTTCGCGCCTTGCATCCATGGCTTTGATGTTTTACACATTGGTAAATCTTACGAACATCATTCCTGGAGTATCATCTCTCCTGAAAATTCGGTGGTCCTTACATCTCCTTCCCCTATAAAGTTCAATGGAAGGCTTGGTGTTCTCCTGCAACATTCATCGCCACATTGCATCTTGGACACAAGTACACAAGACCTTTTATCATTTCCATGGAAGGACTTAAGTCTATAGCGTCAGTAGTAGTAGAAAACATCATTAAAGACTATGATAAAGACCGTGGCATTATGTACGATGATGAAGCATTTCAACTTACCATCCTTTGCTGTGTAAGAAGAGCTAAATTAAAAATGAACTTGGCTATATCCAGGGCTGACAAATTTGAGAATCTTCTCATGACAACTTTATACTCTGAGATCTTTAAATATATTTACAAGAGGTTACAAGAGGGAATTTGAAACAGGGACTATTCTCCTATTTCTGCAATACATATCGGTCACTCTTGGCATGGAAGATCGATAATAAACCACATTGTCACGTAGGCCTGTAATCCATTTTAAGGCAGTTTATAATAACATGTACTGTACACTGTACAGCCTAGAGCTATCAGAGCGATGACCAAATTAAAGATACCGTCAAACTTGCTACTGATGTGCTGGATGGAAATGGAAATTTTACAGATCGCCTTGGGAACTTGGAAATTACTTCTTTTTAGTTCAAGATGATACATTCGTATTTCTGTTAGAACTAAACTTCCTGGTGTGTTTTTTAGTCATCTGATGTGAGAAGCCAACTGAAGTTGACTTGCGCTTCCTAGTCGTCGTAAGGTCCAAACAATAAATACCGATTGTTGGATAGCAAAATCGATATGTTCTTTAATACCGAAAACATAATTGCAATGGGTTCTTTCTTTCCCTCTTTACCTTGTAAGAGTTGTCCTTCTTCACTTCATTTTCAACTAAATACATTAAACAAGCATTTAAATATTTCCACATCATTGATACTTTAAAATGCATTTTGCATTCAAGGATAATGGCAGCGTGACTATGTTCACATGTACATCAACATTATGACAGAATAGAATTCCTTAAATGGATCACAATTTATGGGTGCATCATATTCCACTCCATCATACAATCATGATAATAGCAATGATAGAGATGTTTATATTTTTCTGCAAAGATGATTATGATGATGATGTTGAAAAATATGTGGTTATATACTTCGCTTGAGGCATCTTGTCATACAACGAACTACATACAACGAACTTTTATCGATTATTATCAATAACCCATAAATCACAAGGATATTTTGGTGTTGCTGCCAATGAAATTAATGATTTTGTTGGCAACAACATTTGCAAATAAATTCGATTTATCATCTACTTCTCCACTTTATTTATATATTTCTGGATATTGGGGGAAGAGTTTTATTTCCTGTTTTGTTTGTAGGACGTTTCTTTCTGTCATAGTCGTATTTCAAATCATATTTCAAAAATATGTCTTGATATTCATAGTGAATACTGTTATCTCTGTCACGAAATGAGGGAATGACATCGAAGTGTGACATAGGATGAAAAGGTAACAATCCAACCGAAATAGTACTTAAGAACATTAAAATTGTTTTCTATTTCTTTTTTAACGTTTTTTTTTTCATTTTCAATGGAGGTTTGAAGTTTAATGAAATGGTACCTTGGTAATAGATCGATTTGTTACTAATAGCTTTTTTAGGAATTATTTTGAATTACGAACGAATACTGCCAAGAGGCTGCCTAAGAAATTTTTATTTCATTTTCATTTTGACATATGCGAGGTGGTCACATATACACACATCTGCGAATTTCCCAATGATGGCTGCTAAAAGATATATATTACCATGATATTGAAATATAATTGTTTAAACATAACATTATTCCTTTTTTAGATTAAAGGCGATTCAGCTGACGTTCATGGATTTAGCTAATCAACGCTGCCAATGAAATTAATGATTTTGTTGGCAACAACATTTGCAAATAAATTCGATTTATCATCTACTTCTCCACTTTATTTATATATTTCTGGATATTGGGGGAAGAGTTTTATTTCCTGTTTTGTTTGTAGGACGTTTTTTTCTGTCATAGTCGTATTTCAAATCATATTTCAAAAATATGTCTTGATATTCAAAGTGAATACTGTTATCTCTGTCACGAAATGAGGGTATGACATCGAAGTGTGACATAGGATGAAAAGGTAACAATCCAACCGAAATAGTACTTAAGAACATTAAAATTGTTTTATATTTCTTTTTTAACGTTTTTTTTCATTTTCAAAGGTGGTTTGAAGTTTAATGAAATGGTACCTTGGTAATAGATCGATTTGTTGCTCATAGCTTTTTTAGGAATTATTATGAATTACGAACGAACCCTGCCAAGAGGCTGCCTAAGAAATTTTCATTTCATTTTCATTTTGACATATGCGAGGTGGTCACATATACACACATCTGCGAATTTCCAAATGATGGCTGCTATAAGATATATATTACCATGATATTGAAATATAATTGTTTAAACATAACATTATTCCTTTTTTAGATTAAAGGCGATTCAGCTGACGTTCATGGATTTAGCTAATCAACGCTTTGTGTTAATTGCCAGAGAGTTGTAAATGCATTTCTCTCAAAGAGGCCGCAATTTGTAAAAATGTCAAAAAAATTTCTGAACAAATAAAGCAAATAAATAAGTTCCGAGAAAAACGTTGGCCCCAAAGCTATTGCAACAATGTACTGCACTCATATAAAAATCCCAAAAGCAGGAGGTCCAGCCGGCGTTTGCTCGGGGATGAGGCTTATGCATGCTCCAACATTCTTTTTACTCATCTGCTAAATACTTAAACCAATTTCAAAATACTGCAATTACATAGTTAACATATCCCACAGAGTATTAATTAAGAAATGCTAATCTAAAATAAATTAAATATCTTTTAAAAATCAGTTTTTTTTGTTTTTTGTTCCACCATATAACAATAATTAAAAGAAAAAAAAAACGTAACCACACGACAAAAAAAGACAGAAAGTACTAGAATCTAATTTTGCTTATACGAGATTTTTAAATTCTACTACGTCTTATGGCACAACCTTCTTTTATTTAGACAGCAATGAAAAATCGATTATAGATAAGAATTTGAGCAACATTGCCTAGAGACAAGTTAAATATTTAGGCATGCTTAAAAAGGGAACCTCTGAAACACCACTTAAGGAAATCTAATAAATACTGCTCAGAAGTTAGCTAAAAAATTATCCAGTGGCTAATTTGTAACATGTGGTATACCTATTGATTATTAAAACAGATAGAAAGCTCACTCGTGGTTTACTCTTCATTACCAATGTTCACATGCTGGGGTAAAACATCTCTTTGTTCAGATTATTAAATAAAAAGCAAGGCACATGTATTTTATATTAAGCAATTTATTGCCTGCTGTTAATTAAACTAAAATTGATTTCTTTTGCAAAACGAATAATTTAGCAAATATTAGGATTGCATTTGTTTCGCAGTATTTGGTACGAGGAATTTGTTTAACTTGAATGAAGTAGTGTGGAACAAAATTAGTACAACAACATTCTATTCATTGACAACAATAACTAATTAAATTTTTTTTTCATAATCTCTCTCAAATCTATTTGAAAATATCTTTTGAATGCATTAATTTAGACTTAGACTTTGGACGAACAAAGAAGATTAGTGTGACATTAGGGAAGTTTCATTTTTATACACATGACAACAGTTAAAAAAATTCAAACACATAGTGTAAGATATTACACATATTTCCTGCATATACCTTTCAATAACTTTTGTTTAATAATAATCTAATATTGATGAAATATTACTCTTAGAATGTTTATAGATAAACCAATATTGCTTTAATACAAACACCTATGTAATTAACACATATAAAAAACATTTAAGATTTACGCATTAAATATTTAAAATAAATACGTGGGTAAAAATATTGCAATTATAGTAGGCAAACTGTTCGCTTGCTTTTTGATCGTAAAATTACACGAATCTTACAATGAATCTTAACAATAAGAGAACTATCCATACGACAAAACCATTCCTGATGTATTTCCGCGGTAATAATTCGTCAAGAACCCGAAATATTCCTCATGCCAATTTAAATATTTAGATTCCATATCTGGTAAAGTGTTTCTAATCGTTTGCTAGTAAGGAAAGAACAATAAATTGATTTTAATGTAAAGGGTGTCCGAAAATTTACCTAATTTTGATAGAAAAAAAAGAGATATTTAATTATAAATCATACATTTTTTATTGATTCAACAACATCATTAATTGTTACCGCTTGACCAGCAACATTTTCGCAGAAGAATGATCAATTAGCCTCAAGACTCTAAAGGGTATATTTAGTGGTCTTGAATCTAGCAGTAACAAACCCGTGCTGAAGATTTGAGCGTGAAAGTAAATGTTGCGTTTAACCATTTTTTTTCAGAAGTGTTGGTATAATTGAAATCTTTGAAATAGCTCAATAATTTATTACATTCTTTCGATATCAGATTTAAAAATTGGAGCGATACAATTAATCTTCCACTCATCAAGAAATATACCCATCTTAAGAGAAAGTTTTAAAATCTTTAGCAATGGACTTATTAATGTAATGCCGTATTTTTAATAGTAGTTTTATTAAGTTTTGCTATATGCCAAAAAAGTCCCCACCTTATACATATTCCAAAAAAGGATTAATATCTTCCAATCGATACTCATAACATATCCATTTTTTAAGCAAGATAGCGATGGAGAATTCTCATTATGCCGGCAACGAACAATCTTGAACCGTTACCACGACCAGTGAGATAATTTTCGTTGATCGGACCAATGAAAACGGGATGTCACCAAACTTTTGAGAGCATACAGAAGTAAGCTGATTTTTGGCATTAAATGAGATGAAAAACCAACATATGCGAGCTGTACAGAGACTGAATGTGCTCAAGTCTGAAAACAATCCTCTGACATCTGTATGATTCAGATTATGAATATTTAAAAAAAAGGACTAGAGTTAATTAAAAATGCAAGATTCCACTAAGCAAATAGTCTAATATCTTAGACAAATGAACATCGTCAATATGAACTTGAATATGTCTTACAATATTCTAAAGACATAATTAAGAGGACAAGATTGCTTGAATTTATTGAATTTTTTACAAATTTATTTTTTTATAAACAAATTCCTTAAAAAAACATGAGATAGCTTAAATCTAAATATTGATATTTTCAAATTTACATTTTAAAAGCAAGTAAAAGTAGTAAGAAGTTGTAGTAAAAAGGTATTATCCTAAGATTACATTAAGGCAAAAGTAATGACGACGCAAGGACTCTGCTTCCAATTCTGATCGAATTCTTGATCCAAAAACTTAGCACTTGTCTTTCACTATATTTTGTATTTACTACAAGATATAACTCAAAGAAATACATGTAATATATGTGTTTTGGTTGTTTAATTAATAATTTTCAACATTTTAAAGCTAAATACACTAATTCTAAAGAATATCAAGGAATTCATAGCCATAAAACCAAGTTTATTTTTCTTAAAATAAATTCATTAAAATCTATGCCTGCTAAATGCCTATAATAGGCTGGGAATGATAAGGTCAAAAAGTTTTCCTCCACCACCATCTACTTTTGGAAAGTGAAAATTATTAATCCACACCGCTGCAAGCACAAGAGTCATAACCTATAATAACCATCCAGCCATTTACAACTTGAACAATTTCAATAGCATTGTCCTTCGAAAATTGTGGATCGTGATAAGGATGGCAGACGCAAAAGCCCCACAGTACAATTAAAATATATAAACTATAACTTAAAAGCCTACCAATCTTTTGTGCTGGTTATTTCGGGTACGTTTTGTCTGGGTCAGCACAACTACGGACGTTCGCTTTAAAATTCCCTTTTGACAAAATTCTTTAAATTAAAAAAACGGATACAATGTACCATAAAAGACCCATTTTCCTTTAAAAGTTGAATGTATTATTTCAGCAAACCTTCATTCCTTGTGACAAAAATATAACCATGCAAACACAAATGAACGGAGAAGCGATATTTGAGACCAATTAGAACAAAGATGTTGTGGCCAGTTATGACAGATATATTTAATTTTTTGTTTCTCCACACAAAAATAGAATTAAGAACAACATTAGATGAAAATTTATAAACATCTAATTTAGTTGTTTAGTGCTCATGTTTGTTTGAGCAAAACCTTTGCTTAGTATAGTTGTCAGAAAATGGCGTTCATAACTCTCAAAATGGTTTAATACCTGAAAAATTGACAAGCCACTTACAGGTAATTTTAATTCAGCAAACCCTTTGTTAATTCTGAGAGCGACATCCCATCAGAAACTAGAAGTCGAATTTATATTGCCAATTGTTTTGTTTTCAGCTTTTCACTTCCTTGCTCGGACTACTAAGAATGTTACTCATATATTTTAGGATTAACCAGCCCAACATGTATGAGTAACATTCTTAGTAGTACAAGCCAAAAAAAGAAAATCCAAAAAATTATCCATCAACACTACTTTTAAAATATATTTTTGGATATCAATAATGGCAAAATCTAAATCGACAATTCCACCTGATCAGGATTAATTGAGCGAAATAGCAATATTGGGACTGAATTTCATGTGACCGAAATATATAGTGATGTTTCTTTTTTTAAATTGCCCAAAATCGAAAATTCGGTTAACAGGATTTTATGCTAAAAATAACTGAAAGGCATTATTACAAATGTCAGTTTTTATATTAATTTTCCATTTCTTTTCACTAAACAATAAACAATAAACAAAACCGGTATTGGAGTTTCCTAGAAAAAAACTGTGTACGGAGTTTTGGTCTAAAAATAGACACCCAAGTCTGAATTGGCGGAAAATCCAGAATCCAAGCAGGAAAGAAAAAGTCACGCATATTGACGCTTCAAAGCTTAATAACATCAGCCTTAAATTTGTAGAATCAACAAAGAACCTGAATCTGATCATGGAACGTCAATATTCAGAAAAGTGTTAAACAAAGCAATCGTTGCTATTAATGCATCTAAAAAGATGTATGCAGCTATAGATATAACCTTAAATAGCAACTTTTTCAGCTGGCATAGAATAAGCGAAGTTCTAAGAACCACCTCCTCGAAAGACAAAGACCCTAATCTAGTGCCCTTAGGGATCATTGGCAAATAGATAACAAGCTGGCAGACATTACCGCGATTCAGGAAATACGTTGGACCGGATCAGGAATACAAAAACGAAAATATGCGACACTTGTATTAATATAAACATTTCGCCTGTAGATCATTTTAACCCTCGCCCACTTTTTGGGGGGCGATTTTATATAAAAACGATATTATAACACTTGCCGCCTATGACATAAGTTATAGGAGACAGATAGATAGAGACCGACAGACATTTTAAACTAGGATTCATAAAAATAATAAAATTTTAAGGGATATTTATTTTAACGATAGGTTGGGATAGGGTATTAAACGATCCGCATAGCTGATTTTAGCCTTCTTATATGTGTTATTTTTGAGTTGACTTGCATGTTTTACGAAAGAGCCATTTCAAATGACGCAAACAAACACTACCAAATGAACCCAGCTATGAAGATACTTCTAGTGCATGGTAAAGCCATCTGCTTTTTGTTAAGCATCATTAAATCTGCCAAAGTCTGCAAAAATTAAAAGTTCCCTCAAGAAGAAAATTAATTTAGCAGTAAATTTAAGTGCAGAAAACAGAGTTGGGAAACTTTTCACTCAGTTCAATGGAAAAAGAATCAACCAAGGATAAAACATGTGGTATTAATCTAGATAAAGTTGATCTTGCTGCAAGCGAAAACTAAACCAAAAAATAATTAACTTTTGCTGTTATCCGTTATATACATAATCGATAGACAAACTAACATGTGTCTGAGTTGTTGTTTATTACTCTTTCATTAAGCGAAGTATTATGGTTTAATGTTGGAATAAAAAATTTAGTAATACTGATAGAAGCATTGTGAGCTTGTATCTTGTAGTAAAAATCATCTGAAGAACAGTTGATTTCTCAAAAAAATGTTACTGTAACTTGTGAGCGATACAGGAATGTGACCAATGAGTTTTTACTGCCGGAAATTAATGGATTGGGACTGGAGGACTTCATTACCACACACGCATATCTCGCTAGGTTAGGGGCATTTAAAAATATGCGTTTCCGGGTCGTCTATTTCCTCGATTTGCACTCACCTTTCAATATCGCCTGATTTGACCGCTCTAGACTTTTTAACTTTCTCTTTAAAACTGAAAGATATTGTTTACATAAACATTTTTGACCTCGAGATTTTAATTGATTCTAACATAACGATGATAGAGGAACACACAGTTGTTTTTGAATTCCGTCCGTCGGTCCATCTGCCCGTAAATGTCTCCAAACTACTCCAAACTTCGTAACCAGCGTTTTTTGGTCATAATTCTGGGCAATTTTTTCTTTTAGCCATTATATTAATGAAACCTAACATACATACAAAACCTCAATTTTTCGAAAAAGCTCTCACGATTTTAATTAAACTATATTTGTACTATAAGCATATTAGTTTCAACAAAACTCTATACCCAACCATATAGATTATGGTTTTTCGCATTTAGGCCATATAAAGAAAACTGTCAATTTCTCGCAAACTATTTTGTCAAATTGAATGAAATTTAATTTATATACATACTACTATTACCAATAACGGAAAATCATTTTTACTCACGTAGACACCGATTCCTTCAAATTCGGGAAGAATATAATCACATTTCGTATTTATATAATTTTTAGTATTGTGTAGGTATATTGGTGAAATAATGAAAATCGTCAAATTCTCCCATACCTGGGATTTTATCTAACGCTGTGAAAGATAAAGTTGCGTACGACCCAGTCGTGCACCCACCATTCGTTTTTTTTATTGTGACCCAGTGATTTATTTTCATTTGTGTTCTTACCTAGACTGTCTGTTTTCGTTGTTCGTTTTACCTTCCATAAAATTGGATATTGGAGTTTGGCGCGGTCTGATACAAGGTCCAAACGGGATTCACAACGAATTGGATGATGTGTCGTGGATGCGAACGGTAACCTGGAGGATAAGCCATCAGCTGCGTGAAGGAAACACGGGTTCAAGACCCAGGCTGAGTTTTTTTTCTTTTTTTTATTGTAATCTGCAATTATTGATAACGACAATTGCATTATTAACTATTGTTTAAATTCTCTCGGTTGTCGATTACTATTTTTTTTTATTTTTAATGTATATATTATTTCTATCAGCTTCCAATAGCCATAGACTTCATTTTCTATTCTGTTTAATTAAGATGCATTCTTTTATATTAGAGTTACCCCTCTGCCAAATTGGCCAATGTGTGAACAAAAGGGTGGTGCAGCGCTTTTGGGGTGGATTTTCAATCCAAGGGTAGTATTTTTATTATAATTTTAGTATAAATTCCTTTTTTTTTTGTTTTGTATTTCCCTTTTTCTCTTCTGGGAAATGGATAGCAATAAATTTAGTAACAAAAATAATAGTTAAGAATCAACGACTTGCTTTTATTAATTGATAGTATGCGGATTTTTTCTGGTGGTCGCGATTCCTCCAAAAAAGACGTTTCTGGACACTATTTTGGGCTAAAGTGTTAAACGGATTTACATCAAATATGAATACGAAGTATATTATTGGTCGTAAAATAACATACCTTCCATATAACGAAATAACCGATCTATTTTCTAGATGAATTAAATTAAATACCTGTGTTCTAATTAATATTTGCAATGATGCGTCATACGCAGTTTTAGATTTTTCTCTCTTATTGCACAATAACGGAAAAATAATATTTTCAGCCGCATTAACGCCTTGAGTGATATTCATCAATTTTATATTTAAGACTTTATATAATCACTTTTGAAAAACACTTGCGTATTATTAGTCATGTCCTCAATATTATCGATATTAACGTAGATGAAAGTACCATTTAACCATTTCTTTTATTGAACATATTTAACCTAGGAAGACACATCGTATTTTTTATACACAAGAACATTCTTGAACGGGTCTAAATCACTTCCAATATAAAAAAAATTAAATATATAAGTAATAATATATTTTTGAAACATATTTAACATCTCTCTTGTTTATTTTACAACTCCTAACAATTAAAACAGTAACAAATTAACTTTAAGTTTTTGTTGGCATTTTTCTAAATACAAATAAAAAGTGTTAAAAAAGTTAATATTTTATGTATATCTGAGACCGCCTTGCAACAATTTATAAATGCAAATGTGCCGTAATTTCCACGTTAATTTTAGGCAGATAATAATCGAATACATATTTGGAAAAAGAAGTTGGTACCAACGTCCTTTCGATACCTTAATAAGGGGGCACTCATATACAACTGACGCAGCTCAAATTGCGTATAATTCAGCAGCATGGTAACAGCCAGAGCTATACAAAAAATTAGGGGTCTGGAATAGTAACAAGAAAAAAGAAAACGGGTGTTCGTTGATTTGGTGAAGAAATTGCTTCTAGGTTTAAAAGTTTTTATTTACTTGGAAACTTTTCTATCGGGTTTGAATTAAATTAGAGCTGGTTTAATAAAATAAAATTACTCCTGAAAGTTTAACACTTCAAATTAAAATAAAGGAAATTTACTATTTTTAAAATTTCTTACAAGTATAAAAAAAGGTGCCGAGTACTAAATAACAATACTTTTAATAAGTTATTTTTTGAAATTTGCTGTATAAAGAAAGAAATTTGTATTAAAAGAGTTGTTAAATGTCATGCCAATGGATATTTCAAATTAAAAATATTTGCTTAAAAATGACGATACACATTCTGTAACAGATGTTAAAAACTCAATTTTCGTATTTTCGGCGTATAAGATTTTAATTAAATTTTATATGTGTGAAATTGTGAATAATCAAATAAGAAACGCATACGTAATTATACCATAATTATTAAAGCTATAATTTCATTCACCAAATTTCGGTATTTCTGATTTGTTCAAACAGTATGTTATTAGAAAAATATCGCACTTACTCAAGTGACGCTACATCCAGGGTGCACCTGGGCTTCAACCAACATGGTTCTCCAATTACCCTAATCCTTGCCCAAAACAGCTATCAATAGAAGTTTAAAAAAGTCTTTCTAGCCATTTAGTCATACTATATCCATATCCGTTTAATACCCTCTCCCATCCCATCTTTACAATAATATCCTTAAAATGTTTGCGGACAGTTTATCAAAATCTTTAATCGTTCGACAAATCTATTGCATATGCTATGGGGTAGGGTATACGAATTGTTTTTTTTAGGAAACCGCCCCAAAAAAGTGGGCGTGGATTAAATGATATGTTGACAAAATGCATAATACATTATTTTCCAATTTTTATTTTGCTATAATCGTTTTTTTAATAATATGTGTGTTAATAACTACCTTGGCTGGGACGACTATGTTTCCTAGTTTTCTAGGTTTCCTCAATCGATATAAGAAATATTTCATCCTTGCTGATCTGGCCTCAATATATAAGCATTTATACTTTTAACGTACACATCTGGTCAGGAGCAGCAAAAGCATCATTACACCTACTGGATAGGATACAAAGGCGTGCTATAAAACTGATAGGAGATTCAACCGTAGCAAGCTCTATAGTCTCGCTTGAATATCGTGGGGATATCTCCTGCCTACCTTTCACAGTATTGACGATATTATAACAGGAAATCCTCAAATGCAATAGCATTTCAGTGTCTGATGTGTAAAAGGGACATTTTCATTGCAAAGTCACTTCAGTAGCGCTAGAGTCCGGAATGAACCTGGACCTCAACCCACATGCCTATCCAATTAACCCGGTCCTTTGCTGATTTCATCCAGTTGTGAACTTCAAGTTGGTGGAGGTTAGTTGTGATGTTAATATGGTCGACGTATGATAGATTGTGCCCCTTGGGATGTGCAGTTTTGCACAATTCTCTCAAGAATGATGTTAAAGAATTAACATGACAGTACATCGCCTTTCCTAAATCGTTTTTTTTTTTAAATCTGTGAGGTTTATTGCCGACCCTAATGGAGCAGCGAGAATTCTTCATCACCAATGACGAATCTGCGGCATCTTATAAAAAAGTTGTTTATCACTGACTAAACAGTAGAACTGGGAACTGCTTTAATTTTTGGCTACGTTTACACCGTGGACTGTATTTGGACTGGCACTAAATATTTTATCCTCGGACTTTTTTGTTTACACCGATCATGACTAAGTGTAGAACTAACGAGTAACGACATATATACTTCATTTGACATCTTCTGTATTGCCGTGAAATGTCAATTTTGTACGACTTTGTAGTGACATCTTCAGTTTAATTAGGCTTCATCGGACATACGAATACAGTTCAACATGGATTTGTCATTGTCAAACATTTTAAGCAGATTCTCGCAAAATTCGGATCGGAAGAGGTGTGGTGTTCAATTTGCTAGTAATTTCAACCCAGTTCAGCTGACAAATTTCTTGTATAAACACGTCGAGTCTCCGGTATGGCAAAAGCTTCATCAATTGTTCACTTTCTCAGAACGAACGAATTTCGATGATAAGGCCTTTGAACGATTATCCCATGCTCCAAATAAAATATAGACGCGAGTGCATGATTGAGCCGCACAACAAAATTCTGGTTTCTTCATCCTTATTATCCATTTTTATGTAAATAACGATATGTAAATTAAAAGATAGAGGGGATAAACTATTAAGAAACAATGAATGACTAAGCACGATTCTTCAGCCACCCTGTATTTGATATCCAAAACTACGGAATATGAAGCGCTTTGAAAATTGGCTAGCAAGAGCCACATTAAAATTAAGGGCTACCATGAATTGAATTCAGCATTCATCACCATAACACTGCTATGTTAAATAAGGTCAAATTAAATATTCCCATGTTCACAGGTGAAAATGCCCAATATTACCAAATGCTAATCATTTTCTTTGAAAAGTACAAATTCATCACAATTCTGTTTTGTAAACGATATCAGTGTTTGCCACAACCTACGAACACAACCTACAAACATCATCTCCATATCCTTATGGGAAATTAAGTGAAATGTAGATGGCAGAGTGTTTCTCAGAATACATTTCACAACTTCTGGGCGTCAAGTTAATCTTGGGAGGATTGTAAATAACAAGTTCAATTCTTCCGTATTCACACATTGTAAAGGTGTCTTTTTATTTATGTGTGAATTCAATTTTTTATAGTCATTTTATTTTTATGTGTCTATTTATTGATCTCAAACAAATGTAGGCGAACGATTACTTGGGAAATATTATATTCATATCAATGATATGAACCATCAAAAAATAAAAAAAACATATGAGAAGGCTACAATCCGCTGTGCGGATCGTTGAATACCCTATCCCATCCTATCCATAAAACTAAAATCCCCAAAAAAGGGGACATGGCTTAAAACACGATGTGGATAAATAGAAAAAATGATATAGTGACAACAAATTCTACAGACTGCTTACAAAACACTTTAACGGTTCTACATAAGACAAGGTTTTCTCTTGCATATGTTATGGGGTAGTGTATAAAAATGGTTTTTATATAAAAACGCCCCCAAAAAGTGGGCGTGGGTTAAAATGGTATATAGACGAAATGTTCATATTAATAATGTTAATGATTCTGCATCAAAATTTTTTTCGAAAAACTTAAATATTGATCGAAAACAGTTTTTTATTGAAAACGCCCCCAAAAAGTGGGCGTGGCAAAAAACTTTATATAGACGAAATATAGATATTAATATTGTCTAAATATGTTGTTCAGAAACTTTTTTAAAATTCCTTACGGTTTGGTCAAAAACTGAGTTTTTCTTAAAAGGGGGCGTGGCAGTGGGCGGATTTCAAAAAGTTTTACACTTGTTCTGTAGGCAGAGACGAGGATCCTATATACCAAATTTCATTATCCTAGCTCAAAATTTAAGGCCTAAAAATCGGTGACGTACAGACGGACGGACGGACGGACGGACGGACGGACGGACGGACGGACGGACGGACAGACAGACATGGCTTAATCGACTCAGCTAGCGATTCTGAGTCGATCCATATACTTTGAGGTATATGTAGCAAAATTATTTCTCTATGTTACAAACTAAGTATCAAAACTAATATACCCCTATGGGATAGGGTATAAAAACATGCATTTTATATCCGTATCGAGGTGCTAATAATATATATATACAACATTTATATATAAGATAATAGAAAATAATGATTCGATAACATTGTTTATCTTATATGCATATACACTGTGACGTATACATAATTTTTTGTATTTGCTCCTATTGGACAAATATTCGTTTCATAAATTACAACCTGAAAATACTACTAAAAACAAGGGGTAAATAACGTCTAACGGCATTATTTAAAAGAGTAAAAATCTGTAAAAAATGTAGCCGAACGATTACTTGGAAAATATTACGAAATTGTCATTTACTTCAAATATATTTTCAGTCATGAGTTAAGTGACAAATGGGGAAATTGATATGTACCATCAAAAAATAAAAAATACAAGATAAGATAATAGAAAATAATGATTCGAAACCATTGTTTATCATATTTTTTTGTATTTGCTCCTATTGGAGAAATATTTGTTTCATCAGAAAAGAATTAAACGGTAAAGCTAATATAAATTTACTTTCATAAATGTAAAATCGATTTTTTTAGTAATAATAGACATGTTTACTTATAAGACACAGCGTTGTACAGTTTTTAATCTGTCTTATTTATAAATTTAAAAAAATTAAAAATCGTGTGTTCATATCTGCAATTTCATTAACATATTTAATAAAATACTAATGCCGACTACTTAATATTTACGTCGATTTTGGTCAAGCCATTAGTAAATTTGAAAAAAGTAAATTTCCAAAAAGCCAATTTTTCGAAAATTTGAAAGAAATTCGAAAATAGATTAGATGAAAGTACTTGAACAATATTTTTTTGTTGTTGTCAAGTCTACCATACTTATTTTTATGCTTAGGATTACACAGGTTTATAAAGAAAATTACAAGCGTTATATCCAATTGCAGATAAAAGATGAGGAGCGTCGATAAGTCCGAATAAAAGTTGTTGTAAGATAACGATGTACGCTAAGACAATGGTAACAGTTGCGATAATTTAATTCGACCTCTATACGGACCGATATTATATAGAGGGAGCACCATCTTTTTTGTCGGTATGTTAATATTGTATAAGTTAAAATAATATATCCATATATGATGTATTTTTAATCAATATATGTATTTTTATTTATCTATTTGGTTTTGAATATAACATCAATCAAGTGGCCCCCTCTATTGGGCAAACTAATCAGTTGTCCGAGCATCTCGGGCGGTATAGTTATGGATGATATTGGTACGAGAGTTTCCCTTGACCTTTAGGCTTTCAAATAAGCCAACAGAAAGAAGTTCGTAGGAGTCAAATCTGGAGATTTGGGTGACAAGTTAATGTGGCAATTTTTCGACATCACAGTTCAAGGGAATTTTCGTTATTTGATTTGCAGTGTAGCATAGGGTACCATCTTGTTGAAACCCTTTTATCACACCGATATCGATTACGTGTGAGTTCTTCAACAAAAGCGGCAATTTTACTTTTTACCGGCTCAAAAGAGTGTAGAATGGACTTCATCAGTCATAAAAATATTAGGTTTAATATAAGCCATTTCCGTTGTTTCGCGTTAAATTATTATCGGCAAATAAAATCGACCTCTTAATTCAATTCTATTTGAATGAACTTAATATTAGGGTCAGGGTGCCCAAACTTATAAAGCATACTTCAAATGTGGAAGGACGCGATGATTATATTATAATGCAAGAGTGATATAAATGTCATTAGGATCTTTTACCAGCTTTTTATTAATCCTAACATAGAATTGGATCTATTTTTTATTAAAATCCGTTTTGTGATTGAAAAGAAACACTTAGACCTTTAAAGCTGTACTCGCCATATAGCCTATGTACGCTTATGTGGAAATGCGGAAACAATATGCCTTAATAATAAAAATTATTATACACTCAACTTCTTTCCTGTTTTCCTGTTTTATACATAAGCATGCAGTTCTTACATGCAGGTTTAGGGCAAGGCATAAGAAATTTTAATAAAGTCTGCGTACTATATATTAAGTCAATATCACATATAAACGCATATAAACTTTTTAGCCACTCCAATTTTTTCGGGGTGTTTTCTTTAAAAATGTTTTTTTTTTTGTTAGAAAAAAAGGCAAAATTTCAACCATAATAGTTAATAATGTCAATTTCATCTCGCAACACTTATTTCGTCTATAGAACACTTCGAAACTCTCCAAATTTTTTTTAGGTTTATTTTAAGGATAGGATGGGATAAGGCATTTAATGATTTTGGAAGCGGATTGTAGTCTACTCTTTAACTTACTTATTTCTCGTTGGAACAATATATAATGTAGAATTTCTGTTCAGCTTCTTAAAACTAACTAGAGATTTATTTTGCATGGTTTTTAGTCATTTGAAATATTTCTTTTTTTATAGTTAATAGGTTTTTAACACAACATGAAAACATTGAAGTATAACAAAAAGTATTCATTGAAATCGATAAAAACCTCGTTCAGTTGATGACTCGCCCACTTGATTAGACATCTCAGCTTATAAAATACCCTTCTCACATCATTGATTAAATGAAATTAGTAGAGAGCTAACAAAGCACAAGAGGCAGACCCTGCGATCATAAAATTACGAGTTGGTTTTTCTACGCCTCTTAGGTACTTAACAATATTGGCTCATCCAAATTGGCAACAAATGTCCTCTGTTTGCTGACTCTCCATTTCTAACAGAAACCAACTCCCCTACATTAGACTCCCCCCTTGATACAACTTCGAGACCAAATTATCCACCATTAGGCTGAAATTTAATCGGAAAACAATTTCGTATTGTCGACATAGGTCCTCCCTTTACCAACGCCACGTCCTTTCAATGACAAGCAAATAAACCTTCAGTTATGGCGCTTAAACAACATCTGCCGCCATTGAAGCAATACTTCACCTATTGATTCGAATCTTGAGTTTATTTTAGCATCAGCCCACTGACCTAGTTTTATTTCGAGTTACCCAGTGTTGCACGTACTCGTACAAATTACACCATAAAAATAAAAAGGACAAAGCACCACCAACCAGACAGGACGACGAAGTGTTCTTATTTTTTTGTCTGTATTTTGTTTGCAATAAATTGTCTCACGTATCTTTTGGATTAGAAAAGTAATGGCATTCCTTTATTTGGATGGTGGTATTTGTGTCAAAAGATATACTCCCAGGATATTGAGCACTTTTCAGTCTGTTGTGATATGGTCTGTCCCGGTGGAATCTTTGAAGAGTATACTTCCGGATTGAACACATACTTATGAACAGTTAAAGAGTCTGAATTTAACGAATACCTAGTTACTTACTTACTTAAGTGGCGCTACAGTCCGGAATGAACCTGGGCCTCAACCAACATGCCTCTCCAATTAGCCCGGTCCTTAGCTAACTGCCTCCAGTTGCGCACTCCAAGTTGGTTGAGGTCGGTTTCCACTTGTGCGCGCCACTTAAGGCGAGGTCTTCCTCTACTGCGTCCGACGTCTGGCTGGGAATCGAAGACTCTGCGAGCCGGAGTATTGGTGTCCATTCGTTCTACATGTCCTAGCCATCTTAAACGTCCAATGCGGAGTTTTTTGACCAGGGGCATGTCGCTGTACAGCTCGTATAGTTCTTGGTTGAATCTTCGTCTCCATAGCCCGTCAACGCAAACGGGACCGAAGATTTTTCGAAGAATTTTCCTCTCGAATCTACCAAGGATTTCTTCATCCGCTTTTGATACGGTCCATGCTTCAGCGCCGTAGAGCAGGACTGGGATGATCAGGGTCTTATATAGGATCTCCTTAGTAGTTCGAGTGAGGGCTTTACTACTAAATTGCCTTCTTAGCCCGAAGAAACAGCGGTTGGCAAGAGTAATTCTTCGTTTAATTTCTGACGAGATGTTGTTGTCAGAGTTAATAGCGGAGCCGAGGTAGACAAAGTCCCGTACTACCTCAAAGTTATATCTGTCAATGGTGACGTTCTGTCCAATTCGTCGATGTTGTGTGTCCTTTCGTGTTGACAGCATATACTTAGTCTTACCCTCATTTACTGCTAAACCCATTTTCGCCGCTTCCTTCTCTATACTAGCGAACGTGGCTATGACATCACGTTGAGTCCTACCAATGATGTCAATATCGTCAGCGTATGCTAGTAGTTGCACCGACTTTTGGAAAATTGTGCCTCTGGTGTTGGCTTTGGAGTTTTGCACAATCCTCTCAAGAATCAGATTAAAGAAGTCACATGACAGCGCATCGCCTTGCCTAAATCCTTTTTTGGTATCGAATGTGTCGGTGAGGTCGTTTCCGACCCTGATGGAGCAGCGAGAATTCTCTATCGTCATCCTACACAAACGGACGAGTTTGGGCGGTATACCAAAACTAGACATGGCTCTGTACAGTTCGTCTCTATAAATGCTGTCATATGCGGCTTTGAAATCAATGAATAGGTGGTGGGTATCGATTTGGACTTCTTGAGTTTTTTCCAGGATCTGCCGAAGTGTGAAAATTTGATCAGTTGTGGACTTTCCTGGCCTAAAACCACACTGATAAGGGCCAATCAGGTTGTTGGTAAACGGTTTCAGGCGTTCACATATTACGGCAGATAGGATCTTGTAGGCGATGTTGAGGAGACTTATGCCTCTGTAGTTGGCGCAGTTCAGAGGGTCTCCTTTTTTGTGGATCGGGCAAACGATGCTGAGGTTCCATTCTTCAGGCATATTTTCATCCGACCAGATTTGGCTTATGAGTTGGTGGATGTTACTTACCAAGTCATCTCCGCCGGCCTTATAGAGCTCAGCGGGAAGGCCGTCATTTCCGGCAGCCTTATTAAGCTTGAGTTTAGATATTGCTATCCTCACTTCACTCAGGTCGGGTGGTTGGCAGTTTTCGCTGTCGTTGCCAATATTGAATGGTTCGTTCTGCCTGACAGCGGAATGTTGTTCGTCATCGCCGTTTAACAGTCTGCAGAAGTGGTTCTTCCATATCCTCAGCATCGACTGTGTCTCAACTACAATATTTCCTTGTTCATCTCGACAGGATTCTGTTCGAGCCTTGTATCCTTGGCTTTGACGTTTTACACTTTGGTAAAACTTGCGAACATCGTTCCTGGAGTGGCACCTCTCTATATCCTCGATCGCGCGCTTTTCTTGCTCTTTTTTCTTCTTGCTGAAAAGCCGATGTTCTTCCCTTCTTCTTTGCCTATAGAGTTCAATGGCAGCTCTCGTCTTCACCTGCAGCTTAGCCTTGTAGGCCTCGTTCTTGGCTGCGAGCATCTGTCGGCATTCCTCATCAAACCAGGGGTTTCTTGCTGGTGGGCGCGAGAAACCTAGCACATCAGTTGCGGCTGATCTAATGGCCTGTTGGCATCGTTGCCATTGCTCTTCGACATTCGATGCTGGTGGTATGGTGTTAATCGAGAGGTTAAGGGATACGCGTTGTGCGAAGGTCTTGGCGGTCTCTTGCGATTGCAGTCTTCCGACATTAAATTTTTTCACAGTATTTCTGGATTGTTGTGGCGTGGTGGATATCCGCATTCTTACCTTGGCTGCTACAAGGTAGTGATCCGAGTCGATGTTAGCTCCTCGGAATGTTCGGACATCCAAAATACTGGATGCGTGCCTCTTGTCTATCGCAATGTGATCAATTTGGTTGACCGTTCGTTGATCTGGAGACCGCCATGTCCCCTTATGGATATCGAGGTGAGGAAACCGTGTGCTGGCTATAGTGGCATTTCGTTCCGTAGCGAAATCAATTAGCCTAAGTCCGTTACCAGACGTGTTGTCGTGTAGGCTATGTTTTCCGACAATACTTCTAAAGATGTCTTCTCTTCCTACCTTTGCGTTAAAATCTCCCAGCACGATTTTAACATCGTACTTCGGTAGTCGCTCATAGGTTTTGTCGAGGAGCTCGTAGAAGCAATCCTTAGCTATATCATCTTTTTCTTCCGTCGGAGCGTGAGCGCATATAAGGCTTATGTTGGCGAATTTGGCCTTGATGCGGATTGTTACTATGCGTTCGCTAATGTCTTGGAAACATAAGACTTCTTGCCTAAGTCTGGCACTTATAACAAATCCGCATCCGAATAGTCGCTGTTTCTGCTCACTATAACACGGTCCGTAGTATATGTCACAGTTTTTCATCCTCTTTTTGCCCGGCCCATCCCATCGTATTTCCTGGATGGCAGTAATGTCTGCTTTGTAGCAGTTTAGGGTTTCCGCTAGTTGTTCGCCTGCACCTCTCCTGTTTAATGTTCTCACATTCCAGGTGCAGATACGAACGTCGTTGTCCTTTTTTCGTTTAGCAGGGTCGTCAACAATAAAATCCGTCCTTTCCGAGGCTATTGGTTGCTTCGTAACCATGTTTTTTTCTGTGGGTGGGTAGTTAGCCCAAAGCACAACCCCCAACCTGGAGGGCCAGTTCCAATTTATTAGATACCCCTAGGACACGGGGCCATCAGTATCCACTACGGGATTGAGCGCTGCCGTTGGCCTTTCGGTTCATCCGCCACCATCTCTGTTCAAGGGGCCTGACTAACCCTTGAAATTCCTAGACAACCTGTTGTCCGAATATGTCAGAGCAGCTCATCTAGGTTCGCCTGGGACAGCAGGCCGGGTATTCAACCGTGCCATTCTCACCAGGGTGTTTATAGTGTTGCTGTTTTTCGTCGTGTTATCAACACTCGCACTTATCGTTTAGCAAGTCAAATCCGGTTGGATGAGACCAGTACCCGATGGTTACCACTTGGAGGTAAAGATAAGCACATTTGATGTGTAGTCAGAGTTGCAACACTGGGCATTGCCAAGTTAACGCCAATCAGAGTCTACCCTCGTTCTACAGCACCCAACCATCAATACCTAGTTGGCTGAGTGAAATATATTTGTTAAAAAAAAACTTTTAACCAGCGGAGTGTCCTTTATCTGTGAATTGTAAAAAAATGCTTGTTTTTATTAAAAGAAAAAAATACAATTTTCTGTTTTGTTATGTCTTAGAACGCAGTTTTTTAGATGTATATTAGGTGTATTATTTTTAGATTTCAAAAAAAAATTACATATTTGTGATTGAAATTGAAATTTTATAAAATACTAGGTGAACGCTGCCGGCTTCGAAGTAAATTGTCTGGAGTCTGGATATTGAAGCCCAAACTATTCAGTCGATTTGACGGAATTTCGGCAATGGGTATATTGTTGGTGGTCCTATAAATGAGTTTTAGGAATATAGGTTCTAGTCCAAAAATGAACGGTACCTCCCATATAACGGAATTTTTAAAACGCTAATAACTTGATAACGGATCTAATGATGTTGATAGAAATGAATGAATGAAAATTCAAAAATTGAATGATTTCTCTAATATTGATTTGAAATGCCTGTCCGTCACCAGTTTCTGGCCCTTGAATGTTAAAATAGAATAATGAAATTTGGTTCAAGTACTCTTTGTAGCTTCCAGTAGATAGGCGTTAAAAGCGTAAGGAATTTTAAAAAAATAATTTTGGCGTTTTTTAGTCAAAAAAACTGATGTTAGTAAAATTTCGAGCAAAGAGCTCGTAAAGTTAGTTAGCGCAAATGAGACCGACGATTTCTGAAGAATTTTTTTTATAGCTTCATGCCTTGCTATTCAGCGGTTAGCAGTACTAACTCTTAAATTAATTTCCGACAAGACTTCATTGTCAGAGGTAATACAGAGTCAAAATAAGAGTTCCTTTCTATTTCAATGGTGTAACTGTCGATGGTGACATTCAGTCCAATAAAATGATACTTTCTTATATTGATAGGATATTGTTGGTTTACTGCTAAACTTAACTTACACATATGCTTCTCTATACTCGTAACCATAACGATGGCATCTAATTTGGTCCGACATATGATACCAATTTCGTCGACGTAGTCTAGTAATTGAAGCGTTCCGTTGGCTCGGATGGTTTGCACATTGTCATGTGACTGTTATAGAAGTCACTTGACAACGTAGCACCTAGGTATCGAATGTATCGATTAGTTTCTTAACGACGCTAATGAAGCAGCTAGAATTCTCCACTATCATTTTGTACATACGGTCGAGTTTGGGCTATATAGCAAAACTAGAAATGTCTCTGTATAGTCTGCCTGTATAAACACTGTCGTATGCGGCATTAAAATTATGAATAGGTGATGGGTATCGATTTGGACTTCATGGCTCTTTCCCAGGATTTGCCAAAGTATGAAGATTTGAGCATTTGTGGCCAAAAATCACGACAAAAATGGCCGATTATGTTGTTGGTGAATGGTTTCAGGCTTTCGCTTATTTAGGATAATAGGTTTTTATGGGCAATGATTGTTAAGGTTCCATTCCTTAGCCATACCTTCATCCTTAAAAATGTTGATTATTTGTTGGTGTATTTTACTTATTTGATTTACCTGGATTGCAGCATTTTCTGCATTGTAACATCTTATTCCTTCTTCACTTAGATATTGCTCTGATATCCTTACCCCCTTTCTTATGTGTTTAAATGCAATGTACACAAAAATGTTTGTGCATTAAAAATTCTTACCACAAGTTTCTTGAAATATCAAACATTTCTTGAAAATATTATGAAACCATGCTAAGTGACTATTATTACATGAAACTGTCATAACCATAAATCAAAAATAATAACTGCTGCACTATACATCCCCACAAGCAGGCATCCAGATGCATGCAGAAAATCTAATAAATCCTTGGCATGCCATGAATTGTAAACTGCTACTCCAGTAGTCCTGTGAGCCATGTATCTACCTACAGGTATACAAAAATATTGCAGGAGCACAAGGTAAAAAGTTAACAATTTTATTTATTGCAGTCAGGGGATGAGTGCAGGTCTTGTGGGGAAGCGAAATGTTTTCATTCCATGAATTCAACTGTTTTCACCTATTTTTTACCATAAAGCTAAGGCTTATATGGTAGGTACTTGAAAAGCTTAAGTTTTATTTAAGGAACATTCTGGAGAACGATATCATTGATTTTGCTTCTCTTATGACGGTACGGTAATGATGAGTCTTATAATAGATATACTCTTTTCACTATGTTGGAAACCGAAACCTTAAAAATAGTATAGATATATACTCCTTAATCAGGGTTGATATATGTATCTTAGCACTAACTTAGGTAATTTAAAATCATTTCACTTTGACTACACATCAATTGTGCTAATGTTAGCTACCAATGGTGACCATTGGATAGTGGTCTCGAGCAATCGGAAAAATATTATCTGATATAAGGTTTCCCTGCCTAACGCAGGTTCCGAATGGAAATTGGAGAAGTTTTTTATAAAAATTGTACACTCTTTTGTATGCTTATCAAGCTTTCGCAAGAGGTAAATGTAAAAAAACTTAGGTGTTGCCACTGAGTTGTCCAACGCACTAACCACTAGGCCACTGCACTCAAACAATCAACTGGAAACCTGCTAAGTTATGTTACCGATCTATGAGATGAAAAATTATGGTGAATCGAGAGCTGTTGGCTTGGATAGAAGGCATACGGCCTTCCTCAAATATTGTGCGGCTGGATGGAAAACGTTCTTAAAGACAAATCTTTGCAAGTAGTGGTGGATGGTGTTTCCTCAGATAAATTTTTTTTAAACGCTGGGCTACTTCAAGGATCAATTCTTTCACCCACTTTATTTCTGATGCAGATTAATGATCCTTTAGGGACAACCAACAATCGAATTTTAAGTTTTCAGGTAACAGTATTCTCATAGGGACTACCTCGAACGAAACTCCTATAACCGCTTTTGATGCACAATAGCTTAGATGCGAACAAATCTACTATACGAACGAAGACTTACAAACAATTATACAATGGGAAAAGGAAAACCTAGTTCTATTCAACTCAAATAAAAGGTATACAGCATATACAGCATTCACCAATAAAAAGGTCCACAGTTCCGCAAATTAAAATGGAGAATACAGTCCTCAAATCAGAGAATCCACTCATCTTCTAGGCATCGCTATTGAGTCAGATATATCATGGAAACAACATGTTACCTCTATTTCCAAATCAGCAGCGTTACAAGCTCTAATAATTGTCGAATAAGTAATAAGTTCATATTAAGTGACGTTATAGTCCTGTGTTAGCCTATGCATCAACCAATAGATTCAAATAGTTTGCCTAGTCCTTAGGTTATTCCATCCATTTATGCACTCTAACTTTATTGAGTTGATGTGCTTAGATTTATTCTACTTTCATTTCTACCAAGGTGTACTTAGGATTCATAGCGGATTGAATGTAGATAAAGATTTCTATCACGCGACTGTCTGGAAATAATCAAAAGCTGCAAACCAGAATATCAGAATATAACGGGTCTCCATGAGTGGCTTACATGCTAATATATAAGGAACGAGATGTATAAATTAGCCAACAGAGTATTTCGTAGATGTTATAATACCAGCTTTCTTAATTTGCTTAAAATGTTTCTTTTTCTCAAGAAATTATTAACTTTAACCATTTTTTAAGGAAAAATTGAGTATGCTAAATTCGTACACGTCTTCACACCATTTAACTATACAAAATAATGTAAAACGTAGAGCCGTTTTTGAAAAAAATTAACATTTAAAAAAATTGCTGCAAACAATTTTGTTATAAAAAATCTGAGTATGCAATCGAATTTCGAATTTATGTTTTTCGATTTTTAATGTCTGTTTTTGTTTTTTCGTTGGTTTTTTTTCTTTTTGTCCATTTTTTTTGATGTCGGTTGTTTTATATCCATTTTTAGTTGTCTTCTTAAAAGTCAATTCTAAATTTCTAACGCATAAGCTTAGGGTGTATCCATACAATGTACCAAAACTACACTTGGTTCTTAACGTCGTGGTATCTCAACCAAAATTGTAGTTCAGCTTTTTGCGTAGCTAATTTTTTTCCTCTTCGAATATTATTAATCAACTCCAGACATTTTTTATTCACAAACATAACTCACAAAAATCGTTTTCGATCAAAAATATCCTTATGAAAATCATCCTTTAGGAGCTTTTTTGTATAACGACGGTAAATACATTTCCACTTTTGGGGATTATTAGGTATGCTATTCGCTTGGGCGGTTTACCGATTATTATATCGCAAGAGTGTGGACAAAACACAGGTTAAGTCGATTTTGTGTGTGTAGTGAATCAATAATGAAACCCTTAACACCTGTTGGAGGTGATAAAAATCTGTTAAGCGATTATTATGGGATTATAGCGATTATTATGGGATTATAGAAAAAATTCCTTAATATAACCGACAACAACGAAAAACAACCAGCAACCCGACCTAAATAAATTCAGGATAGCACTTTTCAATCTGAAATTTAAGAAGGTTGTCATAAATGAAGGACTATATGGTGCCGGTGGAGTTGATTGCTTACCAAACAACATATATACCAACTTATTATCAATTTTTACTTACTTACTAAACCGGAATGAACCGAGGCCTCAACCAACATGCCTCTCCCATTAGGCCAGTCCTAAGCTAACTGCCTCCAGGCGAGGTCTTCCTTCTTCCTCTGCTGCGTCCGATATCTTTCCTAGCCTAGTTCTACATGTCCTAGCCATCTTAAACTCCAATGCGAAGTTTTTTTTTGACTAGGGACATGTCGCTGTATAGCTCATATAAATCATGGTTGAATCTTCGTCTCCATATAGCACGTCAACGCAAACGGGACCGAAGATTTTTCGATGAAATTTCCTCTTTAATCGACCGAAGATTTCTTTATCCACTTTTGGCAATGTCCATGCTTCAGCGCCGTAGAGCAGCACTGGGATGATCAGGGTCTTATATAGGATCTCCTTAGTAGTTCGAGTGAGGGCTTTACGGCGGAATTGTCTTCTTAGCTAGAAGAAACAGCGGTTGGCAAGAGTAATTCTTCGTTTAATTTTTGACGAGATGTTGTTGTCAGCGTTAAAAGCGGAGTAGTTGCACCGATTTTTGGAAGATTTTACCTCTAGTACCTTTAGCCTTGCCTAACTCTTTTTTTGGTATCGAATGTATCGGTGAAATTGTTTCCGACCCTGATGGAGCAGCGGACGAGTTCGTCTCTTTAAATACTGTCGTATGCGGCTTTGAAATCGATGGTGAGTATCGATTTGGACTTCTTGGGGTTTTTTCAGGATCTAAAACCACACAGATAATGGCCGATCAGGTTGTTGGTAAGCATATAACGTTCACATATTACGGCAGATAGGATCTTGTAGGCGATGTTGAGGAAACGTATGCCTGTAGTTGGCACAGTTCAAGGGGTTCCCATTTTGTGTATCGGGCAAACGATACTGAAGTTCCATTCTTCAGGCATACTTTGATCCTACCAGATTTGGCTTATGAGTTGGTGGATGTTACTTACCAAGTCATCTCCTCCAGCTTTATAAAGCTCGGCGGGAAGGCTGTCATTTCCGGCGGCCTTGTTAAGCTTGAGTTTAGATATTGCTATCCTCTCCTCAAGGTCGGGTTAATAGTTCGTTCTGTCTGACAGCGGATTGTTGTTCGTCATCACCGTTTAACAGTCTGCAGAAGTATTTTTTCTATATACTGAGCATCGATTGTGTCTCAACAACAATTTTCCTTGATCATCTCGACAGGATTGTGCTAAAGCCTTGTATCCTTGGCTTTGACGTTTACCACTTTGGTATAACTTGCGAACATCGTTCCTGGTGTGGTATATCTCTATATCCTCGATCGCGCTCTTTTTTTGCTCTTTTTTCTGTAAAGCACGCGTTCTTCCCTTTTTTTCTTCCTATAGAGCTCAATGGCACCATTGACCCATTTTGCCCAACAGTAAAAAACCCTTGGGCGCGAGAAACCTAGTTCATCACATGCGGCTAATCTAATGGCTTGTTGGCATCATAGGCATTATTCTTAGTCTTTTTATTAACACTCGCACTTATCGTTTAGCATGTCAAATCCGGATGGACAAGACCGGTAAAAATAAGCACAGTTGATGTATAGTCAGAGTCACTGGGCATTGCCAAATTAAAGCCATCAGAGTCCACCCTCATTCTACAACATCAGTTGCAATATTTGGTCAGATAAAATATCCTATGCAGTAAAATGTGAACGACTGAAACCAACCACATGGACCAATGTTTTGTTTTTAGTATGGGAAGGTCCATAACCATAGCTAATGAAATTTGTACACATCGAATGATTGTGGAAAAACTTTAAGATGTCCAAATCATTACTCAACACCTGTTCCTTAATTTTAATAAGTATGCAGAGCCTGTCAAGTTTTGGTATACTCTCCAAACTCTGTTTACCGAATCTTTCAATACCAATAATAGATTTAGACAAGGTTATTCATTGTCACGTGAATGCATTGAATGAATGGTTCTATTCCGAGCCAAAAGTAAGAAGCAGTAAAGAAAATTCTCTTCTTAAGTGCGCGCTCACATTGAAACCAACTACAACCAACTTGAAACGGCCAACTGTAGGCAGTAAGCTAGGACAATTGGAGAGGCATATTGGTTGGACGCTGGAATAAAAATAAAGCCTGGCTAATAGGGAAAACGTTTATGAAAAACCTTTCGATAAAGTTGACGTTCGGCCTGTCAGGCCGTTTTCAATTAAGATATCGCAATTGTACCTTATCAGCCGTTCGACTTGTGAGACACAACCACTGCAACATTTTAGAAAAAGCTGATTTTTAGCCAAGGTGCCGCAATTGTGCTAATGTTGCCATTTGACTTGTGAGACACTACCATTGTATTGATTTTTTCATTAATGAGATGGTTTTCAAGCAAGACGCCACAGGGGTTTGCTTAGCTCCCGGTCAACTTATAAGGAAATAACACTTATTAGTTCAAGCCTCTTAGACTTGCTTAGGTTGGTGGGTTGATGAGGCAGGCAGGCGGCGTTCGTCTTCCCTCATCTCACTTAGGTCAATGTACCTATACAGATTACGTTGCCTATTGCGGGTCCAGTTTCGTGCGTGCGTAGCTTTTTCCTTTGAATCGTTAATATTCATTTTTAGTCCCTTTTCAGCCATTCGGATGTTGAGTATTCAATATTTACTATACAATATTTCAGTGTTTTTACTAGACCTTACCAAAATTCATTCTATGGTCTTGTTGTATGATTTTATGCACGTAGTATCCTACCCCATACACACTTCAGAAAATGTCAAAAGTGTCAGATAAGTTCTTCAGACTTCTTATCGTTTTTAGGCTTTTCTATTCAAAACTTTTTCTTGCAGTACTATATAGTGTGTCTTAAACCAGTGACCCCGAACTGGTTTAAATCTCAATAGTACCAACATATAATCGCATTCATCTAGCATCGTTTCAATCACGCCAAAAGAAGGTAATCATCGTACTATAACTCACATAATGCCATTTAGTCTTCACAAGTTACCCACTTTATTGAATGGAATTACTCCATTAATCATTCTCGTCTGACTTACCAGACGTATCTGTATCGTCACCGCTATCAAATCACTTAGTCCCATCCTTAACGAGTATTGTGAAATTAAAGCACGCAATTTGTGAACAAACTCTCATTTATTTAACCTTACCATATCGCATATCCTGAAAGTGAATACCTTGGTGTATCTCATCTCATTACCAAACTTTGACACGTCGTATCTACATCTGATCTTAATTCTATGCTTTCCCACCTAGAACATCCGACAAAATCGTATGTGAAACATGTGTACAACCGCTTCCATTCTGATGGAGTGTAATCATTCAGATACACATTCATAGTGAAGCTACGACACGTCTGAAGATTCATTCATCATCATCGTCATCGTCATCGTCATCCTACTGGGAGGAGTTGGCAATCAAAATTCACCACACGCATGGAGGAGCTGGGGCATATTCTTTTGGCATCACCACCCTTGATTGTATGCCAAATGTCGGAGAAGAGACGCGAGACTTAAGAGTTATTTCACGTCCATCTGTGACCTAGTTTTACCAGAGTTTTTTCTAGTCTAATAATTATAGGATTATTGTCTTAAATCCAAATATATGACAACCAAAGTTACACAAAGCTTTATGACTTTTAAACACACTGACGCACCTAAGGGTATAAAGTAACACCAACCTTCACTTTAAGGATCCCCAATAACTTATTTTTGTATCTTTTTTTCGTCAAAGTGTTTATTCAAAAGGTACCTATGTCCTTACCGGTATAGTTGATAGCGTCAACTGTTTATAAAGTCATTTTAAAGTTCGTCACTGACTTTCAACGGGGTAGCTACTATTTCTAGCAGTTTTGCTGACAAAATCATTGCGCATGTGTTCGAACGAAAGACCGCCAAAAATATTCAGTTGTAAACTATGGCATTCCATTCAGCCCCTTTGACCAGACACAGGATGTTAAAGTTTGTCCTTGAGACTGAGGCTGAATTTACTTACGTAGAGGTGCTGAGTTAAGGTGCTAGAAGGGGTGCTGATGTTATTGCAGAGAACACTCTGAGAGAACACGTAACATTGTGGGAGAGTATCTACGAATGTTAAGCGACGCATTTTATGTGCAAGGACAGCAGCACACAGCACACGTCATTTCGTGTTTGCATTTAACCTGTTTTGTTCACTTGGAGGAGTCCTTCAAGTGGCAAAACGAGGATGACTTCAAAGTAAATATTTATAGGCACAGCGGAGCTGAATGGTATAAAAAGTGTGAAAAAAGTTTAAGAATATATCGTTGGAATATGCAAATTGAAAGATTTATTATGGGGACTTGGTTTCAGAAATGGATGAAGCTGAAGTGTCAATGTCCTTGAAAAATGGTTATGGGCTTTGGAATCTGCTTTCTTTGAAGTTTTATTACAGTCGACTATTCTTGTTTTGGTTAATTTATTTGTCAACTGTAATGGGATGCTGTTTTAGACATACATTTAAGTTGTGCTTGTAGCCTTTTAAAATGTTCGAATTCAGTAAAACCAATTTTTGGTTTCAACAAACCCAAAGGTTGCATACTTGTTGTATGTAAGTTTAATCATGTTGTACTCTCCTCCCATATGAAGGACTCATTTTTACTACCAATAAAAACTAATAAGACGAACAGACTTACGATCAACATCTCTTAAATTTAAATGCCATCAGAGTCAAACAACATAAAAAAGATTTTTCAAAAATCTTAGTAGCTTCAAGTTAGGCTTTACTACTCGCTTACCAGCATAGCTCCAATAACCCTCGATAATGCAGTGTAATTCTTCGGACGAGATATCGTTTTCAGAATTCAAAGTGAAGCCAAGGTATGAAAGGATATTTTCTAACTCATGGTTTTGGTTTCGAATTATTTTATGAAGTCGGCTAACATTTTCCATTACAATCCTGTACCAAGGAATAATTTGGGCGTTTTACTAAAAATAGTAAAGGGTATCGAACAATTTACCTCATTTCTGAAGAAAATAGAAATCACAGTTATATTTTGTGAAGTTTGAATTTTTCTGTTGAAACACTAAGTAACTACATAGGAGAGCGTTATATATAGAGTAGCATATCAGCAAAATGTCGCAATATTTTGTTTCCATTATTTTTCCATTATATGGAAGTATGTTGCAATGACCCCTCCAGCCCAAAACTGACACCAAACTGTCAGCCCTATCGAGGTATCCGTCTAAACGGAAAATTCTCCGATTTTGTACGATTCGAAGGATTTTTGCTTCGAGGTATTCTTCCGAAAAGCTGTATACGAAGTTTCTGACTAATGGTTTTTGGAATTTGTATTATAGAGCCAAAACTAATGGTACAAAACATATCACAGTAACAGACGTTCGTATCTGAATTTGTAATGTGAGAACATTAAACAGAACAGGTGCAGGCGAACAACCGGCGGAATCGCTAAGCTGCTACAAAGCAGACAGTACTACTATCCTAGAAATACAATGGGATGGGCTGAGCAAAAGGAGATTGAAAAACGGTGACATTAACTACGGTCCGTGTAAATGTACGCAGAAACAGCAACTATTTGGATGCGGATTTATTATAACCGACAGACTTAGGCAAACAAATGTATGCTTCAAAGAAATAAGTAAACCCATTGTTACATACTCATCCGGGCCAAACTTGTCAACATAAACATGCGCTTACGCTCCTATGGAAGAAGATGATGACATTACGATGGAATGTATCTGCGAGCTTCTACGATACCACATCTGGCAACTGCATTTAGCTGCCAAAAATTCTTCCAAGCATTTTCGGTTCCATTTATGTTTAGGGACCAAGAAAGTACAAGTTGTACAGTGACATATACAGTGACATATAATCGATGTCAACCAACTTGAAATTCGTAATAGAATGACATTAGCTAGGAACCGGACTGTTTAAAGAGGCATGTTGGATGAAGTACAGGTTGATTCCGGACTTCAGCGCCACTTAAGTAGGTTAGTAAATAAGTAAATAAGGTCAAATATGAGCTGAAAAATCTATTTACTTGTTAATATTTCATATTTTATTTAAATATTAAAACCTGACAACTTTTTTGGAAAGAGTAAGCAGACGAATCCAAAAAAATGGGTCTCAGCATATTGCAGAAAATATCCACTTTTCAGAATTGCTTGCTGAGTCGATTAAGCAATGTCTGTCCGTCCACTGCCTGTCTATACGTCTCCAGTTTTTGGCCCTTCAATTTTGATCTAAAATAATAAAATTTGGTATAAGTTCTCTTTGTTGCTCCCAGCATAACAATTGTTAACATTATTAAAATTCTCACGCTGTCCCCTGGAAGAGTTTTTAACAACAAATTTGATAAAGTATGGATGACCAAGATATTTCGACAATCTTTCGTTTTTTGCCACTCCCACTTTTTGGAGGCGTTTTCAGTAAAAAGTGGGTTTTGGTAAAATTGTCAAGGTAATTCTAAAGAACGTTTGATATAAAAACTTCTATAATCTTGATACGACCATTCTAACCCACGCCCAATTTATGACGGCGTTTTTTTATAAAAACTATTTTTATGGGAATGACATAGGTCATTCCCATAGAGGTTAATTGGTCAGTCCGAAAACGTTGAACTAGGTTAATGAAATTCGGTATATTAGTGCTTTGTTCATAGATTCAGTACTTTTAAAATCCGCCACTTTCAGAAAAAAATGTATTTGGATTTTGGTAATACAAAATGGAATTTTGATAAATTGTCTAATCAAGATATTCAGATATTCTTATTTGCAACCACAAAAAATTTTAACCACACCCATATTATGGAATTTTGAATTTAAGGATGGAGTGGGATAGGATATTCAAAGATTCGCACAGCCGATGGTAGCCTTCTCATATGTTTATTTATATGAAAATTTATTTTTGGAATATTTTAAACTTACCAGCTAAAAAATCTAAGCCTAAACCAATTTTACCAATTCGCCTTAGGGAGTCCAGCCACCTCTCATTGAAGTTCATCAAATTGAATAGATCGATCGATGCTTAACATTGGATGCAACAGATGCGAAGGAAATTGTGAATATATCCAGGTAGCAATTCTAGCGGCTGCTAAGTAGCAATTCTAGCGGCTGCTAAGTAGCAATTCCAAAAAGTCACTTCTCCTTGTGCGGAATAGGTCGGTATGCTGCCCTAAAAAAACTTAAGAACAACAAAGCCCGCGGTACTGATGAATTACCAGTGGAACTCTTCGCATTTTCGAAGAGGTGATCAAAGTTTGCATGCTTTGCCAAACCATTAACCAAGTCTTTACAAACGATGGCATATCCATATGCGACATGTCCGTCATGCATACGATACTGATTGTTGACATCACCAGTCCAATTGATGCTTTTTTTATTTGATCAGACAAAAAAAAAACGACTCCTGGAATAATACTCCTAAAGTAAAATTCACAAACCCTTGAAACCGATTTTTTATTGCGACTTTTAAAATTTAAAATTGTCCAGGCCACCACAGAGCTTGGCAACATGAACGTTGATCAATTCGGCATGCACCCAAATTTATTTCAAAAGTGCACAAAACCTTATGACAAATGTCTACGGAATATAAGAAAAGGACTTTCACAAAATTTTGTTGGCTGTAGTGTCGGACATTCTGGCGACTACTTGAAATTCATACGATGATTGCGTTTACATAACCCCGCTGTTGCACCCGTACGGATATGCATGAGACCGAAAACCATAGCCAACTAAAAATGGAACATCAAATAGCTTGTGTTCAAGTCGCTTAACCTATACACATATGAACAATACACATTCATTTGAATTGCCTTACTAATAACTGCCACTGCATCCTTCGTAGGCATCCGTAATCCCCCTCATCACAGAATACCATGCAATCCAGGTCACAAAAGCACTGATGAACGTTCTGGCATCCGGTAGACGCCAACATGATGACTTCATAAACCCTTTCACAATATTGTCGTGTCACAGTAAAGTGAATGACATCCTGCTAACTCGAATGTCATTTGTAACTACTCCTGCCATAAAAAAAACAAAAGCTGACGAGCTACGGAAATCCATGTCAAGTACCTACTTTTCACCTTGTGGTAAATTAAAATATTTCAAATGTTACTATGAAGTCGTGCTTAAGTAACTTAGTCAGTCTTCTAAGCCTAACACAGGTATGTGCAATAGAGTGATAATTACCTTGAAACCGGTGTCAATTTGATGCAAGCACGTGCGATTATGCTAAGTGGATTGAAATGATAGAGTCTTTAAATTAAGGAAATAATTATTTAATGACATTTGAACCGCTCCCCTTAAAATTCGCAAAATTTCGCAAATTTAATCTCAGTATACGCACAGCCATCGTTCTTCCAGTTAATGAGACATAAAATTCTTTCCGACATTCATCTTCTAGACAACAGTCCTCCTTTCTCACCATGGTGCCATTCATCACAAAATAATTTATCTCTCCACAAGCAGCCAGAATTGTAAGTGTGTAATTCAGCTCCATGATGTGTACTAGGTTTTTTTGCTTTATTTATCTATGTGTTACACTTTTCTTGTCCACTGACTCTCAAGTACTGTGACCTACTTGTTCTTGATTTTTGCTTGGCATTTATGTGTATTAAATACAACCGCAATTTTAGTTCCATTCATTAGATGGTTTTGAGTGGTGAAAAGGACTCGTACAAATGAGAACAAATATACGTATCTATCTTTCATGCTTTGCATTGTGAGTTAAACGATCTTTAGTTGACTTTTGATGTACGAAACTCAACATTTTTTTAAACAAATCAGTTTAGTTGGTAAACTCGAAACCAAAACGGATACATAGGGACATTATATACAAAATTTATATTGAATCTGTCATTACAACTCGGTTTGTATGGAACAAATAGACAAATCGTACAAAGTCGAGTGAAGTCGTACACACCGCGTCAAACTTATTCAATATCCGTTTTGAGTGCGTATTAGGATGATCATAATATATATGGAGAACCAATTTATTTCGTTCCTTTATGTTAAAAAATAAATAGATAGTGTAAAAAATAAAGTTAACATATATCTGTGAGGTAGAAACCTTTAATATAAAACAAGAGGATAAAACTCAACCAGTTTATGTTTACAGTAATTACTTGAATAATTACAGTAGTTGGAGTGTTCACCCGTTTAAAAACAGATACTATTTTAAAAATGCAGTGTTGGATCTCATCCGGTACATCATCTGTCATTTAAATTGCAGATTGTAAACGTCCGTATGCCACTGTGTCTGTGTGCTTGAAGTTTATTAATAAGAGTGGCGAGAGGGTGATTGTGTTTGTTTTTTTTCGCAAAAGAACAAAAATCGACTTAAAGGGATTGAAAATAGACCAAGAATCAACAGAATGTATTCGAGTTAGAGGGTATTTCGACTTAGAGGGAGTTCGACTTAAAAGATGGTTTGTATGGAAAATTGAGGGGAATGCCAAAATATGGCGCTAAAATTCCAGTTAGAGGGAAATTCGACTTAGAAAAAGTTCGACAAAGAGGGAGGCGACTGTATTTGTAGTTAGATACTCAAAACTAAACGTATTACAATGAGAAATATATTCTTATAAATTTGTTGATACACATTTTTGCAGACTAATGGAAGGCAATTAATATAAATGGAGAATAATCATGGTCCATGAATTGATCTCTGCGGACCCCCCGCTTTCACCAACAAAGGGTCTGGACTGCGCATTAAATGATTTGAGTTCGCTCTAATAGTTAGCTTTTAATCAACATGGTCAAAAGTTTTGTTGAACCAAAAAGATTTACAAATATTCAGGAGGCAATACAGAGCAGAGTTATTTTTACATTTATTTTAAAGTGACATTTTATTGAAAATAATAGAAATATATAATAAATTATTGATTACATGATTTCAACAAAACAATCATAACGAGTTTTGGGAGTTTTAGGAATGCTTCCTTGGTTTTTTCTGGGTGCAGCATAAAAAAATCGAATTGGATTATAATATGCTGGAAATTTAAAATTAAAAAAGAAAATGTTATTATTTTGTATAAATAGAAAGAAAAAGATATGTGAAGGCTATAATCTGCAGTGCGAATCGTTGAATAACTTATCCCATTCCATCCTTAATTTAATCATCCCCAAAACGTGGGAGTGGCATTTTCACAAAATACTGCTCAGAAAGTTTATCAAAATATTTTATGGTTCTTCAAAACAACGTTTTTTTTATTGCATATATTATGGGGTAAGGTATACAAGTCGTTTTTGTAGGAAAACGCCCCAAAAAGGGCGTGAATCAATTTCCATATTTTAGCTCATTAATTAGCTAAAAGTCAGTGACAGACATACGGTCTTACGGACGGACGGGCGAACAGACAGACATGGCTAAATAGATTCAGTTACCGATTCTGAGTCGATCCATAAACGTTAAGGTATATGTAGCTAAATTGTTTCTCTATGTTACAAACATTGTTTGAAGGCAACCCCAACCTTTTTAAAATGTTAATAGATATAGCTGACAATACTTCAGGTGGAAGATTCTTAATAATAAATTGCGAAACATCAGTTGGCTTCATTTCTTTTTTACTTCTAATTTATTTTGTTCATAATCTCCCAAAAAATTTCAACACGTTTTTTACGGTTTTTCAAAGATTTTTCCAGTCATTAAAAAATGGAAAGGCGAATAGGATGGTGTTCGCACATACTCAAAAGATGTAAAATCATCGGCATGGTGCGATAAGTACCAGAATAATTATGGAATCCAAAAAAATATCAAAAAATTACGCTTAGAAAGCATTACTACGTGGGAAAGCCTTCAAAAGTGGGAACGAAGTATCTAACTACGTTGGAAATACAAATGAAGCATGTACGATTCAATACAATGCACTGTATGAACACCTGAAGTCATTCAACTGAAAGCAACTCAGTAATCTAGCTTTCAGGCAAATTATTATGAGGAATTGCAAACTCAAAACCCTTAGAGCCGAGTTTTTGAAAGCCATATGAGAAGCGAACGATCCAACTTAAATTCGTTTTATGTTAGTGCAATCTAAACTGCAGAACTTGGCTTTGTTACAAAAATTTAAGAGGAACTATTCTCATATCGCCACATTTTTTATCATTTCTGGAGTGAATCATATATGAATCACTACTTGTCATAGCAGACAATAAAATTTCTTTATGAAACCATCAGTAAGTATTAAGAAAAGATCGCTCAACAGTAGACGTAAAGTGGTAGTTGACACCGCATCAAATGGAATAGAAGGAGAAAAATGGCGATTCGGCAGCAATACTGTGCAGTAGTAAAGCTGGAGATAAAAAAAAAACTAACTTAACTTCCTTACACGAGTCTGAATGGGCAAACCGTACTCACTTCGAAAAATAATCGGAAATTATCTTAACAACAGAAAACTAGAAAGACGCAAATACGTTTCTGCTGGAATAACACAAGACTCAGTACTCGGTCAGCTTCTATGTAATATCATGTATGATGGAGTCTTGCGCGATTCGAAATGGCAATCGTCATCTGGAATGGTCCCAATCGCCATTCTCGTAGACGAGACATCATGCATCTATGCCAATATGTAACCGAAAAGTTAAGTCAGATGGACCTAACAACCTATACCAAGAATTAATTTTTGGATAAATCGCGAAAATGTGGAATGTAATTACCAACATACCAACTGACCGGTCATAAATAGGCAGAGTAGTAATTTTTTCTTATAAATATTGAGGAAATCTTAGAACGCCCTGAGACGATGTTATTAGATGTTAATTGACTCTGCTCTTGAATAATTGTAGATTGTATATTGGGGAAGATATAGGGTGCACCATCTTTTATGTCGGTTTGTGAATATCAAATAACTTAAAAAACAACCTATTTTCATAAATGAAATATTTTTATTAATGTCTGTTCTTTATAATTTATTATTAGTTTTGGAATACACCATCAATCAAAAGGTCGCCTCTATTGACCAAAGCAAAATACGCCCTTTTTGCTGCGTTTTCCATAACTTTTTCGAGCATCTCGTGGGGTATAGCGATTATTTCGGTTTCGCTCGAATTTATCAATAGTCTGAAGCGTATATTTTGCTTTTCAAATACAAAAAAAAAAAATACAAATTTTTGGCGCAACAGGCTCGTTAGTACCCAGGGCCTAGCTTTCTCACAACCATTCATGTGTGCGTGTGTACTTCTTGCACGATGGCGGGACCTCCTGTTTTATGCCGACTCCGAACGGCTAAGTTGAGATAAGCTATTCTTGACAATTGATACTACTCGGATGATTTGTCAGATCATCACGAGAGGAGGGCCAGTGAAAAATCATTTAGGTGTTGCTACGGCTGGGTATCGAACCCAGACCTCCTGCGCGGCAGTTCATCGCACTAACCATCGCGCCACTGAGCCCTCATTCAAATAACCCCACAAAAACAACTCTGGAAGGGTCAAATCAGCATTCGTCCAGGGAATTTTAGTATCGGTTTCTATCGACTATTTCGCCTTCTCTAAAGAAAAATCTCTCAATGATGGTTTTAGCGCAAATTCCAGCCGGTCCAAACATTCACTTTTTGGGCATGCATAGTGTGGATCTCTCTGTTTTTCAAATGTCGCAATTTTACTTGTTATCAATGCCAGAGAGTGTGAAATGAGCAGCTGCAAGGTGGTTCCACTGATGCCGAAATGAAGAGCGCTGTGAGGATACGATATATGTTGGTTCTTATCTCGGGCGTTGAGGAACGGCATGTCGACGAATAGTGTTATCAGACAGTGCTAATTTACCAAGATATTTCCGATATTTTACTTTCAGTTAATACAACTGAACAACAATTTTCAATGTTGAGCTTCACTATTTCGGTAATAAACCATTCATTGTTAAAATTGTACCGAATTGACGTTTCAAAAACATTTCTACTCAAGTCAATGGGTTGATAAATATCAATGTTATTCAATATTTACATATCGACATACCGACATGGCGCACCCTGTACGTCTTCTGGAAGTTCGTTCCGTTGTTTCATTGTTTTGTAACAAAAAGAGTTTTAGTACTACACTGTTCATGTCCTTGTTAGATGGATAGTGTACCAATGAGCTGCAACACAAACTGTGATGTAATGTGGGTTATTGAGTTCATGCATTGTACATATGAAAGATTGAAAACCGCCAAAAGGTAGTATTATCAAATATGCGGCGTGAAAGCCAAGCAAAACTTAACCCCTGAAGGAAAAGTCGACATACCAAATCCCTAAAGAGGAATGTCTTGAATTTTGTAGCCACGAATAAAGCTCTTTTAGCTCCCACATAAAATAAAAAAATTAAAAAAAAAACTTAATATTAAATCTTTCGCAAGGATTATTTAGTAATATTCCGTCTACAACCGCGATTTGTCAGGGCCTTTTGTAGTCATGTAATCAGCCCTGAAATAAAGATCCAACAAAGTACAAAGAATATATTTAACAAGCTCCAGTACTTTTGTTTGTAAATTTTACACCCAATTCTCGTCAGTATCACACATTTCAATATCAAGATGAAGCTCACTAAATCAGAGTTACCGAACGGATATCTGCCCCGCGAACGATCCCATTTTGATTAATGGCCTACAAATGAAACTTTTACCCCACATCCTCAAAAGCTCACTCTCATTCACAGAAGAAAACAATAGAAAATCCTTTAAATCCATTATCCCAAGTTCGATAACCTCTCGGTCAAAACAAGAAAAAAAAAACACTCTTTATCCCTATGGTGCACAAGTAATCCGATTCCATGGATTGAATTTGAATTTAATTTTCTGGAATTGATTTATGCGACTCGCCCTCGGTCCGGAGGTTCCTTTTTTTTTCTTCACATTTCATTTGGGCAAAAACCAACAGTGATTCATTCAAAGTGCTACCTAAACCAGATGGTACCAGCCCACCTACTACCTATATTCCATATGCGAGTGTATGTGGGTGTGCTCGTTTGTGCATTTGCAGAAAGTTGTGGACCAGAATTTCAAATCACTAACCACCAGGCCCCGACCGAACGATGCAACATTTCGATTTTAGAATTCTATACGATTGTGAAGGCAGTTCTGGAGCCTTGTTTAAGTGAATAGTCGTCATTCAGTGCAATTGCATGAAAACTTCGTTTTCGGTGTGCACATCCTGTTCACGGAAGTTGAAAATCAGTTCAATATTGTTTGCATTCGAAATGAGATGCCATTTTGATGACATGTCCTCGTACGACGTACCTAAATGTGGTTTGAAAGCGTTTCATTGCATTTAAGTGAATGCGCATTTAAATCGTGAGGTGGGATTGAGGGTGGGCGGTTGATATTGACGACATTTTCGATTTATTGTAATTTGTCAAGATTGGGCATCTCATTAGTGAGTATCTTGTTTTGTTGAATAAAAAGCTAATGATGCTGATAATGTACTTACAATGTCTGTTATCTATTTTAACGTTTGACACTTTTCAAGTTAAATTGTAATATTTTATGTAACCATGGGTATATAGCTTTGTCATCTGGGATTTACTTTCCTTCCAAGCAGAGTCAGAGAAAATTAGGTCTGGGGATATAGTAACCTACTTTTGCTGACGCAGAATGATTTATGTTCACAAAAAGGTATCATTACTTTGACTATAGAAAATGACAGAATGAATTGGATTTTGTTTTGAAAATCATGTGACAAAAGGACATTTCTTGCAAATACATCGGCAGTGAGAGTAAAGGGAAATATGAATATTATTGTTGACAAAAAAAATTGTATCTACATATAAGCGCATAAATCAAAACCTGAAAGATTGGCTGCGCATTTGTATATTTTCAAGATGGATAACAGCATAACATAATTACCAGTGTGTGTTATTTAATTTTATATATTGATCATATAAGCTTTAGTGTAATCGGTGTATTTGTTAAGGAGCTTGATTATGCTCTTGAGTAGAAGATATTTTTTTCATACATTATGTGCTCAGTTTTATTTGTGATTGTACCAATACTTCGGTCATTATAGCACAGCTCAATACCATACTTCCGATCTTCTAACTTAATTAACGTGCTTCCGACCCGTTAATGATATTCGCCTGGGGGCCCCAGGTTGGGGCAGTATGCCCACCCCAATCCATGTTCAAACTTTGCATACATCCACTTTTGCACCCATCTCAAATGCAACAGTGAGCCCAATCAGGGAGGTTCATACTTTGCATATATCTAAGTGCAAGTTTGGGAGTGGGGGACATGCTTCGCCCGCTGCTTGGACTCTTTGTTGGATTTGGGTTACATGCGAGAATGAGTTGCTTTAACAGACTCGCAGGGCTATTTTCTTTTTTTATATATCGACTGTACTAATCAATGATAACCTTAAGAATAATTTGTCGATATTTTCATTATTTTTTTGACAATATTTCGGTTTGCATAGGTTTTGAAAACCTAAAAAACCTAAATAAATCCAAATTTGTAATTTGGTCTTATTACGTTTCTACTTATTTCACATCACCGTTCCACAATTGGCTACATGCACACTTCCATGTCGCCACCGTATTTGAAAAGCTTGATTTAAAATCCATCAGAACTTTTAATTTGTTATACTGCGAAAATCCTGAATGAATAATTTAAAGTTCCCTGCACATCTGTTGCCAATGCTTTATCGTAATTTTTTTTTTAATTTAAATCATATAATGTGTTCACAACTTAAGTTTTTTTGGTGACACGTGCAGGGTCATGGAACTTTAATGATAGTGTTAAGTTTGCAACATAGAGAAATAATTTCGATAGATATACATCAAAGTATATGGATCGATTCAGAATCGCTAGCTGCGTCGATCTTGGTCATGTCCGTCCATCCTGCCTTCTGTCCGTCCGTGCGTCTGTTTGTCACCGATTTTTGGGCCCTAAATTTTGAGCTAGAGTGATAAAATTTGGTATATAAACTCTCTGACCGAAGAAGCAGAACAAGTGTAAACATTTTTAAAATTCACCTACTTCCACGCCCCCTTTTTACAAAAACGTAGTTTTTAGCCAAAGCGTAAAGAATTCTGAAAAAAACTGTCTGAGCTGCATTTTTAGAGAATCTAAATATCTATATTTCGTCTGCATAAAGTTTTTTTCCATGCTTACCTATTGGGGGCGTTTTCCTACAAAAACCATTTGTATACCCTCCCCAAGGTATATTCAATAGAAAAACGTTGTTATTTGTCGAACCATAAAAGATTTTGATAAACCGTCTGAACAATATGTTGTGAGTCTTGTGACAACGTCATTTTCAAAATTATATATATATTATATATTTTTTGGGATATTAATTTTAAGGATGAAATAGGATAGGGTATGCATTTACTGTCCTGAGCCTCTTAGATTTCCGCGAGAGGCTGTTTGTTTTCTGCGTAGGATTGCTTCTCTTCACCCGATTCTGCATCGTCTACATCAATTGCGGCCGGCTGTGTCCGTTGCTGAACGAACTTACAAGACTTAGATCGATTTTTTTATTTCCTAATAAAATGGTATTTATGTGGAAGATCTTTGGTTTTGAAAAAAATAAGTGCGTAAAATACCATACAGTTTGGCAACACTTAAATTTTACTATGCAGTGAGTTATGGTCAAAAAAATGTTTTATTACAAACAAAGTTTTAGAATCTCTACAGAGAATACAACAGCCATATTTTTTTTTGTTAGCATTAACAGCTACAACTTTTTAGAACAAAGAATCAAACGTCGAGCTGTAACCTTGTAACATTATTTATCACAATTTATCTATTTATTGTGCATTGAGTATTTTGAATATTGAATATTTGTTGAGATATTCACGTATCCAATTACCTTCAAAACTGTCTTTATTGGACCAATTTCATTGCTCTTTTCCGAATCTTTTTACAAGCTTTGTGAAAATTAAGTTACCCTGTACATTAGAGTGTATTCTCTTGAAAGACCCTATAGCTTTTTTATTACTTCAAAATTATTGTTGCCTGCATTCAGTTGAACCTAAGATATATATTACTGGAAGTCCAGATTGCACAGACCACTAGTTTGGTCGGTTAGCAAAACAAGCCCTTCATTCCATAAAAATGGCATAAAAGGCCATATCACGTGACAGAAAAACTAACAAATAAAAAAGCACAATACCGCACATCTACCTCCTTCATACATGATCCATCCGCTGAAGGCTTAACCATTGGTTTAGTAATCTCGTAGTCATAATTTAATAAAATCTGACGGTATTTTGTCACACAAAAATGTTCAACCGACTAATGTTATACCGATAACACGTCAAATGGATACACAATCAATGAATTTTGTTGTATATTGGTATCTGTGAAGGCTTTATTCTAGACCGCCAGAGAAAGCCGATATTAAATTCATTATCCTCATTTTAAAAATAAACAGCATGCATCACGCTATCACACGCGATCTAATTTTTCTAATCTAGACTTTCAAAGGTCCCTAATTGGCTTCTGCTTTTATGCCAAATTCTGAAACTATGCGTCAAATACCGGCGAACACACCTGGGAGCTATACGTTACCAGAGATTACACAATTTGGAGGCATGAGGAGATGTCGTCGCTGTACGCATACAAAATATATGTGCACCACGACGATGTGACAGCAATGGGATAAGACTGCAGTTAAGCTAGAGGTGATAGGTCCGACTGCCGAATTCTAATAGCCATCTTATGTACTGGGAGATGAGGTGGCCGCGGCTCTTTGCCAACACGGACTACTTGTGTTTCCGGCTAGTGCTGACCATACATCCAATGTATACTGAAGTAGAGTTAAAGTTAATGATAGTTAAACATTTAAAAACATTATCTAAAAAAAATTTATTACAAATATATTTTAATGTCCATTTCTCGTCCATTTCCTTATGCAAATTCGTTTCCTTCTATCCAATCCATACATTTTCAGTCTAGGACAAGTCAAACGTTGATCGACGTTATGTGGAGATCCAATTCTTCGGGAAATATTTCCATTTCGAATGAAATGAATTAACCAAGACCTTAATGTCCTTGATCTCATTTTATATCAAAATAATTCCATAACAAAAATATCCTTTTAACAAAATAATTAAAACAATAAAACGTTCTTCTTCTGAAAAGTAGTTTTCTTTTCGATTTAATTTACGAGCAACTTTCTCCTCGGATGGTTGGGTGCTGTAGAACGAGGGTAGACTCTGATTGGCGTTAACTTGGCAATGCCCAGTGTTGCAACTCTGACTACACATCAAATGTGCTTATCTCTACCTCCAAGTGGTAACCATCGGGTACTGGTCTCATCCAACCGGATTTGACTTGCTAAACGATAAGTGCGAGTGTTGATAACACGACGAAAAACAGCAACACTATAAACACCCTGGTGAGAATGGCACGGATGAATACCCGGCCTGCTGTCCCAGGCGAACCTAGATGAGCTGCTCTGACATATTCGGACAACAGGTTGTCTAGGAATTTCAAGGGTTAGTCAGGCCCCTTGAACAGAGATGGTGGCGGATGAACCGAAAGGCCAACGGCAGCGCTCAATCCCGTAGTGGATACTGATGGCCCCGTGTCCTAGGGGTATCTAATAAATTGGAACTGGCCCTCCAGGTTGGGGGTTGTGCTTTGGGCTAACTACCCACCCACAGAAAAAAAACATGGTTACGAAGCAACCAATAGCCTCGGAAAGGACGGATTTTATTGTTGACGACCCTGCTAAACGAAAAAAGGACAACGACGTTCGTATCTGCACCTGGAATGTGAGAACATTAAACAGGAGAGGTGCAGGCGAACAACTAGCGGAAGCCCTAAACTGCTACAAAGCAGACATTACTGCCATTCAGGAAATACGATGGGATGGGCCGGGCAAAAAGAGGATGAAAAACTGTGACATATACTACGGACCGTGTTATAGTGAGCAGAAACAGCGACTATTCGGATGCGGATTTGTTATAAGTGCCAGACTTAGGCAAGAAGTCTTATGTTTCCAAGACATTAGCGAACGCATAGTAACAATCCGCATCAAGGCCAAATTCGCCAACATAAGCCTTATATGCGCTCACGCTCCGACGGAAGAAAAAGATGATATAGCTAAGGATTGCTTCTACGAGCTCCTCGACAAAACCTATGAGCGACTACCGAAGTACGATGTTAAAATCGTGCTGGGAGATTTTAACGCAAAGGTAGGAAGAGAAGACATCTTTAGAAGTATTGTCGGAAAACATAGCCTACACGACAACACGTCTGGTAACGGACTTAGGCTAATTGATTTCGCTACGGAACGAAATGCCACTATAGCCAGCACACGGTTTCCTCACCTCGATATCCATAAGGGGACATGGCGGTCTCCAGATCAACGAACGGTCAACCAAATTGATCACATTGCGATAGATAAGAGGCACGCATCCAGTATTTTGGATGTCCGAACATTCCGAGGAGCTAACATCGACTCGGATCACTACCTTGTAGCAGCCAAGGTAAGAATGCGGATATCCACCACGCCACAACAATCCAGAAATACTGTGAAAAAATTTAATGTCGGAAGACTGCAATCGCAAGAAACCGCCAAGACCTTCGCACAACGCGTATCCCTTAACCTCTCGATTAACACCATACCACCAGCATCGAATGTCGAAGAGCAATGGCAACGATGCCAACAGGCCATTAGATCAGCCGCAACTGATGTGCTAGGTTTCTCGCGCCCACCAGCAAGAAACCCCTGGTTTGATGAGGAATGCCGACAGATGCTCGCAGCCAAGAACGAGGCCTACAAGGCTAAGCTGCAGGTGAAGACGAGAGCTGCCATTGAGCTCTATAGGCAAAGAAGAAGGGAAGAACATCGGCTTTTCAGCAAGAAGAAAAAAGAGCAAGAAAAGCGCGCGATCGAGGATATAGAGAGGTGCCACTCCAGGAACGATGTTCGCAAGTTTTACCAAAGTGTAAAACGTCAAAGCCAAGGATACAAGGCTCGAACAGAATCCTGTCGAGATGAACAAGGAAATATTGTAGTTGAGACACAGTCGATGCTGAGGATATGGAAGAACCACTTCTGCAGACTGTTAAACGGCGATGACGAACAACATTCCGCTGTCAGGCAGAACGAACCATTCAATATTGGCAACGACAGCGAAAACTGCCAACCACCCGACCTGAGTGAAGTGAGGATAGCAATATCTAAACTCAAGCTTAATAAGGCTGCCGGAAATGACGGCCTTCCCGCTGAGCTCTATAAGGCCGGCGGAGATAACTTGGTAAGTAACATCCACCAACTCATAAGCCAAATCTGGTCGGATGAAAATATGCCTGAAGAATGGAACCTCAGCATCGTTTGCCCGATCCACAAAAAAGGAGACCCTCTGAACTGCGCCAACTACAGAGGCATAAGTCTCCTCAACATCGCCTACAAGATCCTATCTGCCGTAATATGTGAACGCCTGAAACCGTTTACCAACAACCTGATTGGCCCTTATCAGTGTGGTTTTAGGCCAGGAAAGTCCACAACCGATCAAATTTTCACACTTCGGCAGATCCTGGAAAAAACTCAAGAAGTCCAAATCGATACCCACCACCTATTCATCGATTTCAAAGCCGCATATGACAGCATTTATAGAGACGAACTGTACAGAGCCATGTCTAGTTTTGGTATACCGCCCAAACTCGTCCGTTTGTGTAGGATGACGATGGAGAATTCTCGCTGCTCCATCAGGGTCGGAAACGACCTCACCGACACATTCGATACCAAAAAAGGATTTAGGCAAGGCGATGCGCTGTCATGTGACTTCTTTAATCTGATTCTTGAGAGAATTGTGCAAAACTCCAAAGCCAACACCAGAGGCACAATTTTCCAAAAGTCGGTGCAACTACTAGCATACGCTGACGATATTGACATCATTGGTAGGACTCAACGTGATGTCATAGCCACGTTTGCTTGTATAGAGAAGGAAGCGGCGAAAATGGGTTTAGCAGTAAATGAGGGTAAGACTAAGTATATGCTGTCAACACGAAAGGACACACAACATCGACGAATTGGACAGAACGTCACCATTGACAGATATAACTTTGAGGTAGTACGGGACTTTGTCTACCTCGGCTCCGCTATTAACTCTGACAACAACATCTCGTCAGAAATTAAACGAAGAATTACTCTTGCCAACCGCTGTTTCTTTGGGCTAAGAAGGCAATTTAGTAGTAAAGCCCTCACTCGAACTACTAAGGAGATCCTATATAAGACCCTGATCATCCCAGTCCTGCTCTACGGCGCTGAAGCATGGACCGTATCAAAAGCGGATCAAGAAATCCTTGGTAGATTCGAGAGGAAAATTCTTCGAAAAATCTTCGGTCCCGTTTGCGTTGACGGGCTATGGAGACGAAGATTCAACCAAGAACTATACGAGCTGTACAGCGACATGCCCCTGGTCAAAAAACTCCGCATTGGACGTTTAAGATGGCTAGGACATGTAGAACGAATGGACACCAATACTCCGGCTCGCAGAGTCTTCGATTCCCAGCCAGACGTCGGACGCAGTAGAGGAAGACCTCGCCTTAAGTGGCGCGCACAAGTGGAAACCGACCTCAACCAACTTGGAGTGCGCAACTGGAGGCAGTTAGCTAAGGACCGGGCTAATTGGAGAGGCATGTTGGTTGAGGCCCAGGTTCATTCCGGACTGTAGCGCCACTTAAGAAGAAGAAAGAACTTTCTCCTCGAAGTCATAGTTCGCCACTTACTGGCACTACCAGAAGTCGCCCTAATGTCCGCACTTACTGCCAATAAACTTTTTAATTAATAATGTTTTTCAATTTACGCTCTTGTGGGATATTTGCGAAATACTTTTTCACTCATATGCGGGTTCTTGAAGTTATCTCTGCATTGGTGGTGTTACGCTCTGCAAACTGGGTCACTTAATGTTGCGCTTAAAATGTAATAAAAATTGTACTCGCATCCATTCGATATAAAAAAACAACTTCTTGGTGTGCCTTGCATCAGAGGAATGAAAAATGTCCAACTGCTTTGGTAGGACTTTTAAGGCGGAAAAATGTATTGCGTCCTGTGTTCCCTTCATAAACTTCTAAATAAATTAGTTTAGAGTTTCCGTTTGCTATTACTTAAATAAGTTTTATACAAATCCATATAAATAACTTTTTCCGTAGAATTCTGGACCAGATTCTGGGAGCCAGAAATCAGGCCAAAAAGGCAAAGGTAAATGTAAGGTCTCACATCCTCACATTCACATTTATTGGTAAAAAAGGATGGAAGAATACCGACATTTTAAAAAAAAATAGTAAAACTATAACTATAACTTTGAGTAAGCGACTTTTAGTATAGACCGCTCACGGTTTCTTCACCTTTATAACCATATAGGGACATTGCGATCTCCAAATCAACAAAGGCTTAATGAAATTGATCACATTTCGATATTTTTATTTCCGAAAATTCCCGGGGGATAACACCGACTCGGACCACTACGTTGTTGCAGCCAAGGTAAGAATGCGGATATCCACTACAACACAATAAATCAGAAATACTGCTAAAAATTAATGTCAAAGACTGCAATCGCAAGAGACCGCCAAGGTCTTCACAGAACGCGTATTCCTTAACCTCTCGCACCCCTTAGCAAAAAGAAAACATTTGTTTGAAGAAGAATTCCGACAGATTTTCATAGCTAAAATCGAGGCCTACAAGGCTAAGCTGCAAGTGAAAACGAGAGCTGCAATTGAGCTATATAGGCTAAGAATGCGGGATGAATACCGGCTTCTCAGAAAAAAGGAAAAAAGAATAAGAAAAGCGCGCTATCGACGATATATTGCCTTTCCAAAAATGATGTTCGCAAGTTTTACCAAAGTGTAAATCGTCAAAGCCACGCCACAGAATCCTGTCGAGATGAATAGGGAAATATCTTAGATGAGACACAGTCGATGTTGATGATAAAAAAACGTCTGTAGACTGTTAAAAACGGTGATGGCGAATAATATATCGCAATCAGGAGAACAAACCATTCAATATTGGCGACGTCAGCGAAAACTACCAACCACCTGACCTTAATTAAGTCAGAATAGCAATATCTGAACATAAGCTTTATAAGGCCGGATATGGCGGCCTTCCTTCATTGATTTGGTAAGTAAAATTCACCAACTCATAAGCAAAATATTCCTGAAGAATGGAACCTCTGCATAGTTTGTCCGATCCACAAAAAGGAGATCAGCTGAACTGCGTCAACTACAGAGGCATAGGTCTCCCACACACCCCTACACATGATCCCATCTGCCGCAATTTATGAACGCCTGAAACCGTTTACCAACGACCTAATCGACCCTTATCAATGTGATTTTAGGCCAGCAAAGTCCACAAGTGATCATATCTTCACACTTCGGCAAATACTGGAAAAAACTAAGAAGTCCAAATCGATACCCACCACCAATTCATCGATTTCAAAGCAACATACGACAGCATTTACAGAAACGAACTATACAGAGCCATATATGATATCTTGTTTTAGTATACCACTCAAAGTCGCCGCCTGTGCAGGATGACAATAGAGAATTCTCGATGCTCCACAAGGGTCGGAATCGACCTCACCGACACATTCAATCCCAAAAAAATATTGGTAGTCATTATCATGTGACATCTTTAATCTCATTCTTGAGAGGATTGTGAAAAACTTCCGAGCCGACACCTGAGGCATATAATCTTTCATAAATCGGTGCATACGCCGAAGTCATAGCCACGTTTGCTAGTATAGAGAAGGAATCAGCAAAATGGGTTTAGCCCTAACACGAACTGACACACAAAATTGACGAATTAGACAAAACGTCACCATTGACTGATATAACTTTGAAGTAGTCTGCCTGGTTAAGAAGGCAATTTAGTGGTAAAGCACTCACTCGAACTTTTAAGGTGATCCTTTACAAGACTCAGATTATTAAAAGTGGATGAAGAAATGCTTATCAGTTTCGAGAGAAAAATTCTTCGAAAAATCTTGGGTGCCGTTTGCCTTGATTGAATTATATGAGAGGTACAGCGACATACCCCTAATCAAAACGTTTAAGATGGCTAGGACTAGAAGAGCGCAGAGTCTTCGATTCCCAGCCAAACTTCGGAAACAGTAGAGAAAGACTCACCTCAAGTGGAGCACACAAGTAGAAACTGACCTCTACCAACTTGAAGTGCGCAACTAGAGGCAGTTAGTTAAGAACCCGGCTTGGAGCGCTATGTTGATTGAGGCCCAGGTTCATTACGGACTGTAGAGTCTAACTTAGTTAAGGTGGTAAGTGTTGGTGATTTTCCATTAATCTCAGCCTGATTGATATCCAGAAAAAAAGAATGTCTCCCGTAGAAAGTTTTCAGTTTTTGAGGGATTACTAAAATATGCAGGGTTTGGATGAAAACTCCGAAGAAAAACTTATTTTCCATGATATCCCCCAAATGTGCAAAATGTCCTTCCGATATGGAGTATTACGGTAATGATTCCGGTTACTCCAGAAGCATTAATAGTTTTTTGTTTGAAACGTAGTGCCGAAAGAAAATTAGAAATCTTAATTAATCAACATAAGCAACATAAATATCAAAACATAAAAATGTTTAAAAAAAATACTTCTTGGTGTTAAAATTTAAAAATTAGCTGCCTTTTTCAGTCTTTTGCAAAATCATGTTCGTTTATTTGGTATCAAGTTCTATATCTGCTGGCTTTTTTATTTTGATGAGGGGCATACTTGTCACATGCAATTTAAAAAAGGAACGTGTACAAATATAACCACGTAAAATTATCAAATTTAAAATTAAATTCCAGAGGCTTTCTGACAGACGGTAATGGTGTCACGATTTTATTTACACGATTATTGATTTCGCATTTAACGGTGATGCTGTGCCGTAAAAATATGTTGTTTCCTTACCCGACCCAAAATTTTTATATTAAAGAAATATGTTTGTGTCGGAAAAGCCAGACGATGACTAGAATAGTAAATATTTTAACGGGACTGTAAACAAAAACGGTAAAGAAAAAAAATTAAATTAAATAAAAACGGTTCGAGGACGCTAATAATAATATTATACACCGCCAGCATTATTATCAATATTTTATATTTATGACATAATTTTATTTTATATATTCGCTGAGGAATTTTTCCGGCGGAAACTGGGTCACAATAATGCCTGCAGACTACACGGAAGTGTTTACATTTTTTGTGGAAATTTTATTTTCACTTTTTAGAGTATAAAAAAGTCACTTTCCATCACAACGAGTCAAAAATAAATGCGGAAGGATATATAAAGGAAATTCTCATACTTTCTTTTGTATACCATATTATAATTATATATGTATACTGACGATTCAATGGCATGACACACACACATTTCTGGTAAATGGATGTAAACGTAGCTATGTATGGTAGACTAGTTTTTATGATATTTGGGTGATGGTGACATTGAAAGACGTCCATCTTCGTCTATTTGATTTTTAAATTAAAAATCAACATTTAGATTTTGACAAAGGATGAGAAAAATTAAAATTCATCTTTATTTTTGAAAAGGGATATAAACGATGTTTACTTAAAAAATAAAAGTGATGATTGATTTTTATACGGAGTAAATTTAATGCAAATATACCTAGGGAAGGTCATGGAGTAGAATGCTTGTTTGGTCATAGTTGAGTATACGCCTCCGAAATGATTTATTGATAAAAAAAAAACGCTTACGGCTTTATTTCCAATTAAGGAGAAAAAACATTTTAAATATATTTTGAAAATAATTATAACTAATATTTTACAATTACATTGTAATTAACATTTGTACCATATTGTAGTTATTTTATTTAACGATATTATGTGAAAGACAGTTAAGCATTCCATCCTGTTCCAACTCCCTTGGCGATCGATTTATCTTTGAATAGAGGTTCAGTTTTTCTTATTGTCTTTAACCTGAGAGCTGATAATCGAAGATTCCCTTGGCTCTCTGTATCTGCTGTTCTTCCATTGCGATCTGACAAAAGGAAATGGTGGTTTAGTGAAAGGACAAGTCATACAATAAAACAAATCAGCGCATCCATCAAAACGCAACATTGTAACCGGCTCTTAGGTAATTCCTTGGAAGTGACTGTGTACTGTGTAACAAGCTCTCAATGAAGTCCGAATGCGCAAAACCATGTCATGATTGAAATATTTTAACTAAAGGGTGGTCCAACAAAATAGCACGATGTTAATTGTAAATAAAATAAAAACTTTTCAGAAATTGATCTTAATATGTTTTATTATGATAGAAGGATCTATGACAATTATGTGTGAAATAAAATGCCAAATTCTAGCCACGGCTTCGTTGGCATACCTCTATAAGATAGTCCATATTTTCTATGACTCTGAAACATAATTGAGGTTCAATGTAGTTAATGTGCCGAATTATCTCATCCTTTATGTTTATCTCTTGAATTGTTCTTGGCTTATACACTTTTTTTTTCAAATATCATCAAAGAAAGAAGTCTAACGGTGTCAAATCGATCATGTCGCGACCAATTAACATCGAGACGTGATATAACACGGCCAATACATTTCTCGCACATAATAGCCATTGTTTCGTTGGCTGTGTGGCAAGTGGCACCATCCTGTTGGAAGCACATATCGTCCAGGTCCATATCCTCAATTTCTGGCCACAGTTAGTTTATCATCTCGCGAAAGCGAACACCATTCACGGTAACTGCTTGGCTGACCTGATTTTCGAAGAAGTACGGCCCGAAAACGCCGCCAGCCCATAAACCACACCAAATAGTCCTCTTTGTGGATGCATCGGCTTTCCAACAATCACTCGTAGATTCTCATTTGCCCAAATGCGGCAATTCTGCTTGTTTACCAATATACTGAGGTGATAGTGTGCCTCGTCGCTGAAGATGATTTCCTTTATAAAGTCACCATTCACTTCTATCTATTCAATCAACCATACGGCGTATTTACGATACTTGAAATGGTCAGTAGCTTCACTCTTGAGTCAATTGAACCTTGTATTGTAAGCTGTAAATTTAAATCTTATTTCAAAATTCCCATCAGTAATATTCGCGAGATGTTCCATTGTTGGGCACGACGACGAATAGAGGTTGACAGCTCTTCTACCACACCATCGCGAACAACAGCTGGGCGAGCTTCCGCTTTGCTGAAATTTGCGCACAATTCTCCCGACTGTGGATACACTAATCCGATTATGCTGATCAAAAAAATCACGAAGTGGACGAAATTTTGGTTTGAACTCCCATTTTCGTAAAAGGCTTCAACAATCTGTACCTCTCCATGGTTGAATTTGTCAAACACTGAAACAAAGAAATGTCTAATAAATTTGGACAAAAAACTTGACTCACAATAAACATAGTGCATTATGGTTGGACCACCCTTCAGAAGAAAGATGACTTGCTGCAACTATCGAAGCATACCCCAACAAGATATATGATTCGATGTGCTAGTATATTGGGTTTCCTACCTGTGTTTTCTGTCGAAAAATACAAAACCCTATCCTATAATAGGATAGTCGTTAAAACTTAAATATTTGAAAATTGGAGGAAACGTAGAGGTTTTTCATTCACCACTTTTATTCAAACTCCATAATTTTTCGACCTGAATTGCAAGTTATATAAATGCCACACTTTGAAGTCCTTAGATTTTATTCGATATCCTCCACGGGTTGAGTAAAGTGATTTGTAAAAGTGATTTTTATGATTTTTAAATAATGAATTCCAAACGTAGTGGGACTACTTGTGCTATATTGGGATCATACAAATACTTGACGATCGGCAGCTACCAACTATTAGGGATGTCATTAAATTTATTTAAACTTAAGTGTAACGGAATGGATCCATCCCATTCAGATATATATTGTTTCTTGAGATTGTTTCTGAAGAGATCAACAATATTTGTACCAAAGCTTCGATTGCAAAAATGATAATTTCGAAAACAAACTGAAATGCTTTTTAGGGAAGCTTTTCGACGTTGCTGCATGTAAATGCACTTCATTTGAAACTTGTTCCTGTTTAAAACCTAAGAAAGTTTCCATCAATGTGATAAGTTGGTTTCTTAATGAAGCGACAGCAAAGGAGAATTGAAAAGTCAAAAAGGGAAGCAAAGTGTTTTACCCAAGAAACCGATTCTGTCTTAGGAAACTGCGATGAAGATTCGGTGCGTGAATCTTCCCCAAAAATATCTGATAAGAGACATCCCAAAAAAACACTCCTTCAACAGAGACACCATCGACTTCAAGGGCTAATCGGAATACATTGATGTTGCCAACAGGTGCTAAGGTCTGTGATCGATACGGTTTATCGACCCGATCTGCTGCTGCTGTTGCTTCTGCTTCTGCTGTTTTGGCTGATGTAGGCTTGGTTTCTACCCAAGATTTTACTCTAGAAATTGACAAAAACAAGATTCACACAGCTGTATCTAAATTACGTACAGAAGCTTTAAAAGGCATTCGAGGTATTGCTACTATTTTGATGGACGAAAAGACAGAATAAATGAAAAGAGCGCATCTCAATTTTGGCAGAACCTGGATCAATTTATTTAAGACGCACAACGCCAAGTCGTGGCAAAGCAAAGGGAATATTTACTTCGATCACAACCTTATTAGTAGGTCAAGGTTGGAATTTAGATGAAGTGATTTGCATTGGATGTGACGGAACTGGAACTAACAGGTGATTTTTTAAGTGTTTTTTTTTTTTTTTTTTTTCTTAAAATCGAACAAAACACTCAATTTGCATCAAATATTCAAATATTGTAATCATTAAATAGGCCTTTGTCATTTACGTTTTAAAGACATTTTCATGTAAATGTTGTCAGGGACTCCGTTTGAAATGGTCCATTCGGAAGGTCCAATTTTGCGTCACTTTTTCGAGCATTTCGGCATGTATTCCATGAATTACGCTTGTTATGTTTTCCTGTAAGGCTTCAATCGTTTTCGGCTTGTCCACATAGACTAACGACTTTACATAACCCCACAAGAAAAAATCAAAAGACGTTAAATCGCATGATCTTGGCGGCCAACTCACAGGGCCATTTCGAGAGATAAGCTGATCACCAAATTCATCCTTCAACATTTAAATTGTTTCATGAGCTTTGAAGAAAAATGTGTGCTGGCAACCTGAAAAACTGACCTCTTAAAAAAGCACCCGTTAAAACTGCTTGGAAGGTGTATTCTTATGCTATTTTTATGCTTCATACCAACGAGTTACCTCTTCGTCCTTTACTCTTGACGTTAAATGGTTGTATTTCGGGTCCTAGAGAATATTCCGGACCTATTGGAAAATAATTAGCTGATTGCGAAAGTAAAACCACCGTGAGCTTTTGTGCGGTGGCTGGTAAGATGCCTGATTTGCCGAAAAATGTGGTTGATGAACTAAGTACAGATCAAAAATATCTTTATCAAATATGTCAAGCTATATCAAATGATTTCTGTACTCCTGAGCTGGCAAACCGTCAACGTGGAAAAATGGCTAACTCGAGATAGCTAACTTCTGCTAATCGTATTCTCAGACTTTACGTCGTTATAGTATACGCTCGAATTTGGTTCCGAATCAAGCAAAAGACGCCTTTTAAGGATGGAACCAAACATCTTTTCCAACTAATAATGTACTCTCGTCTGTAGTGGACAACATCAAACAAGAGATCGAGATAAGTAATTTTATTATTTTGTCTGTTTGCAATGTTTTATTATTTTATTTCCCTTTTTTAAGATATTCTACAGGAGCTAAATCGCTTTTACTGGTCACGTACAAAAAGTTTCAATATTGATATTTGTCATAATTACTTCCTACCGCTCAGCACTAATAGAACTGTATTGACAGCTGAGAGACGCGCGCCACACCCATACAATTTCATTTGTTTTAAATTTCCGATCAGTTGATTTCCTTATCCCACAGAGCCTCAGATGGGCATAAGATGCAGAGCGAATGGACACGGAATCTTCGATTTGTAACCATATTTAAGACACATATTAAGGAAGATCCCGTCTTCAATGGCGAGCGCAAGAAGAATAACAGATAGCTAGCTAATTTCCCAACGACAGGAACAGGAGTTGCTCTTAATTTAAAACCATGCACTTACCATTTAAAATCTCTTTGGCAGTCTTCTTCCGTCATTTTTATTCAATATGTTGACACACAATTTGTTCTTCCGAACACATCCCTACATTCTGTTTCGCTAAAAAAATAACAATTTGTCAAATCACTCCTTATAATTGATGATATTGCATTTTGTTGGTGACCAAAAACCCCATAACCTAAAACAGTCTGATATATGCAATTTGTTGAGGGATATATATTTTTTGTAAAAAAAAAAACACTTTTCCAATAGTGCTGCGATGGTACAAGGTTCGACATTGCGTTGTGATTAATGGTGGCTGCTACGAGTGCATTTTTCAACCACCATGCAACATCATTCAAGGATGTCACGTACTTCCATTGATAATGGTTGAAACACTAATCTGATAAAAGTTTGACTGCACACATGGAATATTGACAGTTTTTTTTTTGTACCCACCCAATCAGCAGACAAGTAATCGACCACGAAATTCAATTTTATTTTATGGCACTTAATGCAAGTCAACCACGAATAAACCCAGAAAATTAATCCAACCGAATGAAAATGGGGTTAGCGCTGTAACCAGTGGGGAGGAGGTGGTTTTCATATATTCCAAATCCTTGTGCGTTGGAGTACTTTTTTTGAATGCGGAATCAACGTCATGTCTGTGAGAGGAGATGGAATTACACACTTTATTGGTAAATTGAAATGCGACACGTTCTTGCATTTTTTATTCGATGCAAGGATGTGTTCTGTTGTTGGAGGGATGATGGTGGGGGACCTTTAAAAACTGTTGGATACATGATGTTATCTTCTAGTAACAAACTTAATTTCAGTTTGTATCCTTTTGTGCTTCTATCTCTCGATTGGCTTGTAGACAGCAGTGCATGATAAGTAGATGGAATATGTTATCCTTGAACTGAACTGTGTTTGCATACATATTATGCCAGTGGAAACACATCTGCTTTGTCTGCAAAATTGTGATGTGAATGCAAGTTTGCATCATATGACAGTGATGAATAATATATTGAGTTACATGGAGTAAAAATCTGCTTTTGACGAACGAATACAAATCGTTTTGTAGATCTTTTGACACTTTAAAGCTAAGGAATTATTTTTATTACATACAAAATGCATTAAACATTAACACATAAGTGCGTTAAGAAATTGGGGACATTGTATAGTAGCGTAACTAAATCAACGTCACCAGCCGTCGTATTAAGTGGAAAATATTTAGTATGTATTTAGTGAAAAATAAGGCAAAAAGTACACAATTCGGAAATTTATTTCTTAAAAATAATATTTTCCAAATTTAAACCATCTCGTTCGCGGTACTTATTTAGTCGAAAAGAACATTTTTTATGACGGATCCACAGGTAGACTCCTTGTCGAATATTTTTTTTTAAATGCGCCAGAGAAGTCGGTTAATGAGCGTAAACTTTTGATTTAGATTAACCACACAGAAAAAAGTCTAAAGGAGTTAAATCAGGTCAATTTATGTCACCTCTCCTGAAGATCAATTTGCCAGGGACAGTGGCAAAGACGTATTGGACATAAGTGACATTACTCCATCAAGCTAAAACCAATGTCTTTGGTTAAATCCAGGTATTTTCTGCAATTCAGGGTCGAAGTGTTCTAACATCTCCACTTAACGCTCTCTATTTACCGTAACTGCTCGCCCACTTTGAGCTTACATCCCAGCTCATACGGTCACTTTAGACTAATGAAAGGATTTCTGATGCTTTCCTTTCGAATACGTTGCACTCTATAAGCGACAGTTCTGCTTATTCATGTGTCCCTTAATATTAAAATGAGCTTCACCCGAAAATATATTGTTGGTCGTCTTTGAAAAGCAAACAACTAGCTGGTTTACAAAGTCAAGCCTCTGACTTCAAAATACTGTTTTTTCTCTAAAAAATTGTTGACCCATTTTCAAATAAGAGGTATGCTTGGCGCATCATTTCATTGGCGGAAACATCGCATTCTGCAGTATCTTTGTAACGGTTGAAAAGGACATCAGCGTAAGTTCGAGGAATGATATGTCACCCATGTTCAATTGACAACGCCACACCATCCGAAAACTGCATTTTCTTATGTGACATCAGTCCCTTTAACCTCACCAAGTAAATGTTACCCTTATGACTCACGGCCACAGGACTCCGTAAGTCAATCCGGGCAACTACAAGGCAAGGGCGTCCACTGAAACAGTATCGCGGCATGCTAGCACCCGCACGTCCTAGCTCGTCGGAGGGGGGATTCTTGATACCGTTCCGGTGAACTGGTTACCTTCCATGCCAGATGTGGTGAAAGTATCTGAAGTTTATCAAGTAGCCTGCCCAATTCGCTGCATTTATGAAATTAATCTCCAGGGGGAAGAGAACCATAGGTGGTATTGTTGATCCCTTCCTTTTCCCACCCTCGCCTTCATCCCTAACCCTAAGGTCACTGGAAATAAAAACATCCTTGGCTACCTTTAAGTATGAAAAGGAACAGGTAGCCCCTAATGAAATTGTCTTCCCGATTTGGTCCTGTCAACTCATTACTCAATCCATCACACGCTTAATCTTGCCCACCAAAAATCAGAAAATTTAAGAGATCGACATTATCGATCTGACAACCTAAAATCCAGTGATGCCAGCATATAAAGTTCCAACATGCTGAATCAAAAGAACGTTAAGTCTCATATAATAATTATCTATGTATTTGTCATTCTTTCCTATAAACTAAACATGCCAAAATAAGCATTCCTTGTATAGTAATTTAGGAAAAAAATCAACTTCATTTATAATAATTTTCGAGATTTCAATTTCACGTAGGCAAATTTACCCTTTCAAATTATACTTATAATACATAACGCCAATTGCAAACTAAAATTTAATTAGAATACTTATTTAATGTACAATTTGGTTATTAAACTATCTATACAATTCTTTTTTTTTACCACTGGTCGATGCTCACGGAATTTGGTGATTATTCATAGATTCACCTTTATTCACTATGTCTGGAGTGGATAGTATAGAAGGGTAAAGGATTACAAGAGGGCCAGTTTCTAACTCAACATGGGGGGACATACGAGTTCGAAAAAAAACGAGTGGTGGGTGCACGACTGGGTCGTACGCAACTTTCTCTTTCACAGCGAGTTGGGTGTTAGATCAAATAGTAAGTATGCATTTTGATTATTGATGCTAAAAATGATATAAAAAATGTCGAAATGTGATTATACGAACGTTTACTCCGAAATTTGAAGTTATCGGTGTCTATGTGAATAATAATGATATTCCGTTATTGGCCAAAACTTAAAATTCCGTTTAGTGATAGTTGGGCTAAAACTAATTATGTGGAATTGTTTCAAACTATAATAGTAGTATATATATTAAATTTCATTCAATTTGGCATAACAATTTGCGAGAAATTAACAATTTTCTTTATATGGCCTAAATGATAAAATCCGTTATATGGATTTTCTCGCAAAAACTGGGTATGCAGTTTTGTTGGAACTAATATGCTTATAGTATATATAAAGTTTAATCAAAATCGTTAGAGCCGTTTTCGAGAAAATTGAGGTTATGTGTAATTTTTATATGACAGGTACCGTTATTAACATGGCTAAAAGCAAACAAAAAAAATGGCCTAGAATTATGACCAAAACAAACTTGGATACGAAGTTTGAAAAAGATCGGTCAAGCCGTTTAGGCTGGGGAGACCATTACGGACAGACGGACCGACGGACCGACGGACCGACGGACCGACGGACGGAATTCCAAAAACCACTTTTTTAGGCTCCGCTATCATCGTAATGTTAGAATCAATCAAAATCTCGAGGTCGAAAATTTTCACGAAAACAATATCTTTCTCTTTGTAAGAGAAAGTTAATAATGGGTACCGATTTCTTTATGGCAATATATCACTTTTCACCAGTTTTTTTTATCAATAGAAATGAATTTAGCTCATCAGAATAAATTCTGTATGGTTCGTATATATATATGTATTACTTATATTATTAATATAGGGTCAACGAGGACTCACCGATCTCCACGCTTGTTTTTTATTTTTAACTTTCTCTTACAAAGAGAAAGATATTGTTTTCGTGAAAATTTTCGACCTCGAGATTTTGATTGATTCTAACATTACGATGATAGCGGAGCCTAAAAAAGTGGTTTTTGGAATTCCGTCCGTCGGTCCGTCGGTCCGTCGGTCCGTCTGTCCGTGACGGTCTCCCCAGCCTAAACGGCTTCACCGATTTTCTTCAAACTTCGTATCCAAGCTTGGTTTGGTCATAATTCTAGGCCATTTTTTTTGTTTGCTTTTAGCCATGTTAAAACTGGTACCTGCCATATAAAAATTACACATAACCTCAATTTTCTCGAAAACGGCTTTAACGATTTTGATTAAACTTTATATATACTATAACCATATTAGTGTCAACAAAACTGCATACCCAGTTTTTTCGAGAAAATCCATATAACGGATTTTGTCATTTAGGCCATATAAAGAAAATTGTTAATATCTCGCAAACTATTGTGTCAAATTGAATGAAATTTAATACATATACTACTATTACAGCTTGAAGCAATTCCACATAATTAGTTTTAGCCCAACTATTACTAAACGGAATTTTCAGTTTTGGCCAAAAACGGAAAATCATTATTTTTCACATTGACATCGATTCCTTCAAATTTTGGAGTAAAAATTCGTATAAATACATTTCGACATTATTTATATCATTTTAGCATCAATAATCAAAATGCTTATGATTAGATCTAACGCCCAACTTGCTGTGAAAGAGAAAGTTGCGTACGACCCAGTCGTGCACCCACCACTCGTTTCTTTACATGTGCTTTCCAGCGCAGTTTGGCGTCTAGAGTCATCCCTAAATATTTAGCTGTATTTGAATATTCCACTACATTACTATTTATGTATACTGGAATGTGTGGTACATTTTTTAACGTAAAATTTATATGAACTGACTTCAGGTCATTTAATCTGATCTGCCAATTTTTAGTCCATTCTGAGATATTGTTAACTGCCTTTTGAAGCTTTTTTGTAGCTATTTCGACAGTTTCTCCTACAGAAAGTATCATCTGCAAAGGTAGCTAGAGTGATTTCGTCACTTTCTGGTAGATCACTAGTGAATAGGAGATATAGTACTGGACCTAAAACACTGCCTTGAGGTACACCAGCCTTAATTTCTCTTATTGTTGAGTACGTTGTTTCTTGTTTAATTCTGAAAAATCGCTGTAGAATATACGACTCCAGTATTTTTGAATACTGCTTCGGCAGTTGCTTTTGTAATTTATGGATCAATCCTTTGTGCCATACTTTGTCGAAAGCTTGTGATATATCAAGAAATACTGTAGAGCATACTTTTTTCTCTTCAAAAGCATTTTCAATTTTATCAGTGATTCTATGCACTTGGTCAATTGTTGAGTGTTTATTCCTGAACCCAAATTGATGGCTCGGTACTAGCGATTTGTCTACAATAATATTTTTTCTTGACTGCTTTTTGCCCAGTTTCCTTCTCTGGTTTTCACTAGTGGTAGCACAAAATTTAACGCACAAAAAATTGGTGACATACGTCCAGACATGAATAAATCGACTCAGCTAGCGATTCTGAGTCGAACCTTATCTATATACCATCCATATACGTATCAAAACTGATATACCCTCCCATAGGGTAAAAAAATACTTAAATAATGAATGTTTTTGGTCAACTCATTCAAAAAAATGTATTTTCTCTAAAACGCATATAACGATTTTTGTTAAATTTCATAAGGAAGGAAGTCTGAAATAATGATTGTTTTTGGTCAACTCATTCAAAAATTTGTTTTCTCTAAAACGCCTCAAACGATTTTTATTCAATTTCATAGGGAAGGAAGTCTGAATGAATTTAACAAATCTACTTACTGAAATTATTTGCTAACAATTATTATTATGAAATTGCGGGTACCCTGTATTATAATTTATTTTATGTAAAATAACAAAATTTTCTCGAAACAACTGTGAACAAAAGTATCGGAATTTTACTTCCAGAGTATCACTTAGAAATATAAAAATGTTCAAAACGTAAATGTAGTTTTTTTTAGCAAAAGTGAATGTGTTCAAACTCCATAGTAAACGCAATATATACCTTTTATTCTCCACACCTGGGGAAGTTTGCCCGAGTCATGTCTGACCTTTTATTTCCCAGTGTAAATAAAGAATTTTAACTTCCGTTCATATTGGCGAGACGATATCCTGTCGCCGATGGTGTACCTATTTCATATTTCCTGTCATATTGGCTTGACAGTACGGAAATACATATTCATGTTTTCATTTACTTAGATGTTGTTGTGTATTAAGGTGTGTAAATGAACAAATAGAGTGTCCTTGAAAATCTAAAACAGTCCCGACCTTTGGATGAACGTAAATTAAAACATAACCACACAAATTATAAAGGCAGACAGCTATAAGCAATCGTAGTATATACGAGACTTTTAGCACATCCTTAGGATTAAGATAACTTCGTTTTTCTTGTAATCTGAAAAGTTCGCTGAACTCTGTCTAATTTTGTGAGTATGAATAATTAGAAAATCATGAATAATTAAAAACGGATTTGGAGGTCATGAGTGAGCCAATATATGAATAATTAATGGATTACGCGCGTTTTAAAGGAAGTCCCCAAATGAAGCCTATTTGTATTATACACATGGCTGTACGTTACAGAGTTTAAAGTCTGACGAAATAAAAACAAATTTTGATGAAACAAGAAATGTATAATTTGTATATTCTGAGAGTAATAAATATTTTAATATAACAATCAATAATAATCGTTAGGTTGCAAGAAATTAGGTATTAGTTTTGAGGTTAAAAGTTATAAAAGCGGTACTATAAAGGTGGTGTAAAATTAACATTTTTTTTCAGTTTTGCTTAGGCTTGTAAGAGTTAGATAATATTCTAAATGAATTCTTCTAGATCCAGGTTGTCAGTATCCACTAATGGAGATTCTAGACGCTTGAATATTGATGTTTCCGGTTGACCCCAAAAATCCAACTGCAAAAGATAAAGTCCTACAGTTATAGAATCACTGAATTTTGACTTAATGTCCCTTGGTGCATACTGATTACGAGATCTTCGGCCCGGTTATGTTACCATTATGAAATGAAACTGGCTCTTGAAGATCGAGTCAGAACAACTTATCTACTACATAAAACTATAACTTTGATGCTAGACACAAAAGCATCAAAAACCAAATCAGTTCAAAGGCTAACAGAATAAGAACGTCCACGAAGAATGACCTTAAATATATTTTTTCACTTGAGGCAGGGATCACGTTGTATAATATCGACCTTTCCGTGGAAGAACAGGCAGATCAGTAAAATGAATAAATAAATAATTGATGAATAAGAACAGGAATAGCATATGAAACATTTGCAACACTTATGATAGAGCTCCCTAGAAACGTTTCATATTTTGAAATTCGAATTAGACTTGAGAAATCCTGTAATATTGACTTTAACCCCTCAACTCTTAGAGTGAATAATTCTAGGGACCATATTATGAAGAATAAATTTGTGCATAGAATGGAATGTATAGCATTGACGAAATAGCAACAGAGAATGTTTTGGGAGATGTTTTTTGGAAGTTGAAATCTAAAAAACTTTAAAGGTCCTTTGTATTCGGAAATGACAAAGAAGATCTTTTCTAGATCTTGTGACATGATACCATCATAATTATAAGTATAACTATTAACCTCATTTTTTTATTTTATTTTTAAATGCCAAGTTTTTTTTTTGTCATGCCCACTTTTCTAAAAAAAACATTAGTTTTTGTCAAACCGAAGAAATTTAAAAAAAAACTGTAGGAACATAAAATTTACACAATGTCATATTCTCTATGTTACTCATTAAAAGTTTTGTCATGTTTATGATTAGAATTAAAACAAAATTCAGACTGTTATGTATATTTTGTCTGAAGAGCATTTTGAACCATACATACTTTTTGGGGATTTTAATTTATATCCTATCCCATACAGTACCTATAGTAGTTTTGATACAGAGTTTGTGACATAGAGAACTTATTTAGCTAGATTGGCTCAGAATCGCTCGCTAAATCGATTTAGCCATGTCTGTTCGTCTGTACGTCACCAGATCTTGGGCCTTAAATTTTGGAAAAAAATCTGATAAGGATATTTAGACAATCTCAAAATTTTGTCTTTAAGTGTTTTTAGTATGTTTAATTTGTTGGTACAGTGTTCAGTAAAAACGGTTTTCGGTAAAATTTAAGAAAAAACTAGAATAAACGTTTGGTGCAAAAGCATCTGTATGATTAATATGAACACTTTGTGTACAGATCGTTTTCACCCTAGCCCACTTTGTGGGTGCGTTTTTTTATAAAATTTATTTGTGTACCCTACTACATACCGTTGTTTTTTGTAGAACCATAAAAGCATATAAAACTTTTGTTTTACAGGCCTAGAATTCCATTTTGTTACCTAATTTTACCTATTTGATAGTTCTCAAGGTCGGAATTAAATGAACTTAACGTATTTTGTCTACAGTCCGATTCTGTAGATGAGGCACGTGAACCTGAAAACAAATATAAGAAATTGAGATTACTTTAATCAGCGAAGAAATAATGTGGATTAAATGTTTCAGATGGGACATAATTTTTAAAAATTAGAAAGAAATTCGGAGACAAAACAGAGCATTGAAGAACACCAGATTTTAATTGAATCGAACGTTTCGAGAAATAATTTAAGAAGGAAACATTTTTTATCAAACCTCCAAATTCACGTATTTTCTCCAAAAGGTCTTGTAAAAGTCCCTATCATATGCCTTTGATATATCAAGTGCAAAAATCTTGCTTTTTTTCATCATAGAGGAGTGATTGATTCTACTTATTGGTGAGACAGTTGACCGTTTACAGTTGACCTTTTGCTGCGAAAAATGAAAAGATTAGCATCTTGTTGACACAGGCTGGAAAAATGCAGTTAGAAGTTGCTATAGAATGATCTATGCGCGCCTCACCGACTATTCTAACAGTTTGAAGAAGAATGTTTTTAAAATCAAACCACTGTATCGCTTTTGTATCTATATTTCTGGAATTTACAACCAAATGACTAGTTTTTAGTTTATCAAACGCTGGCAAATCTGTCCTAAAGAATAATTAAGCCTACATATACATGAACTAAAATGACTCTTTTAAATGAATGGATTTATTAATACAACTTAAATGCAACTGCCTTGAAAAGAAACCCTATATTTTCAGAAAACGCAATAACTTTTCTAAACAACGTTGACAAAATTTATTGCCGCGAATAAAGCATCAACAAACAAGTTCTGGAGGAGTGAGAGGAATAGAGTTGTATGCCTTTTCATTTCTTGGCGTAAACAAAAATCCAATTTCACTTTGGAAAAGTTTTCCTTTCCAATTTGTTTTAGTTTAGCAGAGATGTCCCATCGTAGCACCACTCGAGAACGAGGAGAATTTTATTTATTTGCATGTGTTGAAAGCGATATCAATAAAAGTTTTGGCTGTAATAGACGTTAAGGATTTTGAGGGGGTAGATCAAAGGTATACAAATATGTATCCATCAAATCAATGTCCAACCAAATATGTATCTCTGTTCTATCTATACAACTGTAGACAATCTGAGGAGGTTTCTTAAATATATATTAAGAAAGTCTGTTGAAAGTCCTTGCGATTAATTTAGACAATGATTACAAAAATATTCAAAAAGATTTGTTTATTGAGTAAGAAGAAAAAACTACTTTCTGATGATTGCAAACATGATTATATCGCATATTTAATGAAAACGTGGCAAGTGACGTATTTGAGGATAATTGACGGTTACCACCTTAACCGATGACGTAACTTTTAATGTACCTGATATAACATAGATAAACAAGTTTTAAAACTGATCCAAGTTTGTCTATGTCAATGTGACTCGACGAGCATACATTTACTTCGCTAGCAATGCCTTTCGGTCGGATGTTGTCCTATAGCAACCCAGTGCGACTTCCGAAATCGCTTCAATGTTACGTGGGTCACTACGATCAGAAAACCCGCAACTGTGATTGAATTGGAATTAGGTCAGGTTACAACATTGACGCTATGAGATCATCTATCTTGCAATTTCTACTGCATTCAGCGCGCAAACGTGAATCTGTAGTTGGAGATTTCGATCGTTCAGTGATTCGAGTTCTGTACGATGACATTTATTACCATACGTACAATATGTTGATTCAGGGACTCTCGAGCGAGAATCTAACTCTACGAGAAACGCACGTGAAGCACCCCTCGAAAATTATCCAGTGAACGAAATTTTCAGTAATGAAGCCCATTTCAAGATGGGTGGATAAGTCAACAAACAAAGCTGAAAAATGAATCTGGGCCGCCACCAATCCCCAGGAATTAGATTAAATGTCTTTGTATTCACATTAAGTCACAGGGTGGTTATTTCTTCAGCTAGGTTTGTTGATCCCTATTTTTATTAACTTTCTCTTACAAAGAGAAAGATATTGTTTTCGTGAAAATTTTTGACCTCGAGATTTTGATTGATTCTAACATTACGATGATAGCGGAGCCTAAAAAAGTGGTTTTTAGAATTCCGTCCGTCGGTCCGTCTGTCCGTAATGGTCTCCCCAGCCTTAACGGCTGGACCGATTTTCTTCAAACTTCGTATCCAAGCTTGTTTTAGTCATAATTCTAGGCCATTTTTTTTGTTTGCTTTTAGCCATGTTAATAATGGTACCTGCCATATAAAAATTACACATAACCTCAATTTTCTCGAAAACGGCTCTAACGATTTTGATTAAACTTTTTATGTACTATAAGCATATTAGCTTTAACAAACTGCATACCCAGTTTTTTCGAGAAAATCCATATAACGGATTTTGTCATTTAGGCCATATAAGGAAAATTGATAATTTCTTGCAAACTATTATGTCAAATTGAATGAAATTTAATATATATACTACTATTACAGCTTGAAGAAATTCCACATAATTAGTTTTAGCCCAACTATCACTAAACGGAATTTTCAGTTTTGGCCAATAACGGAAAATCATTATTATTCACATTGACATCGATTCCTTCAAATTTCGGAGTAAACGTTCGTATAAACACATTTCGACATTATTTATATCATTTTTAGCATCAATAATCAAAATGCGTACTATATATTTGATCTAACGCCCAACTCGCTGTGAAAGAGAAAGTTGCGTAAGACCCAGTCGTGCACCCACCACTCGTTTCTTACGTAGGAGTTCCAGTACTGGATTCAATTTTGTTTCTCCGGGGGTGAGGGGACGTTATGCATAATTTCTCCGCCCCAGGATCCTACGACGCGATGAAATTTTGTCTCTAAAAATTAGGGGAATAATATAAGTTATATATAGATACGAACTAAGATTGAATTGATCAATATAACAAAAAATTGTATACTTATCTTATTTGACTGGTACCGATTATTCATAGGGGGTGGGGATTAGGAGGGGATTGCTGGGCTAAGAGGAGAAGTGTGATTTCGAAGTTTATGAACGTGAATATGTTTTAAATAATTTGTCTCGTGGTTCCATAAATATGTTCAATTTGTTAAAATATTTAAAAGTGAGAATCAAATTGAGCATTTAAGTTGCTTATCTGCTATTGAATCCAGATTGGTGGTTATTTAAAGATGACGTGAAAGAGTATTACTCGCTTGAGACGACAGTAATCAGCGAGGACTTTCCGTGGTGGAAGATCCCTTGTTGAGTGAGTTTTCCTCATGTGATGGAGCAGTAATATGTCCTCGTAGGGAATCTGGACGATGGCTCCGATATTGTTGGAGGAATACTTCCAATCTTCGGGTACCCACGTCGCTCAACAAAAAGATTTCCTGGCGATGACCCAGCAGTGATTGCTGCCCAATGAACGGTTGACACGAACAATCACTCTAAACGTTATGGTATATTTATTCACCAGGAAAACTAATAAATATAAAAATAATAAAAAAGTGTCCTTTACCAATCGAAAGGAAATTCCACTGACACTCACTTTTTTTTGGGCGATTAGTTTAAGTCTCAGTGAACTTTTTCTTTTATTGAATCCTCGCCAAGCACTTATTTCTTTTCTTTTCACAATTCTTTAATCAGATACCGAGTTAGACCGGATTTTCTATTACTTTTTTTTTAAATTCAAATTTGAATGAAACAGTCGCTTTAAATTCTAGCGAACAAACAAAATTCGTTACTTGGTCACTTGTTCGTGTACGGGGTATCACTCAGGCTGGTGTGAGGTTTCATCAGCTGGCCGAAATAAAAAAGAGAAGCATCACCGCGAGAGGCCACTCTTTATAACTTCGTAGCATACCGTACGAGTGGATTTTCGCAGCAATTGCAACTACCGTATTTCGAATAATCACGTTCTTCACGGTCGTTGACATTGACACAAGCATTTACACACATACACAAATCTGATTCGCATCTCAGATGAGATTACCAATATCATTAAAAAATTTTGTTATTGGTTTTGGTTTTGTTTTTTTTTTTTTCTTTTTTCTCCTTATTTATTTTCTGTAAGAGAGTCCCTGAGGAAAGCCGAAAAGTATGCAAACAAAAAAAAGGTTTTCACAAACTTAATTCAAAATGTCATAGCTTTCTAAACTTTCATGTCAAACCGTGTAAAGGAATTTTTAAATCATATCCGTTCCCCACATCTTCTACCTCACCCAATCATCGTTTTACAAAATTCCCGCACCCACAATGCACGGTCCGCACCCAAGAAGTGACTAAATTCCCTAGAGGTAACCTAGGCATTGACATACCATTAGGGCTCCACTATTTGTGAACACGTTGCATTCACTATTAAAAACGTTTTTGTATTTCAAACTGAACACTCATTAATCCGCTGTGATCCGCTGTGATCCGCTGTCAAATATCTTATCTATACAACCTACACTACGTTTACCAAAGGCACAACACTTTGGGTAATACTACGTTCTCACTGGGGTTCAAATGAGATTATTTCCAATTTCACCAAAAAAGGTGTTCTCACTAAGTTTTCGAATTACGTTTGAAAACTGGCGTTCGAAAAAAGAGGAAGTGGGATATGCAAAGACTTCGGTTTCGGAAAACTCCAAGGAGGTTCTGGACGAAATAATAGCAGCAAATACAGAGCAATACATGTACCATCAATTTATGTATAAATAACAAACTAAAAAAAGACATTTTTCGGGAAAAAGTTTCCAATGTTTACATTTTTACAATCAACCCTTCTTTTTTTGTCACATGGGATTCAATCCAATTTGACATTTTAGCTGTTCCATTCCAATGAAATAAGGTTTATTCGTGCTTTTATTCGTGAGCTTTTTTGCTCAGTGAGAACGTAGTATAAGACAAGGTAGCCTTCCATCCTATTTCATCATGCAGCATCTATTCCAAGCGACTTAGTATTTGCGATCGGTAAATATTTTGTAAAACACTCATAATTGAAAGCTTGAATTTTTCAACAGAATTTGTAAAAACTACACCAATTCTTAATTAACAAACGTCCAAGACCACCACCTCTTTAAGTTGAACCTCATCTGCAAGCTGCCACTAGCATGCACTCTTCTAACCCTCTCCAGATATCTGCCTATATCATTATGCCTTTATTGTCATACTTAGTAACTTCAGTAGCGCTACAGTCCGGGATCAGCCTGGACTTCAATCAACATGCCTCTAAAATTAATCCAGTAGCTAAGTGAAGGCAGTTCAAGTTTATTAAAGTCGCTATCTACAGGGTGTCCACTGTCCAGTGGTGGATTTATGTTTTCAAAAGTGAATAAAACTAAAAATATGAAACGCATTTTTTTATTCTTTAGTTTGGTATAAACAAAAGGAATGGGGTTTTTATTTTTTTAAAAATTTTGTCGTCCAAAAGCCGACTGTTAAGTTGTACACACTGTTGGGTATTCGTGTTACGTGCCACGCGCTGCAGTCGGCTGCTGAATGTCGTGAATTTCACTGGGGATATTTTCCTTCAGGTCTTTGACAGACTGCGGGTTATTTCTATAGACTTTACTATTTAAAGACTAGAAGAGTTAAATCTGGTGACCTTGTTGGACACGGAACGTTCCCAAATCGGCTGATAAGTTTTCGAGTGAAATGTAAAAAATTCATGGAGGTTCTGGCAGTATGTGGAAGCGCATAAAAGTTAACCATTCATTTTTAATCGTTTAATCTGGCCAAACCAATGTATTCCAAGTATTACAAAGCTGGCAGATGTATCTTTTCTTCCATTGCATAATATTTTCTTCATTTTTATACTTATTTTCCAGTACCTACTTGGAGAAATATAATAGGGCTGTTAGAATTAGGGTCCGCTAAATTAAGTATTTAGACAATCGATTGATCCCATTTATATTGCCAAACCATAGTTGCCATATCACGGTCTCGATATAATGCCTTAAAATGCTGTTTGAATATATTTACTGACCCATTCATTCAGGACCTGGTCAAACCCATTTTTGAGTTAGAAATAAATGAATAATTTTCTAAATTTTTTTTTTTGTAATGATGGAAGAAAAAGAAACTTACAAGGATTTTCTTATTAACAGCGATCGAAAATAATTCAGTTCAACACTTTGTCTTTATGGCAAATATGGGATGCAGATACCCGCTTATAATAATTATTAATCATATTTTGTTCGTATCTGGGCTTCAAATTTACGCAACTGCTATTAAACTTTAATAGTTATTAATCGTATTTTGTTCGTATCTGGGCTTCAAATTTATGCAACTGCTATTAGACTTTTAACGTGTCCTCCAAATCCAATCTTCTTCTCCACTTGAACTAAAACAACCATCTACTATTTATTTCAGATTTTCTACTACATCTATCCTTTCCAATCTATATTATTTCGATCCTAAACTGGTAATCCACCCCGGCAACCCTTCTTTTTTGCTTCGTGGCATTATAGTTAGTGTGATAAACTGACGCGCAGAAGTGCATCCCATTGTTAGCAATACTTAAGTGTATTTACGGGCTCTCCTCTCGCGATAGTTTGAATATCAACTGCTAAGAATAGTTTCAGAAGCCATCATGCATAAAGCAAATCCCCTCAAATGAATGGTTGTAGGAAATAGCTAGGGTTTAGATCCTAATTAGCCTGTTGCGACAAAAATTTGTATTTGTATTTTTTTTTCACCGCTCGAATTTCCTACCAATATTAAATATCGATAGTTCAGACATTTTTGGAGATGATTTGATGCAATGTTTTGTTTTCTTTCTTAGCCTAAGGATTTATTTTATTGGTTTTATTTCCGATTAGCCATTGTTTAGTAAATTCTTTTAAAAAACGAAAACTAATTTTTCCCTACTTACAACTTTTTTATTTTACATCAACTGCTAATGAAGATATTTTTACTCATCGATAGATCAATTCATGATGTACCTCTCTTTAAATACATTTTTATGAACCCCGGAGTGCCTCAAGGTTAACTTTTCTCACCCACTTTATTTTTGGAGTGGATAGGTGACTAACTGTTTATGGTTTAAAAATAAGAAACAGCTTGAATAATACCAAAGATTATGAATTTTATACAGATATACGCACTCCATATAAAAAAAAATTGTTCTATGGCGGGTCGTGCTGGCACAGCCTGCCATATGTTTTTGTTCTTGTTTTTCATGTGATTTCATGCACACCGCCCGCCCGTACCATGAAGCTACTGAGCAAAAGTTTCTGTTTTTTGTTCTCAATGCGTCATCTGTATAGAATTCATAATCTTTGATAATACCTAGTTTTGACTGAAAGTTAGCTAAGGATATGTTTAATGGATTTTTTCAAAAATGAATTAAGCACCTTCGTAGGTAAACTTTGATTACCGGATATGAGTAGGTTGATGTTTTTTTTTCATCCGATAGCTTATGCGTCATATCGAAGAGAATTTTGATTTTACTCCTTCGATCACTTACTGGTATCTTCTTATTCACCTATGTGCGCGTATAGGTGTATCTTCGAAGGGCCGTTTTCTTTGCTATGACCTTAGTGTGCGTAAATCCCTTTCTTAGAGATCTCTGACCTACCGAAAAGCAATGTGAGATTTGATGGGCTTATCTTAACATTTTGGGAAAAGTTAAGAATTTCCCTTATTTGTAAATCTTAGACCACAGAGAATCAAGTACAATGACTTAGGAAGTCTTTATTGAGGCCATTTGAATTCATGTACGATGTCCTAATGTGATAACTGAGGATTTTGTAGCTTATGATCTATCATTACAAGAGTCTTTAAAAATTTAATTCTTTCAAAGGGATCTATCATGTTTTCTAAATGAATTTATCTAGGATATATCCTATTTTCTAAATGGATACGTGTGAAAAAGAACCATTTATTGTATTCCTACTGCAAAATCAAAATGTCCATAGAAAAAAACCAATGTGTTCTGTATAAAGAGATATATAAATAATCAAGAAGATACCATCAAGACAAATCATTCAGTGATCTATGTCCTTACAAGGAATGACAATTTTATAAAAGGAATATGTTTGACTTAATTTCCCTAAGGATTTATAGATTCGGTGCAAAAATAAATCAATGTACACACAAGTTGTATACCATTAAGAAATTGGATTGAATTAGCTTTCTTTTGCGGTCACATACATGGTGTGGAACGAATCCATACGCTTACACAATCTCCAACTACAAGGCCAACTGTCGTTTTGACCTTCCATATATTCATTTTGCAAAAGGTCGACAACCGTACGAATAGAGTCATTTCCATGTAAAGATTTGTCCTTGGCATTCTTTATCTCAATCATCTGCTGGAAGCCATTAAAGTTGGAATACGAAACGATGTATCTGATCTGATACCATATAAAAGTATCTGCGTTCCCAAAATGAGACCACATATTGAAGGTTTGAAAGAAAAAGTGATGAAAATGTGATGTTAAATATATTTAGTCACATGTATTATGTACCAATTAAAGGAAAGCTATATTTTTCTCACTCTTTCTCAATATCAAGTTATCACATCTTATTATGATGCAAAAGCTGATCCCTGAGATTCTAGCAGATGTTTGTTGGCTCTGCTCTTAATTGTTGAAGCTTATTTGTAAGTCTCCAGAAAGATTTCGTATTGCATTGATAATGTCGTTGTTAATTGAACTATATGTCTGTGCTGTAATGGTGTCTGTTGTGAGTCATTAAAATGTCCCACTCAAGGAATGATTTCACATTTGAAGGATCAAAAATGATCTGTGAGTTTCGATGGTTTGATTTCGAAAAGAACCGACAGCAATTTATAACTAATATTGGTGCATTTGTAAGCAGCATTTTTTCGCGTTTGTTAGTCTTGACAACTAAGTCAATTGGGTTCAAGAGTAATGAGTTCAGAGAAGGACTGAATAGATATAGATAAGCTTTCAACGAAAAGGGACACAGGATTTTGTCGAATCGAACAAAACGTCTCAATCGACAGCTTTAACATTGAGGTAAAAATAATGTTGTATATTTCGAAATTAATTCAAATTTAATTAATGTTAATGGTTCATAAAAAAGGGGAAACAAAATAAAGAGGTAAATTTAAGAGGTAAGAGGTAAAGGTTAGAATCATAATTTCTGAATTATATTGTCGGAGCTAGCGGAACTAAATTGAATGCAATATACTATAACAAGATAAGCCACTCTTGTTAGTTAGCTTTGTGGCACAAACTACGAGCAGTAGGGATTTTTTGTATCACGTTGCATTTTCTGCATTACGACAGTTTTGTTTAGCATGTCCGAGTGTACGGACGTAATGGCATACTTGAAATATGGTTTGTAGAAAAAATCACTCAAATAAGACTATCTATCATCTAATACGTTGTATTTAGGAGTTGTACGGTTTCTTAAAGTAGCTGATTTCCACGATTTCCGAATATAAAATATGTTAATATGACTACAACGCCCCATCACGTTCCATCGTGACTCCCTTAAAGCAGTAAACGACAATCTTTGATCACTTTGGTAAGTGGTGCCGCACCCGAATCAGCGCTCAGCGATAGATGATACCAGAAGTTCCCCCATAAATGGATAGAGAATTATTAAAGGTATAAGTAGATATTATGATCCAAAGGGGTAAACGATTATTGTCTATATGGACCACCACCTGTGCCCGAACCTTCTTTTTTATTTGCATTAAATTTTTTTTTTATATATGACTTGTAGCAAAAATTATGAATTCTATACAGATGACGCACTCCATGTAAGAAAAATTGTTCTATGGCGGGTCGTGCTGGCACAGCCCGCCATTTGTTTTTGTTCTTGTTTTTCATGTGTTTTCATGCACACCGCCCGCCCGTACCATGTAGTTACTGAGCAAAATTTTCTGTTTTTTGTTCTCAATGCGTCATCTGTATAGAATTCATAATCTTTGCTTGTAGTCACTCCAAACCTTAAAAGAAGTGTACACACATATATGCAAATTTTAATTTTGAGGCAATGATAAGATCATATAGATACCTTTTACCTTTGAGGGGTGTTTTTTTCCTTTGAGCTCGCCCTGGAAACACAAATTCAAACGATTAGTACGACAATTACTTTTTTTTTTTTTTGTGGGGTTCGCTGGAAGGAAAAATCATCGAAAGACATTGCAGAGGTTTTATCGCGAGGGAACCTTCTGCTTAAATTACTTAAATAAATAGTTTTATATAACTACATACATTTTTCTATTACTCCACTTCACTTCGTAAACAAATTCCGCGAAGAATTTGTGTCGGAGGAAATCGGAAAAAGAATTGCACTTTGCTGTCAAAAATTGAACGAAAAATGCACCTGAACGCACTTCAACGCAATTCGCTGGGATGCGATACAAAATGTTGGAGAAATATTCCGAACAGCTTTTCGGAAGAATACCTCGAAGCAAAAATCATCGGAATCGTACAAAATCGGAGAATTTTCGGCTCCGACGGATAACTCGCTAGGGCCGATTATGATCCATTGAATAGTACCAAAGATTATGAATTCTATACAGATGACGCATTGAGAATAAAAAATACAGAAACTATTGCTCAGTAGCTTCATGGTACGGGCGGGCGGTGTGCATGAAAACACATGAAAAACAAGAACAAAAACAAATGGCGGGCTGTGCCAGCATGACCCAGTTGACCAAAAAACGTTTTTCTGAAAAGTAGACTTGGAAGTGAGCTCAAATTATTTCTCAGATCAAATATTTTGACAGACTTATAAACCTCTATTCCTGGGGATATGGTATGGAATATGGTACAGGAATCGATTTTTTTTTTAGAAAAACGCCCACAAAAAGTGAGCCGGGGTTTAAATGATCTACAGATGATATGTAATGAATTTTGGGTATGAAACTTTTTGGGGTATATTTCGTGCTTGTTCAAACTAGGCTTTAACAGTTATTTTTATTAAAAAAAAATTTAATATAAGGTATATCTCACGAAGAGATGGAGCGATATGTACAGAAAAGATTACTTGGGCCTATTTGATTATATTCATTAGGATACAATTTTACAAACAAACAAATGTTTACGGTTAAGATTTTTAAAAGATTTTATCTGTTCGGAAACGCATCAAACTATTTTTATTAAAACAAAAAAATGTTTTTTTCAGTGAATGTGGGTTTGTTAAAACTCCAAATAAAACACAATACTCTTCTACATCCCTGTGAAATTTTGTCCGAGACGTTAAGGTCCTTTTATTTTCTATGGAGACAGAGTGGCGTTTCTACGTTGTTTGAGAAATATGAACCGAATAGAAACGTTTACCAACTCTTCTTCATAATCGAAGCAGGGTCCAATCATTCTTTCAATGTTGAAACTCGTGACCTTAATTTCGCCTAAGCCTTTTTATTATAGCTAGCAATTCGGAATCCGAATAGCTAGCAATTCTGTTCGTCCTAGAAGTGCCAATCTGGGTAGTGCTAATTATCATCCACACTCCTGCTACAATTCTAAGGTGTTGAATGTGTCGCTATGGTCACCTGGATCTTAAAAAATGTTGAGATCCGATTTACCCCACAGCCATATTTTTTGACAATTATTACATGTTGTGGAAAGCTACGGTACTATTGCAATGAATTTCTTTCATTCAATAAATATTTAAGCAAAATCAACAGAAAAACTTCTAATAACAACGCACACAGATTAAAACAAAAAACTCCAGTGATATTAATTTCATGTTGAACTTAACTTTCAAAGCACGTTTCCTTCATCCTATTGCCCTTACAACAAGCGGATGCACAAACTTCCTGCATCAAAGTTCGATAAAAAACTGGAAAGCAATTCAAATGGAAAATGAAAATAAAATCGCTTCCTTCATGGCTAGCCACAAGTCTTAATTATTTTTCAAAAATTATCTTTCCACCACCCTGCCGAAAACAAGCGTAGTACTTTGTTGATTAACGTCATGTCCTCGGGTGATTCCTTTCCATTGATCCGCGAGCGAAAAGTTTCGCCGATTCTGCTTTCCGCAGCGTTAGTGTGGTAAATTAATTTTCTTCAGCGGAAAACTTTTAATTTTCAGAACTTTTACAAAGACTTTGGCGATGAAGTGAAGCTTAACGATGGAGAACTGTTAATGTTCAGTTTTGTTTTTATCAAAATGACGCCGCAATTCACTGACTGCAGTTGGCTGGTCCTGTTATTTTGGTGAAATTCACTGAAGGATTCAATTTTTATGCAAACATTACTATTCCTTACTTTAGGAGAAGTATTGGTTTCGCCGAAAAAAAATTAATTTGCAATTTAATTCAAACCCCACATTACAAAAAAAAAAGTGTGTAGCAACAAGTGGATCTATCCTGTACAAAAACTTCTTCCGGTTGATAACAACCTATAGCGATGAAAATCCATCCGAGCTGTTTATTGACTCAGTTCTGGATTTTAAGTAAGCGGTGACTCAATTTTAAATAAAATGCAAAAAAAACAGTCTATTGAGGAAAATCTTTAGATTAATGTTTAAAGAAAAGAATGGAGGAAACCATTCTGTGAGCCAAATTTTCGACCACTGCTTCAAGCATCGGCTGGTATACCATGAATAACAAGAGTTATGTTAGCTTCCAAAGCTTCAATCCTTTCGGGTTTATCGACGTAGACAAGAGATTAACATATCCGAAAGTAATTCAATGGTGTCACAATTTCTTGAGATAATGTTTTTATTGAATGTTTCCCTAAAAAAAGCGATTGATTCATATGGCATGTAGCGCCATCCTGTTAAAATCACAAGTTGCATATTATCTTGAATTTTCGACAAAAAAAATCATTGATCATTGATCAATATACAGCAGTTGGATTGCTTCTGGCTATTCATCGGCTCAAACAACACGATCTTAAACCAAGATTACAATTCAAAATACGCCACAACCCTCCATAAGAGATGCCCAAGTCGTGAGAACTTGTATTTCTCTAGCAAACTCGATGTTAATCCCGAATTAAAAAAAAAACTCCATAAAATGTATCTCATCATATTCAGTGGCGTTTCTATGGACAAAATGCTCAGAATGCATATTATCACTCGAAGTCAAAATTTTACTTCAGAGACCCTTGAGAGTACGTGCTTATAGTTTTCTCGTTCCCAGTTAAGTGTTTTTGAAAACATACTAGCTAAAAAGCCAGACTTTTATATCGTAGAAAAGCTATACAATTGTTCTGACAAAGAGAGGAAATAATGAGTGGCTAAAATTGTTATTAACATTCATTGCCATTGACCAAAATAAAAAAGAGCCTCCCGGGCATGCCACACAATCTTTCGTTTTAAGATGTAACTTGTTTATAGCTTTTTCAAATTCGTATGAATTAAAAACAATACGAACTATTATACAAGTTGGTGCAAAAGTAATGCCATAATGTTTTCACGGAATTTTTATTTCAAGTCGTAAAATTGATGTCATGAAGTTGAAAAAGAGTTAATGCAAATATATGATTCTTTAACGGCATTTTGAATTGAAGTTGAATGTAGGCTTTTAAAAATTTTTAACGTTAAAGATAAAATCTTTCTATATGGCCGATGATCGCCAAATAAAGACGTTTTATGACCGGAAATTGCTCATTTAAAATCTTCATCATGGCACGAGCTGTGAGAGCAGTTGCACCATCATGTTTGTACCAGCAATAAACAATAAACAAAACCCCAATTCAGAACAATATTCGTTTTATGTCTATCTGTTGCGCTACAGTGGTGCCGTTGGCGTCCCCCCAAAAAAAGGCCAACTAATTTTGTCACTGCAAATAAACTAAAAAAAAACACATTTCAGTCAACTCCCAATGTCCCAGAAATGCAAATTTTGTTTCTTCACATAACAGCAGTAATGTGCATCGTCGCTCATTCCGATTTTAGAAATCATCCTATTCTTGCACAAAGTTTAGCGGAGCATGTCGGTGATAATTGAACGATTAACAGTGTAAAAGGGAACATCATTAGGTCTTTTTTTAAAATTCGGCCCAACGAACATATACTGCTGGCAATTTGTGTGCAACATATTTCTCGGTCGAACGAGCAATACCTAACTTTGGTGCTTCTTATAACATTTCTTGTGGTCCAAATTTACTCTAGACTTTCAGCCAAAAGCTTAATGCTTAAGTTTCTATAACAAAAATATTTTACTACATTTAAAAAATTTGTAAAATTTATGGCATATTCATTATTACATTACATAACACATTTCCACTTATTTTTATTAAAATTTTAACGTAGGCTGATTACTGTCTACATAATCAATACTGTTACTAGATTTTTATATGAGCCAGATGAAAATTCTTGCTGTACAGATACTTCCCCGGATGATATCCAGCCAATATTTTTCGAATTAAACTTGCCAATCTTTCAAAAATGCAACTGATAGCTCAGAAACAAAACGTAATTCAAATTTTCAAGGAAATTTTTATTTGTTTCGAATTTTTGTTAATTATTTTAAAATTCCAGCATATTTTGAAACAGAAATTTATTTAAACATAAGTTTTTCTATTTGGAGTTTCCATCTGGACACATTTACAAAAAAAAACTTTGTTCTATGGTAATCAGTTAACTTTTTCATTAGTCAAATAAAAAAATCTTCTAAAAGTATCCTTCGGTGAAAACATCCTTCCTACCTACGTCGATGCAGAACTTCAATTGTGTAATCCAATTAGAGAGTTTTTTTTTGTAAATAAATTTGAAGAGCATCTCTTGAGAAAAAAGTCCAGAAAGCAGTCCAGCTGATAATTGCTTCTTTTGAAGCCTTGGTGTTTATCAGGTAAAGGAAAATTTTGTGTATAGGAGAAAGCTTGTTAAACAATTTCGGAAAAGGTGTAGATGTGATTTCATACGATAATTGTTGCTTAGCTTTTAAATATTGGAAATTTATTGGAGCTTTTTGGGTAAGTTTACTATAAGATACATGGCACCTGTTCTTCAGGATTTTTTTTTTTTTTCAAAACACTCCGTGATGCCCATTTGGGCAGTTTCAACAGAAGTAGGAAGTTGGTGTTTGTATATTCCCATTAAATAGGAAAACTCCAACTTGCATATATCTCCAGAAAATCTCGACAAATCGGGAATTATGCTAAAAGTGCTCGTTTCCTAAAGAAGGTATACGATTATCTCAATACCACGGCCTTTTATTTGACACGTCAGGGGCCTGTCCCAGAAATTAAAATACCTCCAAAATTAAGCAATTGTATAGAGATCAAAGATACCTTTATTATCGGACACCGATAGCTCTAATAAAACTTAATCAGGCAGAGATAAAGATCAATCTCTGAACATACAAATATAGAAGTAGTTCTCTTGAAGACGGTTTCACTGGGGCGATAGTTAGTGCTATTGTTAGTATTGTTGTAATAGCGGTGTTGTTAACGAGTGAAACTTATAAACATTACCCATATCGCGTATGATTTAAGGACAAGGGAAGTAGAGAAGGGTACTTAAATGCATACAACGTATAGTAAGAACTAATATTTGGCATCACGGAAGGCAATTTACTTGAAAGCTCTTATTTTTTTATTGTTACTTCTCCTCTTTGGAAAATGCATTCAATGGGTCAATATTTGTAAATGGAATTAAGTTGAAGCATTGTAATCATTATATTGGTGGTGGATCAAGTAAAAACATATATTAAAGTTAGAAAATGATGATTTAAATGCAGTAGATAGATCTTGGTTCTATTGTTTGTTATTTGCCCGACAAATACGAAATAATAAAAATATTTATTGGCTTTTCAGCTGAACATTTTAAGATAACTCTGAATTTATGAATATGGTCCCCTATTCTGGTAGTTTCAATACGCATTCTGTTGGTCCAATTGTTCAAACACTTTTTTGAACATACTTGAAATATACATCTTACAAGGTACGTCGGACTCTACATGAACAGCATCACTCTGAATGACCTTGCCATCATAAACAAATATTATTTTTGTTTTCACAATTATGTGTCGCTGTATAGCCCGTAAACCCATCCTTTAACGTTCGTATCCAGAGAGCAACAACGGAAAGGGGACCAACGATCGATAAGAACAAGGATCTCTTTATATATATAAACTTAGGACTATATAACTTAGGACTATATAACTTAGGACTGGGATGATCGGACAATCATGAATAATAAATTTGGTAACGAGGCTGCTAATCTGAACAGGAAAACAAGGAACACTCTCTCTAAGCATAAGGAAATCGAAGAGTCATCTGATAAGAAAAACATTCATCAATTCTACCAAAAATCAAAACATCTGACAGCTTGCTTAAAAGTAGGAACGCCGACTATACAATAACAACCTAGTCACGAATTGACGAATAATTGTGATTGTTTTCAGGTAGCATTTCCAGATGCTTCTAAATAGACACAACATCGAGATAGTAATATGGCACTGGCAGAGAAACTCACCGACCTCCAGTCCAGTCAACATGCATGTCATGCATCAACAAGCCGAAGAACAACAATTCAGCCGATTTTGATAGACTCATCAAAGACAGAGGTATTGCCATTGAAGTGTGCATGCAATAAACCATTATCGCATGATTGAAAGAATGGATAATGACTGAAATATCCGCCTTATATGTACCATTTACAAGAATGGCGATCTCATCTCTTTCACCAACTACCCGAGGCATATTTCTGCTAAATGTCACCATATAAGATCCTATCCAACTTACTCTATGAACGTCTGAAGCCTTTCTAAAAAAAAACAATTATCGGCACGTAGCAGTATGGCTTAAGGCCAGACGGAGCACGGAGATCGATCATAGATAACCATCCCATCTACCATCCTTTTAGGAGGATGATCCTATTTTTAGGTTGATGACCCTCCTTTTTATACCCTATCCCATAGGGGTATATTAGTTTTGATACATAGTTTGTAACATAGAGAAATAATTTAGCTACATATACCCTTAAAGTATATGGATCGACTCAGAATCGATAGCTGAGTCAATTTAGCCATGTCTGTCCGTCCGTCCGTACGTCACCAGTTTTTGGGCCTTAAATTTTGAGCTAGAAGGATGAAATTTGGTACACGTGCTCTTTGTTGCTCCCAGCAGAACGAGTATAAAAATTTTTGAAATCCGCCCACTGCCACGCCCCCTTTTTAGAAAAACGTGTTTTTTGGCCAAACCATAAGGAATTTTGAAAAACTTTCTGAACAACATATTTAGACAATATAAATATCTGTATTTTGTTCATATAAAGTTTTTTGCCACGCCCACTTTTTGGGGGCGTTTTTAATAAAAAACCTTTTTTCGGTCAAATTTTAAAATTTTCTAAAAAACTTTTGATGCAGAATCATTAGTAATATAAATATGAACATTTCGTCAATAGACCATTTTAACACACGCCCACTTTTTGGGGGCGTTTTTATATAAAAACCATTTTTATACCCTACCCCATAACATATGCAGGAGAAAACCTTGTCTTTTGTAGAACCGTAAAAGTTTTTTGTAAGCAGTCTGAAGAATTTGTTGTCACCATGCCATTTTCTTTACTTGATCCACATCGTGTTTTTAGCCATGTCCACTTTTTGGGGATTTAAGTTTTACAGATAGGATGGGATAGGGTATTCAACGATCCGCACAGTGGATTGTAGCCTTCTCATATGTTTGAACCTAAAATTCAAAAACCTCCAAACCTCCCTTCTCGCCCTGAATCCTTCCTTTACCATCCAACCAACCTCCTTTTCTATTGAAATTATAATACGATTTTTTAACGAAACATCAATTCAAATTACGCTGCTGTAAACACCGTAAACAACGCAGTGAGCTTTGGCAGCACGCAACGAAAACGAATATTTATCAAAACAAATGTACCCCTATGGCCCTATGGGATAGGGTAGAAAAAAAATAGTAACTCGCTGGTTTCTCGCGAGCATTTTCGAACAAAGCTATCTAGGGGTAAAGTCATCAACCAAAAAAACCTCTCCAAACGGTAGAGGTAGAATTCGCAAGATGGACTTAACGGTGGCATCTATAAAGTAAAAACTTACATGAGCAAATCTGACATATTCGGACAATATAGGACATACACAAATTTCAAGAGTTAGGCCAAAAGACTGATGGACCTATATCTATGTGTATCTGATAAATTTGAGTTAGCCCTTCAGATTATGGGTTGTACTGTAATCACGGAAAACATCTATTGTTACGAAGTAATCTAAAGCCATGGAAAGGATTTATTACACGGCCATGCTAAATCTAAAAATGTGAGAACATTAAACAGAAGACGTGCAGCTGAACAACTATCGGAAGCATTAAGCTGCAACCCATCCAAGAAATACGATTGGATGGGCCGGGCAAAAAGATAAAGAAATATTGTGACATTTACTAAGTCCGTGTTATGCTGAGCAGAATTAAGGACTTTTCGGATGTGGATTTGTTATAAAGATAGCAAGAAGTCGTATGGCTTAGAGACATTAGTAAACGTGTTGTAGCAATGTGCGCAGTTGACCGTTGGAAAACTAGTGCAAACCAAACTAGTTGGCCATTCTACTGCGCAGGTCTCTTTAAATTTATTTAAAAATATCATAAATTTCTCTTAAATCCTCTCTCTGCGCAATCGACCGTTGGCCAACTGATTTGGTATGGACTATATAACATTTTTAGCAGTATTGTCGGAAAGCACGCCCACATAACACCACGTACTACTACACGTATATCCTCGATATCAATAAAGGGACATGGCGGTATCCAGATTAATGAGCGGTAAAACAAATTCATCACATTGCGATAGAGAATAAGCATGCATATATACCAAGCCACAAAAAATGCAAAGTACTGAATTATAATTTACTGTTGATAGAGTGGAATCGCAAGAAACCTACCACACTTTTGCAAACCGCGTACCAATCAATCTTTCGATTAATACCATTCCACCATAATTTCGAAGAACAATCGACGCTATTGTCAACGAACCATCTGATAGGCTAAAAATATTTATCGATCCACCTTTCACCCTTCTTTCAGAGAAAAAAATCATTCTTTTTTGGCAAAATTTTGAAGAAAACCCCTCCTTTTTGACGAAATTGAGATGGGATGGCTAACAATAGACCAAATTTTCTCACTAAGGCTTCCATTAAACAACTAACACAAGAGAACATTCGATGTAACATTCAGTTTGGACACAGCTCGCCTGATCATTTTCAAACAGTAATCAAATTCCAAAAAGATTTTTCAAGCTAGTAAACATGAAAATCAAATGATATTACAAACGCGGACTAGCGTGGACTAGCACGGACTAGCTAGTTATACACACATTAGATTTATTAGCGCACTAACGCGAACTAGTGCCGCTGCAGTCTTAAGTGCACCTGTTCGTCAACCAACATTTACTCCATTTTTTCCAGTCCTTAATTCCCTGCCGGTGCTTAAGGATAGTGATGCGATTATATGAGGACACAAGCGTTCTCACTCTAGCCTCTCACTATCAACTCCTACTCTCACCTCCACGCTGGTGGCTGGTGGGTACCTAGTACCTCGACTGGAGATGGGGTATTGAACCCCTGTAGAAGATCGTTGGTGGCAGCAAACGAGAGATGGGGGAGGAGTGTCTTCTCACTAAGGCACTCACTCTCAGGCGGCAGCGGAGGAATTCCCTAGATGGAGTCAACGGTGGCGCCTACAGCTCCAGTTTGATCGAACTGGTAGTGAAATCCCTAAAGAGCTGCTTCGACATTTTTGAACACCAGGGCTATAGGGATTTCCAATACTGAGCCAGGGTATTGGAAAAGAGTTGGTGGCGGAGGAGCCCCCAATGGGTCAACGGCAGCGCTCATACCCCAAAAATGGGCTACTGACATCGGTATTTTTTCCGGCCCGCTGTCCTAGGGTCAAAACAAGGGCCTGGCCCTCCAGGTTGGGGGTTGTGCTTTGGGTTAACTACCCATCCACGAAAAAAAAAATATTGTTACGAAGCAACCAATAGCCTCGGAAAGGACTGATATTATTGTTGACGACCATGCTAAACGAAAAAAGGACAACGACGTTCGTATCTGCACCTGGAATGTGAGAACATTAAACAGGAGAGGTGCAGGCTAACAACTAGCGGAAGCCCTAAACTGCTACAAAGCAGACATTACTGCCATCCAGGAAATACGATGGGATGGGCCGGGCAAAATGAGGATGAAAAACTGTGACATCTACTATGGACCGTGTTATAGTGAGCAGAAACAGCGACTATTTGGATGCGGATTTGTTATAGGTGCCAGACTTAGGCAAGAAGTCTTATTTTAGCGAAGTCTTACATTAGCGAACGCATTGTAACAATCCGCATCAAGGCCAAATTCGCCAATATAAGCCTTATATGCGCTCATGCTCCGACGGAGGAAAAGGATGATATAACTAAGGATTGCTTCTACGAGCTCCTCGACAAAACCTATGAGCGACTACCAAAGTACGATGTTAAAATCGTGCTGGGAGATTTTAACGCAAAGGTAGGAAGAGAAGACATCTTTAGCAGTACTGTCGGAAAATATAGTCTACACGACAACTTGTCTGGTAATGGACTTAGGCTAATTGACTTCGCTACGGAACGAAATGCCACTATAGCCAGCACACGGTTTCCTCACTTCGATATCCACAAGGGGACATGGCGGTCTCCAGATCAACGAACAGTCAACCAAATTGATCACATTGCGATAGACAAGAGGCACGCATCCAGTATTTTGGATGTCCGAACATTCCGAGGGGCCAACATCGACTCGGACTACTACCTCGTTGTAGCCAAAGTAAGGATGCGGATATCCACAACGCCACAAAAAAACAGAAATACTGTGAAAAAATTTAATGTCGAAAGACTGCAATCGCCAGAGACCGCCAAGACCTTCGCACAACGCGTATCCCTTAACCTCTCGACTCACAACATACCACCAGCATCTAATGTCGAAGAACAATGGCAACGATGCCAACAAGCCATTAGATCAGCCGCAACTAATGTGCTAGGTTTTTCGCGGCCACCAACAAGAAACCCCTGGTTTGATGAGGAATGCCGACAGATGCTCGCAGCCAAGAACGAGGCCTACAAGGCTAAGCTGCAGGTGAAGACGAGAGCTGCCATTGAGCTCTATAGGCAAAGAAGAAGGGAAGATCATTGGCTTTTCAGAAAGAAGAAAAAAGATCAAGGAAAGCGCGCGATCGAGGATATAGAGAGGTGCCACTCCAGGAACGATGTTCGCAAGTTTTACCAAAGTGTAAGGCTCGAACAGAATCCTGTCGAGATGAACAAGGAAATATCGTAGTTGAGACACAGTCGATGCTGAGGATATGGAAGAACCACTTCTGCAGACTGTTAAACGGCGATGACGAACAACATTCCGCTGTCAGGCAGAACGATCCATTCAATATTGGCAACGGCAGCGAAAACTGCCAACCACCCGACCTAAGTGAAGTGAGAATAGCTATATCTAAACTCAAGCTTAATAAGGCTGCCGGAAATGACGGCCTTCCCGCTGAGCTGTATAAAGTTGGCGGAGATGACTTGGTAAGCAACATCCACCAACTCATAAGCCAAATCTGGTCGGTTGAAAACATGCCTGAAGAATGGAACCTCACATCGTTTGCCCGATCCACAACAAAGGAGACCCTCTGAACTGCGCCAACTACAGAGGCATAAGTCTACTCAACATCGCTTACAAGATCCTATCTGCCGTAATATGTGAACGCTTGAAACCGTTTACCAACAACCTGATCGGCCCTTATCAGTGTGGTTTTAGGCCAGGAAAGTCCACAATCAATCAAATTTTCACACTTCGGCAGATCCTGGAAAAAACCCAAGAAGTCCAAATCGATACCCACCACCTATTTATCGATTTCAAAGCCGCATACGACAGCATTTATAGAGACGAACTATACAGAGCCATGTCTAGTTTTGGTATACCGCCCAAACTCGTCCGTTTGTGTACGATGACGATGGAGAATTCTCGCTGCACCATCAGGGTCGGAAACGCCCTCACCGACACATTCGATACCAAGAAAGGATTTAGGCAAGGCGATGCGCTGTCATGTGACTTCTTCAATTTGATTCTTGAGAGGATTGTGCAAAACTCCCGAGCCAACACCAGAGGCACAATTCTCCAAAAATCGGTGCAACTACTAGCATACGCCGACGATATTGACATCATTGGTAGGACTCAACGTGATGCCATAGCCACGTTTGCTAGTATAGAGAAGGAAGCGGCAAAAATGGGTTTAGCAGTTAATGAGGGTAAGACAAAGTATATGCTGTCAACACGAAAGGACACACAACATCGACGAATTGGACAGAACGCACCATTGACAGATATAACTTTGAGATAGTACGGGACTTTGTCTACCTCTGCTCCGCTATTAACTCTGACAACAACATCTCAAACGAAGAATTACTCTTGCCAATCGCTGTTTCTTCGGGCTAAGAAGGTAATTTAGTAGTAAAGCCCTCACTCGAACTACTAAGGAGATCCTATATAAGACCCTGATCATCCCAGTCCTGCTCTCCGGCGCGGCGCTGAAGCATGGACCGTATCAAAAGCGGATGAAGAAATCCTTGGTCGATTCGAGCGAAAAATTCTTCGGAAAATCTTCGGTCCCGTTTGCGTTGACGGGCTATGGAGACGAAGATTCAACCACGAACTATACGAGCTGTACAGCGACATACCCCTAGTCAAAAAAGTCCGCATTGGACGTTTAAGATGGCTAGGACGTTGTCATGGTGACCATGCCAGACAGCTTATTAATTTTCACTCATATAGTATTTCAATTTAGTTCCCAGCAAAGTCAGCCAAATAAATATTCTCTTATTACTGACCTTGCTGATATAGTTTGTAATTGTAAACATGTCATGGTGACCATACCAGACAGCTTATTAATTTTCACTCATATAGTATTTCAATTTAGTTCCCAGCAAAGTCAGCAAAATAAATATTCTCTTATTACTGACCTTGCTGATTATAGTTTGTAATTTAAGTTGTACATTTTTGTAACATAGACAATATTTTAGTATTTAAGGCAGTTGAATAAACGAAACTGATTCATTCGTAAAAGATTAATTAAAGAGTTTCACTTTTAGACTTTCCCCCACCAGCGGTAAGGAGTCTTTGACTTTTTAAACTTTACATTTGGTCCTTCGATCCATTAACGAAACGAATCAGAAAACAATTATATGCGTTACCAAGGCTACAAACATTGGTAAAAGAAAAACATAACATACTACATTAGTATTTAATCGTAATCCTAAAAGGTATAGCGTTGCCAGGGCTAACACTGGTAGTGAACAAAAGTGATAACAGTGTAATTCCATTCAGTGATAAAAAAAAAAACGAAACATGGCTGATGAGGTTGAAGTGTTCATCATCGTTGCAAGACAAAAGGCCCTAGCGGAAGAGCTAGAGAAAGCAGCGATAAATTTCAAGAAGGATAGCGTGTCTAGGAAGACTCAACGCTATAAAGAAGAGCGCTTGAAAAAAATCCAAGAAATTTGCTCCGGCTCGCAGAGTCTTCGATTCCCAGCCAGACGTCGGACGCAGTAGAGGAAGACCTCGCCTTAAGTGGCGCGCACAAGTAGAAACCGACCTCAACCAACTTGGAGTGCGCAACTGGAGGCAGTTAGCTAAGGACCGGGCTAATTGGAGAGGCATGTTGGTTGAGGCCCAGGTTCATCTCGGACTGTAGCGCCACTTAAGTAAGTAAGTAATTCCCTTCAGTTTTGCACTTTATTGAGTTCGGTTTCTACTTTTGCGAGTTGCTTAAGACGTTGTCTTCATCTACTCTGTCTTTAATCTTCTTAGGAATCAAACTCTCTCAAGTCCGAAGCATTGGTGACCATATTCTCTACATGCCCTTACCATTTTAAACTTAAATGAGGAGTTTGTTTTTCACCAAGTCTTAGCTGTACAACTCGTTGAATCTTCAGTATTGACACCTCATTTTATGGAGGAAGAGACAAGAATCGTAATGATGCACCATAGTGTGTACATACCATGATGACAGATCTGTTCTCCCTGCCTATGTTAATATTAGTATAATAGCGTAAGTACAAGGAAAGACAAACTTAATTTCAAGGATCCTTACGTCCATCATACCATTTGGTGAAGCACCCAATACCTTTCTTTGACTTCACCTAGTGTAATATATTACAATTCTGCTTCTTTTCCATTTTAATTTGTTATTCCTTTTTATTGCCTTTCAATAAATTGGTTTATTTACTTTCGGGATTATTATACAAGTCATAACAACATGTTCATGCTTTGTTCTATTTAAACTGCCTTTCCATAACTCCATAGTGCAGAAATAATGAAATTTGATTCTATTTTTCGCAAAAGTGAGAAGGATATTGAACCTTTGAGTAAACACCTACTACAAGATTGTGTAGTCCTTACTCTGGCTTTAGCACGAACTGTTTTTTTTTCTCGTATTGTATAAACGTTACGTTTGAATAGAAAATTTTAATTAAAAATAAACAATCAATAAAAGATTTTATCATGATTAGGTGAGTGGGTGTAACGTCATGGCTTTCAGGAAATTAAAAACAAATTTACTTTTACAACAAAGGCTTTCAATTTGATATGCAGATGCCTTTCAAGAAATTCCAATAATTTGTATTTAAAAAAAATGGGTCAAAATAAATAAGTGGCTAAAATTTCATGAATGAGTGCGAATGCTATTTTTTCTCAATCTCTCAAGTTTATTTGATCGTTTCATTTGTATATATAAAGGTAATAATTCACCAATATTTGGTTATCAAAATCACACATGCAGTATAATCCATTAACGACTTGTCAAAAAAAATTGGAAGACATGTCATCAGGCTATAAAGCCAAAGTATACAATAACGACACCACATATAGGCACACCTTCGCTACGCTAATTGTTAATATGCTTTACTAATTGTGTCTGGCGCGTGTGAGTTTATTTGTATCCAGATACTTTATGTACAGCCTTTATGGATGGCACATAATCCAACACGCTACTGGAAATCTTTTATTTCATATTTCTCAAGGCTTCGTTTTGTTTTTTTTATTTTTGGAATACCACAATGCTACGCCTACATAAATTATGTCGTTGTCTATCATACCGTTTGGCATTCATTTTGTTGGCACGTGATTCCTTATAGCGACACGACAGAACAGGAAGTGAACAATCGAAGGATAAATGAAATGACGAATTGAATTCAATTACCCGATGGCATGCAACATGAAATGTGGTAACCGAATCGATCAAATTTAAAACCGCGATGTGGTGCGGTTTTGATGTGAAATCTATCTGAAATTCGTGAAATTCTCAAAATGGTTTTATATTTTAAAGAGAGTTAAGTAGTTTAGTTAATATCTGGAGACTGTTCGGAATATTTTAAAACTGCAGGTTATGCCAAAACTAGCTGTAGCACGCGGTTTCGCCAGCCGTTTAATTTAATAGAAATCGGATTATAGTAATAATTGGAAGTACCTCGCAATAGAGAGATTTTTTGTGTGCGGTATTAGTAACGGGTGATTTTTTAAGAGCTAAGTTTTTCAGGTTGGCAGCACTGGTTAGTAATGGCGTCCAAACGTCATCTGTCAAAGTAAAACGTTTACAGTATCCTCTGCCATTCAATCATGGAAAGACTTACAAACGAGCAACGATTGCAAATGCGATTGTGCTCCTGGAAAAATGTGAAAATCCGCTGTTTTATCGAAAATTATTTTCAGCGATGATGCTCATTTCTGGCTCAACGGATACGTAAATAAGCAAAACTGTCGCATTTGGAACAACCACATGCCATACAAGAATTACCGATGCATCCCGAAAAAAAGACAGTTTGGTGTGGTTTATGGGCTGGTGGCATCATCGGTCCATTTTTCTTCAAAGACGACCGTGGAAGAAACGTTACCGTCAACGGCGAACGATATCGAGCCATGACACGCGACTTTTTTTGCCCCAATTGGCTGAGTTGAACTTGGTTGACATGTGGTTTCATCAAGACGGTGCCACATGCCACATAGCTCGTGAAATAATGGAAATGTTGAAGGGTGAATTTGGTGAGCAGCTTATCTCTCGAAATGACCCTGTGAGTTTGACGCTTAGATCATCCGATTTAGCGCATCTTGATTATTTCTTGTGGAGTTATGTAAAGTCGTTAGTCTATGAGGACAAGCCTAACACGATTGAAGCCTTACAGGATAACGTAATACGCGTAATTCGGGGAATACAGGCCGAAATTCTCGAAGTGACGCGAAATTGGACCTTCCGAATGGACCATTTGAAACGGAGCCGCGCACAACATTTACATGACGTTGTCTTTAAATCGTAAATGGCAGAGAATAATTTATCGATTACAATAAAAAAAATTAATATTTGATGCAAATTTGAGTGTTTTATTCGATGTTTTAAAAAAATTCGCTTAAAAAATCACCCGTTATATATTGGTATTTTCCGCAACCTGATTTAGATAAGACAACATATAATTACCCTTGGGACAAATAGTATTCTCCTATAAAAATAGAAAAACATTAATCGGAACCTACGAAATCTATGTTCGACTTGAAGGTCGCTTTGAAATCGGGACTATCTTCACGACTTCTAGTTGTTATTGGCAATTTTTTTTGTTAAATATTTTAAATAGTATGACATTGTTGCTGTCAAAGTGTAAAACTTATTTTATGTCTCCGAATTTAAAGGTACTCATATACCCAGTAGCATGATGAGCCTTTATTATGTAACTTATCTCATGTATAACCTTAATATGACCCTAAACAAATTCCGAAAATCATCGTGCGTAGATATTTATTTAACATTTTCTCTTAGTCCTTGGAAATTGATACAAACCAACAACTCATTTATTATATCATGGGCTAAGTTCAAGTATAAAAAAAAATTTGGTTAAATTGATGTTTATATCTAAATGGCATATACTTGCTTAATACTTGGAACTTTAGGGATATTTCAGACGAAATTTAAGTATTCAGTAGTGTCCAGTGTTCACTTCCCATCTGATTTAATTCGGTAGATAGGAGAAGATAGATTGGGATAAAAGTGGTATCGTTCCTTTAGATACTACATTTTTATCAAACATTTTCATCAGCCGCGATGATAAAACAATATGTCACTCCAGCTCATATACAGATGTCTTCACACTAATATTCTTTATTCTGCCACGTATTTTTTCCGATAACTCATAAAATCAAAACATATACCAAAACCCATTATTCAGCGATAATATCTAATAGACCCAGTCGTATCCGCACTATTAACCAAAAATAAAGTGGATTTCTCATTTATATTCAGCAGTTCAATAGTTCACATTCAACTGGGTATGGGTCACTGCGCCACACCATACATACACTATTATGTTAAATGGACCTATTCATCACAATACCAACGTCATCATGTGTAATGTAATCTTAAACCACTGACAAAACCAGAAATGTCCTGTTTTCAGACGGAAAAGTATAATTCCATAAACGAAATTACCAAATTTCCGGTGAATGTATTAGATCCCTTAACAGCAGCCCTCTAAAGCTAAATGATGGTTATAGAGACACGAGACAATGCCATTATCCATGACCTGCAATATTTGACCTACATATTCACACCCATTCGTTCATCGTGTACATGGGATTTGGATTCTTAGCTGCTCGCGGCATATTTCATCCTGGTCCTGACATCGCTGTGTGGGTTGTTATTGCAAGTTTCCAGAATGTAATTTCATTCCCTAGTTGAACATTTACCGTAAACGAGTGTATTCAAATGTAATGTGTGATGATTTTCCAGTGGTAAAAGATAAGAGTCTGTAAGAAAGGATACATCCCTTACTGATACATCTGGCATAAGATCAAAGAGGAGAATAAATCTTAAAGAATATGATGTTTATGTATATACGTCGATGTATACTTTTTGCGTGTTGAGGGTTTCACAATTTTATTGATTTATGGTGCCAATTTATATTCAAATCGTGTAGGTACACATGCTACACTGAATGGCAAAATCTTTATCCAATCATCAGGTAATTTAATATTAGTATACTTTCAAAAAGCAGGCATCTTCTAGCCTAGTAGCTCATAAATCAAAATTGTGTACCATATGTTTAAATTTTTACTGATGCAATGTCGGGATAAAGTTATTTATTAGAAAAATTCCTTATAAGCGCCTAGTGATGTAGGTACTTATTGTGATTGAAGTGAACGTGTTTGTTTCCTGCACGAATTTCCGAGGATCTGAGATTGTATTGTAATTAAGTATTTTAACTTTTTCTTAAACTAATAAAATATTTTTTAAACAATGAAATGTTGCCAGAATATTCATATATTTTTATATAAAAATATTGTTTTACTATATAAAGTTTTATAACCTTTTTTTTTAAATTTTATTTTATACATCCTCCAAAAATATAAAAAAAAAACTCTTCCCAAAACCGACAGACTAGAGACGGACACAAATGCCGGGCCAACTTTTTCGGCCTTCTTCAGCATCGCAATGTTAGGTTTCATTAAAATCTCGAATTAACTTTTTTTATGAAACGCTCTATTAGGAGCAAGTAATAAACTATTTTCAGCCTCACCGATTTCTTCAAATTTAGTATAATCATAATTTAATAATTATAACTAACGATCCAGTCATATACGATCCCTCATTATTAAAAGCCCCAAAATGTTGGTTTGGCTATAACTTTTTAGTTATAGTTATATCAAAATTTTGATAATATTGATATGAATAATATGTCGTCTATATGTCATGAAACACACACCCACAATAAGTTTTCATGTAAAAACGATTTTAAAAACCTATCTTGTGACATAAGTGTGGGGGAGGATTAAAAAAAGACCACTGTTTATTTTAATTATAAATTCAGTTTGTTTATTAAAAGTAAATCGGGTAAAAGGGGTTTGGGGTTATAATTACACGTAATTAATAACGAGTTGGGTTTCGACTTTTCAGGGGCTTTTCGGCTTCAGGGACTTCTCGGAACGGTTTGGCACTTTGCGGATTCGATTCGTCTTGCTTCTACTTTTCCGTTGTTGCATTGGTCTTTTTTGTTAGTTAGCTAATGTTGCTGTATCTTTTGTAGTTATCTGTTATGGTTGGTTCGTAGTTGTGTGCTTTAGCTGTTAGGTGTTTGAGCATCTTTGTGGCCAACATGTGCTGCACGGCTACACTTCTCAGTTTACGTTGGCATTCTACGTCCCTACATAAGTCATATCCGTGTATTAGTCCATCTGAAAATGTTGAGCTAGGATTTATAAGATTAAATTATTAAACAAATATTTTATACACACATCCAGCTTTAGAGGATGCTTGTTTTAATTTTAAATGGATTTTCTTCGAAAAATCTATATACAGCTCGCATTTAGTAGAGGACCACACTCTCGAAGATGCTGTGATTTCGTCAATTGCTAAACAAATAGGAACATTGTTTTCTATAATTTTGTCTACGTGCTTCCCCCATCAAAAACCGACTGAGTTATGGAACAAATATGGCCGAAGATATATTGCATCAGATGCGTCTTATAACATGAAATGATTTAAGAAATTCACAATGAAGCATGAGATAATTATAATTGAGGACCTGTGCTTGTGGCTTGCCAACAAGTATTTATACAATTGGGAATGACAACGCCTAATGCATTTAATCAAAAGTTGAGATGCAAAACCTAATACGATTCCTTCCGAGGCATTGAGAGAAACCATTCAAAGAAACGTTCCCTTTTAAACCAGGTAAAAACATATCTTATCTTTGGCTAGTGAAAGTAGTAAGCCATGGAACTGGCGGATTTTCTTTCTTACATTCTCCCGGTGGAACTGGAAAAACAATTTTAGAATCATTGATCTTGGCAACGATTCGATCGCAAAATCGAATTGAATTTGCACTTGCTTCATCAGGAATTGTGGCTACGTTATTAATATATGGTCGAACAGCTCATTCAAGACTCGAGTTGCCATTGAACATGCAAAGTAATGAAACTACATTGAATTTCTCGAAAGGTTGCAAGCTTACGAGCAATTCTGCGATGGCCATAGTGTTGCAGCAAGCAGATTGGCACACAAACAATCTTTAAAGGCATTAAACCCCACAATGCAAGGTTAAACAAATGACCAAAACCGGCTTGGTGGTTCGATGGTTCTATTGTCAGGAGATTTTCGACAAACATTGCCAATGATTCCACGATCAACGACAGTTGACAAACATAAACATGTTAGAAGTCGTCCGTTTTATGGAAGTACGTCAAAACACAAAATTTATACATGAACATGCAAGTCGAATTACAGAACAACCAATCTTGAGAAGTTTTCTTCCAAACAATTGCTCGACATTAGTAATGCCAAAAATCCCCGTTGACACATCTTCTAGATACATTGCATTCCTTGCCAATTTTTGCCACGTTACTGAATCAAGACCGAAATTATCGAGATGGTGTTCCGAAATTTTTCTCCAAATCACAAAAATCACGTTTGGTTGAGTGAATGTGTCATAGTACAGTTAAAGCTATCATTGAAAAGCCTAATTGGAACATAAAACATGATAAAATTGAAATTTTACTTGGGTAGTTGGTTACAGGAATCATTGGAAAATTCTGTTTCAAATATTTCTTTAGAAAAATAAATCTGGAGTACTAAAAAAACAAAAATTGATTATCAGAGAAAACCTTAATTAAATTTAAAATATTTTTGAATATTCATGTTCTAAAATTCAATTCGCCAATGATTCACTTTATAGAAAAGCCTCAAAAAATAAAATAAAATTTCCAATGAGGGCCTTGAGTGATAGCTATATCAAACAGTTTATATTGGCTGCAAAAATAAATTGTCAGATACAATATAATATAGCTACGGCGAGTTGATGGCATACAAATATGTTGATAACGATACAAACCAAGTTGGCAACTATATAATAGAATTTTTAAATTCGTTGGAATTGCCCGTATGCCCACCTCATCATCTGCAATTTAAAGTCGAATCAGTAATCTCTCTATTGCGGAACTTAAACCAGCAACGTCTTTGGAATGGCACCCAGCTTGCGGTGAAGATAATGAAAAACGTCACTGAAGCCACAATTTTGAAATGGAAGTTCAAAGACGTTTTTATTCATACATCCATATGATTCTAAACGACATGCATTTCGATTTTAAACGGTTTCAATTTCCAGTGCGGCTTCTATGCCTTTTCATGTGGCCATATATTATATGTGTCAGAAAACCATCAACATTATCCATTTACGTGCCAGAAAAGTAAACTAACAATGTTATGTTACAAAAAGCATTACAATAAACAAAAAGTTTTTAAATTGTTTTTTTTTTTTTATTATTTCATCCAGTTCGAATGGAATCTTCAAAGCTTATACAGGAAAATGTCTGTCAGGTCAGCTAGTATTAAATAAAAGAGGCTATATGGCAATCATGAACACAATTTAAATAAACAACTTATTTAGCTTAAAAATTCTTAAAAAAAAACACATAAAAGCCTAAAAATGATCACCTATTTGTTTTGGAAATTTAAGGAAACTGCTGAAACATGAAAATGTCATTACCATAAATCAAATGTAATGACTACACTGCAGATTCACACACAAGCCGGAACAAGGAAATATGTGAAAGTCTCATAAATCCCTGTCACACCTTGTTTACTTGCACTCGTATAAAAGTACTGCATACAACCAAGCCTCAGGGTGGAAAAGTTAACAATTTTATATTTATTGCAGTCCGGGGAGATGTTGGCATAGTCACGGGTTGAGTTTCCTCATAATTGCTTGTGTTGTTTTGAACTTAAATTGACACTGGAAAATGTGCATATTCCCAAAAGGACTTCATCGCGTCAATCTCAGCATGTTGTGTGTGGTAACTGGCTGCTGGAAGTTAAACTTTATTTTTTTTAGTTGAATCAAGTTGAATCAAGAGATGGTTGTCAATTAGTGTGTGAAGTTTTGAGTTGTAGACACCCTGCACATGTATTTGCGTCTTCCATACGGAGTTTCATGTCTTGGGTCAGTGATCTCACATGTGAAATGGAGTTATTAATATTAATGCCTAATACACTTGGTCTATTTAACTGAACTCCTGGGTATATGTGCTTTTAGTTGTTGAACAGAGAGTTTTTGGAATTGGAATCCTAACACTAAAATGATCGTTACTTCCCATATAAATGTTCATAAATATTATAACATCTAAGTTTCCACAAGTGGCCAATACCTTAATGGATTAAACAGTTTTTAGACGAATGGGTTGGTACTTTTCTCGATAACAAATAACAAAAAAATACAAATTTTCAGGGCAATAGGCTCGTTAGTACCCAGGGCCTAGGTTTTTCTCACAACCATTCTTGTGTTGTGTACTCCTGTTTTATGAAGAATCCGAACGGCGATAAGCTTTTCTTGACAATTGAATTAAGCGGAATTAAGCCCCATGGGACTAAATTCCTAAAAAACGAGTGGTGGGTGCACGACTGGGTCGTACGCAACTTTCTCTTTCACAGCAAGTTGGGCGTTAGATCTAATCATAAGCATTTTGATTATTGATGCTAAAATGATATTAATAATATCGAAATGTATTTATACGAATTTTTACTCCAAAATTTGAAGGAATCGATGTCAATGTGAAAAATAATGATTTTCCGTTTTTGGCCAAAACTGAAAATTCCGTTAAGTAATAGTTGGGCTAAAACTAATTATGTGGAATTGCTTCACGCTGTATTAGTAGTATATGTATTAAATTTCATTCAATTTGACAAAATAGTTTGCGAGATATTAACAATTTTCTTTATATGGCCAAAAAAATCCGGTCCGTCTGTCCGTAATGGTCTCCCCAGCCTAAACGGCTTGACCGATTTTCTATAAACTTCGTATCCAGGTTTGTTTTGGTCATAATTCTAAGCCATTTTTTTTGTTTGCTTTTAGCCATGTTAATAACGGTACCTGCCATATAAAAATTACACATAACTTCAATTTTCTCGAAAACGGCTCTAACGATTTTGATTAAACTTTATATATACTATAAGCATATTAGTTCCAACAAAACTGCATACCCAGTTTTTTCGAGAAAATCCATATAACGGATTTTGTCATTCAGGCCATATAAAGAAAATTTTTAATTTCCCGCAAACTACTATGCCAAATTGAATGAAATTTAACATATATACTACTATTATAGTTTTAAACAATTCCACATAATTAGTTTTAGCCCAACTATCACTTAACGGAATTTTCAGTTTTGGCCAATAACGAAAAATAATTATTTTTCACATAGACACCGATTCCTTCAAATTTCGGAGTAAACGTTCGTATAATCACATTTCGACATTTTATATAATGTTTAGCATTAATATTAAAATCTAACGCCCAACTCGCTGTGAAAGAGAAAGTTGCGTACGACCCAGTCGTGCACCCACCACTCGTTGTATTTTTCCTTTGTACTAAATAAAATTAAAAACTGAAAACAATTAACTTCAAAATCTTTTGCTACATTGGTCATCTGTATGAAGATTTTAAATAGTGCCGTCGTCGATTCGACGAAGCATATCCCAATAACGTATAAAAAATAAGCATGTACTTCCAGGGTTAAAAAGAAATAAACATTGGGATGAGTGCGAAATTGGATGTTTGTAAAGTTTGAATATGGTGTGAGGGGGCATGCTGCCCTGCGGGGTCTATTTCCTTTATTTCTGGTTTTTAGTCCCGCGGAGCTTAATTCCGTTTCGTTTATTGCGCAGCACCGTGCAGATGTATAGTAGTACAACCCCCCTGCTTGGGCTCACTGTAATTTCTTCTAAATTTCTTGGTATTCATATTTATTTGTCCCAAAAATCATATATAACTAGTTTTTCTTGAGAGTTTTGACTCGAATGCCAATTTCAAATGGCAATATCAGCTGCATGTGTAACAAATAATCTTCACATTGGATCGCAGGTAGCTGGGGTAGGATAGACTATTGAGAGCTGGATATTTATTTACTCATTGTAGTGCAAAAACTTGTCCAAATGAAGACCCAAATACCTTTCTTACTCGTAATTCTAAGGTTTTTTTCAGTTGAATCTCGTATCTCAGGGGCTATTCGGGTGCGGACTGACTTTGGCAAAGAATCTTATCAAAGACATAAACGAACTCCTTGTAACAATACACATAAAGATCAAATTTGACAAGCAAACTTATATACGCTCATGCTATGACTATGACATCACGTCTGAGAACGGACTTATATTATTTGATTTAGCTGTGATATGAAATGCCAATATAGCCAGAACACGGCTCCCTCACATTGTTATCCAAAATGGGAAAACTAACCACATTGCAATAGACAAGAGAAATGCCACCATGTTAAATTCTATACAGATGACGCATTGAGAACAAAAGACAGAAACATTTGCTCAGTAGCTCCATGGTACGGGCGGGCGGTGTGCATGAAAACACATGAAAAACAAGAACAAAATCATATGGCGGGCTGTGCCAGCACGACCCGTCAGAATATTGCAGCCAAATGTGTACCCTCGCTTAACAAACAAAGAAAGAGAAAATAATGCCGGCTTTTCAAAAAGATGAAAAACTCGTGATGGGAGTGATGGGAGTGAGGATAGCAATATTGAAACATAAGCTTAACAAGAGTGCTGGTGTAAACGAGTTGGTAAGTTACATACAAGAACTTCAAAACATTTGCGTATAGAGCCTTAAAAACATTTGCGCAATATCCACAAAAAAACATTTGAACTATAACAACTACAGAGCCATGATCCTCCTGAATATCACCTACAAGACCTTATCTAACACGAGATGTATACTCCTAAAAAGCTGTGCCAACAATGTAATCGGTCCCATCAGTGTGGTTTTGGGACACGAAAGTTCAGAACTGATCAAATTTCACACATGGGAAGATTCCAAATTAATACCCACCTCCTGTACATCGATTTCAGATAGAAATAAGTCTCTTTAATATTTTCTACAAAATCCGATCTGTCGTAATATGTGAATATCCACCATACATCGTGATCGGTCCAGTGTTATTTTAGGCCGGCCAAGTTCACAACTAATCAAATCTTCACAGATTATAACCAAATTTTTAAAGTTAAGAATTATGTGGAGAATTTTTTCTCAGAAATTTGTGTGGCTCAAAATTCTCCTGAAAGTATAATTCCTTCCCACGAGTAATACATGTCCCAAAGTAATACCTGTCAGCGCAATTGTTTACCCTATTGACCCTTAAACATATGCACCTGAATGACATTATATTAGAACTGTTCTTCTAACAGTTGATAGGTATGCATGCAAACTCCAAGCACGATGTTTACTTTTTTTATGACAGTATAAGCAATCGACTTAACTGGAACAAGACCCATAAACCAAGGACCAACGTCTTCATTTAAATGCAATTGCGTGTTTCCAGTTAAGTGACGTTACCTACCTCACACACAAACCTTTATAGAAAGGAACCCATCCCTTGATAAAACCTCAGTTAGTCTGTTTTCGTTATCCTCCCCATAGAAATGTGTACGTCTCTATAGGAATTTAGTTCGTGAACAACTTATGAATGGAAACCTTGCATGTCCACGAGGATATGAGAAAGTAAGCTTCGCAACCATTATACGATGACGAGCATTAAACTTTCTTCCTTTATGAGCTTTTCAACAATGAACAACGTGTTTCCTTCCCATCAGGACATTACTGAAACGATACTGGAAAAACAGTGAAGCGAAAAATTGTCGTCCTCCAACAATGCCGCAGTCTTCCGTTGTACTCGTCCACATAAGCACGGTACGTTTCACTTTGTCCTTCAATAAAACCTACTTCTCTCTGTGTGTCTTAATAACAGCACCGTTAAACACATCTGGACCAAGATATGACCAGTCGACGCGAACGCAGTCGTAACGAGGAGGATGACTATGACGACAAGGCTAAGAAGCAAACACCAAAGGTCAGAGCGGAACTTCCTTATCTCTTCGAAAAGGAGTTAACGCTGAAACAGAATAAAAGGATTTACATTGTCGACGAATTCATTGCCACCAAACGAGGTAAGGGCTGTATCCGTATAGTTGAATATTAGTACGTATAGGGGGTATATGCTAAAGGTCACCTCGTTGCAGTGCCACCCATCATCGAGGGGAAGTTTTATTCGAAATTCAATGATGCAAACATCAAGGATATCGCACAAAGAAAGTACTTTCGGAAATTGACTGAGCAACGCTGCCGGGACGGATCAAGGATGAGGGAGGGATTTCCTGTCTTGGAAAGCCAAACGTACGGATGGATACCAAAGAACGTAACCGTGATGGCATTGAAGAGGATCAACTATGTGCAAGCACCAAAGCGTCGTTGTGCAATAACGGTTTATGGTGAGAAGTTGAGCTGCGAACAGATGACGGAACGACCGAAATTTATGGGCGTACCATTTAATTTGAGATAAGGGTGGGTAGTGATAGAAATTAAAAACTAAAATTGAAGCGGATAATTTATTTTTTTCTTTGATGAGGCGCTGGTCATGGCATGGATTTGTGCGATGAACTGCCGCGCATATAGTCTGGGTTCGATTCTTAGCCGTAGTACTACCTAAATGATTTTTCACTGGCCCTCATCTCGTGATTATCTGATAAAGCATCCGCCTAGTATCAATTTTCAAGAAAAGCTTATCTCAACTCAGCCATTCGGATGGTTGTGAAAAAAGGTTAGACCTGGGTACTATCGAGCCTGTTGAGCCAAAAATTTGTATTTTTGGATAGTAGCTGTAATAAATGTCGCATGTTTTTCGTTTTTGTGTTCCTGTTCATGTCCAGCTTTTTTTCTTTTTTGAGTAGCAGTGAGTACAGCATGAGTACCTTCCAGGTGCATACCCGTATGCCATTGTCATTCTGGGTCTGGTTGGAATTTTAGGGGATCCGTTATCCGAGGCTGTTTTTTCTTTCATTACAGGCTATTTTAAGGTGGTAAGCACAGCCCTCAACCTGGAGGATTATTGTTAGATAACACAAGAACAGGATTATTAACATTTTACCACATTCGAATAGCGCAATGAGTACATCAAATTTTTGGTGGAACTTACTTAAGTGGCGCTACAGTCCGGAATGAACCTGGGCCTCAACCAACATGCCTCTCCAATTAGCCCGGTCCTTAGCTAACTGCCTCCAGTTGCGCACTCCAAGTTGGTTGAGGTCGGTTTCCACTTGTGCGCGCCACTTAAGGCGAGGTCTTCCTCTACTGCGTCCGACGTCTGGCTGGGAATCGAAGACTCTGCGAGCCGGAGTATTGGTGTCTATTCGTTCTACATGTCCTAGCCATCTTAAAAGTCCAATGCGGAGTTTTTTGACCAGGGGCATGTCGCTGTACAGCTCGTATAGTTCTTGGTTGAATCTTCGTCTCCATAGCCCGTCAACGCAAACGGGACCGAAGATTTTTCGAAGAATTTTCCTCTCGAATCTACCAAGGATTTCTTCATCCGCTTTTGATACGGTCCATGCTTCAGCGCCGTAGAGCAGGACTGGGATGATCAGGGTCTTATATAGGATCTCCTTAGTAGTTCGAGTGAGGGCTTTACTACTAAATTGCCTTCTTAGCCCGAAGAAACAGCGGTTGGCAAGAGTAATTCTTCGTTTAATTTCTGACGAGATGTTGTTGTCAGAGCTAATAGCGGAGCTGAGGTAGACAAAGTCCCGTACTACCTCAAAGTTATATCTGTCAATGGTGACGTTCTGTCCAATTCGTCGATGTTGTGAGTCCTTTCGTGATGACAGCATATACTTAGTCTTACCCTCATTTACTGCTAAACCCATTTTCGCCGCTTCCTTCTCTATATTAACAAACGTGGCTATGACATCACGTTGAGTCCTACCAATGATGTCAATATCGTCAGCGTATGCTAGTAGTTGCACCGACTTTTGGAAAATTTAGCCTCTGGTGTTGGCTTTGGAGTTTTGCACAATCCTCTCAAGAATCAGATTAAAGAAGTCACATGACAGCGCATCGCCTTGTCTAAATCCTTTTTTGGTATCGAATGTGTCGGTGAGGTCGTTTCCGACCCTGATGGAGCAGCGAGAATTCTCTATCGTCATCCTACACAAACGGACGAGTTTGGGCGGTATACCAAAACTAGACATGGTTCTGTACAGTTCGTCTCTATAAATGCTGTCATATGCGGCTTTGAAATCGATGGTGGGTATCGATTTGGACTTCTTGAGTTTTTTCCAGGATCTGCCGAAGTGTGAAAATTTGATCGGTTGTGGACTTTCCTGGCCTAAAACCACACTGATAAGGGCCAATCAGGTTGTTGGTAAACGGTTTCAGGCGTTCACATATTACGGCAGATAGGATCTTGTAGGCGATGTTGAGGAGACTTATGCCTCTGTAGTTGGCGCAGTTCAGAGGGTCTCCTTTTTTGTGGATCGGGCAAACGATGCTGAGGTTCCATTCTTCAGGTTTTGTCATAAGGAGCTCGTAGAAGCAATCCTTAGCTATATCATCTTTTTCTTCCGTCGGAGCGTGAGCGCATATAAGGCTTATGTTGGCGAATTTGGCCTTGATGCGGATTGTTACTATGCGTTCGCTAATGTATTGGAAACATAAGACTTCTTGCCTAAGCCTGGCACTTATAACAAATCCGCATCCGAATAGTCGCTGTTTTTGCTCACTATAACACGGTCCGTAGTAGATGTCACAGTTTTTCATCCTCTTTTTGCCCGGTCTATCCCATCGTATTTCCTGGATGGCAGTAATGTCTGCTTTGTAGCAGTTAAGGGCTTCCGCTAGTTGTTCGCCTGCACCTCTCCTGTTTAATGTTCTCACATTCCAGGTTCAGAAACGGACGTCGTTGTCCTTTTTTCGTTTAGCAGGGTCGTCAACAATAAAATCAGCCCTTTCCGAGGCTATTGGTTGCTTCGTGGAACAGTGTTATCAAATATGTTTTGTCAAAGCTGAATCTGAAACGGACCAAGAAGCTGGTATAGGTTAACAGAACGCACATTAGCGCACCATTAGCTTTTATTTTCTATGGGGCTCAAGATTGTTAAAAAATGAAATCCCCAAGTTCAAAATGGTATTACAATCTGGTCTAAGTGTGACCTTAAACCACTTGCAGCTACTATAACCTCAAGTAGATCCTAATCATTCAACTTAAGCTTCATAGAACTTAAAGAGCAGCTCAAGGCAGACAAGGATCAACATATAGATGAATTTTCTCGGATTTTAAAATGGTTGTCGTATCGTATTGGTTTTTATACAATCCTCTCGACGATGATCGATTTCAAAATTCTCAACAAATCACAGTCCGTGGCTCCATGCTAGAAAACAAAAAAAAACATGGCACGTATAAATTACTTAATATATTTAGCCTCGCACAGCAACGCTCAGTACTTGCTCATCTTATTTTACATAGTAACCTTAAAGTCTAAACACCTAAATCTAAGAGTAACTAAGTCTTATTCTACCGCAGTAACTTCTTGATTGTCGAAGCCGGTCCAAATATACTAAGCACCACTGGCAACAGAATTAAACCATGTGCCGCTCCTATCAGTACAATACCCAAGTACATCCTGAAGTAGTACACTTGGAATATCTGTGAGTTTGAGAAGGCCAGCACAATAATACCGGCAAACTTCGTCAATGTAATTCCCGACAGGACACTACTGCCCGTCACTGAGAGTGATCTACTCGCACGCTCATGCGTGCATCCCGCCGTATTCTTGTACGATCTAAGAATGTGCGAAACAAACTCCACACCAATACCAACGCACACGACCAAGTTGACCAGAGACACTGCATTCAGAGTTATATTCCATGCCCACATCATGCCGCCCATGTTGATAAGGATCATCAAAACCGTCAGCAAAACCATTACAGCCGATATAAAATCAAATCCGGTGATTAGGAACGTCACCAAAAAGACCGCCAGCAGGGACAGTCCCAGGGAGTAGAGTGTGTCGTCCCAAATGGTCAAGTACTGTTCGTAGAATACAAAGAACACGCAATACGGGAAGAACACTACATCCACTCCATTTTCTTTGAACATTTCTTGGACTTCGCCAGCGATTCGTTTAGCCTCGCGCAGTGCTGAGTAGAATTCCTTCGACGTCACTGAAGTTGTGGAGAATTGCATGAAATTAGTATCCAAGACGTGGCTGTCACCATTGTCATCGAGGGTATATATAACGGCCTAAATGGTGATTTTAGTTTATGATTGTCGTTCAAAAAGTTCGAAACGCATTAACTTACATCTGCATAGGAAGCTCGACCAGCTTTCGCGCAGTCTGCATCTGGTAAATCAGACAAGAAAAATGGAATATATTTGTTAAACGTTGCTGGTGTTGGTCGTTGGCCATCTTCGTCAAACAAAATTGGACAGTCTATACAGTCATCGGAATATAAACCTGTAAAGAGAATCGTTATGAGTTGAAAAATAATGGGTGGTGAGGTGTTTGTCTTACTTCTCGCACAGAATGTTCCATCGGTTCTGTTGAGTTTGCAACATCCCTCTATGCTAAGCCAATCGATGTAGTCATCAATCCATGATGAAGATGGACGGGCTAAAGCGGTGCTGTAATTAAAGGAAGAGATAGAAGGATTTTTTTTAGATATACGTTAACTTATGGATTCTGAACCAACTTTAAGCTAATAAAGGATTTCTATGACTAAATATTCAATGAAGCACAATTTCTAGCACCTAGAACCATTTCTTTTAATCTAAGAACATGCCATTTATATCGAGACATCATTTGCTGACCAGAAAACTTGCCACTGTGTTTCCTCCTTGATGGCGATCTGTTTATGGTACAAAATAAAAGCAAAAACATCAACGACTTTTGGATCTCAAAAACCATTTAAAGCTGTCATTGTTAACTTGATTCAAAGAAATGACAGGATTAGAACCGAAGACGGCTTATCTTTACTTATATTAAGAAGCTTAATAATCATCCTATTGAGCAAACTTATCTGAACCAAACATCTAAGCTCTATATTATCAATCAGCCATCGGTGCAGTGTTTTAAAAAACGCTAACAAAAGCCTTGACAATGTTAGGACTACAGTTCGACCGTTGCCTTATTGATATGCATTCCCTGCATGCATTGGGTTTCTTTAAAGTGATTACCAAGAATTCGTCATCACACTAAGGCACACTTAGACCAGATTTGTGATATCACGGGGATCGGGGGGTTTACCCAATCCTGAGTTTCAAACCATTTTGAGGAGGCGTTTTACTTTGATGTGGGTCAAACTCATTTTGTTTGAGAGGACAATGAATCTGGAGAATTGCCTTTTCTTCTATTTGTGTATAAAGGTCCCGAAGAAGTTGTTTGCATATAGGCCAAAATTTGTTTGCTTGCTTGCCTATAAAACAGTATCCAATGGTAATGCTGATGTGAAGTCTGTTAAGCAAGTTGAATTTATTGCACCCTTTTCAGACTTATCTTTGAGTAAATCAGTTTAGGGAATTAGCACATTTCCCCTCATTGACCTACTGATAGCATGCTACGCTAAAATTAGTTTACTCAAAGCAGTAAGAAAATTAAGGAGTAAGATCAAATTAAGGATTTGACTGAGGAGTATTATCGGAGATTTGAAGGATTTTAACGAGAGGGATCAGTCCTTTGGATCTTCTTAAATCCATCTGGCCAAATTTGTTTGGTTATTTGACACGTAGTTCGAGCCAAGACTCAATCTGAAAAGCCATAAGTATTTGATCTGTCGTGATATGAGTGTTGTAGTTGTTGTTGTCACCCATAAATAAGCCCAGATGTTTTTGGGAAATTTGAGACCATCTTGCTGTCGAAATAATGACACCCTCAATCGGTACTATATTTTTGCCAAAAACCTTAAATTGCAAGGCACCTGCGATTCCACAATCTAAAGTGGCTTTCGTGGCTAACCAAAAACCCTGGAGATAAAATGATGAGCGCTAAAACTTCCTGAGGAGAGATAGATCAGTCATTATACCGTGAGGTGAATCCTTATACTGTCTTATTTCCCGAAATTCAGAAAAATATTTACTACGACAAAACCATCTATAGGCTAGAGACGTAAACAATTTTTGGACAAACAAATCTATTACTGATCTTAAACCCTAGTAAGTATGTGTTTAGCTATTAATAATTAAACTGTACTTACATTTCTGGATAATTTGATTGCATATAAAGCTGCGTGATCATTGAGTCGTTATTACAATCAACCCCGCCGCATACAATATTCTGATTTGCTCTTTCCGAGAAATTCAATCCAGCTCCGAGTACCCAATAGACTGGAGCTCCTGTTGATAGTAGTTCTGCCATAAACTAAAAACAGACGTGACAATTGGTTAAGCAACAAGGTGACATCAAACATATTTTTTCTTACCTGGAAATATTTGATAACATGTGAGTCCGTTGGCATCGATAGTTCCTGATCCAAGCCAAGTTCAATAGACGGTACAATCATAAGCGATAGTGCAGTCACCACCGTAAACACAAGCAATACAATGATTTTAACAGGTCTGTTGGTGAAAAAAATCAATTTTTAGATTTTATAAAAAAAAATATTATTAAAGTTCCAACTTACTTTGAAAGCAAAAATGGAGCGTAAACTTTTCTAAAGAACTTCTCCAGTACACTTAGATCCTCCTCATGTGTTGGCTTGTTTTTAGATTTAAAGCAGCAGAACAAATCAAACCGACCGTCATCATAGCGCCGTTCGTCCAGACTCATCAGTGCAACAAAAGCAGTAATTTGGAAGAAGAAATCTAAGAAAATGGCAACTGCAGCATACATGGCAAAAGTTTTCACAGCCGGCATATCAGCAAGAGTACCTTGAAAATGTCAAAACTACATTATAGCCGCCATTTGTAAGGGATTATAAATAACCTTACCAATTCCGAAACAAGTAATTTCCGATGCAGCTGTTTGTAAAATTGATGGTCCAACCTGTCCAATAGCTTCTCCAATTGCATCATGTACAGCTACATGCTGTGTCCGATCCAAACGATGATAGGTATGTACCATAATGAATATATTATCAACCCCCACAGCAAGTACCAAAAACGGAATAACTTCGATGGCCAGCATAGTAGTGGTTACATCGAAATAACCCCAAAATCCCAAACTGCAAACCACTGATACCATGACAATGAAGATTCCACCAACCGCCAGCATAATCTTTGAATCACGGAAAAAGTTCATGCAACCTCGTATCTTTCCCAAGGCAATTGCAACATAGACAAACATCACCAGGTAACTAATGACCACAGTCATGACTTCACCCTCCGACAACTCAATAATGGCATCTTCGATGGACCGTTCGGCGCTGAATGCAATATCCATACGTTCGTTCTCATAGGTTTTCATAAAGTCAACGAATTTCTTTTCCCATTCAAGGGCTGGTTCCGTTTTGGAAGCATCCACATAGTTTTTGGTCAAAAAGGTGAGTACAATAGCAGTGGCTAGACGGAAGTCTTCGGTTTCACCTTCCGCAGGCTTGGGAATACCGCCTAAACCGATGTTTGGCTCGACTGGTCCACCATAGGGAGCTAGACATTTTTCTAACATTGGTACTCTGAAAGAAGAAAGATATTTTTAAGTGCATCTTCGGCTGCAACAAAAATGTAAATGATTGACCTATACAAAATACTACCTTCTACCATTTCAGACCTTTTTAATTAATTTACAGGATATGACTACGTTAAGATGATATGTTATAGAGAATTCGTGATAGATTATCTGACAAAATGTTGTAGAAGCTGTTCCTTCTAAGGCTACGAATAATATAACATGGCGCAGCTTCTGTGAAGAGATTGAGTGTAACAACGATTTTTCAAGGCAAAAATTACCACCTGAATAAGTTGGTTCTAAAGTACAATCTTTAAATCTACTGATGGATACTCGTTTTCCAGTCTGCATGCTTATAACTGATGAGGAATGCTAACCGCTTATTTAAATCTGATTTGAAATGAAAAGCTACTGGGGCCTTTTATGCTGTATAGCATTTCGGTAGTGTGCTTATTATGCAGGTCTTTATACACCCTACCTAAAAAGCTTGAGAGAACCTGTCTCTACTTAGGAGAAAGACGACGCTATATAGGATTCTCACGTCTAGACATCCATAAGGGCCCATGACGGTCACCAGATGATGAAACCTGCAACCAAATCGATCAACTGAACCTTTTAATTACCACAAATCTTTCAAAAACCACGCACAGGAAAATCAACATTTAATGACTTGAATAGGAGACGACCGCTCCAGCCAATGCCGATCGCGTATATGTTGAGCTTGCGGAGAATTCCCTGGTTCGACTCCGAATGTGCCATTGTCTCAAAAGTTCTAGATGCAGAAATGGTTTAGCAGAAAAGATGTGCGTAACTTCCATAGAAGAGTGAAATGGGATATGGGAGAGACATTAGCATGAAAAAAAGGGGTAAACTTCAATTTACACACTTGAGCTGGAGAGATCTCTTCAACCAGCTTTCAAAAGATGATGATGATCCCAGTCTGAATGACAATCAAGAGTTAAGAGCCCAATAACATCAAATTAGCCATCGCCAGGCTAAAAATAAACAAAGCAGCTGGAGCCTATGTACTGCAAGCGGAGCTCTTTAAATACGCTGGAGATGACCTGCTATACACCAACTCATCTCTAAAATATGTTCGGAGAAAAGTATGCCCCATGATTGGAATCTCATTACCATCTGCCTGATCCACAAGAAGAGGATCATCTAACCTGGACTAATTACAGAGGCATTAGCCTTTTAAATATCGCATGTAAGATCCCGTATAGCGACATTAGAAGACATTAGAAAGTCTACAACAGACCAAGTTTTTACATTGCGCCAGATTGTAGAAATTACCTGCTCATTGATTTTAAAGCAGCTTATGACAGTGTAAATAGGAAAGAACTTTATTGTACAGCTTTGGTTTCCTGCTTGACTAATACGTTAAAGATTAGAAGGGATACAACGGAAACCCTTCGATACCACCTCCACCAGCAAACAGTCTAGTTGATAGACAGTCACATCACCATCAAACGTCAATTCTCAACGCAAACTTGATCAGAACGTGAGCATTCATAGGTAAAACTTCGAAGTAGTCAGTGAAGTTGTCATTTAACAACGATCTACAAGTGCGGCGCAGCTGTCATCTGCTAGTCATCAGGTAAGAACATCCCAATGATCTTAACAAAATTGATCTTGTTTTTTTTTTGTTTTTAAAACGCAGCCAATTGGTTGTTTACTTTTTTTCTCATCTTCTTATACACCCTCACTGGCAAAGGAAACATGCGAGGGCCGGGCAGATCCCGTTATATGGTTTCTACCATTTTCTTTTATTTTCGATTCAAGTTCATTTTTGTTTATCTTCAAAAGTTGAAGGCGTATGACAACCAATTTTAAAGCTAACAAGTACTCAAGGTTGTTAACTTAAAGAAAAAACTTCCACTTTGGAGCTTCACGCGGAAACAATTGCTACTTTTATATTCTTCGAAAGAAGGAATATCAGTTGGATTGCCGTCATATTCTAGTAGGGGTCGTGATGGTGTGGGAACCATCTACGAATATGATACCTGGGAGCCATTCCACTCATGCGAAATTCAAGATCATGTCCTTCGGAGCCACCTAAAGTGGGAGTTTCTTCTTCTTATTAAATCTTTGTAATCAAGCCCGCTGGAGTGGCATACTAAGGCCCAAGGTCTGTGTCGGGTAACACCCAGATGCACTATCAGAATACAAGTCGCTTTCAACAATATGGTCTGATGAACCAAAGATTTGGTCTTCAGTATAAAATCATGCACTATACGGGTATTGTCAGATATTTATATACTGAATAACTGTGTAGTAGTCCTCCTTGTAGAAGAAGATCATGATTAAAACATTTTGAAAAACTCAACGAAGGGAACGCCTTCAACAAATTTGCTCTAAACCAACCATAGAGAATGATGTGAGAATTCCACAAGTTTTAATACTAATTCTATGTCAACCTCTCGATCTTGGACACGCTTGGCAATCACTCTTTCCTTGGTTTACTCTGGGTACTATTTGTAAATGATAATATAGCATTCTAAGCTATTCGATCTTGGGCACACTGATCAAGTCATTCTCAATCGTTGAGTGATCCACAATCGTTTTTTCCTGGGTTCACTCATTCATTTTGGGAACGATTCACTTAAGTCTTAGTCATAGGAAGATGTAATTCTAACATCTTTGATTTTCGATACTCTGCTCCAGGCATCTGGGCATTCGGGAACATTGGTACAAATATTCGAGGAAGATTCGTTCGTAGGAAAATATTTATTATTTCCTTTCCAACCTTTTCTTAAGATAGCGTAATTAATTACGACTGACAGAAATATAGGCCGGTAGAGAAAATTTTTAGGCCCCCTTTGATTCATCAACCCAAAGAGGCTTTTAAAAGGTCAATCCGCGATCTGATCGCAACATGAATGAAAAATATAACGATGACTTCAGAAATTGAAGTGGTTCTGCAAGTTGATATAACGGCCGAATTCAACTATAATGGAGTAGACACAGGCGTCAAGTCATTCGTTTTTGTATTTCAGGTTGATGTTCGTTTCGCTTAGTAGTAGATCGGTTTTTGTTGCTAGTTTGCATTGTATTTATATGCCAATCTCTGTATTTTTGGGCTATATCTTGATGTCGGTAAATACAACAAATCATATTCTTGAGCCAACAGGCTAGTTAGCATCCAGGGATTAGCTTTTGTCTAGGAACCCATCACGATTGTGGGACGAAATTCGAACGGCTTAGTTGAAAGTTGTTATACCCTATCCCATAAGGGTATATTCGTTTGACGTTAATTTTGTAACATAGAAAAATAATTTCGATAGATATACCTCAGAGTATATGGATCGACTCAGAATCACTAGCTGAGTCGACCTAGTCTATCGGTCCGTCCGTCTGAGTGTCACCGATTTTTTGGGACTTAAATTTGAGCTAGAGGGATGAAATTTGGTATATAGACTCTCTGTCCGACGAAGCAGAACAAGTGTTAAATTTTGAAAAAGTGTCTGAACAACATGTTAAGACAATCCCAATACATATATTTTGTCTATACAAAGTTTTTTGCCACACCCAATTTTTGGGTATATTAGTTTTAAAGATAGGATGGGATGGGATAGGATATTCAACGATCCGCTCAGCCTTCTCATATGTTTATACCCTATCCCATAGGGGTATATTAGTTATGATAAATAGTTTGTAACATAGAGAAATAATTTAGCCACATATACCTCAAAGTATATGGATCGACTCAGAATCGATAGCTGAGTTTTATAGCATTCTCATATGTTTTTTTAAGAGTTGATACAACTTAAATGATGTGTCAGATCACCGGGAGAGAATGGACAGTGAAAAAATGTGGTGTTGCTATTCCTGGAAACGGAACGCAGACATTTTAAGTAGAAGTTTATAGCGATCGTGCCACTGATCCTGTTTGAAACAAATTTCAAATATAATAAAAACATGCCTCGAACTCGCTAAAATAAATTTTGAAACTTCCAATATTAAAAAAATATGTGTTCAGCTATTCATTTAACCCTTATATATACAATTTCAAGAATAACAATCTATTTAAAATCTATTTTAAAATTCTCTACATGGCCTGATGTGGCTATAATCTAATCAAAGGTTTTTTTTAAATATTTCCTCGTTTATCACAATGGATTACAAACTGTAAATCTGTGTTAAATGCTTGGAACAGCTGCAACACTTCAAATCGAATACGATTTAACTAATCGGGTAGGCTGTAGATGTGATTACCCTGTTCAAAGATAAGTTTCAAGAGCAGGCTCTTCAATCCGATAAAAGGGCTGACGCAACTACATTTCGGACTAAATTTTAAAATTATCATGACTTGTAACCGTCGCTAAATTAAATGACCTCTAGATAAAGTCTCCAAGGGCGTATAATTACTAAGGGCTCATCGAAACTTGATTGACTACATGGGAATGCTGTAACCCTTGGTTTTGACCATACAATTTAAACAAAAGGAACTTACCTAATACACTCGTCTAGTAGATTGAGATAAGTCACCTGAAGTCCATCCAACTCATAGTCAACATCCAACTCCTCAATGTCATTGCCTAGGTATCCGAAAATCGATTGGACCACACACTTTTGCACAGTGGGTGTTTCACCAGGGTACAATACTGGAGCGTAGCAAATCTTATCCAGTCCCGCGCCTTCATCCATACCAATAGCTTCAATTTGCTGCTGCAGTTTGAACACATCCCGCAGGAACTCTTTTTCTAAAGCTGGGCCGAATTTAATCTCTCCAGCTGGTGTTGTGTGATAGATCTATTGAAAAAATTGTTAGTACCTAAATCTGAAACACTCAAAAAATTCTTACATATTCCGTGTTTGTAGGTTTTATAAACAGTTGGTTGGTACGATAAAATGGTCCGAAATGACTGTCGAAATATTCCTTTTCGACACGCGTTGAACTCTTTTCACCAGCCCATAGTTCAATCGGATTCGTTGTCACTTTCATGTAGCGGACACCATATGCCAGAATTCCGATGGCCCAGGAACAAAGAGCCAACACCAAAACGGGATGACGGGCGCAGAAAGCCCCCCAACTACGAAAGACCCGGTAGAGTAAACGATTTGTAAATCCAAAACCACCACAAAATTTGGGCATGGAGAAATTCCAACGACAACAATCCATAGCTCCAAGGAAAATCATTCCAATGATAACAATGCCTGCGATCAACGCCACTAGAAACGTGATACCATTCAATCCGGCAATTTTGAAACCATCATCGTGTCCTTTCGGTGGATCACCTGATGGACAGGATTCCGCACAATCAACACAAGAGCATGCATATGAATCCGGATACGGGGTTCCACAAGTTAAAGCCGGTCCGTTATATCGAGGTTCGGGATCATTCAAGAACTGATAGTAAATGGGGAACGGTACGTATTCATTTACTGATTGGTCACCCATGTAGATGTACCAGCGCTGATAATTGCATGTAGTCGCGTCGTACTGTCCACATGCCAAGTCCATGGCAGGACGTCCCGTAGCAGTGTGAATGACGTGTTTGCAGTTGTCGAAGACTTTTTCGACGTATGCATCATCGATCTTGTAGTCAATCGAATGAACATATGTCTTCTCTGTATCTAAATAGGGAATCAGGAACTCACTGTGATTTTGGGCGCATGTCATTGCGCAGATAGACAGTCCCATGTTAAGAGCACATGTAGGACAACGTCCAAAGATACCATCGGCCTGTGACATTCCAGCGTCCATTTCAATTATCTGAGGACCATCGCAGCAGAGATTCAAAGGCGCTTTGGATGAAAAAACAAACAATCCATAACCAATGTCAGATTTTTGTCACAACTTACCTTCATCATCGCCACCAGTGTACTCATTGTAAATAGTTGGACATCGACGCTTGAAGATTGCACGTGCAGTTGCGTTCTCCAAGGGTTTCGCCTCCCCATCGTAGAATGCGTTGATCCAATGTGGGCCGTCCAAATGATGATGCCCATACCAGATACATGTTGCACTGATGGACCAGCAGCTGAAGCCCAACAGCGATAAAAGTGTCACCAAAACTGTATCAATGAATAACTGTGTGTTTGTTGAATTCGCTTAAAGATGATCGGGAGTCCTTACCTTTCATGTTGCTAAATAAAATTAATCCGTTAGCGGGAACTTCGATCTATACCAACCGCCAACTCTTTTAAAACTGAACCGACTTCTCGTCTTCAGATGGATAGTATAGCACATTCGACATGGCTGGAGATTCGCTTATATCGGCAAGCTGATAAGATTTGGTTGCCCAGATTAGCACCTGGGTGGCAAAATTCGTTTAAAAGGATAAGCGTGTACTTTTTGCATTTTATTTGTTGTTTGCCTACGTCTGTTCGTCATGTTACTCATTTGATAACATTGTATTAAGCTAGAGATAAGGTTCGAACAGCCGAATTAGATTGACGAACACAATTGAACTATAAACGAGCTTTTATGGTTATTCCATAAGATTGGGCTTCTTTATTTATGAGTGGCGTTATCAGCAGATGCATTGCTAAAAGATATGATGCGCCACCTGGCAAAAATTTTAATCAGTAAAGTAGCCAGAAGATAATCGGGTTGTTAAATCTTGCAAGTAGATGAAGCTGTTGCTGAAGGAAAAGAATGCGAATATACTTACTTACTTAAGTGGTGCTAATGTCCGGAACGAACCTGGACCTCAAACAATATGCCTCTCCAATTAGCCCGGTCCTTAGCTAACTGCCTCCAGTTGCGCACTCCAGGTTCGTTGAGGTCGGTTTCTACTTGTGCGCGCCAATTAAGGTGAAGCCTTCCTCTACTGGCTGGGAATCGACGACTCTTCGATCCAGAGTATTGGTGTCCATTCGTTCTACATGTCCAGCCATCGTAAACGTCCAATGCAGAGTTTTTTGACAAGGGGTATGTCGCTATACAGCTCGTATTATTCGTGGTTAAATCTTCGTCTTCATAGCCCGTCAACGCAAACTGGACCGAAGATTTTTTCAAGAATTTTTCTTTCGAATCGACCAAGGCTTTCTTCATCCGCTTTTGATACGGTCCAACCTCAGTGCCGTAGAGCAGGACTGGGATGTTCAGGATATTATATAGGATCTCCTTAGTAGTTCGAGTGAGAGTTTTACTACTAAATTGCCTTCTTAGCCCGAAGAAACATCGATTGGCAAGAGTAATTTTTCGTTTGATTTCTGACGAGATGTTGTTGTCAGATTGAATAGCGGAGCCGAGGTAGACAAAGTGCCGTACTACCTCAAAGTTATATCTGTCAATGATGACGTTCTGTACAATTCGTCGATGTTGTATGTCCTTTAGAATTGACAACATATAATTAGTCTTATCCTCATTTGCTGCTAAATCCAGTTTCGCCGCTTCATTCTCTATACTAGCAAACGTGGCTATGACATCACGTTGAGTCCTACCAATGACGTCAATATCGTCGGCATATGCTAGTGGTTGCACCGATTTTTGGAAAATTGTGCCTCTGGTGTTGGATCGGGAGTTTTGCACAATCCTCTCAAGAATCAAATTGCGAGTTTGGGCGTTATACCAAAACAAGATATGGCTCTATATTGTTCGTCTCTATAAATGCTGTCGTATGCGGCTTTCAAATCGATAAATAGGTGGTGGGTATCGATTTGGACTTCTTGGGTTTTTTTCCATTATCTGCCAAAGTGTGAAAATTTGATCGGTTGTGCACTTTCCTGGCCTAAAACCACACTTATAAGGGCTGATCAGGTTGTTGGTAAACGGTTTCAGGCGTTCGCATATTACGGCAGATAGGATCTTGTAGGCGATGTTGAGGAGCTTATGCCTTTGCGAATATATTAGATTTACGCCTTGTGGGCCAAAGTATTGGTGTCCATTTAATCAGCATCTCATATTAAACTTCTAATGAGGAGTTTTTTGACCAGGTCTATATCGCTTTATAGCTTGTAACGTTCTTGGTTTAATCATCGTCTCTAAAGCCCGTCAAATAAAACGGAGACTAAGATTTTCCTAAAAAATTTATTCAAAACGAAGGTTTATCAGCTTTGTGGACGTTTTCTTAAAATATTTGATCTATCGCTTACATTATTTGAGAGAAAGAGAAAGTTACGTAGGACTCAGTCGTGCACCACCACTCGTCTTAAGTGAAATCATTTAACTGATGATGGACAAACACATGAATCATATAATACGCCCATGTTGATTTTTTTTTATTGCTTATATCGTCGCCTTAATAAGCCACTTAACTGTAAAATTTGCACCTGCATCCGAATTGAATGACAACTTGTATATCACATCTAAACAGCAAATAGTCAATTGCTACGAGTACCTGATACAATAAATAATGCTTCACACAGCTATATCAATGAAATTCTAATAGCACGACTATTAAAATAAAAAAAAATAAATATTTTATCTATATGTTATAACAGGTGCTTGACATATTCGGTTTCGCTTTTATAAAGATTCGTATCGCAATCAAATAAAAGGCAAGGAATAACTTTGAAACACCTGCTAACCAATAATCGACTTGCGACTAAAAATAATGATATAAAACAATGGAAGGCTTATCAACTTAGAATGCGACTTCTGTTAATTCTGATAAGTACCTTACATTGTTTAAAATAGACGATTCGACTTACCAACCGATCATTAAAGAAAGATTAAGTTAATAACGATTAGCCAGCTATCGTTACTTTTCAAGGCTTATAAATACTTACATGGCCATCATAGAGTTGAATAAACAAATCGAACAATTACTAGGAAATTAAATTGTGCGAGAGTCATCGATGCAAAATCATGGAGAATCTAGAGCTGTTGCCTTGTATATTTTCAAGGATTTAGATCGAGTTTGGCAGGGCTAGCCAAATTGAGAGAATACGGGCTTCCTCAAACACTGTGAGCTGGAAGGAAAACTTTCTTAAAATCAGAACTTAACAAGTAGAGCTGGATGGCATTTTCTCAGATAGATGGGGTGGCACGATCATCAATTCTCTCACTCACCCTATTTTTACTACACATATAGTCGTCAAATCAGAAGAATCCATGCATCTACTAGGCACCGTTATTGGGTCAGATGTATCATGGCAACATCATGTAACCTCTATTGCCAAATCAGCAGTGTTAAAACTAAGTTACCTTTTCAAAGCTAAGAGATATTTTACAAAAGCCCAGCTTCTTCTTCAATGTAAAATCTTATTACGACCAGGTCTAGAATACTGTTCTCGTGTTTGAAGTACACTGCACATACTGTGGGTTCTATCTAAAGACGTGAAATCCGCATTAAAGACGATTATACCGTTACTTTAAATCTGCAACCTTTGGCTCAGTGAAGACATGTAGAAGACGAGTCTCTTTATTGCTCCTGAACAAATCCTATGACCTATCAAAGTTAAATCGTTCTTGGAGACTTTTACGTATAGGTAGGATTTAGCAGTATTGTCGAAAAACACAACCACACGACACCACGTCTGACAACGGACTTATTCTAGTTGCCTTGGCTATGGAATCAATGCCACTCTCCTTTATATGCATAAAGGGGCATCCCAGACTCCATTAAATTGGCCACCTTTTGATAGACAAGAGGCATGCATCCAGGTTTCTTGGATGTCCAAACATTCTGAAGGATTAGCATCGGCTGGGATCACTACCTTGTATCAGCCCAGATAGGAAAGCGAATATACACCACGCAACAACAATAATGCGAAATACTGTGAACAAATTTGATTTCAAAAGACAGAAATCCCAAGAGACCACCGGCAAATGAGGACAAGCCCATGACAAGGGTTTTTTTTAGAGGTATAGAACTTTAAGTTGGCAACACTTTTTTAACTGGCGGCCAGCTGTTTTTAGTTTTATAATACGCATCCACAGAGACGTCTTACAGTGCGTACAGAAGAAGTCATTGCTCCTATAGAGCGAAGCGTAGGGGAAGACCCGAATCAGTCTATCCGCCATCGTGCACAGGAATTGGATATTGGTCCATCCACTTTATGGAAGATTTTGCGGAAAGATCTTGGTTTGCGTGATTACAAAACCCAACTGGTGCAAGAATTGAAGCCATAGGATCACCAAGCAAAGCGTAGTTTCGGTGAATGGGCCTTAAAGAAGATAGCAGTTGATCCCAGTTTTCATAAACGAATTTAGTTTAGCGATGAAGCTCACTTTTGGTTGAATGGATACGTCAAAAAACAAAACTGCCGTATTTGGAGTGATGATAATCCTCAAGTGTATGTTAAAACACCATTACATCCACACAAACTGACTGTTTGGGTTCGTGGAATAATTGGTCCGTACCTCTTTAAAAACGATGGTGGCCAGAACGTTACAGTCAATGCTGACCGCTTTAGAGACACGATTGCACAACCATGATTTCCAGAAGCTGTGGTTTCAACAAGACGGCCCAACATGTCACACAGCTCGTACCACAATTGATTTGTTGAAGGAATAGTGCGGTGAGCGCATAATTTCGCGTTTCGGTCCTGTGAATTGGCCAAGATCGTGCGATTTAACGCAGCTTGACTTTTTTCTGTGGGGATATATGAAGTCGGTAGTCTACGCTGATAAACCCGAAACGATTGACCAATTGGAGGACAGCATTTGACACAAATGTTGAAAAAAGTCATCGAAAATTGGACCTCCAGATTAGACTACGTCCGACCCAGCCGTGGCGGCCATATGCCAGAAAACATATTATAATGCCAGAAAATTATCATTCGAATAAAATAAATTTTATCTAAATTTAAAAAAAAATCATGTTTGCTTTATTCCATTTCAAAGTTTTATACATCTAAAACATATGAGAAGGCTACAATCCGCTGTGCGGATCGTTGAATACCTTATCCCATCCCAGCCTAAAAATTAATATCTCCAAAAAGTGGGCTTTATGGGCCTATAATATAGAAAATGACATTGTCACAACAATTATGTTCAAACAGTTTATCAGAATATTTTGTTCTTTGACAAAAAAAACATCGTTTTTCTCCTGCATATGCTATGGCGTGGGTAAAAATTGTCTATAGGCGAAATGTTCATATTAATACTACCAATGATTGTGAATCAAAAATTTTTTTGAAAATTTAAAAATTTGACCAGAAAACGTTTTTTATAAAAAAAAACGCCCCCAAAAAGTGGGCGTGGCAAAAAACTTTATATTGACGAAATATAGATATTACGATTCTCTAAATATGCTGCTCAGACTTTTTTTTTAAATTCCTTATGGTTTGGCCAAAAAATACATTTTCCTAAAAAGGGGGCGTGGCAGTGGGCGGATTTCAAAAAATTTTACACTTGTTCTATTGGCACGAACGAGGATACTATATACCAAATTTCATTGTCCTAGCTCAAAATTTAAGGCCCAAAAATCGGTGACGAACAGACAGACGGACGGACGGACGGACAGACAGACATGGCTAATTCGACTCAGCTAGCGATTCTGAGTCGATCCATATACTTTAAGGTATATGTATCTAAATTATTTCTCTATGTTACAAACTAAGTATCAAAACTAATATACCCCTATGGGATAGGGTATAAAAACACCCTTTATATGCTGACAACCATAAAAGAGATACAACATCAATGAATCTACACATACAACTTTGTGGTAAAAACGGACCTTGTCTACCTCGGACAAACTAAACGCATTCAAACGAAGAATAAATCCTGCCAACTGCTGTTTTTTCGGAATATGAAGGCAATAGGCAATTTAGCAGTAAATCCCTCTTTCGAGCTACTAAGGAGGTCCGATATCAGACACTGATTATCCCAGTCCTGTTCTATGGTGTCGAAGTATGGGCCGCATCGCATCATAAGCGGATAAAGAAATGCTGAAGACAAAGATTAAACCAAGGTGTATGTTGCTGGTGAAAAAATAGCCCTTTCGATTTTTAAGATAGTTAGGCTAGGTAGGATGACTGGTCTTAGAGCTTTGGAGTCCCAGTCAGACCCAAACGCTGTAGAGAAATACCCCGCCTTTAGTGAAAAGCATAAGTACATACATACGCCAACTTGAAGTCCGCAAATTGAGACATCTATGGATCAGTTTGTGCGCATGGTATATCGTCAAAATATCGATCTTATGTCTATTTTGTCTGCGCATAAGAGGTCAGTAACTAGAATTGGTTTAAGGCGTGAATAAGGCTGTGTAGCCATAAAAAAATATTGCAAGTATGACGAGACACTTATTGCCGAAAGTATAAAAGCATATTGATTATTTATTTACCGCTTAACATACGTGCTTACCTCACATAGATATACGAATTATCTTATCTATGTGAGTTTCAGTTAGAAGCGTTTCTAACTGTTTTCGATTAGGTTAAGTAGATGACAATAGCTTCAGGTTTTCGATTTATTACTTAGAAGTTGTTGTACATTGAGATTGGGTTATAAATTGTTACCCATACTGCAGGTATTTTATTTGTCTTTTGTTTGAATTTGGGTGGAAGATTTAAACTGCATAGTTGGTAGCATTGTTGCTCAAAAACATATCCATTGCTAACAGCGGAATTTGGCAAATTGATTTCTGTGAAACGAGGTAGAACAATAGACGGCACAAAGTTTCTTCATATTGATCTCCACAAGGGACAAAATAGCAATCGTCAAAAGCCACACAATCCGAACATTTCCTCTGCAGACGTCATTTCGTTACAAAGAGAAAGAATTTTTTTTATTCGGTCCGTCTGTCTATACGCCTCGACCGATTTTTTTTTTCAAACTTCTTATACACAGTTTGTTTGGTCACAATTAACTTAACCTATCATTTGAATGTAGCAGTTCCAACTATATTGCAAACCCAGTTTCGGGGGCATTTCGGTGTACAGTACGTATAGTTCTTGATTGAATCTTCGTCTCCATAGCCCGTCAACGCAAACGGGACCGAGGATTGTTCGAAGAATTTTTCTTTCAAATCGACCAAAGATTTCTTCATCTACTTTTGATACTGTCCATTCTTTGGCGCCTCAGAGCAGAAGTTTTATAGGAATGAGGGCTTTACTATTGAATTGCCTTCTTAAACCGAAGAAACAGCGGTTGTCAAGAGTAATTCTTCGTTTAATTTCTGACGAGATGTTGTTGTCATAGTAAATAGTGGAGCCGAGGAATACAAAGTCCCGTACTACCTCAATGTTATATGTACATATGTCCAATTCATGTCCAATTCATCGATGTTTTGACATAAGCGGACTTTCATTTACTTTTAAACCCATTTTGTTCGGTTCCTTCTCTATACTAGAAAACGTGGTTATTATATCACGTTGAGTCCTACCAATGATGTCAATATCGCCTGCGTATGCTAGTACATAGTTGCACCGATTTTTTGAAGATTGTGCCTCTGGTGTTGGCTTGGGAGTTTTGCACAATACTCTCAGGAATCAAATTAAAGAAGTCACAGACAATGTCTTAACTAAATCCTTTTTTGCTATCGAATGTATCGGTGAGGTTGTTTCCGACCCTGATGGAGCGCGAGAATTCTCCATCGTCATGGCTCTATATAGTTCGTCTCTATAAATGCCATCGTATGCGATGAATAGGTGGTGGGTATCGGTTTGTACTTGGGTTTTTGCTATGATCTGCCTAAGTGTGAAGCTATGTTCACTTTCCTGGCCTAAAATCACACTGATAAGGGCCGATGACGTTGTTAGTAAACGGTTTCAGGCGTTCACATATTACGGCGATAGGATATTGTAGGCGATGCTGAGGAGACTTATGCCTCTGTCTGCAAAATTGGTCCTTCCATTTCCTCAGCATCGATTATGTCTCAACTACGATATTTCCTTAATTTAATTGTTTCTTGACAGTATAATGTTCGAGCCTTGTATCCTAGTGATACGCGTTGCGCGAAAGTCTTGGCGGTCTCTTGCGAATGCTATCTTTCGACCTTAAATTTTTATACCCTTTCCCATAGGGGTATATTAGTTTTGATACTTAGTTTGTAACATAGAGAAATAATTTAGCTACATATACCTCAAAGTATATGGATCGACTCAGAATCGCTAGCTGAGTCGATTAAGCCATGTCTGTCTGTCCGTCCGTCCGTCTGTCTGTTCGTCACCGATTTTTGGGCCTTAAATTTTGAGCTAGGATAATGAAATTTCGTATATAGGATCCTTGTCCGTGCCACAAGAACAAGTGTAAAAATTTATGAAATCCGCCCACTGCCACGCCCCCTTTTTAGGAAATTGTATTTTTTTTTTGGCCAAACCGTAAAGAATTTTAAAAAAGTGTCTGAGAGAGAGAATCATGATATCTATAATTCGTCAATATAAAGTTTTTGCCACGCCCACTTTTTGGGGGCGTTTTTAAAAAAAAAACGTTTTTTGGCCAAAATTTAAAATTTTCGATACAAATTTTGATGCACAATCAATGGCATTATTAATACCAACATTTCTTCAGTAGACCATTTTAACCCACGCCCACTTTTTGGGGGCGTTTCCTTACAAAAACCATTTGTATGCCCTACCCCAAGGCATATGCAAAGAAAAACGTTGTTTATTGTCGAACCATAAAAGAATTTGATAAACCTTCGGAACAATATGTTGTGACAATGTCATTTTCAATACTTTATGATCAAAAAGACCATATTTTGGGGATATTAATTTTAAGGATGGGATGGGATAGGGTATTAAACGATCCGCAATCTGCGCGCAAATTGCCTTCTCATATGTTTTGTTTAGTATTTCTGCTTTGTTGTGGCGTGTGGATATCCACATTCTTACCTTGTCTGCAACAAGGTACTGATCCGAGTCGATTTTAACCCCACGGAATGTTCGAACATCCAAAATATTGGATGCGTGCCTCTTGTCTATCGCAATGTGATCAACTTGGTTGACCGTTCGTTGATCTGTAGAAAAGATAGGAAACTTCCCAGGACTTTACGTTTTGCCTACAAGCTAATTCCGCAATTTTCCAGGATTTTGAAAGATAAATTCCCCACTACGGCCCAACCAGATACACATTTGTATGCAGCTTTGGAAAGCTATGTGTCAAAACGATATGTAAGAAATCGGGTGATAAAGGTGAAGACGAGGGTAAGAAAGTTTCATCTCTCCTCTTACTTGATCTCTGATCGAAACCATATAAACTTTCTATTAACAAGCTTCAATGCAAACATAGCACCACAGCAAACATGCTCACCTATTGAACGCATCCTCACCATCCGAGACATAAAACCCTACAAATGTAATCACATCTCTTCTCGCTGTCATCGCACAGCTGATCCGTTTGACATGTTAAAAGAGACGAGAAAAAATACCCCATAGTGCACACTGAAGTAAATTCGGAAGCCGAGTAGTTACGTTTACTTTTTGTTTTAATATTATTTACACCTTTTCATTTGTTAATTACTTTGCAATATCATTTATCTCACACTCCCCCAACCCCGAAATATTATCACATCACACAATTTTTTGTGTTTCTCTCTTTTGGTTTTGTGTACGTGTTCGTCCAATGTTTACACGAGAATCGTGTTAATTGAATTTTTTTGTTTTTGTACGAAGTGCTGATTAATTTTTTTGTTCGTGAATAAAATTCCATTTCCTGTCTTCACGAGAACATCATCGTCACAGCAGCCCAGTTGTTGCACTGCGCGATGACTTTTTCTAGCTGTGAACTGGTAAAATCTTAATTCACGATTGTGAAAAATGCGTCGTCAAGGGGTGGACAACTGTGTCTTTACCATTGACACTGAAGACCCAGATCGAATTGATGTCGTTACTGCATCCTCCTCCCATAGTGACATCAATTCGACTGGAAGTCTGAATTTCCTAACCGGTTCCAAGACAAATTATCGTTTCACGAACCCGGACAATGCGGAGGAGGCGGCGAGAATACAATCGCCTACCAATATGGTGAGTTGAAAGAAGGTGATGAAGGGATGAGTTCTGAATTTGTGTGCTTTGTAGGTGCGTCGATGGTCACAGAATATATCGAAAATCGGTAAAGGAAAGGCGACCATTCGCGATAAGACCATTTATAGGCTGCCATCGCGTAAGGTGTTTGCTGTTGAGGGCCAGTTACTCTCCTCAACTAACTGTGAAGCTGAGATCGAACAGCTTGTGGAAGAAATCGAACAGCATGACTATCTGATGCAGGACACTGCAGTCGGCAAACAGATACGAATGTAAGTATGCTTTGTACGTCGTTACAGCTTCTAGATATAATTGCAACTCCTGGTTAGTGACACAATTCGGGCGCTTCCACAACCTCTATCGACAAAACGTCGGCTAAAGGACAAACTCTCCATTTCGGTGACTCAGCACGCCACCGGTGAACGAGTGCAACTGACCCAACGAATAAAGAACTTCCTAGGTCATTGCTGCTTAAAGATCTGGGCACTGATGGGCAACATATTCAGTGGGATCGAGATTTGGTATGACGCGATGAAGACAATTGAGGGTCACTTTGGCTCCAGTGTGGGTACCTACTTCAAGTTCCTGCGCTGGCTGTTTATCCTCAATGTGATCATGTTTACGTTAACCTTTAGCTTCATAACACTGCCGCAGATTCTTTATGATTCCTTCTATGAGGAAAGCCACGTCCTGGAAGTTGGCAATACCCTCAAAGAACCTGTAGAGTGGATGTTTTTTGATCTCTTGACTGGAGAGGTAAGCAATGTTAAGCAGGTTCTTGTTGGACTTGATGGAAATCATCTATCTGTTTGCAGGGCTTTTTAAAGACTTCGTTGCTCTTTTACGGAGCGTATACGAATACGACATTTGGAACGCCGCATAGCTACAGTCTTCCACACGCTTACTACATGACCATGTTGCTCATCTATCTCTGTACATTTGTTGTGATCTCATCAAGGTAATATTTCCTAGACAAAAGTCAGCCCAATCTACTGGCATTTTCTCCTGCAGCATGGCACGTTCATACCGAAAAAGTTTTATTGAATCATCTGGCGGCATTCGCAGCATGTACGCACACAAGATCTTCTGTTCGTGGGACTTTGGAATCTCAAATATAAAGGCGGCCAGTCTGAAGCATACCTCGATACGCAATGATTTGAAAGAAGTCCTCAACGAATCTAAAGAGTCCAAGGAAAGTGTTCCCAAACTTTGGAAAATCTGGATCTTCTGCGCCCAAATTGCCGCTCATCTTTTGGTTGTGGCACTAATTGCAGGGTTGGGCACTGCTATTTGGATTCTCTTGAAGGTAAGAAGGTAGCATTGTCACCAAAGATGTGCTAACAGAGCCTAATTTCAGTTCTATAGTGAAGCTAAGGTAACATCTCCATGGACATCGCTCTATGTCGCCACTGTGGTCAATGTGTCGATGCTTATCTTGCAGGCGTTCTTCTCTTGGATAGGAAAGTGAGCAACCTTCAGCTTTTTGTGTACATTCAATATATATGTCTCTTCTCTCAGAATGGAGGACTACAGATCCCCACGGAGGAGCCTGCATGTGACGTTGGTGCGCACGTTTCTGCTTGAGGGAGTCATCATTGGAGTGCTGATCTTCTTCTGGCTAAATAAGAACTACAAAGGAGTGAGTGAACCCCAGTACTCTTTACAATCACACTCATTGTTTCTATTTTAAGTGCTGGGAGACCTCAATTGGCCAGGAGATCTATCGCCTCATTATTTCAGACTTCTTCATTAACATATTCGTCATGCCGTTGATTGATGTCTTCCGGGTCGCGGTGATCACGTAAGTCATTCCCTTTACACTGCACAACCCTGACATAATCTCTTTGCTTACAGGCACCGTTGGCCCAAAGTAGAAAGGCCCAGCTTTGACATATCCCAAAACAGCCTTGGGCTAGTGTTCAATCAAACGCTTCTCTGGGTGGGGCTTCTCTTCTCGCCGCTACTTGCCTTTGTGTTGGTCATTAAGATGGCCCTCACGTTCTACATTAAGAAAACTATTCTCATCTACCTCTGCAAGTCGCCGAAACACATGTGGCGTTCAGCGCAAACTCAGACCCTCTACCTCGTCTTTACGTTCCTATCGCTATTAGGTGTGATCATAACGCTGGGCTACATAATGACTCAGGTGCCTGTGAGTTCGAAATGTGGTCCCTTCCGTGACTATGACTTTATGTTTCAAATTTTCATCGATGGAGTACTCAAGCTGAAGCAGCATCACTGGGTTTGGCGGGCACTGATGACCCTAATCCGCCCAGCGGTAGTCGGTGGGATACTCCTCACGATGATGGTAATCGTGTACTATCTCAGATCGAAATCACAAGCCCGTGGCATTATGGTGAAGCTACTGAAGGACATGCTTTATCTAGAAGCGAAGGACAAGGAGTTTCTGCTGTCGAACATCACCAAGATCACAAAAGATCGCGATTGGATGTTCGATGAAGAGGAGCGGAGGAGTAAAGCCGATGAGGATCTCACTGGAGCGGATCAGTTTGCAGAGTCATGTTCAACATGGAAGTATGAACGACACGGACCAAGGAATCGCAGTCGAGGCAGTCGCAGTAGTAGTCAGAGTGGTGGTAGTACAACTGTTGCTGGAGAAGCAGTTGATGCTACAGGATCGGCTGAAAATAATCCAAGGGATAAGGACACTTAACAGTTTTTGATAGTGGTTTCGCTTCGGCGGTGTCAGTATTCCGCAATATTTTAATCGTGTTTTAATTTTTATTAAAATTTTATTTTTGGACGCACTTTTGTTGCTTAGCTATGCCAATCTCTTATGACTCACAGGCGCATAAGGAATGACGTGGCTTGGTTTTTAGGTGTCAACAGTAATGCTATATGTAGTTAAATATATTTGATAAGACCAAGATGAAATGAAAAGAAAAACGAAGCTTAAAACTCTCAGCATAGCGTTGGCTAATAAATTATTTTATTTATTTAATTCGTGATGATTTTGATTTTGGAAACAGGTTTTTTGAGTCCCATTCATTGCATAAATATTTCGACCATAAATTCGCCCCCAAAAAGAGGGCTTGGACTAAACCCTCTTTTTGGGGGCGTTTTCTTTTGGCATACAAAAACGTCGTTTTTTTCGAACCATAAAGGACTTCGATAATATCTGAACAGGATGTGGTGGCAATGTAATTTTCGTTATTTCATTCCCATTTAGTTTTTAGTCACGCCCATTTTGTTTGAGGATATTGATTTAAAGGATGGGATGAGATGGGATAGGGTATTCAACGATCCGCACATCCGACTCTAGCATTCTCATATGTTTTTATAGTGGAATCGTGAAATATCGTCAAAAAAACTTCTCGAGTTTTTGCTTGTGGCTCCCAGCTCGATACTGTATCCAATATCATCCTTAAGTTTCATCAGGCTACACCACACAACCTAAAATTGATTATCAGAATCAAGGGAAAGTAGCATTTTGTGATCTCAAATATTAGATTTATCTTTGGCCCGACAGCATAACAAATGAAATGCAAAATTCAATTCTTTAAGATCAGTCGCAAGATAGTTCCAACTTATCTAGGAAATATTCACAATAAAAATCAAGAGCCCGTCAATCGATTCTTGCTTTATATTTCTCCAACTACGTTGGAAATTTATTGTAATGCGTGTAAGTTAATGTACATTCGAAACACCAAACTCAGTGGAGAATGCTATAGTGACTGGAAGCATGCATCTGATCATCTATATGAACATACGATTTCAAAGACTCATTTGAAATCAGTAATGAGCTTAGTACAACCAAAGATTATGAATTCTATACAGATGACGCATTGAGAACAAAAAACAGAAACTTTTGCTCAGTAGCTTCACGGTATGGGCGGGCGGTGTGCATGAAAACACATGAAAAACAAAAACATATGGCGGGCTGTACCAGCACGACCCGCCATAGAACAATTTTTCTTATATGGAGTGCGTCATCTGTATAGAATTCATAATCTTTGGTACAACGTGAAAAAAATTATTCGGTGTTAATGGATACCGGCGAGGCCATAGCAAATGCTTTACTAAAGATTTTAGGTGACCCTACAATAGACATTTTTTATTGCCGCTACCAATCATATGACAATGCTGTAAACGTGAGTGGTACATACATTTCTATACAGTCTCTTATTTTGAAGAAACATACTTTTTCGGCGTTTATGTACCATGTTTTGGTCATTCTCTCAATTAAGTTGGAAAGGCATCTGCTTACTCTTGTTCTTCGGCTGTTCAATTTTTGAGTTCGTTCAAAATGTATATACGTTTTCCACAGCAAGTACAGAACGATTGCAAATTCTGACTGAAAAATTATAGCAGAAAAAAGCGGACAATTTTACGTTTTAAAAAAGTTTGCGATAATAATTGATCTTGTCGACCTGAAGCTACGAAAGCCATTGGCGCGATGGTTATTCTGAAATCGAAGGAGCTCTAACCAGGGTACTCATTTCGTAACATTCAAAATTATAATCGTTGACGATAGTGAACGAATATCGTTGAAATTCGATTACGTATAACGAGTATCATTCTGGGTTGTACAATACTCGTAATTTCTTAAAACTGGAATTTGGCAGTCGTATAGCTTTCGTTTTCGTTGAGCTGTCATAAATATTTCTCGTTTTACACAATCGCACTTAGTCGTGACTATCGTTTACTTCAGTCTGTATCGTTTACTTGCTCGTTTCGTTGTATGTACCTAATAGACCTACCGTGCTTTTTATATACATGTGCACACACACAATAATAGAATTACACTCTACGTAACTACAAGTATCCTAGATTATCGTTAACGATAATCATTTTAAAAGTTACAAAAATAGTACCTAGTATATCTTCTGATAATGAGCAATAGCACATCGTGTGGAATGAAGCATCCCTCCATTTACAAAAGATGAGTTGTCTCGAAACGCTCTATTTGCTATCATTTGGAACGACATCTCAGCTCCAAGATCAAATCGACGATACAAACAAGATGTTGGAGGACCAGAAAATGATTCTTGAATCTGCAATATGTGCATTAGAATCACTGAAATCATTCGGTGAATCCAAAAGAGACAATTTTGATAAATACGAGAAAGCAGCTAAAGAAATATGTCATACTGACCAATGTGTACGTACAATCACTCACCAGAAAAAGGAAATGTTACTGGTTTCAGCGAAATTATGAAGGATTTTCGTCGAAAAAAGCTCGCAAGGTTCCATGTGCGCTCAACAGCAAAATTTATAGTGCTGTGTAGAATCGTTTCAGTTTTCTCCATTCCTTGGGATTTAACAGCGTACAAACAGGCAGCCTGCTTATGTAATTATTTGGAGTCAATTAGTTACTACCAAAGATTATGAATTCTATATAGATGACGCATTGAGAACAAAAAACAGAAACTTTTGCTCAGTAGCTTCATGGTACGGCGGGCGATGTGCATGAAAACACATGAAAAACAAGAACAAAAACATATGGCGGGCTGTGCCAGCACGACCCGCCATAGAACTACCAGAAATAAATAGCAACGCGTCATCAGCAAACAGCCCAATTTTGGAATAACGTACTTTATTCTCCATGTCATTAATGTACACCAAAAAACCGCAACACACCAAGCAATGATCCTTGAGGAACACCATGAAGCACAGGAACAGGATTTAAAACAACGTAATTAATTTTAGTTTTTTGTGTTCGGTTTTCAAGAACATATGTGTATTTCTCACACCATACATTTTTAGTTTTTCAAGTAAAATTGTTCTGTCTTCAGTCTCAAAAGCTCTTTTAAGGTCAAGAAACACTGCCACAATCACTTTCTTTTCATGAATGTCAATTTTCCACTTAGTTATTACCAAGTTTAAAAGGGATTCACAATTATGAAACATGAAATTAGGTTGTACGTTTCTAGATAAGACTGCATAGCTGGTTATACTCAATCTTTTCAATCACTTTACTTTCCAAGATCATCATATTAACGGGTCTAAAATATTCAACTTTTTCGAGTTTTTTATATTTTGGATTCGAACAATAAGAGATTTTTTGCAGCAATTAGGAAACGTACCACTGAATACATTTATAGTTTTAAGTAAAAAATCACTACATATCTCAGAAACGTCTAAATGTTAAAATACATTTAGTATCGTTCTTTTTTTATCGTTCATAGATTTTAACACAGAATGAAGTTCACTAGCACTTAATTCTTTGAATTTAAAACTCAAATAGTAATAATCCAATATCGAATTATTATAGGGTATTTTTGGCATATTGTTTCGAATATCTTCAATACTATTTACAGAAAATTAATTTAAAACGTTTGTAATATCGAGACGATTTCGATATTTATTTTTACCATCTGAAATTTCGCTTACGTAGTTTTTACTTTCCTTTAGAACAAACAATTTTAGAGTTCTCCACATACTTTTTGGTTACTACTAATTTCGATTTTTGTACTGACATATTTATTTTTCGCGCACTCAAGTGAAGATTTAAATTTGTTGCGACATATTTTATAATTTTTCCAATCGACCTCAAGACATGATACTTTTGCCTTTTCGTATTTCAACACTTTTCATTTTTTAAAATTTTCGTTAAACCAAGGATTTTGATTTAATATCATATTATTCGAATGACTGATGAAACTATCCACCGCTCGTTAAATGTTATTTGAGAATTTATTTGATAATGAGTCAACACATATATTGCTAGTGGGCACAGAAAAATCACAGTTATGGACTTTGGCAACGAAACGTTCTGAGACATATTTAGAAACATAGTGAGGTGATATAGTGTAATGAATATTTGCCATTATTTCCTAATGAAATTACTTCAAAATTGGTGCGTTAGCAAAAAGAAGACATGTCAACCCTTATAACCGGCAAATTAAAAACAAAAACAGTACCTCTCTTTTAAGCTCTCTTAAATTGCATTATAAATGTGCTCTTACTCTTCCTTTTCTTACCATATGCGAAAAGCGAAATGCGCTGCGCAGTGCGCACAATTTTGCTCGCTCAAATCAAAATCATAAATTAAAAGCAAGCAAAAAAAAAAAAACAAAAGATATTAGCGTTGTCGTGGCGCTTTTCTAATAGTAGTTAGTTTTGTTTAAAAGAAAGAAGCTAGACCAATGTTAAACTCTTCTCTACTATCTCGATTTTTTTTTTCGATGCGTTTATGTCGAAATTTATTGTTTAGATAGAAGCAATAGAATGACCATGGTCTTATACTTTTGACTAACTGGTGGTATTAATACTATGGTATACCGGATGTACCACCTATGCATCAGGAAATACCACGCTAAAGCAGCAGGTATTTGCATGGCCTTGTACTAGCATTTTTACAGTGGTAGACACAGAATTCTATTCATTCATATTTTTCAATTGCCATTTATCAACTCATACTACATAAAGCGTGTCACTACTTCACCACCCAAATATTGCCAATATCATGGTATTTATACCATGGCATTGATTTATTTATTTTTGATTTACCGCTATTCGTAATTGTCTTTTCGAGTTATACTTCAATCGATTGAAGCCGTGTTAGATTATACATCGAACCGAGTTAGTGATACATGTTAAGCGAACCGAATAATGAAAGAGGAAGCTGTATTAAACCGTGTTGAATAAACGATTTGTTTTTGGTTCGTTGGGCTGTGTGTATGAAAAAATAGACGGATCGTTTCTGCAGCCGCATCGAATCAAACCGAATGGTATGACTTACGTCTATCGTGATGACTAATTCGGTTTGCATTTTGCAACTGAATTCCAATTCGTTTTCATATTCACCCAATCAGACAGAGTTGCACCAACTGGTAAAGGTTGAATATTATTATGTTTGTGCATATTTTTCTTTCACATATTATGATTGTGGAGTGATTGTATTTTTATAAAGTAAAGAAATTGTCCAAAAATCAAGAGAAGAAAAAGCGTTTTTGCAAGAAATTATCTTTTGAGTATGAAAGTTAAAAAAAAACACTATGGTGTAGTTAATACTGGAATCAACAGACCAAATAGAGGTTGATATTGTTACTCCGCAACCATCAAATATCGAACGAACTTTTGTAAATCGACCCAGACAATTCAATTAATAATGTATCGCGGGTTGGGGGTAGTTTGATAGGCAAATTTGAAAATTGTGTGCAAATGCGAAATGAGAAGAGAACAAATTATAAATTAAATTTAAATATTAAAAGGTGTTATTGTTTGAGAAAAGAAGAACATACTAATATCAACTATACTTATGGCTTGCAATCGCATTTACGTTCACATTTTGCAATGGTACTGGTTTTAAACTTTACTCTTTTAAAACAATAAAATGACGTTTGAAACGAAACTGTGTAGTTTGATTATGAATTGTATACAGATGACGCACTCCATATAAGAAAAATTGTTCTATGGCGGGTCGTGCTGGCACAGCCCGCAATATGTTTTTGTTCTTGTTTTTCATGTATTTTCATGTACATTGACCGCCCGTACCATGAAGCTACTGAGCAAACGTTTCTGTTTTTTGTTCTCAATGCGTCATCTGTATACAATTCATAATCTTTGGTAGTAGGTAGTGATTACTTTTTGTCAATAGTAGAGGTATATAGAGGAATAAAGAGATGTAAATGTTTCCATCTTTTATCGAATTCAAATTAAAAGTATCGAGAAATGAGATGGATATTGAAAAAAAGGTCGATAAGTGGAATAAAATAGATAATCAAGCAACCGTTGATCGAGTTTAAATATTTGGCATGTTCACGGTGATTGTTTTAGGTGCAAATCACAATGCGACTCGTTTACGTGCTTGTTTCGATTTGAATGCCGATCAACACTCCTCGATGTAAATTCTATCAAGTTACATGCCCGCACTACAGGAAATGTCGATTGTCCCGTTCTGCTGCCAATTATATTGCTCTACGCGAACTCAGAATCTTCGATAAGATTTTGATAATCGAAAATTCATCAGTTCTACCATACCTATTAAATCACCACTAATACTATCAAATTTAATCCTGCACTGAAAAACTGCTTCAGATTTAATTTAATCCAAGTTTATTTGACTCTTGGTTAATTTAGAACTCAGTACTGAAAAAACTGGTTTAAGCTAAAGTGGGGATATTCGACCTTTTTACTACACTTGCTACTCCATGGCAACACCGCCTCAATTTGCAATTTCTCTCTTTTATTGGCCACTTTCAAATCCAGTGGCGGATGTTAGGGTCAGTGTTTTTTCGTCTGTCAAATCGTACAGAGTAATGTGGTCTGCGCTGTTGGAAAAATATAACACAAAAGTAATTAAAAAGAAAATAGTTCAATAAAAGTAACAACAACACAACAAACGCACAAATTAAGGCATTTAAAGGAAAAAAAAGTGTTTCCAAAACTCACTTGCAGTTTGCAACCCAATACAATTGTAAAAGCAAAACTAACAACACAAAAGAAAAAAAAAAACCTTTCTGCTGTGCGGAATTTAGGTCAAAACAAACGAGAAAAAAGTGAATTATAGTGAAAAGTGGAAAATCATCCCTAAAAACCCCGATTAATAATAGAAAAAAAAACTTTATTAACGGCTAATCCAAGGATGCAAAATTACACCGATGCTCTGAACGTAAAGGGCTCCAGAAGTTTTGCATTTGACATCGATATGGAAATGGACATGGACGATATAAAGTCTCGGGCAGGTGAGTAAAATGCGTTTTAAGTTTTGTTAGTTTTCAACGCCAGCGTCGGCAATCCTTGCCAATGGGTAGGGGAGTGCGGCAATGACGCATTCCATTTGTGTGTTCCGAGTCATTGTGAAGGAATGTGGGTAGGTATGGTACGAGCAGAGGGGTTTGCTTCAGTGACAAGCAGAAAAGTGTTCCTAGAATCTGTTTATCCTGTATTCCTCGAAATGTCCTTCTTATTTGATGAGGTGATTTCAAATAGTGCTAGTGCAATCTCCCAATCCCCTCCCCATTATGAGTGATGTTCTTCTGGAGTGGGTGGTGTAGGTAGGTCATTCTTTAATGTTTTGCATAGCAGGTCGAGCTTTGAGCTTTCAATTTTCAAGACTATTTGATAACATTTGCACAGCTGGTGATGGTTAGGGTTCTGTTGTTGTACTGTTGCTTTCGGAATTACCTACTTCGTGTTGGAAATTTAATTGGAACACTATCGCATTCTATTAATGGAGATAGGGATCCAGTTAGATTGTTGATAATCACTAAATCATTATTGTTTATTAGGCTAAGTGGCAAAGGCCAGACGGAATTTATGCACATGGTTTGAAGTTCATTGATTTTTTTTTTAAATTGCCGGCTAGAGGCGGATAATTCATATAATAAATTGCAAAGTAGCACCATAATATGTATTTCTATGTATGGTCAATCTATTAAAATTCTAATAAGATTCAGTTTAGCTTGAAGTAAACTAGGTAGTTTTAGTTTTTGATTCTTGATCTAGGTAGGTAGCTGATTAGTGGGTAACAATGGTAGAAGTATTTTATCTTAACACATAGGTACATGGAACAAATTCCTATTCTATGTTAGCTTTCTTATATCCAATATTAGTTTTAGTACCTACAAGGTATGTATGCAAAAAGCTATCAATATCAACATATTGTTAAATATAGGTAGGTATATGGGTAGAATCAAAAAGTAAGTTTCGTCGGTTTTAGAAATGTCTATCTGTCCGTTTGTAGGTATCCCAGTGTTTTTTTTTTAACTTTCAGTTTGAGCCAGGATGATAATTTACATATATTAGACATGTTCCACTTCTAAGTCCCTAAAAGGTTTTCCACGTTCCTCAACTGGGAGTTTTCGATAAAGTGAAACAATATTCTCAGCATAGGGAAACGTTTTCTGTCAAAAAATTATTTTATTATTTTCACATATAATACCTAGGTCTGTTCCCGTACAAAATAATATTTACTGATTCTTACTGATTTTTACTTATTGCCGTTACGCAAAAATAAGTAAAAGAGAGAGCTCACGAGAGAGCAAAAAACTACCCCTCCATAAAAATCTGTAAAAAAATTTACTGCAGAAACTTCTGTTGGTAAAAAACAGTAAACTGTCAGTTGGTATCTAAAAGTGACAACTCGCTTGTTTTGACAGGTGTTTTGTGTCATTTGTTCTTTAAAATGCATACAAAATATATAATTTTACTGTTTTTTACTTAAACGTGTTCCCGTACTTTTTGGTAATTTTGTCTCTTTCTGAGATAATTTACCCCCACTCCACGAAATTTGAGAATTTACTAATTTTTACTGAAAAAGTACGGGAACAGACCTAATAGGTCTGTTCCCGTACAAAATTATATTTACTGATTCTTACTGATTTTTACTGATTGTTACTTATTGCCGTTCCCGTAAGCAAAAATAAGTAAAAGAGACAGCTCACGAGAGAGCAAAAAACTACCCCTCCATAAAAATCTGTAAAAAAAATTTACTGCAGAAATTTCTGTTGGTTAAAATCAGTAAACTGTCAGTTGGTATCTAATGGCGTTTTCCATTGGGAAATCTTGATTTTGATCTGAAATTTGATCTTTTTGAGTGTCAATGGAACACGATTCAGATTTATTTTTTTTGTATTGGTGTCATTTCGTGTCTGTGAAGTTAGCGTCGGTGTAGCTGCCAACATTAAAAACATAACATACATTTTTTTCAATCAATTTAATAGTTCACGTATAACTTTCTTTTCTGTGTCTATATCCATTATTAATATCTAAACCCAAAGCACTCCTGTTTTTCACAACCGATGTTAAAAATCAAAATGAAAATCACTGTTGTCAAACTGACAGCTATCAATTGTATTGGTATTGGTAAATCTGCTGAAAAATTCAGATTTGATCTCTGATAAAAAAAAAAATCAATTTTTTCGCCCAATGGAACACAACAACTGTCAAAATCGGTCTTCAGATCAAAAAAAAAATTGATTTTTTTCCCAATGGAAAACGCCATAAAAGTGCAACTCGCTTGTTTTGACAGGTGATTTATGTCATTTGTTCTTTAAAAGGCATACAAAATATATAATTTTACTGTTTTTTACTTAAACGCGTTCCCGTACTTTTTGGTAATTTTGTCTCTTTCTGAGATAATTTACCCCCACTCCAAGAAATTTGAGAATTTACTAATTTTAACTGAAAAAGTACGGGAACAGACCTAATAATGTAATGGACGCTATCCGAAATTCAGATGACATCTGAGTTTTAAGTACCTAAGCTGATTTGGAATTCCAACTGTTATTTCAAAACTAAAATATTCCATATATATAGGGCTTTTAGCAGCTTTTATGTATTCAGAATAATTATTCTTTGTCCGCAAAGTAAAAAATAACTTATATAATTTAGAAAATCAAAAACACTCATGGGAGTTTGAAGTTAAATCAGAATACTCATACGGAAATTGTTTCCTTGTTCCTTCAGGTATTTCCTCTCAAATGTCACATGACTAAACGACTTAGAAGATATCTTACTAAAGTGCTGGTTGGGTACTTTTGTGTGTAGAAAAATGTCAATTCTCGAATACTTTGGGAGAATTCTCTAATTTCAGCGAAAAGTACCTACCCGTACGCTTTCGCAAGGAAAAATTAAATTTTTAAGTATGTTGAAATATACGACATACAAAAGTATTCCTCCACTTAAATTATTTGCCTGTAAAATCTTCAAAGATTGTTTTTAGGAACTCAAATATTGCAATAAATCTACAAAATATTTCCACGTATTTTTGGAATAAAAGGAATAATTATTATGGGCTGTCATCCTTCGGTAGTTTTTATTTTCTCACTGGCCGAAATTCTGCATGAAGAATATTAGGAAAAACTAAACGAAAGTACATTTTTTTGCCATTGATGTCAATATCGTCGGGGTATGCTAGTAGTTGCACCGATTTTTGGAAAATTGTGCCTCTGGTGTTGGAACGGGAGTATTGCACAATCCTCTTAAGAAACAAATTGAAGAAGTCACATGACAGCGCATCGCCTAGCCTAAATTCCGTAGTAAAACCCTTTTTGGTATCGGTCGGATCGATCGTATCGATTTGGATTTCTTAGGTTTCTTTCCAGGATCTGCCGAAGTGTGAAAATTTGATCGGTTGTGGTTGATCGGTTTCTGGCCTAACAAAAAGGTAGTGGCCCGAGTCGATGTTGGGCCATCCAAAATACTGGATGCATGCCTCTTGTCTATCGCAATGTGATCAATTTGGTTGACTTTTCATTGATCTTGAGACCGCCATGTCGACTTATGGATTTCGATGTGAGAAAACCGTGTGCTGGCTGTAGTGGCATTTCGTTCCATAGCGAAGTCAATTAGCCTAAGTCCCTTAGAAGATGTGTTGTCGTGTAGGCTATATTCTCGGACAATACTGCTACAGATGTCTTCTCTTCCTGCCTTCGCGTAAAAATATAATCGTAATTCCGTAGTCACTCATAGGTTTTATGATGGAGCTCGTAGAATAAATCTTTCGCTATATCATCTTTTTCCCCCGTCGCGTCGCCGAAAAATCCAGATCTGCAAAATTGATCTGATATAAAAAAAATTATTTTTTTTGCCCAACGGAACACAACAACTGTCACCCACCACTCGAAAACGTACATTGCCTGGACATTGTCTAAATATCTTCTTCAGTAACTTTTTCAAAATTATTAATGGTTTGACTAAAGGTGGGCGTGGCGTGTTCTGCTTTGGTCAACAGTTATAGCCCATAATGTATGGCCGAACAAATCGATGACGACGGAGAGAAATATGAGTTTCCTGGTAAATCTGTTAATGATAGGTACTTTTGAAATGTGCAGATTAACATTGAGGAAAAGAATGCATACTTTTATTGTTGTAGTTTTCGTAACAACCTACTGGATAGGCAATTGCAACGAATAGGCCACTTACAGATCCCTTCGATATATCCAAGATCTTCGTAAGTCGAACACGATTCTTTATTTAGCGAAGCTGATTAAATTTTGTTGAATTCGTCTCTTCACCCATTCTGTTAAAAGTATACAGCTGACTGTTTTGTATGTATCATGTAGGGATTCCATCATTATTTTAAGCTGCCAAGTAAGAAAACCGTTTTTTTTTAAAGAATTCTTCAGTAGCATTACCCAATATTATGGGTTTATTGAGGTAATTTCTTACTTTTTTGTTGAAGGATAATTATTCTGAATAGATAAAAGTAAATAAAAAATTATAAACGTGGAAAAACAAAATTGCAAAATAAAGGTTGGTATTGTTTGACATTTACTTTGTCATTCATTAAGATTTGCGTTCCACATCGCCTCACCTCTAAAATCCGGAACACAGCCAATCATTGACAATGACTGACAGTTCCCTTTATGCTATTTCCACTTATTTATTTTTAAATACGTTCTTTGTCAATTATAAACTGACAAGTGGCAAATTAGCTTAAGAGCTGTCAGTGTCAAATCAAATTTAGCTGGTTTGGTTTTGGCAACACTGGTTTTGACAGCTGACGTGTGTTTAGTACCTTGTGTCACTGTCAAACAGCTTCAGTTTGGTTTGCAATTTAACCATGGATCGTCTTACAAATGAACAACGCTTGCAAATTATTGAATTTTACTATCAAAATTCGTGCTCGGTTCGAAATTTTCATCGCGCGCTGCTTCCATTTTATGATCAGCATTCTCGACCTTCTGAGCAGTCTATTCGGAAGATTGTGACCAAATTTCGCACCAAATTTACTTTGTTGGACATTAAACCACCAACACGTTTACGTACTGTGCGTAGTGAAGAAAATATTGCGGCCGTATCAGCTAGTGTGACAGAAGACCGCGAAATGTCGATTCGGCGCCGTTCCCAGCAGTTAGGCCTTTGTTACAGCACTACGTGGAAAATTTTGCGGAAGGATTTGGGCGTAAAGCCTTTTAAGATACAGCTGGTGCAAGAACTAAAGCCAGCCGACCTACCACAACGCCGAATTTTTGGTGAATGGGCTCTTGGAAAGCTGGCCGAGGATCCGCTTTTTTATCGAAAAATTGTGTTCAGCGATAAGGCTCATTTTTGGTTGAATGGGTACGTAAATAAGCAAAATTGCCGCATTTGGAGTGAAGATCAGCCAGAAGCATTGCAACAGCTACCAATGCATCCCGAAAAAGCCACTGTTTGGTGCGGTTTATGGGCCGGCGGCATTATTGGGCCATATTTCTTCAAAGATGATGCGAATCGCAGCGTTACTGTCAATGGTGAACGCTACCGAGCGATGATAACAAACTTTTTTTTGCCCGAAATGGAAGTTCTTGACTTGCATGATATGTGGTTTCAACAAGACGGTGCCACATGCCACACAGCACGCGAAACAATGGCGCAATTGCGAGGCGAGTTTGGTGAACAGTTAATTTCACGTTTCGGGCCGGTCAATTGGCCGCCTAGATCGTGCGATTTGACACCATTAGATTATTTTTTGTGGGGGTATGTCAAGGCTAATGTCTATTGGGACAAGCCCGCTTCGATTGACGCACTGGAAGCCAACATCCATGCATTCATTCGTGAGATACCGGCCGATATGTGTGAAAGAGTTCATTTTTTCGAATTTTTTGTGTTTTTTTTTTTAAAAAAAGTTCTAAACCTCTTAAAAAATCACCCGTTATAATATAATTCAAAATCAAACCAAACCCATTGTTTATTATTAGCCAACTATTATTGTTATTCTCAACAACACCATACATTGTCAGTGTTCCAGTTTATTGAACTACCCTAGATTGGAACTAATAATAAGTAATCATAATATAAGGTCTACTGCAACCTAGTGCAATCGATTTTCCTAGTTTTCATCTCCATAAAGTATTCTTTGCCACACAGTTATCTCACCCTGTCATGCTTATCATCGAAGCAATATGAACTTGCTGCTATTTTTAACCAGACATATTGCCTACTGACTGACGTTATCGCTCACTTGTTGGTCCCTATATCACATTATCTTCTAAGCAGTCGTCAATCGCTATTACAGATAAGGCCAAACTACATGGAATGCCTTTAAATTACGGCCACTCGAATTTTTTTTATTAATCACCCGGAGAATTAAAAAACCTAGGCACAAACTTAAATTGTTTATCTTCCAGAGTACCTACTAGAGATCGTTCATGAATTGTATCATGCAGAGCAATAAATTGTCTATTAGTCTAGTGCTAGTCCATTGCAATATATGGCATTTCATTGGGATCTTTGTCTCCAAACATATTGGCACATATCCAGTGGGACACGTCATTAGCTTGTGAACGCATTTGTGCCAACATTCGAACGAGAGGGGTAATTTGTTTTACTGAACACGTCAAAGCACTTAAACTTTATGTAGTTCAACTAAAAATGTCAAAAACTCGTTAATCAAAATATATGTTCATAGAGTAGGCGTCTCAAAGGCTAAAATTGAGAATTAGTTTCATGAATTCTAAGTTTTTAAGTGAATTTATTGTTAGTCTTTGTTTATTTTGTTCTTCTGTGTTTTTTTTTTGTTTGCATTGTATGTCGAGTATACCGGCACGAAAAAGAAATTCAAACAAAATAAACAAGCATACCTAGTTATAGATAGCTATGAGCTTGAGAGAAAAGACTCACCAACGGTATAGCCAAAGGAATATAAAAATATTTTTTTAATAAAAATAGTATTTCGGGGACAAAGAGTTTTCCGTATTTCGGGGTGTGTCTTGTGCATACAGATTAAATGAGACTCATGAATCAATATGCAAAAACAAAAAAATATTAACAAAAACAAAGGCTGATAGAACGAACAATAAAATGTCTTTTCTATATTTTATGCGATAACCTTAATTTCGCGGAGCAATGTGTTTGCAAGGTCATGGAATAATTGGGCAAAGTGAGTGTTATTTTGTTGAATGTCTATGAACCCGTTCAATGTTTATGGTTATGGCGTCTCATCAATATCACATTTGAAATTAAATTGATGAATTCAGTTGTATATGATTGTTAAGGCTGCCATGCACTAACGAATTTGAAACTGTAGGCCAAAACAGACGTGTAGTATGGATGCACGCAACACAAGTGCATTGATACTTACACAAATGATGAATATGTAGCTTAAAACGAAAATGTGTTGTGATAAGTGAAAACTTATCAAAAACTCCTGTATCTTGAGTGCTGCCGAGAAAGCCATGTTTAATTAATAAGTCCGACACTTTTTGAAACTCCTCCCAAGAGGGGACCTCGTTAGGTTCGCCCAATCAAAAATATCAACCTCAGAGTTAAACTGACACCACGATCCAAATGTTTCTTTTTTTAAAATACAGCTGCTGCAGCTTTTACGTTGCCCACTTTCCTGTTACTTCGCCATTGCATTACGGATGGCGTGGGTAAGGAAGCATGAATTTTGTGTTGGCTCAAATTGTTTACGAGCTGATTTGCAGACACGTTCTGTCACTTGATCTTTAACACATCTTGATGAGACCTAGCTGACTGAGCTAACTAATCATAATTCTGAGATAAGATTGCTAACTTTTTTTTTTTAAATTGGGCACTTATCAATGCTATTTAAGATGAAACATTTGCAATACTCCTTTCAGCGCCGGCATCAACACAGTAGCCCAGAGGTTTTTTTACATTCTGTGTCAGAATGTAAATGTAGAAAAATGTGGATTATCTGAGCTCCACATCCTATACCTATGATTATTGATTGTCCTTCCTGTTCAATTAAAAAAAAAAAAAAACATTTTTAGCTCCTTTTCTATTTTCGATTCCAAAAATAAAATTGGTGTTATTACCACAAAATGCCACCATTTTTTATTTCAGCTCATTTTTTGTCTTGTTTCAAATAATAAACTATTATATCCGATGTTTCGCCTGGTTGCGCTTGGAAGTTGGAACTCCAAAACTTTAACTCGTAGATACTCCTTGGTATGGTAAAAAGTAGCGTACTAAGACATGGTTTTTAGATATCGTAGGCCATGACAGAAGTCTTTTATTGACTGTTCAGAAAGGTCAGCTACCGAATCTGTAGCATTACCACATTAAATTGTTTAGTTACATAATCTCATTATTTTCTTATGTTTTTATTATAAATAGAAATAAATAAAACTGAATTGTCAAATTAAGTGAAATTTAATTTAAAAACTACTATTACTGTTTGCATCAATTCCACATAATTAGTTTGGCTTTACCTACTGTCCAGAAATAGTATTTTCAGTTTTTACCAATATCATTATTATGAATAATAATAATAATGAATATTATTGTGTATTTTGCCCAGATTATGAAAATCGTCAAACTCTCTCATGCTTGGGATTTGATCTTATTGCCAAATCACTGTGAAATAGAAATTTGTGTACGACCCAGGCATGCACCCAATACTCGTTTTTGTTTGCTACCAATGGACAATTTGTTTGTGTGCAAAAACTCACGTATGAATTTTTTTTTCAAAACTAATTTCCTTCAAAGAATAGACAAACTTTTTATTATCATTTATGAAAGCTATCTTGTTAAATGGTTTCAATTTATATACGATGTAAGTAGCAGTTTTGTCCCTATAATCCCAATACCTCAATATACTTGAAATATGTAATATAAAATTTTTTTTAAGGTTAATACGTTCAGCATTCTAATAAACCTAAAAACAAACAGACAGAACTATTTTTTATGCGTTTACCTTTCCGATAAGCGTACAATTTTAAGTTTATTGATTTTTCGAGAAACCAATTTTATATACATATATCATTGCTAATTATAATTAAACTATCAGGAAACAAGCTTAAACAAGTAATGTATAAAACAAATAATAAAATACATAGCAAAACGCTAAATATTATATATAAAAAAAGCATTCTAAATTAAACTTGATAAGTTTATTTAGGAAAAAAATGGTTCATGGGAAAAAACAACAAAATGCTGTTTTTTAGTGACAGCCTTAATTTTTAATAAAAAAAAAAGCCAAATCGGTTGCACCAAATTCTTAATTCATTTCCCCTCCAATGTCACGTGACTAAAATGGTCAATCGACCAATGAGAACAATGCACCGGCAAACTAAACTTCGTAGAACTAAAACCCGGAACACGGTCATTGTTTGTGATTTATTTACGGAAAGCTTATGAAGTTTGATCATCCCACTTGGCTGTCAAAAATATGACATCAGCTATTACCTAGAATTCCATCTTAGTATTATTCAGCTTAAACATAAATATCCAAAATAAATGCGGAAATCTATTTTATTGATTCGTATGGTACAAACTTTTTGTCGTTTGAAAATACGTAATCTGAATCTAAATATTTGACAATAAATTGTTTACGAATGCTGATGTTAATGATGCCTTAAATGCAATTCTACCAAAACAATAAAGACAATTCCTAGTCGTTGATTACACTCCATATTGAAAAATATTAACAGAAAAAAACGTCATAGATTAGATAAAATCATTTCATGATTTATATTAGCTCATATATCGTAGTTCAAGTTTCATTGCTACCCATTAGCCACTCAATGGGCTAGGTAATTAATAAATCAATCGTCCATCAAACCAAATAATCGAAAACGGGCCGATTGTAATCGAGTAGCTGTTATGTTCATTTTAATAAATAATTAAAACCAAAGTAATAGACCGCAAAACAACCCAATAAACACGCTGTATTGTGGTGGTGTAAACAGTTTTTTCATCTAACCCTCTTATCGCTGAAATGAGATGAGATATACCTACGTAGATGTATCTACACTTATAAACCAGACGATTTTATTGTTTTGAGAATGGTTCTCAGACCTTAATCTTTTTTTCGGGCCCATTGAGATTGATGAAAATGTTGTTCGATTTATTTTGCGAAATTTTTCAAATTACAATTGAAATTCGTCAGTTTGCTGTCGTTTGTTGTGCATTTATTTTTTGAATGACTGCGTAGACGAATGAATCATTTACCAGAACAATTAGATTACAAAGTACGACCATTCATAAAATATGATCAAGAGCTTAGATGTCTTCTTCACCTATCCACCATAGTATTATAGGTTCATGTAGGATTTACATTTATCACTAACTGGTCAAGTATTTTGTTGCAAAATATAAATTAATATGTTTATCTCGCGTTTATTTTTAGACAGACCTGTGGTATTAATTTTGTTTTTGACAATTTTTATTCAATTAAATGGGGTGCTTTATGAGTTTCTTTATGGCCAAAACAAATGTGAGACGTTTTCTGAAGAAATTCGTTTTGCCAACGAAGTTGATTGAGTGTTTTCGTGTATCCTTCGAACCTTCATTAAATACAGGAAAATAATTGAGTTTAACATTTGTTTGGGTTAGCAAGAACATTTTGTGGCATCTAGTGTTCGAAAACAATTTCGGGTATATGTCCTTCGCAGCTGAGTTTATTAAACAAATCTAATATTTTAGTTTTTAAAAGCGTGTAGACATGAATACTATGTATGGAGCACAATGTGCGATAAATGTCCACCACGTGACTGATGGCACTCTTTGGTCCTTTTGACGAAGATTTCGATGGCATTCTGGTATAAGGATTGCTTAATTGCTTCAACAACGCATCGAACGTAGTCTTCTAGTTGAGGGATTAATCGAGGGTTATTGGACTATCCCCTTCGTTTAAAAAAAAACCCTTAACCAAAAAGAAACGAGTGGGGGGTGCACGACTGGGTCGTACGAAACTTTCTCTTTCACAGCGAGTTAGGCGTTAGAGCCGTTTTCGAGAAAATTGAGGTTATGTGTAATTTTTATATGACAGGTACCGTTATTAACATGGCTAAAAGCAAACAAAAAAAATGGCCTAGAATTATGACCAAAACAAACTTGGATACGAAGTTTGAAGAAAATCGGTCAAGCCGTTTAGGCTGGGGAGACCATTACGGACAGACGGACTGACGGACGGAATTCCAAAAACCACATTTTTAGGCTCCGCTATCATCGTAATGTTAGAATCAATCAAAATCTCGAGGTCGAAAATGTTCACGAAAACAATATCTTTCTCTTTGTAAAAGAAAGTTAAAAAAAAAAAACAAAAACGTCATATTGGACGCTCTTCATGGCATATTCACCTCCCTGCAGCTCAAGATAAATCTTCCTTTTAATTTCGACTATATTAAATAGGGCTACAATTGACAATTGACGATGACCGCAATCCCTAAGAAGAAATGTTCAATTACTTCCCCAGCTCAAAATACGGTCCAAACAGGAATCCGCAAAATCGACTTTATTAGAGTCGACGTTTTGATCAGTCGGTATTTTAACCAATCGACTTTTGTAAAGTTGACATTATGACGGTCGATCTTTTTAAATCGACATTTTAAAAATCAGCAAATCGTACCCAACCATCATCCCATTGGTCTGAAATTGCACCACTGTTTGCAGCATTGCCTTATTTCAGCATCAGCTTCTACGCGATGGACTTGAAATATCCCCACAAAAAAGTTTCAAAAGCGACCTGTTGACAGATCCATTTGAAATTTGCTCATGAAATGTTTGTAAGTGTACAAATTTGATTAGTTGCTGACTTTTCAGGCTTAGAACCACACTGATAAGGACGATCTGGTTGTTGGTAAACGGTTTCTGGCGTTCACATATTACTGCAGATAGGATCTCGTAGGCAATGTTGAGGAGATGTATCCCTCTGTAGCAGTTCAGAGTTCCATTCTTGAGGCATACTTTCATCCGACCAAATTTTGCTTATGAATTGGTTAATGTTACTTACCAAATCATATCCGTCATTTTCGGCAGCCTTGGTATATTGAATAGTTTATTCTGACTGACAGCGGGAGTTTGCTCTACGATATTTCCTTGTTCATCTCGACAGGATTCTATTCGAGCCTTGTATCCTTGGCTTTGACGTTTAACACTTTGGTAAAACTTGCAAAAATCATTCCTGTAGAAGCACCTCTCTATGTTTCCTAAACAGCTGCTGGAAATGATGAATACATGTTTTATTATCTGCGCGTCTATGACTAGGTTGCCATTGTTATTTAGAAGAGCCTGCGTTCCTACTTCGAAGCCAGCTGCCAGTTGTTTGTAGTTTGTCTCTTTTTGTTGAAGGATGTTGTTCTTGTTGTTAGATTTCACTAACCTGGGAGGCTTCAGTGTGGCTCGAGTTTTGCATAGTAACACCATGGTACATGCCTCATCTGTCACCTACGTTTGGTACTTGCAAATGTCATCATAATGGGATCTTTTCGATTTATGTTTTTTTTTCTATCTCTCACTCATTAGTTTCTTGTAGACTGTGGCTATCTTACTAAAGCCCCTTTTCTTTATTATTCGTAGCTTCTTCTCGTTGCATAGTCGAGCTCTGAATTTGAAAAAGTCGAGATGCTCCTGAAAAATAAATTAACAGACCTAATGGTGCACTTTCTAATGTTTTGACACGTGGTATGCAAAGAACATTTTAAGAAAGCAAATTGAATGTGAAAACTAAAGAAAACATTTTAATAGCCATCTATCGAAATCGACTTGAACAACATTTTGAAATAATTGTGCCTACACAAATCTAAACGCATGCGTCATTACTAATAGTGCGTCATATTTAAGTCCAAATGTGCACGGCGGTTAACACAACATTGTGAAATATTTGCCTCGACTAAACGTCAAATCGGTTTACGCTTCATTACTAGCGGAAATTTGGCATTTGACAGAACAATGCACAACAACATACACCCACTATTTAACATGGACAGAAGATTTTTTGCTCATGTCAATGAAAAGGGTGGTCTGATATTTATTGGCAAGAGTTAATTTCTAGGACGCGTACCTACACTACGACTAGACTTATATTTAAGCCAAAAATCTGACTCCACCGGCACAGCTCATACCTACCTCATATGTAAACAAACTATGTATTCGTTCCTACGCGCTCGCTCGCCAGTCATCACCGCCATTGTGAGAACATTATTGTATATCGGCTGTTATTTTTAGAATACAAGTATTTTTTCATATATAAACGAATATTTGTATCTAAGATGTTTTTTTTTTTGTTTACAATTCGTAGTCGGAGATGACGGCGACGACGACTCTGAAAATACACCGGCAACACGCAAATGCATTCTAATTCTAAATAACCGTTGTCGTATTGTCGGTTGCTCTCGCAACCGATTGTTCTCTCACGGTTGCGATTTTCGTTTTTGTCAGTTTTTATCGAATATACGATCGGTAAAGTACTCATCTGCTGGTGAAGAAATAGTATATTTTTTTGGGTTTTTGTGAAAATCCCTTTTAAATCTTCAACAACAACTGTGTTCGCTTATGTGTGTAGTGCATTCGAAATAAAAAGTGTCAAACCAAACGTCAGATATACGCTTCGGAATTTCATTTATTTTTTCCGGCGGCGTGTGTGATTACGTAACAACATTATATTCGTTCATTTGTATTGAATGGAGCGAATGACTTTTTTCTTTGCTCGCTAGTTAATCAAATTAATTGCTGAAATTGCAAAAAATGATTGAAATCATAAATTGCGTGGCTGAAAATAGATTTTTTTTTGAACAAATGCCAACCAGTGGCCGGTGGATTGCGTTGTCAATTTGCGAAATAGGTCGAGAGGATGTAGCGCTTGAATATTTGTGCAGCAAATTGTTATTGCAACTATTGACAGTTCATTGGTTGAAGGTGTCAAAATTGTTTCAAATAAAAACGTTGGTTATTATGGCATATAAACATTTGGCAGATTTTTATATGGAACATATTGAAATGCGTTGTTCGAATGTTAGTTTTTTTTAAAAAGAAAAAAGGCTGTCCAATCGAAACGAAAATTGTGAGATACAGTTGTTTAGATTGTCGACATTTGTTTCTCCATTTAAAATTTATTCACTTGATTGATTGAAAGACGGTTCAGTTGCGAAGTACCTAGTAACTGTGATGAACTAAAAATCTGGAATTAACGATTTATACAGGGCTTCAAACCTAGCTTCTCCATTCATTTCTGAGCACGAAGTTATATTTTTTGGCACAAAGAATGCGACCTCTTGTTTAGAGGCGATTTCGATCTGAAATTTGAGAAGCTTGTTATGACAGTTTTTTAACTTTTCTAGTCTTGGATAATCTGCAAGAGGCAACTATACCTAGACATCGGGATGACGCGATTAGTAGTTCAGCGGACTAACCAGGCCATTACACCTACGTTCTGTGAGTTATAGTGTAGAATGTCTGAATTAGATTTCTTGCCTTATCAATACCAACATTTCTCACAAACCCTCCTCTCGCGATATTCTGACAATGGCAAATCATTCGAGTAGTATAAATTATCAGTAAAAGCCTATCCCTAAATCCGATTACTGCCACGTTAACAAAAAAAAAACGTTGTTTTCGGTCAAAAGTTAAAGAATCTTAAAAAAAGTATCTGAACATGATATCAATATCTATATTTGACCAATAGGTACAATGTTTTTTCAGTAAAATTGTAAAGAAATTTGAAAAAAAAAAACGTTTGATGCAAATACTTCAGTAATATCAATATGAACATTTCGTCAAAAGATCATTTTACCCCAACCCCCTTTTTGGAGGGCGTTTCCCTAAAAAAACGATAGGATTCCATAGAAAAAGTCGTTTTTTTGTCGAACTATAAAAGATAAAGTCATGGCTGTCTGTCCGACTGTCCGTCTGTCTGTTACCGATTTTTAGATTGAATTTGGTACCTATATATGTAGTTTTCAGTAAAAAAAAGTTTTTTCGGTCCATTTTAAAAATAGTCGAGAAAAAAATTTGCAGTATCATTGGTTATGATAATATAAACATTTCGTCCTTAGATCATTTTAACCCACGCCCACATTTGTATACTTGGGGTAGGGTATAGGCATATGCAATAGAAAAACGCTGTATGTTTTCCCATCCGTTTGAATCCTTTCAAAATGATGCAAGGTTCTTTTTGGAGCACATGGCCATATAAATTAAAAAGCAAGGTAAATTTGAGCCGATTAGCAATCGCTTCTGTTCGTTTTGCAGGGATCTACTGTGATAATTTTTCCAACTATCGGTACGAACGAGACATGCTTGCATTGATCAAAGTCAAGATCGGTCAATATTCTCATTCAATCATGAAGGCGTCTCTAAAATTTGCTAAAAATTACAAATAGATTAACACACCCACTTCATTGTCATCATCATCAGTGACGATGTGATCCGAAATCTGAAACCTGAACTTCAAACAACATACCTATTATATATGTATGTATGTAGCTTACTTTCTCCAACTGAGTACTTAAATTTCTTTAGGGTCGGTTTCTACTTGTGTGCGGCCATAAGGCGATGTCTATCCGAAAAAAAACAGCCTTGTCAAAAAATAAACCCTCAAAAAAATTGTTCTCGTGCTATGTATTAGGAACCGAGACTTTGCGGAGCTCGGTTTTCCATTAACTACTACTATGGTTCAGTACACCTAGTAAGGCTAATCTTCACCTCCATGCCAACATACGTCATAATGCGGGAGCAGGGTCATAGGATCGTTTGTATAGTTCCAATTATTACTTTATAACATAATTACCATCCAAGTTACATTGATTGGGGAGAGTTAACTCTTCGTTTGATTTTTGACGAGGTGTCTTTTGTAAGAATGGTAATCGGACCAGAGGTAGATAAAGTCTCTTACTACCTCAAATGTATACCTGGCGATCGTAACGTGCTGGCTAATTCGTTGATGTTGTGTGTTTTTTCTTGTTTACAGCATATATGTACTTAGCCTATACTGGCATTCTTAGCGATGTCTTCTCGTTAGGTTCGACCAATATCCGTGACACAAAATTTTCGCACCTCTGCAGTTTCCCACATTCATATTAAAAAAATCAAAAGAAAATGCGTGATAGTGTTTAAATCCTTTTAGTATCGAATGTGAGGTCTATGTCAATCATGATGAATCACTGAGAATTCTTCATCGTCATCCTTCACAGACGGACCAGTTTTGGGCGCTATACAAAACTAGACTTGCTATTACTCTGTACAGTTAAGACTATCACATGCGGCTTTAAAATGGATGCATCGAATCGATTTGTACAGAAATAAGGTTCTTCATTTTAGATTTGGGTTTTTAAGAGATTTTTCTAAACAAATTTTATACTACTTTAGTGGATTCAAAGGAAAGTGTAGATTCCCATATTCTCAATTCTCAAATAAACCAACTGTCAACTACATCTCATCAATGACAAATCATTTTTATAAACCTCAATATAAATACGTACATAATACCGTTGATTATCAAAAAAAAACCATATCCGTCACAATACTTCGCATCGAGTAACTTTCCGCCCACGCCAATTCTGTGACGTTATGCATTATCTCTTGAGGTCTTTCATGTTGTTTACACTACACTTAGTGTTAATTTATATATACAATCGAGCACTGACTTCGATTATAGCCAAATACAATAAGTCATCACACGAGTATATAGCTGTTTTTTGGGGGCTCGCAACGCCGCTCTTTATGATATACCCCCATACACGATATAATCGGTGAGACTTGTAGTAGTTAGCACTTTTTTTTCTCAAAGACCAATTCATATAGGTATTTGTGTTCATTATCGTTTTGCAATGAAAAACATTTCCACTGACAAGAACACTTGGCAGACCCACTGTCAGAGTATTGATGTAGTGGTAAGAATTGCACCGACAGCAAGTTGTTGTGGTTGTTTGATAAGAGTGTCGTTGACTATTATCGCGTTACTACCCACTCAACTCAGTTTTGGATCGCAACATCTAGACGTTTGTGTACCTTATAAATATCAATGGACAACTAAACGAAACGGTTTATTTTTTTGTCAAATAAGAATTGTTGATCGTCAAACAAAAAAGTGAACCACCTAATATTTTCTTAAAGAAATCTAAACAAATACCGCGAGTGATACGAAAAAAGAGTATTATTACTAATTTTGTTACATAAGAGTGAAAATAAGTCATTCATTTAAAACTGAACTACTGACTGAGTGTTGTTGCAGCCCTTAGACATATTCTCCATTAAGCATGAGTTCACGCGGTGTTCGCATCACATTGGATATCAGTGAACCGATTGATCATGAGGATTACACTCCTGTGACGCCATTAAGTTCACATTCAATGGGACGCAGCTCGCCAAGATTTGAGCTAGATCCAAGTGAGTACGATTAAAGTGTATGCTGTCACATTAATGTCATTTGGCAAGCAAATAGACGTCATTTTAGTCATTAAGCGCATCATCATCATCGATTTCCGGTGTTTTATTGATGACACCGCTTGTCTGTCATTCCTTTTTGTTTGTTGTCATAGTGGGAGATACATTCTCGAGTAGAAATAAATTCGTTTGAACTAAATTTAAAATTGCTGTGCATTCGAATAAATCTGAGGCACCTGCTACCTACCATGCGATTATGATGCGATGCTATTAGCGCCAATCGCTATAACCACGTCCACATCATTTTTATGTCGACCAAGAGATTAATCCAATTTGGCAGTAAGCCCAAGGGATATCCTCTTATTTTGTCGTTGGTTGGATTTGTTTTGTTTTTGGCGTTTTTTTTTCTTTTTGCGGTGCCAATTTTGTTTGTAGGTAATTTACAACCCACTTAGTTGAATTGTGTGACTTTGTTAAAAATGTGAATTGTTGTTCAGAAATAATGTGGATATGGTTAGGCGTATGAACGATTTTGGCTTTAAGACATTTACAATGATTCTGTGAGATGAAAAGGTTAAACGTTTAAGTGGATCTATAAATAAACCTGTGTCTTTGAGGCAGTGAACAGACTGATCGTGTTCAGATTTTGGCGAGATGCTTGAAAAATCGAACAAAACAAGCGATTTTTCTGAACTGATCGGTAATTGTCATATTTGGCGGTGTATATAGATACAAGGTGTGGCAACATAAATTTATTTTTTAAACAGCGCTGCATTCACACATTCTGGTAATTACTGAATCACAAGTAGATTCGACTACGGACCAAACATCGCTTCCCAGACTACGAACTCTATTCAAGTATCCGTTTTTGAGTGGGCTATGTGCATATGCAAGATAAAGAAGATAGGTGAATCTATGGAACCTGGTAGCCTCTATATTATAAACTAGCGATAATATAACAGGATTAGTTTCCATCAACGAGCTAAACATAGCCCACCAAACAATAGATGCCACAAAGAATGCCTACAACGAAAGAGTAACTAACAAACTTCTGGCATGTCCCGGAGGCTCATGGACATTTAAGTTAATGCCCAAATTAACAGCATACTGACTTTCCTAAATACTACGCAGCTGGGTGGAAAATTTTCTCAAAGACAGATATTTGCAAGTAGTATTGGATGGCGTTTTCTTAGAGTGATTCCCTATGGGGTTCCACAAGGAACAATTCTCTCACCCACTCTATTTGGGTGCAGAACATTTATAATCTTTTGAGGAAAACAAATAATTGCATTTTTAGTTTGGCAAATTACGCAGTTTTCATAGGTACACAAATTACTGTAATAGCTACTAAAACAAATGATACGCCTATTATCGCCATTGTTGCTCATCAGCAGACATGCGAACAAATCTAATCTAAAAACGAATACTAACAAAAGATTACACAATAGGCTAAGGAAATGATTGACTCAAAGAAAACGGAGTATACATCATTTACATCATCCACAAATCAAAATAAATTCCGAAGATTCATAACTGGGCCTGATGCATCATGGCAAGCTCATGTAACGTCTATTGCGTCTAAACTAAGTTACCTTTTTAGAGCTATATTCAGACCAGAATGAATACTGTTCTCATGTTTGGAGTTCGGCCCCGAAACATACCCTACATCTTCTGGATGCCGCCTTAAAGACGATTGTTTTCTTTCTTCAAATCTGCAACCATTAGCAAAGATTTGTAGGGGATCTGGTTTTCAGTAATTGAAGAATCATGCCTAGTGTTTTTACATTAAAATGACCTAGAAGACACGCAGTTTCCATAGGTACACCGTCTATTTAACAACGCAATATCAAAACTATTTTTGTTAAAGAACAAGCAAACAATTGAACAACCGAAGACGTATTTAAACTAATATACAATCTACAACAATTTAAGAGCAGACGCAATAGGCATCTGGAAGCTTAATCGCAGGGCTATCTTTCAGCGTTCTATGTTCGCCTCACCTGGGAAACGGATTATTAAATCTACTGATTGTGTACTCTTAAAGACCCTTAAGAGTCTTATTGTTCTTTAAAACCTTCTAAAAGTTCTAAAATACTATACAATTTCATAACCAAACGAATTGATCACTTACATCAGGTATGGAAAATGTGTCAGAACTCTCCGATCGCGATTTCAATTCAAGCAGGAACGCATATGAGACGCATCTAGAAAACATTTCAGTAGGACAAAGTTATTTTTCCTGTGATGAATTGCATTTCTACTGAACAAACAGAGCAGCTGCTATTGGACTGATACCAATCAAGTGCTATGAACTTTCCTCAGCTGGATTTGTTGGTCCCTAATTTTTTTTAAGAAAATTTGGTGACAGAGACATTGAATTCAGACCGGTATGTGAACATGTTGATGAATTATTGTTCACGTTACACTTCTTGTGTGTTTGAAAGACAGTTTGACTTAGCAAACATTTGTTTCTGTTTTGAGGGAATATTTGCGATTTTTTAAATCCCGCGTTTATGTCATTTAAATATTCTTGAGATAACATTGTGAACATTTTAGCTATATTCGTTGATCTGCAAAAAATCATAGTTGTATGAAGTTAAAAACCTGAACCCAACTCATGAAAGCAAAGCCTAATCACCATAGTTAATTCTGAGTTTGGAATGTATTGGATAAGAAGCAATTTATTAATTGGGAGTTGACTGCCATTGTTTTTGCTTTACACCCCTAGTCTATTCCAAAACCCGACATTTGACTGTCTATCTATGACCCAAAAACACCTACAAAAATTTGTTTAACAAAAATGTGACTGTCATAATATAACCGAAACTCATTCAATTAAGTATAATATTTCTGAACTATCATAGAAAATCTCATATCCTGTTCGTACAGGTAATAACTTTGCAGAACTATCGCAAGTTTAATAACTTTTCAAGTACTTTGTCCTAAAGTAATGCAAATACTTGTAATTAAATAGGCCTCCTTTTGTAGATAAAATGTACAATAAAATGCAAAAAATTCTGAATGTAGCGAATAATCTCTCTATCAGTGTCGTCATTACGACTTCTTTTTAAAGTAAAAGTGTCAAGTATACGCCTACGAATCTATACCAAAATATAAAAGCTCGCCTACACATTTCGTTTATTCATTGAGATTTTTCAATCAAACGAATAAAATATCAATGTCAGATAAATAGATTATAATTAAATTAGTGCGTGTGGATTTTTGTTTGACAGTATGTCGAAATAAAGCACAACCAACAAAACAAAATGAGCTTCAATCATCGTACTCACACTTGTAAACCGATTGATGAAATACTTTTTGGTGTTGCAGCAGCAGCGCATGGAAGCCCTCAAAGTCCTCTAAGTCCTCAAAGTTCTCAAAGTGTTCTATGTCAGGGTAAGAACAAATTTGTGGAATATTTTTTTTTAATTTACAGAACTATGCAAACATTTATTTTGCAATAAAAACTCGTGTGATTTCGGTTGATTTTGTTGCACGTTCGTAATCTTCCACAAGGCTGGTTAAGAAAATCAGTACTTTTCCTGACAAATAGCGTTGTCGTAAAATGCGACTAAACTATTTTTATATAAAGTTAAATCTAACTGCCCATAAGTGAGTATGGAAATCCTTGGGTATACACGAATAGAGATCAAGATCGCAAAAAAAAAAAGAAAGCAAGACATGTGACATTATAATAATAGGACTCAGCACGCATAAAAAATAACAGTAATAACTATAACACGAAACCCAAAGGCGCACTAGTAGAAATGCAGTAAAGTTGGATGGTTATGCTTCTTCTATTCAGTCTAAAACCCCGTCGGTAAGAAAATATTAAAACGCGAATAATATACGCGATGCTGGTAAATCATGTCCTTAAAAAGGTATTTGTTTATAGATGGTGTATCATAAATTGAAAACTTTTAGTAAAAAATTCCCCTGTCAAAAGAAGAAAATGGTATTTAAAAGCATATGTTTCATTTTAGATTTAGTCGATAATAAGTCTGCTCTGAAACTTCGCTCAAAACCGGCGTCACAGCATTTTTTTTATACCATTAGATGACGAAGTTACACATCTTGTGTGTTTGAAAGACAGTTTGGCGGGGTTTGCATTAACATGTTGCTATGATGTCCCTAAAAATGGACAGTTTTTTTCGTTCATTTGGAACGAAATAAAATTATATTTAGTGGATCAATTAAAACAAATGTAAACCCAATTTGAGAATTCATTTCATAAAAATAATATCAGCCAAATGTAGACCCTCGCGTTCGCGGCACTCATTAAGTCGAAAAATAAAATATCTAATGACGACTCGATAAGCAGACTCAGTGGTCGTTGCCATTTTGTGTTGAATATTTTCATTCAAATGTGTCAGGGAAGTCGATTCATTAGCGTAAACTTTAGATTTGAGAAAGTCCATAGGATTTACATCAAGATTGTTTGATGTCTCTCCCGGAGATAAATTTGCAATGGCAAATTTCACGAAGTCGTGGCAAATGCGTATTCGACGTTGCTCCGTCGTGCTGGAACCATGTTACCTGATAGCAAGCTAAGTTTTTTCAATTAAGGTACCAAGGAGTCGTCCAAAATCTCTAAAAAAAAAAACGCCCTTTTTCATCTTATAAAAAGATTAGGCGATTGAAAGGATTTGTGATCCGTGATTTTCGGATTCGTTGCACTCCTTGAAAAGCGCTCAATTGTCTGAATAACGAAGTCCATCTTAAGGACTTTTAATTCTTGCAGCAATTTAGTTTTACGGGGGTGCAGCTTTAAGCATATGCGCGCTTACGAATTGAAAAAATTCAGATTGTCACGAACAGACTGACACGTCTGTGTCTACTGTTCTTCATGATCTTGAACTTACGGATGTTGGTTTTTCCTTTACATTGGTATACCGGTCTCTTAAACATGTTTGACCCATTTTCGAATGAGAGGTATGCTTGGCGCATCATTAATGTGGCGAAGACCTCAATTATTGACAAATCTTCTAAGCGCTACAGTCGCCGAATTTTTTTGTAAAACAAAAATTTTTTGTAACAAAAAAAGAATTATTACCAAAGAAAAAGCAAGCAACATATTAAAACGTCAATTAAGAAGCGCTTAGAAGATGAAAGGTCTATGCTATATATAAATAAGACATATAAGGACAGGAGTAATATCCCACCAGCGTATTTTTTTATTGAAATTCACAAAATTGGGTTCAATTTTTGGGTGTGTTCCTAATCATTAAAAATTTGCGCAAAATAGAAATTCTTTTCCTATTTGTTTTTGAAAACCTTCACTACGCAGAATTTGTGCAGTGAAATAAAAGCTGAAGTTAGTAAAATTCTAACGTTCATAAACGCCAAAGAATCATCTTCGCCAAACTGGACCATTTTCAGATTCATTTATGCTTTTAATACAATAAGTAATATATTTTGCACAAAAAAATTAATAGAATATTAAAATACTTTAATTTTTTTTTAAATTTAAATGTGTTATCAAATCACGTTAAAATGATTGCAAAATCTGCTCGGCGCCTGCGTTATACTGATGTTTATCAACATACGGACCTGCAGTTGAACACTGAAAATGCAGTTTTGTTAAAATGACGTTTATGAATTCCCCCAAAATATAAGTTGATGCATTTTGTGCTCGACATTTTGAATTGTTACTCGCTCTAAATTGATGAAATCATATTCAATGTAGGCTTTGAAGATTTGCAAGGTTTGTAATTTTGTCCTGGTAGACGCGAAATCTTCTATAAGCACTATGAGGACCGCCTGCGCGTTATCATGGTAGTGTGAAATTTTAACTCACTTAAACCACCCTTGCGACTAAGTATGTGACTTATCTAGCAGTTTTTTTTATCAGGAGTATCTATATAACGGGTGATTTTTTAATCGTATTTTTTTTTTAAATCGAATAAAACACTGAAATTTGCATCAAACATTCAAAAATTGTAGGCCTTGTCATTTACGTTTTAAAGACAACTTCATGTAAATGTTGTCCGCGGCTCTGTTTCAAATGGTTCATTCGGAAGGTCCAAGTTTGCGTCACAATTTCGAGCATTTCGGCCTGTATTCCAAGAATTACGCGTGTTATGTTATCCTGTAAGGCTTCAATCGTGTTCGACTTGCCCACATAGACTAACGACTTTACATCCCCACAAGAAATAATCAAGAGGCTTTGAATAATCACTTTTGCAACTTTCCACGGTCTTGGTATGTATTGTAATCGAATTACCGCATTTATAATGTTCATAAGATTGGTTAATAGTTTCCGAGGCATAAGCGGGAGCTTTTTTAGGCTTTAGTTTCTGCACTTCCCGTTTAAGCTCGGTAATACACTATTCTAGGTTGTAGTGTCGAATACGTTAATGTTTTCATTTGTCGCAACGCCATCAAAGGGCTTCAATGTTTCCTCAAGATGTGCGGCAAAAACGTCTTTATTTATCACTTTTTGCCTATGCGTGTTGAGCTACCGTAATTAGTGCCACAGCGTTTTTTTAAATTTATATGACTCTAATTGCTATCCAGATCGAATAGTAAGAATAGCGTGAAGACCATGATAAATCGATTCAATAGTTTGGCTTGAAAAACACTCGGGGTATTTAAGGATCTTACTTTATTAATATAAGCATATAAAATTCAACTCGTGTAAGAACTAATGCCGGACTACATTCCGAATCGTCATCGTTTCAGTCGTTCGACTTTTGAAAAGGTTGAAGGAAGTTCATTGTTTTCGACTAAAATTTTGATCTCCAAATACCTCATTTCTGGTTTAATGGCTACTTTAATAACTTCCATGATAACGTACTGGCTGAAATTGATCTGTGATCTCAGTGACATTTATTTCCAACAACACGGCGCTACTTTCCCAGTCCCACTTAAATTCACACTTTGAACTGGTGAATTGGCAGCATACATTGGCCGTGTTCCGGATTTTAGATTTCAACTGCAAAATGAGGTGAGGCGATGTGGAACGCAAAATCTTAATGAATGGCAAGGAAGATGTCAAACTATACCAACCCTTATTTTGCAATACAGTTTTTAGACATCTATTCAGAATAATTAAATAAACCCACAATATTGGGTAATGCTACTGAAATCAAAAACATCTTCATGACAGTTCGACGCAAAATCAGCTGTTTCACTCATATCTGGTTGTCCATGCGTAAATTTTAAACTTGTTTCGCCAGTCATTTCTTCTCAAATGTCATGTGACTAAATGAGAGTAGTGCACCGGCAAAGTTAATTTGGTAAAACTGAAATCCGGAACGCACCCATTATGTGATATCGCTCAAGCTTTTTTTCTTTCAGTCTACGTAACTTCAAAAATCTAGATGTTTATGCGTCTATGGATAAGTTAGGTGTAGTGGCCTAGTGGTTAGTTGGACTACTAAGGTCGATTCAAATTCGACACTAATCTGGCAGTCTGCCTGGATTCAGAATTAGCTAGCTGCTCACAATATCAACTCTTTTTTTCATTTTTTCATATGTAATAAGAAGAGGGCTCAGTGGCGCGATGGTTAGTGCGATGAACTGCCGCGCAGGAGGTCTGGGTTCGATTCCCAGCCGTAGCAACACCTAAATGATTTTTCACTGGCCCTCCTCTCGTGATGATCTGACAAATCATCCGAGTAGTATCAATTGTCAAGAATAGCTTGTCTCAACTTAGCCGTTCGGAGTCGGCATAAAACAGGAGGTCCCGCCATCGTGCAAGAAGTACACACGCACACATGAATGGTTGTGAGAAAGCTAGGCCCTGGGTACTAACGAGATTGTTGCGCCAAAAATTTGTATTTGTAATAAGAAGTCCTACAAGAGAAAATTAATTTTTCTCATTCCGCTTTTTGGTACTGCGCTTGGAAATTAAACTCAATATAGTACCTTTTCTTTTCTTTAAAAAAGATCCCCCATTCCTAACAGTATTAAAAATACATCTTTTCATTACATTTTAGGCAGTGACATTCTTCCAAATGCCGTTTCGGTTCAACGATCCGATGATGCTTCCGATGATGCTCTACCAAATGAAATATCAGCCCCATATGAAGTGCCACAATTTCCCATTGAACAAATCGAGAAGAAATTACAAATTCAACGGCTGCTCAATGTCAAGTAAGTATCCACATACGTATTCAATGTCCAGCTGTGTGTATAAATATCCAAATATGGAATTCCATGTTAATTAGAATAGAAATCATTTACTTCCCATTTGTAATGCAAATAGTTTTCCTAATCCGGCGTACGTACCCACTGCAACAACTCATTTGACATAAATTTAAATGCACAGATGCATCCATGGTGTCATATTTAGACATAAGATATGGGTGCGGAAAGTGTGACAATCTAACTCTGGAAAGCGTGTGCACAAGCATAATATACAAGTCCTATGACAGCAGCGTCATTCAGACGGTTTGTTTACTGCTAATAATGTCGTGTCTTTGCGCGCAAAGGAAACATGTTTTTATACGAGCTCGAGGGTTTATTTTCTTTTTAATTAATTTTTCTGATGCTGCTGACAAACAACTAACGCTCAGTTACTGGGGCGGCAGTCAAGTCAAGTCTTTTCTTTTACTTTTCCGGTTGATAATCAATTGCAACTCAAAGATAAAAAAAGATAAAGAAAATTACAAAGAGAAAGATATTGTTTTCGTGAAAATTGTTTTTTTCGAACCACAAATGATTTTGATAAACTGTCTGAGCAATATATTGTGACAATGTCATTTTCTGTATTTCATCGCCATAAAGCCTATATTTTAAGGATATTCATTTTAAGAATGGGATGGGATAAGGTATTCAACGATCCGCACAGCGGATTGAAGCCTCTCATATGTTTTTGTTTGCTTTAAGACATGTTACTAACGGTACCTGCCATATAAAAATTACGCATAACCTCAATTTTATCGAAAACGGCTCTAACGATTTTAATTAAACATTATATATACTATAAGCATATTAGTTCCAACAAAACTGCATACCCAGTTTTTTTTTTCGAGAAAATCCATATAACGGATATTGTCATTCAGGCCATATAAAGAAAATTGTTAATTTCTCGCAAACTACTATGTCAAACTGAATGAAATTTAATAAATATACTACTATTATAGTTTTAAACAATTCCACATTATTAGTTGCAGCCCAACCATCACTTAACGTAATTTTCAGTTTTGGCCAATAACGAAAAATAATTATTATTCACATCCACCGAAATTTCAAATTTCGAAGTAAACGTTCGTATAATCACCTGTCGACGTTATTTATATCATTTTAAGCATTAATAATCAAAATGCGTACTATTTGACCTAACGCCTAACTCGCTGTGAAAGAGAAAGTTGCGTACGATCCAGTCGTGCACCCACCACTCGTTTATTTAATGTAAACTTACTTAAGTGGCGTTACAGCCCGTAATGAACCTGGACCTCAATAAACATGCCTCCCCAATTATCCCGCTATTTTGCTTACTGCCTCCAGTTCATGGTTAAGTTCGGTTTCTACTTGATACGGTCCATGCTTCTGCGCCGTAGAGCAGGACTGGACTGAGTTCCTGATAACGGAGAATTCTCCATCTTCATTCTGCACAAACGGAAGAGCTTGGAGATATACAAAAACTAGACTTTGCTCTGTATAGTTCATCTCTATAAATGTTGTCGTATGGACTTCTTTTTTTTCAGGTTCTATCGAAGTGTGAAGATTTGATCAGTTGTGATCTTTCCTGGTCTAAAACTACACTGGTAAGGATCGATCAGATTGTTGATAAACGGTTTCAGGCGTTAACGACAGATATAGGATCTAGTAGGCGATAAGTCTCCTCAAACTTATGCCTCTGGAATTTGAGTAGTTCTGAGTATCTCTGTTTTTGTGGATCGGGCAAACGATGCTGTTGTTCCATTCTTAAGCACATTTTAAGCCGACTAAATCATCTCCAAGAGATTTATACAGCTCATCAGGAAGCCCATAATTTGCAGAAGTCTTATTAAGCTTAAGTTTGATTCGGTTGGCTGATTCCATATTCTTATCAGTGATTCAACTACGACTTTTTCGTGTTCATCTCGACTACAAACATTTTAATGCTCAATAGCTACTCTCGTCTTAACCTAGAGCACTGCCTTGTAAGACTGATTTTGTTGGTATTCTTCGTCAAACAACCGGGTTGTTCCTGGTGTGCAGGAGAAACCTATTACATCAGTTGGGTCCGATATTGTGGCTTGTTGACATCGTCGCCATTGGTCTTCGATTTATCAATCAATGGTTAATGTTTGCTCACTCAGCTTTTGTCATGGTGGCAGATTCATGTAGCCGTGTGAGTGCGTTCCCATCTTTACAGGCTATAATATGTAGCTTTGTAGGGTGGTCAGCATTCCAAAGTGCGGTTCTGATCCAGCACATCAAACGACCACTTAATTTACACCTGTGGAAGGTAGACTATTCTCCTTGTTCACACAATTAGTCTTCCTGGGTTGCCTTGCGATGGGTTTCGTATGTCACCCCAGGGATAGTTTCTTATCTTGCTATCTCCTAGTTTTTCATGGACTTCTGTTCGATAATATTAAGTACTATGTCTATCGTGACAGAGTTTCTTCGTTCTTTCCTTATGGTAGTATTCATTTGCTAACTCCTTGAGGAATTATTTGACGTGCAATTGCGTCGAAATCATCCTTGTCGTCACTTAGGTAGAAGTTTCCCATTAAATTCACATACTAGGTGCCAACCCTTACAAACATGCAAAACATTTCAAAAAGAAAAATTGATTTACCACTGCAGCTAATTCGTTTTAGTATCTACAAGCCATTCTAATGGAGGCGGCAACATACTGGCTTGGTGTTCCACACATCGTTGTCATCGCTCGTTGCCTTTCAAAGTTCCAAAACGTCACATATCTCCCATATTCATCTTGCCTAATCCCATAGACACACTCCATTGGCAGTAGTTACATTAGCATCACAAATCCAAAACAGATTCATTCTCAGTCTATAACGGATAAAAGTACGCAGTTTAAGGCACCCGCTCCGACAAACTTGCCATCAGACATTTCTACTGTAATATGCAACACTTCACCCCCAAACCGAAATTCTACCTTGGTTATAGCTTCATCGATAGCCGAGGTGGGGGCTTATTGTCGTTAGTTTTTGAGGACGAATTGCGTGTTGCGGGTGGTTTTAGGTCTAGGGTGCACATGGAAATGACATAATTCCGGTGGTAGCACGTTTTTTTATACGATAGTTGGTTTGGTGTAGGTGGTCGAAATGCTGTTTCGTGGATTATTTGTGCCCGGTATCAGTCTCACAGGGTCAATGTTGACATACACGGTAGTTGTGTAGCTGGAATTCACTCTGAACGGGTCGGTTTTTATAAGTGTCTCCTCTATAGGAATAACTAAGAGTGTTTCGCGTGATCGTATTCCTTTTGTGTTGTAAGACGTTTTCGTGAATAATAGACTCGTTCATTTTATTTGTTTTTCATTGATATTTACTAAGGCAGCAGTACAGTCTGGAAAGCGTTAGTTAAAGTGAATCGAAAATAAATTGTTTCGAAATCCAATCGCCCATAGTTTAAAAAGTGACGTACATACCTCATGTTCGAATGTCTTATAATTGAATGTCTAGTGTACTTACAATGTCATAGATGTCGAGTGTAACCTAATTAGTAACATGACATTCTTGTGCAATGTGTTAATGTAATAAAGCTAAGAACCAGAAATGGATAAGTAGGTCCTGTCTGCTTTGTCATATACAAAGCAGGTAAACTGGATTTTCGGTTCCTATGTGGTGGACGGACTTTGTTGGTTTAAATACGATTTACGGCTTTTTCTGAATTTAATAGTTATATTGTGCAAAACAGCTTAAATCATTACGCGAGACATTTGGGGTAGTTATGTAATATTTATGGGTATTAACATAATAGTACAACCATACGCTTATAGAGCTTAGTTCAAGCTGGCTCATATAAAGTTAGTTCTTAGGATTAATCACTGAGTGGTACTATATTCAAGCTACTGCCAGCCGGCTTATAAAATCAATCCCGCCCGTGAGTTGATATGAACGGCAAGAATGACAAGAATTACAAATTCAGATTTGTTCGGATGTCATAGCAAGCACGATCTAATAGAGTTTTAAAGTGGTAATTGCTTTCGTGTACTGTTGCTTTATAGTGCTTTGATAACGTTAAAATGTTGGCACCAGACTAGAAAAAGTAAAATCCATATAAGCAGTCACTTATACTTCATTTTGTAAGTTGCCATCATCAGTGACAGAGGACTTGATGTTCCTCAATGAACTCTCATCATTGATCGATAACATCTCGCACATCTGAAGATATAGCGGGATCGCTTACCTTTGACAGATTACTCTATTACTTATAGCCTTATCTATACTGCCAAAATCGGCGCTGACATCTGGTTGATTTCGATGGTGATATCAATATTGTCGGCGTGTGACTAGCCACTGGTGTTGGGTCGTGAGCTGGGAAGCGTACGAATGGTCGACAAAAAAAATATCGACTGGACAAATATAAACTTTATAGACAGTTGACAGTTTAAAATCCAGACCACAAAATGTCGTTTGAAAAGTTGTCGGTAAAAATATCGACTTTTATCTAAAATAAAACAGGAATGCTCTCTTTGAATTATTAAAATAATACTGTTAATATGTATGAACATTAACAATTATCCGAGAGTGGCTTGTTGATATATTAACCAATCGACTTTTTAAAAGTTGACATTGTTAGTTGACATTTTAAAAATCGGCAAATCGTACCCAACCCTCGTATGCTTTGTGTGATCCTTTCAAGGCTCATATGTTTGTGTCTAATATGATTACTTTAACATATGTACATCATTCATTGAGAAGCAACTCATTCTTAAAAGCTGGTTTTGTTCCTTTCCCCTTTCCACATAAAGCAGTGTCCTAGTTGCAATTGAGCTGGTATGCTAACGAGAATTCCGTGTTACAGCAAAAATACAAATGCTTGACGCAACAGGCTCTTTAGTGCCCAGGGCCTTGCTTCCTCACACCCATTCATGTGTGCATTTGTACCTCTTGTACTATGGCGGAACGTCCTGTTTTATGCAGATAAGCTTTTCTTGACAATTTATATCACTCGAATGATTTGCCAGAACATCACATTGCTACGGCTGAGAATCGATCCCAAACCTTCTGCGCGGCAGTTCATTGCACTAACCATCGCGCCATTAAGCCCGTCTAATGATGATAAATACTTACACTGTTAATTGCGATGACCAATGACCTTATGCCGGAGTAATTTATTGCTTTTACAATTCATTCATTCCTCATAACCCACAAGGTCAAACAATGAACCTTAAAGAGACTAGCAAAACAAGTAGATGCTCATCTTTTATTAAAACTACAGCTTTTACTTTCCTTGCAAACAAAACACAAAACTGTTAAACTGCTCACTTAAAAATCCCCCTTTTGACAATCCGTGTCAACTATAACCCCACTTAAAGGATTATTGTCAAAAGTTTGCTTGTGGCACCAAATGGAATATTTATGCCACTTTAAGTGGGAAAAGATTCGCGAGAACTTCTCAAAGAACTGTAACACGCCAACAACCTCGAGTTCAACTGAAAACTTATCGTTGTCTGCCATAAAAAAAGACGATGGGCGCCGCCTTTTCAAAAACCGACTTTCACCATATTTCGTGCGGCACGACATTTCGTCATTTACTTTAACACACACAGACTGAGTGTAAGGAAACAAAACACAAAACAACTGCAATGCACAGGAAAAAAAACTTTTAAGGGGATGTGTTCATAGAAATTGCACCATTAATCGACATAAAACGCCATCCATTTGTTCTTTGTTTCTTTTAATTTGTACATGCGTTTTCTTCATAACTTAAACATCCAAAGACTGACAGACATATCGAAGATAATGAGGACAAACAGTAAGATAAGAGGGAGGTAAAAAGACCCTGTGAAAATTAATTAATGACGTTATCCGAGAAGATTTCACCATTTTTCATACTCACCATTACACCATTCAAATAGAAACGGTATATAAGGACAAATTAAATGGATGTTGCTCATTATTTATTAATTTTTCAGTAACAATATTAAATGCTTAATTGATTTGCCATTAAGTATAAAAGTTATTATATTCCTTTGATGTGGTGTACCTACAGAGAATCGTCCAATCTATTGGTGTGCCAAATGACGGCCTTTGACTTGTGGCCAAAATAATAATTTCTTTAAAACTGTTTGTTTATTTGTGTCGATTTTGAATTGAATAGTGTGTGCGCGAAGTTATTTTGAATTTAATTCGACGTACGTCGGCTACCTTCCCCCCATCTAAGTGACGTTTCGTGGTTTGCTATAAAATGTCATTTGTCAATGATTCGTATAGTTTTTACAATGGCAGGTAATTTATTTTTTTTAAATTATTTTTGTAGATAATTATTTCTTTTAATCAGCATTTATTGAATTCTTCTTGTAGTACTTATTTGTTTATATGATCATGTAGATGGTTTGTAGTGCAATCAGTTTTAGTTGAGCGTTTAGTGTTGTGGATCGACCTACTGAACAAAGCCCTTATTCGCAATAAAAAGAATTGAACACGGTTAGCTGTAGCAGTTTTATCTAATCACATTCAAATTCCATGACGAACCCAACGGAAGTGTTTAATTTAAATAACGTGTAAGAAGTTCGTTTCGATTTGCATGTCAATCATGTGCTCGTTTAGTACCACCATATATGATTCGAACTAGTTCAATGAAATGTCAAAATCACTGCATGGGTCCTCATTGTTCTTAAAAAGATCACCACCTACATTTTATGTAAATAATTTATAACTGTGAACAAAAAAAAATGGAAAGCCAAAGTAAACTAGTTTAATGCTTTGGTGTTTGACGTTATTCATGCTCTCGCACTCTCATCTAAAGATGAACGGTGATCAGTTTCGTAGTGCATCTTGTAAATGATAGTAGTCTGTATAAATATTATTCAGTCGTGATAAGTTGAATTGAAATGTCATTTGCGGAATATATGTTTTTTAATCCAAACGTCAGGTAATTTTCTTTAACTCATTTAAGTGATAAAAAATGTTTATGGCGGTTTTTAGTATAATTAATGATCCCTCTTCTATAAAGCGTTGATCTAGATTTTTAAATATTAATCAAGCATGAAATGAAAACAGAAAACAAAAAAAATATGGATGTTATAAGACCTAACAAAATCTACTCCATATCATATCTTCTTATCATCAACATAAAGTTGTATGTATGTTCTTGTTATTCTTCTTAAAAAGTTCATAAATAGTTATCAAAAATTAAATTGTGTATTTATTTTTTCTCCATTTTTTATTTCTCCAAGGCGCACTTTGTAAACAAACCTTAGTGTGCCTGTCAAGTCGTACTTTGAAGTTTGATTGCCCATAATTTAGTTTGTCAAATAGTACAGTGGGATTTGCACGATTAAAGCTGGTTAGTCATGGTATGAGTTATACTAGAACTAGTTGATTCATGCATTCTTAGTGAATGTTTTTTTTTTTGCTTATGAGTGTGGAGGATTTTCAAATAAGCCTTAAGAGGATGAAATGTCAGTTTCTATAGGAAAGTGACAATCTTTGTTCTATTTGGCCTTTCAAAAGTGTACAATTTTTCCTACTAAAGCAAAACTAAAGAGGTCTTAGTTTTTTGAGAGACAACTGGAGATTTATCTCCTATTCACACGCTCCGTAACAATAGGGTTTGTGCATTACTTACCTAAGTGGGGCCAAATTGTAACGTATATATGGGCATCAGCGAACGTCCATTTTCTTCATTATCTAACTGCTACTGGGCTTGGAGCATTCCTAAAATGTTAAAGACAGTCAGTGTATTTTCATTAAACTTTCACAACGATACAAGACCTGATACACCGAAGCCTGAATATTCTTACCGATTTAAAGAGACATACGAAGACATACGAGATGGCAAAGCAATGTTTTTGAAATCTTCGAGGGTGTTCATTAATATTCAATACAGAATTCTTTAGCGATGTTTTACCGACATAAGGTTGTGTTACGCCTAATTTACTACGAGACATACATAAAAACTACAATCAGAAAAAACGTTCAAAAGTCGTTGAAGACCTTCTACCAAAAATACAAATTGTGTCTCTATACTACGTCTACCGTCTTACTGAGAATCGTAGACTACGAGCCGGAGTATTGGGATTCATTCATTCTGCTTGTTATAGTTACCTTAAACGTCCAATGAATGCAGACTTTTTATGTAACCAGGTCTATGAACAGCTCGTATTGATCTTGGCTGAATCTTCGTCTCCATATCCCGTCAACGCAAACTGGTGCGAAGATTTTCCGAAGTATTTTTTTTGCTCAAATCAAACAAGGATTTCTTCATCCGCTTTTTAAAAAAGTCCATGCTTCTGTGATGACCAGGGTCTTATATATGATATCTCTAGAGGTTCGTTAAATTGTCTCCTTTGGCTTAACAGCGGTTAGGAAGAGTAATTCTACTTTTCTGCTAAATCCACTTTACCAACCTCCTTCTCTATTCTCGCAAGCACGACTAGCGGTGTTATCGTTTGGCATTACCTATGATAAAAGGAATAAATCCGTTCCCAAAAGTGGTGTTGTGTAGTAGGCTGTACATTCCGACAATACTGTGAAAGCTGTTATCTCTTCTTATCTTGTCGTTAAAATAACCCTGCTCATACTTCGACTGAAGCTTATATGCTTCAGCAGCAGTCTTTAGTGTTGTCATCTTTTTCCTCGGTATGAGCTTGTCGGGGTATGTTGGCAAATTTTGGCAAAATCGCTAATGTCTTGGAAACATAAGACCAAATAGTCGCTGCAGAATCACTTTTAACATGAAACGTAGCCAATATCACAGTTGTTCATCGTTTTTCTTGGAGGGAAGTAATATCTGCTTTGCAACAGCTTAGGGATTTCGCTCTTTTGTTCAGCTGCACTTTCTCTTTTTAGTGTTCTATCATTCCAGTAGCTGCAATTTCTCTGTTTAATGTTCTATCATTCCAGTAGCAACAATAAAATCAGTACTTTTCGAGGCTCTGACTCTTTTTGTGAGCTAGATGTCATAACCCCTAATATATAGTGAACAGTGTCAATGTCTACTCTCGTTCTTCAACCAAAGCTACAAATATTTGCCGATACATTCCTATACTTCGTATACCAGAAAAGTAGCCACAAATCAGTAGGTACGCTTAATTAAAAAAATCTTGTTAAAACATGCAAATCTTTCACATTTTGATCATTTGAAAAACAAATGTTTTCCGATTTAGTCGTTAAACCAATATTGTCTTCAATGAATTTTGTGCATAAGTTATTTTGCTTAAAAAGCTCTTCCAAGTATGCTCTTCGTTTCTTCAGGTAAAACGTGCTATGTGTCTAAAGACAGATTTAGTAACAATATTCTGAATTGTTCTTTAAATAATAATTTGTAGTCCTGAAACCAAAATGTCGTGATAGCAAATGCTTAATTCTTAAATCAATAATTCCAATTTATCCTTACCTTATATAATTTAATTGATCCTAATATCTGACATACAATTTTTATTAAAAGTTGTTTTTTAAAAAAATTGTTCGTGCTTAAACATGTTCAAATCTAATTAATGAATTTTATTTTTTTCAATTTTCAGAGGCAAAAGCGCCCTCTCTGTCATAGCCGATGCGGTTGACGACCGACTACCAATAGATGAACATGATTTTGTGCCAAATTTTCAGCGAGTATCAATCTCTGGTGAGGATACCAGCGGTGTACCACTTGAGGATTTGGAACGTGCCTCCACTCTTCTCATCCAAGCGCTGGAACTACGTGCAAGTTACATGTCCCTGTCCGAACAATCATTCCCCCCAACAACATCGCGCTTTTTAAAAACCGTTCATCAACGAGATCGTTTTAATAATATTGAGTATGAGGATCGCAAGACCATTGCAGGTAATGTCTAAGTTTTACAATTTATCAGTTAGTCCGCCACCTACCACCACAGATCTTTGCTGACGTACCTACATCAGTTTTAGAATTTAAAATTTTCTACCAACTTTTTTTTTGTATTTTTCGTCACCGAAAATCACGAGTTTAATTATATTAATGATATGCTGTAAAGGACACTTCTTAATTTTTATTTTGGTTTCTTTAAAATTTTTATTTGATTTTGTTTTATGTTTTTTTGTGGAAAAACAAATTTACTTTTCTTTAAACATTTTTATAGAAATTATTCGAAAGGCCAGTCTTCCCGACCTGCCGAAAGGTAATTCGTCAATTGATAAATTTTCAAGCGAATTCTTTGCGAAAGGCATGTCATTTTGTTTTTCTGTTTTTATTTTTTTGTTTTTAATTATATTTTTTATTTTTGCTTTTTATTTGTTTTATTTTATAAAAGAATGGGTGCATTAAAGTATGTTTTTAAAATGTAAATTGTTGGTAAAATGTAAATCTGTTGATCTGATTCGTGCGCTTAATGCTGCGAAAAATTAATCGGAATTTTGCACAAGTGCTGAGATATCGTAATAGATATTAGATGAATTAATGTTTGTACATTAGGCGTGTTCCATTTAGGAATTCTTCGAGATCCGAAAAAAAAACAATCAATAATCAGAACATGATTACTCATGAAAAGCGGAGATTTTCTCCAATATGATGAGACTAAACATTGTTGGGTTCAATTTCCATCATGAAGGGAATTCATAATGATATGACCCGTTCAGGTACTCATGTACTCATGTGCAAGAGTAAATTTGATTAAGTTTTGATGTAAAACTTTACAAAGCCGTACGCGTACTGAGAAAATTGTAAAAATATGAACGAAGAAACTAATTAGTTTTGTAGTGAGAAAATGAAAAGGATGACAGCCCAGGAGTTTGACAGAAGCCAATAAAATAATTGTTCCATTTATTCAAAAAATATGCGGAAATATATATGTTTTGTAGATTTTTTTTATAATATTTGAGTTCCTAAAAACAGTCTTCGAAGACATCCCTTCACTTTTGAGTTTTGCCTACATTTTTCATTTTTCTTTGCGAAAGCGTCGGGTACTTTTCGTTGAAATGAGAGAATTCTCTCTTGATAGTGGAGATTTGACATTTTTCATTTTTCTTTACAAAACAGTACCCGAACGGACCTAATATAATCTTTATAAAAATGTGTCTATCTATCTATCTATTTAAGTCATTTACAATACGAATGTGTAATTTGTAATGTATAGGTTTTCCGAGCCGAAAATGTTTGTAGATCCAGATATCTACGTGATGGAAAACTAATAAGAAACAATAAAAATAATGAACATAGCTTTTTTTTTCATCTTTGTTTGCACACTTCTAACCCAAGAGATCTGCACCTGTAAACTACAGTTTTTTTTGCAGCCATCACTGCGCTTTTTTTGTCAAAACAAACTGGTGTCGTTGAGAGCTAAGCTAAAAGTATTCGAAAAATTAATTATAAACAGTGAGAAAATTAATTAGAAACAGTAAAAATATTTAACGCTGCATATTTTTTCTCCTCAAATAGCTTAGCTCTATTATATAGTTTAACAAAAATGGGTAAACAAAATTGTTGCACACCAGAATTAAGGAACCTAATCATCCACAAGTACTATCAGGACAACGCTTCTATGGATACCATTCCCAAGGGTCTGTTGTGATCCAAAAAATGATTAATTGGTGCAATTAAATATATATGCATACAGGCAGTACAAAAGAAAGCAACGGGTGAGAAAAACCACTGCCAAAGAGGACAGGGTTATTTGTCGACTGAGTAAGGCGAATCGTTTTTTCACCAGCAAGGATATTCACTCAGTTGTGTCCTATGGCTATCAGAAATAGATAGAACTTCATAGTTGGAATTTGACAGGCTTTTGGAAAAATATATTCTGGAACGATGAGTCCAAATTCAAAATGTTTGGATCTAATGGCAAAAATATGTAAGGTTACCAGGGGGTCATTCCGTAACCTTGAAAACGATTATCACTCAGTCGGTAGTCGAGACATCATCGAGACATCATTACGTGATGCAAGATGTACCGCCGAAATGTTATCCTCAAACGATAATCACTTTACGGAATGAGGGCCCGGTTAACAATGAACTCGATCCCAAGTATACCATCAAAACTTTCAAGCCTGGTGATGGTAAATTCATGGTTTGACGAGCCTTTTCCTGATACGGTGTTGGTCCTATTGTGCGCATCGATGGCCGATGGATCATCATATGTACAAAAATATTTTTGAGAAATTTTATGGAGCCCGAGTTTGTGACCACTTGTCAGTTTCATATATTTTTCAGCATGCAACGATCCCAAAGTGCATTGCTGATGTTGAGAGAAGCTTGGGGTCAAAAACCAAAACAAATACGACAGAATTGTTCGAAAACATCTATCAAGCTTGGATGAATATCTCTCTTAATAAGCGATGTCAAGATTTGGTATCTAGTGTACCAAAACGCTGTTTAGCAGTAATTACTAATAAGGAATGCCCGACCATTAGCTTTGACTAATTTGATTTATAAAATATCCGACTTAAAAAAAATCATCTATCCAATTCAACCCGGCCTGAAGGCTTCGGTGATGTTTTCCTTCGAAGCTACCACTCTACAATTGTTTTTATGCGCTCAAATAAATCTTGTACTTTTGTTTGTTTGTATTATTTGGTTGCTTTTTTTTATTTTATTGTTTATTTTACTTTCATTTTCATTTCGTCTGTATATTGCGTTTAGAGTTCTCGCACTTTTTGATGCTGCACCGCATACTTTAATTTTTTAAATGTATCCCAAATTAAAGCACAAAAAAACGGATTTTTGACCCGAATTTTTGTTGAAACTGTTTTTCATTTTGTAATTCGCTAACAACCACAAATCCACACATTTCCACAAAATGACACATAATACGTTCACATACACCAACGACGCATAAACTTGTTCCAAACGAGAGAATCCAAAAACCGATTGAACAGAGTGAAATAATTTCGTTTTGTTTGCTATTTGACATTTTTTTGTGTTTCTTTATCCTTTTTGATGTGTTTCTCTTTGTAAATGTGTACTTTTGAGATTTCTTAATGTTGTGTCCTTATATTTTTCTGACATAGATCATCCTATTCATCCACCAACTGAGACGACAAATCCATGGGATGTTGAGTTTCCCCCCGACAAAGGATATACCATTAAGGCGGTCGATGGTGTTTTTAATCTTTTTCATGATGAGGTATATAAAGAGCACAATGAATGGTGTATTTGAGATTTTATTCTGTTGTTTTCTGTTTTTTTTTTTTCTAGGAATGTACATCAATGGTAAAATATGAATATCCAAAGCTAAGGAGTTTCGTCAATGACATGCAGGTCATGTGTAATATGATTGCTGATGGACCTCTGTAAGACCATCTATTTATCCTAGAGTGAATCAATTTGAAAACTTCATCATTTCAGGAAATCATTTTGCTATCGACGTCTGAGTTACTTATCCTCTAAATTTCAATTACATGTTCTTTTGAACGAACTTCGGGAACTAGCGTCTCAGAAAACAACGGCTCACAGGGATTTCTACAATATCAGGTAAATGCATCCTACTCTGTTGGGAATTTAAAGATTGCTAAAGGTTTATCGTTTAAGGTAGTATGAATGTCTCTGGGAGAAATTATTACTCATTCTGCCCTAATACTGCAATCAAGATATATGTGTATATATAAGAGCCATATACATATATATTTAAGATATATATGTATATGGCTCAGCAGTAAATACCCCAAACTGTATACATAGTGTTGAGACTTTTAAGCAGTATTACTTTAGCTCTAGAATTTTTTTTGAAGATTTGTTCTTCCGAATTATGCTGATAATGTTTTCGGCTGTTAAGTAGAATAAATGGTTAAATGATTCATCTTTAAGGATCCTAGAAATTTGGCCTAATTTTTCGGCTTACGATCCAATGACAGTTATATAATTAGTGTCATTGTTATAAAATATAATCTTTATTTACGACCGCACCGGTTCAGCTCTAAATGAACTTAATAAAATTTCGCTTGATTCTCAGCAACTAGAAAAAATAACTTTCGAAAATGATTGTGTATTATAAAAAGACGCATAAAAAACACCATACTCTCCGATACGCTTATTCGGAGACCATCCACTCCCAATACCTGCCTTATCTCGCCATTCCTTCACTTATCAATGCCCAAAAGTTATAAATAATTTCACAACCCTTTCCATAGAGAAGTATCGGTCTTATAACCGAGATATTGAGCTAGCGCATGATGCGAGATTGTATTCCCCATTTCATGTATATGATTTTCTTGCAAGAATAAAGTGCGGCTGTCGCATTTTTACTCTTTCTGTTATTTTCAAAATAATATTTCATGTCCAAAATAAGTCCCAGGAATTTTATATTTTCTATTGAACAGGACCAATTCAGTCTTGTGGGGGTTGGCTCCCAGACCACAACTAACTGCCCATTTGGAAAGTTTGTGTGGTGCTTTTATAGAAATTCCTTGAGTATATTAGTACTACTACTAATACAATTTATAAAAAACAATTTAACTTTGATGAACTATTACAACTTACACTGACGTTACAAAAGCCTTTGATAGAGGGCTAAACTAAATTTTTTGGGTTCCCTTTCTTTAATGCTTAAACGGTTTCATAATTATTTAACAAATAGGAAGCAAATGGTATAGATCGATGGTTATACTTCTCGCAAAACTGAACTATTTAGGCTCTTTTTATTTTGTTTTTTTTTATGACGTTCACGATATTTTCGCGGATGATTTAAAATTATTTATTTTAGTATTAGTATTACTAAAATACTAGACGACGGGCTCAGTGCCGCGCAGAAGGTCTGGGTTCGATTCCCAGACGTAGCAACACTAACAATTTTTCACTGGGCATCTGACAAATCATTTGAGTATTATCAGTAATAAAGAATAGCTTATCTCAACTTAGCCGTTCGGAGTCGGCATAAAATGGGAGGTCCCGCCATCGTGCAAGAAGTACACACGCACACATGAATGAGAAAGCTAAGCCCTGGGTCTGTTGCGCCAAACATTTATTTTTTAGTAAGATGTATAATAGAGTGTATCCGTTTTCAGTATAGAAGCTTATCATCTCGAAGTGTAAAATATTTGCAGCATTTCGTATAGTCTAACGATCTAAGTCTTCAGCTTACGGAAAAAGTTAAAGATCTCTGGGTAATATTTGACGAACAATTAAAAATTTCCTCTCATTGTGATTATATTATAGCAAAATTTAAATCTATGTATGATTTTCTTAAGACAAATTGCAAAGGCGTTGATATTTTTGCATAGACATACATATGTTAAGTATTATTTTAATCGATTTTTCTCCACTGATTTCTTTGGTCTTTGCAGTATCTTTAGACACAGGAAGTAGAGTGACCGCCCAAATTATTTACAAACATAATATTTAAACATCAACTTCCCTTTCTATATTACAGAAAAGTCGACACTCACATCCACGCTGCATCGTGTATGAATCAAAAACACTTGTTACGCTTCATTAAGCGCGCTATCAAGAAAAGCGCCAATGAAGTCGTTACTCATACCAAAGGACAGCCGATGACTCTGGCGCAAGTTTTCCAATCGATGAATTTAACTACATATGATCTAACCGTTGACATGTTGGACGTGCACGCAGATCGTAACACGTTCCATCGATTTGACAAATTCAATGCCAAGTACAATCCGATTGGTGAATCGCGCTTGCGTGAAGTTTTCCTCAAGACGGACAACTATCTAAATGGAAAGTACTTTGCACAAATTATAAAGGTAATGTCAAGTTTTCTACTCTTGTGGCATAAACGAATTACTACGTATTTTGTTATGTGTGCTCTTTTAGGAAGTAGCCTTTGATCTGGAAGAATCCAAATACCAAAATGCTGAACTGCGTCTCTCAATCTATGGCAAATCTCGTGACGAATGGGTTAAGTTGGCCAAATGGGCGATCGATAATAATGTCTACTCAACAAACATTCGTTGGTTGATTCAAATGCCACGCTTGTTGTAAGTTCGAAAACCTCTATATTCTGTGTACTGTACATCACTAATTGGTTATTTCTTTCTTACAGTGATATTTTCAAGACAAACAAATTGATCAATTCATTCCAGGAAATTCTAGACAATATCTTCTTACCCCTATTTGAAGCCACTAACGATCCAAACAGTCAACCGGAACTACACCGTTTCCTACAGTACGTGATTGGGTTCGATTCTGTAGACGATGAGTCCAAACCTGAGAATCCACTTTTCGATGGCGATATTGCAACTCCACCCAACTGGACGGATGTGGACAATCCACCATACGCATACTACATCTATTACATGTATGCGAATATCAGTGTTCTTAACCAGTTCAGAAAGTAAGATTACCATCCGCATGCGTTCCACTTTTATACAAAGTTTTGTATTTTTTTTAGGGAGCGTGGGTTAAATACATTTGTGCTTCGGCCACATTGTGGTGAAGCTGGACCTGTGCAGCATTTAGTTTGTGGCTACTTGATGGCTGAGAATATATCTCATGGTTTGCTACTTAGAAAAGTCCCGGTTTTGCAGTATCTCTACTACTTAGCGCAGATTGGAATAGCCATGTCTCCGCTATCTAATAACTCTTTGTTTTTGGACTACCATCGCAATCCTCTACCAGAGTATTTGGCACGAGGCTTGGTGGTTTCTGTTTCAACCGACGATCCCCTACAGTTCCACTTTACCAAGGTTTGTTATACATTCTTAGCCATAACATTCTTTATCCTAACTGACATTTTTAGGAACCTTTGATGGAGGAATACAGCATCGCCGCACAGGTGTGGAAGTTGAGCTCATGCGACATGTGCGAATTGGCGCGCAACAGTGTTCTTATGAGTGGATTCCCACACAGAGTATGTAATATTCGCAAATCCATTCACCCCTCACTAACAGGTTATTTAACGGGTTTAGATTAAACAACATTGGCTGGGACCAAACTATACAAGGGAAGGTGTTGCTGGCAATGACATCACTCGTACAAATGTACCAGATATCCGTGTGGCTTATAGGTCAGAGACCTTATTGGACGAGTTGTCTAATATCTTCAAAGTTCATGAGGCTCCATTGGCGATGAATTAGACTGGGGAAGGTGATTTTTTGTCAATTCTTTGTGTTTGCGAATCACATATTTAGCAAAAAATGAAAACAAACTAATCAAGTCAAATATAAACACATAATTATTTTGAATGGACAGCGTTTTTGTAACCAATTTGCTGTTCCGATGAGACCAAATGAGAGATGATATATATTCTCGTAACTCTATGTTGACCTAATTGTTTCTATTATTTTTCTATTTAAATTATTATTATTAAATCATGTTGTTGACTCTTATTCTTCTCCTTTGGCAAATAGTGTTGAATTTGAGTACTTATAACCCATACAACTACTACTGTTTTATGGCAATTGTTAACAAGAAGAATAATACTATGGTTAAGCTTTTGCTATTTGTAATGTAAATTCATAAAAAGAATACAAACAAACAAACACAAATATCCAACAAAGAAAGATACATTTTTATGAGTATAACCACCATTTTTTGAATAAGACGAATTAAAAATGAATTTATTATTGCGTACTAAAGAAAATTGTTTTATTTCTAACCAATTCTCTAATTTTGCAGCATTCGGGATCTGTGATAAAACAACTTTAAAAGTTTACACTTACATCGCCAAAGACAAGAGTACATATTCTGTCAACTCACATCAGATCCAACATACATCCACATATCCGCTTTAAGGATAGACTCCGTGCTTATAAAATATCTGACATAGCTTGTCAGAAACAGTAATAAGTTCAGCATTTAATGCTCCATGTTAAATGTTATTGTAACCGGCAGACCGGATGCCTGAGTAAGACAAGCAAAACATTTTGACACTACCAACAAATTCGTCTAGTTCTTGAAGAACCAACAACTTTGTAAATATTTTAAATCTCTTTCATACTTCATTTAGATCCAAGCGTAATATTGCAATTGTTTTCTGCAAAAACAAAGGATTCGGTCTTCCATACCATCTCGAACTTGGTATTCGAAAATTCTCATGAAGCATTAATGTTCACTCGCTAAATATGTTTGAGGCTTGTGATTACCTTTTTATTCTTAAATTCTTCTCGACATAGATAGACTCCATAACTACCTCAACGTTGTTTTTGTTGAAAGTCTTGCTTCGTTTGCTGGTGACATGTTTTTTTTGTGTTGTGCGACGAGTTTCGTCTGTTCATCAATTGTCTCTAACGCATCTGCAATGGTACGCTGGTAGCGACCAATGATGTCAATATTGTTCACATATCCCAACATTTTTTTTCTTTATATCGTCGTCAAGATTTTGTCCTATCAAACTTGGTAAATGCCATCACCATTATTGAGTTTCGCTACTTTTTCATGTTGCAAAACTGGTTTATATAATCCTTTTTAAAAGACCGGTATTCATTACGTGCTATGATAGTTCAGCGCTTCTTTTGTAAATGCTTTTCTGTGTTTGTAATCGCCATCATATCACGGGCTTCTTTTTGGCGGTAGCTATTAGCCTAGCTACCTCCTTTATTATATGATGACTTTGATTGATGGTGAAGACACAATGGAAAGTCGTTGTAGACTCTGTCTATCATTGGTTATGTATGGCGTCCAATATGAGGTCTCTTTTACTGTGCCACTCGTAGCTTTTTCTATTTAGATAGTTGTACTCTGAATCTGGTCGCGACAAGAGAATGGTCAGACTTGACGTTTGCCCCACGGAATGTGTAAAGATTTAGAATGCTGGATGCTATTCAGTGTTCAGTCTTCGAGTTCTACTCTTTTGGGTGCATTCACTCTTTTCCTCTATGAGAAACTAATCTGCTCCTTGTATCCTTCCATTTTTCAGTTGTTATTATTTTTGCCATATCTGTGGATACATTAAAAGATGTCTTGAACTAATCTCCTTCATAATCTTCATGCATTTTTTTATTCTGAATGTCAAAAAATGATCCATACAAGACCTGACTATCCCATCCATGGACCTTATTAAAAAGTAGATGAAGAAATCCTTGGTCGTTTTGAGAGAAGAATTTTTCGAATATAGCGTTGACATGCTACGGAGATGAAGATTAAACCATGAACTATATGAACTGTACAGCGTGATATCCCTATTCAAAAAACTCTGCATTGGAGATTTCAGATGGCTAGTAGAGCGAATGGACTCGCAGAGTCTTCGATTCCCATCCAGACGTCGGACGCAGTTTTTGTAGTTTTGCCAAAGGAATAGACGCATTGACGTTGTCAGGACGTCTGCTATTTAGGTTTCGATATCGTTTTCTTGGCAGATCAACAGTCATTCAGTCTTCTGGAACCTAAAAGTGTGACATTGTACTGCTGGAGAATCAAGTTTTGTGATTTCTTTCTCTACTTTCAGCCTTCTCGTGGCGACCCCTGACTCTAGAATGTAAACATGTTGAAGTTCGTTCCGGTAAGTAAGTCGGTTCTAGTTCTTGTGTATGAATGTTGACATTTTTCAGTATCCTTGGAGAGTACCCCACACCTTCAGGGCAGCCGTTGGAAAATGTTTTGAAAAGTATCGAACAATTAATATAAAAAAACCTATTGTTAACCATGTTGTACTCACCTAGCTAGCTCCTTTTCAATATCCCAGCACCATCAATTTGTACCTATGAGCACGTTTTTTTTTTCAATATTCCCCCATATTAATAACACATTTCAATTTAAATAAAGTACACATATATTCATTTGAAAACGATCAAAATGTAACTAATACGCTAAAACACACATAATTCTTGTTTGCATTTCACTGGTACTTTCTTTCGTTTTTTTTTCTTTTTGGCTTGTTAATACTAAAAAAATTTCATTTCAAAATAAATAAAACTCTGTTACTTGTTCTCTTTTTTTTATAAATATGTATATAAAAAAATCACTACGCCTGACAAAAAAAAGTAGCTGGTGAACATATTCCAAAAATGTTCACAGAACAAAATTAAATTACTAAACGAAACAAAACATTTGTTCCTTTCCCTTGGAAAAGGACGAAAAGTACAATTTGCACAAAAAATAAACTTTCAAAATAATTTACAACTTAATTTACACAACATATCTTCGTCTTTTGTTTCTATGCTCTCTCAAATGTCTTAAAATGGTGAATTCATTCCTAGTTTTGTTCCAAAATCTAGTCTCGCTCGTCGCTGGTATCGAGAGTTGACTCTGGAAAGAGGATAAAATAAAAGCATGTTGAATGGAATAGCGTATGCTGCAACTCACTTTATTTCTTGCCATTTACATATTTCTGATACGGCGAAGCTTATTAAAGCACTACAGCATGTAAATACGATGGCGGGCCAAGCTGTAAGCACCTCATCAATAAGATTGCCATTCAAAAACACTTGTAGAACACAAATCACTGCGTGCATGATGAGAATCGCTAAAATGTTGAAACTCCAGATGCGATTGGTGAAGGGATTCTTTCGCCAGATTGAGTGATCACGATGAACGAAGGAAGCAGATATTATCACTGGAAAGTATAGACAAGATTCGTTTGGTGGTTTGAAAGAGTCGATGGTAGGTCGTGTGCTAGAACAAGAAACAAAGAAAACTTACCAAAGTGTAAAACTATTCCCAAAAGGGAGAAAATGCGAGCAATTTTCACATTGATGTGAATTTTTTCTTCATCGATGTCCACTATTTCAACTGGATGCGCGGTGAATGTACAAAATGAAAGGATCTAGAAAAATGAAGAAAGGAAAAAGTATGCTCAATGGAATGATTATGATGATATAGAAGTTATTTATATATCTAATTGCTTGTACAAAGAGGTGAAGGTACTATGACTGAGTCCACAGACTATGCATGCATTGTATAGAAACAATATTAAGTGTTCGCCTTTATCGTCTAGGTAAAATCATAAAATCTGCCTGTGGAGTTAGCCGGCTCGACGTCAAAAAGAATTTGTAGCCAGTCAAATATTGGAGTTATCGCATTAATTTGTTTTGAAATTCGATTTTATGAGGGAGGTCGATTGGGAATTATTTATTGATGGGGTTGTGGGATGTTATGGGCTTATCCTTTGAACATGACAACAACAAGAAATTCCCACTTATTTTTCCTTGATCTAAGGGTTCGCATCGATCTCCGAGACTTTTTTATGATCACGCTGTCTCAAATGCTCTGATACCTATAAATTCTATACAACATTTAGAAACGTTTGACATTGGACATTTGAATACGTGTTTATACTCTATCCCATAGGGCTATATTAATTTTGACATTAAGGTTGTAACATAGAGAAATAATTTCGACAGATATACCTTAAAGTATATGGATCGACTCAGAAACGCTAACTGAGTCGATCTAACCATGTCTGTCTGTCCGTCACCGATTTTTAGGCCATTCATTTTGAGCTAGAGTTATGCAATTTGGTATATAGACTCTCTGTCCGGTAAAACAGAAAAAGTGTACACATTTTTAAAATTCGCCCACTATCACGCCCCCCATTTCAGTAAAACGTTGTTTTTGGCCAAATGGTCAAGAATTTTTAATGGAAAACAACCCATAAGCAAAGTACATTTGTGCCACTTGTCCCTTCGATTCTATTAAAAATAATCGGAAAGTAGGATCGCACCATTTATCTAAACGTTAACAATTTTTGAGGAAATTTGTTTGAGCATGACAACAAGCCTTAAACATCCTATATCGGACACGTTTTTGTTAGTAATATATATGCAGGTGGGTGAATTTAATATTCTTGGAATTCTAGGTGTGAAAATTAACTGTGAACGGATTACAATTTTAGAAATCCGCAATTATTGGCCTGCAACAACAATAGTCTATTTCTAACTATCCCCGCCCTGATCAAATGAAAATTCTGAAATATTTATTACAAACACGTGACATAACTTAAAAAAAAACTTTGCACATTCAATGAAATATTCGCCTACTTACCATCACAAGAATTGGCGACACAAACTTGCATCCATAGCACCAGAGAACGAATCCAAACACCTTCGAATCGTATTCCGTTTGTTTTTTACCGGTTGCCCGATTCATCATCTTTGGATCGGCATCGATGTGTGCAAGAGATAACGATATCAATGGTACTGGTATACACATCAAATAGATGACCGTCAACGGCGCTAGAACTGGTGGCAACGACAGACAGGCACTTAAAATATTTATTACCGTAAGAGTACCGGCACAACATGCCCAGTACTGTATACAATTCCACAATCCCGATGAGAACCGCCGCGATAGCTCAATTATAGCCACCGTCGAGAGAGGATCATCGCGACTTACAGATATAGAACATGGCAGAGAGTTTAGCAATCTGCTTAAGTATATTGGTGACACAGTGTAACCCTGCGACTGCATGGGTTTTGATTGACCGGCCTCGAGGACGTCGAGTGATGCTAAATGCGAGCTATTAATCGATGACGAGTCTTTAAGTTTCATTAGCCTAAGTTTATTGTTTAGTATATTGGCCTCGGTGTATGCGGGGATTTCTTGACAAACTTGTGGGTACAGGGGTTCCACAGCAATACTGCAATCAGCTTGCAGGAAGATCTCGGCGTTTGCATTGCTTGCACTGGATCCTAAGCACACGACAATCTCGCCATAGGACTGCATAATGCTCAACATTTCACGGGTTGCTTCGGCCGAGCAGTCAGTAAAGAGTGACACCTGAAGTGGTACGTTGTCCACTTGTTCCAAGTGCGGACGGATGTTCTCAATGCCCCTTGGCAGTTTGGCGCGATTCGACATGTCAAAATGGATTGGCGCACTCTGTTCAGTGCTGTCAGTCAGAATACTCATCGAACGGCAGTGCTCGTCCATCGCAGAGTCCTGCGATCGCGGATGTTCTCCGGTGAGGTCGAGGTTTATGGATTCATTTGAACCGTGTTCGGATGTTAAATTAAGCATGTTATAGTCCTGATTGGATATGGCACCGGGCGCTGAAGAGCTTAATGTTTTTGATGATTCCAAGTTCGCCGGCTGCAGGAGGCAATTGAGTTCCTCACCGCCTCCAGACCGACGGCCCTCGTTATTTGCCGCAGCGGAATTCACCGTGAATTTGAAGTTGCCCGAGTTTTTCGGCGATTGTGGATTTGATTGACATGAATCCTCACTCAGAAGTGATATGTGGCAATTCCAGCCGGACTCAAGACCCATTTTTTCCGAAAACACCCTCGATCGCAGTTCATTTTCTTTGCTAAAGTGAACAAAACGTATGCAGGCCCTCTCCAGCTGTTCCACCAACTGCACAATGTCAGTTTTGGCTTGATACTGCATAGTCACCATACCAATGAACACCTGGTGGCACTGCATTTCGAAGCAACCGTTTACATCGTTGATGTCGTGATCTTCTTTATTTTCTGAGAAGAGCAAGGAATCAGTGCTTATCGAGTGGCTAAGCTTCGCGTGTCCCTCAAAGTCACAATGTGACTTGTCGACATGTGTCATTCGGTATTTGGACTCAGGTGGTAATTCCAAGTAAGCAATGTTGCCGTCCTCTGCGCCGCTTAGCGGCCCAATGATGCCATGGCGGAGAGGTCGATAAGCAAATGCTGTACAATATGCAGTCAGTGCACTGCGCTGATAAAAGTCAAGAGCGCGCTTGCGATCATGCTGGCTCAGGGCTCGTAAATCCTTACCGTCCCAGAAATCATCACAGTAGTCAAGAATGATGTCGGCAGTGCCCTGTGTGAAGAGTGATAAATAGCCACCTGGATTCTCCCGCATTACCACAGACAGAGAATGTGGAAAGGGCACCTTAACCTTGGAAGCTAGCTGCAGATGTCGTGCAAAGCGGATGTCACGTTGAACTACGTCCGGTTGCTGAAAAAAAAACAAAATCTATAAGCGGGATATGTCGAATAAAATGAGTTAGGATGACTCACCAAATGTCTGTACGTAGCAAACTGTCCTTCCGTTGAGAACCGATCTGTGGCATGATCAGTGAAACCAATTTGTTTTGCCAATTCGCATAGGCAACGGCTAGACACGATAACACATGAAAGAGATAGATTAATATCGATTTTCGGAATGGTTTAAGGAAAAAAGCAAACATTACTATCTCTCTATTATGAAATCGAAAACAAAGTAAAAAGAAATATCTTGGGTACGATAAAACGACAAGCTTTTGTGGAATGTTTTTTTTTTTTTTTTTTGTTACACAAATGTATGGTGGGATAGGACGATAGAACAGACACAACTCGAAGAAGATGTGTGTATAGTGTAGGCACAGACTGAAAACTGAAATGTTTATACATACAAAGAGAAAACAAAACCACTTTCGATTGGGATAGGTTTCTTAATATTAAAAAAAATACTTTCGAATCAAGACCATGCAAAATTTTAGAAAAAAGATGAACTTTCTCAAAAACCAAAATATAGAAGCAATGCTACAGCAAAAATGTGAAAATAAACCAGGAAAACAAAACTTGTAATTACACACAAAAACAAACAAAAATAGGTCACACAAGTATAATGTTCGACGGGTGATGTTGATGTGAATTATTATTTTAATTGATTTGCAATTTAGCGGAATACAAACTTTTTGTTAAATGACACCTTTTTAGAAAATTATTACAGTACCAATACGCTGAAAGTACGCTTCTCTCCTTATTAGGGTCCTGGTCAAACACAAGTTTCAATTTGGAAAACTTAATTTAAACTTAAAACTAAAATTAAAAATTCATGTCTACTATTAATTTTGTATGTAACTTTATGTTTAACGTGTTTTGCACCTTTCCTAGGCCTAGATCTTTTAGACCCGAAAGGTCTTACTTTTTTTTCGATGAAACTGCTACACTTTGTTAGAATCTCAAAATTACGAAGCAATGTCGAGATCCAGAATCGGAGGATCTGCTACAGATACGCTTACGATATCGCGGTCTTAGTAATGGACTAAGCAATGGATAAAGTAACGCAACACTGTAACAACATCATTAGAGAAGATATGGCATAGCTCATCAAAATTGGAACTGGCGGACCATACAACAAAGGCCGTCCTCATTAGTAGCCGCACAATAGTGCAGCTCTTGCGTATAGAGGAGGGAGAGCACAAAATAGAGTCTACATAAAATACCTACGTGCATAAGTACTGGCTTAAATCCAGAGATCATCTGAATCAAACGAGTGAGAAAGCCAGTGTTCAGAGTATCGACAAAGGAATAATTATAGGGCTTATGCAAAACATTGGTGGACCAAGGCAGCTTAAATCCAGAGATCATCTGAATCAAACGAGTGAGAAAGCCAGTGTTCAGAGTATCGACAAAGGAATAATTATAGGGCTTATGCAAAACATTGGTGGACCAAGGCAGCCAATAAGAAATCTGCTGAAAAGAGTGAGTAAATCAATTTGTTTGTAATACGCTCTCATATGGGCATCGGACGCATGTTTGAGTCGAGAAGGATACACTTTGCATACTGAACAGCATAACTCTGAGTATGTTGCGCATATAGAACAATTTCTGTGGATGCAACAAGAACAATACCATTGCGAATGCCAATCGAACTAGAGGTAACGGCTTAGCGTAAAAACATAATGACGAGCATATTCTGCTGGATTGCACAAGTATGAAGCTGCAAAAAAATTCAAAACAGGCAGTTCTTTTTCATGTTATTCACAAATCGAGTAAGACACACAATACAAGACCTGTCAAGACCTATGGTGCGGAAACCAATTGACATACTAGAGGACGGAATCGCAGTACAATTAAACTTAAAATACCAGATTTCAAAACTTGTTTCTACAAAAGAATGTACTGGAAAAGAAAATCAAGAAACCTTTGTTGGAACCAGCAAACTATAGATGCTCGGAGAGTGTATTTTGCTTGATTTGATTGTATCAAGTTTGTTCGGTCGAATACCACCGAAATGTTAGATCCCTAACAGAGGTGAGGCGAACCTATAACGATCTAGGGGCTTCCTGAAATGATTCTTGCTTGATTATAATGTAAAGGGTGTTTTTTTTAAAGGTATAGAACTTCCGATAGGGGTAACTGTCAAACTAAAGTCATACTAATGAAGTGTGTTTGCCTTTTTTAAGGATACTTTGGCATAACACCATGGAAAGTCTTCCACCAGAACAACGTTTACATATCGTGGACATTTATTCCTAACATTGGCGATATGTTCACCAAACTTATAGAGCACTGCGTCAAGGTTACGGTACGCATAATCGTCTATCTACTTACTCTTTTTGATAATATACAGTCCGTTCGAGAAGAACGTTATTAAGCATAGTTAGAATGATTCGATTAAAGTCTAATATGCGCCATTATGTTACCATTTTGAAGTTAATTCCATTATGCCTATTCCATAGAAGACTTCGTTCTAATTAGAAACAAATAAGTCGAATTTGTTGCGATTCTTAGATGGAAATTCGGTCCGTAAGGTTTTTGTAACTTACGCATGGGTAATTTCGTGACACACTTACATCAAGTTGCTTTTTGTATACAGTCTTATTTAAAATGTTCCATTGGCTTTTTGCGTAAAGCTCATTTCCTGTGCTGACGTTTCCATGATTTTATAGACATTTGGATTCCAGAGCGTGGTGCATATCGTCGAAACCAAAAACTGCACGTGATTGGTTGTTACAGTGTATGGACCAAAATGACTATCCACAGTTTTAGTAGCCTGGCTTGCGTTTTCGCCTTTATCAAGAAAAACTGTAAAATTGGTTGCTACGAAATCTCATCTTTTTAAAACAACCGTTTTAAACCGTACCTTGAATAATGAAATCACTATTACCTACTTCATAATACCCTAGATAATTTTATACGTATCATCAAGGTACTCGTATTTCCCATAAAAATTATTCAAACAAGAACATTTCTTGAAAATCGATCGAAGATGATGGAAGGCTGCCCTATCCCATTAAGTAAGGTGATCCCATATGCGAGGAAGCGAATGGAGGAGAAGATACAAATTTAAACTTTATGAACTATACCAAAATACGGATATAGTACACAATTTGATTTGGCCCACTCATTCGAAAACGAATGCTCCACACAAAAGAATCTTTGAATAAGAAATACCAAACATCCGGTTTAATGATCAATCGATGGCGTATATCAGGCCGATTGAACTTAATGATTGGAAGCAACGTATCCAGGAACGAAGAGGATCAAAGGCTGCCCTGTCTTGGGGAGGAAGCCCATTATGTGGTGCTAAGTAATATACTCACCCCTATCCGTTCGGAACAATTTCCGAAACGAAAGCCAGTTCCAATCAGAACTCTATTTGCTTTCCAGATACCCGTTACGGAACAAAATAAAAAGGCATTGTATGATTCCGCAGCAATTCTACGTCGGACAACTTCGGAAAAAATTCAACGCATAGCTGTCAAAAATGGTTGACTTAACGAATATCGCTGATGCGCGATCATGTCCGTCACATTTCGTCGGAAGATCGATTCGAAATGCTAATCGAATCGTATACCTCGGTAGAAAATTTTCAGATTTCGAACAAATCCGAGAAAATTTTCTTCCGAATGGATATCTCGGTAGGGGTGATTTTCAAAAAAGTTCGCATCCCCTGCCATGGACTCAACCTTTGAATATGTTAATGTCAAGTCGCATGTTACCTGTAGTGCTATGACACTTGTAAACGTTGACGTCGTTAAGTTTGTTGATGTTCGGCTGTTGTTTAAGTTCACAGGGAAGACAATTGGGCAAAAGTCACAATATTTAAATAATAAGTGGTATGTGGTTTTGTGTTTTATACCGCAGTTACTATATCCATGCCCAAGCTATTCCATATGTAATTCCATATAATTAAACTTATTTTTACTTTTGCTAATCGCTGACTCTTTGGGCCAGGATGCAGCACCAGGCTTGAAGACATTATTGCAGAATGAATGGCACATTGGCTTAGCGAAAATGAAAGACTGGTCATTTTTCTAATCACAGTACACGTATTTATAATTGTCAACAGTTCCAAATGGGTTAAACTGGACGAGTCTATTGAAAGAAATATACGATTCATAAGAAACGAAAAGTAAAATAATAAATAACGGCAGTCGGATTACAAGTATAAGATGATCTACACGAGGTTTACACACATGGAATGCTTTAAAATAATGTGCGACAAATAAGCTCATTTAAAAAACAAATGAGACTAATTGTGTCAGGATTAGGCGGCTTATTCCAATGTATAAACCCATCGGCTTATACCGAATATATAAAAATGGTTGTACCGGCAGGCAACACGGAATAATTAAAGTAATAGTATTAACAGTTCTCTCCCTAAATCGTATGTATCACTTCTTAGCAACTTCTTCTAACTTTTAAGGCTTTCGTTGGCAATTTGTTTAATGTATTAAAATATAAATATGTTTATTGAAAGTCTGCTATCAATTTACACGCAGTTGCTGCAAAAAGAGGTTAAAATAATCAAGCTTAAAATAAATTTCAAAATGGGGCCAAGGAACATGCCTTGCTAGGAATCTTGCTAAAATCTAAAAAAAAAATGTAAAAAGTTCAACACATTCCAATGAAAATTCAAACTAAATTAAATTTTATATTCTTGGTTGGTTGGTATATTGCGCAAAGAAGTGTATATATATATATGTGTTTGGCCAACAATTAATGAATGAGTAGCAAAATGAAATGAAACTACGTACCCATGCAATAAGCAATTCAAACTGGACTCAACGATCGCATACCGATTTGTGACAGGGACGAGATCTTTATCCAGCATTGCTACGGCCGTCACATGTCCACAAAATTGTCCGTAATGGGAGTGAGTTGATGGACTACAAGTGTTGAGGAGTACAGCAAGACCTGGAAAAATACATTACTATCTTTCTCATTGAAAATAGAATTTTAAAATCAACCTAAGGGCTTCAGGGACTTTATATGCGTTTTCCATTCGTGATCATCAAATTCTAGTCGAAATGGGCAATGCTGGTCATGCGTGAGATCCAGCACTTCAGCAACAATACCTCCATCTTTATTCGCTGGGTTGTTGTGTGTACTCTCGGAATCTATACTCGTTTGGCTAACATCAGTCGGTTCCTCCTCAGAGTCATGTAGAAAGAAGACTTTTTCAGCGGTGGGATTTGGCCACGAGAGAATACCTTTCTTATCTACACAACACAAAGCTGTGATTGAGCCTAGCACCTGAACGACATTGGCACTTCGGGCGAGTAACTCACTGTCCCCTTTCCATAACTGCAACCAGGTGCGAAAGACTGTCGATCGCAGCAGGGAAATGTTCTCATAGTCATACGTGGGTGTGTCCAGGTCCTCTTCAAAGGATTTCTCTGAGTCTTTGGTAATAAGCAACTGTGGTGTCCGAAGAAATGACTGAAGGCGTGCTATGCCCCAGAGATTCATCGAGATCCACATTAATGGAAAGAATAAAGGAAGCATTGGCATAACAGCCGCAACGGGCGATACAACAAAGATATGTTTCCAATACTGGTCGGCATTTTCCGTCAGACCAAAGCCATATACACTTAACGTGCCGACTAAAAATGTTACAACAATGCCCAGAATAAAGCCCCACTGTTGCATGTACTTTGTCGCCAGCTGAAATTAGAGAAAGTGGAAGTAAATCAACTATGGAAGGTATTCAGATTACTTACCAAATATCGTTGTTGATTGTAAATAGTTGCTGGACGCTTCAGAGATCCTTCTAAAATGATTTTCAGATTGTCAAGGATTGGTGTGCTCTCCAAGCAGCAGACAATATCGGGCAGAGGTGTCCTCGCTAAAGGTTTCACTGGTGGATCAGGAATTTGTGCCACACCATAGACTTCGTTGGCGTTAAACGTTTTTTTACCTTCCAATTCACAACATGGTCCGGGAGTCTGATGTCCCGGACGTAGAACAATGTGATCCCCCTTCACTAGTAATGCCCAGGGGAGATTGACAATCACTCCATCGCGATATGTCCATTGCAAAGAGACGCACGGTGATATCGGGCAGCACGTGTGTGGATAGTTTTTCTGCTCCCATTCGACACATAGCTCTTCTTCGGCGAGTTTGATTTCGCTGAGAACATTTCTTGTCTTTCGAAAGATTTCCGTACGCCGAAGATTGTTCTCTCTGATGACTACAAAGAGATCTATGGTTAGAATTAAAGCGAGTAACACTCCCGCTAAGTACTCTTCTCCTATAAATAGTCCAATAGTTGCGATAAATGAGGTGACTATGGAGAACCAACCCAGTGGGCTGTCGTAGCGTTTAACGAAGGCTGACCGGATCTTACGGTACACGCTAAAAATGAAAAGAAATAGTGTTTTTACATTTTTCTTTAGATGACAGAATATGTACGTGTATTTTTAATTTAAATGTTTATATTGGGAATAAAGGCAGCTTAAAACTGACTTGATTTGGGCCTCGAAACTCATGATGGTGATTTTTGACTCAAGCATTCACTTTGTTGTTGAGATTCAGTCAGCTGAGGGACTAATGGAACGTATTCAAGTATATTACCGAGATGCCCCGCAGAGACATGAGTGAGTCGACGTAAACGGAGGCTCCACTATATCTGCGGCCGAGCGGGAAGTACTGTACCTTGTAGGGAGTGTTGTTCTCTTGGTCGCCAAGCTCCCACTAGATCAAACCAACACAAGACACAAAATAAAAACCGAATTATTTTTAAAAAAAATGTGACTATTTGTCCACGGCCTTCAGGAATGTAGCATTGAATTTTCATAAAAATTTATATCTTTTTGCCTTAAAAATGCCAATTAATACATTTTGGTCCACCTGTATATTTATTGCGCCAATTTAACAAATCAAACAACTAGAGTTTCTGACATGTGTTAACTAAGCTGATTGAAGAACAGTTACTTACATTACTAACTTTTACAAGAGCCAGATTTTGTTATAACTTAAGGGACAATAGCTAGACTATCAACTATCAAAATGCTATCAACCAAGTCCTCAAGAATGGTGTTCGCAAGTTTTTCCAAATAGTCTGAACGGAATCCTGTCGAGAAGAACAAATAAAATCATATTTCATATTTTCAAAACGAAGTGGTTTGTCGGAAAAAACTGTTTCTTTGTCGAGATAACTTAAATTACGGGTAATTACCTTTAAAGTAACATACACCAAGTCATTAGTAAAATTCGCCCTGAATCAATGAAACTTTAAACAATCTACACAGATGGATTAAAGATGTACTTTATCATACTGCCAGGCCATATGGCCAAAAGAGCACTATGAGCTATTGAAACAAAAATCCAAGCTAGTTTGTTTTTGTCGCGAGATTCCTAAAGCTCTTGGTTAACAGTATAATATCAATTCCTGCACGGCCTGCTCACATTTTCTTATGACGAAATGGCAACAAATAGATCAGCAACATATTTTAATAGGCAATCAGGCAATCGCCTGTTAGTAGGGACATAAATTCTTTAGAGGTCACACAATAAAAGTAAATTTGAAGTATGAATATGTACATCTGAAGAGGCAGAAGTGATGATTTAACAATTGCGGATATGGCTCAATTTCTCTGTCACTTGACCAATAGGATAGTTGTAAGCAACTATTTTTTCAGGATCTGCAGAAGTATAAAGATTTGATCAGTTGTGGACTTTCTTAGCCTAGAACCACACTAATATATACCCATCAGGTTGTTGGTAAACGGTTTCAGGAGTTCATATATTACGGCAGATAGGATCTTGTAGGCGATATTGAGGAGACTTATGCCTCTGTAGTTGGCGCAGTTAAGAGGGTATCCTTTTTATAGAACAAGCTAATGGTGCTGCGTTTCCATCCTTCAGCCATACTTTTATCCGACCAAATTTGTCTTATGAGTTGGTGAATGTTACTTACCAAATCATCTCCGCCGGCTTTATGAAGCTCGGCAGCCTTGTTAATCTTGCTATCATCACTTCACTTAGGTCGGGTGGTTGATAGTTTTTGCTGTAATCGCCATATCGAATGGTTCGTTCTGCCTGACAGCGGAACATTGTTCGTCATCGCCGTTTAACAGTCTGCAGAAGTGGTTCTCACATGTCCTCAGCATCGACTGTGTGTTAACTACGATATTTCCTTGTTCTACACTTTGGTAAAATTTGCGAACATCATTCCTGGACTGGCACCTCTTTATATCCTCGATAGAGCGCTTTTTTGCTCTTTTCTCTTCTTTCTAAAAAGTCAACAATTTATAAGATCGGCCGCAACAGATGTGCTGGGTTTCTTCCAAAAACCTCTGGTTTGACGACGAATATCGATGGTTGCTCTCAGCCAAAACTGAGATGTTCAAGCCAACGATGTTTACGAAGATAAGATCTTCGAGAAAGGCTGCTATTTATTAGCAAAGAAGAAAGCAAAGGCTTTTAAAAGGATAAATAGCGAACAAGAAAAGCGTGCGTTCGACGTAAGTTTGCCTGCAAACAAAAAACATCAGCATTATTTGTTGGATCCACAAAAAAGTAGACTCTCTTAACTGGGCCAACATCAACAGCATAGGTCGCTTCAACACTGCTTGTGCCGGTCCATATTAATGTGGTTTTAGGCTAGGAAAGTACACAACTGATTAAACTTCAATCGATTCAACCAACTTCAAGTGCGTAACTAAAAGACTGCGGGGCTACATTTCACATAAATAAGAAAGGATAGTTTATACTAATGGCGAGTACATAAAAATATAAACATATAAGTAAGAAGCACTCCTTTTCTTTCATTATTTTACTCAGACATAAGAATTTCTCTTTATTCTCTCATATGGTGCCCCTACTGCAAGAACGCTTTGCAAATATATCATTCATTAAGGAAATTGAAATTGGATGCCATGTAAGGAGTCCGTTACAATAGTCATAAGATGTTGCCTGCAGCATTGAACGCCGCGACGTTGTGTATCAAATTAAAGACAATTAACTTGGCAGACGTGCTCTGTTATTAATTGCGTTCTTAATCATAACTGGATCAATTTAGATCGACGTACTGCATACTGGTTAGTTTGTAATGCTCCATTTGGATGTTTTTGAAAAGTAAACCAAATCGAACTAGGGTGGGAAACAAACCACAGATATGATTGTAAGGTGTGATGTTTAATTCATCAATGCTCCACTCTGAAAATATTGATTTAAATTCACAAAGAACTACACCCCTTCAATCTGGGTTATCATGAATAGTGTTCTTAATTAGCATTCAATGTCAAGTGCTTTTTAACGAAATAAATCGCTGTGTGTTGTGTTTTCCCAAAAAAAAAGCATTTTCATACTAACACTAGAGGTTGTCATATAGCTTGTTATTATGTAGATTTTCGGTTGTTTATATTATTTTGTGACATACACTAGAACGTTTGGCAAACAGCAGCTTTTCCACAAAAATACCCACATTATTGCCGTGTGCTGGTAGCGAAAATAATTTATGTTGCGTCAAACTTATGCGCTTGTTTGTATCATATCTATAATTTTTTTTGCTATCGTCACGATAGTATATATACGATGGAATGATGATAAACATGACCCTGATACGACCGTCCATTGTATTAAGGAGTTATTCTCATCGAGTAACGTTTAATCTAATCGAAACAACAAAAAATGTAGCTTACCTGTCCTCGTTGTATTTCGATTCATAGCAGATGAGAACGCTGTGAATCTCGTCGTGAAGCTTGGCCAGCGCCGCTTTAGTAGAGAGCCCATAATGTGAGTTTGTGTTGAATTTAATGGTGGTACTGTCCCGACGAGCATTACTCGCTGGTTCCGACGACAAGACCATTGTAATTGGACGTTCATTCAAGCGAAACTTTTGCGTTTGTCGTTGGCTTTTGCTGCACTATTTTTATCGGTATTAATTTTCTAAATAATTGATGAGTTAATGTTGGCTAAATATATTCCTCCTTGAGTACACTTATTATACATAACTATAGAGAACTTATGGCACTTGGAAATATTGCTTCTGATTTATATGTTTGATTGCACTTTTCGATTTCAAGGCATAATTCACTGGACACCATAAACTACAAACTACAAACAATTTAGCGGGGCAGTTAGCAAGAAAATCAACTTTTTCCGGGGCAATGCAAAATGGTTTTATATGCCTTTATCTGTTTTTATGATACTTGTCGGATTTTCGTGAGTTTATGATGAGCGACAAATGTCATTTTTGACAGTTGGGTGGATATCAAAAAAAATACAGAAGTAAGTAGTTCACAATGATTTGTGCGAGTGGTTGGTGTCTAGGAATACTTTGCACACAGTTTGGAATGCACTTGTTTAAAATGACAAATCAATTGAGCTGAAAAGTAACGGTAAAATCATATACGTAACATCTTTTTGTATGATCAGATCATAGGTCATTTCTAATAAGTAAACTTATAAATAAATAAAAATATCTAAACTAATTATCTAAACATTGCTTGTATCGTTGCCTAATATTATTTTAAGGCTGTTATGTGGATGGTGAATACAATGCTATTGGCGTTTTCGATTGGGATCTTATTTTCCATTTGTCAGTCTGTGTCGAAACAGGAGCCTAAACGGCTCTATAGAATTACATACTTCAAATATAAAATACTTTCTTGTCCAAAACTACGGTACCTCTCATAAAATAGTTTTGGAATTATCCAAATTTTAATTTCAAATTAATTTCTTTTTCTCAGGTGAGTATAACGATACAGAAGCGCCATGCGGCGCCATAAGATAATGCTTGCAGATGGTTATTAACTCTGCTCTTGAATTGTTGTATATTTTATATCGTTGGAAATACGCCTCCTGGTTCATTCCATTATTTGCTTGGCCTGCAACAAAAATAATACATATTGGTATTGAGTTGTTCGTGTCGTTAGTAGGTGTACAGTCGATTCGTCGATGGTGTGATTGCAAATATTGCCTGTCTTCCTGTGTCATATGTTCTGTTGGAGTACTGTAGCCAATTGAAGTTGTGGACGTTACAATCACCAAGAACGACTTCTGCTGTTTGACGATGAGTTCTTATCCAGTCAATATTTTCGAATAAATGTTTAAATGGTGTCGAAGTTTGATCGTCATTTGGGGAGCGATAAATGCAGGATATGAATTTTGAGATTCCCTGGAAGAAAAGTTCAATCCATATAACATCGGGGGTTACCAGGTTCCATCGATTCCTCGCTCTGGCATGCTTGGTCATGTCCTACAATAATCAACCTCCATGCCATTAAATGGACTCTTAAAAGTACGTTTATTTTTTAAGGTCTTTCCGATATGCCAGTGATGGTCACTATTGTTAATTAAAAAGTATTTTTTTAGCTTTAAAGTTAGGGTCCAAGTATAGCTATATAATTGAACAACTTCATTGGAACACAAAACATGATGGAATTGAAAATTTTTTTCTTGATCTTTGAAAAACAAAAATTGATTTTCTGCAAAAACCATAATTAAAAATTAATATATTTTTGGATAATTTTGTATTAAAATTCATAAGCTTTTTTTTGACACTAACTCTCCAATGATTAAATTTATCAATTTATCAAAAAAGCCACAAGAACTAAAAGAAAATTTCCAATGAGGATAGCTATACCTGGACCCTTACTTATTAATGTAATAATCTCACCTACAAAATCAATACAAGTAGGAAAACATTTTAAATGCACTTTTGAAAACTGCGCACTTTTCAATTAAGGATCATTCTAGGACATTACTGAGCGGACATTTCCAGTTTCACAAGATACAGCTGCCTGAGAAAAAAATGATTACAAATTCAAACTAACCTGATATAACCTCTCCATTAGATCGTTATTCCGTTATCCGGATATTCCTTTCATTTACACCAGTTACAACATAAACCACACACACGCGTTCGCCCACTCGCCGGGGCACACACTCAGGACGATGTTCTTGTGGGTGTGCAATAAATTTAACAGCATTTCCCGGTTTAGGGTGGATGGCGTTCGCTTTACCAATCATCACATCACCAGGACAACAATTTACAACAGGGCAATAATATGGGAAATAAAAAAATGAGAGCGCACGCGACTAAAATTTTACTATCAACTCCTGTGAGAGAGTCTACGAGTACGATACACGACACCGCTTACCACTGAGAACATTTCCTTGTAAAAGTCAACAACAACAATGGGAGAGCAGAGCACAGCTAGAAAATGCATTAAAAGAAATATAGAGAGGGAGAGAGAAAGTAAGCGAGAGTACACATACACCCAATTTCCAATGAAGAAAAGCGCCGGTCCACCAACCATCATATGTAATGAGAAAAACAGAGCACCAAATACACAGGATAACAAGGATCTAGGAGAGCGCTGAGAGCGCAAATGAACACAACTCTAAATTTCTAGAGGGTGTGACCGGGTTAAAGGAAAAAAATACTTTTTTGAATCTTCTTCGTAAATTGCACAGTTCGGCGGATGGTTCAGTTGCCGGAAAAGTCTAAAAAACGAGTATTTAAAAAGCTTTTAAAACAAAAGAACATCCTTCCGTAGGAATAAACAGTGTTTAATGAGAGAAAACCCAAATAAAACTAACTCTTAATTTAAGATACAAATAGTTTTTCATATTACTGTTCCTTCTATAAAGTGTACATCTTTCTTGCCAAGGATTAAAATCACTTGTGTAATGTGTTACAAGAAAATGGGATAACTATCAAAATAAGCCCGGATTAAGTTTGCTTTAAGGAAAACTCATCCATGGTTTATGTCTTATAGTGCGAAAATTTAATTAATCAGTATTAATTTCTCCCACCACCCAATATCAAGGATATTTTAGTGTATGCGTGAAGAGTTTTTCAGATTTGTGTTCGTCCATTTCCCAGTGCTCTTGTTCTAAAAAATAAATGCAACTGTCGCGAAGATTTTTTTAAACCTAAAAATAACGTTAGTGGATACACTGTGAAGAAGGATAAAAAGTTGTAAAAATATAAAAAAAATTGCAAAAAGCAAAAAATATTTACAAAAAAAAATTCAAAAAGTTATTTCTTTTGTGGGAAAAAATGGGGTGGCGGTGTTGTGTCACGGTTCTACGCCTCCCCATCCTGCATTAGTGTAGTTTTCCATTTCTCGAGTTGCTCATTCTCGAAAGGGTTTTTTTATATTCTTTTATCCTATCGCGTACTTTTCATCCTGAATGCGTTTGTGTATGTGTGCAATACCTCGGGAACACACGGCAGCAATATAAATAAAAATGGAAAAAAATAAACTTCAATCAATAAAATATGTGTGCAAGTGTTAGTGTGTTAAGAATGAGAGGTTGCTGCACTATATCCTGAGAGAAGTCGAGATTTAGCATCCTCTTGCTCACCAAAAAAAAAATAATAATAGCCCACCCAAAAGTGCGAGAGAATGAGAGCATTAGGTGGTGATACAGAGAGGGAAAACAGAAAAAATCTATTATTTAATTAAAAACTTACAAAGGAGGACCTCTTGAAGGACTCCATTCAAGTTGACTATCCACGTTCCGCAAAACAAAATAAATTATTCCCATCTGACTAGTCTTACAGAGACAGACCAGAAAGAAACAACAAAAAATGAATGGTCAAAAGGAGACGGCAAAAAAGTAACTCTCATTCATTATCCATTAAAGGACATAATATAATATTTGCTCAATTAATTCTGACGGAGAGTGAGTCTTTAACCAAAGGACGTCGACCGACCGACCGACACACAGAAAATAAATCAACACAAAGCAGCCCGATTTGAAGAAGGAAGTCCTTGTGAACCCTTTTGTTTTAACTTTGTTATATGGCATCCAGTCAAGTGTTCAAGATGCAATAGCACACTTAGACACTGCACCAGGATCTCACTTGGTAATGAAGATGGAAATTAAGAAATCTGCACACACTCCAGAAACAAGAACAAATAATTAAGGCGTCGAGGCATCGCATCGTGGCCGAGGATAATAATAATAATCATCACATCCTCGACGTTGTGTGTTCGTTTTTGTCACCCTCCTTTTGCCAAATAGGACGATACCTCTCTATGAACAATGCACATATGAGTATGCACGACGAGTAGACAAAAAAAAAAATCTGAAAATCATCAAAACCTATTCTTCGCGGCTCGCTTTTTTTTTGTTTTATTATCCTGCGAGCAAGTGAGACCGGTGTACTACTTTCTCATTTGCCAACAATTAGTTGTTGAATCGATGTGTGCGATGATGACGATGATAACAAACATATCCCCTTTGCAACAGGAAAATGCATATACACTTTTATGCGCTGGAAGAAATATGAATAATTAAGGACACGAATGTGTATTGTAAGTCTAGGCAAAGTTACCTCAAGGATAACACTTGACACACTTAGTCACTTGTACACACATACACGTTATAATTAGTGCAAGGTGTACCTTTCATTTTTGTTATATGAAGAGAAAATAAAGTTTTAAAGGAAACTTTAAACGAGGGTATACCAAAAATCAACAATCATGGGTGACTACCACGAATATGCCGATCAGTATAAAGTACCTGTGATTGCAAAGCTATTGCACGCCTTGCCGCACTATAACATCACATTCCACAAGATCAACAGTACGTTTCGGCCGACGGATGAGATTTATTTAGAGGTGAGCTTGCAGGAAGGACGTTATCCTTTCCACCTGACTCCACAATCATGTCATGTTATCCTTACAAAAAAAAACACCCCCATTCATCGCCAATCCCACATGCATTAATTTTTTTTTGTGTGCTGTACCATTCAATATCATCGTACAAGTGTGTATATTTGTGAGTTTCGTTCATTTTTGTCTTCCTCTTGTTATGTACCTATAGAGCCTGGGAATTTTGGGGTCAGTACCGGCTGCGCTTTTGATTATATCACTGCTGGGGTTGCTGTTGTATTTGATGACAAGATGTTGTGATAGGAAACCACGACCGGCACACTCAATAACCAGCTTAAAGGTGGCACTATCTATTGTGACTGTGATGTGCTGTGCCGCCATTGGATTGGGTAAGTTTTTATAAGTACTTGGGCGTTAACGTCTATATAATGTACTAGATTAAGAGAATTACCAAGATCGTTTGCAAAGTTTATGGTGATAGGTTTTAACATAGGTACCTACATCATGTTGAAAAAAAGTACTGAATTGCTCCAAATACAGTCAGAATAGAAATATTTTGCATACATGTATACTTATTACTTAGAATACCGTTCGGTAGCTTGAACATTTCGGCCCTAAATTTTTCTTTTTCTTCCTTAGAGACCGTTTACTACTATTGCTTAAAATCTTCATATATTAACTTTTAAATCATAAGCCTTAAGTAAACATTTAACTAACCATTGCTCTTGAAAACTATTATCTCCGGAGACCAATATTTTTATGACGGAATAGCTAATGGGTTAAGGTAGAAAAGTCCAATATTCCTGCACAGATTCGGTATTTAGAAACTAATAAAAAATGTATTTCCAGAATGAAATTAAGCTAATGTCTATAAAGTAAGGAATGGCGTACCATATTCTGGTAAAGCTGCCCAAAATCCCCAAAAACAAAAGGTTGTAATGCCAGCAAAATGATATAAAATAGTAAGTACGGATCCCTCCGAAATATCTGAAAAACTCGAAGGTGGAACCTGAGGATCCGCAGGCATTTTTTTCAATGAGGCAAAAATTTGTTTGATTGATCTCCTTACCAATTATACTAAATAGGTACATCTTAAAGGTTTCATGAAAGGAATTCATAATTATGGGCTAAGAAGCAAGGAAATTGTTGTTCGAAATATAAAGAAAAAAGTAATAAAAAAACCTATGCTGAGGCAAATTTCTGGATGATCCATAAGTGGATCCCGCCTATGACTGATATTACCACTCAACCGAACTCAGCCGAAAATATTCGTATGAAATCTGACGTATAAAACAAACACATATAAGGTCTGTCCCCGTACAAAATAATATTTACTGATTCTTACTGTTTTTTTTACTGATTATTACTTAAAACCGTTCCCGTACGCAATTTTTGCATGCAAATAATTTTTCGCAGTAAAAATCAGTAAGAATCAGTAAATATTATTTTGTACGGGAACAGACATTCATATTCATTGCAGCCAAACACACAGCAAAACCTTCCTGACCGTCAATCCTTGCTTGGCCACCGTTTTTGCTGGATATGTCGTACGTGATTCACTTTTCATCACACTCCACGATCACTAGTTATCATCCGCTCCAGAAATTTGTCGATTTTGTTGCGACTCAGCAGCAATTCGCAGATGGAAGTTTTTTTATTGCGTTAACTCATGTGGCACCCCTACATTGATGTTCTTTTTGTATACAGACTTATTTAAATCATTCCAAATGGTATGTTTAGCTCCTGGGCAATCAAAACACTGTTTAAAAGATGGTCAGACTCAACGTCCAGAGCGTGGTGCATCTTTCAACGTAGTACTTTTGATTGCTATAACAGGCAAAATGTGGAATTTTAAATTTTAAATAATATAATGAACATAAAATAATTGAGATCGCCATATTTACCTTTGACCGGAATTTTTTTTTTATTATTTTTAAGGAAGGCAAAACAAAAGGATACTTTGCAGAATTTAATGTTTAGTTCAAAGATCCAAGGATTGTACAAACTTTTCCAGTCGTTCATAGATTTGACATATTGGATAATGGAAATGGGGTAAACCCTCAGTTGACAGTGGCAAATATGCTGCCTGCGAAGATCTCTTGCAGGCGTGAGATCGCAATTTATCCGAGTGTATTTTTTTTTTTTTTTTGGAATATGCATTTGTATTTGCAAACAATACATAAAACTAATTCCGATTGATTTTTCGCTTATGTCTAGACGCACTTAATTTTATCTCCCATACAAAAATCTCTACATAAAGCTTTCTAGCATCGCATCGCTAAATTCTTAGCCTCATACAGATGAGTCAGACAAAATACCACATACTAGGAGGATGAGAGTTATTCCCATATTAAAATCTCAAAATGTTTTCTTAAGTATTAATTTTATTAAAGAAAAACTAAATTTTCGTAATACTTTCATTATTTGTTAAAATGGCAATGTATGCCATTGCTAAACATTTTACCTATCTATTACAAAAAAGACTCGGTAAGCTTAACGTTAACTTCTGACGGGTCATATATAACTGCCAATGTTTAACGTTTTATTAACAAAGTCCTGAAAATATATTTTTTTAAGTTGTAAAACCGTTCTGGATTTTCGTTTTCTGAGATTCTGCTGAAAAATGTAACATTTCAATTATTTAAGGATACAACAAGGCATCATATCATAATCATTATCAATCTAGCCTACAAGGGAATAAGAAAAAGCTCTACATACGAATAAACAATTGAAAGATGTAAATGTTATTATATTATAACATTAGCTGTACTTCATCGCACCAACCCTACCATCTCCCATTAAAACTTCTCTCATTTAAGCTCGAGCACAAGTTGAATCTTTAAGTCAAATTGTCTCTCTCCTTCACACGCGGTTAGAGCTATGTCAATTTAGGCGATTTGCTCAGAGACAATTTTAAATTGAAGGTGAAGGTACCTCCTCTACCTCGACCGTAAGTACTTGGACCAACATACTTGAGTACATCCTAGTGGATCTTCAGGATGAGATAAAACTTTAATTTTAATTAAATGTAAGAAAACTGTTTCAGCTGCCGAAAACTACAGACACAACACACAAGGAATGTAGGCGAACAGTGATAAAATGTTTGCTTCGCAAGAGGGAATGGGGGTGGAGTGGGCTAGATGTTGTATGGCCAAGGTACGAGAGATGAGTGAGGTCACCATGCATTCGAATTAAGCAACTTTAATTAACTTTTGTTTGTGGGGATGATAAAGCTGCCACTGCACAGTGATGCTGTTGCGGTATATTGGTTTCTTTACACTTAAGAGTCCTCCCATGTGTCAATCTCGGTCGCACTCTGGTGTTTTCAAGTCAAACTTGTCCTTGGAGTAGGATGTTAAATGTGTGGACATTTAGAGAAATGCTATTTGTATTCTGCTTCATGTTATACTTTTTGGACATATAATCACGACGTCAGTTGGAACTTTAGCTTTTGCTAAAAGAGAATATGTTAGGAGTTAAGTTAATCAGATAGATAAGCTTGACCGCATAAGTCATTTAATTCCTTTTGTATAATCTTTACGGAGAATCCTTATGACTTTTTCTGAAATGTATACAACAGTATATTCGCATCGTAGCACGAACTATTTATGATGTGACACCGTCGTGTTGAAACCACATTTTCTTTGTAATGATTATTTAAATAAAATTCTTTAATAATTTAAACACGTTGTCGAATGCCAAATTATATTCACACAAAAATGGCTACCAAATGAAATCGACCTATAATTCGTATATTTCGTATATATAATTCGTGATCGCAGTCCAGCACGCCTTCTGAATTCGCTCAGATCACCTGGGAACATTGAATCAGTGAGAGCTTCAATCTTGCAATCTACAAGAATTTTTGGAGGACTTTTTTCGAGAACTTTATCGAGAACATTTGGTTCCAACAGAACGGAGCAAAGGCTTACACATCAAAATGCATCGATGACCAGCCTCTCGGATTTATGTCAACCGTCGACGGACCCTACAAGACCTAAACACTAGAAATCGGTTTATTAGTGTATGGATAATAGGCGCGTCAACTTCCTGTTATTATTTCTCAAAACTGTGTAAAACAGTACATAGTATCACTGGCAACACGAGCCAACGAGAGCTGTTTCCATAACCGACATTAAAGGCCTGCTCAGAATGCATATCTGTAGCTTGTATCTTGCATCGCTGTCAAAAGGTGAAATTGCCCTCTATTCAACTTCAAGCAACAGTTTCACAAAGATACACATTGTCTAAGCGCTTACGGGTTGCCCTGTTTTTAACTTTTCACTCAGCTACAGATACCAGCTACAGATACGCATTCTGATCGGCCCTTGAGAGATAACCCCTAAGTTTTTCTAGAATGTTAGAACCTCCTCCTTAGGGTCAATTAGATAAAAGAAAAATCGTTATGCTGATGATAGTTCAACATAATTTGCCATTTGCCATTGAATAATATTTTCAGTACGATATGTTTTTCATAATTAAAAATTAACTTCTGTTATGTTCGTCGTCCTTATGCCTGAAATCATGACATATCAGACAAGGGTAATTCTAAAATTCTATTTTAAACTATACCAGTAAAGCTCTCAGAAATTTGTCGGTATATTGAATATTTTTCTTTACCTTATAGTGGGTTTCATTTAAAAAGCCATTATGGAGGAGTCTAAAAAAGTGAACAATCCTGTTGGTCTTAACGTGACCCCAACGGCTGAGTTGAGATGAGATGATTTGTCAGATCATTGCCCATTCCAATAAGACGGTGGATATTAATCTATCCGTCTAGCCATTTATCTTCCACCGTGCACAAGCCGAAATGTTTCTTTCATCAAACCAATTAATGTCCAATTGGACCAATTAAAAACGAATAAGGAGCAAGGAATCTGTTGATAAGATTTTATCGGTGTGATATAGTTATGTCGGATTCTTCGTATCATGTTATATCAGTAGCAAGAATAACCCATTTTTTTCAACTTTCGTTTTGACTTTTTAAGATGACTCATTGCTTTTCTGTGGGCGCACAAAAAGAGGCGTTTGATGAAAAACCTAATGACACACAATATTATTGGGTTCCACTCCTGGTTGCGTGTTATATTATTGTTCGCATTCTCAATCAAATCCAATATTTAAAAAAAAAGGAAATTTGCCAACAAAAGAGCAAAAGAGAAACAGGAAATCGACCGTTTGACGTACTCTGATATGCAGCAGAATAGTGTAGACCATACAGGCGTTCAGTATAGGGTTATTGTATATGAAAAGTAGGACATGTCACAAATTGTGTGGGTATAAAAAAGAGTCAAGATCGATATTTAGATTAAATGCGAATATGTGTCGAATAATAAATGACTACAAAATGAGGAGCGGCTACTAGCTATTTACCTAAATCCTGTTGTACATATCATCCTGTCTTAATATGATTAAATGCTTGTCTGTAATTCGAATGTAGTTTAAATAATGTTCGTGAAAGGTAAGGTCATGAAAGGTGGGTTTATAAGGTTGATGGCATAGAAAGTAGATCGCTACTATTTGATACCATTAAATCAAAACAGTAATTTGGGTTACATTAAGCCACGACGTGTATGAATATGCTTTCAATTGGGAGTATTAGGGTTAGGTTCAGAGCTACGCAACGTGATTTAAAGAGATGAATATATTAAATGATGTAATTTGAAGGTTTTTTTCGAACGTGAAAATGATTAATTATTATTAAGTGAGGTTGAGATATGTGTTCCTAATTTGACAAGGCACGCTAATATTGCAATTATAATACATTATATGGATTATAAGCGAAATTACTGTTTACAGCTATCTGTCACGTTTTTAAATAAAATAAAATACGAAATAGGGATTTTAAGTGTATTATTTTAACGCTTTTGATAATAGTGGTAGGAGTGTGTTGTAAGTCCTTATTTTAGAGCAGATAATATATTACAATGATACTTTAGTTGCAATATATATTGGCAAGCTGCACCTTCGCTTCTCCCAGAGATTTTTTTTATATCTGGGATATTGGACCCCTCAATAAAGCTCTTTAAAATAATTTACTGCAGAAATTTTCTTTGATTAAAATTAGTAAACTGTCAGTTCGCATCAGAAAATTAAAAGTCGTTTGTTGTGACATGAATTCAAAAATGTTTACACAGACATAAACATGGCCGTTTTCCGGATTTCAGATTAAGTAGCTTTTCATTCATTAATAAGCCTATAAATCTTCTAATAATTTAATAAAACAAACAAATTTTGTCATTATAGGTCTCTATGGAAATGATGATCTCCATAATGGATTATTAGAAGTCCTCACCGCCGGACGAAAAGTTGATAATTTGGTCAACAACATTCGAAATCAAACGCATAGTCTTGAGAATACGTTAAAAAATCGAATTCGACCGCAATTGGTTGAGTTGGCAGATATATTTGACCAACCAGTGAATAACTCGACAGCACTGTCAATTTTGTTTGTTTCACTGAATATTGTACAAGGAAATGTAACATTGGCGACTAATGCTGCGGGTGACATCCGTCGCCCATTGATGGGCATCTCAATGACGCAATTTCTTTCGGTAAGGATTTGGCAGCACTTTTTCTAGTTACTGACTACGTTCTTTTATTCATAGCGCGGTGATCAATGGGAACTCATCCGATGGCCGGGTACTGTGGCTACATTGGCTCTCCTTTTAGTACTCTGCGCAGTTCTGCTGGTAGGAGTGGCAAGACATTCTCGCTGTGCTCTGATTCTTTTTAGTGTCTGCGGTCTGCTTGCTGTTACAGGATCGTGGTTGATGTCCGGTTTGTACCTATCATCGTCTGTGGCCGTTGGAGACCTTTGCATAAACCCAGCTGACTTTTTGGTGTCAGCTTCACCGAGGGACTTACCAACGAATGTCTTACTTCATTACACTCAGTGTGAACCAGGTCACACAAATCCATTTACCCAACGCTTGAGGGAGTCCCAGACCTCCCTTAATAATGCGCGCAGTGCAATGGCAACGGTAATGAAAATTTCTCTGGTACTCTTCAAGTCATCTGGGCTTCAACCCAGATTGGGGGCGGTAAATGCAGATCTCAACAGCAGCGAGAGGCTGCTTACGCAGCTAACTGCACTGGTTGACTGTAAGGTGGTGCATCACAACTTTTTGACCGCCGCAAGAGGGCTGTGCGAGGGCGGTTTACTAGGTCTCGTTTTGATGTTGATTGCCAGTTTCATTGCTGCTATCTTGCTTACCATCATGGTGTGGGTCGACTCTCATACATGGATTTATATTAGAAAAAGAAATGACTACGCGCAAGTAGATGAGCCCTCTTACATCTCGCACCCAGCTCCACAGAATCATCAACAGATGATGAATGCTCGAACACTGCCAAGGAATCCAAATGGGTAAGCAGTTCCTTACCTTCCACGACTTAGACTAACCATCTTTATATTTCAGTCACTTTAGTCCACCAGCTATCAGCGGTTCACATACTCTCCAACACCCATCGAAGAGGCAGCAGCATGATATGATGGGGCACGCGCACATGCAGCAGAACATGAGGGCTATGGGCACCCACACTCTGGGACGACTGCCATCGCACAATCATAGCCCCACCCATCTATCTGGTAAGTTTGACCCCACCATTTTGAAATTCTGAATGGAGATCTTATAAAATATTTTTTTGTAGGTCCTAATAACGGTAAATATGCAACATTAAGCAAACAATGCAAAACTTTGGAAGCAAATGATTTTTACTGAAAATCGTCAGCCTGTAGCGATATGAACAACCGTCAACCATCGCAACAACCCATCTACTGTCATCATCCGCATCCGCATTCTCATGCCGCAGCAGCAGCAGCAGCTCATGCTCATTATCATCATCAACAGCAACAGTATCCATATGTTCCAGCTAATGCACAACATTTACAGCAGCAAAATCAAATTTATCAACAAATTCCAGCACAACTAGGTCCAATGCCAGTCTCCAGTGGTAATCCACATTCGATCTACCAGTCAACAAGTGGGGCAGCACCAATTTATGTCTCCAATTCGGCGACAATGCGACGTCAAAGTTCGCAAGGTAGTAATGGCCCACATTCGGTGTATGGTCAACATCCACAGCAACAACAGCCACTGCCACCACATTTACAACAGCATTCGGGACCAATGTCTGGTCCTCAAGCAAAATCCCCACCGAACGAAACTATTGAAGTTCCCAGTTCGAATAGCATAGACAGCGCTATGTATGAGCGTGATAAACAGATCTACAAGTGTTCAACCCTAAGACAGGGAGGCAAATTTGATCCTAAATACAAGCCATCGATATTAAATTGTCCACTGCCAGAGATACCAAAGGACGCTGGAGATTCACCTAAGAGAGAGGATTCTAGCAATAACTATTCTAAGTAAGTATTTATATTTATTTTTAGTAAATTTGCACTAAATATATTTATACGTCTCGAATGGTAAAATATTTTGAAATACCAACTTAATTTTTTATAAATCCAAACTGTATTATTTCAACCAAATGAAGACACTTTATTGTTTCGCCATTCAACATTCCTAGTTTTGGGATTTTATTTTAATTCAGAGTAGACTTCGAGTTAACCCAGAAAGGTGAGTTAACCCGAAATTAAATCATCAGATGTTTTGACAGATGATGAAATAGCAAGGGAACAATTATTTTTATTTATATTTATCTGAACACTTTAATAATTTCCACAAAAACAATTCCACTATTGTTTACAACAAAGTTCATTTTTCCACAGCATGAAGTTAAATAATGAGCTGTCAAATGACACAGTAACAAACACACAAAAACAGATTAATCTCTTTTATGTTCGATTGGGACGAGTTAAAATTTGAAATCTAAGAGCAAATCAGAAAATCCCAATCTTCATATTGGATCATAAATACTTTTGACTCAAATCAACAACACGCGACCACCGAAATCAAGCAGCTTAGGTTGCGGTTAGTGCTTGGATGGTAGACCGGTTGGGAACACGGTGTGTTGTTGTCGCATCCTGTTACTCTTGCGAAACGAATTGGATTTTATGAAACATAAAATCCAATTCACACCGCCCGAAGAAAAGTTTCACTTCAAAAGAACGTTTCTTTGTACGGTTTTCTTGATGCCTCGAAATAGATAGTATTGGGTCTCACCTCTTGATTAAATGCATCGTCCATTAGGCGATTAGGCGCTGTCCTTCCTAATTGTATTAATCATTTGACGGTAAGCATGAAGCACATGTCCTCAATTACAATAGATGTTTCATTATAAATTTCTTCATTCATTTGTAAATCTGATTTATTTTTATATTATAGATGCTTGTAGGCATATACATATACAATCATCTATAATATAAAATTAATTCCCTATTTTCCTTTGTCACGCCATTATTTTATTTCATTTCCCACTGTTGTGTTTACAAAATTGTTGGTGAAAGTTTATGCAAATTCGGAAAAAAAGTTTTGAAGAAAATACTTATATAATAAAGAAATTTAGTATATACGCTCTTTCATGTTCATGCCTCACGTACAAGTGTAAACATTTTAAAATCCGCCCACCCACTTTCAACAAAAATTTCGATTTTGGTCAAACATCAAGGAATTTTGATAAGTGGTCCTTTCGGATACTCATGTGCAATAGTAGATTTGAATAAATTTTGATGTGAAACTTCACAAAGCCGTACGCGTACTGAGAAAATTATGAAAAGATGAACAAAGAACAAATTTAGTTTTGTTAATTGTTTCTCAATTTTCTTCACTTAGAATTTCGACAGGTGAGCAAATGAAATTGTTAAAGGGTGACAGTCCTGGAGTTTGATAGAAACGAATAGCGTTTTCGATTGGGATATTCAGATTTGCTCTCAGATTTCAGATTTTACCCGTCCCAATCGAACATAAAAATAAAAGAGGTTTATCTGGTTGTGTGTGTGTTAGTGTGCCATTTGAAAGCTTACCCCCCTATTAATAAACAACGAACAACGGTGAGTTAGCACTAACACATCGGTTAACTTGTAATTCTTATTAAAAAAAACATTTGTACAACGGATAACTTAACTCATCAAATTTCGCGTATAAGGAGCGGATAACTTTTAATATTTGTGAGATGACGTTTCGCTTTTTAATTCAAAAATATTTTTCTAGTTTTCATTGACTTTACACATACATATACATTACTCACATTATCGTACTTTCTATTATTTTATTTTATCATACGTATACCTGGATCGTATTATTTTAAATACTTTTTAGTAAAGTGCTGCCATGCTCTGTCGGGATTTTTATGAGAGAGAGCGGATAACAAACATTTATATAAAATATATTTATTAATAACAAAAGATAGCAAACGGATAAGTTCACTATCCGTTAGCTACATAACTCGTGTGTTAAGGAGCGGATAGTGATTTTTTATTAATAGGGGGGTTATTGTTTATCTTTAGGCTGCAGTTATAGCTATTAGCTGTCATTGAAAACTATCATTTGAAATTTTCTTTTACTCATTGCGGCTCTTTTATAAATTCGACCATTGGCGAGTTCATGTCAAAACAAAGGTTATGCATTATAGAACATGATTATCCAAAAATATTTTAGTTTCTAATTGTAGTTTTCGCAGAAATCACAAAAAACACAAATCATACTGCGAAATGCAAACTTCAAACTGACATAAGTCAGATGTTAAATATTTGTGTGTTGGTGCATGTAGTTGTAAATCTCACTTGGAATCCAGATTCTTCAAAAGTGCTCTAGAGTAAAAAAAGAGTGCTTTTTGTATCCCAATCGAAAACGAAAAATTTGATCTAGAGCAAAAAAGTGATCTAGAGAATAAAAAGAGTGCTTTTTGTATCCCAATCGAAAACGCTATAAAAAAATAATTCTTTGTTTTATTCCAAATATACCTACGCAAAAATGTGTATGTTTTGTAGATTTATCATAATATTTAAGTTCGTAAAAATAATTTTAGAAGGTTTTATAGGGAAAACACTAAAGTACATGGATGTTTTTGTTCGTCATCTCTTTCAACATACATTAAAATTTGAAATTTTTTTATTTTTCTTTGCGAAAGCAAAAAAATGAGAGAATTCACTCTTAAGATTGGGGATTTGCCATTTTTCATTTTTTTACACAAAAGAACCCGAACGGACCTAAGGTTTCTGAACACCATGTTTTGTCAATGTGATTTTTTGAGAATGTTTAATTGAAGGATATGATTTTTTTATACACTATCAGATCTGTGTCGTAGCGAGCTTAATACAAGCAGCATCTACGAGCAGAGATTTGCCACAGCATATAATATGCATCCACAGGCTCATCATTTAGTGCATTTGTTAGTGGGACATAACAGAACATAGAATTTATTAAGTTTGACAACACTAACAAAGTCAGTAAACGATGAAATTACAATTTAGCTATATAACAATTTTACATACACTTATTATGACTCTAGCATACAATTTCGCAGAGTATTTTTTAAACTACATTTACTAACATGTAGTTCAACTACATCATTATTTTTATTATATACCCTACTCATACGACTAATGGCCTCATGCATACCATAGTTCTGTTTATGATTAGGTATATGTAATATATTTAATCTACGCAGGTTGTAGGAACCTCCCCGGGTATTAAAACCAATGGCACTTAAAAGATCAGGAGCATCAATTTGTCCTGATAATAATTGGTGTAAGAAAACCATGTCATTGTTAAGTCTACGTTGAGACAATGGCAATAGTTGCAACAGTTTAATTCGACACCTATACGGAGGCAAATTGTGTAGATCATCCCATGGAAGTCCTCTCAAAGCAAATCTTATGAATTTACGTTGGACTGATTCAATTCTATTCGAATGAACTACATAGAAGGGTGTCCAAACTTGTGAGGCATACTCCAAGTGAGGGCGAACTAGACAATTATAGAGTGAAAGAGTGACATATGGGTCAGTAAACTCTTTTGACCACCTTTTTATAAATCCTAACATGGAGTTGGATTTATTGACGATAACGTTAATGTGTTTATTAAACTCCATTTTGGGATCAAAATAAACACCAAGATCTTTAAAACTGTCTACACGACAGAGAGTGTGCCCGGACAGAGTATATTTAAAATTACATGGAGCGCGTTTTCGTGAAAATGACATATGCTGGCACTTTGTAGGGTTCAGATTCAAACCGTTTTTAAGACACCATATGGTAAAACTATTTAAATCAGTTTGTAGTAAAAGCGAATCGTTTAAATCTCCTACACATTTGAAAATTTTCATATCATCAACATATATCAATATTTTGCTATCTCGAATACAGGCTTTTACATCGTTAATTGCAAGTATAAATAAAATTGGTCCCAAATGACTTCCTTGAGGTACTCCAGATTGAGCAACAAAAGGGTTGGACTTGGAACCTCTAAATTTTACTTGGTATGTTCTCAATGAGAGATATGATTTAACCCAATTTATGAAACCTGGAGGGAATCCATACGCCTTAAGTTTAAAAATTATGGTGTGATGTGATAACTGGTCAAATGCTTTGGAGAAGTCAGTGTATATACAATCGACTTCTTTTTTATTTTCTAAACTATTGGAACAATGATGCATAAAAGTCAATAGATTTGTTACAGTGGATCGTTGTTTAACAAAGCCATGCTGTTCTTCACAGATAATGTTTCGACACAGGAATACTAATTTATCACAAATAATATGTTCAAATAACTTAGGAATACAAGATAGTTTAGAGATAGATCTATAATTAGAGATATCTCCTCGCTCGCCTTTTTTTAAAAACAGGTGTTATAAATGCACTTTTCCATTGGGTTGGGAATACTCCTGTGGCAAGGGAGCTTTCAAACATATACTTAAGGTATGGCAAAAGAGCATCTTTGCATTGCTTTACGACTATTGGTGGGATTCCATCGGGCCCTGCAGAATAATCATTGTTTAATGAAGATATATATTTAAGTAGTGTCTCATCGTCAAATGTAACATTGCTGAAACTAACTTGAGGACAGTCATTGAGATAACTGAAATAATCCTCGTCTAAGACTGGACTGGAGAAGTTGGCTGGGTATCCATCCGTTTTTCTCTTCGAATTGACAAATCCCCAAAAGCGTTTTGGGTCACTTTTAAGAGCGTTCTCCATATTGACTATATAGCCATTATATAAACTACTAGACATCGCAGAGAATTCATTAAAGTAATTCAAGTACTTATCATAGTCGTATTGATTCTGGCTTTTAACAAAATTATTCCAGGCCCGGTTTCGTCTGTTTCGAAGAGATTTAAGCTCTTTCGTGTACCATGGGTGCTGGACTTGGGCATTTTTAGAATGCCTGACTGGGATAGTTTTATCCATGCAATCTTTTATTATAAAATAGAAATTTTTAACAGCTTCTTCTAAATTGGAGAAGCCGTCAATCTTCATATTAGAAATAATAATTTCTTCAGATAGCCTTTGAAAGTTTGCTTTCCGAAAGTCAAAAGAGTACGAACGATCGTACGAGTCAGCGTTTTCGTACAGATCTCCGCCTATGTCAATGAAAATATCTAGTGGAGGATGATTTTTATCTATGTTAGTAATGCTGGTACGTACTAGATTCTAATACTGCAGTACTAACAGAGTCAGAAGACTCTGAAACCATGATGGGATAGGATGTTTAATGATTTGCATAATATGTTTTTTTCTATATAGAATACCTTTTTTTTTGTTTCTTATTAAAAAAAAAAGATAAGTTTACTTAAAAGGGATGTAATAATAAATAAATGCATATCTCTTTACATATCTTTAAAGAACCCTCCAAAGACCGCCGATGAAACTGCCACCTCATATGAAGGTAATATCACCACCCAGAATTGAGAATCCATCTCAGACACCATCGCAATCTCTCAACGGAGGTAACGGTCATATGAATGGTCAAGCGATAATCACACCAATTCCACCATCATTAACATCAGTGACGGCAACACCTCAACCTGGAGCGACAAATGCTCAAACGAAATCACCACCATCGACGGTCAGCATGAGCAGCTCACCTCCTAAGGTGGGCACACCTATGAGTGAGCCAACTATGGCGAATGGGGATGATCAGGATCTGCCATTACCACCGCCACCTGCGTTGAATGATGAATCGAATTATGCTGTGACTGAACTTTAAAAATCTGAAACCAACAACAATACACCCTAAACATATTAAGGCCTATGTAAGCTGCTGGTAAGATATATAAGCTTAATAAAAGCTCACGCGCCCGATTTTTCTTAATTGCTGCTTCAAAAAAAAAAAAACCTAAGGGCCACTTTGACATTTTCGATGATGATAATTATTTTTTTATTTCAAAATGTTTCATCCACGATAGTTGCAAATTACGCTACAGGCTGAGTAAATATTATAAAAAAATTAAATTAATTTGCATATCGTTGGACTTTTTTGGTTTAACATGAAAGTTGTGATTTACAGGATGGAAAGAGAGAACGTGATGAAGAATCAAAAGAAAGACACATTGTATGTGTTTCTAGGTATAGTAGTACTAGAATTGTATAAAGGTTACTTTGCTATTTATGATTAAAAACAAACACACACAAATATAACAAAATATAAATCGTAATGTAGTCATAAAGATAGATTATTTGGAAGATGTAGCCGGTGTCTATTAATTAAGTAGAATAGGGTCTTCCAGAAATGTTTTTTTTATTTTAAATGCTTTTCTTTATAGGTACAATTGTCGCAGAAGTAGTAGATACTCGGAATTTCGTTACAGATTCCAAAAATACTATCATAGAACTCGACGAAGTGGACATTATTGCTACGAATTAATAAGTGGTATAACTAAATCCGTATGATTCGGAATTTCGACAATTTTATCTGTCGATGTCGTTACATTACAAATTATGGTCAACAATGTAAGTCTGGGGACTATTTATTGATTTCAGTATTGCGTAGCCCAATCGACAGAGGTATTATAAATACAAATTGTTTACTGTGAATGCAAACAGCTTTTTGATATTTTTTTATTTTTCGGTCTACCTACATGCTTTTGAGGATGTTACAACTGTTCAGTGTTCACTAACATCGATTTAGTTTATAGATGTAGTTTTTTTTACTAGCTTAGAGCGCTGCAATCTGGAATGAACCTGGACCAACCAACATGCCATTTCAATAAGCCCAGTCCTAGCGAAATCCCTTCAGTTGTACACCCCACATTTTTTGAAGTCGGTTTCTACCTGTACGCGCCACGGACGTCGGGCTGGGAATTGAAGACGCAGTATTGGTCTCCGTTCTTTGTACAAGCCTTATCCATCTAAAAATTCGAAAACATAGCTTATAGCTTCTTAACGATCTAGCTTGTTAACCTTTCAACACAAGCGGGACTAAATGTTTTCCGAAGAATGTTTTGCCCTAAACGATTACGGATTTCTTCATCCGCGAACTATACGAGCGCCTGGTTAATAAAAATGTTATTCAAGGGGGTTTGTTGGCTTCTTAACCCTAAAAACAGCGGTAGGAAAAAGTAATTTTTCGTTTTATTTATGACGTGCTGTCGGTGTCAGAGGTAATAGCGGAGCCGAAGAAGGCAAAGTTTCTTACTTCCTCAAAGTTGTATCTGTGTATCTGTCGTTCTGTCCAATTCGTCTATGTTGTATGTCATTTCTTGTTGACAGTTTATACATGGTCTTGATCTCATTTAATGATAAATCTATTTTTGCAACATCCTTCTACCAGCTGTAGAAGTCTCATAGAGTCCGACCAATGATGTGAATATCGCTGACATTTGCTTGTAGTTGAACAGGTTTATGGAAAGTATGCTCCTGATTCATGACAGTGCGTCATATTGCCTAAATCCTTTTTAGTGCAACGAGAATTCCACATCGTTAAAAAAAGTTAATTTTGTATGGTTTTGAAAACAGTTTGACCGGTTTCAATTCAACGGGCATATTTTTATCCGGAAATGTTGGATATGATTTTGTGTAGACTTCATATAGCTCGGAATAGTGGCGGTCGTTTCCAGCAGCCCTTTTGAAGCTTCGATTTTGATATTGATATCCTAACTTTATGTAATTTGGGTGGCTGGTAGCTTTAGATCTCGTCGCCAATATTGGATGGTTCATTCTGCCTGACAGCGGATGATTATTCTCATCGCAGTTTAATATTCTAAAAATTCTCAGCATAGACAGTGACTCAGCCTACAACTTTCCTTATTATTCTCGACAGGATTCTGTGGCTCTGAAACGGGTATACTACCATTGTAGTCAACAAACCAACGAAATGCCTTTTAATGAATTTTAATGATATATTTATGAAGGTCTCGATTTAATCACGTTCGGCAACAGCAGCACAACTGATATCGGTTTAAGACATATACTGCAAAAGCGACAATTACCCTTTTTGATTGCATTACTCTCTTACTAGTTTTTATTGATAAGCTCATAGCAAATTTTTATTTGCATTGTAATTTTTGTAAATGAATAAATTTAAAGATGCACAAAAATAACTATAATTAGAGGAATAAGTAATATTAAGCAAATTTAATCCAAAATCTTACGATATTAGTTTATTTATTTATTATTTAACACATTATTATGTACTGCAAAGCATAATGAACGGTATTCGATTTTGTTAACATACAATTAGTGTATATAAGTACCTAACGATACTAAACGCTGTTGCTGTAAGAATAAATCAATAATTTATCATACAGCAACCAGCCTTATTCACGGTGGTCAACTTAAAACATAACCTAACCATCTATTAAAAAAAACAAAAACATTTGTAGATGGATAGAGGAAAAACATTAGCTAGTGTCTTATCAAATCGAATTCGTTCAATGTTATAGCAGACTATACAATGAGGCGGCTGCAATATAAAAATAGATTTAATAATTAACATAGACACATGTAGATAAAAAACTAAAAAAATAAAAACATATACAACTATTAACTAACACATTATCGTAAAATTTAAGATTGTAGAAAAATAAAACACAAACATTATTTAGAGGTTATGCTATATAAGCAAATAATTTAACGATTTAATTAAAAAAAGGAACTATAATCAATAAAGATATATGAAAATAGTATAAACAATATTTCTACTAAACTATTCCTACTACATTAACGGACAACTGCCTACATAAATAATATTTACTAAAATATTTTATAAACTAAAATACAATAAACAAGACAAAATACTGTTTTTAATTTTAACTTGTAATTAAATAATTTATTTTTTAAAAAATGCATGCATATACAACAGAAAAAAAAATTCCATACTTCATTTTGTTTAATCAGTCAAAACAATGGAACACACTATGACAACAAACACTTATAGTAAACAAGGAAAAAAATATGAAAACCTATATAAAATACGAGTATACATACATAAAATAACTTTTTTTTATTAATTAACCGGGAACAACATCGAAATTTTTTATAAACAACCATTTACACATTTTGCTACACAAAATTCTTATTTAATTTTTTTTACAAATTTATCAATAAAAGCAATAGTAAAATATTACTTTCAAAGAACAAAATAATGAGATAACAACAATTAAGTAGACTGGTAAAACGAAATTAACAAATTTATTGTAATTCAAAATAAACAACACAACAATTGCATAACATTTTTGAATATTAACAAGCAACAAAAAAACATTTATATAGAAATATACAACAAATCAATTTATTACTCATTGTACAATACATTTGTAAAGAATTTTTTATTTTTAAGTTTTTATATTCGCTTATAGTTCAGTGTTAAATGTTGTAATAACTTAGTGAATACCTACATTTGTCGAACAAAATAAAAAAAAAATCGTTTAAATATGTATTTATCAATATAATTGTGAAATGTACTTTGTATGTAGATGTTTGTGATTTTATTTATTTTTATTAAATACATTCTTTATAAAATGTAAAACCAACACAAAAAAAAACATTCTGTGACCAATTTATATTAAAACATACAAAATTGGTATACATGTAAAATATTGCTAAACCTAGATATGTAACTATTATTTTAGTTTATTAAATATTTTTGTTCAAATTATATCGATGTGACTAGGCTTTTGTTTAAATATTGTGATTTATTTATATATTTCTTAAAAAAAAACAGAAAACAAAAAAAAACAATAGGCTTGTTGCCTTTGATACCGCATATAAATATATTTACAATACAATCTACATATATATTCAAGTGGTAATAAATAATAAATGAAATACTTACTTTATTATTGTATCATGATAAAGTGTTTAATAATGCAAGAAGGTATATAAAAATTATTATATATGACTAATATGTTGAATAATAAAAAAAATAAAATAATAAAAGTTTTATTAATGAATACAGAATGAAAGTAAACATGATGACGGAGAATAACATATCGCTGCCATTTACCTATAAACAGACATAAAGACTACATTTTCTGAAAATAGGAGATGGATTTATGTAACAATAAGCGTAACAGCTGTTGCTTAATTTCAGATCATAGGTAAACTCGCAAAACACTGGAACATATCGATAATACCTGGTCCTCCACAGAAGACGTCGGTTTTTTAAGCTCGCTTGTCATAAACTATATTCGATCTAAACACTCTTCGTATCAACTTAATTAGTCACAAATATTCATACGATTCTACCATCTTAAATCAATACTGATTTACTGGGTATGCAGCAAAGAATAATTTAAATTCCATATGTCCTCACATCAAAGTATTGTAATAATTTTTAATTTAAAACAAAAAAAAAAAAAAACATTGTGATGGCCGCCGCGGCTTAGCTTGATGGCATGTATTTGAAAGATCCAATCCTCGATAGTTTTGACACATATCTAGCTGAATAGGCAGGATAGTACTCGTTGTGTTGACTTTAATTCGACCTGCGATTTAAGATAGCCCCAAAAGAAACATCTAATGACGTTAGACAACCGATCGTACAGAATGTTTATCGAGACATACAGCGCCGTCCGATTGGAACCCTTTATCGTGGATATACATATCTTCCTGCACAATAAATTGCCTATTATCCATCTGTAGTGAAATTTGGATCAACGGCACTTTAGCTTTTTATGGCTGTTTATCATAAGTTCTTCGCAGACGTGAACGACGAGGAATTGACTCATTGATAGCAACGATGTTTTCAGCTGACCTTAACTTCCGTGATGTAGCTGATTTTTTTATAGAATATATTTTATAAAACTTCAATTGCGTACGCTAAAGTCTCTTTATAAGAAAAGACCATACCTACATTCATCGATTTTGGCAGTACATATATAGATATATGAAAACAATTTCTCAAAGGCAGTTGTCAAAGCTGTTTAAATTCACAATAATTAATTTTAAATTCCCATTTCAAAACATCTCCGTCGAATGATACAATATCACACATAATATAAAAACCAAAATAAATCGAATCGATCGACAAATATCGATTCGATTATAGATCAACACTCACACACGGTGTTGTTTCAGCAATTATTCTTCTGGATAATGTAGATGCTCGTCCCACACTCCATCAAAAAAGCATAGTCCAAAAACGATGGTACAATAGTCAATGCGAACAGGTATGTAGTATCGGCGAGAAAGACATCGTTTACTCAATAGTGTGCAGATCCAACTGAGGTAATAAACACTAATTTTCGTCAGTCAGCTTAATATAGCTAACCAAACGAAACATTTTCTGTTTTTCTGTTTTCGAGTCTCACAGAAATTTTCGTAAATGGCAAAAGTAGTTAGTAACAATTTTAATCACTCTTCATTTTCTCACAGATGGCTGACGTTCAATTTTTTGTTTTTTAAATGTTTTGTCTGGCTTCCCTGCCTCTAAAATACAATATGTTGATAAATCTGAATTAACAATAGTAACAAAAATACATCTATATCTATATCTTCTATAACTATCTATCTATACATAGTATAAAATAAAGTCCCAAAACGTGTATGAATGCGCTAATCTCGACAACTGCTGCACGGATTTCAATGTGGTTTATAACTGTTATGATCTGCATTTCCCTGGGGAGGATATAGTGTATTCAAAATTGCTCTATCACTTACAGGAGCGGAGCATTCAAGAAGCATTCGAGGTCTAAGTAGCAGAAATCAAATTCTTCTTTGTTAAACAGCCCCTAACTCAACAACGGCTTATTGCATTTAAAAAATAAATGAAATGGTATTTAGTGAATTCGTCCAAGATTTGAGCTATAAATCATCCTTCTGTGTTATCTTAAAGCTTAGCTATGGTCAAAACAATTCATGAAATCATGGCCAATAATTTTCAATCCAGTGGAGACCCTAGCCAAAACCCATGCAGCAGTGGGTGACGCCATAGTATGTACATACGCGAACAAAACATTGATGTACAGCAAATCTTCGTACAAAATCGGAGAATTTTTCTTTCGGAACGGATACCATCACTATCATACATTATTACAAATATGTCTTCTTCGAATTTATTTATTAGTGTATAAAGCGATTCACGCGCTTTTACTATACCCGCTAATGGCAATATTGTGCGCTGCAATTGATGGTATTCACTTATCAATGGGTTTCTAAAGCTACAGAATCTTATTGTTAGCATATATTTTTATACCCTATCCCATAGGAGGGTATATTAGTTTTGATACATAGTTTGTAACATAGAGAAATAATTTAGCTACATATACCTAAAAGTATATGGATCGACTCAGAATCGATAGCTGAGTCGATTAAGCGATGTCTGTCCGTCCGTCCGTCCGTCCGTACGTCACCAGTTTTTGGGCCTTAAATTTTGAGCTAGAAGGATGAAATTTGGTACACGTGCTTTTTGTTGCTCCCTTTTTAGAAAAACGTATTTTTTGGATAAACCATAAGGAATTTTGAAAAACTTTCTGAACAACATATTTAGAGAATCTGAATATCTGTATTTCGTTCATATAAAGTTTTTTGCCACGTCCACTTTTTGGGGGCGTTTTTAATAAAAAACTTTTTTCGGTCAAATTTTCAAATTTTCGAAAAAACTTTTGATGCAGAATCATTAGAAATATAAATATGAACATTTCGTCTATAGACCATTTTAACCCACGCCCATTTTTTGGGGGCGTTTTTATATAAAAACGATTTTTATACACTACCCCATAACATATGCAGGAGAAAACCTTGTCTTTTGTAGAACCGTAAAAGTTTTTTTATAAGCAGTCTGAAGAATTTGTTGTCACCATGTCATTTTCTTTATTTTATTCACATCGTGTTTTTAGCCATGTCCACTTTTTGGGGATTTTAGTTTTACAGATAGGATGGGATAGGGTATTCAACGATCCGTACAGTGGATTGTAGCCTTCTCATATGTTTTGTATCCATTTTAAGCCAATGAGAAAAACAACGTTAATTGATTTACTTTAAGTCTGCCCTAAAAATACTCGCGATACAACATTCAAAAAAAAATTAAAAAAAAACACCCACATTTGAATTTTATCATCTTTTTATTGTGCAAATTCAGCAATAGTTTTTGGATTATAAATTACTAATTTTACTAAAAAATTATTTACCTTTAACGCATTCGGTTTTTTTGTATAATCGTATATTGCTCCATTGCCGTTATTTTTTAATATAGTTTTATTTACTTAAAATAAATAATTAATTATTTGCATAAACTAGAAAGAAATGCTCTGATTATAATATTATATTATACTTTTGTCGTTTTATTTTTATATTTTAGAATATATTATTTTGGTTGATTTCGAACAAAACAATTACACATGCTGATGTCGAAAATACTCATATAAATTAGGTACAAAATATAGAATAAACAAATTAATCTTGTTATAAGAAACGAACAAAAAAATAATCATAATATAATCATATTTTCTTGATTTAAAATGCCAATTGTGTTTATGCTTAGACCGTTATCATAAGAAATTCAAATATTAGATAGATAAAGTCACTTTACCACACTGTGTAGTATGTCAAAATATATTCCCATTTTACTAATAGGAAGCAGCTGAGAATTCTAAAGGGCAATTTTTGTTGCATGGTAATGGCAACAAAACTTTCGCTATTCAACTTAACGAACCGTTTATACTATCTACACGACCGAAACGACATGAGGATAACAATATACCAACTCAGGCTTGTAAAGAGTACTACAAATAACGACCTTGGTCAATTATAAACAACCGCAAATGAACAAATGCATTTGCATTTAACAAAAAATGGTCCGGTGAAATTTCAAAAACACAGGAGCTGATACCCTTTATTAACACTATCAGATCTGTGTCATAGCGAGCACAGCATATACTAGTGCATTTGTTAGTGGGACATAACAGAACATAGAAGTTATTAAGTTTGACATCACTAACAAAATTATTAGACGATGAAATTACAATCTGGGTATATATAATATTATTATCAAAAAAGGCCTATAGCCTTCAATTTTCCCAAAAAGATGGTATGTGAATATCTAAAAACGTTTATCAACAACCCGGTAGGACATAAAAGTCCACACTACACAATATTCTAGAAACATTTAAGAAGTCAAAATCGATATCCATAACATCGAGTTTGAGTTGCAAAATGCAGATGCAGTTCTCTCGCTGTGTATTAGCGAAAAAGGGTTTAGATAATTTAATTTCGTCATTGAAAATACCAGAGACATAATCATTCATTTTACCACTGAGTGTGTGTGCATAGAGAAGAATGCGGCTCAAATCAAGTATGTATATGGTATCAACAAGGAGCGCACAACCATGACCAATTAAATTGCATATCAATGCTGCAGTTAGTGAGGGTCTTTGTCTATCTCGACCCTGCTATAAATTGTGACAGCTTGTCAGAAAGAATTATTGTTGCCATTCGTTGTTTTTTCGGCATTCGGAGGAATTTTAGTAACAAAGCCCTTACAAATTTCTTATGAGGTCTTCTATAGAACCTTTATTATCCCAATCTTACCACTCGGCGCTGAGGTATGGACAATATTAATCATGAACTCCCGAAACACACCTTTCCGATTTTGTTCAGGTTTGCAACAACATTCAGTTGGTTAGAGGGGCTTAATGGCCATGCCAATATCTCATCAAATCTTAAAACTCCAAACATACCTATGCAATATTTGTTTTTTTTTTTAATTCTAGAAAGAACGAAATAACTTAAATGCTGTTTCTCTATACGCAAAAGATCGACTTCAGATTGATGGTTTAAAAAATGCAATTTTCAATACAAAATTCTAGTCCGTATAAACTCGTATTAACAAAACTTCACAGGATACAAAAATTTGATGTATGTCAGTCTAAAATTTATAAAAAACAATTTTCAAGGAAGCAAATATAGTTTAGACATATGTAGCACAGCAAGAATAACCAATTTTACTGTCTAGCTCCAACTTAAGAACCATTTCGTTATGAGTATCTAAATCGGCTATGGTCTCCTACAAAACATGCAAGGTATAGATAAAAAACGATTATTAGATCAACTTTATCTTTCAGGTAATAGAAAATGCTAAACAACCAGGTGGAAATCGGGTATATACTTCTTGAGAATTTTAGCAACGCATACAAAGCAGAAAGCCGGGAAATACTAGATAAAAATCAAAATTACTGCTTCATAAGAAGATTAACACGCTCTACTAAAACTAAACCATCACTGATCTGTCCTGCTTACAAGACAAATCATATTTAACGCTCTTGACGTTTACTTTGGAATGGAGTATCCTTAAATGTTTATATTTATTATTTTTTATTAATTTTAAATAATTTTTGTCTAGTTCTAGTTTGATTTTTTTTTTATTATATCGCAATTTGTTTCTCGGTTTTATACTAAAATCATTTATTTATATAAATTTTTAAAATTACGCGATTTCGGAATTTGGTTTATTTTAATGTTTAACTAATTAAAAAAAGAATTGATCAATTTTCTTAAAAAAAAGGGGGGAGAACTAACGCCAGACAAAAATATTTCTTAGTTAAATATCGTTCCTACAGCTATAATGATTAAATAATTTGTTTTCTGTTATTTATAATATATGCACTATTTTTGAAAAAGAAAATATAGTCAATCATTTTGTTTTATTGAATTTCAATTGTTTATCGCCGCGGGTGCTGCTGCTGCTGCTGGCACTAGTTCGGGGACAGATGACGAGGCTCCACTACTTTGACTCACGGTTCTCGAGTGATTGGCCGATGGTACTGTGACGGAAAGTGGTGGTGCTGTTGGTGCACCAACAGGCGTCTGTACCATTGGCGTTGGTGGTGATTTATTGGCAGGCAGCTGATTTGGCGCACCAGTCATTTGCATGTGGTATCTACGTACGCAGATGCATCAGACAAGGTGAATAAACAAAATGAAAACCACACACTTACTTGTAAATATTCTCCGTGCTTTCGACAACGCCCTGCGTTAAGTTCAAACTCCTACCCTTGATGCCAGATTCTTTGGCGGGTGGAGACCACCAGTTTACCATACGCCCCACGACCGGCACATGCCGGAGGATACCCTCTTGCCAGAGTTTTTCATCTGATTCACGTTGAAGATCTGCTGTTGCTGCTTCAATGCCCTAAATAATACACGTTTCACAATTTTTATTCTTTGAAAAGCATTTTCTGTTCACATACCTTTTTGACAATTTCCGACATTGTATCGAGGACTCGCGAATTCTCCTGTACGCTCTTGCCAACCGACACCACCAAATCCAGTAACTCTTCCACATCTGTTTCATGCGTGACCATTCCAAATCGAACGCAAATAAGCCCATCAGTACCTTCGCCCAGAGAAAAGGCATTATCCGTTGACTTCAAAGCCTCCACTAGTTCCGCATTGAGTTTATTCAATTCTGTCTTCGCTTGGTCTGTCAGAAGAGTCTCCCAGCCCTCTGGAACAAATCTTACACCGCCCATACCAGCCCAATCGGGTAAATTGACAATACGTAGAACATCACTTTTCTCAACCAAACGAATAAAGGTCGCCTTGTGTTTTATTGTTGCTCGAAGGATATCCACATGCGAGTCTAAACTTTGAGCAAAATTCTCTAGATTTTCTGCCGTTGGTGGCTGTTCTCCAAGACCAAGTTCGAGCGGACAGTAACGAATGCAAGTTCCATGAACTGCGTGCTCTATTATTTCAAAGTCAAACTAAAATAATAAATGAAGCATGTATACGGTTTTAAATGAAGCATGTATACGGTTATAATAAAGGTTTGTTTTACGTTTGGACAGTCCCGCTGCATAATTTGACCCAGCCAAGAATTGAGACGATCATAATACGACGCATTAGTTAGTTTTTCAACTGTTTTGTTTTGTGAGGCACCTTTAGTCCCATCAGTGGGTGATATCGTTGAGTTAGTGTCTTGTAGATCTTTTGTCGTGGGTATGGTAAAGCTTCCATCAAATTGGAAGACAACCACAGAAGATGCGGTTTCAAATAGAATCTATAGTACATTAAGATATGAAAATATGAAAAGTTAAGAACGCAAAGATTACATACATTTACATCCAAAGGCTTATTGACAACATCCACTAATGTAGTTCCAGATTGACTTCCAGGAGCACGACTCTGAAAATAGAAATATATAGAAATACAAATATGACCGGCAATATTTAGAGTTTGCTGCTGAGTTTTTCTTTTTGCTTCATTATTCTTCCACCGCTTTAAAGCTGAATATATGCAACAAAACCTGGCTATACCAACTATGCTTGCTTAGTTAAAAAAAAAGGCCGCGGTAAGTACAATAACCCTAGTTCCAGAGATTATGCACAAAACAATGTAATAGTAATGGTATACTCATCCACATCAGTCACGTCTTGTAAAATAACTTTAATATACATCCAGAGCTCGTAAAATGAGCAAACAGACGAAGCAGTGAAAGTGGAATCCCAACATCATCTATCATAGACACTACCAAAATGCCTGACTATCACAACTTCCCTTCTTATAGGTTAAGTGTACTTTTTTCTTATTAAGGACAACTCTAAGCAATGATGATGATTGCTAGCACGGGATAGATGTGAACCCATGTCAAAGAGCTACAACACAAATCCAGACAGCACAGTAGAAATAAATATACCTTCGTAAAACGAGAGTACATGCAACCGCTTTTGATTAAAAAAAAAATCGAATCTCCGGCTTAAGGATCTAGCTTGAACTGAATAACCGAAAGCAGCGTCACGATGAACGAAGAGGATAGAAGGTTGTCTTGTCTAAGTCAGATGCCATCAACATGTAAAGCAGTACAGCGGTAAATTAAATAACTTATCCACTGTAACTCCTCCGCTATTGTGGTTGTTAACAATGTTTTGTATTCAAAGCAAAAGTAGGAACAGGTTAATTGAAAAATTGTTGCTTTCCAATTAACTATTGACTTAAAAAAAGTCGGATAAACAATCAGATCAGTAATATTCTTTTTCTACATCTTCGTTATCATGCAAAGAAATTAGAGTACTCGCGCAATACTTTGCAAATGGTACTCCCTGTCCAATTATTGTCGACGTTTCGCTGTATTGTAATCAGACACAGGAAAAGTATAATTTCACCTAAAATATTTCCCAACCGAACAAATTAGTCGTGATCGGAAGTCTCTGATGTGCGCTAACTACAACTAATATGTGAAAGCCCGAAAATGTTCATGTGTGTTTTTAGGCCAGGTAATTCCACTACATATTCATTGCACAAAAAAAAGGTACTTAACACCATGCTCATCGAATACAAAGCCGCATTCGACAGAATGTATTGAGGCAAACTAAATGGACTCGTCCGTCTGTGGAGAATGACGATTGAGAATTCTTGCTGCTCTATCGAGGTCGGTAACGAGCTCTCGAAAACATTCGATACCAAAAAAAGGATTATGACAAGGTAATGCATTGTCATGCGATTTCTCCATTATTTTTCTGGTAAGATTGTGCAAAACGAAGGAGAAAGCAGGGCCACATACTTCCATAAATTTGTGGAACTACTAGCATATGCTGAAGATATTAACATCATTGGTAGGACTTTACGACGGGTTTATTAGTATAGAGAAAGAAGCGGCAATAATAGGTTTAGGAGCGAATTATGGCAAGACCAATTATTTGCTGTAAACAAGAGCAAGACACACAACATCGTCAGAACGTCACAATCAACAGATATGATGTAAGACTTTATATACTCTGGATACACTAGTAATTCTGGCTGACATATCAACCGCTATGAGCAAAAATGGGAATTTAGAAATGAAGCCCTTAACTGCATCATTCCAGTCCTATTTTTCAGGGGTATGCATGTCCATGCTTCAGAAGCGGATAAAGAAATCCTTAGTCTTTTCGAGCGAAAGTTCCTTCAAAATCGTTGGTCCCGATTGCATTAATGGACTTTGGATACGTACATCTGGTCAAAATCTTATCGAGCTTAACCAAAATGAAGAAGACCCGAAAAAGGTGAATGATTTACAGCATCGAGTCTTGATCCTTCACATTATCTTATGGAAATATCTCGTAACTTTTGTGTAGGCGAAGACCAAAGGGACTTGAAAAGACAGATTGGAGGCTGAATATGCTTGAGTGGTCTACTGTAGTGCTAACTTAAGTTATAAAAGCTCTTATCTGCATTTTATTACGGGTATGCAAATGTAAATCTTCTAGAATTATCGGTCGGTAATAAAAAAAAGAACTTTAAAACCTATAGACCCTTTTAAAAAGCTGAATATTATTGAAAGTTAGCGTTGTTATTAATTCTTTCTGTTATATGTATGAGATTGCTTTCAGAGATAAAATCTGTTCATTCAATTCGAGTTAGTGCGTTATCTTCAATAAGCAAAACATGCGTTCAACTGTAACGCCAATAAAACCAAACTCCTATCTCATGCTGTGCACTTATCTAGTATCCACGCCTATCGTATACCACTATCAATCAAGCAATTTTCAAACTTGTTTTATCTTATCACTTAATTAGTTTGACACCAATGAAATTTTGCGGTTCTGAAGTTTACTCACCACAACTCGAATGCCTTCGCATTTGAACGCGATCTCATGTAGAATACTGCAAGTTTGGAATGCAACATGAATTCGTTCGGCGATCGTTTCACGCCCAAGTGCCTGTAAACTGGTCCATAAAGCCAATGAGTTTAGTCGCTTCGACAGAATTGGATCGGATTCAAAGGCTGTAAGAGCAGTGTTTTGCAACTGCCGATGTAAGAGCTGGAATAAAAGAGATTTAGTGCCTTGCATTGACCGGGCGAGAGTAAATCATAAACTTACAACAATCGGAAGACTGGGTACACCCAACCAGCATCCCAGGTTAAGAACAATCGAGTCTACGACTGCACTGATCTGAAAAAAAAATTTTCAGACTCTCTGGGGCAGACTAGTATATAGGACAACTTACAGCACCAGGTCCTTGAGTGCAGACGAGTGACGCCAGTCCGTGTCCAGTGGCGTGCAACCAAATGTTGTTCTGCTTGCAAATGTCTCTCATGCGCGTTAGGTTGTCCACGTAACCACATACGGACGATCCCACGTCAGCAATAACCATAAGTGGCGTGCGATTCGCATGCAAATCAACCTGTACCTGTTTCTGGAGCAGGGTCAGATCCATGGTGCCAACTGCTGCATTTGATGGAATCAGTCTAATCGCTTCTAGAGGAATACCCAACTGTCTACATGCGTATTGTAATCGCATTGGCGTGGTATTCTCAGAGATGTAGAAGCAAGGATTAGCCAAAGCAGGAATGCCACCCTCCAAGTAGCCGGGGCACCTAGCCACTATGGCCAGCCTTACTGCTCTCAGTATCGCATCAGCGTTGTCTGTGTGAAAACTCGTCGAACCTTCGATAAAGCGAAAGAGACTACCCAACCATCGTGTGGTATCACCAGCGATGTGTCCCGTCACTCTAAGCAGATGCTGTCGATCCAGGTGGCTCATGTACGCTATGATGCTGTGTGAGATGAGTGCTAGATGTGAGACATCGTCCAAAGCCGGTAGTGGAAATTCTGGATCGTCCTCTGAGTCCGAGTACGCGATAAGAATTTCTAGCGATTTGAGAATTTCTGATGGTGGTTTGCGATCACCATGAAGAAGAGTTACCAGCTGAGCTGTGTCCGGTTCGTCAGCAGGTGGAGCCGTACGTACATTCTCCAAACGCTGCAACACTTGTGACGTCTTCAATTCCAGCTCTGCTAGGCCGGAACGAATCTGTGGGTAAAAATATTATCAGTAGAGACACGCCACTGCAGTGAATCACGACATACACTTGACGCAGCGATTTCTGCGACTTTTTCTTCTTTTTTCTCATCGATTACGTTGGACTCCTCATCGCCGGACATTTTTCAGAACTTGGGTCGTCGCCTTCTTCTTGTTCTTCTTTGGCTTTGTATGTCGAGTGGCCGATGATGATTTGTGTTTGGCGAAGCTACTTGTCTAGCATAGGCGAATACAGGAAATGCGTTTGTGTTTTTCTTTGTGAATTGATCACGCGTGATGTGTTAAATTTTTATACAAATATGCACTATAACACTTAGGGAGGACAGTAAATAAAATAGTTTTATAATTTTTCCCTGTTTGTTCAGTTGGTTTTGCTATTTTCCAACGTCGAAGTCGGTGTTGTGTTGTCAATTTTTTTGACATTTGACATTTTTTATTTATTTTCGACCAGTTTTGTTTAAGACCAATTTGCAATTGTTTTGCGTAGTGGCATGAAGGTGGCAGGGTATATTCACGGTTTCTGTACTAGATATGCAGTTTGAAGAAGTGTGTTGTCGAATCGTTAAATTTTTATTCGTAAGTTTGTGGTGGATTTAGGTCTCATTGCATATCCGCAGGAATTAGTTACGGAAAATGTATCCGGTTTGTGTATAAGCTATTCAGTTTAAGGGGGTGTGTTGCTTATTCGTTCTATTGGGGTATTTTATTGATAGCATAGTCGTAGGAGTTTGTTCCCGGTTTGTGTATAAGATGTTCATTTTAAGGGGGTGTGTTGCTTATTCGTTATATTGGGGTATTTTATCGATAGCATAGTCTTAGGAGTTTTTTTTTACCCGGTTTGTGTATAAGATGTTCAGTTTAAGGGGGTGTGTTGCTTATTCGTTTTATTGGAGTATTTTATCGATAGCATGATCGTAGGAGCATTATAAATTATTTTTTTAGTTGAAACTGAATGCATCAATTATCCGAACCACCGAAAATAAATCAGAAACAAACAATTGACGACTGAAGGCAAACACCTGGTGGCAAGTTCTCGATTAGAAGAAAGTGACACCTAGTGACAAATAAAATCATATGTAGAGTTGTATACAATTTGAAAGCTACTGCTATTTGTGAAAAAATTTAATTAAGTAGTTATTTTCAGGTCAATAAAATCAGTATTTTATGTGTAAAAAAGTAACTTAATGCAATGAGAATAAATTGAATTTATGATCTGGGTTATTCGAAATATGTGTTAAAACAAATCAGACACTGAAAAGTATATTAATACCGCACTTTTTTTTCTTGAAATAATGCTTTGTATTTATTGTTTATATAAATGGTGATTCAATTCAGCATTAATCAACTAAATTATTATTATTACATGCGTGTTCACGTCTTTTGAGAATTAAAAATAATAATAGCCAAAGAACATGTACATCATATGTACACCATTCTCAATTAGTTCAGATAAACGATACTCTAATGTGTATTTATTTATAAATAAGTGAGAAGAATGTTATTGAAATCGTCGTGCCACCTCTCGCTAAGGCTAAGCAAGAAGCATTAGAGGCTGATTCACAACTAGCAGTCCCTTCTGTATGCGAGTCACAGTATTCCTGAGCTCGGCAAGTGCGATAGTTAATTACTCACACAACAATCCAGGGTGATTCTGGGCCTCAAGCAACATGGCTCTCTAAATAGCCCGTTCCCTAGCTAACCGATTCCCTGATGGTTGGTTGTTGTAGAACGAGGGTAGACTCTGATTGGCTTTAACTTGGCAATGCCCAGTGGTTGTAACTCCCACTATACATCAAATGTGCTTATTTTTACCTCCAAGTGGTAACCTTCCGGCACAGGTCTTATCCAGCCGGATGTGACTTGCTATACGATAAGCGCGAGTATTGATAACAAGACGAAAAACAGCAACACTATAAACAGCCTGGCCAGAATGGCACGGAACGAATACACGGCCTGCCGTACCAGGCGAACCTAGAGGAGTTCCTCCGAAATATTCGGACAACATGTTATCTAGGAATCTTAAGGGTATTTCAGGCCCCTTGAACAAAGATGGTGGCGAATGAACCGAAAGGCCAACGGCAGCGCTCAAGTAGTCCAACGCAATAGCCGCTACAACACTTCACCCACCTAAATTAATTGAGGATATCAATATCTAAACTTAAGCATAATCCTAAATGCATCTAAATGGAATTTTAAATGGAATTTTTATAAGTGCCCAGTATTTATAACTTTATCAAATTCAATTTAAAAAGCTCTAAATATTTTTAATAGTAACGGTATTATATTCCTATATTCCTCATATATAATTAAAAAACCAGCTATAGCCATTTAGTAATTTAAAGTCAACCGCTGAAGGAGCAAGTACGTTCGACCCAGTCATCCACCCAATAATTATTTATTTTGTTTTCTTGAACTATCTTATGAGTTAATATTTTACTGTAGAAAAAAAATCTTAGCATATCATCAGTCAAAATGACCAACATGTAGCTTTTATCATTTTTTTTTATTTAGTGGAGGTCAGAATTAAGCTCACATTGTTATCGATAAAAGTGAGCTCCTACTCAGGGTGTTCGTATACGCAGTGATCATTTAAATTCATATAAACATTGCAAATGAAATTCTTCAAGCAGTATTCGACTCTTCGTTGGAAAAATATATTCTATTATCTCGGTTGTGTGTAATTTGTTCAAAAGTGGTTCTTACTTTTTCAATTTATTTTATTTTAACATGATGAGGATCACGCTCTTGAGTTGTGCCATAGCAGCTTTTTGTTTCCTTGATCCTTGTATTTGTACTAATTGGTCTCGTAAGTTAAATCAAACTTTCGTACTTTTAATGCAAGCTATTCGCTAGAAAAATCATGTAATCATGAAAAGACTCAACTCAAGATTTATAAAATGATAGAAGAAAGCATAGGAGGCTACATAATTCCGTTCTATATTTTGTATGGATATTTGCAAACGTGTTTTACCTATTTTTGTTTTATTACATTTAAAGATGAGTCAAATACTGAAAATGATGTTATTTTCATGCTTAGCCTGCAACCGAAGTCAGTTAAGTAAACAATTAAAGTAGCTGGCAAGTCAATGATATACAAATACAACGAATATCTCGGCAATTTTTAAAAGGTTTGTACATTGAACGGTCCTCATTTGAAAAAAAATATCCATATCCGAATTTCCATTGATGAAAACAACGGTGAACTGAAATTTTGTTGTGACAATATGTATACATCAATCAGTGAAAAATGCATTCTTGAAATCCAGCAGAGTGAAATTGATTAGCGTATTTCTTTTTCAAAAATAGCTTTCATGTTAATAAAATAGGAATCATATGATTTTATAAAAAAAGGAACCCTTGATCTTGGAAAAACAAAATGCAATTATTTTGTGCGATAGTGGGAATTTTATAAAAAAATTTAGTTTACAAATTCAGAATATCTATTGCTGTCATTGTTACTTATCAGTTTTGTGTAGCATATTTCGAAATTTAATTTATGACAATTGCCCACTAAATAAATTCAGTTTTGAAAAATGCAATAGCTAGGCCATTTTTTAAATGGCTCCCAAATCACTCAGTGCGGAAAGTGTTCATATGCTTTTACCTGCTAGACTTAAGTTTGCAATTGTATCTTCCTCCTTATTCCACGAAAATGATATTCTTTCAAAATTGTATAATGTTTGATATTCATTTCTGCTTTTATTGTCTCGAAATCGGCAAAGTTGAGTAAGCGTTCTTCTAGCTCTTTTGCCCGCTCTGCATGGAGAATACTTTTTCTCCTTTTGAATTACACAATTTGGTAAGAGTTGGGTGGTAACTCGTTACCTGGTGTTAACTCTTCTCATTTCATCGGTATGGATGTCAATGGGTAAAATGGGGCGATAAAACTGAAGGACTCCTGAAGGCATAGTTCCCTTTGGAAACGCACCAATCGTTGCAGGTTCCTGTGACCTGGGAATGTCCATTACTTTAGGAGTTTTCGCCTTAAGTAAAACCTGTTCATCTGCTTTTACTTCTATAGCATTGAGGTTTCGCCATAGTTAAATAGATAAGACATTTTACAGGCAATCACAGCACCTATTGGTGAACATCTTACTAACTTAAGTGGCGCTACAGTCCTCAACCAACATGCCTCTCCAATTAGCCCGGTCCTTAGCTAACTGCCTCCAGTTGCGCACTCCAAGTTGGTTGAGGTCGGTTTCTACTTCGAAGGTGTCGGTGAGGTCGTTTCCGACCCTGATGGAGCAGCGATAAATCTCCATCGTCACCCTACACAAACGGACGTGATTGGGCGATATACCAAAACCAGACATGACTCTGTATGTATAGTTCGTCTCTATAAATGCTGTCGTATGCGGCTTTGAAATCGATAAATAGGTGGTTTCGATTTGGACTTCTTGGGTTTTTCCCAGGATCTGCCGAAGTGTGAAAGTTTGATCGGTTATGGACTTTCCTGGCCTAAAACCACACACAGGTTGTTGGTTAATGGTTTTATTACGGCAGATAGGATCTTGTAGGTGCTGTTGAGGAGACTTATGCCTCTGTAGTTGGCGCAGTTCAGAGGGTCCCTTTTTTGTGGATCGGGCAAACGATGCTGAGGTTCCATTCTTCAGGCATACTTTCATCGGACCAGATTTGGCTTATGAGTTGGTGGATGGTATTTACCAACTCATCTCCGCCAGCTTTATAAAGCTCAACGGGAAGACCGTCATTTCCGGTGGCCTTATTTAGCTTGAGTTTAGATACTGCTATCCTCACTTCACTTAAGTCGGGTGGTTGGCAGTTTTCGTTGCCGTTGCCAATATTAAATGGTTCGTTCTGCCTGATAGCGGAATGTTGTTCGTCATCGCCGTTTAACAGTCTGCAGAAGTGGTTCTTCCATATTCTCAGCATCGATTGTGTCTCAACTACGATATTTCCTTGTTCATCCCGACAGGATTGTGTTCGAGCCTTGTATCCTTGGCATTGACGTTTTACACTTTGGTAAAACTTGCGAACATCGTTCCTGAAGTGGCACCTCCCTATATCCTCGATCACGCGCTTTTCTTGCTCTTTTTTCTTCTTTCTGAAAAGCCGGTGTTCTTCCCTTCTTCTCTGCCTATAGAGCTCAGTGGCAGCTCTCCTGCAGCTTAGCCTTGTAGGCCTCGTTCTTGTCTGCGGGCATCTGTCGGCATTCCTCACATTCCAGGTGCAGATACGAACGTGGTTGTCCTTTTTTCGTTTAGCAGGGTCGTCAACAATACTCTCAGTCCTTTCCGAGGCTATTTTTTGCTTCGTAACATGTTTTTTTTTCCATGGATGGGTAGTTAACCCAAAGCACAACCCCTAACCTGAAGGACCGGTTCTAATTTATTAGATACCCCTAGGATACGGGGCCATCCGTATCTACTACGGGATTGACCGCTGTCGGATAAGACCAGTTACCGATGGTTACCACTTAGAGGTAAAAATAAGTACATTTGGTTTGTAGTCAGAGTTACAACCACTGGGCATTGCCAAGTTAAAGCAAGTAAGAGTCTACCCTCGTTCTACAGCACCCAACCATTATCAGTTTATGTGAACTTCACATAAACCTTTGATTAGAAATGTAGTAGAATGCTTTTTGGTCGCTACGCTTCATTCTTCTAGCACAAAGTGTCTTAGCTATACAGATAGGGTCATATCCACCGCAGGGCATATGAGATATGTTCATCGTTTTAGCAAATGTTCAAGGTATCTTATGAGCACTGAAATTGCATTTTCTCTCCAAGTCTTGATATAGAGCAGCCAAGGGACAAAAACATTTCAGTCTCCCCTATAGGTATCTCTGTTAGACTCAAAATCTAAAATTTATATATAAATATATTTATATGATAATTAGCAAAATAATTATACCTTTCTTTAAGCTCATTACTGGGGATGTAAACAAAACACACAACCCAGATAAATCAAGTTCTGATGATTCAGATACATATTTTGTTGCCTATCTCAGAAATGCAAAACTATGGACCATGCGTAACGATCGATGGCATATGGGGGCTTTGCATTAATATGATGCAGTGCACAAAGATGGGGGAAATGACTTGCAGAAAGTCAGCGACTCTTGTCAATACTGTCTGCGGGCCACATAATGTTCGAGGGTTGGTGAGTAAATAAAATAAATAAATAAATTCAACGTAGGCAATTCTATTTCTCTTTTCAATAGGTTTGCTGTTCTCATAATGATATCAATATACCTGATGATACGAGCCAAAATGCAAGCCCATATCTTGAACATCCAGGAATCTGTGGCAAGGTTTTCTCAATACCTCCCTACTATGGTAGGGCATCACTTTTGTATGATCACCCGTGGATGGCATCAATTATGTATCAACGCAGTAAGAAATGATGGCATATATATCTATTTTTTTCATCAAGGATATTTATTTCTATTTTTTTAGATGATAATGCAATAGTACGCGCATGTGGAGGTTCATTGATCAATAATCGATACGTATTAACTGCGGGCTACTGTTTAAACATGCCGGATTTGACTCCGTATGCTGTACGTTTGGGTGATTGGGATTTTAACAAAAATCCTGACTGCCTTAATGACATAAATGGCGACGAGCATTGCGCCGATCTTTCTGTGTTCGTTCCAATTGAGAAACATATTATTCATCCGAATTATAATATGAGTACATTCGATAACAATGTCGGATTGGTTAGATTAACGCAAAGTGTAACTTATACCGACTTCATTAGACCAATCTGCTTGCCAATAAGAGAAAGCTTCAAACGAGCTTCGTTCGAATACTGCGTCATGCATTCATCGAGCGTGATTTCTAGTGATGACAAAATTGTAAAATCTTATAGAAATGTCTTACCTCAAGACCGTTGCAATGCGTTGTCGAAAAAAGCTTATAATCACATCTGTACCCAGAGTTTTACTAATGTCAGTTCATGTGACGCCACTACTCAAATTATTGGAAGGGAAACCACGGATATGAATAGTGTGACTTACTTCATGGCAGGAGTTATTTCATTCATTGTAAGAATAGAGGGATCCCCAGAAGTGTGTGTATTTGCGAGAGTCAGTGAATCCGTCAATTGGATTCAAAAAAATCTTAAGCCTTGAGATGATATGTGTAACGGAAATCTTAATAAAACAATTTACAAAATTGATTTATATTCTTTTATTTTAATAAATTCATGCTTGGTATACACTATCCCATAGTCATAAAGCGATATCTGTCTGACAGTTAGTCTGGGTTAAAGGTATGGTCTTACATTTTATGCTATGATGAATTTTGTCAAACAATACGAAATAGAACAAAGAAAACTCTGCATAAATTAGACATTTTTAGTACTCCAAAAGAAAAAAATATCTTTTTTAGCCTCCTGCCGTAAATATTTATAAAGATGGGTGCAGTGGCCTACTGGTTATTGTTGTAAATTGTAATAAAGGCTGACAAACATCCAAGAGTAACACTGTCAAGAGTAGCACTTCTCATATTTGCCGTTCCGAATGAACAAAGAAGCTTGGTTTGAGGCCATGTATTGGTCGTTAATGTAATATTTTAAACCATGCTTAATTTTTGTCGACAATTATTTTAACGTGCAGATAGAATATTAAACGATTCTTCACAATGGATTGTAGCTTTCGAATTATTTTTAACTTTCTCTTACAAACAGAAAGAAATTGTTCTCGTAAAAAAATTTTGACTTCGAGATTTTGATTGATTCTAACATTACGATGATAGCGGAACCCAAAAAAGTGGTTTTCGCAAATCCGCTCGTCGCGGATCCTAAAAATTCCGGTACAAAAGTTCTTATAATCATATTTCCACATAATGTACATCTATTAAGTTCTAACATCAATAACCAAAATCAATGTAATACTACATTCACACCGAACCGAACAGTTTTCGAAAACTACTCGACGCTTTTACACCGAACATCAGGCAGGTTTCATTGACATTTGAAATTGGTTCGTATGCAACTTTCTCTTTCCTTGTGAGGGAGGCGTAAGATCAAATTCCAACCATGCCATCATTTTACGATTTGTATAGTTTTGTCAAATATAACAGGTGGCGCAAAAATAACCTTCCGATGTTTTTTGGCTGTAATTTAAAATAAAGTCACCAGTAAAAATAAGTCACCAATATTCTGCGTTCTGGAGCAGTGTAGCATAACATTGTTTATTAACGTGTATTTCGCATGTGTTTACTACACAAATGTCAAAACAGAACTGACATTAGGGGCCAATCGCAAAACTTATAGCATTTTCTGATAGGAGGATTACTTTTGCGCCACCTTGTACAATCGGCGTCACTTATAATCATTTTTAGCAACAACTTAAACGATAATCTCCACACTTTCTGTCCTGGTTGTAAAAAAGATTGCATGTTTCATAGTAGAGTTCTTAGCAGATATTTATAATTGCTGCGGATTTGAGGGTGTCTTTCCAGAAGTTTGAGTGCGCTAATGTTGTTCCCCTATTTAAAAGAGGTCCTCCTACTAAAATACGAAAAAATGCATGGCTGGGTTATTTATCGATAAAACTAAAGCATTTGCTTTGGTTAGCCACGACATTTTGCTTAGTAAACTCGAATTCGTGGCTTCATTCTCGGTTGATTTCGATCATACCTAAAGAATATGTCTCAAGGAGTGAAGATAGGTCAGGTAAGAAGCAAGATCTGGTTCTTTAATATGGGTGTACCTGAAGGCTCTGTTTTAGGGCCAATTTTATTTATTTAACTGTTTGCACTTAATTTTAAAGTCTCACCAACTGGTTTTGCAGATGCTATAGGTTTATCTTATGACTTAAATAGTCCTCTAGACCTAATTGGGATCTAAATTTGTTAAGGAACTGGTTCGCTGAATATAATCTGGTTAAGCTCCAAAACTAAGCTCATGTTCTTCGATTTATCATTCATAAACAGTTTGGTGATGTAAGCTCTGATGATAGTTGCTTCCAAATTGAAAAGGTTGAGTTGAACCTTAAATTGACGGACTTACCTTAGATGCTATAATCATGCAATAGCGTTGAGAAAGTCTTTTCGCTGCACACTTAGGCATTTCTTTTACTTGCAACAAATTTCCTCTACAATTCTCCTAAAAACAATTTATTATGGTACCTATTGTATGGAACAGTACAGTATGGAATTGCCAGTTGGGGTTTGGGGAGCTGTTTATGTAAACAATATTCAACCACTATTAATTCTCCAGAAATATTATGTTACGGAAAATTTGTCGCAAACCTAGTAGAGATCCTAGTTTTCCATTGTTCTGTGAATAGGAAATTCTTCCATTTCGTCATTTGTACTTTTTTAAGGTGTTAAAAAAAAACTTTTTTACTATGTCTGGGAGTCGTAATTATCGGTTAATTTCAAAATACAATATATGTGGAAACTTTTGAAATATGGTTCGTACTACCGCATATTGAAATTTGTATTCTGTATCATCATACCGTTTATCTAAGAAGCTTCCTCTCGCAATCAGGATGATATCAACGCCTGAAATGCCTTCAAATCTTGTCAAACACTGATAACTTTGATAATTTGGAATCTATTCTTTCAGACATTTTGTTTTAAATTTTTTAATTTTAATAAATTATTTGTATAATAGGGGTATTCATGCAACGTCGGAAAGTCGTCGTAAACGTTGTAAACGTGATAAAATTACGACGTGATAAATGAGCTGTCAAAATTTGTATGGGAAATCTTTTCCAACAATATCGGAAATTTCTCACAGGAATTGGGTGCGTAAACTGAGATGGTAAACGTTGTAAACTTTTGAAATGCTATTTTGACATTTAATCAGTCACTTTCACACATCAAACGTTTGCGCTAAACTGAAAAAATTATCGAGAACGGAAAGAGAACAATAGGAACAAAATTCTATCTATAAATAAATTACTAAAATGAAATTGAATTCAGTAAGTTACCGTATTATTTAGTGGTGCAGTTTTAGGGTCGTTCATGAAACGTCGTCGTAAAATTATAATCTTTCTCACGTAGTAAAATTAAGACGTTGCATGAATACCCTTAATATAATATGTATTCAATTATATTTGCATTTACTTTATAACATATCATTTTTGAACTTCTCACAACTAATGCTCCATTTATTCTATTTGAGTTTTTTGTATTTTATGTTTGTACTTTCTAAACATATGAGAAGGCAATATTCCGCTGTGCGGGTCGTCTATTGTTCAGACAGTTTTTAAAAATCTTTTATGTTTCGACAAAAAATAACGTTTTTCTATTGCATATGCTTTGGGGTAGGGTATAGTTTTTTTAGGAAAACGCCTTCAAAAAGTGGGCATGGCCTAAAATGATATATGGACGAAATATTCATGTTAATATTATGTTAATGATTTTGCATCAAAGATTTTTTTTCGAATATTTTAAAATTTGACTGAAAATTGGTTTTTAATTAAAATGACCCAAAAATTGGGCGTTACAAAAAAATTGTGTACACAAAATATAGGTATTATGATTGTCTAAGTATTTTGTTCAGACACTTTTTTAAAAATGTTTACCGTTTGGCCAAAAACAACGTTTTTTTCTGAAAAGTGGGCGTGGCAATGTGCAGATTTTAAACTGTTTACACTTGTTCCGAAGCAACGCACAAAAATTCAAAACTAATACATCACTATGGGATAGGGTACAAAGAGAATGAAGGCTTCCATGTTGCATCTGCATGTGAATTGAAGGTTTGCATTTTTGTTGTCAGCAATGATTTTTTATATGATTTTATATTTTTAGCGACAATTGTACCACCACTACGGTTTGTCCTAATTTATATAGGTAGCATTCTGTTCGGGTATTGTATCACTTATTGAAATCTAACTTTGCATCACTGATACTATCCTTCAAATCTCCAGGCTAATAAATATATGTTCTCTTCTCTTCATAAGTAAGATTTAACTTAACTATAACTTAATTATTATTGTTTATCTCCTTAGAAACGGTAAACTATGGACGATGCGCAACTATCGATGGCAAATGGGGTCTTTGTGTTGACATGATGCAGTGCACAAGGATGGCAGATTCGATTTGCAAAACTCCAGTCACTATTAAGAACTCTATATGCCGCCCGTTTAATGTTCGCGGATTTGTAAGTCACTGCACGAAGTCATACCTATTTAGGTATTTAATTTCAAGGATCAATTTGTTCTTCTAATCCTAGGTTTGCTGTTCTTACGAAGATATTAACAAACCAGACGAAATTAGCGAACTTCTGCCACAGCCCGGCATTTGTGGAAAAGTTGAACTAGCCCCTTCCCACTATGGTAAGGCATCCATTTTATATGACCAACCATGGCTGTCTTTAGTATATCAAAAACGCAGTAAGTTATGCCCGTAGCCATGTTTATTAGTCTAGTTTTCATATCTTAGGTAATGATGCAATAATAACGATGTGTGTTGGTGTTCTTATCAACGATCGGTACGTATTGATAGCAGTTGGTTGCATAAACTATCCTGGTATAACACCGTTCAGCGTTCGTTTGGGTGAATCGAATATTAACGAAAATCCGGACTGCATCGAAGACATTAATGGCTATGAGCATTGTGCCGATCCTCATGTAGACATTCCAATTGAGCAGATAATTTTACATCCCAGTTTTGTTTCCAGTGATCCACTGAATAATAATATTGCACTAATGCGTTTATCGCACAAAGTTACTTATAGCGACTTTCTAAAACCAATTTGTTTGCCAATAAAGGATACTCTCAAGCGAGCAGCATTCGAAGACTGCTTTATGCAATCCTCACACCCAGTCAATGGACATCCGAAGGGAATTAAAGCTAATGTAATTGTACTATCTCGAAATCATTGCAATATTTTTTTCAAAAACAGCTATTTCACATATATGTACCCGTAATAAGGACAGGACTGAGGTGGCCCGCTGTTCAGTCGGTGATGGAATCATTGGTCTAGATGCAACGGATGCAAGGAGCCAATATTACTTTATTGCTGGAATTGTTTCACACACTATTAGAATTGCAGGTTCTGAAGATATGTGCGTTTTTACGAAAATCGGTTTATTCGTTGATTGGATTCAACAAAGTCTTAAGCCATAGGAATAGTTGTAAAAATGTATGCAATTCTCAATAAACGGTCCGAAACACCTTGGGCAAACTTACTCCGAAATTAGGAAGAAAATTGTGTTTGATATAGAGTTCGAAGAAATCCACTATCGCTATATAGCAAATTTGGTGCATTACCGTTATTATTATTTGACTAAAAATAATTATAATATTTTATATATAAGATTATCGAGCCAGCAGAAGAGAAGTGAAGAAAATCCTGGGTAAATGTAATAGCGATAAGAATACCCGTGTCGGCTACGATTGTTAATTTATTCCCATGTCTGGCGAGTTCATCAGCCTTACAATACCCTGGAATGTCACTATGCCCTATCACTATGAATTATTGTTCCTTTTTCCTCTTCGTCCATACAGCTCCAGAAAAAGTCGTCTGAATGAAGGTCAAGCTTTCTGCGTGCCTACATATTAGACAGTGTCCTTTGATGACACCTATAGTGGCGCTAATGTGTGGTCCAGTGACCAAAATTATCCCCTTGGATCTTGTTAAATCCAGCTTGGGAATTTTTTTTTGGTTATTAGACGCGTCGTGCCAAGACTTCATCTGAGATTTGATTTGCTGTTAGCATGTTACGCTAGTAAGCTTTTGCATGTAGCGATAGGAATACCTATTGCACCCGTGTAGGGTACGTCTGCTAGTTTAGTCCCATGTCTGGCCAGTTCATCAGCCTTACAGTTCCCTGGAACGTCAATATACACCGGCATCCAGCATAGGTGAATGTTAAACTGCTCTGACATCGTTTGTAAAGGCAATGTAGGGTTGCCTTTGAGTTTGTTGAGACTGATTCCAGGGATTTGGTGGCCGCTTGGTTGACCGAGAATATGCTTAATATTTTGGAAAACTATTACAAAGTGAATCCGAATCCATAGCCCTAGGTGAAATAATTTGTTTTTTTTTTTTTATAATGCGCTTCGCCAATGAGAGACAAAAACGAACAATCCTCACAACACAATGATTCTGGATCGAAATCACACTCATCCTCATACCCTCCAGGCTTGGGTAGATAGGATATTAAAGTATACAAGGATAATTCGCTGGCAAATAGGATAACAAAGGCGGTGGCGCGAAAACCCATGAAAAACCCACACGGATTACGTGCATTGTTAAGCCGTGTGAATTCTCACGCATTAAAATTGCGGCCGGGCATTTCGAATTTAAATTAAAATCCATCGGTTCGCGTGCACTTATAGATTGGAAAACAAATTGATAAAGTTTCGTATAGAGCTGTTGTTGTAATTGCGTTCCTTTTATTCACATCACGCATGCAACGACTCGGGCGAGAATATGGTTTTGCCTTTGCAAGGTTTTGCTTTTGTTTGTCTTTAAATAGCGGTAAGTGTGAAATTGAATGGAATCCATTGACTTATACGTGTATGTCAAGTAATTAATATCCTTTTAATTTAAATAAACTGTTTAAGTGATTCCACATGCATGTGGGACATGTATTTGTGTTGGGAAAATCAATCAGCCAAATGAATTCGCTCATATGATAATTATTGGAAGTTTTTTTTTGCGAAAATTGGATTCGCGTTCAAATGAAGTTGGTTGAGCAGTATTTTTTTTTGCATGCATACGAATGCATTTATAGAGACAAACTATACAGAGCCATGTTCAGTTTTGGTATACCGCCCAAACTCGCCCTTTTGTGTAGGACGATGGAGAATTCTCGCTGCACCATCCATTGGTTCGGTCGCGTTATCCTTAACCACTTCGGAGCCATCATCAAAACATAAATACTCTGGCATCATAAAAAGTCTTAAAAACCGACCTTAACTAAAATAAAGTAAGTAGCAGAAGGCACTTAGACAAGGAATTTGCTAATTGTAGGGGGCATGTTGGTTAAGGCCTAAGTTTAATACAAGTTGTACAATAAATAAAATCAAGGTGAACCTTATAGGAGGATTTGAAAGAATGAAGAAAATTGTATGTGCTATAAACCCTCGATCCTGAGCATCGACCCTTTTACAATGTTCATTTGACCACCGTGGCTCCTTCTAAAGACAAGGTACCGAAGTTCAATTAAATATTGAGGTTTGATATTCAGAGTTCATCATCCTTATTATTATCTAACATAACCCTAACCCACAAAGAGGAAGCTCAAACTGCTCTGCCATTTTTGAAGCGAGGAGCGGCAGTCTAGAGTTGCTTCTGAAGTTGATGAGAGCGATTACAGTGATGTCATAGTTTATTGTCTGTCTGAGAAAATGCAATTCGTAAATCTGTTTTTTGTTTTTATTAATTAATTGAAAATATTTTAAAATATGGGATGTATGTTATCTCTGAAGCCGATTGCTTGTCTGCAGGTAGTTAGCATATGGTGATATGTATACTATCGCCCCCTCGGATTGACACAGAGCTGACCAACATTTAATTCATCCAAATTCGTTAATTGGAAATCGGTCAGAATTTGACATCACCCGGTCTTTTTTGGGTGTATTCTTAAATTATAAAACGGTTTTTCAAGGCTCAAACAATGCCTAACCATTTGTTTTCTTAAATAAGATGAAGATTTTTTAAGCCCAAAATTCCACAGTTTATGTCTAGTATTCCAGGATCCATTAAGCGGGATGGCGATCAAGTTAGTATTGTCATTTGGATGATGTATGCGTGTGGAAAAGAATCAACTCAGATCCTGCATTGAATTGTAACTAATGGTTGACATCGACAATGACATGCGTAGTCTATTTAGGATTATCGCGTCAACTTGTTTCACTGTGTTCCATATTAAGCTCGATGGTAACATGTGGTGCACAATGTTCTCGGGGGCAAGTGTTTCGCCGATTTTCGACTCTTTAAGGGCATTGCAGAAATACGTGTTGTATATCTTCTCGGACCTCTCCGAAGTTGAAACTGTCAGGGGATTCCTTAAGAACATTTATGTGCAAATATCCTCAAGAGCAGTCAAGAACTTCTCTGTGTTTCCGGTCCATACATTTTACAATATCCGGAATAAGTTAATAAGGTCAATCTTACTTTTGAGGACTGCGGTTTCATCTTTACTGCCATAGTCTACCCAGTTTTTCTTCCAGCTTGATATCTTCGACTGAAGCTGGGGTCTGGAATTTGGCATCGCAAATCCAGTGTAAGTCGCTGGCCATGATATCCCTAGCATTCTCGCTATGACAGATATAGCATCATCTGACACCATCCGATAAACACAGCACACTCTTAGGGCAAAACGTCTGTTCACGGATTGTATCCTTCTTGCGTATGACTTATTCGTCATTGATTAAGCCCATATGGGTACCGCATAAATCAGGATGAACTGCACCACCCTTGACAGAATGAATCTTATTTGTTGTTTGGGCCCTTCAATATTTGTCATTATCCTTAATTATTCACGGCTTACACGAGCTGCTTGAAGGTGTTCCTTGTATAAACAAGGGCACTATTCTATATATTCTATTAATATGAAGGGACTCACAACATCGACAAATTGGACCAAAAGTTGTTGCAACTAACATCGTCCACATCGTTCCAGTTCTTCATTGCGACATGTCGTCAGAAATGAATTGAACAATTGCTCTGATAATCTAACTCTAACCACTAAAAATATCCTGTATAGGGTCCACACCTAAAGCGGAGCGTGCAAGACTCTGTGTGCTAAATTCATTCCAAATTCTTCGGTCCCATTTTTATTGTCGGACTCTGGTTGCGAAGTATTATGATTAACTTTGACATAACAGATAGACGTGTAGACGTGGTAGAGAACGGACTCTCCTTAAGTGAGTAGTATACAAAACCATTTCAACGTATGGCAAGCCGTTTCGGCGATTGACACCTTACGTCAAATCGGTCCAAGCCAGTAGGAGTAAATACAAAATAAAGAAATTCTCATAATCATTCGCACAATGAACTTTCTCCTCACAATGGTCCAATTACAACGCAATTGAAAATGTCCTTTTGTAAAATTTTAACATCACATATTCACATACAAATGTGTGCATCTTTTCTCCGCATACGTAAGAATGATTCACTGAACGCAATTACTTTATTCACCTCTTTGAAGCTCGAGTACCTGATGAAGCCCAGAATCCACCCCCTTTCGCATCGTACTATTTCGTCCTGTTTTATGTTATTTTTCGTTATGTGACCTTATAACACTTTCGCTGGCGCGACTCGGCAACTGTATATTTCGTTTGGCAACCAACTTTACCCACAAAATTCCGCACCTTTGCCACAGACCAAATTCCGGTACTGCCATTCGAGTGGCTTCTCTGGCTGTATACACCAATTCGTCGTCGAAACACACTTTCGACTGTGCATATATGTGTTCTGGGGTGACACAGAAAATTTGTGCCAAATATACGCCAGCGATTGGGTCGTTTATCTCTGCTCTTGCGAGAGATATCATCGGTCCCGATAAATCTTTGCTATTTTCGAATATCCTGGGCGAAAGAAGAAGAGGGCTAGCGCAAAAACAGGTTTTGTTTTTTGTTGAATTGTTTTTCTCTTTTACTGTCGGTGGACGAAGCCGCAACAACGAAAAACCTTAAAAGAGTGGGGTGGAAAAATACTACGCCATTATATTTTTCACCAAGGAAAATTTATAAGAATACCGAAAGTAAGGCTCAAGAACAAGCGAGGGTTTATTTATCTCCCTTCGGGTGTATGCATGTATGCAAGCGGAGCAGTTTAGTGTAGTGTTGGTCCGCATGGAAAAATTGGAAGGAAAAAGATCCACCTACCCTGAGCTGAGAATAATAGCACTAAAGCGAAAATAATGACTGCCGATGCATTCAAGCACTCCAGTTGCAGTATCCACATGGGTCTAACTTAATTCAAGCTTTAAGTGTGTCCCGCAAGGTACCCACAAAACAGACAGAGAGTGGAAATGCATATAAATGCAAATTGGATAAAGGATTTGCGAAGTAGGTACAAACTTCTTATTCGGAATGTGCCACCGAGTCAAATTAAGGTCTCGCCCCCCGTTACCTCTCGACTACTAACACTGTGGATGCACATTGCACATGCATTTATTAGATATACCATCTGGCAGCTCTCCACTTTGATTATGTGTATATGTGGCAGAAGATTTACATGTGAAATCCAAATACTCCACAAAAGCAAGTGCGAGTCCTAGTCGGTGGTGTTAATGCAGCGCGCCTTTGATTTTACATCCGGTGCATCTTTTTGTGGGGACACGGTGTAGAAGCGCCCTTCGCCTCAGATATTGAAAGACGCCGATTGCATTTTTGAGTAGTTGGCGATGGATATCAAGTTTTTTGCCGTTATTTAAGGAGCAACGTGCTGCTGTGCGAGAGGTGTGCCTGATGTTACAATTTACATAATGTAGTTCCACTTAATCAGCTTTGGAGGTGTGCATGTTACTTTCTAGAGGAAATCAACGCCAAGGATAGCAAAATAAAAGAAAAGTTACATTTTCTTGGAGAATTTGTGTTGCGAAAGCGCACGTCACGATGTAGGAAACTTTAAATTTTTATCGTGTTACACCGATGGTACATGTAATTTTAAGAGCAGAACTTTTTAGACTCGGAACTGGAGGTGCACAAGAAACGAGAGTTGGATCTGTATAAGGGTAGATGGGAAGGGTACAAGTAAATGGGAAGAGGAACGTCAGGATAAAATGGTGAAATGAAAGAAGACATAAATGTTTTTGATGTCTTTGAAGCTCGTATGACTTTATGCGAATATCTTTAAGAATGTACAAGGTTTTTCAATAAGGAAATAACAAATTTTGCATTTTTTATAACGCATAATAATTGAGATATTCCAGGGATACAACATATTTTAAATTTCAGTATCTTCTATATAACCACCGCGAACACGTCTGAATGATAGATTCTTTAAAGATAAATTCACACAACACATATCGGTCGCAACTACTTCGGCAATTTCGCGTTCGACATTGTTCTTAAGCTTCCTTTAAATTATTGGCTTGTGTTCATAAACCATCGATTTAAAGTGCCCCCGCATTGAAAGAATTCCAATGGTGTTTTATCCCAAGAGAGATTCTCGAGATTACCGAATTTCCCCTTCAATCAATTGCTTGACCATCTGTGGTGTGACGGTTGACATCTTGTTAGAACCACATATCATTGATTGCAAGTTCATCCGATTCTGCACAAAAGCAGTCACGATAGAGAACCCTATTGACCTAAATATAAGGTTCATTTACAACAACCTAGTGCTAGTAAACAAAATAGTGATCATCAAATTTAAAGGGGCTTAATGACATGACAATCTAAAACCTCTCTGAAGACCGATGTAATACCAATGCACCAAGCCATAGGCTCCATGATGTTTGGCATATGGGCCTGTCGAACAAGTGAGGAAACTTAAAGTCATGATGGTCGTCTAAAATTACTTATTTTTGAAGATACTGTCACTTTCACCAGTAGGAAACCTATCTTTATTAGATTAAAAAAGATATGAAGTGCAAGAACCACACTGTGCCATTTATAGGCAGTGCAGTGACTCCACGAGAACTCATATCGTTCATGAGATCCACAAAGTAATCAACGGATAAGACTACCAGTTCGGATTCCGAAAAGCTCACTTCACAGATAACCGAATTAAACTGGTTGTCAATACAACTGCAGGTGCAGCAGCCATCGAGAGAAAACGATTGGGATTCGGAATGAAGTAGTACTACTCCTCTGTTACCCTAGACATCAAAAATGCCTGCAATTTCGCAAAATGGTCATGCATCATAAGGTCTGTAGTCAAAATGAGGGGACCAGCTGTACTTTTAGGATACTATCTAGCTACTCCAAGAATACAGAGCTAAGCTACGACAGCAAACAGAGACACAGAGTACTACAACTTTTCAGTAGGATCTGTTTGAGGCGTTCTTCTGTGAAATATTATGTACGCTGTTTCGTTGCGGCTGCCGATTCCTCGAAGGATGAAGATTGTAGTTCTTGTAGATCATATCGCCACCGTAATCATAGCAAAGTATATTAAAGTGATCGAACATAGAGAATACGAAGCCTTGGCCTTGAATATTTTCATTCAAAACAGGATTTCGTGGACTTAATTTATATCACATCTACGGGAAATCAATTTGCCAGGAAAATTGTGTGTTACTTTGTTCAATCCTGCTGGAACCATGTCTTTTGTTTATAGCCTTCGTTATAGCTTAGCATCCACGTCATGATTTGAATTCACCATTACGGCACGTCCCCTTTCATCTTCAAAAAAGTGAGGACCGATAGTTAATTTCCTATCGTTCTATATTACCTTCAAACTTGTTTACACCAATTCTCGAATGAGGTGTATGCTTGGCTTATCATTTAAGAGGAGAAAACCTAGAATGTTGCAGAAGAATCTTTTAGGCGCTTTAGTTGCCGAATCACCGATTTTGTTAAACTCAAGGCTTGACAGCATGGTGTATTCATAACGCTATGAAGCTTAAAATCTATGAAAATGTAAAATATTTAAAAAATCCAGGGTTTCATTTTTAGTAAGTTAATTTTGATGAAACTCTGTTTTTATTGGTCAATTCACAATTTTAGTCATCTGACATTGGAGGGGAAATGACTGACGAAACAAGTTGAAAATTTATGCATGTGCACTTAGATGTGAGTGAAACAGCTGATTTTGTCGAGACCTGTCATAAAAAAGTTTTTGCTTTCAGTAAAATTATCTGATATTAGGTCTGTTCCCGTACAAAATAATATTTACTGATTATTACTGATTTTTACTGATTTTTACTTATTGCCGTTCCCGTACGCAAAAATAAGTAAAAGAGACAGCTCACGAGAGAGCAAAAAACTACCCCTCCATAAAAATCTGTAAAAAAATTTACTGCAGAAATTTCTGTTGGTAAAAATCAGTAAACTGTCAGTTGGTATCTAAAAGTGACAACTCACTTGTTTTGACAGGTGATTTATCTCATTTGTTCTTTAAAAGGCATACAAAATATATAATTTTACTGTTTTTTACTTAAACGGGTTCCCGTACTTTTTGGCAATTTTGTATCTTTCTGAGATAATTTACCCCCACTCCAAGAAATTTGAGAATTTACTAATTTTTACTGAAAAAGTACGGAAACAGACCTATTATAGGTAATTTATGTTATTTTTGCCTTATTAAATTTCTCTTACAAAGAAGAAAGATATTGCTTTCGTGAAAATTTTCGACCTCGAGATTTTGATTGATTCTAATGTTACGATAATAAACGAACCCAAAAAGTGGTTTTTGGAATTCCGTCCGTCGGACCGTAATGGTCTCCCCGGCCTAAACGACTTGACCGATTTTCATCACACTTCGTATCCAAGTTTTTTTTGTTCATAATTTTAGCCATTTTTTATTGCTTTTAGCCATGTTATTAACTGTACCTGCCATATAAAAATTACACATAACCTCCATTTTCTCGAACGGCTCCAACGATTTTGATTAAACTTTATTTATACTATAAGCATATTAGTTCCAACATATTAGTATACCCAGTTTCTTCGAGAAAATCCATATATAACGGATTTTTTTCATTTAGTCCGTATAAAGAAAATTGTTAATTTCTCGCCAACTTATTTGTCAAATTGAATGAAATTTAATTTATATACCACTATTACTATTTCCAACAATTCTACATAATTAGTTTTAGCCCAACTATCACTAAACGGAGTTTTCAGTTTTGGTCAATAACGGAAAATTATTATTATTCACATAGACACCGATTCCATTAAATTTCGGGGTAAATGTTCGTATAATCACATTTCGACTTTATTTATATCATTTTTAGCATCAATAATCAAAGTGCTTATGATTTGATCTAACGCCCAACTCGCTGTGAAAGAGAAAGTTGCATACGACCCAGTAGTGCACCCACCACTCGCTTGATAAAGAATAATTACTCTGAATAGATAAAAGTTAATCAAAATATTTGAACATGGAAAAATAAAATTGCAAAATAAGGGTTGACAAGTTTGACATTTACTTTACCATTCAGTAAGGTTTCGCTGAAATCCGGAACAAGGCTAATTTCTTCAAAAATACATGCGCACACGTCATATGTCAAGTTATACTGTCGCTTTTGTTTTCACTCTGACAGTTTATTTGTGCATTTCCGTCATCTCGAACTCACCCCTGCTGCTTTCAGTTTAATTTCAGTATCAGCAACAGCTGCGACAGCATTTTTATATTTAAAAAAAGAAATGATTAAAAGTTATCAGAAAGGACATTTAAAAAAGATACATGAAAATTCAAGAATTTTTGTTCGACGCCAAAATCAGCCCCTCGTCTAAAATTCCATGACTGACGAAAGTACTTTAACAGAACCATTTTCGCTATCTCTATGGACTGACAATTTTTGTTGTCCTTGTCCTTGTTAGTAGAGAATATCAAAAATTCAACTCCCGGAAAGACTTCTCGCAAAAAAAGCATATTTGGAAATCCTTATAAAAACACAACCATGGTCACAATAAAACTGTCGGTGTGCACTTTAAAGTGTCAAATGGGACATCACATATCAATTCGTCTGACCAACCAACGCACTCCTGGACCGAATTATTAGATGTAAGCTCAATATAGAAAAAACGACTGATGCAAGTGGCAAAAAAAGGATTAAAGATTATGACCGAAATAAAATAAGAGTGACATGAATTTGTCCTCCAGCACAAGTCCTACTTTACCATTCCTACTGAAATGGGTGGGTTCATAGAAATTATTCGCTACCTTCCCTATTGAACTGTGGAGTTGAATGTATGTGCGGTGGTGGGCTTTCATATGTATGGAGTATTATGCTAGTAATATTGAACATTTTGTGGCCTCTTCTTCGGGAGGGTGTGTTTGATCGATCCAGGCGATTTCTTCAGAAATAAAGAAAGACTCGTAATAGATTTTCAGTTCATGGTTTGGAATACAATGAGCTTGTATTTGGACAAACCACAAGGATGAGCTGTGCAGGAATGGACGATGGGAAGTTACACTGTATTTTGTATGTATATGTTCATTTTTATCCATTTACTTTGAAAGGACACTATTTTCATGCGGAAAAAACAAACGTAGCTAAAATACCCATCTTTGGACGTAATTATTACGACGTTACTACGGCTTTCAGAGTGTATAAATGCCTTGGTTTGGACATGCGAAACCGTTATTCCGTAATGAAATATTTTCTTTAGATATCTCTTTACGGTCGTCCATGAAAACTACCAAATTCTGACAGTACAATCTTATAATAACATAGGTAAGTGCAAAGTAAGTTTGATATTTTAACCTTGAGGCAGTTATTTGGAACATGGTTAATGACTTCGATGTGAAACAAAATGCCACTAAAGCCGTAGCCATATACAGAATGCTGATATCCAGCACGCCGCAACAACTGAAAGATACTGTTAAAAAATTTAATTTCGAAAGACTGCAATCGAAAGAGACAGCCGAGTCCTTTGCAGAACGCGTATCCCTTAACCTCTCGATTAACACCATTCCAATAGCATGTGATCTCAAAGAATAAGGGCAACTAGCCATTAGATCAGCTGCAACTGATGTGCTAGGTTTCTAGCGCCCACAAGCAAGAAACCATTAGTTTGATGAAGACTGCTAAAATATGCACGCAGCCGAAAACGAGACCTAAAAGGCAAAGCTGCATGTGAAGACGAGGGTTCCTATACAATACCTATATCACCCCAATCCTGCTCTGCAGCGCCGAAGCATGAACCATGCCAAAAGCGGATGATAAAATCCTTGGTCGTTTTGAGTGAAAATTTTTTCGGAAAATCTTCGATGCCGTTTGCGTTGCCGGGCTATGGAGATGTAGATTTAACCAACAACTATACCAGCTATTGTCCTTTAGGTTTTTAGGGATATAGAGCGAACGAAGAATAACATTCCGGATCGCAGTATTTGATTTTCAGCCAGACATCGTTCGGACCGGCCTTAACTAACATAAAGTGTGCGACTGGATGCAGTTAGCTAATAACGACGCTAGTTGGTACTCATAAACATTTTGTGTGATCTGAAAATGTCAGAACTTTATCGCTTACTCCAATAATCATCTCTTCATAGAGTGCGGGCTACAGTGAATAAGTCAACACAGTGAAAATATTCACTATTGACTGTTTGTGTGCCAGAGAGAAGTATTGAAAATATCGTAGCCGTAAGTGCTTCAGTTCACGTGCACGCACGCCGTTTCTAATCTATCTCAGTCTACATTGTAGCTTAAAGATCTACACCCATACAATATACATTTAATTGAAGACATCTGACACTTCTCCAAAGAAAGTCCAGAATTTCATTAAAAATAATTTTCAGCAGTAAGCCCACTTGTACTTCAAGGGACTCCATTGCATCTAGATTAGACCATATGATCGACATGTTAGGACAATGGAAATTGTTAAAGAATTAATCTATTGAAGGGTATGTTTATTATTATGCCTTATTGCACACCCCGATGTGTATATCACCGTTGTCAGTACGTAGTGTATTAGTGCGAATCTATGCACACAGGAGATTTTCGTCCGTTGGTGAATAATGGGTATTGATCATCCATTTAGAACAAACAAAAAGTAATTCCACTTACAGTTTTACCTACATACGACCAAGTTTATTTTATTCTTAAGTACAAAAGATCTTACCCGCACAAAACTCAACAAAACATCTCAAACTTCATTAAAGAGGGCACAATCACTAATTCGTCTAGTTTTATGGTCAATTAAAGCTTTTGACATGATGCCGTATTATAAGATCAAACACAAATGATGGCTGTGGTCAGTAGCATTTATGTCGTACACCCCCAACCAACACAACCATTCATGCCAAATTGAAAGAGAAAATTTAATTTTGGAAAAGTTATTACAGCTAAGTTTAACCTAACCGGATCCACCACCATTTCATTGGCGCTGTGTAAAATCATCATCTTTGCTCTTCACTAGATATAGAAATGGGTTTCTGCTTTCGAATCCCACTCCACCACCGTTGTGCAGTAGCATCGCGCAACCAGATCATAGTATCTGGCCTTCATGCAGATTCAAATTTCATGCAAACATATACAGTAGCGAATTTTAATTATACGAACTTGGAAGCGATATTGCGAAGGTCTGCGTAAAATCTATAAGCGTCCTCTTCTTGGTTCGGCACACTGCCGAATGTGATTCAGGGATATATTAGCTATTCATGCAAGCGGAGGAGCAGCAGTACCAGTAGGTACCATCAACCACCAGCTGACGGGACGATATTATTACACGCTCATGGATAGACACAGATACGTATGTAATTGCATGATGAGTTTCCTTCATATTTGAATACATATGAGTTAGGAGGACGCCCCGCACTCGATGTGCAATGTGCGGTTTCGGGTACGTTTGCGTTTGGGCCACTGTGTGTAATTGAGCGGTGATATGTTTATATATATGTGCTTATAGTGGTCAAGGAGTGATGGTAACCGAGCGGAAGTTCATGGTGCTTCGGGAAGAGGAAGCGAATCGATGTTCAAACTCAAGTGCCTGCAATGAACTCTATGTCAGGGATTATACGATTAGGAGGAACTGTTTGTGGCAACGGAATGGCAGTGATACTTCATTTTAATTCTATCTAAGGCTATATTGTTGGTGATGGATTTTTGGGTGATAACAGTTATTAAAAAAAGCATACTGAGGGTATTCAAAATGGAAGTGATTTTAATTGTTCTTTTGTTTTGGATAAAACAAAAATTACTATTAAACCACTTCATGTATAACGTTGACAGATATATATTGATTTTATCAGTTTTTTAAAGACGGGATCAGTGGCACGATGGCGGGTGCAATGAACTGTCGTGCAGAAGGTCTACACACACAGAAGAAATACACATGAATGGTTATAAAAAAAATCTAGGCCCTTGATACCGACGAGCTTTTAATTTCTTTTAATTTCTTGTTCTTATTTTCTTCAGCACTAAGGATGTATTGGATATTCAAAGAAAAGGAGTTTAACGTGCACTTTAATTTTAAACCTTTGATGATTGTAGTCACCCGGAAAAGAGAAAAAATCTTCTAAATTTTACAGTATGTCTCAAAACAGGCTGCAAATAATGAGGATGTGCGAAAAAGCACGTCGATTAAACAAACATACAGCCGTGTTTATAACTCCACCCTTATTTGCTCGGACTTAACATACGTACCTGTTTCTACAGGTCACTAAAGGTTGTCAATTTGACAGTTGAACCTAGATTTGTGATTAGTACGTTTTGCCTTTTTACGATAAATATATTAACGGCAGGAAAACGCGTGCAGATTGTGCAAAATTATTTTAAAAACCATTACGATCAACATCGCACCACATACACCCTAGTGCAGATGTTCCCAATTTTTTTCGGTCACGGAACCCTAAATGATGATTTTTTTTGACGGACCCCCGCCATCATCGTTCCTTGAAGTCTGGTTTGGATATTTTTATGTTTGACAAGAAATTAATCAATGAGTGGTATAAAAATAATTATTTTAAGTTTTATAAAACCTTTAATGTACAACAAGAAATACGCTGAAACTTTGTAATGTGAAGAATAAAATTTTTTTCACATATTTACTTCAAATATTTGCTTTTATTCTTAATGTATTTTTAAATTTAAATATTGCTTTAAATTCTTTATTTGTTTTTTCTGTAAATGTAAGCCGAATACCTAGCCTCGCATCGATAATAGTTACAAATTGAAAGAGAACCACAAGAGCTTTTTTTGCGACTGCAAGGTATTCATCTTTCAGTCCAACCCAAAATGTATACAAATTAGAACTTTCTGATTCAAAATAATGTTTAAGAAGTGATGAACAAATTTTCTTCCAAAAATTGATTTGAAATATTAAAAATTTCGTAATTTGTTTGTTTAACAAATTTTATCCAAATACTTACTTACTTACTTAAGTGGCGCTACAGTCCGGAATGAACCTGGGCCTCAACCAACATGCCTCTCCAATTAGCCCGGTCCTTAGCTAACTGCCTCCAGTTGCGCACTCCAAGTTGGTTGAGGTCGGTTTCCACTTGTGCGCGCCACTTAAGGCGAGGTCTTCCTCTACTGCGTCCGACGTCTGGCTGGGAATCGAAGACTCTGCGAGCCGGAGTATTGGTGTCCATTCGTTCTACATGTCCTAGCCATCTTAAACGTCCAATGCGGAGTTTTTTGACCAGGGGCATGTCGCTGTACAGCTCGTATAGTTCTTGGTTGAATCTTCGTCTCCATAGCCCGTCAACGCAAACGGGACCGAAGATTTTTCGAAGAATTTTCCTCTCGAATCTACCAAGGATTTCTTCATCCGCTTTTGATACGGTCCATGCTTCAGCGCCGTAGAGCAGGACTGGGATGATCAGGGTCTTATATAGGATCTCCTTAGTAGTTCGAGTGAGGGCTTTACTACTAAATTGCCTTCTTAGCCCGAAGAAACAGCGGTTGGCAAGAGTAATTCTTCGTTTAATTTCTGACGAGATGTTGTTGTCAGAGTTAATAGCGGAGCCGAGGTAGACAAAGTCCCGTACTACCTCAAAGTTATATCTGTCAATGGTGACGTTCTGTCCAATTCGTCGATGTTGTGTGTCCTTTCGTGTTGACAGCATATACTTAGTCTTACCCTCATTTACTGCTAAACCCATTTTCGCCGCTTCCTTCTCTATACTAGCAAACGTAGCTATGACATCACGTTGAGTCCTACCAATGATGTCAATATCGTCAGCGTATGCTAGTAGTTGCACCGACTTTTGGAAAATTGTGCCTCTAGTGTTGGCTTTGGAGTTTTGCACAATTCTCTCAAGAATCAGATTAAAGAAGTCACATGACAGCGCATCGCCTTGCCTAAATCCTTTTTTGGTATCGAATGTGTCGGTGAGGTCGTTTCCGACCCTGATGGAGCAGCGAGAATTCTCCATCGTCATCCTACACAAACGGACGAGTTTGGGCGGTATACCAAAACTAGACATGGCTCTGTATAGTTCGTCTCTATAAATGCTGTCATATGCGGCTTTGAAATCGATGAATAGGTGGTGGGTATCAATTTGGACTTCTTGAGTTTTTTCCAGGATCTGCCGAAGTGTGAAAATTTGATCGGTTGTGGACTTTCCTGGCCTAAAACCACACTGATAAGGGCCAATCAGGTTGTTGGTAAACGGTTTCAGGCGTTCACATATTACGGCAGATAGGATCTTGTAGGCGATGTTGAGGAGACTTATGCCTCTGTAGTTGGCGCAGTTCAGAGGGTCTCCTTTTTTGTGGATCGGGCAAACGATGCTGAGGTTCCATTCTTCAGGCATATTTTCATCCGACCAGATTTGGCTTATGAGTTGGTGGATGTTACTTACCAAGTCATCTCCGCCGGCCTTATAAAGCTCAGCGGGAAGGCCGTCATTTCCGGCAGCCTTATTAAGCTTGAGTTTAGATATTGCTATCCTCACTTCACTCAGGTCGGGTGGTTGGCAGTTTTCGCTGTCGTTGCCAATATTGAATGGTTCGTTCTGCCTGACAGCGGAATGTTGTTCGTCATCGCCGTTTAACAGTCTGCAGAAGTGGTTCTTCCATATCCTCAGCATCGACTGTGTCTCAACTACAATATTTCCTTGTTCATCTCGACAGGATTCTGTTCGAGCCTTGTATCCTTGGCTTTGACGTTTTACACTTTGGTAAAACTTGCGAACATCGTTCCTGGAGTGGCACCTCTCTATATCCTCGATCGCGCGCTTTTCTTGCTCTTTTTTCTTCTTGCTGAAAAGCCGATGTTCTTCCCTTCTTCTTTGCCTATAGAGCTCAATGGCAGCTCTCGTCTTCACCTGCAGCTTAGCCTTGTAGGCCTCGTTCTTGGCTGCGAGCATCTGTCGGCATTCCTCATCAAACCAGGGGTTTCTTGCTGGTGGGCGCGAGAAACCTAGCACATCAGTTGCGGCTGATCTAATGGCCTGTTGGCATCGTTGCCATTGCTCTTCGACATTCGATGCTGGTGGTATGGTGTTAATCGAGAGGTTAAGGGATACGCGTTGTGCGAAGGTCTTGGCGGTCTCTTGCGATTGCAGTCTTCCGACATTAAATTTTTTCACAGTATTTCTGGATTGTTGTGGCGTGGTGGATATCCGCATTCTTACCTTGGCTGCTACAAGGTAGTGATCCGAGTCGATGTTAGCTCCTCGGAATGTTCGGACATCCAAAATACTGGATGCGTGCCTCTTATCTATCGCAATGTGATCAATTTGGTTGACCGTTCGTTGATCTGGAGACCGCCATGTCCCCTTATGGATATCGAGGTGAGGAAACCGTGTGCTGGCTATAGTGGCATTTCGTTCCGTAGCGAAATCAATTAGCCTAAGTCCGTTACCAGACGTGTTGTCGTGTAGGCTATGTTTTCCGACAATACTTCTAAAGATGTCTTCTCTTCCTACCTTTGCGTTAAAATCTCCCAGCACGATTTTAACATCGTACTTCGGTAGTCGCTCATAGGTTTTGTCGAGGAGCTCGTAGAAGCAATCCTTAGCTATATCATCTTTTTCTTCCGTCGGAGCGTGAGCGCATATAAGGCTTATGTTGGCGAATTTGGCCTTGATGCGGATTGTTACTATGCGTTCGCTAATGTCTTGGAAACATAAGACTTCTTGCCTAAGTCTGGCACTTATAACAAATCCGCATCCGAATAGTCGCTGTTTCTGCTCACTATAACACGGTCCGTAGTATATGTCACAGTTTTTCATCCTCTTTTTGCCCGGCCCATCCCATCGTATTTCCTGGATGGCAGTAATGTCTGCTTTGTAGCAGTTTAGGGCTTCCGCTAGTTGTTCGCCTGCACCTCTCCTGTTTAATGTTCTCACATTCCAGGTGCAGATACGAACGTCGTTGTCCTTTTTTCGTTTAGCAGGGTCGTCAACAATAAAATCCGTCCTTTCCGAGGCTATTGGTTGCTTCGTAACAATGTTTTTTTCTGTGGGTGGGTAGTTAGCCCAAAGCACAACCCCCAACCTGGAGGGCCAGTTCCAATTTATTAGATACCCCTAGGACACGGGGCCATCAGTATCCACTACGGGATTGAGCGCTGCCGTTGGCCTTTCGGTTCATCCGCCACCATCTCTGTTCAAGGGGCCTGACTAACCCTTGAAATTCCTAGACAACCTGTTGTCCGAATATGTCAGAGCAGCTCATCTAGGTTCGCCTGGGACAGCAGGCCGGGTATTCATCCGTGCCATTCTCACCAGGGTGTTTATAGTGTTGCTGTTTTTCGTCGTGTTATCAACACTCGCACTTATCGTTTAGCAAGTCAAATCCGGTTGGATGAGACCAGTACCCGATGGTTACCACTTGGAGGTAAAGATAAGCACATTTGATGTGTAGTCAGAGTTGCAACACTGGACATTGCCAAGTTAACGCCAATCAGAGTCTACCCTCGTTCTACAGCACCCAACCATCCAAATACTAAGTTTAGTTTTAATTGAAAATATTTTGTTTTTAAGTTTATGGATTATATAGGCGAAATAAGCAAATTTCACCACCAATCATTGCCCATCGTGCAAGAGCTCAACAAGCGTACTCACGGATGCAGAAATGGGCTGTTCGGCGAAGAATTTGAGGTCATTGCTCAATTCAAATACTCTGGATAAAACTTTTCCCCTCGAAAGCCATCTCAAATACGTGTAGAAGAAGAGATTGATGCTGACTTCCTACATCTTTACACACCTTTTTAAAAAGCCTTGACTGGAGTGGATGTGATTTGACGTTACAAACTTTTTCTACGGTTCGATAGGAACTTTTTTTTTTTAAGCTGGATGAAATTTTCTTCTCGACAAGAGCATGACGATGTAAACCGCAGTGACTGCTACTACATTTCGGTGCAACATTCGCCGGTCATAGCTGCTGCTTCTGCGCTGCAATGACTTTTAAAATAATAAGTATTGATACCCGGCGATATCTGTACTTTCGTCAATTTGTATTGCACGGTCAGCTTGATCCTCATTTTCAACGCAAAGTTTTGTTTTCCAAAATAGCGAAATTGCCAAATTTGGAGTGGAAAAAACGCAAAAGCCTTTGTCGAGACGCCCTTACAACCATTAAAACTTACTGTTTGTTGTGCTTACGTACTAACCAAAATGCCACTGAACCGCAGGCCATGTAATCTATTATTTGTAACATAGAGAAATTTCGAAAGATATACCTCATAGTATATGGATCGATTCAGAACCGCTAGCTGAGTCGATCTAGCAATGTCTGTATGTCCGTCCGTCCGTCCGCCTGCAAGTTACCGATTTTTGGGCCTTAGATTTTGAGCCAGAGCAATGAGATTTGGTATAAAGACTCTCTGTAGGATGAAGCAGAACAAGTGTAAACAATTTTTATAGCCGCACTCTGCCACTCCCCCTCTTTAGTAAAACATTGTTTTTGGCCAAACGGTTAGAAATTTGGAAAATATGATAAATCAACCGAATAGTATCAATTCGTCAAGAATAGCTTATTCTGACTTAACCGTTTGGAGTCGGCATAAAACAGGAGGTCCTGCCATCGTGTGTACTACACTCATATATGAATAGTTGTGATAAAGCTATGATCTAGATACTAACGAGCCTGTTACGCCAAAAATTTGGATTTTTTTTAATTTGTATCCGAATAGCATGTTTAGATATTGAGATATATCTATATAAAGTTTTTTGGCAAGCCCGATTTTTGGGGGGTTTTCTTAAAGAAACATTTGTCATACATTTCGAGAAAAATACTTTGAACATTTCGTCTTTGGATCATTTTGACCCACGCCCACTTTTGGGGGCCTTATTTAAAAAAAAAAACGATTTGTGAAGCCTATCCATAGAAAAACGTCGTTTTTTGTCGAACCATAAAACATTTCGATACACTGTCTGAACAAGTTTCTTTCTGTTTTTAGCAACGCCCACTTTTTGAGGTCATTTATATATAGGATAGGATTCGCATAGCGGAATGTATCCTTTTCACAATTTTTTATATATTTTTGCCACAAAAAAAGAACCTTCTGTTTATCGCAAATTTGCCGTGACAGTATCAGAATTATCTGCCTTGTTAATATTCAGCTTTTTGATGACTGCGCTAAGTTTTTCAATAATGAGAGGCAGCCTTACCTCTTTGTTAACTGGTGGTTGTCAGTTTCTTTCCCTATCTTTTTCTTGACTTTCTGTCCATTAAGCAGATGCTGGAAATGCCTAAATACATCTACAACTCCCTGTACGTCTGTGACTACGCTGAGATTATTGTTTGATAGAGTCTGAGTTCCCAATTTCAAGTCAGAGGTCAGTTGTTTTCCCTTTTTTGTAGAATTGACGAATATTCTTCTTGCCGCGACACACTTCTGAGAGCTTGCGTATAGTCGTTCAACCATTTGGCAACATATTATATGTAAGCCTGTCGCTTCATACGAATCCGCATCTGTTCATTATTCTGCCTGTCCCATTCCATCGTATTTCCTGGAAAGGAATAATCACACCTTTTCTTAATAGACTCCTTAACTTCACTGTTGAGCATGGTTATCAGGACAATATGTGTGTATCTACCCTCTCCCTTACAACACCGGATTATCATAAACCTTTAACATAAATTGTCGACCAAATAGTTTGGCAGGATACATTTTCCCAATTGCAAAAGACGTTCCCCTAATTAAGCAAATCCCACATTAAAGGTGTATTTAAATGAAATGTCCACCTGCTTCCTTGATATAAATGGAAATTAGATGAAAACACAAGCCCAATACTAATTCACTTGTAATTTACACGACTAAATGCAAATTAGTTCGCCGTCAAAGATGAAACCCTTCTACAAGAGTAAATTGAAATTTCCTCTTTGAGTTTAATTTCTTTCCGATATCACAGGCAAAACGAGTTCATACTGAACCAAAAAGGACCTTCTCTATTCATGTAGTAGCGTCCATCACTCACTGTTACTAACAACGCTTCCACAGCGCTCTTAGGGACGTTGAATTTTAATTCATTTTTAAATTAAACCCGATTTATCAGTTTACACTTCATCTCTCATCAATTTGTTGGAAGATTGGATTCTATCAAACTTATATCCGGTATTCACTCGCTTTTCGTTTTATCCATTAGGGATGTTCAATTATTTTTTTTTAGCAATTTTCCATTATGTCAAAGGGACTGCATGTCCGTTGGGTGAAGTGAGATTAAAAATCCACAATCAGCTCGAAAGTAAAACAAAATAACTGTGTTCATATGATATAGTCATGTGTGCTTTTAGGGTTATCCATTGAAGTGGTCCATATGCATTTGATAATAAATCAGAATTGAAGATTTAGACAAGTATGACAGCAGCCCTTGCAGATATCTGTTCTATGAAAAATAGTTTCCAACCGCAACTATGTTCAGCTGCCATTCATCATGTTGGATTTGTGTGCGCGCCAGTTTTGGCGGAATTGCGAACAATGTTGTGTGCATGTGTAAGTATCTAAGTGAGATTCTTAATTGAATTATGCCACGGAATTCTTGCAACCACTAACAGTCGTTTTCATTTGAATTACAACCTCCTCAGACATTGTTCTAATGTGCTCCTAATTGGGTCTCGAAAATAATTTAGCAGATTTTAGAGGAAGTAGTAGAATGGATGGGATGGATGGAGATGTGCACACATTTGCAGGGTTGTCCCTAATTCATATTGTTCTAGGGCATGCATTAGAGCGGCACCATTTTGCAGGCAGCAATATTTTTGTTCTCATTTCAGTGGTGGTAAGCAGCAATTTATAGGATTCAAGTAGAAAGAGGATAGATACCTACGTGGTACGTGTCTTTGAGATGGTTCCTGTATAATTAGTGCATGTTGTTGTTTTTTTTTGTTATTTTTGTTCGTTGGAGTCATAAATAACGTTAATTAGGCTGCGGCTATTCATTTGCATAAATAAGAGGCTGTAAGTGGCCTTATGCTTTATATTTGATTATGTGGTACTGATGCGCATCATAAATTTGGAATTTATAGTGAGGAAAACTGTTTGGGGGGCATGGCATTTAGAAAATCGATTTTTAGATCTTTTTAATTTGTCAAATATTTGTAGTACATACTTGAATTTAAGGTTATGTCATCATATCATTATTAAATGAATCGTTCAAAAATTCTTGATTTAAGTTTTATTGAAGCAGTAGGTACTGCTCTAAGGAAGTCAGCACAATTTTTATAAACATTTATATAGAGCAAAAAGTGGTGAGCGTTATATGAAATTAAATATTTGGAATTAAGGGCTCATACAGGACCTCAAAACTAGGTTCTCCCTTCATTTGTGCGTGCGAAGTTATTATTTTTCTTATTCTAAAATGAAGAGAAAGCAAATTTGAGAAGCTTCTCATAACAGTGTTACTCTTGGATATTTGTCAGACTTTCTCTAAGATTCCAGAGAGGGGTAGATCCGTAAGGTCATGAAAAAAATGTTTTTCTAAAGCTCTTATTCTAAATTGACTTATCCAGTCGCACAGAAAGTGGAGTGTATTTGCATGTATTTCTTCATCACCGCTGCTTCTACAAAGGTCATCATTGTGGCTTTTGAGTATGTTGTGTCCAAAGAATCCGAACAGATTTCATGTTTCTTAAAAGGAGTTTGTGCGTTCTGGATTTGTTATACTCGGGTCACATCCTCTTGGACGTTTCACTGGAATGGAGGGAGTTCCACCTGTTTTTCGGATTATCCAGTGGTTTCTGTCGCACCCGTGATTTAAGGTCACATAGTGGCGGTTTGACAGACTGGTCTGCCGGATCAATGCTGGTTGCAGATCCTTTCCTCGCCAGTCACAGCAATTTCATTGCCCTGTTTGCCTCTGTGTCCAGAGTTTAACATTATGTTGGGCAACAAGAACTATCAGAGCTTCATTTTTGAACCATACGTAAAGATGGGATATGGTATCGGTGCTCGGTTCGTTCCTCTCCCACTCCTCTCTTTTTGGAAAAAGAATGATCCTTGAATGTCAGGGTGTCATGTAGTCAAAGGATACAGCTGAGCCCAGGTATCTGTTTAGAATTGGTGTGTGCCCTCCTGAGTTAATAATCCATCAGTTGATTATTGCATGTAAAGGTCTAGCGGTAGCAGGTTGAAGATGGTTTCCAGTTCCAGTAAAAGTAGTAGCACCCACACGTGCTATACTTTGTACCTTTGCCATGTTTTTTAGATGGGTGACTTTATTTATAGAAGGCAGTCCTCCATATGTTAATATAAGTCTTACAATGGCTGTGTACAATGTACATCCATAGAATAATCCCGACGTTTGGACCCCAGTTTTTGCGAATATTCTGTTACATGTATAGAAAGCTATTGTTGCCTTTTTTATGCTTTCAGTTGATCTTTCTGTCAAGAATAACCCCCAAATATTTTGCGCTATTGGATAATTTGGGGGTAGTCCTATCGATAACCGATAGTTTAAATATTGGTATTTTTATTTTATTAGTAAAGAGTTCTGTTTTTTGGGGGTTGATGCCAAGTCCACATTGTTTTGTCCACTCATTGAGAGTTTTCAATTTGACTAGTATTGCTACTTGGTCTTCTACTTTTTAATGAATTGTACCAACTAGAAATGCGTTTAAGATCAGCTTAGATTTCCTTTACCACAAACTTTATTGATCAATTTGAATTATTAAAAATAAAAATCAAAAATTCTCCCTTCCTTGTATGTACTCAGTCTAACTGCACAATACCAAATCCATAATACAAAGAATCATTTTAAGTTTATGGTCATTTCAATGACAAACTCTTGTGGAAAATACCTCAAAAAGGTGGGCAGCACAATTGAATGGCAAGAAGCACTACAGCTGCCAGTATATCCTTGATAGAATCCAAAGAACCGATGACACTTTATTTCCTCTTCACAAAAACCCAAGTGACTGCGGTGTACCCGCAAATCATCACCACCTGACATACCAGCCTTTGGAAGTGTCTTTCATTCGGTCTTACACACAGCCACCCCTCGTGTCTCATTCCAAAAGCATTATTTTAAGCACTATCGCTCCAGGCAATACACTTGCTATTACCTACCGTATACCTACCTATACACAAGAAAATTGTATTTGCCTGATATCGCAAAGCACCTTCTACACTGCAATACTTGAGAGACTGGCAACCGGATGTGAGTGCCATCAAAAATCCATTACACATCGAGGGAGAAAGTGATTGTGTTGTCGAAGATAGTCCTACTGCAAGTCCCTGTCCACCTATTGATCAATTTGAATGTCAGGCGGTGAACTCATCCACAATTATTGTCAGACAAATGCATATTCTCACCCACCAATTCAGTTGTGAAAATCAATTAAGAATTCGATAAACCTACAAGCAAATTAAAAATTGCGATGAAAACATCATCATATCTGCCACCATAAGCATCCCTAAAGTATTGCAAAAGTCCGCGTAAGCTAGCAACGGAATTGATGTTAATGATATTTTGATAAGGTTGCTGCTCCACCCTGTATAACAATCGGAATATGATAATAATAGGGATCAAACTTTTATTGGGGGATAGTGTCCGACCATGAGGTTTTTATTTTTCAGTGGTTGTTTAAATATTCAATGGGGCTCGTAGCAATAGCATTAGGGTGGATATGACACTTACACGAGCAATTTGCGAAATCATTTTTAATGAGCTTTTAATTAATTGCGTTCTAAAATACTGAAGGGATGGTTTGCTAAGCTCCCTCTAGAGGTATAAATATTCATTCAAAGTGGAATTTCGTTAAAAAGAGATTCATGCAAGTTGATTTGAATTCCATCGTATAACACAATTAGAATGTAAATTTCATTTCTTCTGCGGAGATGGATGAATACTTTTAGCAGCTTTAAAGAAAATGAGTTAATTATGGAAACATTTTACTAGATACGTCTAAAATGTTTGGGCATATCAAAGTTGATTAAATTTGTTAAGATTGTGCTCATGTTCTTGAAAAGCGGAATTTCGAATTAAAAATGTAAATTCTAAAACTAAATGTATCTGAAACGGCTTGAGCGTCTGCTGCAATAACAAATGATATAATTATATGTTGTATTGCCAGGGGGCTTTCCATTGTCTAAAGATCGAAATTGAGTGGAATGTTTTTATGTTACAACTACATGATCATCCAAATGTGTCGTCCTTATGATTTCTAACTTAACAAATTGGTCGTTTCGTGTAATAGCCTATCAGCCTGGATGACATGAGTTTCAGGCCATCTGTATGAGTGATTCGCATAACAGTGTGATCGCCTATCGTATGACTACTGACGTCGATATGATGTCCCAGTATGGTCATTCTGTGTAATGACCAGTAAGAGATGGCAAGCTGGATAAGGGAATTTTTGGGACGGATGACTAATTCCGATATCCCTATCATTGTTATTGGAATCGGATGACATACATTTTTGGTAAGCCGGTTATTTAGATGACTATGCCTAGTTGCTATTAGTCTATTTTAATTGACTAATACATGTTGTATAGAAATCAGTAGAAATTGTAGTTCAAATTGTAATTAAGAAAAGTCTTCACGATTGCGGCTGTACGTATCGTTTCGTCGGTTAAGGATCAGAGTGCAATGCACAAAGCAATTTGACGCATCGAAGCCCTTACCAACAAAGCAGACTTGACAATTTTTTTCAATAATATGCCGGCAAAATTACAATTTACCAATTTATATTTGACATTTGGTGACACACTTACCATTGACATGTCCATGGATACCCGTTTTATTAGTGACTTAATGTAGTTATTTGAATCAGTAATTTAAGCATCGTCTAATCTATGCTTAACCATATACCCAACAACTGGATAATTTGTCTACCAAGGCACTTTGCAATTCTCGAACGTTAGTGTATTCCTGAAATCGATCGATTGTCAACTGCGACTGCGAAATTAAAATCCGACTTGACAACGCTAGACTTGAGTATACTCTCTCACAAAATCATAGACCTTGACAGCAGAGGTTAGTTCTTACTTACTTAAATGGCGGAATGAACCCAATTTACTGCTAAACCCATTTATGCGGCTTCATTCACTATACTTGTAAACGTGATATCACGTTAAGTCCGACCATTGACGTCAATGTCGTCAGCGTATGCTAGTAGTTGTACCATTTTATGGAAGATTGTGCCTCTGGTGTTGGCTCGGAGTTTCGTGCAATCCTCTCAAGAATCAGATAAAAGAAATCACATGAAAGTGCATAGCCTTGCCGACTTTAATAGAACAGCGAAAATTCTGCATCGTCATTCTGCACAGACGAACTATTTTGATCGGTATACCAAAACTAGACATGGATCTTTATAGTTCGTCTATATAAATGCTGTCGTATGCGGCTTTAAAGTCGATAAATAGGTGGTGAGTATCTTGGGTTGGACTTCTTAGGTTTTTTTTCCAGGATCTGCCAAAGTGTGAAAATTTTATCGTTTGTGGACTTTCCTGGCCTAAAACCACACTGATAAGCGCCGATCAGGTTGCTTGTAAATAGTTTCAGGCGTTCACATGTTTCTGCAGATAGAAAATTATAGGCGATGTTGAGGAGACTTATGCCTCTGTAGTTGTCGCAGTTCAGACGGTCTATTTTTTTGTGGATCGGCAAACGATGGCGAGGTTCCATTATGAAGGAATAAATTCGACCAAATTTGGTTTGTGAGTTGGTCAATATTACTTACCAAGATATATCCGCCGGCTTTATAAAGCTTTCCGAGAAGGCCATCATTTTCGCAGCCTTGTTAAGTGATTGGTAGTTTTCGCTGTCGTCGCCAATATTGAACCGTTCGTTCTGCCTGACGGTGGAATATTATTCGTAATCGCCGTTTAAAAGAAGGGTTCTTCCATATCCCCAGAATCGACTGTATCTCTACTACGATATTCCCATGTTCATCTCGACAGGATTCTTTTAGAGCCTTGTATCCCTAACTTTGACGTTTTACACTTTGGTACAAATTGCGAACAACATTCCTGGAGTGGCATCTGTCTATATCTTCGATCATGCGCTTTTCTTGTTTTTGTTTTCTTCTTTCAGAAAAGCCGGTGTTCTTTCCCCTTCTTTGCCTATAGAGCTTTATGGCAGCTCTCGTCTTCACCTGCAGTTTAGGCTAGATGTCTTCTCTTACTGTCATTGCGTTAACATCTACCCGCACGATTTTAACATCGTAGTAGTCGCTTCGGTAGTCGCTCATAAGTTTTGTCAAGCACCTCTCGTAGCTTTCGATATATGTATAATCTTTTTCTTGCGTCGGATTGTAAGCCCATATAAGGATTATGTTGGCGAATTTGGTATCGATGCGGATTGTTATAATGCGTTCGGTAATGTCTTGAAAACATAAGACTTCTTGCCTCAGTCAGGCACTGATAACAAATCCACATCCGAATAGTCGCTGTCACAGTTTTTCATCCTTTTTCCGTACCATCGAATTTTCTGGATCGAGTTATGTCTTTGTAACAGCTTAGGGCTTCCACTTGTTATTTGGTGTACATCTCTTGTTTAATGTTCTCACATTCCTTGTGCAGATACGAACGTCGTTATTTTTTAGTTAGTGAGTAGTTAACATCAGTTCCCGCTACGGGATTGAGTGCTGCCGTTTGCCTCATCCGCCAGCTTCTCTGTTCAAGGTTCCTGACTTACCCTTGAGATTTATAAAAAATGACCTGTTGTCTGAATATATCGGAGCCGCTCATCTAGTTTATGCACTTTGTCCATTCTAACTGGGACTGTATACGCCACTGTTGACTCCATTTTGCGAGTTCTTCCGCTGCCGCCTTGAAATAGAATATGTGAATTAGTGTGAATACACGTCTTTCCCCGCTCTCATCTACTGACGCCAAGACTTTACGTAAAGGCTGAGAGTCTCAAGAAACTCAAGATTACATGTAATCGAATTGCTTAACATTGGACCACCGTTTCATTTAGTTCACCTTATGCAAAATCATGCTGTTAAATTGGACAAATTGAAAAGGACAGGCCGCATAACATACCTTAATGTATGAGCTGGCAAAGGTTCAGACATGTGAGGGTAGTTCGGAAACAAGCTGCAGAAACTGGTTGTACCTTGCCTAAATGGAGCCTGGACCGGATAAACCGTAAAAATGTTCTTGAAAATAAGTTGGGATTTTCTTTTTGTGTTGTAAATAGCAATCCGTCAGTTCTGATTAATAAAGAAAGGAAGAGTGACTAAAATATTTGTTAACTGATTTTGCCATTAATCGAAATGTTCGATGGCATCTAGGGCACGCCAAAAGCTTTTTAGTTACTCTTTAATTTCGCATTTTTTTTAGCTTATTCTGTTTGGATAGCTTTGTTTATCTGATTGATGGAAACAATTCGTCTATTAAATTTAGTCATCGGTCCTCTGTTATCATTCAAAAATTAAATAAATGAATACACCGAGGACTGCTGGTTGGGTCTCTTTGAAAACCCTTTTGATTATTCGTATGTATGCCAATATTTGATTTGCATAACGGTTAAGAGTTATTTACAAAAGGATAATGCTATTCAAAAGTACCTATTCAAAAGTACTTAAAATATTTTGTATAATTTCATATTTATTGTATAATTTTATGTTATTTACTTTTCAACAACGTAACAAAGTCGAATGAAGAAATGTATCAAAGTGGCAGCGCTGATACTCGTCTGCTTCATACTGAAATTAGATTAATTTTTTTTTAAACTATGTATCTCCAAATCAAATAACCTATATCGAGGATATTTCAAAACCAAACCCGCATCCAAATGTTACCCTCAGATATGCAATAAATTCTATCGGAATTATACCCACTGCTCGGATATTCATAGAGACCGTTATTTACATAAATTTCATTTCTCAAATATAATTTGCTGGACCCAAACTCAAACAATAGAAACAGCTGACCCAAATCGAACAAATAAATATTATGCTCACATCGATTTTGCCGCCTTAATTGCGTTTTGTTGGGATGGAATATTTTAGAACTCACTTTTGTCTCATTATAACCGCCAATGCACAGTGGAATCTCGAAATAGGACTAATCAAACTAAACCGGTATAAAATCCAAACCTTCGAATAAAATAAAATAAAATATTTATTTTTAGGGTTTTAGAGATTTTTATAGCTGAATACATACCTCTGTTCTGGTTATTATCTTATCTCAAGGCCATCATAGAAAGCTGTTCTTCAAAAGGTAGATTTTTAGTAAAAATCGCACAATTTCCAGACACTGCCTTTAAGGTGAGGGTTTAACCTTGTTTTAGGTTTTGTCAGTACACAAGCAAAATGTATCTACAACAAGTCAATGGTGGAGAATACCCGCGCTGTAAATCCATACCAATCGAGGTAAAATTGAATATGCTTCAGTGAACTGTTGGTGGCCAAAAAACAATTAAATTACGCAAATAAATGGAATGAGCACACGTTTCACATATGGTGTCGAGTCCTCCAGTCGTAAGGACTCTGAATGAGATTAAACAATTTTGTGCTTGATACGGGCATGTTCGCCGCTGGCTTTATTGTGATAGAGATAGAGAACGCTACCGAATGGAATTATTCCTGACCTATGCATTGGTTTGAGGTAACACAGACATTGTGTATGGAGAATTGTGGAAATTCTGACTAAAAGTTTAGGTTTAGAGTGGGTAGTGGATTCAACATATTTAAAGAATGGTGGCTTAAAAAGTTGTGTTAAAAAAAAAGTTGTTTTACATTTTATATCCTTACGATATCCTTAATTGGTGTTGACTTTCTTCTTTAAATTATATTTGCCATCGACTTGGACTTGCATTTTTAAATCGTCTATAATCAGGGGCGAAATTGTGGGTAGATACTAATATAGTCATGGGTCTGTAGTTTGATTCTTTGTAAAGGTTATTAATACTGGACTCAAACATAATGTTTTTTGTCCATTGCATGATAAATCGTTGTTAGGTAAATTACCATCATAGATAATACTCAAAATTCTTTAAACCTCTTCTAGGAGTATTGGTTGGCGATTTTTTAAGAAATTTATAATAAACGAAGAAGACTTCCATAGCAAGCTAGGAATGAAAGGAAATACGTACCAAGATACATTTTTCCGGTCAAATGGTAAGCAACTGCTTCTGTCTTCTCGTGTCGACTTCTTAGAGCCTAGTACCTGGACCATAGATAGGATTCAAATCCCTGCGTAAAGTCGTATCGGCAGCAGAAAAGCGCGGCTGGAAGACATATATTCTATTTCCAAAGACGACAGTGAAAGAATTTCCTAATAAAGTCAACGGTGGCATCTACAGTCCCAGTTAGGATTGACAAAGTGAAATACACATTTGAGCTTGGATATATTCGGACAACAGGTCATCTAGGAATCTCAAGGGTAAGTCCAACGGGAGCGTGCATTCCCGTAGTAGTTACTGATGTCTCAGTATCCTAGAGGTATCAAATGAATTTAACTGACCCTCCAGTGAGGGGGTTGTGCCATCAAGGTAACTTCCTTAGCCCGTAAGAGTTTCGCTAGTTATGACCTCAAATACTAACCAGGCTCGGAATGACCACGGACAACGACACACAAGTGTGCACCTGGAATGTACGCACGCTGTCCACTACGGGTGCTGCTCAAAAACATGAATCTGTCCTCAATGGCAGACACAACCGCCATTCAGAAAACATTTTGGACAGGATGTAGAATACAAAAACGACAAATATGCGGCATTAATTACAGCTATCACCCAAAGCTGCACATGGATATGGAATTGTTATGGGGAGCCGACTTAGGGCAACACCGTTTTGCAACCTCAGACTTATAATGTGCACACTCACGTCATATCGATGAGACTGAAGACCCTATCCAGAAGGAATTTTACAACCCCCTGGGCATAGCCTACGGAGCGTGTCTTGAGAATGGTTTAAAATTCATACTAGGGAAATTCAATGCGAAAGTCGGTAAGGAAAACATTTTCGGCGGTTTAGTTGAAAAGCAAGCCTCCATGAAATGACAACAGATAATAGCTTCCAACTAACAAACTTTGCGCAAGGATATAATACTGTTATCAGCAGCACTAGGTTCCCACGACATCGAATCTTTAAAGCAACCTGGCGATCTACCGATGCTCAAACGGCTAAAAATCGTCCATGTGGTCACAGATGTGAGGCAGGAATCCAACATCCTGGATGTACACACATTCAGAGGGGCGAACGTCGACTCTGACCATTTTCTTGTTGCCGCCACTTTCAGAGCACGACTGTACAATGAGAAGAAGCTACGAATGGTCTGCCCGTCCTTCTTCTATGTGTCACCGATTTTTGGGATTTACATTTTGAGCTAGAGTGACGAAATTTGGTATATAGACTCTCTGTGCGACGAAGCAGAACATGTGAAAACATTTTCAAAATCCGCCCATGGCTACGTCCACTTTTCATAAAACTTTGTTTTTGGCCAAACGGTTAAGAATTTTGATAAGTATCTGAATAACATATTTATATTTCTTGAAATACATATTTATAATTTTTATATGTTGTCCACATGAAGTTTTCAGCCGCGTCCACTTTTTGGGGGCATTTTCCGTAATAAACGGATTTCGGTATAATTAAAAAAAAAATGGAAAACAATTTTGATGAAAATATTTGGAGAATGATTCCATTACCATTTCTTCTAAAAATCATTTTAACCCATGCCCAATTTTTGGGGGCGTCTTCCTAAAGAAATCATTTGTAAAACCTATCCCGTAGAAAAACGTCTTTTTTTGTCCATCCATAAGAAATAAAGATTAACTTTCTGAACATGTGGTGAAGATGTGGTGACAATGACATTCCATTTATTTTTAGTCACCCCAACTTTTTGGGGATATTTAATTTAAGGATGGAATTGGATAGAGTTATCAACGATTCGCACTTCGGATTGTAGCATTTTCATATGTTTTTTTTGATTTTCAAAATGTATCTGTGTGCAAGACGTTTTTATATTACTGTGGTCTATGGGTCGTAAGAATATCTCAGTGGTCAGACATCAAAATTATTACCAATAAATTTAATCAATTGATTACTACAACAACCAGCTCTCGACAAACAAAGCTACCAGCTCACTAGGCGTATGTAAGGACCCTTACCAAAGTAAATCAATCGCGCTATTTACATCAACAAAATTCTATTAATTGCGTCGACAATCACTTCACAGATGCTATCTATAAGTAATATTCAATCAATTATAATATTAATAAAATCCACTCACTCATTCATCATCAATTAATCACTTCGAAGGGCACTGCTTGACCCCGCACTCATCCCCTTGGTTAACAAAGCCGAATAAAAGTTTATCATCTAATTAATATCCTCCCGTTCTCCGCTCACCTTTCATTATCCATCACGAATCTAATTAATTTCGGATTAGGTACGTTCGCACAACTGAAACTTCTAAAAGAAAAATATTTAAAAAAAATCTCTGAAGACTACAATCTTCTTAAGAAGTGGACTAACTTAGATGAAACCACACATAAGAGAAAAAAATCTGAAATTCTTCCTCAATTAGGCACTCATTAAATAATATTAATTAACTGTTAGAGGTCCGGTCTTCATTTTTTTTTAATTTCACCCTCCACCAATCGTCTAAATCAATTAATTTCGATGAAACAACAGTTGTCCAATTAGAACCTAACCTAAAAAAAATTCAACTCAACGCACTTTCGTCCTCGATGCAGGACCAGGGGTATGGGCATGGGGAATGACATTTTCATTTAAAGGAAATGAATGTTCGGCTAAGCGTCGGATTGGTTGCATGGTTTTCAGCCGTTAATGGAATTCGACAGATGTCCTTTGGAGCGTCAAATAAAACATTTTTTTTCATTTTGGGTAAGAAAATCAATTTCCCACAAAAGCCTGCTTATGATTATTTTCTTAGAGAACCCTTTCATTTTGTTTTCCCCCCGGTCTGTTCCCGCCGCATTTATATCATTAGAAATGGATCACGCAGTGTGAAGAGAGGAAGGGGTGTCTTTAAAACTTTCCTCAAAAAGATGAAAAGATGAATAAAGTAGAATTATTTTCTCCAAAGTAGTATAAAGACGGATGTGTTTCCCTATCCCCTTCCCCCCACGAACACAAACAGCGTTGGCGATGAGGAAATTTTAAAACTTTCATCTTCAAGTTTGGATAAAGTAATTGTTTGATGTTTGAGCTCCGAGCTCCAGGGACACGAGAATGGGGTTTGTGTGCGGACGGTGATGGGTAGAACAAATCAGGGGAATTGCAAAGATGTTTAAGGCAACGATACCAACCACAGGATGAGAGTGCATAATACCGCATTAAGTAGCGGTAATAATTCATAAGGTAAAATTTAAAGCAATCGAATTTTCATACAACATGGAACGTAGGTGACCATACTAATGCCTTTGTGATGCTTAATTATAATGTTGAAAGTACGTAACAAGGACAGAGATAGCCCATTTTGTATAAAGGATATGCTTGCGGATACAACCACTCTCTGATTAAAATGCAACATGCAATCTGATGAAGAAATTGTTGGTGTATGGAATACACGTATGGGCTTTGTGTGTTATTAATTTGCTTCCAATTATGATGATTAAATGGTAAACCATAGACTATGTCAACAGTTGCTCATAGTAATTGTAGTTTAGATGTCCTTGTTTATTTTATTTGCATAGTTTGCGAGCAGATACTTTTTAGAAAACTAGCAATTTTGCTGCCACTTTTCAATGAAGTTGTGTCATAAACAAAGGTAAACAAAAAATGAATAGAGATACATACATTGAATTAATATTGATAGTATAAAGGATTTTGGTGTTGTTATTTGTATAATTAGGGTATAGTCTATTATTACGTATAAGCACAATTAAATGAAATTGTATATCTCTATTCAAGACTTGGTGCATATAGTTACTAACCGAACATTTTGGGTAATGCTAAATTTACCCAAAATGTGCGGTAACCTTCTGTGGGAGCTATAAATTCCTTCGATATTTTTACATGCAAGTATTGGTTTCAACAGAAAAAAAATCGATTTGAGATTTCAATCAAACTTTTCATTACGATGATAAAGAAGTCTGGAAAAATGGCTCGGAAATTCTGTCCGTCTGTCGGGACCACATCTGGATGCTAATAGGCATAACCGATTTACTTAAAATATGATATATCGGTCACTACCTAGAGGGGTTTTGTCTTTATAAGACCAAAATTAATAAATAGTATGTACTATATAACTGTTTTTGTAAAACCGATTTTTTTCAAAAACGGGTCTTGCGTTTTTGATTAAAATTAACTCGTTTATGTTTATGTTATAAAAATAAAACGGTTTACTCAATTTTTCACAGAAAACTCGAATAACAGATGTTATTAATCCTATAAGAGCTTCCTGACATTTTTTTAAATGAAAAACAAAAAAACAATGTATTGAGGAAAATCTTTATTTAAAGTGTTGGTTTGGTTCATGCAATTTAATTTCCTGCCCACGACTAACTCTTCAATGCTCCATTCTTCGGGTTCATTTTTTGACAACTTAAGCATATCTACCGGTATTCCATGAATAACACGAGTTATTTTGGCTTCCAAAGCTTTAATCGTTTCAGGTTTATCGATGTAAACAAGAGATTTTACATCCAATAGTATCAAATCACGAGATCTTGGTGGCCAATTGACGGGCCTATTTTTTATGATGATATTTCCCTTAATAAGGAGATTGATTCGTTATCTGTATAGCAATCAATTTGATCAATTTAAAGCTGTTCCAAGGCCCATCTTCAACTTCAATTCATTAACGAGTTATATTTTATACGTTTTTCAACCAAGATTATGCTTCAAAATACGCCACAACGTTTTATAAGAGATGCCCAAACCTTGAGAACGGCGACGAATTAATGTATATTTCGTACTACACGAATACTTTATGCTACTGCATTTCGGGATATACGCAATCTGGTTGTTGGAATTGTCCAATAGTATACAATTGGTGGTTTTGTGAACAGTGCGTTTAGTTGGTCAATTATGACGGGCACTGAGCACTGATTTTGGAAATATATTTCCACGATTAGTTAGCGTTGTTCCGGAATAAGTCTTATCATGATGAAATGGCAATGCATACTGAGCACAAACATTGTATAGACAAGCCAGTTGACAAATAATAACTGTAAAGAAAACGCTATAATAACTGAATTTTCCCATCCTTTAAGCCGGTGAGCTATTTGCTGAACGATCACTTTTTGTACCCTATCCGAAAGGCGTATATAAGTTTGGCAAGACCGTCCATCCGTATGTCACTGGTTTTGGGGCCTTAAATTTCGAGATAGAATAATCAAATTTGGTACACAAACTCTTTGTTGCTCCAACTAGAAAATTATCAATACTATCACGAACACTTATACCAGGAAGTCCCGTTGTGGTATCACGTGGATCTGCCGAATTTTCCTAAAGATTCGTTGCCTAGCTAACTATGAAGCGAAGGAGGTTTCTAAAATTAATATTAGCTAGGTCACGTAGATTTTCAGAGAAGTAGTCTCCTAGATAGAGTTTTTCTTTATTGGAGAGCATTGCACAAGAGCAGAGAAGATGAGGAATACACTTCTTCTTCTGGTCCAAGCTACTTCTGCAGATGTTCTGAAAGGACACCGATGATGGTACTGATGTTTGATCTGTTCAGCATTACCAGACAGAGAGTGCGTTTCTGGATATAATTTGGCCAGAGTTGCCTACATATTATAGAAAGTATTGGTTTGCTTTCTTGATCGCATCCAGTTTTATTAATGTTAGACATGCCTAACATTTCTATAGGTGGTAGAATTTTATGGTTAGTGCTCGCTCACTTTAGCAAGCTCATCCGCCTTAGAGTTCCCTGGGATATATACATCTCGTTAATAGATAGTCGGCATTTGTGATCTGATTTCGATGTGATTCCAAGGATTTTATTGCCGCTTGGCTGTCACTAAAGATGCTAATATTCTTCGTGTATATTACATTATACATCAGCCAGGACAATTCTTCTTTAATTGCTATGATTTCTGAATAAAAAACGCTACAATAATCAAAAAGAAGAAAGGATATCCTTAAGTTAAGCATCTGGGAGAAATCACTGTTTCTGATTTAGACCCAGAAGGTACTGATCCAGTTTGCAGGTACTGGATCAGCTCGAAGCCGTATATAAAGTTGGCCCAGATGGGGCAGAATAGGGAAGAGGGTGTATCCCTTCCATCTTTTGACTATAGATCGGACTGGGTTCCAAAACCAATGACTTTTCCGGTGCAAATTCAGCCATAGATGTATGACCTACCTGTACACACACACCTACCACGTTTAGAACAGGTTTTCCAAAAGTCTGATCTTTAAAGGTTTGTAACGTGTGAGGGAAGATCCTCTCTCAACACTTGTCTAGGGTTTGGGTTAGGATAAGGGTTTTCGGGCATATTCTTACCCGTTTCCAATGGCACAGATATTAATCTTATGACCGTCTAATTTCAAAGTAGAAGTTCTTTTGGTTAATGTTAGCATTTTAAACGGGGTTTTATATCTTTATGCCTTTTTACCTCTTTCTTTGCTAATAAGCCTTAATAGGTGCTTCTTTGATCTAGTACATCAGTTCATGCCATTCGGCTTGTTGATATCCTTGACATTGATCTTCGATATTAGATGCTGGTTGTATGGTATTAGTCGAGAGGTTCATGGAGAGGCGTTTTGCAAAAGTCTGGGCGGTCTCTTGCGATTCCAGTTTTTTAATGGTAAATTATCTAGCAGTATGTCGCCGTTGTTAAGGCATGTTCGAATCTGCATTCGTACGAATTAACGGTCATACTTCGGGAGTCGCTCATAACTTTTGTGAAGAAGCTCGTAAAAGCAGTTTTTAGTGATGTCATCTTTTTCGTTAGTCGAAGCATGAACACATATTGGGCTTGTGTTTGCGAATTTGACCTAATTGGGGATTGTTATACATACCGTTCGTTAATGTGACTAAGTTTGTCGCACATAACAAATCCGCATCCAAATAGTCGTTGATTGTGTTCCATGATTTATGGTCCTTTTGTTCGGCCCATCCCTTTATATTACCAGGATGGCCTAACATCAGCGTTGTAACAGATTAATCAGTCTTTTCCTAGGCTCTTGGTTGCTTCGTAGGAATATTATTTTTTTCTTGAGTGAGTGAGATAATTAACCTAAAGCATAACCTCCATCTAGGAGGTCCAGTCCCATGTTTGACCTGAAGATATCAGGTAGGGTATTTCGCTCCATTTTCTGTCGTCAACACTTGTACTTATAGATTTAGCAAGTTAAATCCGGTTGAATCATACCAGTATCCGATGTAAACACTGTGTACTAACTTAACCTGGGCCTCACATGGGTAGGTATCCTTCTACTGCACCCGAAGTCTGCCTGAGAATCGAAGACTCTGCGAGCCGGAGTGAACATTTTTGGAGATGATTAAATGCGCTAGGTAGGAGGACAGTTGAAAGCTGAAATTATTCATTGGGAATTAAACAAAAATTGAAGAATTCCCCACAATGCTTTCTTATATTGCATCTACAGCCAATATGAAGTTGTTGTGCAAATGTCAAGTTTATATGAAAAGCAATTTCTAGGAAACCTTTATTATTTTCAAACTGTTGACACTTGTTTCTATAATATTAACGATTCGAAATTATTACACTATGCGACAAGACCTTTGTCTACCACTTACTTCCTATATACTACCAAGTTCAAGGACGAACAAGCAAAATAAAAGAAAAACGATTGTACACTTTCAGAGGGATAGAAAGTGTACAATCGTTTTTCTTTTATTTTGCTTTTTCGTCCTTGAACACTGTTTAAGGTTCCTAAGTTGGTATATTTAAACACAGAAAAGCTAAACTTTGATGATAATGCCCCCTTTTGGTGCAAATAGAGTTGCTCATCTGCATGTTCACTTCTCAAAACAGACCTTCAAACCGACGACACATCGTTCTCAAGTGTGCCAATTAAAATGCATTTAGTCCACAGCACAAATCCACAAATCATGATGTGTTCCACTTACCTCCTTAATTACACTACTCATCTGCTAAAGCGCTTAGACGGCGCTAAGTGAACCCACTAACTACAAAAAGCCATCCAAGGTTACACCCCCCCGTTCGGAGCAGAAGCAGTCCTTTATCAAAATCCCTCTTCTCACCTGCTGTCTATAGGATTGTGATTAACTCGTTCCAGTGTGATGCGTGGTAGGGCACAAAAGTGGGCAAACAAAAAAGAAGCCTCCATCTGCTTAAAAGATGTTCATAAGTGCACTCTGAACGCAACAATTAGGATTCGCATACTCATTTGAATGGCACGGTATAGTTGAGCATGTCATGTGATGCAGTCAAAAACAGTCAATGTACACTGCAGTATCAAAGAATCGTGTAGCCTTGCAATGGTGCTACAGGTGTTGCCTTAACCTATAACGCCATCTGCTTTCCCCTTTGTAAATGTCTACTCACACAGAACATTATATTTTCTTCACGCCGGCATTCATAGTCGGCGATGCGATAAAAAGATACTTTTCAGCAGTAGTCCTCACATAAACTCACATGCATCCTAGCGAACGGTATACAGAGCAAACCCAAACTATGAAATATCTAGGTTTGCGTGTGATACACTTGAGTTATAAGTCAAGTAGAGATTCCGGGTTTCGTTTCATTTTTCTTTTCTAATGTAAGCATTGATACCCGTCAGGTGTACACAGTGGATGCTAAAAGCCTGTATGCATCTTGGAAAGTTTATCTATGTATTAAATATCGAATAGGATTTATTATAGGACACGGCGTAAATCTGTTTTAGTGGGACGTAGACCTTGATAATAAACGTATAGGAACATGTCAGTAAAAAAAATATGATTAAGTCATGCAACAGTAAAATGATTAATTTCAAAACATAAGATGGGGGTTGAAACGGCTTAAAACAAGAAAACACGGCTTAAAGCAACAAACTTATTTCGTCTGAGAAATTAATCCTTTAATAGAAACCTAGGTGTGATTTCGTCTTGCAAATTCAAAAGGCTCGATTCATGGTAAAACGTGCGACTTTAAGTCTTCTATAAGCGGCAAGATCGCTGTTTTTGTTTAACAGAAGGTCCATCCTTGGTCAAAGTTAGTAGCATGTGTACGTCGTTAATCATAAGGCGATGCAATGTCATTTGACTTCTTTAATCTGATTATTGCGAAGAATTGTACAAAACTCCCGAGCCAACACCATAGGCACAATCTTCCATAAATCGGTGGAACTACTGGCATAAGCTGTCGATATTGACATCATTGGACGCATCGGACGCATTGTGATGTCATATCAACGTTTGTAAGTACAGATAGGGAAACGGCAAAAATGGGTTTAGTGGTAAATTAGTTTAAGACCAAATATATGCTCTAATGGATACCCAACATCGACGAATTAGACAAAACGTCGCCATTGACCGATATAACTTTGAGGAAGTACGGGACTTTGACTTTTTCTGCTCCGCTATTAACTGTGATATCTTCAGAAATTAAATGAAGAATTACACATACAAACCCCTAAGACGGCAGTTTAGTAGTAAAGCTCTCTATTGGACGTTTAAGATGGCTAGGACAGAGTCTTCGATTCGCAGCTAAATGTTGGACGCAGCAGATGAACCCCTGCCTTGTCGCGCTAGCATTAGAAGGGGAGTTTGGGACAATATTTTCAAAAAAAAAAAATGAATAAAGACAGATGACGAATGCGTCTGCTGGTCTTAATCCTTTCTTTGTTGTGGTATCGTTGCCGATCTAGATGAAGCAGCGAAAATTCTCCATCAACATTCATAACATGGGAGTTTGGGAGGTATACTAAAACTAGACGGGAATCCATGTAGTTCATCTCTTTGAACCCTTTCGTATCCAGGTTTGAAATTGATAATGGAAAATGTTGGGTTTTCTTTCATGACCTGCATAAGTGTAAAGATTCAACTAATTCGTAATTTTGGGTTTCTTCTAGGATCTGCCTAAGTGTGAAGATTACGGCAGATAGGATCATTTAGGTGATCCTGAGATGACTTATGCTTATGAACAAACGATTATAGTCCGGTATAAATGTCCATTGTAAAACTTCCCAACCACACTGTATCTAGGACCTACTCAATTACACATGAAAGTGTCATCTACATCTACTTAATGCAAGAAGGTAATCACACAATACCACCAGTCAAACTAACTTATAACTTATTCATTCAGTTTTCTTTTTACGGAGAATCGGTGGCAGTTGTGATGTCCTTAGGGAACGACACATAACTACATTCATTCATGCAATCTATGCAATATAAGTGCTGCACACCAAAGTCCTTCTTTTTTTTAACCTAAAGTGCTCTCTAAGTAGGTTAGGTCCCTCCTGTACTCAAGTGAATAGTAGCGATGAATGCCAGAAAAAAAACCTCCAAACGCAAAGTGAATGTGAAACATTGAATAGCAGTTCAGCTTTGGCTGGATACATAGGAGTGGTGTAGCCGGAGTAGATATAAAATATAAAACTGACTTGCTGCAGATTAAGAACGAAAAGTGAAATGCCCATTGGAATTGTAGGTTAGGTATAGAAGAGGAAATTGTCGAAAAGAATTCGGACAGACGAATGAATAAATTGAAACTGTGCAGCGCTCTACTCTAAGTGAATTGCTCACTGTTACTGGAACTTTTGAAAGGGAAAACGAATTAAGAAAAAGTAAAAATACAGGTATGCAACTTTAGGTGATTTTGAAGGGAATAGATCGACTAATAGACATGTGCATCAGCATCGGAGGTCTCCTGCTTTGGACTGTGGCAAAGAATATTGAAATCGATAATGGTTATTGTTGGTTCCTTATGAAAATGGTGTAGATACACACGAAGTTGTATGGTGTTAGGAAGAATAAGTTTTTATTTGCAGTAGAGGAAGACCTTGACTAACTTTTAGCTAAGTAGAGACCGAGTAATGATTATGTGGTTGAGTCCGGACTGTATCGAACGATTCTGATAAGTGAAGGAAATCGGAGTCTATAAGGGGGATTGCTCACTATTGGATAGAGTGTAGTAAGTTCTGTGCATGTTTCGTGACCGAAATTCAAACATAAAAACAATATTCAAGATTCGCTCTTGTTTATCTTCAATCAATAAAAAAAAAGTAAAGTCCCCAAAACAAGTGTGAATGCGCTAATCTCGATAGCTGCTGAACTGATTTAGATATGATTTTCACTGTTATGATCTGCATTTCCCAGGACTATATATAAGCCTAGGGTTACCAGACGCCCCCCTTTTGGGGGGACAACCCCCTATTTACATTCCAAGAATGTGTTTGTCCCCCGAAATACAAAAATCAATATTGGATCAAAAATGTCCCCTTTTTTCGAAATAAATCAATATCTTTAATAACTGTCGATAGGTTTTACAAAGGGTTTTAAAAGTTTAAAGAATACTTTTTAGAAAAGGAGAAAGGATGTTCACCGTTACTTAATTTTTTTTAGAAAATTATTTCTACTATTATATAACATTGGTTCAGAAGTAAATGCTGTTATTCCGTTAATTGTGGATTATGATTATATTATAAATATATATATATATAAATATTATAATTCTTTTCAGAGTAAAACTACCTTCAAAAATTGAACATTTTAAAATTGACAACATTTTCTGTCTTAAAAGATTTTTTTAGAAATAGTCACCTGTTTCCACATTGATGATATCAATGCAGATAATCTTTTCCTAGAATATATAACTTTAAATAAAAGTTGTGACCTAATGGGTGAAAACGATAATTTTTTTAAATTTAAAAGGAGACTTTTGTTAACATCGTGTAATGTTCCGAATTTTGAAAAAACATTAACTTCATTTTTTCGATTCCACGTTCAAACTGAAAGAATTTTCAGTTTAATGTTTAATGCTTGGCGTAAAGATGGAAATCGTTTGCTGGTAGAGGGTAAAACAAAATTATTAGCTGATTTGTTAGGAGTTTTATAAATTTATACATCAAAATAGAAGCTTGTTTAAAAAGATTAAGTTAAGCGATAAGTACTTATGTAGTTTCAATGTACCTATAATTCATGAAATTGTTTTGAGTTTTTCTTTTGTTTAGTTGATAACTAAGTATTTAATTATTCATTGCAATAAAATGAATTATTGTTCTCTTTTGTTCCTTTTTTTCTCAAATGAAATAATTGGTTTTTCTTTTCGCTAATATGTATTAACAATAAAATTTGTTTGTACCTAATGAACCTTATCTTTCTTTAACATTTAACTTTTTTTTTTGAGTTTGGGGAATTCACTTAACTTTTGTCCCCCTTAATATTTGTCTCTCCAGAAAATTCACGATGTCCCACTTTTTGCATTTTTCAATCTAGTAACTCTATATAAGCCCTAAAATAAAATTGCTCTATTACATACAGGAGTTGAGCATTCGGGGTCTAAGTGGTAGAAATCAAATTTTCCGTCATTAAAGAGCCCCTAACTCAACAACGGTTTATTGGATTTATGAACAAAAGTAAATTAGTAATTTCATCCAAGATTCATTTGAGCTATAAATCTTTCTTCTGTATTATCTTAAAGCGAAGCTATGCTCAAAACAATTCATGAAATCATGGCAAATAATATCCCAAAAGCGGAGACCGAAGCCACCAACCATAAAGCAGTGGGTGATGCCTTAGTATGTATTCACTGACGACAGTGTAGGAGACTTCCAAGGTACGAAGAAATCATATATTGTGCATATAAATCACACGGTAGGTACCCAGAAAGTCTCCTTCACTATCGTCAACAATTATCATTTTGAATGTTGTATACAAAAAAATATTGTAAACAAATAAAATGTAAATAAAGAATAAACATATTGCATTAATACAAATCGAATTGTTTATTGTACCCGTGCGCAGTCAGCGTCAGGCCGGGTTGCTATTGCTAGTCTTATTTATGTATAAAAATTAAGTGTTTTTTTTGTTGGTGGTTGAAGTCTATAGGATAGGTGGCTTAACCACTAGACGGATTTTCTTGATTTTGATATGACCTAGCTGCATATAAAAAAAATCAATAGGATTTACCTTCATCTCAACCTGACCTGTCGGTTCCGGCAAAATGGTCATAGAACCTCCAACATTAAGTAATTTAATGTTATTATATCGTCCATTATGTTTTTTTAATAAGCAATATAAGCATGGCAATAAAATATCTGGAGTACTAGGAAATGCACATTCTGGAAACTTAGTACATATGAGCATATGAATTGCTAATCTAAGTAGTTGAGACAAAATGGGCGTGGCAGAATATGTAGGCTTGGCACTTTCCATACAAAGTAAATATTTAATATCATATATCTGAATCACTAAAATAGTGAATGTCTTGAAACTTTGTATGAGTTCATAAGCCATTAATGTCAGTAGCATTACATAAAATGCACAAGATCGAAAGGGGTTGGGGACATAATACCGAAAATCCAAAATCCCGAAAACCTAAATTCCCTAAATCCTGAAAAGCCGAAATCCCAAAAAATTATATAAAATTAAAAATTTTCGCAAATTTATAATATTTTGGTATTTCTTTTCGGGATTCTTCTATATTTTATTTTCAATGTAAAATAGACACGTGTTTATCCATTCCATTTACCGTAATAATGTTTTGCAATTTGCGTTGTAATATTTTGGAATTCGAAATGTGCATTCAGTCGTGCTGATCTCATATAGTGTGAAAGCTGACCGACTAGATTTTTGTTAGCCAGTGAACATCGTAATACAAAGTTTGTTTTGTCATGGATCGTTTTAAATATGTTTTTTGTTATGTTGTATTTATTTAAAGTTTGTTATTTTGTTGATTTTGTTAAATAAATTTGCCTATTTTTTTGTTGCTACAGTACAATTTTTAGTTTCACTTTCTTGATATTGGCTTTTCGGGATTTGTGGCTTTTCGAGATTTTGGATTTTCGGTATTTTGGGATTTCGAGATCACGTTTTTCGGGATTCTGTCCGACTCCCGATCGAAAGAGTTGTCGTGGCACCTCCCATACATTGAAAATATCTATCATCAAATATCTAGAAATTCTAGAGTTGTATAATAGCCAGAGTCGTCAAACTTTGTCCCAGTGTATTGGTTATAGGTTTGAATGGTCTTACGAAAAATTGGTGGAATCCATTCCGATCACTGGGCATAGCACCTCACATACAAAAACAAAATATCTTGAGTACTATGAAAGCCAAAGTCTGGAAGCTCCGTATGATGTGCTAGGCTGAGCAGTTAATTGAAAGAATGGGTGTGGTGGAAGAAGTAGGCGTGGCACCATCACATGTTGAATGTGAACCACACCTAAACGTCAAGTTTTTTTCTGCATTTCATTTGCATTTCTTAATTTCATACTAACTCAATTTGAACCATGAAAAGATACACAATCGAGCAATGCGTTAAAGTTATTCAGGCTTATAATGAAAATGGAAAACACACTTCGTGATTTTTTAGGTCAATTTGATCATCCAAATCAATCGAAATAATCGTGCAAAAATTTGAGCAACCCGGGTCTGTATGAGATGTGAAAACACCAGTTCATGCTCGTACAGCAGAAAATATTGCTGCTATTCGCATGGTGTGGCTGAAGAGCCGTCTAACTCAACTCGTCGTCGTGCCCAACAATTGCACCTCTCACGCTCGTCGTTGATGAACATTATGGATAAAGACTTGCGTTTACACGCTTACCAGGTGCAATTGACTCAAGAACTAAAGCCTCTTGAGCATTTCAAGCGTCGTCGATGGTCAGAATGGTGGCAAGAAATGTCAACAGTGGATGATCAATTTTCGAAGAAAATCATCTTCATTGATGAGGCACATTTTCACCTCAGTGGATTCGTCAATAAGCAGAATTGCCGCATTTGGGCGAATGATAATCCAAGAGTGATTGTCAAAAAACCAATGCACAAACAAAGAGTAACTGTTTGGTGCGGTTTATGGGCTGGCGTCAAAAACTACCCAAGGCAATTGTCAATATGACAGTACAAATCATCTCTTGTAAGGAAGAATAAGTTTTTATTTGCAGTAGAGGAAGACCTTGACTAACTTTTAGCTAAGTAGAGACCGAGTAATGATTATGTGGTTGAGCCCAGACTATATCGAACGATTCTGATAACTGAAGGAAATCGGAGTCTATAAAATCCCTAAAACATGTGTGAATGCGCTAATCTCGATAGCTGCTGAACTGATTTAGATATGGTTTTCACTGTTATGATCTGCATTTCCCAGGACTATATATAAGCCTAGGGTTACCAGACATCCCCCTTTTGGGGGGACAACCCCCTTTTTACATTCCAAGAATGTGTTTGTCCCCCGAAATACAAAAATCAATATTGGATCAAAAATGTCCCCTTTTTTTCGAAATAAATCAATATCTTTAATAACTGTCGATAGGTTTTACAAACGGTTTTAAAAGTTTAAAGAATACTTTTTAGAAAAGGAGAAAAGGTGTTCACCGTTACTTAATTTTATTTTTTGAAAATTATTTCTACTATTATCTAGCATTGCTTCAGAAGTAAATGCTGTTATTCGTAAGTTAGAATCTGAAGGGCCGTTAATTGTGGATTGTAATTAAATTGTAATTAAAAATAAGACTATCTGAAAATTTTTGTGGCTCAATCGCTCAGCAAAAATCAAATCTTGTCATAACGTTCAACAAATACTATTTAAAAACAGCCATTGCTTTTTTAGAAAACTTATAAACTATTTGAGACTCGATTCTTTTCAGAGTAAAACCACCTTCAAAAATTAAACATTTTAAAATTGACAACATTTCCTGTCTTAAAAATTTTTTTTAGAAATAGTCACCTGTTTCCACACGAATGCAGATAATCTTTTCCTAGAATATATAACTTTAAATATAAGTTGTGGCCTAATGGGTGAAAACGATAATTTTTTTAAATTTAAAAGGAGACTTTTGTTAACATCGTGTAATGTTCCGAATTTTGAAAAAAAATTAACTTCATTTTTTCGATTCCACGTTCAAACTGAAAAATTTTCAGTTTAATGTTTAATGCTTGGCGTAAAGATGGAAATCGTTTGTGGTAGAGGGTAAAACAAAATTATTAGCTGATTTGTTAGGAGTTTTATAAATTTATACATCAAAATAGAAGCTTGTTTAAAAAGATTAAGTTAAGCGATAAGTACTTATGTAGTTTCAATGTACCTATAATTCATGAAATTGTTTTGAGTTTTTCTTTTGTTTAGTTGATAACTAAGTATTTAATTATTCATTGCAATAAAATGAATTATTGTTCTCTTTTGTTCCTTTTTTTCTCAAATGAAATAATTGGTTTTTCTTTTCGCTAATATGTATTAACAATAAAATTTGTTTGTACCTAATGAACCTTATCTTTCTTTAACATTTAACTTTTTTTTTTGAGTTTGGGGAATTCACTTAACTTTTGTCCCCCTTAATATTTGTCTCTCCAGAAAATTCACGATGTCCCACTTTTTGCATTTTTCAATCTAGTAACTCTATATAAGCCCTAAAATAAAATTGCTCTATTACATACAGGAGTTGAGCATTCGGGGTCTAAGTGGTAGAAATCAAATTTTCCGTCATTAAAGAGCCCCTAACTCAACAACGGTTTATTGGATTTATGAACAAAAGTAAATTAGTAATTTCATCCAAGATTCATTTGAGCTATAAATCTTTCTTCTGTATTATCTTAAAGCGAAGCTATGCTCAAAACAATTCATGAAATCATGGCAAATAATATCCCAAAAGCGGAGACCGAAGCCACCAACCATAAAGCAGTGGGTGATGCCTTAGTATGTATTCACTGACGACAGTGTAGGAGACTTCCAAGGTACGAAGAAATCATATATTGTGCATATAAATCACACGGTAGGTACCCAGAAAGTCTCCTTCACTATCGTCAACAATTATCATTTTGAATGTTGTATACAAAAAAATATTGTAAACAAATAAAATGTAAATAAAGAATAAACATATTGCATTAATACAAATCGAATTGTTTATTGTACCCGTGCGCAGTCAGCGTCAGGCCGGGTTGCTATTGCTAGTCTTATTTATAAAAATTAAGTGTTTTTTTTTTTGGTGTTTGAAGTCTACAGGATAGGTGGCTTAACCACTAGACGGATTTTCTTGATTTTGATATGACCTAGCTGCAAAAAAATCAATGGGATTTACATCTCAACCTGACCTGTCGGTTCCGGCAAAATGGTCATAGAACCTCCAACATTAAGTAATTTAATGTTATTATATCGTCCATTATGTTGTTTTAATAAGTAATATAAGCATGGCAATAAAATATCTGGAGTACTAGGAAATGCACATTCTGGAAACTTAGTATGAGCATATGAATTGCTAATCTAAGTAGTTGAGACAAAATGGGCGTGGCAGAATATGTAGGCTTGGCACCTTCCATACAAAGTAAATATTTAATATCATATATCTGAATCACTAAAATAGTGAATGTCTTGAAACTTTGTATGAGTTCATAAGCCATTAATGTCAGTAGCATTACATAAAATGCACAAGATCGAAAGGGGTTGGGGACATAATACCGAAAATCCAAAATCCCGAAAACCTAAATTCCCTAAATCCTGAAAAGCCGAAATCCCAAAAAATTATATAAAATTAAAAATTTGCGCAAATTTATAATTTTTTTGTATTTCTTTTCGGGATTCTTCTATATTTTATTTTCAATGTAAAATAGACAAGTGTTTGTCCATTCCATTTACCGTAATAATGTTTTGCAATTTTTTGCGTTGTAATGTTTTGGAATTCGTAATGTGCATTCAGTCGTGCTGATCTCATATAGTGTGATAACTGACCGACTAGATTTTTGCTAGGCAGTGAACATCGTAATACAAAGTTTCTTTTGTCATGGATAGTTTTAAATATTTTTTTTGTTATGTTGTATTTATTTAAAGTTTGTTATTTTGTTGATTTTGTTAAATAAATTTGCCAAATTTTTTTGTTGCTACAATACAATTTTTAGTTTCACTTTCTTGATATTGGATTTTCGGGATTTTTGGATTTTCGGGATTTGTGGCTTTTCGGGATTTTGGCTTCGCGGGATTTGTGGCTTTTCGAGATTTTGGATTTTCGGTATTTTGGGATTTCGAGATCACGTTTTTCGGGATTCTGTTCGACTCCCGATCTAAAGAGTTGTCGTGGCACCTCCCATACATTGAAAATATCTATCATCAAATATCTAGAAATTCTAGAGTTGTATAATAGCCAGAGTCGTCAAACTTTGTCCAAGTGTATTGGTTATAGGTTTGAATGGTCTTACGAAAAATTGGTGGAATCCATTCCGATCACTGGGCATAGCACCTCACATACAAAAACAAAATATCTTGAGTACTACGAAAGCCAAAGTCTGGAAGCTCCGTATGATGTGCTAGGCTGAGCAGTTAATTGAAAGAATGGGTGTGGTGGAAGAAGTAGGCGTGGCACCATCACATGTTGAATGTGAACCACACCTAAACGTCAAGTTATTTTCTGCATTTCATTTGACATTTCTTAATTTCATACTAACTCAATTTGAACCATGAAAAGATATACAATCGAGCAATGCGTTAAAGTTATTCAGGCTTATAATGAAAATGGAAAATGCACTTCGTGATTTTTTAGGTCAATTTGATCATCCAAATGTGCGTGCAATCGAAATAATCGTGGAAAAATTTGAGCAACCCGGGCCTGTAGGAGATGTGAAAACACTAGTTCATCCTCGTACAGCAGAAAATATTGCGGCTGTTCGCGATGGTGTGGCTGAAGAGCCGTCTAACTCAACTCGTCGTCGTGCCCAACAATTGCACCTCTCACGCTCGTCGTTGATGAACATAATGCATAAAGACTTGCGTTTACACGCTTACAAGGTGCAATTGACTCAAGAACTAAAGCCTCTTGAGCATTTCAAGCGTCGTCGATGGTCAGAATGGTGGCAAGAAATGTCAACAGTGGATGATCAATTTTCGAAGAAAATAATCTTCATTGATGAGGCAATGAAGATGAGGCCCGCATTTGGGCGAATGATAATCCAAGAGTGATTGTCAAAAAACCAATGCACAAACAAAGAGTAACTGTTTGGTGCGGTTTATGGGCTGGCGTCAAAAAGTACACAAGGCAATTGTCAATATGACAGTACAAATCATCTCTTGTGCGGAGACCGAATAAGATGAATACAATAACAGAGAGAAAGAGAGAGTGAGACAGAGAAATTAAGAAGAATACAGTTTCACTTCTACTTCTACAGCGTGTGAACTCTCGAATTTTTATTTTTAATGTCTAAATGTCTTGTTCATACACTTTTTTTTTAAATTCTTATTGTTTGACCAAGAAAAAATATTTTTCTGAAAAGTGGGTATGGCAGAGAGTGGGTTTAAATACCTACGTTTGAACTAGTATAAGAGGCATGACGAAGAGTTTATATACAAAATTTCCTTACAGTTGACCAAAAACTACTTTTATTTCAAAAGCGCGGGTGGGAGTTTGCAGATTTTAAAAATGTTGAACCCTCAAAATGGAATAGTTTAATATGTTTTTGTTTGAAATAAAATAAAAGTGCTTAATCTATTTTTTTATTAAATTTAAATTTTCTTTTTGGAATATAAAGGGTGATCCATTTCGAGGTTGCCTACTTTTTTAAAGAAAAAAACACAGAAAATTCAAATTTAATGGAGAATGTTTATTATCATTTGAAAGAACATTCTTTGGTATTTATTTTTTGAAGATTATGTCTATCAAATGTTGGCCGTTGCTACGTCGCAGATGGTCCATCCGTTGAGTCCAATTTTCGATCACTCGTTCGAGCATTTCGACTGGTAACTGGCGAATGACACGCGTGATGTTTTCCTCCAAGGCCTGAATCGAAGCGGGTTTGTAGGCATAAGCTTTTGACTTTACATATCCCCACAGGAAAAAGTCTAACGGTGTGATATCACACGATTTTGGTGGCCAATCGACCGGCCCAAAACGTGAAATTATGTGCTCACCGAAATGTTCTATCAATAAGTCCATTGATTGATGCGATGTGTGGGAAGTGGCGCAGTCTTGCTGAAACCAAATGTCGCCGAGATCACGAGCTTCAATTTCAGGCATCAAATAGTCGGTTATCATGGCACGATAACGGTCGCCATTGACGGTAACGTTCGCACCGGCATAATTTACACACTCTCAGCTACGGCCGCTATATTTTCTTCACAGCGTGCTGGACGTGGTCTATTCGGTCGAATATTATCCAATAATGAATGCTGGGTCTCAAAATGGGTGATGGTGTTGCGAATAGTACGCTCAGTAGGCCGATTCTGTTGACCATAAGTTGAGCGAAGTGCACGAAACACATTCCTCACAGAACGTGAATTTTCATAATAAAGTTGAACAATTTGTAAACGTTGTTCATGCGTAAGTCTATCCATTATGCAATGCCAAACAATACTAAACAAAAATAACATGAAAGCATTAAACGACTCACACGTGATCTGTCAAAAAAGGCTATTGAAAAAAGTATCTCTACTTGGATCACCCGTTACATACGTTCTTAAAAGCAGATTTTTGAAATTTCGTCCATCGCGTCGGTCCATCTGCCGTAATGGTCTCTCCAGCTTAACCGACTTGACCGATTTTCTTCAAACTCTGTATTGACATTTTTTTGTTACAATTCTAGGCCATTTATTTTTACTTATAGCCATTTTGTTAAATGACATACCATATAAAAACTACACATAACGATAATTTTCCCGAAAAATGATCTAAAGATTATGACTTAACATAAACTATAAATACAGTATAAAAAACAGTGTTCCCAGTTTTTTTTTTAATAAAATCTATATAAAATCTATAAAATCTATATATTTTAATATATATAAGGAAAATAGTCAGTTTTTCGAAAACTATTTGATCAAATTGAATGAAATTAAGTATCTGCGTTACTATTAGGTATTGTTCATAATTCATTTTGCCCAAATAGTCCTTAACATATTTTTCAGTTTCTCCCAATAAAAGAAATCATTAAAATTGACATGGATGCGGTTTCTTTATATTCCGAAATAAATGTTCTTATAATCACAATTCCAAATTATTTACATATTTCTTAACTTCAATATTATTGTGTATTTGGGTCAAACTATGCAAATCGTCAAATAATCGCATAGTTGGTAGTTGATCGTTCTCCTCCCTCACAGTGAAAGAGACACACTTTTTTTTTATTAACAGAAATTAGAAACGAAACTCGTATATCGCACGAGCGTGATTTATTCCTTGGATGTCGGTATTTCCAAGGCGACAACATAACAACATAGATACAGCAAACGCTGTAGCTTGCGGTGCTTAGAAAAACATCCTCGAATTCATTTCGTGACCAGAATATGTTAAATGATGTGATTTCCCTTACCCAAAAAGGATAAAAACCTCTTAACCAAATGTATAAAATCAATGAAATCAACTATTAACTCATCATTACCTAAATTTCCCTAAGTAGGCTGCTGGGCTCAATGCTCCTTGTTATTCCTTGGAGCAAAAATATAGAAATAAATAATACATCAGCAAATAACAAAAGGATACTACGCACGTGTGCCCCGAGTAAAACCACACCAAAAAGGTTTCGAAACTCAAGGCTTGTCCTCTGAATTAAAAATCAGTGGGTAGCGAGCCAATGTTAATTTATTCAATCCTGTGGTGCATAATGAAACATCACTTTGCTCCTTCACACTTTGTTGAACATATCTTGTTTGGGACTTTTCTTGAAATTGACGTTATCGACAATTCGGCTACAAAGGGCGGTTCCGCAGATAGCATGTGTTTTAACAACAGCTGTATAGTTTTCACCTTATTTTATTGCATGGCTTTGTGGTGTATCTGTAGATACGCTGTGGAATTTACTATTAATGAACCACGATTACGAAAAACTACAACGAGCTGTTCGTGTTGGTAGAGAAGTTCAGGCAAAGGTGCATCCAATTAATATTCGTTGGAGCACCTGTGTGCGCTGAAACTTTTTACGGTGTAGGTACTGGTTGTACAATGTACTTCATCTCTGGGAATATCTAGCATTTCGGAATGCTTTGGCATACTTTAGTAAATTTATTATGTATATATTGCTGGTTCACATTGCAGTGGATGATTGCAGTAGATATTCAACGTTTATACGCGGTCTGAATCGTTCGGAGGAAATGGGTACATAAAATGCCTTTTTATTAGTTTGAATTAAATAAAAGGAAGATGACTTAATGTATCAGAAGAAATATACAAAAAATCAATATTTTGAAGTCTTTTTAGTGATGTCTTATGTTGATAGGCATGTAAGTTTTCGATCAAGAATTCCTTGCATTCGGTGATGTACAAAATATAGAGACCGAGACCCCCTAAGCTAACACTGAATAAGAAATGTGGAACTATTACAAAACAACTATAGATGACACTATAGGAATAGCACAGCTAATTTATATCAAAGACAAGCACATTGACTCAAATCATAAATGAGAACAAATAGCACTAAGAGCTTACATTTTTCAGACGAGTCTTGTCGTAGCTTCCAGATTTTCTTACAAAGCCTGCACAATTCGGCGTTCAATCTATTCGGCAAGTGAAAAGATAACTGCACACGATGTTTCAATGCTATTAGCGAAAGCTCGATGGAAGCGACCAATGATGTCGATATCGGTTGTGTATCTCAATAATGATTTGTTAAAGATAATGTCTTCCGTTTTTACACCTTTCCGACGACACCATATTCAACCAGATCCCTATTTTTGGAACACATTTTTATTTCGATTTACTTAAACCATTAGGTAAACATTTGTAGTTAACGACTTTTTTTTTTAAATGCCACTTATATTCCGACCATACAATATTATCAACGACAACGCTGTGTGTAACTTACAAACCTCTTCGTTATGTCTTTACTCTGATATCCTCGCCCTGTAAAACAAGGACAATTCCCTTTTTGTAGCAATTACGTCTAAAAGCATTGACAATCGTCAATTTTTCCCAGGATACAAGTGTGTACAAAGAACCCAACTTCAATGTGTAGTTTCGAAATGTCCCTATTGTTGGAGTCTCCCCCACACATACCTACTCTCACTATATACATTCTTATGGCAATTTCCCTAAGTGCAACATAACAATCGAAGACACAAAAACGCCATCACACTGCAGATGCTGATGGTTTCCTCCAAACGGCCATTTCAATGATCCCCCGCTCAGTTGAAATTCAATTTGCCATTTTCACACATTCGCTTCCGTATCCGTTACAAGATATCGGCACAAACGTATGTGAATGAAAGGAATCCTTCTTTGCTCATATTTTATTCAGAAATATTGCCAAAGGATATTGGCAAAAACAGACACAACAACGCCAATAATCCAGAATCCTTTTGTTTCAACATCGTTGTTGTCGTATCCTTCATCGTCGCCGTTGTCATCGTGGTCGCCTCTGAGTGGGTATACTTTGGATGCGCAGTTAAAGGATATGACAATGCGACGATACTGGTGTGCAATTCGCTCTGTATGTCCATTGCAGGATTGTTCAGTTGCTCATGCAATTGTGGGAAATTGACGGAAAACTGCTGAAGGTGCGGTGGCTGTTTCCTTTGTTTCTGCAGAACACAATGAAACAGGACATTTCCAGCAACGCGAACAAAGCACCTTTTTCCGGTGCAGCCATTGTGTTGAATAGTGTGGGGGTAAGAGCGGGACGGCTCCTCCTTTTTTTTTTGGTATTCTGGTTATGGATATAAAATTTGTTCGTTTTCGTTACGTGTGAGCACTTAATCCACAACGTACTTGTGTAAGTTTTAGTTGAATAGATCCTTGACATGAGAAGTAGGAGCTGTTGGTTACGATGGAAAGGCACATTGGCACACTCTTCAGTTAAAACTTGAAAAGAACGTTTTCATTAAACGTGCTCCAGCTGGAAAGGTGTGGGTCTTGTTTATTATGCGCCAAAGTGTGATTACCATATCAAAGTGTTAAATCGAACGATATTCGAGGGAAGTGGATGTGCCTAACAAGCGAAATGAAGAAGTAATTCAAATTGAAACTTCCAGAAAAGTAGGGTTTTGTCTTCACGCGTGATTGCGGCAGCCAAGGCGGTTGTTAATGATGAGTTGATTTATGCTTTTAGAGCATGACGGAGTATTTGCATAATTTTGCTGGTTATTTCTCGGGACAACCAGAAATACACTGACTACATGTACATTTTACAGAATGCCGAGTGCTATTTAAATTATATTGTACATATAAGCCCTTTATTGTGATATCCTTAGTTATGTTTTATTCTCAAAATGGTGTCAATTACGTGAGTGTGACAATACAATTATGTTGAGGTAAGAAGAACCTTTTCAAGCTGAAAAACTTTTAGGGAAAGGAAGTAACTAACATATGGCTTATTTAGGAAGGATGTACACATTAATACTCAAAATGGGAAAATAAAATTATTGTTCGGTGCAATAAACCCCACGGAATGTAGACCCGCGGGGCTATAACCACCGATAGGCTAATTTATTTTTCGATATGGAAATAAGCTCTTCTACAAAACTGCTTTAACACCTACGGCTGTTATTGCCATTCTATTTAAAATTTTCAAAGGAAACTAATAATGAACCCAACATTTTGGGGAAAAAATATATAGAGCTTTCTTATAATTTTTCGCACTTCTAGAGTAAATACCGGCAAGGACTCATTTCTGAATGAGCAAAGCCTTTCTAATATCTTTGTTATAGGCTCAAATCCCTACATTAAAAAATGATTTTTGTTGACTGCCCCACCTTCGAAAAAGCCTGACACACTTCCAACAGTATAGAACTGCCCCGAAAAGCTTCTCAAAATTGCCGTTCAAAATCGGTGTTAAACTGGAGGACCTATTCTTTTTTGCAAAAGTATACGTTCGCTTACACAAATAAGTGGAGATGCTACATTTGAGGTTTGTATTGGCCCCTAATGCCAAATATTTCATTTTTAATAGCTTTGTTCTTGTTGGTTCCTTTTTTTGTTCCTTATTCGCAGGCCTTGAGATACCCCAGCTTTTATGACAAATCTATCCAAATATATTAACGTCATCGAAAATTAATTGAAAAGACAAATCCATGAAAACATTTCCCATTTAGCTGAAGAGAATATGGGTAATTTGAATATGGGAGGGATAATATTGATCACCATTGTCCAATTCGTCGATTAATGTGTCCTTTCCCTTAGACCCATTTTTGCCATTTCCTTCTGTATGATGTCAATATCGTCGGCATAAGCTAGTAGCTGCAACGATCTATGGTGTTGGCTCAATAGTTTTGCATAATCTTAAAATCTTAAAATCATTCCTAAATCAGTTTTTGGTATTGGATGCTTCGGTGTGGTCGTTGCCTACCATGATGGATCAGCGAGAATTCTCCATTGTAATCTTGCACAGATGGACGAGTTTGGATAGTATACGAGAACCAGGCATGCCTCTATATAGTCTCTATAAATACTATCGTATGCGGCTTTAAAATCGATGAATAGGTGTTGGGTATCGATTTGGACTTGGGTTTTTACCAGGATCTGCCAAAGTGTGAACATTTGATCAGTTATGGACTTTCCTAGGCTAAAACCACGTTGATAAAGACCCATAGACACTAACGTTGTTGTCCTAGTTTCGTTGAGCACGGTCGTCAGCAAAGAAATTAGTTTCCGAGGCTCTTGATTGCTTCGGGAGTAGGTTACCCAAACCACGATCCCACCAAAAGAACCAGGCCCATCCTTATCCTGAGCCGACCGGATAATCCTTGCATTATTTCGGTCAAGGATTTTTTTTTTTAGAGTACTGCTACTTTACTTGTGGACGGAGTGGCCTAGTAGATAGTGCGTTGGACTTCTAAGCTCGGGTTCCTGGTTCAAATCTATAAAGAGACAATACTACTTCACCCCTTGCGAAAGTCTGATAAAAATTCCAAGAGTAACACTGAGTAGCTTCTCAAATTTGCGTTTCGTATTCCGTGTTAATCAGCAGGACCACTTCTTTATTGAAGGTTTGAGTTCATTTCAATTTACTTCCTGTGGTCAATCGCGGAACTTAAAAGTTTAACAAATTGTATCTGATTTGATGAGATTATTATCGGATCGGTACCACTGGCAGGTAACATAAGCTCAATTTATGTGTTGTCGATGTTACAGCTATTGTGCATAGCCAAAGTTAAAGCATCAGAATCTACTATTGTTAAACAACACTCAACCATCACTCTTCGTTTACCCTTCGACAAAAAAAGCTTCTGCGCTCCACTTCTATATTTATTGAAAAACTGACTCTCCAAAACAATAACTTCTGCTCCCTGTAAAAAATAAATGTTCACAAGTCCAAACAACCCTTGGACACATCTATCTTTAGTGCGGTTACGCAAACTTAACCATAACTAACTCACTCGTACTTCCTTCTCTTTAAAAACTTTTCACTAATTGTTCGACTTCTAGTATTTATTTGAATAGTAAGGCTCTTGCCCACATTTGCTCACATCTACAACAAAATCGAACCACAAACCTTTTGGCGGTGAGCCTTAAATCTACAACCGGTACGAGTAGGAGTTCAAAGTTACCATAGCCTGGAAAACAACTGAAAATTCACGGAACTCTTTCGCCTCGCCTCACATCTCACATGGCGTCTGCCTGCATGTAGTTTTAAACTCTGTCTCTCAATGCAGTGGCAGGCGGCAAACTTTTGGCCAACAGCCACAAAATCAAACACGTGAAAGTCACCCGGTGGATCCGGTAAGCCGCACGGAATTTAACAACTTTTTGCAAAGTTGATGTATATCCTGAACTTAGTATCTAGTATCCACCTTCACTTGCACAGGTACATGCAACTTCTAAATTTATCGCAATTTGGGAAATTTAATTGACCTTCGGGCTGCGTCTTGCTAGAACGAGTAAAATAAATGTCACGATGCATTAAAGATCACCCTGGCTGGAGACAAGAAGAAGAAGAAAAAGATTTGCCAGCATTGAAATAATCACATCCGCAAAGGGAAGTAAAGGATGTTTGGTACTTAATGAATTAAAATTTTACGAAGTTTCTTCATTTTTATCTGCGCCCTTTGTGTACCTAAGACGAACTCGGATGACAAAAAAAAAACAAACAAAAAAAAAACACGACAAAAGTTTACTAGCTGCAAGGATGCACACTGCATAGAAGGCAGAATACAAAAGTCCTCTTTCAGTAATTAATTTGAACAAATGGATTTTAAGCTTCTCCGTCTTCAAGAGAGAACAGGAAAGATAACGAACATTTGCTGCAACGACACAGTCGCCCGGTAAAATTTCTCATCGGTGTCCATTTCAGTTCGCATTATGAAGGCGACATACAGAGGGTGGATCAAGGGGTCATAAAATAAAATAATTCATGGTCCTTCGAAAGACATAAACTTTACGCCCAAGAACACTTTTCCCAAACGAACATTTCCTAGGCAGTTGCATTTTCAATTCCAATTCAAAGTCGGTAGAGCTGAGCACACCCGCCCCGGTCTGGCAGCCAATGTGCATTCGGTTGACTTTCACTTGGAATTATGCTCTGAAACCCTTCGGGTGATATTTTGAAAAGAAAATTAATGTCGAATGTAAAAGTACTTAAATAATTAAAAATAAAAAAAAATTAAAAAACCGAAAGAAAGGAGGAAAATATTGTTTTCCTTTTTTTCTCTATAAGGGACCGGAAAGTTTTCAAAGTGAATTTATATCTTTCTCCATTGGTCTGGTGTTGAAGAAGTAGTTCAAGGGTTTCCTTACTGCGGAGGAGTCGAACATGCCATTAGAATAATCGGTTTAGAAACTGGGTTTTAAGTCACTCGAACCAATTTTTTTTTGCTTTAAAGGACAAGAAGAGAAAATGGAATATATCCGGTCTTCATTACTTGTTAAGAAGGCCGACTTACTAACAATTGTTGGATAGTGCGTTTTTTTAATTTCTTTATTTAATGGGCTTCTTCATCTTAGTAAGGGTGTTTTCAACCCTTCCTTGAAGGTATTTACAAAAACGAGTGTTTTGTTTTATATGAGTGGAATTAGAAGGAACATGATGGTTAATACTTTAAATTACCGTAACATTATTTCTAAAAATTATAGTCAACGGGTGTTAACAATATTTATGAGACCTTAAGTAGACCACGTCAAATTTAATGGTGTGTATATTAACTTCTAAACTGATTTTGTTAGCATAACTATAGAGGATATCACCTTTAATTGAGGTTAGCCGTGTATATAAGATGTTTTTATTGACATAAGCGGACAAATAGGCGTAATTGGGCTTGGGACCATTTTTTTTGTATAAACCATAATGATTTTGTGGATGAAGAAATCCTTGTTCGGTTCGAGAGAAAAATTCTTCGAAAAATCTTCGGTCCCGTTTGCGTTGACGGACTATGGAGACGAAGATTCAACCACGAACTATACGAGCTGTACAGCGACAAACCCCTGGTCAAAAAAACTCAGCATTGGAAGTTTAAGATGACTAGGACATGAAGAACGAAAGGACACCAATACTCCGGCTCACAGAGTCTTCGATTCCCAGCCAGACATCGGAAGCAGTAGAGGAAGACCTCGCCTTAAGTGGCGCGCATAAGTAGAAACCGACCTCAACCAAAAGGGAGTTGGCAACTGGAGGCAGTTAGCTAAGGACCGGGCTAATTGGAGAGGCATTTTGGTTGAGGGCCAGGTTCATCCCGGACTGTAGCGCTACCTAAGTTCTCCTAAAATAATTCAATAATATCGCACCCTCTGTCAATATCAAATTTATTTGTAGAAAACTTCAGCAAATCATTTATTGAAACCACTTTTATCTTAGACGAACAGTTATTTCAGTTATTTATTTTTTTATGTATTTATTCACTAAAATCTATAACTTTTTTTTTGCTGAAATAAACTTAAATGATATTACATAATATGATGTATACACTAGTCGGCATAAGTATTTTGACGAAATAAAAATCGTGCATTTTTGAGTTTAACTTCTAAATGGCTTGACAAGAATTCATGTTTATTTTTTCATTTTTATATATAACTAATACAAACTTAAAAATAGGCAAACAAATATTTGTTCATAGAAGTCAAAAAAGATATAAATTAATTTGTAATTTCGTGTGTTGGCATAAGTATTTTGACAAGTATATAACTCTAAGAAAAAACATTTTAAACTTAATAAAAGTAAATAAATAAAGAAGAATTTAGTAAAATATATAACCTCCTTTGGCTTGAATAACTTTTTGAAGGCGTCTCGGTACTGAATCTACTAAATTTTGAAGAATCTCTGGAGATATCTCTTCCCAAAGGGAAGTGACCTCAGAAATCGTCTCCTCTCTGGTTTTATTTAAAGAAACTGTTCTTTTGCGTTTCAAAAGAGACCAGACGTTTTCTATTATATTTAAATCTGGACTTTGAGGTGGCCAGTCCAAATTGGCAACACCAACATCCTTCAAAAATTTAGTTATCATCCGGGCTTTGTGGCATGGGGCATTGTCCTGTTGCAGGATAAATGATTCACCAATAAGCCTACCTCCGGAAGGAAAGGCATTATCATTTAGGGTTCTTAAATATTGACCTTGGTTCATCGAGCCGGTGATAGGAACCAATTTACCCAGGCTATTATACGCAACACATCCCCAGAACATGACAGATGATGAGTTATAACCAAAGGAGCTTTCATCTGTCCATAGAACGCTTCTCCAGTACTCCTTTGGCTTGTGCAGATGTTCCTTTGCGAAAGACAGTCTTTTAAGCTTGTTTACCTTTGATATGTACGGCACGTCCTTAGCTTTAAATGTTTTAAAATCTCCTTCCATTAAATGTCGTCGGACAGTGCGCTCACTGATTGGATTCGTTGCCGTCAAATTTCATTGATTTGCAGCAGTTTGAGGCTTCAGGAATATATTTCTTTTAAATTCCCGTAGAAGGGTTCGGTCTTCAGTTGGCGTTGTTTTGCGCTTAGCACCTGATCTAATTAGGTTTGTGATGTCATTATGCTTTTTAAACTTATTGATTTGATAGTGCACAGTTTGACGCGACACATTAAACTCACTTGCTATGTCTTTTACTGCCGTTCCAGCGTTAAACTTCGCTACCATTGAAGATCTGACAACCAAACTCAACTCAGCCGTTTTACCCATGGTTTTTAATAAATTTTAATAAATTTTTATTTTGTTATAAACGTTTAATGTAAATTAAAGTTAACTACACAAGTTTTTTGGTAATCACGTGCTCAAAACTGTTAAAATATTTACACAAAGTTTCCGTCAAAATACTTATGCCACGTAAAAATTCTTTGTCTGCATGCGTTTTTATCAGCAGAAAGAGAATGCAAAAGGTAAACAATACAAAACTTGGCATGCATAGAGCTAAAAATAGATTCTTTGTTTCGCGCATCATTTTTGCACCGTTGTTTTAACGATACCAAGCAAAGTTAGTCTCAATAGTCACAAAAAGGTTTCGTCAAAATACTTATGCCGACTAGTGTATAAACATAAGTACCGGGTGGCCCAAAAGTTCACATTTGGAATGATGTGGACTTTGGTTGCCTAAAACTACACTGATATGGGCGAAAAAGTGGAAAACGGATTTAGTCTCGTTTTTGTATGGATGGGTCAAGTAATGCTAAGGTTATCACTTCTTTTAGCATACTTTCATCCGACCAAATATTGGTATTAAGTTGGTGTATACTCTACCAATGGTCGGCAGGATGCCCGACCTTTCTGGCAATCTTAAGATTCAATTTTGATATTGCTATCGTTATTTCATTTAGGTCCTGAGGATGGCAGTACTCGCAACCATGCCCAACATTTAACAGCATATTTGGTTCATCCATAATCTTTGCATCGACTGTGACTCAACTACGACTTTCCAGTTTATTGCCTGGCTCGCTTAGCTTGATTTTGCAATTATAATAATTCGGTCCACAAAATCTAACGTGCGTGTCTCAATCTACTAAGAATAACCGCCGATTTGTTTACGATAGTTAATTCACGATTTTGGGTGATTTGACTCTTAGCTACCGTCGGAATAACGTTAACCAGCCGGTGCACGAACCCATCCAAACATTGACTTTGTATCAAATTTACTTTACATGAAAAAATTGTTATTTTCCTCCATAAATCCCAGTCAGTTGTTAAACAATTACCTTCATTTGAGTGATTAAACCCCATCCCACGATAGCCGCGTCGTCTCTAGTTAAGAAAAAATATACATTCCCCCCTACCCCAAAACTGCATGTTAAACATTTCAACTTTGTAGCTGCTCAATCAGTTACTGCGTCAATTACAACTTTTTAACTTCGCTCCCCCAAATTGGCTTTTACCACCCACTAAAGTTTTACCGACCCTCCCGACCGAACGAAACAAGCGACAAACATATGTTTTCCCGACGACCACTATGCCCCGTTATACACAACGGTGTTTCCAGGGACGAGGACGCTTAAAAATAACCGCCACCTCATTAAAAATTTGCAAAGTATGCACATCGCGTTGTTCCGTGTGCAAGTGCATCCGTAGAGCGCGCGCACAATCAGGGCCCAGGATATACTCGCCGCAATTAAATTTTCACCTACAACCAGTCTACCGCTTTGCCTCCGGTTATTCCCCGTGAACACAGAGGCAGGTAAAACGTAATTTCAGGCAGTGTACCAATACATAAAAATAATTTACCAACACGAGCCAAGACTCCAGGAGTGGGTTCGATGGTGCTGCAGTGCAACAAAAGGGGAAACTTTCACTGGCCAACAATGGTCGCCAACGGTATGGTTCTTTTGTCCTTTTTTGTGGGTTCCGGTAGCAATTTTGGCGGAAATAAAATTGTATTCATAACGCTATTGAAAGAGGAGGTTTTGTTCTACTGATTGTTAACAGGCATGAGGACTGAAAGAGATGTTGCCACGTCTGTGGCAACCAAAAGGTATGTTGCGAGAATCGAAGCCATAAATACAACTCAGAATGGCAAATTAGTTGAAGCTATGAGTTGAACGGATAAAGGACTTTTTGAAAAAACTAATTTTAGCGTTCTTTTAAGGGTTGAGATATATCCCTGTGGAGCGGATTATCACGAAAGTGTAAATTTGGGAAATGTAACGGTGGTTTAAATTGAAGGAGATTTTGTCCTTGTGTATGACTTGTTCTAAAATTAAATTAATTTTTTTTTGTGTTAGAACGCAGACCTGTGATTCGTTCACAAATCTGTTATTTCGATACACGGATTGTGGATTTATGGGTATTTATGAGGTATACTATCTGTGTACGAGTACTTCCGGTCATGTCAAAATTGAAGTTGTTCATGGCTGTCAAGAAATACCTACTTGATGAAGTGGTATTGCTATAAACTTCGATCTCAGCCCACATACCTCTCCAATTACCTAACTTAGTATACAGGCTTCAGTTGCACACTTCAAGTTGGTTGAAGTCGGTTTCTACTTCTGCTCTCCACTTGTGGAATCCACTACTGTAGATGTGAATTGATGAATCGGCGGTCCGGAGTATTGGTTTACATTCATTTTGCATATCCCAGGTTAAATATGTCTACGACGTAGTAGATCGTAGATCGTGGTAAAATTTTCAAAGTTTGTCACGTCACACCGGACCGACGGTTTTTTTTTTCAATTATTGCGAAACTGCCTTTGTAACCCGAAGAAACAGTGGTTGACAAGAGTAACCCTTTATTTGATTTCTAAAGGGATGTAGTTTTCAGAGTTATTTATGTAAAGCCTTGATGCTTTTGGAAGAGAGGGAGTTCCTATACCGTATGAAAATGACAGAAATGCTGGGTAGTGCGAGACATGAGTAACATAATCAATGTGTTGACCACAAATGTTTATAAATCAGTAATTAGAAGTTAGTCAGAAGGTACAGCAAATGAGAATTTAAGATGGCCGCGCTCTGGGCAACCGATGATAGTCTGAGTCAAAAAAACAAAAATCAACTCAGTGAGGGATTGCAAGGAACCTATTTGATAAACATCGAAGTGCGATGGGTGGCAGGTGACAATTTATGAAATGACAAATTGATAATTTTCAAATTCCTGTTACATAAATATTTTGACGATTTTGTAGATTTGTTGGAAAAGTTATGACATAGCCAAGAATTCGAATCATACAAAAATGGTCATGTCAATGAATGAATTGTATGTAGAGACAGCAGATTTGTCCGAATATTATTGATAATTGTGACAAGCGATTGAGTGAAGAAATTTAGACATTTTGCTTGTTTATTTTGTGTTTATGTTCGCTGGTCTGGATACTTTAACGATTCCAGAGATCTCAGAAATAGCTCTTTATCAAGACGGTGGGAAAATGGATGAAGGCCCCTCCTCCAATGCCAGGAGGCATTTCTATAATGGCTGGCAGGAAGGCCAAAATGGCTATGAGTGATTCCAATTCTTATTATGATTACTTACTTACTTAAGTGGCGCTACAGTCCGACATGAAACTGGGACATAACCTATATGCCTATCCCATTAATCTTAAGCTAACTGTTTCCAACTCAACTGCGACCTTTAAGTTGGTTGAGGTCGGTTTCTAATTGTGTGAACCACTTAAGGCGAGGTCTTCCTCTACTGCGTCTGAAGCCTGGCTGCGAATCGAAGACTCTGCCCGCCGGAGTATTGGTGTCCATTTGCTCTACCTGTCCCAGCCATCTTGAGCATCAAATGCGGATTTTTTTTGACTAGGGGTATGTCGCTATACAGCTCGAATAGTTCTTGGTTTAATCTTCTTCTCCAAAACCCGTCAACGCAAACGTGAGGGAAGATTTTTTAAAGAATTTTTCTCTCAAAGCGACCAAGTATATCTTTATCCACTTTAAATACAGTCCATTCTTCAGCGCGTTATAGCAGGACTGGATTGATGAGGGTCTTGTATAGGATGTCCTTAGTAGTTCGAGTGAGGGCTTTACTACTAAACTTTAAGAGAAATTATTTGGTTAATTTCAGAGTTAATAGATAAAGTCCCGTACTACATAAAAGTATGTACATCTGTCAAAGTTGACGTTCCATCCAATTCGGCAATATTGTGTGTCCTTTCGAGTGAACAGCATATTTGGTCTTAACTTCATTTACAGCCACTTCCTTCTCTATACTAATAAACAAACATCACGTTGAGTTCGACCACTGATGTCAATGCTGCTAGTAGTATGCTAGTAGTTGCACAGATTGCGGTATAACAAAACTAGACATTGCTCTGTAGAGTTCGTCTTTTTAAATGCTGTCGTATACAAAAAAATAAAGTACAAAGGGCCGAGCTTTCTCACAACCATTATGCGTGTGTAATTCTTGCACGATGGCGGTACCTCCTGTTTTATGCCGAATCCGAACGGATAAGTTGAGATAAGCTTTTCTTGACAATTTTGATACTACTCGGATGATTTGTCAGATCATTATCAGCCGTTTAGATGCTGCAGACTCGTCCTTTCAGCTGAAGGTGTGTTCGAGTGTTTTCATCTTTGTTGAATCAAAAAGAAACGAATTGAACCCTTTAAGTTTTTCCGACGGTGTTTCTGGAAAAATGGATATTCCGATTGAAATTATATAACTAGCCTTACGTTATTGTAAAAAGTAATTTATTGCAGCCATAGGTAAAAAGAAATTTTGTTCGAAAGCAAAAATTAAAAATGGATTCAAAATAACAAATTCTTGCGTCTCTCTAGAGTCTTTTGGTAACAAAAGGGTCGCGTGTCCCATATATTTTTTTTTTTGGAATTTTCCAAAACGTAATTCAAATTCATTTTTAACACAATCACTCTTAACCTCGCATCACTAACTTGAATAACAAATACCTCAAGAACTATACTTAGGTAATCTCCCTTTCTGCTTAAAATCTCCTGAGCCCTTTATGTCAATTTACGTTTTATCCCGAATCATTTAGGGGTCCAGACTACAGACTGTTCCCGACTACTACTCTACTGCTTTTGGTGGTCAGTCAACCAGGAAGTGTTTTTTCTTTGAACCTTCTTTGTTCCCAACGATCAAGGTCTCCCTCTCTAACACCAGAGAACAAGTTAGAATCTGTGCATCGGGGTCTTATACTCGTATATGCTTATATCAATGACTGAATTGGTCTGGCCCAACGAGATGTCTTCAAACTAAGTTTTCCAGTAAACGGGGGCAATATCAACTATATTTTTTCAACAAGAGTACATTCAACATTAGCGAATTTAATAGAACGCTATAATTAACAGCTACAACATTGAGTTAGTAAGAAACTTTGTCTGGCTCCGTTCCGCTATTAAATCCGACAATGGATGCTCGTCAAAAACCTGATGATGAATTACTCTTTCTAAACGTTGTTACTTCGGGCTTAGAAGGCAATATAGTAATAAAGCCTTAACATGAACTAATAGAGGGATTTTATGTAAGACTCCTAGTACCCTGTACCAAAGCGGATGAAGAGTTCCTAGTTCGTTTTGAGCTAAATTCTTCGAAAAATCTTTGGTGCCGTTTGTGTTGACGCGATGTGAACACGAATATTTAACCACAAACGTAATGAACTATAGTCACATAGACCTGGTCAAAAAACACAGGATCGGAAGTTTAAAATAGCAAACTGATGGTAGACGTAGTAGAGTAAGACCTTACTTAAATTGGAGCGCATAAGTGGGTGTCTCCCCGCCTTGATGGTATGTTGAGGCTCAGGTTTACCCCGGATCGTCCATAACTGATTATCAGAACGAAACGTATAACTCACCTGATGCGGTACAAGCGATAAAAAGGAGTGCATTGCTGATTTCTAGTGGCGACTCATTTACATATCATGAAGTTCATGATATCGTCGGCTTTTTTACGATATATTTTGTCAGTAGGTGTACATCATTCACAGATTGAAACCTTTCAGCTTAATAATGGTCTACGAAACATACTCTTTAGTAAGATGCATGATCCTTACAAATATTCAAACACTCTTTCTCACGCCATCTTAACTGCCACAGGTGATATCCATTCTACATGATATATAAATAAAGCTCCTTTCCTAGCTCTCTACATATATACACAAAGAAACTTTCAAGCTTGACGAAATCACATTTAAGGTATCTGCTCCCTGATCCTGACGTGTGCAAAGGTGTAACTTTATTCAATTAATGCTTCTCCATCTGCATGCTGAATATTTAATATTATGGAAAACAATTTCGAATTGCTGAACCGTAAAGCATTCACAATTTTACACGCATCCTGCCATTTGCCCGACACTCACCTGACACCTTAAGCTTGGGGCAATTCAATTGGAATCCATGCCAGTGCACGCCAACGTCCTATGTATAAATGAATCCCTAAATCTAGACCATTCATTCATTAGGCTTGTATGGGTGACGATGAGTAAAAATGAATTCGTTCAAAGCGAAAGGTTGATGGATGTAAAATAATCTTGGTTCTCGTTCCGCTGCAAGTGGACATTCACTTTAAATCCCTGAGTGAATATAGCGTACAATTTTGTTGATTCTCTTTTTTTGGGTTTGTATGTAAAAAAAAATTCGCAGACGGACTGTTTTCGCGGGATGCTTCCCCAACATGAATGGGGAATGAAATGAAAGTGCCACCTAGCTTATCATGTAGGAAACGCGTTCACACGAGGCAACTTCTATTTTTATTTTGTTCAATGCTACCTGCTTGATGTTTCGTCCTTTTTTATGTGTGTGCAAATTTTCTGTCACACATTTCATTCAGTGCAGGATTCTGGGAAGGTTTCGCGTGCTCGTTTTGTAGGTCGTCGCAATGGACTTTGAATGGATTTTCTAATTTACCATGTACAAAAGGGATGAAGGAGCAAGGAAGCAAATATAAAAAAGCGAATCTCTATAAACGTGATTAATTTTTTAACCTCAGTGTTTATGTGAGTTACTGGAATTGCTGCACTAGTCAGTCACTACCAGCTACTAGATACTAACTGATGCTGTAGTGCTTTTGTATATGCGCTTGGCGCGTGACAAGGACGAGTGTGAGCAAAGTGCTGGGATGCGATCTCTATTCATTTCGCATACCATATAGTGGAACGATAAGTACTTATAGATGCTAGAGAAAGGATGTTTCGTAGTAAAGCGGAATGGAGGATGTTAGGGTGTTGGATATCGGATGGGTGGTGAGTACTATTTTATTATTCAGCTCAGGAGGTTTTCTCTGTTTTTTCTCATTTTTTTTGGAACGTTCGCATATGAGTTTCATGGGCCTTGATTAGTTTTGTTTTGTTGGTTATGTTAGCACAAGAGGTTCATACGGTATATCCTTTTTTGTGTTTGTTTGTGGAGTTCGTGTTTGTTTATGTATCTGAGGTTGAGTAGTCAAAGTGATTGCAGTGGAGTAGCACAGCAATTTGGATTTGTTTTTTTGAGGTTACACTAGCACTCATGGTTATCAGTGTCAATCCTGAGTTTTGAATGCGGGTAAATCTATGCAGAATAAATTTCTATTTCTACGTGCTACTCTCGTGGTGCGTTTGGAACAAAATTGAGAAATCAAGTAACGCGGAGATGTGCACAATTTTTGTATACTGTTGGGAAAAATCTGCTGTTATTTCACAAGGACAGTGGAATTGGGTATACTTCTATATGTACAGGGTGAGCCATATTTTATGTCGGTATGTAAATATTGAATTACTTTGACATTTATTCACTATTGACTTGTGTAGACATATTTTTGAAACACCAATTCAGTACAATTTTAACCATGAATCGCTTGATACCAAAACAATGCTCCGAAAAAGTGACGCTGTACATTGAAACTCAACCAGCATATCGTCCAAAATATCGTGCTGAACAGGGCACAGTGTGCCAGGGGGAGATCATCGATATGGCGTTCATCAAAGACGTTCTAATGAACAGGTTGAAACAGTATGAGAGTGTCGCCGATAACCCACTTGAGACGTATCGCTACCGCCACCGCAACCACCTTCCGGGGCATTTTGAAGGACGATTTGCATTGGGCTCCGTATAAAATTCAGTCCGTCCACGTACCTTGGAATATGCTTAAACCCTCGAATGGTTATCACTGTTCCTGATTTTTGGAAGAAAATAATAATGCCAGGTAAGGCCCAATTCAAGCAAAATTTCCGCATTTGGAAAACGAAGAATAGACACGAAATCCATAAAACACCAATGCATGACCAAACATATGAGAAGTCTACAATCCGTTGAGCGGATCGTTGAATACCCTATCTCATCCCATCCTTAAAATTAATATCCTCAAAATGTAGGCTTTATGGCCATGAAATACAGAAAATGACATTGTCGCATCATATTGTTCAGACAGTTTATCAAACCTTTTGTGGTTAAAAAAAAAACAACGTATTGCTATTGCTTATGCCTTGGGATAGGGTATACAAATGGTTTTTGTAAGAAAACGCTCCCAAAAAGTGGGCGTAGGTGAAAATGATCATAGACAAAATGTTTATTTTATCATTACGGAATTATTTGCATCAAAAGTTTTTTTGAACTTTTTAAAATTTGGACAAAAAGCGTTTTTTACTAAAAACGCCCCCAAAAAGTGGGCGTGGCAAAAAATGTGTATGGACGAAAGACACTTTTTTTAAAATTCCTTACAGTTTGGCTACAAACTACGTGTTTCTAAAAAGGGGACGTGGCAGTGGGCGGATTTCAAAAATTTTTACGCTTGTTCTGCTTCGTCGATCAGAGAGTCTATATATGTACCAAATTTCAACACTCTAGCTCAAAATTTATTTCTGTGAAATACTGTGACAAAATTTAATGTCAAAATACTGCAATCGCCAGAGACCGCCAAGACCTTCGCGCAACGCGTATCCCTCAACCTCTCGACTACCAACATACCACCAGAATCTAATGTCGAAGAACAATGGCAACGATGCCAGCAAGCCATTAGATCAGCCGCAACTGATGTGCTAAGTTTCTCTCGGCCACCAGCAAGAAACCCCTGGTTTGATGAGGAATGCCGACAGATGCTTGCAGCCAAGAACGAGGCCTACAAGGTTAAGCTGCAGGTGAAGACGAGAGCTGCCATTGAGCTCTATAGGCAAAGAAGAAGGGAAGAACATCAGCTTTTCAAAAAGAAGAAAAAAAGAGCAAGAAAAGCGCACGATCGAGGATATAGAGAGGTGCCACTCCAGGAACGATGTTCGCAAATTTGACCAAAGTGTAAAACGTCAAAGCCGAGGATACAAGGCTCGAACAGAATCCTGTCGAGATGAACAAGAAAATATCGTAGTTGAGATACAGTCGATGCTGATGATATTGAAGAACCACTTCTGCAGACTGTTAAACGGCGAAAACTGCCAACCACCCGACCTAAGTGAAGTGAGGATAGCTATATCTAAACTCAAGCTTAATAAGGCCGCCGGAAATGACGGCCTTCCCGCTGAGATTTATAAAGCTGGCGGAGATGACCTGGTAAGCAACATCCACCAACTCATAAACCAAATCTGGTCGGTTGAAAGCATGCCTGAAAATGGAACCTCAGCATCGTTTGCCCGATCCACAAAAATCTGAACTGCGCCAACTACAGTCTACTCAACATCGCTTACAAGATCCTATCTGCCGTAATATGTGAACGCTTGAAACCGTTTACCAACAACCTGATCGGCCCTTATCAGTGTGGTTTTAGGCCAGGAAAGTCCACAATCGATCAAATTTTCACACTTCGGCAGATCCTGGAAAAAACCCAAGAAGTCCAAATCGATACCCACCACCTATTTGTCGATTTCAAATCCGCATACGACAGCATTTATAGAGACGAACTATACGGAGCCATGTCTAGTTTTGGTATACCGTCCAAACTCGTCCGTTTGTGTAGGATGACGATGGAGAATTCTCGCTGCACCATCAGGGTCGGAAACGACCTCACCGACACATTCGATACCAAAAAAGGATTTAGGCAAGGTGATGCGCTGTCATGTGATTTCTTTAATTTGATTCTTGAGAGGATTGTGCAAAACTCCCGAGCCAACACCAGAGGCACAATTTTCCAAAAATCGGTGCAACTACTAGCATACGCCGAAGATATTGACATCATTGGTAGGACTCAACGTGATGTCATAGCCACGTTTGCTAGTATAGAGAAGGAAGCGGCAAAAATGGGTTTAGCAGTAAATGAGGGTAAGACTAAGTATATGCTGTCGACGGGTAAGACTAAGTATATGCTGTCAACGACGCGAAAGGACACACAACATCGAAGAATTGGTTCTGTCCAATTCCAATGTTGTTGTCACCATTGACAGATATGAGGTAGTACGGGACTTTGTCTACCTCGGCTCCGCTATTTACTCTGACAACATCATCTCGTCAGAAATCAAACGAAGAATTACTCTTGCCAATCACTGTTTCTTCGGGCTAAGAAGGCAATTTATTAGTAAAGCCCTCACTCGAACTACTAAGGAGATCCTATATAAGACCCTGATCATCCCAGTCCTGCTCTACGGCGCTAAAGCATGGACCGTATCAAAAGCGGATGAAGAAATCCTTGGTCGATTCGAAAGAAAAATTCTTCGGAAAATCTTCGGTCCCGTTTGCGTTGACGGGCTATGGAGACGAAGATTCAACCACGAACTATACGAGCTGTACAGCGACATACCCCTAGTCAAAAAACTCCGCATTGGACGTTTATGATGGCTAGGACATGTAGAAAGAATGGACACCAATACTCCGGCTCGCAGAGTCTTCGATTCCCAGCCATACGTCGGACGCAGTAGAGGAAGACCTCGCCTTAAGTGGCGCGCACAAGTAGAAACCGACCTCAACCAACTTGGAGTGCGCAACTGGTTGCAGTTAGCTAAGGACCGGGCTAATTGGAGAGGCATTTTGGTTGTGGCCCAGGTTCATCCCGGACTGTAGCGCCACTTAAGTAGCTCAAAATTTAAGTCCCAAAAATCGGTGACACACAGACGGACGGACAGACAGACATGACTTAATCGACTCAGCTAACGATTCTGAATCGATCCATATACTTTGAGGTATATGTATCGAAATTATTTCTCTATGTTACAAACTTAATGTCAGTACTAATATACCCCTATGGGATAGGGTAAAAAAGTGACGTTTTGAGCCGGTGTTTGCACCAAAACCATCATTAGGCCACTTTTTTTAAGATAAGGCGAAAAAGTCGACGGGAATCGATATCGGGGGATGTTGTCTCATTATGTCTGCTCACAGTAGTGTAAAAGAGTCAGGATAGTTACCGGTTTAAACACGACGGAGCTCTTTGCCACATTGCAAATCAAACAATGCAGTTTCTGGTTCTGGAACAAAATTTTCCGGACATGTGCTGTTAAAAAATGGCCACATTGACTGAAGCCTTCTGAGTTATTTGAAAGAAAAAGTGTGAAAGCCAGCAAGCGTCAGACCAGTGACGAGAATTTGAAATGGAAGTTCGGGAACCAAGTTCCCGCAAATAAATAAATGTTTAAGGAGAAAGGATACGACAGACCCTCTCGGTTGTTACTATAAGTCCAAAAAGTGTCGCATTGAATGACGGTTATTTCACGATGGAAGAACCACAGGAGAAAATCCATCTTCTCCTGTGGTTCTTCCATTCTGATATGCGCTTTTTTGAAAACCGTGTATAGGGTGAACCATTCCGTTTGCCTTAATGGCGGTATTGAGGGAAGATTCTTCCTGAATCACTTAAATAGAGGTTTGTTCAAGTAGTTCGAGAAAAATAAAATTATACCCGAAAATCGGTTTTCGAGTCCGGCATTCAATAGAATGTATCGAAAAAAAACAATACACGGCACCTGGTCAGGTTACCTTCGAGAGGTCTTTCTCCAAAGCTAACCAGACTGGGTATGTTTAAACCAATACTGTTTATGATTTATAAAATGCTTACAGGAAAGATGTTTGTTCAAGTAAAGTCTGCGAAAATAAAAACAGTTTACAATGGGCTTACACAGATAATATAGGTAGTGCCGTACAGATTGAGTCCAAAAACTAAGGTCATCAACATATGTTTTCAGTATGACTTCTATTAAAGTTGACTGATTCTCAAGCACACTTTGCAGCTGATACCTGGATACCTGTATTTGAGACACATAATTTTGATTTCAAAAGGAACGCTAACCTTTCCGATGACATTAAACTTTTAGATACGCCACAAGAAGTTTTCAGATTTCTTTTTACTGACGATTTAATAAATATGATCATTCAGCAATCAAACTTAAAGTCTCTTCAAGATAATATCAATAAGCCTATTAGTATCAAGAAAAATAAAATCTAACAATTCATTGGTATTATTATTTTTATGTCTTGTGTGCAATTACTGTCAACCAGAATGTATTAAGCAAAGCATGTTGGTCAACCTCAAGTCTATCAAACCATGACATATAACAGATTTGAGGTTACAAAAAAAGTACACTTCAAGCCTCGTGGAACAGATGGTCATGATAAGCTTTTTAAAATCAGACCTCCTCTGGACAAAATTCGTGAACGTTTGCTTTTGGTGCCCAAAGAAGAATATTTATCGGTGGATAATACCAACTAAATGCCGGCATGAGCTCAAGCAATACAACCCTGCAAAACCTCATATATGGGGCTACAAAAATCAAGTTTTAAGTGGCATCTCAGGCTTAACCTACGATTTTCACATTTTTGTTTGAGATCAAAGCAATTGCTTTCCATTAGATGCACCTGGTCTTGATGTCAGTTCAAATGGAGTAACATGACTAACTTCCACTTTACCCCAGCTTCAAAATTATAAAATTTGTTTTGATTATTAGTTCAATAGCCCTATGCTTCAAGTTTATTTATTTAAAAATGGTTTGTTACCATAGGGAACAGTAAGACTTAACCGTGTGCCGAACTCGAAAATGCCTACTGAGAAAGATTTGAAAAAAATACGAGGCTGCGGAAGCTTAGCAGACAAAACAACAATCATAGATGGTGTTAAACTAAGCTTAGTGCCATGGTATGATAATAAGGAGGTGGTCAATATGCTCTCGGCTTACGTTTGATTGGAAGTGAACCTAAAACAACAAAACCATATTCTCGGCCAGAAAAACAATACATGGGTGTGAATTCTCCGAAAGCTCTAAATATTTACAACAAGCATATGGGAGGTGTAGAAAACGATTTTTTTTTCCATTTCGTAGATATGAGTCTAGTAAATGCTTGGGTACTTTGGCGCCTAATACACGAAAACGAAGACATGTTCAAGACACTGTTCACTTTCAAACTTGCAGTTTCCGAACATTTGCGTAAATCAGGAAAGGTCTTAATTACGGCCAGACCTCCAGTACTCCAACAACAAGTCGAGCAGCTACTCCACACAGCTTGTCGAATTCACCTATACCCAAAAAATGCAACGGAAAACTCCATACACACATCAGACTGCTTGGATCATTTCCCAGAATGGAAGAAAAAACAACGCCAATTATGCCTTTCGGTCTTGTGAATTTAATAATTTCTATTCTGTCAATGATTCGCATATTAGCCAAGGTTTGATTGTGATGACAACGTCAATAATAAGCTTATCAGTTATCACACTCTGAATATGCACATTCAATTTTGTTAATTCAGTTTGATTTTAAAAATCTTGTATCTGCACTTGTTTTCAAATAAAAAATTGTTCATTTGAAGAAGTAGTTTCATAAGTTGATCAGGTTCGCTCAGCCTTGCAGCAAAATACCGGTGTGTAAATCAATACTGAGTGCGTTATGATCTGTAAATTATTTCTAACAAAAAACCCTACCGTGGTCCATATACCCCTTTATATATATATAAATATATTTATTTTCATAGATAATGGCTTTACAAAATTTGTATTTTACGCTGCTTGCTCAGAGATTTAAAATTTAAACTATATCTTACAACTGAAAAATTTTATAAACATTTCTTAAATAATTCTTATATTAAATAACAATCGAAGAAAAACTATGATCTAAACCCTCAATTGAAAATGCTCTAAGGGAGTTTAATGCAGTAGATATAGAAACCCCATCAAATGAATTTGTATCTGAAACCGATACAAAATACTTTTTAAATAATTTACAGATTAGAAAAACTGGTGGAATAGATAATATTAGAAATATATATCTTAAGAAATTGCCTAAGGAAGGAATAAAATTTTTAACATTTATTTTAAATGCTTGTCTTAAAATGCAATATTTTCCTGATTCGTGGAAACTGGCAAAAGTAGTTCCGATTCCGAAAGCAGGGAAGCCCTTTGAAAGTCCACAAAGTTACAGGCCCATAAGTTTGCTAAGCAGTGTCAGCAAAATATATGAAAAAATTCTCAAAGAGAAAATAATTAAATTTGAAGATGATAAAAAAATATATCCCGATGAACAGTTTGGTTTTAGGCGTAGTCACGGAACATCCCATCAAGTTCTGAGAATATGTAATAATATTAAGAAAAATCGTGCAATAGGAAAGTCAACTGGGATGATCCGTCTTGATATAGAAAAGGCGTTCGATTGTGTTTGGCATAGTGGACTCGTCTATAAATTGTTATACTTTAATTTTCCTCCCTTTCTTTGTAGAATTGTCCAAAGTTTTGTAACGAATCGTTGTTTTAAAGTTAATGTAAATGGTTGTGTTTCAGATCTAGTGTTTTTTTGTGCCGGTGTACCCCAAGGTTCTGTCCTAGGACCGGTTTTATACAATTTGTATACTTCAGATTTTCCAAATCTCCCGCAATGTGACGCAGTATATTGCTGCGTCACACAGCAATATTTTCGTCGCATGAGTTCGGTCTCAATATAGAGACGAATTTAAAAAATGCGATTAATATTCTTCAGAGTTACTATTGCAAATGGAAAATTAAACTTAATGCCGATAAAATTCAAGCCATCTTTTTCACTCGAAAGAGAAAACCTTGTTTTCTTCCGGCTAACCAGTTAGTTATTAACGGTCATTCAATTACTTGGAAATCATCTGTGAAGTACTTGGGGATGTATCTTGACACAAAGTTAACATTTAAAGAGCATAATACACAAACACTTAACAAAATAAATATTGCTATTAGAATGTTATACCCATTCATAAATAGAAAATCATTATTATCTAATGAAAATAAAATAATAATTCATAAAACAATTTTCCAAGCAATCCTACTGTATGGGTGTCAGGTCTGAGGAAGTTGTGCAAAATGCCACATTAAAAAATTACAAATAGCACAAAACAAATTACTTAAATTGATGCTGAATCTTCCTTGGCATCATTCTACTAAAGATTTGCATAGAAAAGCTGATGTTGAGTTGGTCTCCTTCAGAATAAGCAAACTAAATACCACTTTTATGATCAGATGCGATATTCCTGACAATCCATTAATTAACGACTTATACATGCAATAACACTTTTGAACTTGATGATGTTACCTCTGTTACCTTTATATTTTAATTTATATACTTGTTATTTATTTATTAACTATTATTAAGTACGTTATTTATTTTTTTCTGTTTTTTTTTATTTACTATTTGTTATTTATTTATTTATTATTAATTATTTTTTGTTTTATTTACTATTTTTGATATTTGTTATTTATTAATTGTTATTTGTTATTTATTATTTATATTAATTTTTGTTATTTGTTATTTATTTCATTTTTAATTGCTATTTATTATTTATTTATTATTTGTCATTTATTTATTATTTTTTTTATTTATATACTCCACATAAGTACCTAATTATAATTATATTTACTATTTTTGATATTTGTTATTTATTAATTGTTATTTGTTATTTATTATTTATATTAATTTTTGTTATTTGTTATTTATTCTATTTTTAATTGCTATTTATTATTTATTTACTATTTGTTATTTATTTACTATATATTATTTGTCATTTACTTATTATTTATTTATTTATATATATACTCCACAAAAGTACCTAATTATTATTAGTTTTTTTTATATAATTATTGTTTTTTTTTTTTTTTTTTTAAATTTTCATATGAGGTTTTTTATCGTTTTTCCTCAATATATGTTTTTTTTTTTTTTGTAATATATATTTTTTTTAAATGCCTGTTAAATAAATTATTCAGTAGAAAGATATATAATCATATCAAATTTTGTAAATTGTGCGATAACACATTGTATATTATAAACGAAATAAATAAATTAAATTAAAAAAAATTCTTATATTAAATAACAATCGAAGAAAAACTATGATCTAAACCCTCAATACATAATCCATATACACCCTAAAATATTTTGAAGAGCTGAAAATTTCACATCCATTTTCAGAAATGGAAGCTAAATTGTCAACCAACATCATTTCTGAAGAAGAGCAAATTAAACACATGCATTGTATTTATGTATGTATGCAACACTATATATTTTACACTAGGAACATATACTTGTGCATATGTCATTACCCAGAATTAATGTCCAATTTGCTCATTTGACTTTTTTTTCACTCACGCGTATGTGAATCCATTAAATCCATAAAAATGTACGGAAAAAAAGTACAACTATATGGCATTACGATCAACAAAGTGAAACAACAGAACAGAAAAGAAAAGGATACATTTTCCTGTTATTGTTCATTTTTTTTAAGTCCGACGACCCACGTCAACTTAAACTCTTTCGCTTCCCATAATAATTTGTCAGCGTACCCACGCGAGCGCTCGACCAAAAGTGCAGACCTGACAAAGCTGATATGACAAAAACACAGGATGTGAAGGATATATGTATTATATTGTTTGCCACACGAGGGAGCATTAAGAGCTTTTAATTGTATATTTTTTTTTTGGTTTTGTCCTAAAATGAATGGATATCATTTGAGTGATTAAGAGACCATTCAACAAAAAAAGGACAATAAAGGACTTTCTCAAAAAAAAAAATTGAAAAAGTGTAAACGGAGCTAAAATGTTGTCCTCCGGGGCTATATTCTGTTCACACTGTTAAATTTTAACACCATATAAGCTAGACTGATGAAAAATATCCTACTTCAATTGTTCTCAAGGACTTTATTCTTTTGCACTCGCGCACGCGGTACTATCCTACTGTGGAGCACTGAGTAATACACATGGTTATAACGTGAGATCCCATTTTTCGTAATATCCTGGCTCGGTGTTATTCCACTATATTTAATATTTTCCAACTCTATACCAGATGAAAAATATTGTTATCCTGCGGTAAGGAATGAACCCAAAAAGTGTATGTGTATGTATTGAGAACCAAACAACGCGGAGTATATGTGTCGTTTCCTGTCCCCACTAGACAGTCGGTTAAGTGGGTGGTGGCCGTGGAATAGAAAAAAGTCACACAAGTTGAATCCTTAAATCCATTTGCCACACGGTGTATCGTGTTCGTATGGCCAAAATCGAAGAAGAAAAATCGCCCCCACCACCACCAATCGAATATGTGTTAGGGCAATGCTAAGGACCCTCTGTATGGCATTTGAGATATTCCTTGCGGTGAGGGATGCAGGTTTTTTTCGAGTTCGCCTTAAAAACGACGAAGTATGTTTGGTGCTGCTTCTTCTATATCATGGCCTTGTCTGAGGCTTCACATGGTGTTTGTGTGTGTAGAGTAAAAGTGAAAAACGTCCTGTAATTTGTCAATGTCGAAAGTTGTCCTCTGTTACGCTATTTACTGTCCTGCTTATTCTCCCGTCGACTATAATGCCGCATCGCAGTCATCCTTATAGTCCTGGGAAAAAAGATTAAGAATCAAGTTCGCTGTAGAAGGATAAGACGAACTTGTGAATCGTTTATGTCGGAGCCGCAGCAGCAGCAGCAGCGTTCTTACTTTTCTTCATCTTTGGGTTTTTTTTCTTCCTATTCATGTTGCAGCAGTTTATCCGGAAATGTACTCACATATTTCATTTCTTACAGGACTTTCTTTACTCCTTCGTTGTGTTTTCTTTATTTTCTTCTATTTTCGTTTGGTAGTGTCTTTTGCTGGAAGGGTGTCCTTCATTACCTCTCCATAGTAGATGAGAGAGCGAATATTTGTGGTTTCTCGCTGAATGCGAAAAATGTTCAAATACACACACAAGCCCAACCACCCACAAAGACGAAGGACACGAGGAGAGGAGATATATATCTAATGAATGCATTGGAGTGTGTGATAACTTGTTTTCGTTGTACCACGTCTATACACATAACTCTTATACACTTGGTAATGTGTGTCGTCAATGTCTCTTACTCATTCGCTTGGATCCTTAGAGCGCATTCTATTTTTTTTTGAAAGACGAATATGATGCTAGGAATGGGTGCTTTACAAGATGTGTCACGTAACGGTAAAATATTTCAAAACACATTATCTGGTTAAATTTTTTTTCTTCTTGTGGTATGGGAGAGGGACGTGTGCATTTGCAGGGTCTTTACGATGAGTAAATTACTAAATAAGGTTGTTAATGGTGAAATACCTCTGTATATGGGTCTACATCCCCCCGTGTGTTTGCCTTTTCTGAGTGACTTATGAAGCTGTTAAGATGTTTCGACAAGTTAATATCAAGGAGTATATGGTGGCAAAAGAGCTGTTAAGGTAATTGTTGGGGATGAGCAGATAGGCGGATAAGTATGTCCCATCAGTATTTGTAATGGGATTCCAACGGATGAGATAGCATTTAATGACAAGAGTCATTGGATACAGCCGTTTAATCGAATTTAAAGTTGCAATCTGAGGAAGTCGTTTTATTGAATTTTTTTTTTTGAAAAATGACTTCGATTAACGATTAGTACAGAATTGTAATATCTGTTTTAATACAGTATATTCGGTCTCCACTTTATTTAAAAGGCTGGATGTTTGTAGAAAGATTAATTGTTACCACGTGACTTGCAAAACCAAGTCCAAGACAGTTTTTTTTTTCTATTTTCAACACTCTCGCTTACAGGTTAACAAACAAATTTACACTACAAAGCGTTGGCAGAATTATTGACCGGCAAATGTCCTCATCTTAACCTTCCCAGTGGGAGTTGACCGGTAAAGATTAAAAAAATACAAATTTTTGGCGCAACAGGCTCGTTAGTACCCAGGGCCTAGCTTTCTCACAACCATTCATGTGTGCGTGTGTACTTCTTGCACGATGGCGGGACCTCCTGTTTTATGCCGACTCCGAACGGCTATGTTGAGATAAGCTATTCTTGACAATTGATACTACTCGGATGATTTGTCAGTTCATCACGAGAGGAGGGCCAGTGAAAAATCATTCAGGTGTTGCTACGGCTGGGAATCGAACCCAGACCTTCTGCGCGGCAGTTCATCGCACTAACCATCGCGCCACTGAGACCGGTAAAGATTGCTTTAGTATTATTGTCCTTTATAACGGCAATCAGATGAGGTCAACTCCCGTCGACATCCCGTCGATGTCTTTTGATCATGAGTTAAGCTTTTTATGCTTTTAGTCCTTCAGTAGTAATGAAAACTGTATCCAAAAAGGCAAAGCTGATTCGAGAGCAGATTCACAGGTATGATCTGTCGTATCTTTACCTTGATATTATATTTCGGCTGAGTCGGAATGTATCTTCATACCGACTTACTCTTGAAGATTCTTTTCAGAAAAACTAGCCTCCTCTCATGAAATTTTAACTAGCCATCTAAATAGTAATATGTCCTTAGTCCTCCTCGTTTAGTACACTTCGTCTGTAACTTCACCAAAGCACGGGAGAATAATGTCTGAGATTCAGAAGAAATTGTAAGCAGTTTCTTAACAACTGAGTTGCAAATATTTGGGACAACTGGGTTAATGAGCTTCAAAATTGTTACAGTCGATGATTATTCCTTGGTAATTACTGGCCCGTATTTTTCAATACAACTCTTAAAGTTGCATGTCCCCGGAAATGGGATGACCTTACAATTCTCTAGTTAAGACACCAAATCCACATGCCCAGCATTTTCTGAGTCTGAAAAAGGAGAACTCTCTAGAAGCTCTAGAAACCGACGAAAGACTGAATTTCTAGCTATTTGATATATAAATATATATAATAAATGGAAATTTGTGAACCAATAATATTTGCTTTGTCTGTTAGAATCTATCATATCTCTAACTGAACGTATGACAATCCAAAAACCATTTTTTGCTGTTCATTTTGGGGTGCTTCATTTTTTATTTTGGTATAAAAACATATGAGAAGGCTACAATCTGCTGTGCGGATCTTTAATACCCTATCCCATCCCATTTTTTCGGGTTTCAATAAATTTTTCACTTGTTCTGGTGGCACGAACAAGGATCCTATATACCAAATTTCATTACCGTAGCTCAAAATTTAAGGCCCAAAAATCGGTGACGAACAGACAGTCGGACGGACGGACAGACAGTCATGGCTAATTAGACTCAGCTAGCGATTCTGAGTCGATCCATATACTTTGAGGTATATGTAGCAAAATTATTTCTTTATGTTACAAACTATGTATCAAAACTAATATACCCCTATGGGATATGGTATAAACATCGAATAACTTGACTTTTATCAACCTTTAGTGTTGCCAGGAAACCACATGTGTCGTATCGTTAATGCTATCAGCACCACCATGCGGCCCTAGAGGCGCTCGAATGGTAGATAAGCGGCCCTATCATGGTATCCGTTCCGAAAAAGGCTGCTGATGGCAAATTAATGCGTTGATGCACCTTAGGAAAACGGATACTATGTAGTATCAAAGATTATGAAGTCTATACAGATGACGCACTCAATAAAAGAAAAATACAAGGAGGCGCAAAAATAACCTTCCGATGTTTTTTGGCTGTAATTTAAAAAAAACGAGTGGTGGGTGCACGACTGGGTCGTACGCAACTTTCTCTTTCACAGCAAGTTGGGCGTTAGATCAAATCATAAGCATTTTGATTATTGATGCTTAAATGATATAAATAATGTCGAAATGTATTTTTCCGAAATTTGAAGGAATCGATGTCAATGTGAATAATAATGATTTTCCGTTATCGGCCAAAACTCAAAATTGCGTTTAGTGATATTTGGGCCAAAACTAATTATGTGGAATTGTTTCAAGCTGTAATAGTAGTATGTATATTAAATTTCATTCAATTTGACATAGTAGTTTGCGAGAAATTATCAATTTTCCTTATATGGCCTATATGACAAAATCCGTTATATGGATTTTCTCGAAAAAACTGGGTATGCAGTTTTGTTGGAACTAATATGCTTATAGTATATATAAAGTTTAATCAAAATCGTTAGAGCCGTTTTCGAGAAAATTGAGGTTATGTGTAATTTTTATATGGCAGGTACCGTTATTAACATGGCTAAAAGCAAACAAAAAAAATGGCCTAGAATTATGACCAAAACAAACTTGGATACGAAGTTTGAAGAAAATCGGTCAAGCCGTTTAGGCTGGGGAGACCATTACGGACAGACGGACCGACGGACCGACGGACCGACGGACGGAATTCCAAAAACCACTTTTTTAGGCTCCGCTATCATCGTAATGTTAAAATCAATCAAAATCTCGAGGTCGAAAATTTTCACGAAAACAATATCTTTCTCTTTGTAAGAGAAAGTTAAAAATGAAAACCTTTGATTCTTCTTGTGGATTATTTTTATTTGTTTTTTTAACTTTTTAACTTTCTCTTACAAAGAGAAAGATATTGTTTTCGTGAAAATTTTCGACCTCGAGATTTTGATTGATTCTAACATTACGATGATAGCGGAGCCTAAAAAAGTGGTTTTTGGAATTCCGTCCGTCGGTCCGTCGGTCCGTCTGTCCGTGATGGTCTCCCCAGCCTAAACGGCTTGGCCGATTTTCTTCAAACTTCGTATCCAAGCTTATTTTAGTCATAATTCTAGGCCATTTTTTTTGTTTGCTTTTAGCCATGTTAATAAGGGTACCTGCCATATAAAAATTACACATAACCTTAATTTTCTCGAAAACGGCTCTAAAGATTCTAATTAAACTTTATATATACTATAACCATATTAGTTCCAACAAAACTGCATACCCAGTTTTTTCGAGAAAATCCATATAACGGATTTTGTCATTTAGGCCATATAAGGAAAATTGATAATTTCTCGCAAACTATTATGTCAAATTGAATGAAATTTAATATATATTCTACTATTACAGCTTGAAGCAATTCCACAAAATTAGTTTTAGCCCAACTATCACTAAACGGAATTTTCAGTTTTGGCCAATAACAAAAAATCATTATTATTCCCATAGACACCGATTCCTTCAAATTTCGTAGTAAACGTTCGTATAATCACATTTCAACATTATTCATATCATTTTAAGCATTAATAATCAAAATGCGTACTATTTGATCTAACACCCAACTCGCTGTGAAAGAGAAAGTTGCGTACGACCCAGTCGTGCACCCATCACTCGTTTTACATCAAGTCGAGAATATGATGTCATGTAAATGGCCGCCGCCACAGTTGATTGTCATTTGAGCCCTTTTTATGGCATTTTCCATCACTTTGGCCAAAACTTCCGGCGATAGGTCCTCACATTCTTGACGGATATTGTCTTTAAGAGCTGCAAGAGTCTGAGGCTTGTTGACATAAACCCGCGACTTCAAAAAGCCCCACAAAAATAAATCTGGAGCGGTCAAATCAGGCGATCTTGCTGGCCAGTGCAAATCGCCAAAACGAGAGATTAGGCGCCCGGGAAATGCATCCTTCAGCATATCGGTTGTGGCACGTGCAGTGTGTGCCGTTGCACACTCCTGTTGGAACCACATGTTTTCCAATCCCAATTCATCAAGTTGCGGCAAAAAGAACTCGTTGATCATTGCTCTGTAGCGCTCACCATTCACAGTAACCGTTTGGCCCGCGACGTCTTCGAAGAAAAAAGGTCCAATGACTCCTCCAGCGAAAACAGCACACCATACAGTGACTTTGAGCGGGTGTAATGACTCTTCGTGGGTTACACGCGGATTTTCAGTGCCCCAGAAGCGTAAATTTTGCTTATTTACGTACCCGCTAAGATGGAAATGAGCCTCATCACCCATGATTATTTTTGATGAAAAATCATCTTCCTCTTGGTGGTGATTAAGGATGGCTTGAGCGTATGTTAGACGCGATTGGCGGTCAGCAGCTAACAGCTGATACACCGTCTGGACTTTGTACGGAAACATCTTCAAATTTTGTACCAAAATTCGCTGTAAAGACCGTCGACTGATACCCATTTGCGTGGCACGTCGTCTGGTCGATGTCGACGGCGCTTCCATGACATCTTCGGCTACAGCAGCAATATTCTCTGCAGAACGGCTACTCCGGGATCTGCCACGCCTGTCAGCATCTCGTGTTGTGCCAGTCTCTTCGAGGCGAGCGGCTAAACGTCGCAGTGTTTCACCAGTAGGCGTTGGACGGCTAGGAAATCTGCAACGAAATTCACGTTGTGCCAAAGTCACCGACCGATTATTGCTCAAATAAATAGTCACCAATATTCCGCGTTCTGGAGCAGTGTAGCGTAACATTGTTTATTAACGTGTATTTCGCATGTGTTTAATACACAAATGTCAAAACAGAACTGACATTAGGGGCCAATCACAAAATGTATAGCATTTTCTGAAAGGAGGATAACTTTTGCGCCAACTTGTAGTTCTATGGCGGGTCGTGCTGGCACAGCCCGCCATATGTTTTTATTTTTGGTGTGTTTTTATGCCCGTACCATGAAGTTACTGAGCAAAGGTTTCTGTTTTTTTGTTCTCAATTCGTCATCTGTATAGACTTCATAATCTTTGGTAGTATATATGTAGGTAAATTCAGTCTCCGGCTGGATTTGCGTTCCGTAGAAAATTACTCTCCGAGCGGATACCATGATAGGGCCGAATGTCTACGTTTACACCGTGGACAATAACCGGGTCAAGCCTGCATTTGGTGTAAGTCTCATCGGTGTTAACACATCGAACAAGGACCGAATTGCTTAGATCAGTCCACTTATTTAGGTGACCTGGACTATAATAAATTTAACTGTTTTGCCAATGAACGTGAACTTTGGAAGAAATTTCAATGACCGATGAAACCCATTTTACACCATTTTTGGGCCCTTTTTCTTCAGAAAACGCTAAACAGTCGATGGGAATCGATATCTTTGTGTCATACAAATGTGTGAAAAAATGTCCAGACGGTTACTGGTTTCAATTCAACAAGACGGTACGTTACACCACTACAAATCAAACAATGCAGTTTCCGCAGAGAAAACTCCCTGAACATGTGCTGCCAGATCTCCATATTTTACCTCTCCGAACTTTTTGTTTGTCGGCAAACATCAGACCATCGCTATACCGCCTGATTTTGAGCAAATGATAATTTCGTCCCCCGCCTACTGGTTAAACTGGTTAAAAACTATCCCAAATGCCATATGCCAAATGCCGCTCGCCTCAGAGAGACTGGAATAACATGTAACAGAAGAGAAGTCGGTCTAAAATATCGCTAGAGTAGCTAAAGACATCGAATAGCTGACGTACAGATCAAACTGTGGACCTTAAGGGCTAACATTTTTACAGTATAATTCCATTATAAAAGATGACCACTAAGGGTTTAGTTATAGCTATCATTGGAACACAAAACATTATGGCACAGAAATTTTACTTCCGTAGCTGCATTTAGTAATCACTGGAAAATTATGTTTCATTTGGGTGGAATAACAATCAGAAAAATAAATCTTTATCATGGAAACACAAAAAGTGATTTTTGGAGAAAACCTAAATAAAAAATTAAAATATTTTTCGATAATCATCTTTTAAAATTTATAGTCTTTATTTTAACACCATTTGGCAAACAATTCAACCTATAAAAAGACCGCAAAAAGTAAAAGAAAATTTCCAATGAAGGTTTTTAGTTAGCTATAACTACCCCCTAAGAGAGATTTGTTCTTATGGACTGAATTGGATATAAATTAAAATGTATATGACAAAAACCACTGCGTTTCGGTGTTGCCATTTCGAATAATACATTTTGTCGTATGGTCTGTTTAAAATTTTAATACGACGAGTCATTTGGTTCTATAACAAATAATTATACGATTGCAACATATGGGATACATGGCATACAATAGTGGTAGAAATTTAGTCAAATGGCCAATTGGCTAAAGTGACCATTATAAAATATTATCTTCGAATCGGTTATATATACTAGGTCCATGGGCCTAACAGCCAATCTTTCAAATTAAATTAAGAAACAACTTGTATTGAACCCTTAAGTAATAAGTAAAAAAAGATATCGCTTGAGAGATTCAAAACTAACCAAGCCATTATTGTCACTTTAGCTGAAACTTTTCCCAAAAGATCTGTTACAAGTGCAACTATTCCCAACTGTCAAGCTATGAAAAAAGAGTGTGATTCATGAAAAACAATGTGTAAATGTATCTTTTCCTTAAATTTCCATCGTCTTTCGCAGTCCTTTTTGTTTGTTGTCTTCACCGAAACCCCTCCCTTCTGAAGCACTTGTGCTGAACAATTTATCCCCTGTTCATGTTGATGCGTTGTCGCTACGTTTGATAGTGGTAGTGGTTCTTTTTTTCGGATGGATTGTTAGTGAATTGCTGCTCTTTTGCTTGGTGTTTGTATCTGCCATGTGAGTAAAATGCTTTTGGGGGTGATTATCGTATATGACACTTGAGCGCGCAGAAGTATGTTGTGTACGAGTTGAGTTTGTACGTGTAACCTTAACCCAGATACAGTGAAGAACATGAAATTAATTTTTTGTATAGAGTCCTTAGTTTTTGTTTGTTTATTTTGCTTTCGGATTTTTATACCCTATCCCATAGGGGGGTATATTAGTTTTGACATTAAGTTTGTAACATAGAGAAATAATTTCGATGCATATACCTCAAAGTATATGGATCGATTCAGAATCGCTAGCTGAGTCGATTAAGCCATGTCTGTCTGTCCGTCCGTCCGTCCGTCCGTCCGTCCGTCTGTGTGTCACCGATTTTTGGGCCTTAAATTTTGAGCTAGAGTGTTGAAATTTGGTATAAAGGATCCCTGGCCGAGTCACCAGAACAAGTGTAAAAAATTTTAAAATCCGCCCACTGCCACGCCCCCTTTTAGAAAAAACGTAGTTTTAAGCCAAACCGTAAGGAATTTCAAAAAAGTGTGTGAAAAATATATTTAGACAATCCTAATATCTATATTTCGTGCATACAAAGTTTTTTGCCACGCCCACTTTTTGGGGGCGTTTTTAGTAAAAAACGTTTTTTGTCCAAATTTTAAAACTTTCGAAAAAAATTTTGATGCAAATACTTCCGCAATGGTAATATAAACATTTTGTCTATAGATCATTTTCACCTACGCCCACATTTTGGGGGCGTTTTCTTACAAAAACCATTTGTATACCCCATCCCAAGGCATTAGCAATAGAAATACGTTGTTTTTTGTCGAACCACACAAGATTTTGAGAAACTGTCTGAGCAATATATTGTGACAATGTCATTTTCTGTATTTCATCGCCATAAGGCCTATATTTTGAGGATATTAATTTAAAGGATGGGATGGGATAGGGTATTCAACGATCCGCATAGCGGATTGTAGCCTCTCATATGTTTTCTCTTAGCTTCACAATTCTCTTGGCTTTTACAATTGGCAAGGCTGTTTAGTAATCATGACGATCTAATCCAACCATTCACTATCCACAAACGTATGGTGGGGAGAATTGTTAGTTTTGAGGGGGGATTTTCATGCATCTATTCTGTAGTTGGGTGTCTTTTTTATGCAATAGTAGGGCATTGACATTGAAATGTTTAAATTCGAGTTGAATGCAGATACTAAAATATGGTTAAATAAGGTTTTGATATGTTTTGATAGCTCATATGGCATTTGTATTTAAACTTTATTAAGCCAAAAAGGAACGGGAACGGTGATTGGGAATATTGAATAGTTCTCGTCTGAGAATTAGAAAGTATTAAAATCCTTAATTTGGGTTTATGTGCCATCTGTCTACTATACACACCGAACTAATCTTCGGTTAACGGGTGTACATACCCACATTGAATTCAAGTTTCGTCGCTGCACATTCTTACTGGTTAGTGAAATTGCCTATTACCACGAGACCCGCATTGGTAAGTATATCGTGTGTCACTTCCGAATGGACAGCTCTTTCAGTAATTCAGGTATCCTTTCTCGTTGGACGATCTAGGCAATTACTGATCCAAAGTAATCAGTATATGCAAATCGTCTCACATATTTTATTAAGCTATCCACTGGCTTGGCACTAGTGATCCTGCACAAGTAAAAGCTAGCACAAGTTAAATTCACTGGCCAACTCATTTCTTCTAGTCGCAGAAATGGTAGAAATGGAGCCATCACGATGATATACTCAAATCAACATTGCAACATATTGGTGGCCAATATCTCAGCAATTCTGTGAGCGAAAAGCCGTTTATATCGTCTGTGTTTGCTGTGAATCCACTACTCTTTGAGTGATGTTGACGGAGTATCCTTTTATCAATGTTTACAAAAGATGAAAACCAAGGAAGGCAGTCTGGAGCTCGATCCGATGATTTGCCATTGCTTTCAAGGGGCACACCTTGTTTAAAAGCATATGGGAGCTATTTTGATCATCCCATCCTAGTTTGCAATCCCCCCATATGTGGTTGTTGTAAATGCTTTTTCACTGCTATAAACAATGAAGTGAAGTTGGAGATCCTTCGGTGTGGCACATAGAAAATAAAAACTTGGGTCAATTAAGTTTGTTACCTTTTGTAAGTAAAGTAAGTTTTTATGGCTCGGCACCGACGAAGACTGATGAGTTTGATGTAAAGTTGCACATCTTAAATCCAACCACTCTGTGTGTAGTTTTGTTACCTGTGTCGATATTTCAATGGGATCGAAACTATCCACGAAATCTTCGACATAGTGGAAATCGGTGATAGCTTTGATGGTACGTGGATCGTTCAGTCTGTTATTTATAGATTTGACATACGGCACGCGGTACGCGTATATGTCAGGCGGCTTACTGTCCCCATTACCCCAGAGAATCCTTTCGACGCATCTATCTTCTCGTCGGCTCAGAATTTGGTGAAATATTTCTTCTTTTGACCCTCATTGCTGTTGACTGGAGAATATTTCGTACATGAATGTCTCCTTTGGCTTCGACTGGAGATGACGCTCTTATACCAAAACTTTCCGCCCGCACCAAGCTCGGTGTAAGATTAAAGGCAAGAAGGGGTAGTGCGCGAATAGTAGTCGAAGTGGTAACCATTTATTTACAAGTCCTTCACAATCACAATACTACTGCCACATGTGGAGAACTTTGCCGTCATCAGCATGAAATTGACCTTGACCATTGTTAATGAACCTTAGAGGGTAAATCCCATAAGTATTTCATTTATTTGAGAGGTTATTTTTAAAATGGTTGTATCCATGCAGATCTATTGTTGCAACTCGCCGATAACCTGTGTATTTCATGGTTAAATATGCAATCTTCTGGACCTATCTATAGCTCAATTCCTTCGCTGTGAAATGGTTATACGACTAAAGACAAACAATGTTGGAAATATTTATTATTTGTTCACTCACCCGTTTTGTGAGTGGCCAAAGATAGTTTACGGCTTGGAGCATGTATATATGAAACTAACATACCCACCCGCAATCACTTTCAATTGCATGCTCCCAATATCAACAGCCATAATATAGTGGGGGTTTGGGTGACGACGACATTGCACCTCCTGTTCGGCATCATGAATGTATATCTTCGCATGTGATCGTTGAAATGTTAGCCACTCCAAACGTATATAAACGAATTTTTATACTGTTGATTCCTTGATGTTGGTTGCTCTGTACTGATTTTTTTTTCGAAAATACAGAGCCGTACACCGGAATGCTCTTACACTAGCCATGTGCGGTATTCCATGATCTAGGCCACTGGATGCATCATCTCTAAATGGATAAATACATTTGACGTACGTGTAGATGTCCTTTTAGTAGAGTGTGAGATAGTGTGTATATGCCTTTGAACTGAAATACCAAGCTATATGTCGTAGGTCATGGACAGAGATAACAAGAACAAAAACAAAAATGACACGGAACTATTTAGGTGCATATGATGGGTGTACAGTGTACACTATGCAGTGCACACACATAGAAAACTTTTCGAAGAGTTTGTTTTGTAGTTTCATAAAATACAACAACAAAAAAAAAAACTTAAAAGTAGTGACAACACGAACAAGAACAAAGGGGGTGAAGAGAAAGAAAAATAAGGTGTCATGTCCTGTTTGCCGAGAGTTTTTGAAATATGTTTACAATAAGCAAGGTGAAAGGATGACCTGCTCTTTGTTTAGATTTTTCTCTTTTTATTGTATATGTGACTTTGTTTTTCCTTTTTTCTCATATTTGCCTAATGCTGTGACACATATTTCTTGTGGGGGTGAACAAGTTTTGGTAAACTTAAATGAATGGAATGACATGATATGCATGAAGTTGAGCCCGAAAGCAGTATATATTGCTAAAAGTTGATCTTTAATAGTAAATAGTTTCAATGTGTGGTGCATAATATCAAGATCCTTTTTGGGTACTTTTTCTTAAGAAATCTTGTTGTGTGTGGTCGAATGGAATGGACTTTTTTTAACAAACATATACTTGGTTTCCGAAACATATATGTATGATTGTATCAAAATATTATATATAATTACAATCGCAAGAGACCGCCAAGGCCTTCGCGCAACGCGTATCCCTTAACCTCTTAATTCACACCAAACCACCAGCATCTAATGACGAAGAACAATGGCAACGATGCCAACAAGCCATTAGATCAGCCGCAACTGATGTGCTAGGTTTCTCGCGGCCACTAGCAAGAAACCCCTGGTTTGATGAGGAATTCCGACAGATGCTCGCAGCCAAGAACGAGGCCTACAAGGCTAAGCTGCAGGTGAAGACGAGAGCTGCCATTGAGCTCTATATGCAGAGAAGAAGGGAAGAACACCGGCTTTTCAGAGAGAAGAAAAAAGATCGAGAATATAGAGTGGTGGCACTCCAGGAACGATGTTCGCAAGTTCTACCAAGCGTAAAAAGTCAAAGCCAAGGATACCAGTCTCGAACAGAATACTGTCGAGATGAACAAGGCAATATCGTAGGTGAGACACAATCGATGTTGAGGATATGGAAGAACCACTTCTGCTGACTGTTAAACGGCGATGACGAACAACATTACGCTGTCAGGCAGAACGAACCAATTAATATTGGAAACGGCAGCTAGCCAACGAACCGACCTAAGTGAAGTGAGGATAGCAATATCAAAACTCAAGCTTAATAAGGCCGCCGGAAATGACGGCCTTCCCGCTGAGCTTTATAAATCTGGCGGAGATGACTTGGTAAGTAACATCCACCAGCTCGTAAGGCAAATCTGGTCGGATGAAAGTATGCATCGTTTGCCCGATCCACAAAAAAGGAAACCCTCTGAATTGCGCCAACTACAAGATCCTATCTGCCGCAATATATGAACGCGGTTTTAAGCCAGGAAAGTCCACTACCGATCAAATTTTCACACTTCGCACATCCTGGAAAAAAAAAACCCAAGAAGTCCAAATCGATACCCACCACCTATTTGTCGATTTCAAAGCCGCATACGACAGCATTCATAGAGACGAACTATACAGAGCCATGTCTAGTTTAGGTGTACCGCCCAAACTCGTCCGTTTGTGTAGGATGACGATGGATAATTCTCGCTGCTCCATCAGGGTCGGAAACGACGTCACCGACACATTCGATTCCAAAAACTGATTTAGGCAAGACGATGCACTGTCATGTGACTTCTTCAAGTTGATTCTTGAGAGGTTTGTGCAAAACTCCCGAGAGGCACAATTTTCCAAAAATCGGTACAACTACTAGCATACGCCGACGATATTGACATCATTGGAAGGACTCAACGTGATGTCATAGCCTAGTTTGCTAGTATAGAGAAGGAAGCGGCAAAAATGGGTTTAGCAGTAAATGAGGGTAAGACTAAGTATATGCTGTCAACACGAAAGGACACACAACATCGACGAATTGGACAGAACGTCACCATTTGAGGTAGTACGGACTTTTTCTACCTCGGCTCCGCTATTAACTCTGACAACAACATCTCGTCAGAAATCAAACGAAGAATTACTCTTGCCAATCGCTGTTTCTTCGGGGGCTAATGAGCAATTTAGTAGTAAAGCCCTCACTCGAACTACTAAGGAGATCCTATATGAGACCCTAATCATCCGAATCCTGCTCTACGGCGCTGAAACATGGACCGTATCAAAAGCGGATGAAGAAATCCTTGGTCGATTCGAAAGAAAAATTCTTCGAAAAATCTTCGGTCCCGTTTGCGTTGACGGGCTATGGAGACGAAGATTCAACCAAGAAATATACGAGCTGTACAGCGAAATACCCCTTTTCAACTCCGCATTGGACGTTAAAGATGGCTAGGACATGTAGAACGAATGGACACCAATACTCCGGCTCGCAGAGTCTTCGATTCCCAGCCAGACATCGGACGCAGTATTAAGGGTAGGTGCGCAGATCGACCAACTCAAATTTCAAGTAAATGCATTTGAATGCGTTGGTAAGCTCTCTTTAATTTTACTCTTGTGCTCTTTGCTTCAACGCAGATGAAAACTCAAGAAAAGACAAAAAATAGCAAGCGCAGACTAAATATTACATATACCTAAATAACTACATATCCAATATGCAGACACCAGGCATTGATGCATTTGTCAAATAATAGGACGGTAAACAATAGTGCTACCTCGAGTGGTTTGTGCACGACTGGGTCGTAGGGTAGAGTCGCCTATTCTAAATGAAATTTTAAGAGACCTGCGCAGTAGAATGGCCAACTGATTTGGTACCGACAAGTTTGAGTACGAATTGCCAATTTCAAATGGCAATAACCCCCGTGGTTGTTAATGCTTTTTTTGGCAGGGCTTAGTTCCATTTCGATAAGGAAATAAGTTCCGGGCTATTTCCGCAGGGGTTATTCCGCAGGGGTTATTTTACTGCTCCAGGTGGGTAGGTAGGAGTTGGAAATAATTTTGCAAAAGACGTGCATTGCTCCGGTTGTCCGAGTGGATGATGACTTCAAAAAGTAGAAGCAGAAAGCAAGATCTGCATATTGAGTTCTTGATATTTTCTTCAAATCATACTGGCAAGCCTCTCTGGCACCCACTCTGTCTTTAAATGTATAGTCGAATATATTCGGACAATATGTTTTTTCACCTCCATGAATAATCACAGAGATTTCAAAAGCAGAAGATACGAAGGTGAAGGTTTCGGTGGACCGGAAAGGTACAAAGAAGTTGAAGAATTGTGGATTTCTTCATTTTCATCAACACAACTTTAGGAAAAGTCATTTGCATAAATGTCAACGGCCCGTACAGGTCCTAAAATAGGTCCTCTCCCGACATTCTCCCATCACAATGAAGGGGACCTTCTTTTTTAACGCCGAATCTGAACTATTAGGGCGCTATTGCATCCAAGTCCAGATCTCTTTAGAAACCTAGCACAATATACCCCAGATCCAACTGAGGATTGATCTGATAATCGCAAGACTACAAGTTTGCTGTTATGCCAATACAAGATATGGGCCCGGAAATTTATTCTGGAGTTTAACCTAGTAATGGTATCATTGTGGAGTGGCCATTCTGTATTTTTATCACTTTTGGACGAACTAAAGTCGAATGGCCGAGCTAGTTGCAATTTGGTAGCCTTAAATGGGTCAATGGGTAGCAGGTGCAACAGAACAGTCCAGCAGAGGAAGAAAACTCACGAATGCCTTTAGTTTTATTACAGATTTTTCTAATGAGAGGTTGGGTGTTTGAAAGTATTTCAGAAAGATAACACAAAACGTAAATTCTTATACAGCAGAAGAGTAAAGTTGAAGCCCCTATTGTATTCAAATTTTCCTTTTGAGGATCACAAAGGAGTTCAAGAGTTAAAACTATCTTCATAAAATGTGACTTCAATCGGTTAACAGCCTCGTAAAATCACAGACGATTATTGAGCGATTGCTCATGACCCCCCTGGATATGAACGTATCTAAAAACCTCGCTCATTTGGTCGATATGTGATTCTCAGGGTGTGCTGTCGAATATAATGCCAAAGTACCTATATTTTTGTTTTAGAGAATGCAGTGTTGCAACTTATTAAATGAAAAAGTTAAAATATTGGGTGATCGAGTATAGGAAACCACAAAACTGTCAGTTTCCTTATTTGGAACACCAACGAACATGGTGTTCGAAAATAGGAACACTTATTGTATGTGTGGTTTGTGATACAGAAAGAGAAAAAATAATGTTTTCCAATAAGTTAAGGTAGTAAAATGGCAAAAAGCATTTTTGTCACGGTTGCCCATTTGCGAACAGTTGTGTTCGGATTAGGAAACTCGGTAAAAATTGGGTTCCTTTTCTCAAACAGTCCAAAACCACTAGTTAACTTCAATTTAAATTTGCCAAACATCATGAAATATTACAAATGAATGCACTAATATCATAAAAGCACAGTTGAAAATACTAACCCGATAAATTTTGTTCTAAAAACAACTTTTCCCAAACGTACACTGAAACTTTTTTTTTTTGAGAAAAACAGATCCACCATATTCATTGAAACCCATAAGCAAACTTATAATATTTGTTGACATTAAATACATTAGTATGAATGTGATGCTTTAGGTTTAGGTAATTAAAAAAGGAATGTGTGTACGTGCAAGTGTTCTGTGACAAAAAGCAGAAACGGTAAATTAACGATAATATAACGACATTTGCTAAAAGTGTTCGAGAACTGGGGATGTTCGGAAACAGGCGACTCTACCCTTCGCGGGAGTTGGGCTTGGGACTTACATCAAATCATAAGCATAATAATGATTTTCCGTTATTGGGCAAAACTGGAAATTCCGTTTAATGATAGTTGGGCTAAAACTAATTATGTGGAATTGCTTCAAGCTGTAAAAGTAGTATATATATTAAATTTCATTCAATTTGACATAATAGTTTGCGAGAAATTAAGAATTTTCTTTTTATGGCCTAAATGACGAAATCCGTTATATGGATTTTCTCGAAAAAACTGGGCTTGCAGTTTTGTTGGAACTAATATACTTATAGTATATACTTTAATCAAAATCGCCGTTTTCGAGAAAATTGATGTTATATGTAATTTTTATATGGCAGGCACCGTTAATAACATGGCTAAAAGCAAACAAAAAATGGCCTAGAATTATGACCAAAAGAAACTTGGATACGAAATTTGAAGAAAATCGGTCAAGCCGTTTAGTCTGGGGAGACCATTACGGACAGACGGACCGACGGACCGACGGACCGACGGACGGAATTTCAAAAACCACTTTTTTAGGCTCCGCTATCATCGTAATGTTAGAATCAATCAAAATCTCGAGGTCGGAAATTTTCACGAAAACAATATCTTTCTCTTTGTAAGAGAAACTTAAAAAAGCCAAGAATTATGACCAAAAATAAATCAAAACAATTCATCAGTAGCGATACCAAACATATAAAAAATAAAAATAGACCACTTTTCCAACATCACAATTTTAAAAACCGTGTGGAAAAAAATTATTTTGTATTTTGAATTAAATAATACAAATACCAAAAAAAAAATAAAAAAAAATATGTGGGAATCGTTTTGGTTGTCCTTTTTTCACAGCGGCATTGCAAATAATGTCATATTGAATTGCATTTTTAAATATGTTTTTTAAGACCGATACGTTATGTACTATAAATTGTCGCTTGATTAAAAAATTATTTCCAAAAATTAGGAAATATAACTATCGATTTCACAGCCAAAAAACCCAAAAAGTTTAAAAAAAAACAGCTTTTTTTTGCCATTTTGTCTCCAAAAAATTACTGTACAATACTAAAAACAAAAAAAAACATATGAGAGGCTACAATCCGCTATGCGGATCGTTGAATACCCTATCCCATCCCATCCTTTAAATTAATATCCTCAAAATATAGGCTTTATGGCGATGAAATACAGAAAATGACATTGTCACAATATATTGCTCAGACAGTTTCTCAAAATCTTTTGTGGTTCGACAAAAAACAACGTATTTCTATTGCTAATGCCTTGGGATGGGGTACACAAATGGTTTTTGTAAGAAAACGCCCCCAAAATGTGGGCGTAGGTGAAAATGATCTATGGACAAAATGTTTATATTACCATTGCGGAAGTATTTGCATCAAAAATTTTTTCGAAAGTTTTAAAATTTGGACAAAAAGCGTTTTTAGCTAAAAACGCCCCCAAAAAGTGGGCGTGGCAAAAAACTTTGTATGAACGAAATATAGATATTAGGATTGTCTAAATATCCTGCTCAGACACTTTTTTGAAATTCCTTACGGTTTGGCCAAAAAATAAGTTTTCCTTAAAAGGGGGCGTGGCAGTGGGCGGATTTCAAAAATTTTTACACTTGTTCTGGTGCCTCGCACAAGGATCCTATATACCAAATTTCATTATCCTAGCTCAAAATTTAAGGCCCAAAAATCGGTGACGAACAGACAGACGGACGGACGGACGGACGGACGGACGGACGGACGGACGGACGGACAGACAGACATGGCTAATTCGACTCAGCTAGCGATTCTGAGTCGATCCATATACTTTGAGGTATATGTAGCAAAATTATTTCTCTATGTTACAAACTATGTATCAAAACTAATATACCCCCCTATGGGATAGGGTATAAACAGCATATGCACATATCTAGTGGCTTTATAAAAAAGCTAATTTGACTTCGTTACCTTTTATACTTTAGAAGTTATATCTAGTTAAAATAAAGTTATATTTCGGGATAAATACTAAAATTCACAAAAAAATAAGACCCTCATTAGCTGTGCAAATCTATTGTCTGTAGAAAAAAAAATAAAATAAATAAAAAATATGATTTAAAGATATAGAAAACAGTCAGAAATAGCATCTAACTTTTTTGTATGGTTTTTCTACATTTCAGGCGATTTTGAAGCCCAAAGATATTTGAATATTTTTAAAATGCTAAACAAGTATTTTGCTCAACATATTTCCAATCGATCACAGTTTCTTTCATTTAAATATTCGGAAAATTGTGAACGCTATTCAATTTTGCGCAAAACTCCAACCTATTTTTGCATGGGACACCTACCCTTAAGTGACGCGCACAAATAGAAACCGGCCTCAACCAACTTGGAGTGCAACTGTGTCGATCATCATAAAATTGTCCAAAAATTCTTCGTCATTCTCGGCGATACTTAGGACAGTTCTGCAGTACACTAGACGTTTTTATGGATCACTATTATTGTGCTGTTGGACCAACTGGATCTTGTAAGGGTATATTGGGAGATCTTTCCTAACTGTGTTATATGTTGTCGTGTCGATGTTTCAGGATCGGCTGCAAAACTTTCCCTATTGACCAGCATGTTTTCAATCGATCATCCAAAACTTTGCCTGCCCGAAGGCATCTCCAACATTTCCATATTGCTCAAATTTTACCACCACAGCAGGAATAGTGGTTTCTGTTTGAACATTTATAACAGGCATTAATATTCGTCTAGTCAGCTAGTTATCCAGATGCTGCTCAATTTATTTAATGTGCGGATAGAAGACCCCAACTGCAAACAGCTCTTTGTTAGAAATAACTAACATAACTACTGGCTAAGTGATCCTTCAATAATTTTCGAGTCTTTAATTGCATAAATAATTGATCATCGATCGATGCAGGAGACCTTTCGACGGCACGTGCTCGTACGGCTAAACTCGTCGGAAGGGGGCAGTTCTTGCCCCCCCCTCCAAACATTCTAGCTCAACCAACATTTTGCCTCGTGACAGAAATTTAAAAAAAAGAAAAAGAAAAGAAGAAGAGAGCTACTCTATATCGACGTCGGACGTCGGAGATGATAGTTAATAGAAAAGCGGAAAATGGAATAGATCAGATACCTATGCCAGTACAACCGAAAAATACATGAAAAATTAACCGTGAATCTAAATTACTAACCTATAATAATCTTAAGCTACAATATAATTAAAAAAATACTACACCTTAAGTAACTTAAAACTATCCTAAAATACACCCCACACACGATAAAACTAATCCCCGTATCTTCAAGCCGTAGAGGTTCGTTCACGATCCCGAAATGTGCCTGATGTAACGGCAAAGTCTGGCCCTCCCACGCCACAGTATTAGAAACACTTCCATCGGGTATTCCCCTGGCCAAATTTTTGAGAGATAGCCCCTTGATACGAATCAGCCATAGACCTAAGGTTTGATTAAAAACAAATAGGAGAAGGCTTCTATTCTATCCTTAAATAAACCATTCTCTTAAAATTTCAGACGAATGTTCAGACAGTACATTGGTAAGGATTTTATATCCGACTTTAAAGCCTACCAGCGGTTTGGATTTTTTTGTATATTAGCATTTACTATTATTTTTATTGTCTGCAGGTGCTACAATTACCCTAAGCAGGGAAGCTTTGTGCTCTGTTTTATTTCTTTCTTCTCTTTCCTTCTTTTGGCTATATACCCTTCCCGAATCGCCCAGATTTTGCATTGGGTTGGAACCGACTACCTCTTTAACAATGTTGCGATACTGCATCCGCACCCAGGAGTCCCCACGCTTGCGAGTCTATGTATTTTACATAGCTAATCGCATTACTTCTTTACTTGACCGACTCCCTACTCGCTGAGGGTGTCTGAGTTAAAGGCAGCTTTCCATCGTCTTCGATTTTGGGCACGTTAACTCCAGTTATTCAGTCCAAACGCTTTGGGATCCGTAATCACTTGATCCTAAAACAGGAGGTTTGGTTTTCATTTTCGTCTCGAATGATTTTGTTGCTAGAATCTGTTATATGTTTGGAAAAAGTCAAACTGAATGTATAGCATCATGTATCTTCCAGTGTAAGGTGACACAACTGTACAAGGCCTTGAAGTTGATTAAAACATGATGTGCCTTGATTTAAAATTCTTTGGTCTTTTCCAGGATTTGCCTTAGTGTGATATTTTAGGCTATGGTCGATTTTTCGACCGGGAGGTTACCTGGTACTTGCCGATAAGTGTGTTGCAGTGTTATTTTTTACCTTTAGTAAGGGCAAGACGCGAAGACTATGCCGGTTCGAGCACTACATGTCTGTTTTTGTATAAACGGTTATGAATTTTAAGGTTTTTAGCACATCGTGGAGATTTGAAGAGAGGAGAAAAAAAGTTAGAGATAGGAATGATTTTGTGACAATTTCTAATCCGAACAAATTTTTTTTAAATCCACTTTTTTCTTGTGTTTGTTAAATTCATAAAATCATGTTTAAAGATTGGTGTTACTTAAAAGCAAGTATCCACCTAACTTTTCTATTTATTTGAATTATGGTTTCATGGATTTTGATTGTGATTGGATTCATAACCTTCCATTCAACAAGCGAACACATGACACCAAACTACAACCATCTTAAACATCATCAAAGTGGAAGCTATATTGGGCGTATCTTTACGTTGACAGCATATATATGGTACCCAACTTCATTTAGTGCTAAATCCTCGTTCAGTCTCGAATGATGTTAATTGAATTTGTGTACCAATAGATTCAATATTTTTATAATTTCACCAATAAATTGATTAAAACATTAAATTTGTTACTGTGTTCCACGAAATATTCCTAGGAAACTAATAAACATAGTACAATTCCCATCCAGGTTACCCAGAGAGCCATTTCAGGTTGCCTGTAATACTTAGCATACTCTTCCTTACTCCTTTTTGTGAAAATCATTACCCATTTACTTCTGCAATATTTAATTTTTGATTTCCAGGAATGTCACTGTTTATTGAAATTTGCAAAAAGACTCGAATATACCTTCCACAACCATAGGGATATTGAATTTTCCTGTTTCGAAGAGAATATTTGTTAACCGCTTCCTGAAACATTAGCCACATGCGAAAATAATAAATTCTCTTTCCGCATATAATAGTCAAATAAATCTCATACATCAAGGATTTCCCTCTATAACCTTCACCGGTTCTGCCAAGGATCGGGATAGCAGAAAAAAAATGTCATCAATATCCGCCGGCGGGTTACAATGCATGAAATATGAGTGAATCAATCATAAATTTCAACAAAATCAGCCATCCTCATGGATGGGTGGGTCGATCGAAGGAACTACCTCCCCATCATACAAAAGAATTTTATTAAATGAACCGTTAAATGGAAAAAAAAAATCATGTCAGACCTACTAATTCATATCGCAGAGACCTACATGAAGGTCTATCGCTAGTCTATGGAAAATAACGAACGAACAAAATTAATAATCGTGACTTGAATCGAATCCGTTGCACAGTCAACAATCAATGAGCCTTCTCGACCTCATTAGCCTTATCCCTACTGGAGTTAGAGCGCTCTCTACTGGCTTCGCATAAATCGTGGAAAATTGCAAAAGAAAGAATGCCTTGTTTACAGGCAAATACCTACCGCTCTGATGTGCATAAGAACAAGTCAACTCAAGGTATTTCCGTTATTGGTAACGTGAGATTATGTTTGACAACATACTCAGCAAAGGAAGCAATATTTTCTCAAGCACAGCAAAAGCGATTACGATCCTCCCTAGAGTACAACGTCGACGAGGATGCTGGAATTAATTAAAAAAAAATAGAAACACATTCAAGCAGCTCCACCGATCAAAAAACCGGCATCCAGTTCCAGATGTCTACCTTTGTACATGTCCTGGAAGAAGGATGTCATAAATGATGTTACAACGATTGTAATTAGAAAAAAATAAGAAATAAAAAACTAACTACAGCTCATAAAATGCTTGCAGTCTGACACTGGATAGAAGGCAACATATGAGACATACATGCGAATGTCCTGCTGCCGCAAGTAATGGAAGGAGCTCGCTCCAAGGACCAATTCACCGAGCGTATGAAGGATGGTACATTTTTCAAGTTAAAATTCACGTTATGGACAATTGTTTTGTGTGTGTTGCGAGAAGAGTTTGGAAATTTAATAGGTTTTCGTTGCAGGTGTAGTGCTTCTTGGGAAATTCTGCTTCTGCAAGCAGATGTGTATTTCTGTCGTTATTGCGGTTGTGGATTCAGGGAGACAGGACGACGAATAAAGTGGATGAGAATTGATTTATGGAAATTTATTCTGGTGTGGGGTATATAATATGTCCTCGGTGATTAATTTGAAAGGAAAATAAAGAAAGGGCAGGTGTTATTTAGGTTTGAGTCAAAGCGATGAAATGAATTTATGTGCATGGGCTCTCTGGATGTATTGTATTTAATTTAATCAATACAAAGGTTTTGCATAAACAATTGGTTATTATAAATTCGCTAATGATGCTGAATCCAGTTCTATTCCTTTTCGCATAAAGACTTCGAAATCGACTACCAGTCTTACCAAGTGCAAAAATCTCGAAATCACTTACTCACTTCAGTGATGAAATCAACCAACATGGCTCTACAATGAACCCGGTCCTGAGCTAACTGCCTCCAGTTGAGCACTCCAAGTTGGTTGAGGTCGGTTTCTACTATTGCAAGCCATTTAATGCGAGGTATTAATCTACTATGTCCGACGTCTGGCTGGGAATCGAAGCTTCTGCGAGCCGGAATATTGGTGTCTATTCGTGCTACAAGTCCTAGCCATCTTGAGCGTCCAATCTGGAGTTGACCTGGGGTATGTCGCTGTTCATCTTGGGTTTACTCCAGGCTCTGCCGAAGTGTGAAGAACTCATCAGTTGTGGACTTTCCTGGCCTAAAACCAGTTTCAGGCGTTCATATATTACAGCAGATGGGATCATGTAATACAGAAAGCTTCCTTTTTTGTGTATCGGGCAAACGATGCTGAGGTTTGATTTTCAGCATATTGCTATCCTGGATGTTTTCGCTGTCGTCGCCATTATTGAATGGTTCGTTCTGCCTGACCGAGCGAAGGTCGTCGTTGTTTAACAGTCGCAAAAGTGTTTTTTCCATATCCTCAGAATCGACTGTGTCTCAACTACCATATTTCCTTGTTTATCTCAACAGGATTCTGTTCCTTGTATTCCTGGCTTGGTTCTTGGAGTGGCACCTCTCATCTTAGGGGTTAATCAGGCCCATAGAACAGATATGGTGGCGGGTGAGCCGAATGGTATTAAGAGCTCAATCCCGTTAAGGATACTAACAACCCCTTGTCATAGGGGTATCTGGAAATTTAAAACTGAACCTCCAGGATAGATATTAACCACATCACGACAAAAACATTGTCTCCATTAGGTTTGAAAAGGTTTGACTTTATTGTTGACCACATTGCTACCATTCTATCAAACCGTCACTATGTGACCTCAAATCACAAGTGGTACCGAAAAGACTGGATATCGCCAAAAACAGTTGGAACTCCCTCCCCACCAGTGAAGATGGAAAGGATGTGGCCCGAGTATGACAAAGTTAGAACTAACAAACTTCTTCAAAGTATCAGGAAATCTATTTCGACGCTAGAGGGATACTTACTGGACACAACATACTCAAAAGCCACAATCTTATAGTTGATGACCTTTTTAGAGGCTGCGGTGATGAAGAAATACACGAGGATACCCTCCACATTCAGTGCCACTGCCCAGACCTCAGTCAACTAGGAAAATATTTTGTCAATGATCTCACTTTATCCGAAAGTTTTGCAACGACATCGTTATGGCTGGAAAGGGACAGTAACGGGACAAATAATGAGACACAAACACACACGGACCCACAACGGGCATCACAATAGGCTCTTATTGACCTGGGTGTAATGAGGGAAGACCTACCTAACCTAACCGAAGACCGATCCTTTTCTTGTCACGAGCCACATCGATATTTATAAGCTAGGAGGCGGCGTTTTTTTTTCTTCTAATGGCGGCTGGTAGCTATAGTGGATTATGTTATTTTGTGATGTTGCTAGGAGGCTCTCGATTAGTTTTTGCTCATAGACTCCGGATATATACGGTTTTCTAAGTCGATAAACGTGAAGTCCCTTGTTTTGTATCAATCGCAGCTTCTTCTCGTTGGAAATTCGAGCTCGAAATTTGGATGAGATGTGAGGATTCCTAAAGTTTACGTGTATATATACATTGTGCTTAGCGACCATGGTCAATTTAGTTGCGTGTTCGAGAATCTGGAGATCGCCAAGTTACTTTGTGGAAGTCGAGATACCCAGAGCTTCTAATAGCAGTATTAGATGCTGCCACCTCAAATAGTCGATGGCTAATATCTGTATCCATTTTGTGGATGCTGTGCTTTCCAATTAATCGCCTACTTTACGATTGTTGCATTGGCATTCCTGCCTTCGGTTTGATCTACTGCAACCAAGACTACAAATGGGTTCACACATAATCTACGTATTTCCTTAATGGAAGTTATGTCTGCTTTTGATCGTTCTATGTCTCCAATAGCTTTTCGTCTATTTTCTGTTAAGTATTCCTTCATGGCAGGTGTTTTTTTCCCTTAGCATGGTGCTTAACAACAAATTCAGACCTTTTGTCGGTTAGTCCTCTGATTTTTAATGTTAAGTTAATTTTTTTCTTCAGCTGTTGCTTCCAAAGTATCATTTATGATACAGACTTGTATATTCCAATGTGGTTACAATGTAATATAGTACCCACATTATACGAATCTCCACATCCATGACACAGATTGCACTTAAAGTCGCATATCTTATAAACCATCTTAAATAATCCTCACAGCTACAATTTCCGCTTTCCTTTTAGGATTGTAATCGTGCCAATTAAATATAAAACCTCTCTATTAACCACATCAAATCACCGTCCTTCTGACAACATCAACTCTGAGAATTTACGAGTGAATGTAACAGTTCCAGTGCATAGTTGCCTTCTTCCATCGTGCCGTCGGTTCTTTTTATTGTTCAGAAATGTCGCGTGGGTGTCCCGTCAACGCTTGGCAAATCCTCTTCATTCTGGTCATCACTTTATAGTGATGGGTCCTTTTGTTGTACTTATGCTCTGCCTTTGAGTTTTATTATACCCACGTTACAAAGATTGACGTGATATAAGACTGACACATCTTCACTGAATCTCGTGTTGATGGAACTATCTTGTATCCTTAAGGAGTCATTAAATATCGACTGACTCTGTTAACTATTATCCAAACAGAATATAAAAAAAATTTCTCACTCGAAACTTGCCTTTTTACGAGCGGAAAATTGTAAACTGGCAAATTGGAATTTTTTTTTTTGAAAATCCCTTTTTATGGATTTTAATGATTGCTTTTGGGATCACAATGGGATGCATATGGGAGGAAAAATTACCCGCAAATATTGGACAAGAGCATTGCATTTATAAATCCACTCCAACATCCGCAGAATAGTTTCGTCCTTTGAATTCGCTGGCAAAAACAAAAGTCAGCGCTCAGCACAACACAAGCGGAAGCAAAAAGGCATCCCTAATGATTAATTCAACGGAACACTGATCATAATTTATTAACACGCTTTATCCTGCTTTCATATTTGGATTTTCACAACAGAACAGTCTGTGTCGTCCTTGCGGTGGGTGGGCGGTCGGAGGGTTGACTTGGTTAGGGTGGTTTTATTGGTAAGTTTTGGTTACCGAATGGTGGTTCAATATTTGATCATCCGGTTGCTTATTTGCTTTGGTTTTGGTTTCTCGATGACAACAGTCCAATTTGCACTGAAGCATCACCCATTCTCGCATAGAGAATCCATGGGCGGGGGGTGGTGTACCAGAACAACATTCAGGATAATTGTGTCAAACTGTCTCACTAATTACTGCTGCTGCATGCCGAAAGAAGAATTGCCATTTTGTTAATTGAAATCCATCAGTTTTAATTTCGTGTTTTATCCTTGCAGCAAGATAATATTCGCAGCACAATCGAATATAATCTGCCGGCGACGGCAAAAGGGACAATCATGACGAAAGGACATTTTTCGGTTGCAATTAATGTGAACTCGTTTGCAAAGTGAAAGTGAGAGGGGGCGGTGCAATTGGGACAGATTTAAAGGGTTGTTCTCACACCTCACCCGACATGAGAAGAGAAGACAATCTTAAGGACTCTCTGCGATGGGCAACGCGCGTTCAACTAGATAAAAACTTTTATTCAAGATTATTTATTTTTCTTCTCGTTTTTTTTTTGTGGTGTGCTGTTCGAATCCGAAGGATATTTGCACTAATTTCTACGCTAGAAACCACTTGGCTTTCGCTCAAGCATTGTAAAGGGGTTTTTGTTGCGGACAAAGTGCTCCTCGTGCGACTTAATTACTGGTGAAGAAGAGGACCAACTCAGAGTAAGTGAATTCGGTTAACTTTTGTGCAGAAAGTAAATCTAGGTCATATAGTTTTGCTATTCCAATTCACTTTTGAGGGTGTGTGTGTGTGCAGTCATTTGTCGCTGAATTTACGAGTATGCATATATGGGGTCTAACCTTGAGGAATGATGAATTACATTGGACGAGGGAAACTTTGACTGACTTTGGCAAAGCGATTAAGGAGAACGTTATAAGCAAGCAAGTGCAAGCGATTAATTCGGTATATGGATAAAGTTGTGTAATTCTAGGAAGTTAGTTGAGAGTTGTATCTACGAGTTGTGTTCTCTTATTTATTGTGATGATCTGTGGCGACAAAATATACTTCGGGATGTGCCAGCAAATGGTTTGAGTCATAAAGCTTAAGCATTTGGGTAGGTATATATCAACCTTGAATTAGTGATCATTGCTATGTTTATGTTTCAATGTGTAAAGAGCATTTTCACATAATTTCTAAGTAGGGGCATCTGAGAACCTAACTGCAGAGCTTTATCTCCGACATTTTTCAGTGAATTGTTAAACCCTATCCGTTCACATTTTTAAAATGAACGTCCTGAAAAAGTGGGCGTTGCTTATAATCTTCATGAGAAATCAGTCAACTTAACTTAATTTATCTACATTTTTTCTAAAAAATATTTTGATTAAGAAGATCCAACCTGAGTGGTTTTTGTTAAAGTATTTAAAGGACAAAATTGTTAAAATCAGTAGATATCATATTCTTATAACTATTTTAATAATAAAACGCAACCAAAAAGTGGTCTGGTTTGAAACTTCGGCAGATCCTGGAAAAAAAAACCCAAGAAGTCCAATACAAAACATACTGCCTATCGATTTCAAAGCCGCATACGACAGCATTTATAGAGACGAACTGTACGGAGCCATGTCTAGTTTTGGTCCGTTTGTGTAGCATGACGATGGAGAATTCTCGCTGTTCAATTAGGGTCGGAAACGACCTAACCGACACGTTCGATACCAAAACAAGGATTTATGTAAGGCGATGCGCTGTCATGTGACTTCTTCAATTTGATTCTTGAGAGGATTGTGCAAAACTCCCGAGCCAACACCAGAGGCACAATTTTCCAAAAATCGGTGCAACTGCAACACGCAACATCAAGGAATTGGACAGAACGTTACTATTGACAGATATAACTTGGAGGTAGTACCCTGATCATCCCAGTCCTGCTCTACGGCGCTGAAGCATGGACCGTATCAAGGACGGATGAAGAAATCCTTGGTCGATTCGAGAGAAAAATTCTTCGATCCATTGACGGGCTATGGAGATGAAGATTCAACCAAGAACTATACGAGCTGTACAGCGACATACCCCTGGTCAAAAAACTCCGCATTGGACGTTTAAGATGGCTAGGACTTTTAGAACGAATGGACACCAATACTCCGGCTCGCAGAGTCTTCGATTCTATCAACATTAATGATACTTTTTGCCAAAAGAACTTAAAACTAAAACTTAAATAAATGCGTCTAATGGCGTCCTTCTTTTTTTAAATTGTATCATCACTGTTATAAAAAATGCAAAAACAATTCAGATAATTTTAACGGTGACGTGAAATAATGCCAAATGAAATAAAGCCAAATTTCAAAAAAATTGTGATTTTTCACCCATCCCAAATCCAACAGTGAGTCCAATCAGGGAGGTTCATACTTTGCTTGCACACATCCGAGTGCGAGTTTGGGTGTATGCTAAGTTTGAATATGCTTGGGCTCAATGCTGGATTTAGGTTGTGTGCGATAATATTTTGGCGTTATTTCCATTAATTTGTTGGCAATATTTCAGTTTTCATAGCAAAATAAAGCCAAATTGGTATTATTTCGTTGAAAACTGAAATAATGCCAAATTTTGAATTTGGTGTTAAATCGTTGGTCCATATTTTACGCCATCTATTATAACGACGCGAGTCAGTCTTCGGGAGGTGATTTTTGTATACCCAAACTTATAGAGATATATTGGTTTCGACACATAATTTGTATCAAAGAGATATAATAAAGATGTTGTGAAATAAAGGGATCGAATCAGAATCGAAATATGATTCTATCTAGCAATGCTAGGTAATCTTTTGTGGACGTTATAAGTTATTATATTCTGTTCAATATAAATTGGCAGTACACGTCTTATGGTAGACCTTTTTAAAATCATTTGCGCGCAATATTTTTGCATTATACTAAATTAAAGAAACCCTCCATAAAAAATGTTTACCAGCCAGAGAACTCCTATTGCTCCGACATAAATCCACACGTCTTACCTACTCTGCGCATAAAAAAATGTGTATTCAGAGTTACCAAACCATAGCTGCTGTTTGGTTACTCGCTTAGTTTTTATTCCCTATCCCATAGGGGTATATTAGTTTTGATACATAGTTTGTAACATAGAGAAATAATTTAGCTACATATACCTCAAAGTATATGGATCGACTCAGAATCGATAGCTGAGTCGATTTAGCCATGTCTGTCCGTCCGTCCGTCGGTATGTCACCAGTTTTTGGGCCTTAAATTTTGAGCTAGAATGATGAAATTTGGTACACATGCTCTTTGTTGCTCCCAGCAGAATAGGTGTAACAATTTTTGAAATCCGCCCACTGCCACGTCCCCTTTTTAAAAAAAAACGTAGTTTTCGGCCACACCGTAAGACATTTTAAAAAAGTGTCTGAGAAGCGTATTTACGAGTATGCTTCAACAGTAGTCATTATGGTTACTTTGCAAACACACGGAAATAATGTTCAACCGGTTGAATTTTGTGTTTCACTTATGTTTCATTTTATTTTCCGCCATAATGTACAACACAAACCATTAAAACTGAGTGATACTTTATTTTGGTTGAAATTTTTCTTTACAATGGGCCTCCGCACATGAAATGAATTTGGAGATGTTGTGAAACCAGTTTCACACCATACTCCAAACGCACACGAGATGAATATGCCGGCAGAACAAATTGTATACATGAACCCCTTTTCGTTGTGTTAGTAATTCTATATAAATTGACATTTGCCTTGAGTACTTTTGACAATTCGCAAGCTCTTAGGTTTGTGTGAGAGTATATGCAATTACATTCATGTTGATTGTTGACTGCTCGACTCTCACAACGCGTATGAGAGCCGAATGACATACAAAAAATGTCAGACCTAAAATGTTGAAAAATGTGTTTGTATCAGTATCGGTTGAAGATTTTCAACAATTTTCTCTCCGTATACTTCAGTCCCCTCGCCCATAAAACGGGTTTCACACCAAAATATTCATCTCATGTGCGGAGGCCCAGTGACTCTCAAACTGTGCCCCTTCCTCACCCGTCCCTTCGCAATAGTGTGCGAAGGCCCAATGTCTATAATTAGTTCATATGAAGTTTTTTGCCACGTCCACTTTTTGGGGGCGTTTTTAATAAAAATCGTTTTTCGGTCAAATTTTAAAATTTTGATGCAGAATCATTAGTAATATTAATATGGACAATTCGTCAATAGACCATTTTAACCCACGCCCACTTTTTGGGGGCGTTTTTATATAAAAACCATTTTTATACACTACCCCATAACATATATGCAGGAGAAAAACCTTGTCTTTTGTAGAACCGTAAAATTTGTTGGGACAGTGTCATTTTCTATGTTTAATCCCCATCGTGTTTTAAGCCATTTCCACATTTTGGTGACATTAGTTTTACAGATGTGATGGGGTATTGTATTCAACGATCCGCACAGCGGATTGTAGCCTTCTCATATGTTTATACCCTATCCCATAGGGGTATATTAGTTTTGATACTTAGTTTGTAACATAGAGAAATAATTTAGCTACATATACCTCAAAGTATATGGATCGACTCAGAATCGTTAGCTGAGTCGAATTAGCCATGTCTGTCTGTCCGTCCGTCCGTCCGTCTGTCTGTTCGTCACCGATTTTTGGGCCTTAAATTTTGAGCTAGGATAATGAAATTTGGTATATAGGATCCTCGTCCGTGCCACCAGAACAAGTGTAAAAATTTTGAAATCCGCCCACTGCTACGCCCTCTTTTTAGGAAAACGTATTTTTTGGCCAAACCGTAAGGATTTAAAAAAAAAGTGTCTAAGCAGCATATTTAGAGAATCGTAATATCTATATTTCATCAATATAATGTTTTTTGCCATGTCCACTTTTTGGGGGCGTTTTTTATAAAAAACGTTTTTTTGTCAAATTTTAAAATTTTCAAAAAAAATGTTGATGCACAATCATTGGCAGTATTAATATGAACATTTCGTCTATAGACCATTTTAACCCACACCCACTTTTTGGGGGCGTTTTCTGTAAACAAAAACCTTTTCTGGTCAAATTTGAAAATTTTCGAAAAAAATTTTGATGCAAAATCATTGGTAGTATTAATATGAACATTTCGTCAGTAGACCATTTTAATCCACGCCCACTTTTTGGGGGCGTTTTCCTACAAAAACCATTTGTATGCCCTACCCCAAGGCATATGCAATACAAAAACGTAGTTTTTTGTCGAACCACAAAAGGTTTTAAAACCCTCTGAGCAATATATTGTGACAATATCATTTTCTGTATTTTATCGCCATAAAGCCCAAATAAATAGATTAGCACCTTAAGGAAAACAAAAGGCTGCGAATGTACTGCCAATTTATTTTGAACAGACTATAGACGCTTAACTCACGTACTCTTTTCATATGTTTTAAAATTGGAAATCTTTTTTTAAATAATTACATTAAATCCTTATATTTACAGATGGTAGGTTTTGTCAGTGTCAGGTTTTTCAGTGACATGTCATAAATTGAAGATTTAGCAAATACGGATATCAAGGCAATGAAAAATATAACCAGGGGTTTGTGAAGACCATCAGGAAATTGTTCCCAGGACACAAAACACACAACTCCACAATCCAATTTTGTTGGTAAGTCAAGAGTTAAAAAAAGTCTTAATACATCATTTTCCACGTCTTTATGTGAAAGGGGATACGGTTTGAATTAGCGAACGTAGTGTTTTCTAACAAAATATATATAAAACTTTAATTTCTTCGAAGAGAAGTTTTTTGAATCGTGATCATTCAAGGCCAAACTGAGTAAAATTGTGGGGGCCATTTCATACTACAGTAGAAATGGTTTGTGTTTGTAACAAAATGACGATAGTTTGATGTAAATCTCTTTTAGACCAGCTTTTTCTGAAATAAGAGAGGTTTTTTGCCCTACTAAGTGGATTTCCCAAAAGAATAATGTGCCAATTTAGAACTCAAAGTTGTTAAAGTTTTTAACCTGATTTTATTATTGGGAAGCAGTGTGATTACTATTCGGAGAGGATTAGCACAGTAAAAGCAGCCTCAACAAAGATCCCTTGCAAAATTTATATATATATAATCTATTTTAAATTGGATAAAATTTATATTTTCGGGGTTGCATAAACTATTTAAAACAAAAAACATTACAGTCTATAACTCAAAGTTATCACGAGTCCTCTACAAAATCTGTTTATATTTCGAACTATATCAATACATTTCTATGCACTTGGTAATTCGAACGAAAAAATCATTACTATATAACAAAACGACGCGTTAATTCGAACTCATCGGCGTCCAACACTCGGCAATTCAAAGTTGCAGAGAGAAAGAGGCGAAATGATTGTTAGTACCTACATTTTGCGACATGTTCAAACTTGTATCAACGTACAGGAGCTTTTGTTTTTGTTATGATTAGTTTGACTATTTGACACACACATCTCACGAATTGGTTTTTTTAGTTATGTTTCAGTTACTGGTATGAATTCGTTTGTATACAGATTATATATCACGAATTTTATTTTCCTCTAAGAAATATATGGTCAATTGACCAACTCCTTATACCCTTTAACCTTCAATTTGTAAATGTATCTTTTTTTATTACAACAAAAGAATTTTTTTTAAATTGCTAGGTATAGTGTTTTTTTTTGCAATTATTATTTCGTATGTCAACTCTCACTCATCACTCATTTTGTAGTCACCACAACAGGTTCTCCTGTTGCAACCTACCCGATGGCCCGAATCGGACACACTCCTGCTGAACCGTAGGCGTTCTTCTCCGATTTGAGCGATGACGCCTCGGTCGACATCGCCGTCTATCCACAGTTCTTCGGAAGACTTGGTAAATCATGAAACCCCCTTTCTTCGGCAAAAGTGAATTTATGACCTACGATCTCGGTGCGAAGAATTATCAGCCCGTTAAAGTGAGCAGAGCATTAGCTTTTTGGTACCGGAACCTAAATATTTACATATCTGTACCAACAAACATGGTTCAGGTCAATTCGTGAAATTTTCCCTCATCAATTGATCTCCAGGAGAGGTGATATAAATTGGGTTCTCGGCAGTCCTGATTTAACCCCTATGGATTTTTTTCAAATATAAAGTTAACACCAATAAACCGACTTCCCTGGCAATTTTGAAAGATAGGATAATATTCTACCCTGCCGAGTCGTCATAAAAAATATTACTGCTTGAATGAGTGCCGTTCATTTTAACGATATAATTTTTACGAAATAAATTGTTTACCTACTTTGATAATTAATGAGCCTTTTCCACTAGATGGCTTAATTTTTTTTTAATCGATCCAATAAATATAAACTAGCTTTTAATACACCTTGTAAAAGTGCCTCTAATAAAATGAATTATAGAAATTATTATTTTCTTAAAATATTAAGAAATAATACACATGATTCATTTTTCACAAAGAAAAAAATACCTAATCGTTTGATAAGTGCAATTGTTTGCTAATTGAAACAAATACCTACTAAAGAAAAATTTTCCAAAAAGGAAAAAACAATTATTAAGTGATCCTCATTTTGCTTCTTTTTTCTTACAAATGAAAAAAATTCTCAGAAAACAACTGACTTAAACTTGAAATAAAAATATACTAGCTGTCCTTTACTTCGACTTCTATATCTCTCTCTAGTTTGACCTAGATACTTCACGATTACTTTTCTTTCATATGCTTTGCCTTTGCAAATTCCCCTACATTCTTTGTCAGCCATCTCTGCTGTTTAGCAATTTTAGACTCTTATTTATGTGCCTTTTCTACAGTCGAAAGAATAATTTGAACTCCGGAAATTTTTGTTTATTTTTTATTGTATGACTTAGCATTTAAAAAAAAATAAACTCGTAATTCATGATCATGAATCTAGATCATGAATTACGAGTCTATTGCTTTTTTTTCAAATGCTAAGTCATACAATAAAAAATAAACAATCGGAAATAAATATAACCTAATAAAATACCTAAAACAAATAAACACCCCCTTTCAATCAATATAAAAAACTGCAAAGAAAACTCTCCACAAAAACTACAAAGCTTGTTCGGATATTCGGCGGTAGAAGATAATGTATACAATACACAACATCATCGACGAATATTGAACGTAAAAGGGATTGAAACGAAACAAAACGTCGCTTCGCAGTTGTGAATTTGTGATGGATGAAAATAAATTTCTAGATACATACAAATATGAATGAATGAGAGAGAATGTGTCTACGATCCACGAATTGAAGTCACGTCTTTAAAATAAACATGTTTACGACTTAGTCGCGACATAATATTTTTCATATTATAAAAAATGCGTCAGTTGGATTTAATTTTTAGTGTGAGCAGGTTGTGCTAAGATCTAAGTTTATGAAATAGTAAACTAAATACAAAAAGTAAAAAAGAGTAAATAAATAATTTAATCCAAAAAAAATTAAACGTTAAAGATTTAAGAATTCTTCTGATTCTGAATTTATCTGTGAAAGTAATCTAGTGAGTGAAGATTGTATCAAAATATATACATTTTGCTTCTGATTTCGAAATTTAATAGTTCAATATGTTTTTATTGGATTTTAGGTTTTTTAATATATATACGTGATTATCTTAAAATAATTTATTTCCGTTAATAAATAGCACTTTGAAGTGCCAACTTTGTTGTACTGTTCATGAAATAAAATGTGCAGATATTCGTGTTGAGTGTTTATAATAACGATCTTCCAAATCTTACTTTGCGTCTGAAAACATGCTTTAAATAAAATTTTTCGATTAAAAACGACGCTCACAAAATACACCTATTTTTTATCAGCGCATTTATGCTGGAAGTACCTATCTATATAGAAGCGAAAGGTATCTAAAACTATGGAGCTAGGTTCAATAGTGCATCAAACTAAGTCTGGTTGTGGGTACAAAAATCAATAATTATATTAATGTTGGAGTTGAGTTTAGTTGGAAATCATTGGCGCTGCGATTCGGTGTAAATTCGTTGGAAATAAAAAGAACAATGCAGAGAAATTCGTTATATGAACTTTTGTAGCCATTTTCTTTTAGCCATTTTCTACATACCCAATGGTTACCGGTAATTACAATTTCAAAACTAAAACTACACAGTTGATGTCGAACAGTAAATGTAGTATTTTAGGAATACATGTCTTAAATTCTTTGCTTTTTTTAGATGGGTCACACAAATTGTAGGTGGTTGAAAGGTCTCCACTTATTTATTTTGACCAAATAATATTCGAGGAAAGGAAAAATTGTAATTTTGTGACTTATTAATACAAGATTTACTGATAACTCCCAAATATTTCATTTCTCTTGCTCATCTATAGCTATGCTAATACAAATATTACATATGATTTGTCTTCGCTTTGAAAAATATACCAGGACATGACGACTAAATTTATTTGCAATTTTTTGGGAAAAGCTGATTCTTTTTAAATGTTTATTTATTCACTTAAATTTTTCCTTAATAAACATAAATGCTATTACATATTATGTACATATATATAAGTTAGACTTCAGCATCGTTTTAAGTTCCAGGTCGATGTTTTTTTTTTTTGAAGTAAAACTTCTTTTGGGACAGTGTGTATTGGATTTTAAGAAACGAAAAAGCGTCACTTAAAAGAGAAAACAAAATTTTACAGCCTCTTCTGGAGTGTTGTGGCTGTTTTATCGTATGTATTGAACTGGTGTACTTGTATTCATGTCAACACATTTGTGTTGTGTTAAAAAAGGGATATTTTGTCGGAAGTGCATAGTTGGTATGCCAGTGTCCGGTGATGTATCATCGCGTTGACGGTTTCGTGTTTGCAAGTTAGTTGGAGAACGAGGAAAATGGTAGGGGTATATTTAGTTATGTAGGCGTAGGTATATAATAAATTACGTTGGTGCACCGACACCCCAAACAAGTGTGGTGGTGTATACAATGCCAATACGTATGTAGACAATCTTGGATACGTGGCATTGTGAGCAAGATCAAATTATGAAACTCATCGGTGAGTACATGAACGTGATATACTTTGTTGTAAGGAATCAGATCAAATGTTAGGTATATGGATGCGACTTTGGTACCAAGTTCTGAAAAAGATTCTGTTCTCGGGGAGGTTTGGGGGTAGGTGGCTTCAATGATTATTTTTTTCTGAAATGACAGCTGATCGATGGTACTGGCTTTCCTTTAATTAGTCATAAATGTGTTTTGGCATGGTGTGGTTTTTGAGAAGGCGTGTACCTGACGTCTAGAGTCTATAATTGAAGCTTGAATCAAAATAAGTTAATTTAATTAAGTTAATCTTCACACTGGAGTTCTGGCGGTATTATATTTTCATTTTTGAAGTGAAACTTCTTTTGCGATGGTATGAATTGGATTTTATGAAACGAAAAAGTGTAACGAAAAAGAAAAATATCAGTAGTTGCATATATCTCTCACACAAGTCAAAGAACTTGTGAATTGTCAAAAAGTACTCAAGGTAATTATCAACTGTATATACCTACAATATGTTCTGTTGAGATAATCCATTTCGTGTGCATTTGGAGAACGGTATGAAACTAGTTTTATAGCAGTTGAACTCACCTCGTGTGCGGAGGCCGAATGAGACTAATATACTATGGGGATGCTAAACAGAGAGAGAGGATATAGAGAGAAATCAAACGGAATACAGTTTCACTTCTACCGCGTGGGAACACACACTCGATTTTGTTCACTTACTTTTAAATTAAATACAATTATAAAATTTATATTTCACTGATTATTTATATGGTCTTTAACATTGTGTATAGAATTATGTCGGTCAAGTGAGCACCTTTGGCCGTGGAGCAAAAACAACTAAGCACATTTTACATAACAATTTCGCAATTTTGTTTCTAAAATTGTCCTCTAGCATCGATGTTGTTGTTGGTTTGTAAATGTACAGCCTTTCCTTGAAGTACCCCAAAGGAACAAATTGAAAGTCATCAAATCAGGGGATCGTGGGGGCCAATCGATATATTAATTTTTTGATCAAATACTTTTGATCAATTACTTATGCGAGCATTTGGCATTTTTAATTTTTTGGCCGAATAAGTTATAAGAAATTCCAAATCAATTGTTACTTTCTTTCGAAAATATCATTAAATATTTTAAATTTTACTATTTCAGGTAATTTTCTATATACCACAGAAAAAGCATTTCCAAAAATGGCATACGAAGGAAATGCAAGTCAGCTCATTAAAACTGAATTTGATATAAACACAGAATATCTAGAATATTCTAGATTATATGACAAAGACTGTAAGAGTACCTTTTTTAATTCATAAATAAAAATGTAAATTTTTCTAATATTTATATATCCACTATTTCAATATTTCATAGATCAAGATGGACTTGTAGCATCTTCAACATCCCAGAAGATGCTCAACATCGATAAACAAGAATCTAATAAAGGTAAAAAGTAGTATGATTAATTCAATTATTAATTAATTAGTTAATATCACACATGTTTTATCTATCGTCTAACAACACAGGTTGCTGTAGTTGCTCAGAAGTATTGGATGCCGTTAAAGCTAACCAAAAATCAAACATAATAATGTTTCAGTGGCTGACTGATGAAATTATAAATTTAAAAAACAAACTCAATGATGATGAAGCTGTTAATGCAATTCCTTTAATGCATTTTGAAACTGTCGACGACTTTCTTGTCTTCGACAAAATGTTGCAAGACTCTACCGGGAAATTCAACGAATTGGTAAAAATATTTATATTTTTAAAAAAAAAAACGCCAATTTAATAAAGTACATTAAATTATATTCTTTCAGAAAAATTATTTTATTCAATACGGTCGTAACTTCAGGCCCGAATATTTCATCAAAAATAATTTGAAAAAATTTTTTGATGACAATTTAGCCAAAAAATTCTCATGGAGAGGCTCTGAATCAAAACCATCTGCTAGACTACTTACCACTGTAGCTGCCTTAAGAAGTGAGTAAAAATGTTGGCATTTTTGAAAGCAACTTAGCTTGGTTCTTGTCTTTTTCCAATAGATGCATTCCACGAGAGCTATGATCTAGATGATGAATATTTCGACAATATCGCCCTTAGACATTTTCAATATGCAAACAGCCGCCTCAAATCGAAGCAATATAAAAATCAGTAATTCTTATACCAGTTTTTTTTTCAATTAAAAAATAATATGAACAAATTTCAAATAGCTATATCGTATTTTAAAATAAAGTACCTATTCATACTGTTTTTTTTTCTTTGTAATAAGGTGAGGAATGTTTTCATTTTTGTATCTAACACTTTTTTTGTATCGACACTTTTAAATTATTTTGACTTTCAGAAGACGCACCCTGCATTGTCATTGCAATTTCGCTACAGTTGATTAAATTGGGAACATACTTCTCCAATTAGTCGGGCCATAACTTACTGCCTCCAGTTGCGGACTTCAAATTGTTGTAGTTAGGTTGACGAGGTGTTGTTGTCAGCGGAGTCGAAGTAGACAAAGTTCAATTCTAGCTCAATCTGTCAATGTTGACGATCTGTCCAATTCTTCGAGTTGTGTAACCTTTCGTCTTGACAGAATATATTTGGCTTTATCCTCATTTACTGCTTTACGCAATTTTTCCGCTTCCTTTTCTCTACTACCAAACGTGGCTATATGTCATCGCATTGCGTCCGAGCAATGGTGTCAATATCGTTGGCGTATGCTTTTAGTAGTTGAACCGATTTATGGAAGATTGTGAATCTGGTGTTGGCTCGGGAGTTTTGCACAATCCTCTCAAGAATGAGATTATAGAAGTCACATGACAGTGCATCGGCTTTCCTAAATCCTTTTTTGGTATCTTATGTTTGTGTTCGTTTTCAACCAAGATGGAGCAGCGAGAATTCTCCATTGTCATAATGGACAGATGGACTAGTTTGAGCGCTATACTGTATTGTGCATTTAAAGCCAAGAATAGGTAGCGGGTATTGATTTAGACTTCTTGGGTTATTTGCAGGATCTTGCGAAGTGTGAAGATTTGATCAGTGATGGACTTTCCTGGCCTTTAACCACACTGATAAGGGCCGATCAGATTGTTAATATACTATTTTAGGCGTTCACATATTACGGCAGATATGATCTTTAAGGCGATGTTGAGGAGATTTATGCCTCTCTAGTTGGTGCAGAACAGAGGGTCACTTTTTTGGGGATCGGGCAACCATTGCTGAGGTTTCATTCTTGAGGCATCCTTTCATCCAAATGTTGCTTATGAGTTGGTGGATATTACTTACCATGTCATCTCCGCCGGCTTTATAAAGTTCTGCTTGAATGACATTATTTTCGGCAGCTTGAGTTCGAGTTTAGATATTGCTATCATTTCTTCACTTAGGTCGTTTGGTTGGTAGTTTTTGCTGTCGTCGCCAATATTGAATGATTCGTTCTGCTTGACAGCAGGGACCTCATTCCGTAAAGTGATGATCGCTTGACGAAAACATTTCGACGGTACATCTTGCATCACGTAAGATCAATAGTAATTTTTGCTGTCTTCAGAAGTGGTGCTTTCATATCCACAGAATCGATTGTGTCTAAACTGATATATCTCCTTGTTTATCTCGGCAGGATTCTATTCGAGCTGGCTTTGACGTTTTGAGACTTACGAACATGATGCCTGGATTGGCACCTCTTTAATTCTTTATATCCTCGATCACGAGCTTTTCTTGCTCTGAAACAATCATCTCCCTTCTTAGCCTATAAAGCTCAATAGCAGCTCTCATCTTCACTTGCAGCTTAGAGTTCTGGCCTCGTTCTTGGCTGCAAGCATCTGTCGGCATTCCTCATCAAACCAGGGGTTTCTTGCTTGTGGCCGCGAGAAACCTAGCACATCAGTGGCGTCTAATTAAATTGCTTTTTAGTATCGTTACACATTTAATGCTGGTGGTATAGTGTTAATCTAGAAGTTAAGGGATACGCATTCAGCGAAGGATTTGGCGGTCTATTGTTATTCTAGTATTTCGACATTACATTTTTCACAGTATTTCTGATTTCTTGTGGTGTGGTGGATATCTGTATTCCTACCTTGGATTGCAACAAGATAGTTGTCAGAGTCGATCTTAGCGCCTCGAATGTTCGGATATCCATAACTGGATGCCTGCCTCTTGTCTACCGCAATGTGATCAATTTGGTTGACCGTTCGTCTCCGTATGGATATCGAGGTGAGGAAACCGTGTGCTGTTGTGTTGCCGTGTAGGCTGTGTTTTTCGACAATACTGCTAAACATCTCTTCTCTTCGTATATATGCGTTAAAATCTCTCAGCATGATTTTAACATCGTACTTCGGTTGTCGTTCATAAGCTTTGACAGCTTAGACGGCAAAATTGAGTCTATCTTTGGAGTTTCTCCTCTGCCTCCTGGAAATTGAATATGTGTATTAGTATGAGTGCACCACTTCCCCTGCTCTCATATGTTCCATCCAGAAGACATATTATTTCCAACTAGCTGCCCGGCCCGGCTTCGCCCGGGTACTGTTTCGTTTTAGGGTCCGTAATAGTATTTTAGTGTTAGTAGTATTTATTTTCTCAAAGCTGACCTGAGAGATTTTCTCAATATTTTTTTCCGTAAGAAACTTGTACAGAGTATTAGAAAACTGCAAAAAAAATCAGCCAAATCGGTCAAGCCGTTTTCATGTTATGTCGTGACAACGGAAAACGGGTTTCATTTTTATATATATAGATTATATACAATCTTTAACAGTTCTACAGCTGTTAATAAAAATTTGAACGTATCTTCACAGGGCGCTGCTTAAGTTTTATAGGTTCGCTTCATCTAAGAAAAGTCTATAAAATAAAAAGTTCCAATTTTGAAGGCTTTATGTATGTATGTATTTCTTCCCTAGGTCCCCGCAGTCCCATTCCTTCTGCCAAAACTCAATCAATTACACATTCAAATGAAAAATAAAATATGTATGAAGGACAGGGTGGGATCTTAATGCCCAACATTGATTTATTTAGAAGCTTGAATATAGGAACACATAAATGAAATGAGAACCCATTTATCCATTAACATAACCTAACCTAATTTTGTGGTACAATTTTGTAACCAAAATGACCACAATTTTGTCAGTAACAGCAAACTAATGAAAATTCAAAGCTTCGCTGCATAAGACAATAGTTTCTGTAATCAGCTTAATTGACGACCTATATCCAATTACAGGATACCACGTCATTAATATGCTATCCTTGTTGTCTTTCTTTAATTCTTTTCCACATCCAACTTCCCAAATTATATGTATACGTGCCGAATGGCAATATAACTCGAGCGTGGATAACAATAAGGACGATGTCAAAACTAAGAACAATCAAGAACAACACCGGTAATAATTCGATGGTCGGATGAGGACCACAAAATAATATTAATGTGTCAAGTGACAAGTCCTGCGGTCTCGCAAAGGAGATGTGTATATATTCTGGTGATGCTGGGAGAGAAAGAAACTCAGTTTCCCCAAAGAACATTTATGCAAGATGTGCAAGGCGAAAATCCGTCGATTTCTCTTTTATACAAACATACGGCTGTCAACCTATTGTGCTCTCCCCCCAACAATGGGAGAAACCAACCAACAGATAAGAACTTTCAGGGTACGCAGGAGACAACTCCAACTTGTGCTAAGGATAAGAATACCCATTTGTTAAGGAGGTTAGCACCATCTTTTCCACCACATTAGGTATGTGTTAGCTAACTCAATAAGGATATTGAAGCGAGGAACCAGAAACGAAGAAAAACAGAAAATATAGGTGGGTGTGAGCATGAGCGAGAAATACAAAACTATACATACCAACAAACAGGACGAACATTAATATTTCCTCAGGTAAAGTACCCTTGTGTTGAGTAGGAGGGGTTCTTGTGGCTGTTGTGTCGCATTTTTGTTGTCTTCCTGCTAAGCCTCGTAGTTCCTTCGTAGTGAGTGAGTAAATTTGTTATCCGGAATGTTTATTATGTGCTTTGTCCCCTCTGCACCAAATGCTGCTGCAAGGAAGCCTCATAAATATATTTCTATCGAAGTGGTAATTCGTTTATGAACTAGTGTAAAGGAGCTGTGGAAAGCGTGTAGTTTATCGCCAAGTTGGACTGGACTTTTATGAGCAACAAACGGTAAAATGGAAATGGATTTGTGGGGAGTTATAGGACATGCATGGAGGTAACACATGGAAGGGATACCATTACTTAATGAAGTTGAAATGTGCGCAATGGGTGCATCTCAAGAAATTGGATGTGGTCGTTCAAACATCATGACAGACAGTTCCGCATGAGGTGTACTAATATTCTGTGGTGAAGCGCGCATTAACGTTAATGGTCACGTAAATGAGTGGGAGGGATGTCATTTTGCAAGCACTTAATATAAGGATGGTGTGGTCTTTTTATGGAGACTACTTGTCAACGTGTTAAAACCGCAACAGATTGATGATAAACTCAATTAAATGGAGTTGGTTAAAGAGCAGTTTGTTTTTTATTTAATAGTTGCCATTTGAATAGGAATGTGACATAACGTTTTATGAATAAGGACATCTTAATAAAGTCGCCTTTTATACTTTGGTAAGTATAGTGCGTACCAAATCAGTTGGCCAACGGTCGATTGCGCAGAGAGAGGATTTAAGGAAAATTTAAGATATTTTACAATAAATTTTAAGAGACCTGCGCAGTAGAATGCCCAACTGGTTTGGTTTGCACTAGTTTGCCAACGGTCGAATGCGCAGATAGAGCATTTAAGAGCAATTTAAGATATTGTAAAATAAATTTTAAGAGACCTGCGCAGTAGATTGGCCAACTGATTTGGTACGGACTATACCTTGTTTTTCCAGATGAATTCATTTTCTGTGCTCGATTCGTTTCCTATGTCAAGTTTCCCGAGCTTCAAATAGAGCATTGATCACCCAGGTTTGCAAAAAAATAAATTGCCGAGGTAAGGTCTTCTTTTCTTGGGGATCCCCCGGGCATGTACAGAGAAAGTGGGGGCTGGTTGCATTTCCCCCTTATCCAGGCAGCATTAACAGTAGTCATTGTTCATGAGCACCAGTTTTCTTCGCATTTAGGGGTATGAGACAGCTCCTGTGGTGATAGCGATGGCGTTGATTGTTTAGGTAAAACTTTACAAGAAGCTAGAGGGATACACTAAATTTGTATTTTTGGTAGAATGTCTAGGGTGTTGTCCATTTTAGGAAGATCATCAGACATATATTTTCCCGGGATATCTCTATGGCCCGCCTTCCGATAAAGTTGAATGTTAAAGTCATCTACCATCTCGTAAAAATAAAGTTGGCATTTGTGGGCTGTTATATAAAAAGAAATTATCAGGAATTTAGATATTCTTCGGTGATTTCACGTTACACTTCATCCAGGAAACGGTTTCTTCAATTGCAGTGTTTTCCGTATTTTCCGTATTTGTCATTTCTAATTCTGTCCGACTCCCATTCGATATGACTGGGAAGAGGAAGGTACATTATGTAGTCGGTATTTTCTATAATGTTTTGGTATTGAAAATAGGGAATTGGTGCATCCATTATGATATGGTTTCAGGTAAACAAGCTGAAGTTTGTTTGCCAAAAATATCTAGGGACAAAAATTGTTGGATAGCAACTAAGCATATCAAGCTTCGTTTATACATATTCAAACAGATCTTGGAATTTTCGCAGAAGGCTTTGGCTTAAGGCTGTATCTAGAACAGTCCAAAAGACGATAACACCATAAGTGCACGTAAATGCCTGAATATGGTGCGAGATTGCATTTCTCAGACAAACTATGCTTAGATACTGATCAGGTTACCACCAAAGCTGCTCTTATAAGCTGACGTTCCTAGGATTACGAAATTCTTCTGAAACGGTTTCGGTGATACCATCAGTGAATGCGAAAATTTTATGCCGTCTATTAAAAAACAAGCCAAACTTCAAACTTGATCTTCCATTCTCCGATGAAAAGATGTTGATACAGATATATCTAACTATAAGCCGCATAAAAACAACCCTAAAAATATAACTAAGCCCTTTTTAAAAGAAATTCTATTCTAAGTCGACCTCCCACGTCTCATTCCATCGTTAGTAATACTCCCGAGTCACAATCAAATTTGTTACTTAAAGTGGGAATACTTCTTAATTTCAATACTGATACTGAATTCCACCAACTCTACACGATCACATAGACCTAAGGCCAAGAGTGTGTCTTTCGACCTCTCGCCTGCTATTACTTCTTTTCAAATAAATAATGAAACTCCCCCAGGCAACTTCCGCAATTTCATTCATTCTCACAATTCCGACCATGGTTCGAGCCCATCTGTTCCACCTAGATCTGCTCATCTAACAGCTTTAAACAATGGTGCCACTAGCCATTACCTGACTTACATAATTTTTCAACCTTTTGCAAAAAAATATTGTTTTGATCTCAATGCCAACAAATGCTAGCCCATGGCATACTCCCGTAATCGTCTTCTACCAGCCCGTACCTAATGTCCTTCATGACCCCTTGGAGGATGGTGGAGTACATCTTGATTTGAAGAATCCGTTGCAACAGATCAAGGTACATTTTATCACCATTTCAACATCCGCCGATATAGGTCTAATGCGAAAAACGTATTCCATTCACAAGTGTAGTTGTGGTGTCAACAGGACTCCATTCCACTTTCCTGATCTCCAGGCATATATTGACAAAACTGCAGATCAGTTCAGTCAGAATGGAACAAAAAAATGTCCCTCCTCTTTTGAATTATACAATTTTTCAATCAGCCTTAACATTTCAAATGACAGAATATATTTATTTTTGCTACAATATCCTTGGTCCTTGGATAATATTAAATTAGTTCAACAAAAATCGATATAACCAATCGCACACCCGATTACTATTTACAATGAGACAGTAATTTGACGGGCCAATGAAGGCCTATAGAGTATTAACTTCCCATCAATAACGTAAATCCCTCCAAAGCTCCGATGAAAATATTCCCAATTAATCGGCCCAATCAATTGGCCTTTCAATGATAAACGTGCTTCTTCACCATTCCCATTCCAGTGAAGGCCGGCATTTCCAACCAATCAACCCTTCAGCTGTCCAAAAGTAAATTGAACGCCACCATCTTCATGACCCGTCCTTCGATAGTTAACTATGCCACAACGCACCCACACACACAGTATTGTAGCTGTCTGTCGGTCCATTCTCCCTGATTCCTTGCCTCAATAATTGCATCCATCTGTCTGCTGGATATGTTATTGTGGCAAGAATTTCGGTATTAATTTTAAGATGATTCAGTAGAACGTGTCCTTGCACATATGGTTCTGGCCTATAGCTGATATCGAGAAAAATTCACATCTCACATCTTTCCACGTATCCTCTTATAAATAATAAAATGAAAATCAGTCCAAAGGATACTCTTCGGAAAATAATGTAAAAGGATGTGTTTTTCTTTTTTTTTTACAAAAAAACAAACGTCAAAAGAAGCTCAACGTGCGTCGTGAGATGAATTTCTGTTGCTACCCTTAGTGTTTGCATTCGTGTTAGAGTTCGAGTACCGACATGAGTTTTATGGAGAAGCTGCGATAACTTTTACGGTTACTTTCTGGAGTGTCAAAGTAAGGAAGAAAATGTCAAGTTTTCTTTTAGTCTAATGGAAAGGTTTGTTCGGGAAAGATCACATGTTGTGTTCTATTTTTTTTGTCAACTCCTATTTTCTTTTAAGTATTCACAAAGGAAATCAAATTGATGTAAGCAGTGGAAGAGGGGAAATGCTTTAGAGATGAATATTTGTAAAGAATGCCAAAACACATGTCTGGAGTTTTTACCTGTGTTTGTAGATGCAAGACAAATTTTCTTAACAAGGCCGTGGACTGGGAGTGTTTGTTTGTTTGACATGCCAAGTGGGAAATAGGATAAGGATTGTGAAACAAAATTTTATTGAAGCTTGAATCTAAAACATGAGCTGCTTGTAATACTAGAATTTATCATGGAGGGGCTTTTGATGTTAAAATCTTCTTGGAAGTAGAAATACGAGTGAGGAAACTTTTTATTATTTTAAGATTGAACCGTGCAAAAATCAACGGGCAAACAATTGATGAGCGTTGATGATAGAATTCGCGATAATCAAGAAGCTTATATGATTCAACGCCATACAAACAAACAATTCTTAACGCAACAGTCTCGCTGGGAACTGGGCCTAGTTCATTTCCTATAACTACTCATGTGTGTGGACTTCTATAACATAATGGCGGGACCAGTACCTCTGAGGATTTGACATATTATTACATGAGGATGTAATAATAATGAAAAATGACCCCAATGTTGGGTTAATTTTTCATAATGAAAGAATGATAACTATCAATGGAAAGTGATCCTCACAGCGCCAGAAAAGATGACGCAATGACTTTTGCTCCCTTTTTAGTTTTTACCTCACCTAAAACACAAAACCATACTGAATGATCGATATTCCGACAGTCAGTCCTATCGATGTATCCGTACAATTTTCCGCAACGCATACTTCGTCGGAGGTTCAAATCCATTCGAGGTATGTGTCATCGGAAAAAAAAATACATCACAAATGCGACGGCTTTACTTCACTACAATTCCTAAATAAATTCCGTGTCGGAGGAAATCGGAAAAAGAGTTCTTAGACTTAGCTGGCAAAAATTGAAAAAAATTGAACGAAAAATGCTCCTGAAAGCACTTCAACGCAATTCGTGGGGATGCTTTACTAAATGTCGAAGAAATATTCCGAACAGCTTTTCGGATGGATACCTCTAAGCAACAATCCTCCGAATCGTACAAAATTGGAGAATTTTCCGCTCCGACGGATACCTCGATGACTCGATAGGGTTAGGTATCACATGAACCCACCTCTAGTGCGCCAACATAATCTCTATTAGATTGTGATTGATTGTGAGTCGTGACGTAGAACATAAAGGCTTACCGAACAAAATATTGGCAAAAAGAGGATCGATTTGGGGTGTGCAAATTTAAAATTCGAGCAAATTTGATTGCCAGATTATAGAAGTTATTACCTAGTTTCTCATTTTTATTAAATATACATAAATACTTCTTTCAGATGAGACAAACCACCCTATAACGCTCAAAGAGTGTCCTGTATGATGTCTGCATATCCTTATTGACCTTTCCTGAATTATCAAAAAAACGTCTCCAGGAAATTTGTTCCATTGTTAGCATGCTAACAAGCTTTTACAAAAATAGTTTTCATTTTGTGGGTTGTATGAGGATGAGGAAGTTGGGAAAGGGAAACATGAGTATATTTTAAGGAAAAAAGAAGATGCCAATAAAGGGACCATCCAGCGAGACGATGGTCAAGGTAGGGTGGGTTGAGGCACCTTCTCGAACGCGTATAATACCAACGCGCAATAGTAGTCTGGCATGACAATTTTTGTAGACGTGTCTGGGGGACAAGTTCCTACGCCCTCCGGCGAGCAAACAAGGCGGGTTCCAGCATGCCAGCAGAGGCCCCCGACAGGACACGTAACAAAATGGTTTCAGGATATGCTAGAAATATGTGTCTTTTTGTTCGTTCAAATTCTAAAAAAAATTTGGATGATGCAATGATAGTTAACCATTGTTCGCAACTTCAAAAAAACTAAATGCATCGTTGTGATATCTATCAATTTTGTCATAATTTTGGTAAAACTATTCATTTTTGCAGGAATTTAAAAAAAAATCAATAAAAAAAACACCCCAATTCCAAAAAAATCGTGTTGGTTTTCATTTAAATGTTTTGGCATTACTCATTTTTTTTGGGGTCATTTTTCATTTGGACAAAATTTCATGAAGCCATCACTGACCCCTTTCTGTTGAAATTTTTAGTAATCGACGAGGTGCTTTTCCAACTAAGATGTTCGTTAAGATTTTCTGGAGATGGATTTTTATTTAACTGCTTTCCTCTTTGTAGAGTGTACGATGAAGAAGAAAAAATATTCAAGGAGGGGTCAATATTGTATCGATGAACCTAAGAGAATATTTCCTGACCCCAGTCAACTGGTGGAAAAGAGGAACGCAAGAATCGTGCAATGCAAGAAATTGTGGGGCAAACCCACATTCGGTTTTTTTCCTCTAGAAAAGATAACCCTTTCTAAGCCTTTTGATAACGTCGGTATGGATTTTGTAGGTCATCTTTACTGTTTCAATATCGAAAAAGACTGAATTTCAAAGGCATATACGATGATCGTTACTATTGCAACCGAAAGCTGCATAATGGAGTTATTACGTTGCATGGCTCAAAGAGTTTGAACTGTAATATTTTCTAATGATTCGCTTACCTTACGGGCTTAATCGAGATGTGTTGCAGGTTGAGAGAACCTACTTATTTACTCAAGTGGCGCTACATTCCGGAATAAACCTGGGCCACAACCTTTTGTGCACTCCAAATTGGTTGAGGTCGCGCTTAAGGCGAGGTCTTCCTATATCTGGCTGGGAATCAAAGATTGTGCGAGCCGGTCCAATGCGGAGTTTTTTTGACTAAAAGCATGTCGCTGTATATGTACAGTTCTTGGTTGAATATTCGTGTCCATGATTCGGATGATTAGGGTCTTATATAGGATCTCCTTAGTAGTTCGATTGAGGGATTTGCTACTAAATTGCCTTCTTAGCCCGAAAAAACAGCAGTTGGCAAGAGTAATTCTTCGTTTAATTTCTGACGAGATGTTGTTGTCAGAGTTAATAGCGGAGCCGAGGTAGACAAAGTCCCGTACCACCTTAAAGTTATATCTGTCAATGGTGACGTTCTGTCCAATTCGTTGATGTTATGTTATCTTAACCTCATTTACTGCTGGACCCATTTTTGCCGCTTCAATCTCTATACTAGCAAACGTGGCTATGACATCACGTTGACTCCAGCAATGATGTCAATATCGTAAGAGTATGCTAGTAGTTGTGCCTCTGGTGTTGGCTCGGGGGTTTTGTACAATCCTCTCAAGATCCAAATTGATGAAGTTACATGACAGCTCATCGCCTTCTCTAAATCATTTTTTTTGATCGAATGTGTTGGCGAGGTCATTCCCAAACCTGATGGACCAGCGAGAATTTTCCATCGTCATCCTACACAGACGGATAAGTTTGGGCGGTATACCAAAACTAGTCAAAGCTCTATTTTCGTGTCTTTATAAATGCTGTCGTATGCGGCTTTGAAATCGATGAATAGTTGGTATGTATCATTTGGACTCCTTGGGTGTTTTTTTCCAGGGTGTGCGAAGTGTGAAGATTTGATCAGTTGTGGACTTTCCAGGCCTAATACCACACTGATAAGGGCCGATCAGGTTGTTTGTAAACGGTTAAAGGCGTTCACATATACGGCAGATAGGATCTTGTAGGCGATGTTGAGGAGATTTACCTCTCAAATCGGGCAACGATGCTGAGAATCCATTCTTCACACATACTTTCATCTGACCATATTTGGTTTATTAATTGGTCATCTCCGCCGGCCTTTAAAGCTCGTCGGGAAGGCCATGTACACTAGATGTTGCTATCCTCACTTCACTTAGGCCGGGTTGTTGGTGGTTTTCACTGTCATCGCCAATATTGAATGTTTCGTTCGGCCTGACAGCGGAATCTTATTCGTCATCGCTGTTTAACAGTCTACAGAAGTAGTTCTTCCATATCCTCAGCATTGACTGTGCGATCCTAGTATCCTTGGCTTTGACGTTTTACCCTTTATTAAAACTTGTGAACATCGTTTCTGGAGTGGCACCTCCCTATATCCTCGCGCACTTTTCTTGCTCTTTTGTCTTCTTTCTGAAAAGCCGATGCTCAATGGCAGCTCTCGTCTTCATCTGTAGCTTAGCCCTTTAGGCCTTGTTCTTGGGTGCAAGCATCTGCCGGCATTTCTCGTCAAACCAAGGGTTTATTGCTGGTGTGCGCGGGAAACCTAGCAACCTAGTTGCGGCTGATCTAATAGCTTGTTGACATAGTTGCCATTGTTCTTTGACATTCGATGCTGGTGGTATGGTAACATTTTTAAAAATGACGATATACAAAATTACACAATTACTTAAAAGCAGATCTAATGGAAATTGTTTTGTGGAATGCGCTCAATGTTAGGAAGGATTTTGGGAGCGTTTTATTCGCAGCATAAAGAATACACTTAATTTCGTCATCGGAAAGTCGAATCTAACTTTTAATCAATTAAGGACGGTGATCACAGAAGCCGAAGGAATGATTAAAGCACGTCCGCACATCCGATGTGATTTATAGCGTTTTCGATTGGGATACAAAAAGCACTCTTTTTATACTCTAGAGCACTTTTTTTACTCTAGATTAATTTTTTCGTTTTCGATTGGGATACAAAAAGCACTCTTTTTTACTCTAGAGTACTTTTGATGAATCTGGATTCCAAGTCAGATTTACACCAACATGCACCAACACAAAAACATTTAACATCTGACTTATGTCAGTTTGAAGTTTGCATTTCGCAGTTTGATTTGTGTTTTTTGTTATTTCTGCGAAAACTATAATTAGAAACTAAAATATTATTGGATAATCATGTTCTAAAATTCATAAGCTTTGTTTTGACACCAACTCGCCAATGGTTGAATTTATAAAAAAGCCGCAATGAGTAAAAGGAAATTTCATATGATGGTTTTCATTGATAGCTAATAGCTATAATTGCGGCCTAAAGATAAACAATAAGCTGTCAAATGGCACACTTCCACACATACAAAACCAGAGTAACCTCTTTAATGTTCGATTGGGACTGGTAAAATCTGAAATCTGAGAGTAAATCTAAAAATCCCAATCGAAAACGCTATTATTTAATTTTTGTGAAATGTCAGTTTTATACCAAAACGAACGTATTGTAGTTAGTTTTGTAGTTTTGTACCTATAATGGCAATTCAGAAAATCCATTAAAATTGTAAACTAAATTGAAGGTCAATCCGTCTCCAGTTGCTTAGTCACACCAAGATTCATGAGAAATTATGCTATTTATATTGATTAAAAAAAACTAATCAAAATTGTTAGAACCATTTTTGTGAAATTTCAGTTTTATACCAAAACAATCGTATTGTAGGTAGTTTTGTTGTTTTGTACCTATAATACCAATTCCAAAAATCCATTAACATTGTAAACTAAATTGAAAGTCAATCCGTACATCCGTCTCTAGTTTCGTTGACTCACCAAGTTACTGATGGATCGAATTGCGAGATCCACTTTTTCTGACTTCTCCATCATCGGAATGCAAGGCGTTCTTATTTATTTTGTATACCCTATCCCATAGGGGTATATTGGTTTTGATACATAGTTTGTAACATAGAGAAATAATTTAGCTACATATACCTCAAAGTATATGGATCGACGCAGAATCGAAAACTGAGCCTATTTAGCTATGTCCGTCCATCTGTCCGTCCGTCCGTACGTCACCAGTTTTTGGGCATTAAATTTTGAGCTAGAAGGATGAAATTTGGAACACGTGCTCTTTGTTGCTCCCAGCAGAACAAGTGTAAACATATTTGAAAACCGCCTACTGCCACGCACCCTTTTCAGAAAAACGTAGTTTTTAGCCAAACCGTAAGGAATTTTAAAAAAGTGTCTGAGACGCGTAGTTAGACAATCGTAATATCTATATTTCGTTTATAGATATAAAGTTTTTTGCCACGCCCACTTTTTAATAAAAAAAAGTTTTTCGGTCAAATTTTAAATATTTCGAAACAAATGTTGATGCAGAATCATTAGTAATATTAATATGAACATTTCATCTAGAGACCATTTTAGCCCACGCCCACTTTTTGGGGCGTTTTCTTACAAAAACCGTTTGTATACCCTACCCCATAGCATATGCAGGAGCAAAACGATGATTTTTGTCAAACAACAAAAGATTCTGATAAACTATTTGAACAATATGCTATGACAATGTCATTTTTTATATTATAGGCTAATAAAGCCCACTTTTTGGAGATATTAATTTTAAGGATGGGATGGGATAGGTTATTCAACGATCCGCACAGCGGATTGTAGCCTTCTCATATGTTTTTTTTTTTTCTTGAAATCAATACTACCCTATATAAATAGAGGCACGTAAAAAACTGAACTGCCTGTTGAAACATATGATTTTTGCAATTTCAGTAGGTTAGGCGGTAGAAATTGTTTTTTTTATGGACTCCACACTTGTGTATGATGAAGCTCGTCGCCAAACTGTGTTTATTTGTTTAAACACATAACACAAAAACACGAGCTCATAGCTCAATCATTTCACAACATCTGAAATTGTATATGTTTATGGAATTACTGACGTCCTTTCCTCTTTGTAGAGTGTACGATGAAGAAGAAAAAATATTCAAGGAGGGGTCAATATTGTATCGATGAACCTAAGAGAATATTTCCTGACCCCAGTCAACTGGTGGAAAAGAGGAACGCAAGAATCGTGCAATGCAAGAAATTGTGGGGCAAACCCACATTCGGTTTTTTTCCTCTAGAAAAGATAACCCTTTCTAAGCCTTTTGATAACGTCGGTATGGATTTTGTAGGACATCTTTACTGTTTCAATATCGAAAAAGACTGAATTTCAAAGGCATATACGATGATCGTTACTATTGCAACCGAAAGCTGCATAATGGAGTTATTACGTTGCATGGCTCAAAGAGTTTGAACTGTAATATTTTCTAATGATTCGCTTACCTTACGCGCTTAATCGAGATGTGTTGCAGGTTGAGAGAACCTACTTATTTACTCAAGTGGCGCTACATTCCGGAATAAACCTGGGCCACAACCTTTTGTGCACTCCAAATTGGTTGAGGTCGCGCTTAAGGCGAGGTCTTCCTATACTACGCCCGACGTCTGGCTGGGAATCAAAGATTGTGCGAGCCGGTCCAATGCGGAGTTTTTTTTGACTAAAAGCATGTCGCTGTATATGTACAGTTCTTGGTTGAATATTCGTGTCCATATAGGATCTCCTTAGTAGTTCGATTGAGGGATTTGCTACTAAATTGCCTTCTTAGCCCGAAAAAACAGCAGTTGGCAAGAGTAATTCTTCGTTTAATTTCTGACGAGATGTTGTTGTCAGAGTTAATAGCGGAGCCGAGGGAGACAAAGTCCCGTACCACCTTAAAGTTATATCTGTCAATGGTGACGTTCTGTCCAATTCGTTGATGTTATGTTATCTTAACCTCATTTACTGCTGGACCCATTTTTGCCGCTTCAATCTCTATACTAGCAAACGTGGCTATGACATCACGTTGACTCCAGCAATGATGTCAATATCGTAAGAGTATGCTAGTAGTTGCACCGATTTTTGGAAAATTGTGCCTCTGGTGTTGGCTCGGGAGTTTTGTACAATCCTCTCAAAATCCAAATTGATGAAGTCACATGACAGCTCATCGCCTTCTCTAAATCATTTTTTTTGATCGAATGTGTTGGCGAGGTCATTCCCAAACCTGATGGACCAGCGAGAATTTTCCATCGTCATCCTACACAGACGGATGAGTTTGGGCGGTATACCAAAACTAGTCAAAGCTCTATTTTCGTGTCTTTATAAATGCTGTCGTATGCGGCTTTGAAATCCATGAATAGGTGGTATGTATCATTTGGACTCCTTGGGTGTTTTTTTCCAGGGTGTGCGAAGTGTGAAGATTTGATCAGTTGTGGACTTTCCAGGCCTAATACCACACTGATAAGGGCCGATCAGGTTGTTTGTAAGCGGTTAAAGGCGTTCACATATACGGCAGATAGGATCTTGTAGGCGATGTTGAGGAGATTTACCTCTCAAATCGGGCAAACGATGCTGAGAATCCATTCTTCACACATACTTTCATCTGACCATATTTGGTTTATTAATTGGTCGTCTCCGCCGGCCTTTAAAGCTCTCCTCACTTCACTTAGGCCGGGTTGTTGGTGGTTTTCACTGTCATCGCCAATATTGAATGTTTCGTTCGGCCTGACAGCGGAATCTTATTCGTCATCGCTGTTTAACAGTCTACAGAAGTAGTTCTTCCATATCCTCAGCATTGACTGTGCGATCCTTGTATCCTTGGCTTTGACGTTTTACCCTTTATTAAAACTTGTGAACATCGTTTCTGGAGTGGCACCTCCCTATATCCTCGCGCACTTTTCTTGCTCTTTTGTCTTCTTTCGGAAAAGCCGATGCTCAATGGCAGCTCTCGTCTTCATCTGTAGCTTAGCCCTTTAGGCCTTGTTCTTGGGTGCAAGCATCTGTCGGCATTTCTCGTCAAACCAAGGGTTTATTGCTGGTGTGCGCGGGAAACCTAGCAACCTAGTTGCGGCTGATCTAATAGATCTAATAAATGACATAGTTGCCATTGTTCTTTGACATTCGATGCTGGTGGTATGGTAACATTTTTAAAAATGACGATATACAAAATTACACAATTACTTAAAAGCAGATCTAATGGACATTTTTTTGTGGAATGCGCTCAATGGTAGGAAGGATTTTGGGAGCGTTTTATTCGTAGCATAAAGAATACACTTAATTTCGTCATCGGAAAGTCGAATCTAACTTTTAATCAATTAAGGACGGTGATCACAGAAGCCGAAGGAATGATTAAAGCACGTCCGCACATCCGATGTGATTTATTTAATTTTTGTGAAATGTCAGTTTTATACCAAAACGAACGTATTGTAGTTAGTTTTGTAGTTTTGTACCTATAATGGCAATTCAGAAAATCCATTAAAATTGTAAACTAAATTGAAGGTCAATCCGTCTCCAGTTGCTTAGTCACACCAAGATTCATGAGAAATTATGCTATTTATATTGATTAAAAAAAACTATAATCAAAATTGTTAAAGCCATTTTTGTGAAATTTCAGTTTTATACCAAAACAATCGTATTGTAGGTAGTTTTGTTGTTTTGTACCTATAATACCAATTCCAAAAATCCATTAACATTGTAAACTAAATTGAAAGTCAATCCGTACATCCGTCTCTAGTTTCGTGGACTCACCAAGTTACTGATGGATCGAATTGCGAGATCCACTTTTTCTGACTTCTCCATCATCGGAATGCAAGGCGTTCTTATTTATTTTGTATACCCTATCCAATAGGGGTATATTGGTTTTGATACATAGTTTGTAACATAGAGAAATAATTTAGCTACATATACCTCAAAGTATATGGATCGACGCAGAATCGAAAACTGAGCCTATTTAGCTATGTCCGTCCATCTGTCCGTCCGTCCGTACGTCACCAGTTTTTGGGCATTAAATTTTGAGCTAGAAGGATGAAATTTGGAACATGTGCTCTTTGTTGCTCCCAGCAGAACAAGTGTAAACATATTTGAAAACCGCCTACTGCCACGCACCCTTTTCAGAAAAACGTAGTTTTTAGCCAAACCGTAAGGAATTTTAAAAAAGTGTCTGAGACGCGTAGTTAGACAATCGTAATATCTATATTTCGTTTATAGATATAAAGTTTTTTGCCACGCCCACTTTTTAATAAAAAACGTTTTTCGGTCAAATTTTAAATATTTCGAAACAAATGTTGATGCAGAATCATTAGTAATATTAATATGAACATTTCATCTATAGACCATTTTGGCCCACGCCCACTTTTTGGGGCGTTTTCTTACAAAAACCGTTTGTATACCCAACCCCATAGCATATGCAGGAGCAAAACGATGATTTTTGTCAAACAACAAAAGATTCTGATAAACTATTTGAACAATATGCTATGACAATGTCATTTTCTATATTATAGGCTAATAAAGCCCACTTTTTGGAGATATTAATTTTAAGGATGGGATGGGATAGGTTATTCAACGATCCGCACAGCGGATTGTAGCCTTCTCATATGTTTTTTTTTTTTCTTGAAATCAATACTACCCTATATAAATACAGGCACGTAAAAAACTGAACTGCCTGTTGAAACATATGATTTTTGCAATTTCAGTTGGTTAGGCGGTAGAAATTGTTTTTTTTATGGACTCCACACTTGTGTATGATGAAGCTCGTCGCCAAACTGTGTTTATTTGTTTAAACACAAAAACACGAGCTCATAGCTCAATCATTTCACAACATCTGCAATTGTATATGTTTATGGAATCACTGACGTCCTTTCCTGCTATACCCAAAAGCACGTCCATTTAAGTATGTACCCATAGTCTCGCCTCTCGCACCTACGAATCTACACAACTCTACACTCGACGTCTCGATCAGAAAATTTTTTATTTATTTGTAGAGTGCGATTGGCATTTTATTCCTTGCATTGAGTCTTGAAGTATCACTGTCGACGATCAGTCCGAGAACACCGCATTCTGTGCAAGTTGTGACATAGCTACTAACATTAGTTCTGCTATTGCAATTTACTTTCAACCTCAAAATATATCCATTTAACGGTTGCATATTTGTTGTTATTGTATTGCACTTCGAATCGGTTACGTGCATCTCCGAGATCGGTATTCGTATATTGAGTGAAGTTGCTGCTTAAGTGAGACAGGAATAAAAATATCAGTGTTCCGAAAATATTTGGATTGATTACGGAAGTAGGTGCAGATTTTGCGGAATTTTAATAAAGTAAATATACAGTGCATTTATATATATTACTTAAGTGATCTAGTAAAATTAAAAGTTAAATTGTTAATGAAAATTTATAATTCTCGCTTATAAATATTTTATTGTACTGTACTACTGTACTTATCTGATCAGTTGAGCACAAACGGATTTATTCAATTAACCATTGCTAATTCGAAATTCATCGAATTAGTTGAATAAATATGTTGGTGCAAGTTCACCTTGTGTAATTTTTAAATTATATAAAAAAAAAAACAACGGATTTGCACCCTAATTATTTCCTTGGGCCAATCATGAGAAAAATGTGTGCTCTCGAGCTTTATATAAAGTTTCCGAAATGACCACTTTTAATAAACTGGAGGAGTATAGTTTGTAATATGTGAAAATTAAATTTCGTCTTTGGGACACTCTACCTATATTAAGTCAAAAATGTATTAATGTAAACAAATTTAAAAAAAAATTGTAGTTCCAACAAATTTTATTTATTTAATTTAGAAATTATTTTATTCTTGGCGTAGTGTAGGTGAGTGCCTCAAATATGCCCCAGCATTAACCACGTCGTAAATAAAACGTTCAATTTTACTTTCATAGCTTTTGTTGCAATGCTATTTTTTAATTTGTGAAATAACAGGGATTGGAGAATATAATCCGTGACAAAGCTACGAGATCTGCGGATGGCGAGGAATTTTTGTCTGCTATTATTTATTAATCCTCAATAAAATGCATGCCAATTTGTATTCATTAATTACATTAAAAACCATTCCTCAATTGGCTTAACGTAATGACTTGTCTATGAAAGTGGGGATGTATCTTAATATATAGGTCCGTTTTTTTTTAAACGAAGAATAGAAAGAAAAGAAGATTAGGAAAAACGATAAGAGAGTGAAAACCTTGCAGTTGCAGTACATACCTGGCCAATTTAAATGAATGTGTGTTAGAAAATTTAGTTCATCCGTTGGCCATTTCTTGTCGTTTTGATGTCCGAAACGTGAAACAGCTTAAGAACTCTTTATTCAAAAACTGTTATTTCATTATAAGCTAAGTTTCCATTTCCATTGCAAGAAATCTTAAAAATACAATGACGTCTGCGGATCTATTTTATCTTTTTATACTTCCCCAGTATTCGTAGTATTGTATAGGAGTGAAAATTGAAAATTGAGACTTTTACAAATTCATATGTTTTGAGGTACGCTGAGTTCAAAAAAGTAGTTTTTAAAAATGTATTTCTGCCATCTGAAATCTGTTATTGATTCTGGAGCCCAAGCTACTTAATCGATTTGACTGACATTTCGGCTATGTGTGTTTTTGGTGGTCCTACAGAGTGGTTTTTGGACTCCTAGCTAAAATTAAAGCTCTCTCTCTCTCTCATATAAAGTTATATGTCGTAGGGTCGAATAAAGGAACTTCCAAAATTGACTTTTTTAAGTAATGAAAATTTTTTTTGGGTATATTTTGAGCTTTTTATTTAATAGTTATTTTTTGCTTAAGAAAACAAATAATGGTTCTTTTTAAAATAACGTATATCTCTAGGAGGGACGGAGCGATTTCGACAGAAAACGATTACTCGAACCTATCTGATTATATTATTTCGGATTATTTTTAGAGTTTAAAAAAATGCTTTTGGTTTATTTTTCAAAGACTTTATTTTCTTAACTAGATTTTCAACTTAAGTGGGAGATTATATAAAATTAGACCTCATGTGATTCCCAAAATTGGAACAATGGAAGAGAAAAAAAATATAAGTCTGCTTTATCAAAAAATGGAAATTGCAATACTGTAGATCCATATCTTAAAAGCTTAAAGCTAAAATTAGACAGGCAATGAAGTAGAATAGTCTAAATTCAGTTCAAAGGACTCCATCTTTTTAGTCAGACGCGCTCACACGACTTCATTGATCTGATCAGGTTATGTCTAGTTGTCTGGCAGGTGCCTATATCAATGTTGATCAACGCATAGTCAAAAAGTCTCCATACAGCGGATTAATTTGCTAAGAACGATTTAAGATTAAATGTTTTTTGTTGCATTTCAGCTAAGTTTTTTATTTTTTTTTTAAACAAATAAACTAAAATGGAGGACAAAAAATTGCAAATACGGAAATTATTATTCAATGGAGAAAGAAAGGAAAGTCTCTGGGAGAGATAGCAAACATTTTTAAGAGATCCCGTTCTTCTATTCAATACGTGTTGGAAAAATTTAATAAAACAGAAAGAATTGAAAATAACCCAAGACGATATAGATAGTTGTACGGAGAGGCGATTGATACGAAGGGTCGAAGAAGATCCCCGTCAAAGTGCTCCTGTAATTGTCGGTAAATTGAAAACCACAGATAGAATAGATGTGATTTTAGACAATATGAAACGTCCTGAAAAAGATTGTATATAATGGCCAAGTGAGCCAGAAGAAGCCATATATACGCAAAGCAAATATAAAGGCGAGACTGCAGCACGTTATACTGAACATTTGGAGAAAGATAATTCCTTGTTGGATCAAGTTTTATTTACCAACGAAAGGAAGTATAACCTTTTGGCTGAGATGGACGACGTACAGTGTTGAGAAAACCAAGTACTGGTCTCAATCCGAAAAACTTAACCCCCACATTTAAGCATTGCGGTGGCAATGTCACAGTGTGGAGATGTATGGCCTCTTCCGAGGTCAAAAATCTTGTATTTATCTATTAAAAATATGTGGGTATTTGAATATAGTCAAAGAAAATCTTCATTCAAGTACTTAAAAACTGGGACTCAGGAATAATTTCCTATTCCAAATTTCTCTAATTTTAGCGTTATTATCATCTCAGGTAGTAATGTAAAGTCCTTCTATGCTCGTTACTCGTGATAACGTAACGTATAAAAGCAAGTAGACGTCGACCTTATTCTCGGCAAACTGAAGCTTATGTTTAAGTGTATAAATTAATTGAAATTTATTTTCCATCAATAAATCGATATATGTCGACAAAAGCTATTAATTTTGATGGTGGGTCAAACGTCCTATTATTTTCCAAAAGTGAACTTGAGAAAAGTAGATTGTAATCACTCAACACCTAAGTATTTTTTCTCAAACCGTAGATAGCGTTCTGAAATTTTTCGTTGAGGCGTAGTGAAAATGTTTAAAAGTAGAAAAAGCGAAGTAAAGCACTTCAATTGTAGTGTAAGTGGGACCTTCATCCGGCATTTTTTGTCCTTAAAATCTGTACATTCGCTACAGAGAGTAGTTCGTCACACATTTCTCTGTCAGCACTTGCTCTGTCAATTTTCTGATGTGCATGCTTTGGATTCACTGCAGAGAACTCTCTCATGCTTACGCTCTCGCTCCCTCATATTCTGAAACAATTTTTTGCTTGTTGTTTGCCCGCTGTTGTCCCACCACACTAGCCTTCCCCTACCCTTGACTTTTCGAGTTCAAATTTCCTTACAAGTGAGTTTGGATTTACCCTGACCGACAAGCTGAAAGAAGTTTCACTTTAAAATCAAATTTAATACCTTCTCAATCAATAGATTTCATACTAGCCCAGAATAGTGACCCGCCAGAAGAACAGTGAGCTTGGTTAATAGGTTTTTATGTTGGGACGTGGTACCAAGTGATTTCCACCTGTTTTCTGTCCACAACGATTTTTCTAGTGAAAAAGTCGGTAGCGCACAAACAACAAATCTGACTTTACTTGGAGAATGGAAAAATATTTCTCCAGACACGACCTCCAAACTGGTGTATTCTATGAAACCCACCCCAAAAGAGATCCGACCAAATATTGATCTTATTTATTTGATGTTATAATTACATTAAGTTTTAAGAAATAGTCTTTTTTTGTTATCTACGTTTTGGCTTTTGTGCTGTTAATAATTTTTTTCTTCTTTTTGGTTTTCAAAAATGTGATTTGTTTCGCATTAAAAATGTCGTTATTTTCTTATCATTTATTCCAGGATTAAGAAAATATCAGCTAGTGTACGAAGAATTTTTTGACTGAATTTGAGGATTAATATGTGTTTTTAAATTCAACTTAAAGTAATACAAAGTAGTAAAAACAATAATTGTAATAAAAAGTAGTTTTCGTAAAGACGTTAAACCATGAAAAATTCATAACAAATATTTTATTTTTCCATTTTGCATTTCTACATATCACTATTTATATGTTGATGTAAAAGTAAAATGCATTTTTGCATTTGTCGAAATAACTTTTCATTTAAAAACTTAATTCGGTCAATAACATAATTTTTATTATTTTATAATTGGAAATAAAGTCGAACATTTAAGCACAGCGCAAAGATTTTTAGGAAAGACAAAGAAAGAGAGAAATATTAAAGAAGTTTTGAACGCACCACAAAATTTGGCTTAATATTTGTAAAATCTTAGTGTAGACTAGAAATAAAAAAAATGAACATACTGCAAAAAATTGAAATGCAATTTAAATGTTGATATGTTTTGCCTACTATAACACCAAATAATATACCCCGAGATTTTGATTGATTCTTTCTTTACGATGATAGTGATTTTCGAATTTCCATCCGTAGGTCCTTCAGTCCGTCTGTCCATAATAACTTCTCCATCCTTAACGGCTACACAAACTTTTTTCAATCTTTATATACACATTTTTTTTTAGACCACATAAGAAATAAAATTCAATTCCACTCATAATATTTGGTCAAAGTGCTAATACTACCTTTATCGGTTTTCGTATAATTAAAATTAAAAAAAAAAAATTGAAAAAGCATGATAGCTTTTCAGTTGTTAAAATGCCAACAGGAATGTGCTGCCAGATCACCGATCAGCATTTTTTTCTTATATTTCGTTAAGACTGTATAGAGTCAAAGTAAAACAGGGCTAATGTGTTAATATTAGTTTAAACCAAAATGGCTTAAAAATAAATGAGTCCTCTTAGTTGAAAACTTGAATATATTATCAATAGTGTATGTATAGATTTTTACATTGAAGTTGTTTTAAGTAGGACATACAAGGAGCAAAAACGTATCTTTGCAGAAAACACTTTTTCCATCTCATTTATGAAAATTACATAGTTTTGTAAACTTAAAACTCAGATATTTTGCCGTTAACATTACTTTTTCATTTTTTTTTCTTATATTTCCCAGGTTGAACGAAAAACGGTAATTTTACAGGTTTATTTTGTGTTCTTATTGAAGAAAACTTAATAAACACGATGGAAGGTACTTCAAAAGATCAAGTACATGATCTAGCAGATGAATTTAATTTAGTCCCATACGATCAAAATTTTGATTGGAAAATTAACTTCGAAAAAGTTTTAATGGAGTATCATAATGATGTTGATCTACACGATCTTTCGTTGGATAGTATTTTTTCTTGGCTTAATGAATCAACAAAAAGTCCAACTAGTGGAACCAAAAGCCTAACGATCGGGCATCAAAATAATTCAAAGAGCTACGTTTCTATTGACAAAATATCATTGAGCAACTATCATGAACTTGGCCAGACTCCAATAAAAACAGCGACATCGAATCACCCCACCATTGATAAGAGAAGAAAAAGTATATTTAACTCTCAAAATGACGGTATGACTATGTTGAGGTCATGTGGCAATAGTTTAGAGACTATTGACCCTTACAGCTACTCTGAGAAATCATGGACGAATAGTTCAGTTGTAAGCTCAGCTGTAACAAGACCTGAATTATACAACAAAATAACGTCAACACAGGTATCAGGATCTTCAACAAAAAAACCACTGGTACAGGTACCTTACGCAGCAGCATCCTATCCGTCAATGGGAATTACTGAACAATCTCTTGAACATCAGAGTAATTCGTTTACTAACTTCTTATCAGGTGGTAGCGTTGAACATTTTCCTTTAAATAAATCTAAATGCCAACCAACTTTAAAGAATTATCCAGTAAGTACACCTACACCAACTCTAGAAGGGTTAGAATCAGAACAAAGATACAATATACATTTAGTTGACACACCACCACCATTTTCAAGATCTTCAACCCAAACAGGGATCCAAAGACAACGCACGGGAGTATCATTGCAGAATTCAATAAATAAATCGCAACTAAAAAAACCGATTAGGAATCGAATAACGCATGCTCCGAAAAAGAAACATCATCAGCAAATGTTCGTAAATCACAGCACCGTAGGGCAGCGATTCAATCAATCCAGAAATATACCCAACTATTGTTATTGCAATTATCATTATACAATGGACACATCACAACAATCAGTTCAACATAAATGCCAGTTTAATACAAATTCATGGAACTGTGAAACTCCTTTCAATAAGAACCGAAATCAAAGACCAACTGATTTCCACCAATATTCTAATCAAAACGGCTTTAATTTGTGTACACGTTGTCCACCGTTGATCCCAAATACCAATTTTCAAATGGACTCTCACGAATCACGGCATATTTCGAGGGAAAGGCGGGATAGTGTTAATCATTTTCTTGCGCACCCATATACCGAGTTTTGGTTAGGTGAACCAGTGGAATATTAATTTAATAATTACTTTTTTTTTCTTTTTGTTGCGAGCAATTTGTAGCAGCAAAAAAGAAAACATTTAGACAATAGCGGGCAGATCCATCTAAAAATTAATTATTAGTTTCCCCAAACCAGCAAAATACAAAGAATGTCTTCAACGAAATAGCAAGTAAAACACTCCTGGCTTGTACCGGAGGATCACGGAAAATCCCTCCCTTAAATAGATGATGGATCTCTAGGTACAACACAAAAAAAAAAAGAAATTCAAAATTAAATTCGGAACAACCAGCCCACTAACTATAGAGCACGTTCCATCAAGGATAGTTCAATAAAAATTCGACCTCGAAAAATAAAAGTTTGTACTGGAAAAATTGCTCGAATCCGATCGATTCCCAAAAAAGGAAGAAAATGCATGCCTGACAACTACAGAGCCATTGCTTTACAATTAACATCCAGAATGTCGATATGGGTTCCGAAAGTTGGGTAACAAACCTATAGACATCTGCAATGGAAAATCGTGAAGAATCGAGATCTGTTGCCATGGATATTTCCAAGGTTTTCGATCGAGTTTGGCACACGACTTTGCTAGTCAAATTGACAGCATACGGACTTACTCAAATACTTTCCGCATAGATGGAAAACATTCAAAGACAGATCTTCGGAAGTAGTTGTGGATGGCGTTTTCTTAGATAAATTCTCTATAAACTCTTGGGTACCTCAAGGAACAATTTTGTCACCGACTTTATTTCTGCTCCACATAAATGATCTTTTGAGGATAGTAAATAATAAGATTTGCAGATGACAGTACTCTAATAACGACTTACTCAAACGACATGCCTATTATAGGTTTTGCTGCAGACCATTAGAGATGCGAACAGATCGCCCTATAAACGAAGACGTACAAAAGATTATGGGGAAAGGAAAACCAGCTCAATTCAAGTCAAAAACATGCATTTACAGTAAAGAATAAGCCCACAGTTCCACAAATCGAAATAGAGAATACAGTCCTCAAATAAGAAGAATCCATTTATCTGTTAGGCATCATAATTGGGTCAGATGTATTATGGCAACAACATGTAACCTCTATTGCCAAATCAGAAGAGTCTAAAACTCTGTTACTTTTTCAAAACTAAGAGATGTTTTACACCAATCCAGCTTCTTCTGGCCCAGTGCGACCTGTTGGAATACTGTTCTCATGTTTGGAGTTTGGGCACGAAACATACACTGAACTTACTGGACTATTTCCAAAGACGTGCAATCTGCCTTATAGACGAGTCTACCCTTACATCAAAGCTGCAACCTTTTTCAAAGTGAAGATTTATATGAGATCTGTCTCTTTATTACAAATTGTATAAAGGCAGATTTTTGGAGAAACTTAGAGAAATTATTCCTAAATTTCTTGCATTTCAACGACTGACTAGATTAGACCAGACTAATAGTTTCAGCTCTCAATAACAAAATTCTATTAGTACTTAGTATTTTCACCAGTATTTCAAGTATTTCAATAAACATCTGCAAGCTTCATTTCAGGGTGCTTCTGGAGTGTTCAAGGTTCACCTCACCACCGAGAAAAAAAAAACAATTTTAAAATTTAACTGTAAGATCGTGATAAAAGCATATTCATTTGTTTGGGGTAAATGAAATCAAGCAGCTGATAACTGAGCAGATTCTATACATTTCGAAAACTTTTTGACAGCAACATTGCTAAATCATGAGTGTTACCATATTAAACCACCTCTTATGATCTTAAATATAATACTGGACCAAAAAACTGCTTCATGAGTTTACTCTAGAATTAATTTATTACGGAGTAATTTAAGTCTGGGTTAACTCAGAGTTAATTCAACACTGAAAAACCGAAACTAAGGGACTCGAAGTTCAAGAATTCAACCCAAATCATTAAATTTTTTGTGTCATAAGTCCGTTACTTTTAGACTTTATAAGTTTACATTTAAATTTATACTAACGCTAGTGCTTCCTTTAATAAAGTTATTTTACATGTATGTTACGCATTTTCGTTTAATATGTGTGGGGTGTGATAGTGTACACATTTTCAGGGAGGGTGAAGCGGTAATCTCAAGTATTCTTCCTGATGGACCGATCAGCTGGCACATATTCGGCTGGAAATTAATTGGTGAACCTCCTGGCTAAGTGGGTTAAGTAAAATTGACCAATATCAGCTTTGTCTTCTCGATGTAGAAGTATCCGTCCGAATCTAAAAAGAGAAAAATATTATTACTAAGGCGGGATCTATGTTTTGTGTAGATTTAGCTCTTGTGGGGAGGAAACAAAATTACGATTTTCTATGGAATTTTCCTATCCCATAACATAGGATATGATATCAAAATCGTTTTTTTCTTCGAAAACGGTTCCAAAATATGGGCTTGGGTTAAAATTATATAAAGAGTGCACACTCCCCTACCGACAAGTCTGAAGATCCCATCAAGGAGGAGTTTTATGAGCTCCTGGATGTAGCCTATGGAGCCTGTCCGGATTATGAAGTAAAAGTTGTGCTCGGGGATTTCAATGCATAATTCGGAAAGGAAAACATCTTTGGCGGCTTAGTTGGTAATCACAGAATCCACGAAACGACAACAGACAACGACTACCGACTAACAGATTTTGCAGCAGTTCGTAATACGGTGATAAGTAGCGCTAGGTTTCCAAGGCTAAGGATCCACACAGTAACCTGGTGCTCTCTAGACGATCGAACCGCTGACTCGACCATGTGCTAATGGATGCGAGGCACGCATCCAACACCCTCGACGTAAACACATTGCGAGAGGCAAATCAGTGGTGCCAGTATCGCGACATCATCAAGGAGGTAGCCGAAACCACTGTAGGGTACCAGCCAGTATAGAGCCAGGAGAAGGGTACCAGCCAGTATAGAGCCAGGAGAAGGGATGAAAAGAAAACCCTGTTTAGAAAGAAGAGGGCTTACGCAGCTTCCCAGCTCAAAGAGATCGAAGAGTCGCGCGATCGTAACAACATCCGGAGGTTTTACACAAAGGCCAAGCAACTGGGTGCTGGCTACAAAACTGGAACGAAGGCTCTTCGAGACAGCGAAGGAAACCTAATCACCAAAGCGCAGGGTATAGTAGATGTGTTTAAGAAGCATTTCCAGCAGCTACTTAAAGGGCATCATGTAGAGAGAGTGATAGCCGATAGGGCAAGAAGGGAATCCGCGTCCAGTCAATAAAGAACTAGTTCCACCACCTAGTATAGAAGAAGTTGGCCTAGAAATAAAAAAGCTAAAGAACAACAAGGCCGCAGGCTTTAATGGCTTACCAGCGGAGCTTTTTTAATTCGGGGGTACTGTTTTGGTAGGAAGCTTGCACCGAATCATCAACCAAGTATGGGTGGATGAAAGCATTCTCGATGTCCTTACTATCAGCTCCATATGCCTCATCTACAAAAAAGGCGATCTTATGTCTTGCAAGAACTATCGAGGCATATCCCTGCTTAATGTCGCATACAAGATCCTATCCAACGTACTGTGTGAACGTCTAAAATCGTTCGGCAACACACTTATCAGCACGTACCAGTGTGGCTTCCGGCCAGTGAGGCAAATCCTGGAAAAGACCAAAAAATTTCAAGTCGAAACTCGCCACCTCTTCATCGACTTCAAAGCTGCGTATGATAGCATACTTCGCCGAATTCGGAAACCCGGCAACGATGTGTCGCATGAAGCTGGAAAACACGCGCTGCAACGTGCAGTGCAGTTTTGAAGTAGCTCCTCCGAAGTTTTCCAAATATGCAACGGATTTCGGCAATGTGACGCCCTATATGTGACTGGTGCGCAGGGCAGGTGTCAACACGGAAGGCACTATTTTCAACAGGTCCGTCCAGCTGCTGGGCTATGCGGACGATATTGACATCATCGGTCACTCCCAGCGTGCCGTGATAAAAGCTTTCACGGCGATTGAAGAACAGGCAAAATCCGTTGGCCTTGTAATAAATGAGGAAGACCAAGTACATGCTATCAACTAACAAACAAGCATCTGTCCACCGCCTAGGAAAAACCATCACTATTGAAAGCAGCAATTTCGAGGTCCTTAATGAGTTAAGATAGTCTCCACGAATGACACCCTAGTGGAGATCCGGCGAAGAATTACCCTAGGAAACCGTTGCTACTTGGGTTTACCGAATCAACTGGTTTCAAAACTCCTAACTTGAAGGACGAAATGTGTGCTCTACAAAACCCTTATCCTGCCAGTTCTGCTTTATGGCGCCGAGTGCTGGACGATAAGCAAGAAAGGAGACTACATTGGCTCGGCCACACCTAGCGAATGGACAATAGTGCTCCAGCTAAGAGGATCTTCGAATCCCATCCCCCAGGTTCAAGAAGGCAAGGAAGACCAAACCTCCGTTTCAAAGACCAAGCCATCGCGGATGTCAGATCGCTTGCAATTTGGTTAAACATTATCATTATAAATAACCCTTAATGACTATAGAAACGAAATTTTGTTTTTCCAGTAAAAGACGCTTGAGATACTCATTTCATATAAAATCGAGGAAAATGGATAAAATAATAAGAAAATGTGAAAATAAATACACGGCTTTAAAGTTCCACCAGGTCTAGGAATTAGGCTTTTCAAGAGGTTAAGTTAAAATATAGAAATATCTGGATACATTTTTCTACAGAACAACCATTAAAATCAAGTGAGTATGGCATTAAATAAAAAAAATCTGGACACACACCCTTAATCTAACGATGGAAGTACATGCGAATATTTGAAGTAGCTACATCAAGGAATGAAGTATTGCCCTGCCAGGACATCGCGTATCATTTGTCAGTGTCAAGATAATTGTTGAGGGATGGCCTTTTCTGACGGACACCATATTTGTGTCGAAGGAGTAATTCATTCTTGTTCACAGACAAATAGATAAAAAGTCAAATGTTGAAATTATTCCATTGGTCTTCTTTAAACCTGTCATTTTAAAGAAACCTCTTCGGACAGTAATAATTAAGTGACTACAGCTAAAATTAAAATTAATAACATGTTTTCTTCAAATAGTTATAGAAAGGAAGGCGGTTACGAATTTTGTACCAATCAGTACAATTTAGTAGATGATTTAAGTTGTCTTTTGTTGGAATAGATTACATATACATACAGCCAGGAGACCGATTAAAAGTAAACGGACGTCTGTTTGCACATTCTGCATTAATAGGCTATTTATAAAAAAAGAACGTTTTTCTCCTCCATATGCTATGGAGTAGGGTATACAAATGGTTTTGGTAAGAAAATGCCTCTAAAAAGTGGGCGTGGGTTAAAATGATCTTAAGACGAATTGTTTATATTGACTCTATTAATGTTTTGCATCAAAAGATCTTTTTTTCAAATTTTCTTAAAAATTTAACGAAAACCGTTTTTAACAGAAAACGCCCTCAGCTAGCGAATCTGAGAGGCTACATATACTTTGAGATATATTTATTAAAATTATTTCTCTATGATACAAACTTAATGTCAAAACTAATAGGCCCTATAGAATAGGGTATAAAAACTGAAGAGAATTTAAAAGTGTCTCATCTAAAATTTGTTTAGAAATATGAAGTGGCGGGTCTCTATCTAACACTTTTCAATATTGAGATTGGTTCCATAATAATATAAAAAACATACGAAGGGAGATTTCAAATTTAAACAAAACCTACATAATTGTTGGAATAACTATCACTAACATAACAGCAAAAGTATCAAATCAACTTTTGCTCTCACTCTGATAATCTGATTCCGTTAAAGCACTTAAGATAAATTAAATCTTATTTACTAAAAATAAAACAAAAACGAAATATCATGTTAATTGAAAATTATATGGGTGGCTTAGTGGTTAGTGCCTTAGACTACCAAGCGCGGTATTCCTGGTTCAAATCCCTCTCTCCTGCATTCAAGAGATGGATTCCAACATCCAAGAGTAACACTGTCATAAGAAGTTTTTTTTTAAATTTGCATTTTGGATGCTTTGTGGCAACAATACCAACTTCGCAAAAACAAATAAAGGGAGAAGCTAAGTTTGGGGCCTTGTAAGGGCCGCCGATAATGCCAGATACATATTTCAACATGGTAACTATAGATCTCCTGACGATCTGACAAATCTTTCGAGTAGTATCAATTATCAAGAAAAGCTTATCTCAACTTAGGCGTTCGGATTAGGAATAAAACAGGAGGTCCACCAATTGAATGTTCGATATTTTTTGTCAGTCCGTCTTTAGCCAATACAAATAAGCCCGATGCGATGGTTTGAAGCCACGATAACATACCACCTATAATTGTCCGTGTGAAAAACATGTTATTTCCAAATCTAAGGCGCAAACGGACATCGTTTGTCCTTTTCAATTTATCAATATAGTAGTAAATTGGACGCGTTTAAATTCAAATGGCACGTCTGTGAGAATCATTGTAATGCGTGGCAACAGAACATTCTCGACTCTGAATTTGCCATTCAAAATGGTGGATTCGATAATGTTTTTCATTAATGACCAATCGCTTGCCATAGCACAGACGCGGTGGCATACCTAGAAGATCAAAAGCTCTCTTGGATTGTTAAGAGCTTCGTTGGCATCGCAAACTGTATAGAACAATTTGTATGATACCAAGTCGCCTGGCAACGACTGTTGTATCTTGGAGTTCAAATCATCGACGTTCACATTTTTTGCTGCCAAAATTGCTCTTTCTGCCACCCTCGCATGATATATTGTGTGCGTATATTGGGGAATATACGGTCAATGAGAGCACTTTAGGTATTAACGATTGTGCAGAAATCTTTGGGCAGTTTTATGCAGCCATTATTTTTATGGACAGCAACTTTTCTATCGCCGATATCTAACAATTGTTTCAAAAATGTGTAAGTGGATGGACCTTGTAGCATTTTGACGTGCATATTTATTTTAAGCTAGACTTTTTCAACATCGTTGAACGGGGAATGACGGAAAGTTTTTGTCTGAAATTACCTGATAGGAATTTTTTTTATATCATTGAGTGTTCCGTATAATGCCTCAGGAGAATTTTTGTGTGCCATAGTGCATTCATCAAAGATTATAAATGTGCTTGTGCATTGTTTCAGCACTTTAGCCCTCGACGATGGTTTTTTATCTTGCACATTTTGTCAGGGTTCGAATATTGAGAGGCAGATCAAAAATTGAATGAACAGTTCTTTCTCCATCCAATAAAGTTACTGCAATGTCAGATGATACAACGGCCAATGCGATCTCAGTATTTGATCTATTTCAACAAGAATTAACGAAATGAGAAATGTATGTGGGTTCAAATGATATATAGACGAAATGTTCATAGTAACTGAACAATTTTAATCGAAAGTTTTTTTTTTCGAATTTACTTAAAATTGTTACAAAAACATTTTTTTTACGGAAAATGTCCTAAAAAAGTGGGCAAGAAAAATTTGTATTGACGAAATAAAGGGTAATTTTTTTAGAGGTATGGAACTTTAAGTTGGGAACACTATTTTAATTGGCGGTGATTTTGTCAGCTGTCATGTGATTTATTTTTAGTTTGGTTTTGCATTTTAACATGAAAAGACTGACGTCTAAACAACGCTTCCAAATTGTGCAAATTTATTTTGAAATCATTAACGCAATCATATTTTAAATAAAATTTTCGAGCATTTGAGACTGTATCGTAAATTCTATGCTGTCGTGCACATATACCCCAACGATGTAAAATGCACTACGACAATACAAGACACATACACTTACTTACTAACTTAAGTATCACTACAGTCCAAGCTGAACGTGGGCGTGAAAAATTCGATCGAATTCAATGTGGCAAATTAACAAAATGTATTTCACTGTTTATTTACGCGAGTTTTTAACTATTACTTTATTAGTTTACACATAATATTGAAATCATTGCTCCTGGTGTCATAAGTTGTTGACAGGTGCTAGTGAGAGTGGTGCAGTATAGATATTATGCCCAGGAAAACGCATACAGACTTTTCCTGTCGTCAATTGTTGTCAGCATGTATGTAATTAAATTGGTATAACATACTTTTATACCATTTTTTTGCTTCTATCATGTTTGTGTGTGAATTCTCTCTCATTCATTTCTTCTTTCAACCAGAACAAATTGCTGATATAAGTTTATGTAGACTGTATTTTCTACATATCGCTTCGATTTTTTTCTTTATTAAGTTGCACTTATTTCTTCGTCACGCATTTTTCCGTTTGTCGTAGCTTAAGTCGTAATGATCATGCCTTGCCCCTCTTATCGACTCACCCATCCATTTATGTAAATGTGTAAGGAATGTAGACGTCGTCAATGAGATTCAGAGTCAGACCACAGACCCAGTTGCTTTTCAACCTGCGTCTGGTCATTATCGCCGATGTTCGTTTTTGGGATGTTTTCCCATGGATGTGAAAAACGGTTTCGTCAACACAAATATGATCCTATAAACCTATCACTCTGACCTATTGTTTTATTTAATTGCGACCTCACAAAGGGTGTGCCTTTAGTAGACAACCTTGTGTAAATAACCCCCTTTAATAAGATTAGTAATTGGATAATAATCTATTTATCTACAGGTAATTACAATTGCTATTCAAAATATGCATATATCTATTGAATTTTCAAGTCAATCGAGTATATGTGAAGCAAATCACAAACATACTAAAATCAATCCCAATGGTTAGGATTTCTCAAAATAACTTATCCAATATCTATGCAAATTGTCTCATCTGTATTAAAAACATATGCGTCTCTTGTCTCAATAAACTTGTTCCTATTTCAAATATTAAACATTTAACGAAATTGCCTTACGCACCCATTAGATACATCCCAACAATTTTCATCGGTTTGATGGGTACTTCAGCTTCACCAACCTCATGTGAAGTCTAATTGGGAAAATCAAACGTTAGGCTTATACGACAGCACCAGCCACATCTCTGCCATTTCTTCGTCTATTAAGGAAAATGTGAATAATAAATCTCCCAGCACCGCTGTTGCAAGGAAACCATTTATTTTTAATTTTCGGTTTTTTCCACAAGCTTTGCAAATTAGATACTTTGTCAGCAACATTTGGCGACGTAATTAAGAACATACACGCGTTTAAGTATGAAATTGTTTTTTAAAATATTGTCTCTTCTTTTAAGAATAAGGATTATGAAAAAAGATGAATTGGGATCATTAAGTTAAAGAAAGTAAAGAGAATAAATTAGAAGAAGTAAGTGATATCATTATACCCTAAAATTTGGATAAAATTCAAGAGGAGGAGCATTGGATTCATAATGTCATGGCACTAACGACGTATACATTCCATTTATTTGTGTGCCCGCAGATATATATGTATATTTGCAAAGAACGGTGCCTCCAATTTAACGCCGAAGTGGAACGGCAAATCTGAGAAGGTTTCCTTAATCTTGGAAGTTTGTCCGACTTTTACAAGTTGTGCGGCAGTAAAAAAAGCGTAGATATTGTTATTTTCGTGATTTGAAAAGGGACCCCGAGCTTAGTTAATTATCATATTTAAGAGTAGACATATTCCTATCAGACCTTGTCTAGTTGCATATAATTTCTATCCAACAAAGTGGATGTTATGCATCTCTGGCGTTCTACCGCTATATCAAAAATCCTTGTTTTCTCACTGAGAGTCTACAGTCCGGAATGAACCTAGACCCTGGGAACTGTGTTGAGAGTGTGAGAATGAATGACATTAGGGTAGTTGGGTGGGTTGACTGCAGACAAATTGCATTAGTATAATTGGAAGAGCTGGTCCTAGGTTTTTGAGATCGTGGAAAATTGGGGAATTTGGGAGCTATATTGAAATTATGATGAAATCCCATTTTAAATCGCCAATTTGAGTTTTACTCAGAATTATTTTTACCTTTGGGATGTGGTTTATGGGGATAGGCTTATACTGAGAGTTAGTCTTAGAATTAGGTTTAGAATTTGTCTTAGAGCTGAGGTTATTTTTCTTAATTTTATGGTTATTTTTATCCTATATCTGTCTGTCCATTTGCGGATTGCTGAACAGCCATTCGTATTTGGACGGAGGTCAAATTTTAAGTTTTGGTTACCTTTGAAGTGGGGTGCCGGAAACATTGAGCACTGACTGATCGTTTTCTGATCGTAGTTTGTCCAACCTTTGCTGCCATTTGGAAGGTGCCCATGTTGTTCCAAAATGTATGATAGGCTGGTGTGCAGTTTCCGACTTTTGGATTGGAGAGACATGGTGAACCGTCTGCTTCAGACTGGGAAATGGGGCTGAGTCAACTTCAGTTTTAAGTATTTAGCGAAAATTAGTATTGTAGTTGGCATTTTCATTTTGTTGGTTTAATATGGGTAGGTCATATGGTAGGTCAAATTTGTTGCTAATCGTTCAGGTGAGATTTTCAATATCAACTAAAATCGAGAGTGTCGATATCAATTCATCTCCAACCCCATTGATTCTATCGAAAATTATTTCGAGCATGGGATCAGGCTGCTTGGGGGAATAAGGTTTTTTGAGTTGGATTGGAGAAGGCCGTCAAAGTCTTCGCGTAAGGAGATAATTGAATCGAAAATCTGTTTGTAAGAAATTGATTGCTCGGAATAGGTTGTTTTTACATTTTTTATTGATGTATTTAATTGATTCAAGGTCCTTTCGAGATTCGTTGACCTATGTATTGTTATCTCGGCCAAGCTGGATGTTTGCTTGTCGATACGTTAAGACATGGTGAGTTGGGGGTTAATGAACGAGAATGAAAACAAAAACGGCAGAGGCGAATAATATAGGTCGATTAATTTAAAGGGCGCATCAGCGAAAAATGGGTAATATTGTGTGAAATATGTAGTGGGTTACTAAATTGATTAAACGCAATAATTGGGGAGCGAAAAGAAAATGCGACTGAACACTGCGGCGGATTACTTACAAACGTCCAATGCGGAGGTTTTTGACTAGGGGCATATCGCTGTACAGCTCGCATAGTTCTTGGTTAGTCTCCATAGCCCTTCAACGCAAAAGGACCGAACACTTTTTCTTTCAAATCGACTAAGAATTTTCTTCATCCTTCTCCCATCTACCTAGGTTATATTCCCATGGAACCTTATAGGTTGTATGTATTTGTCCCCAAAGCTAGAAGAAGCTCACCTATTGATCCGAAAGATCTCCGTCCGATGTATGTCCTCTATTCTTTTGAAAAATTTGGATATATATATATATATATATATATCTCAACATGCATACTGCAAGGGAAGTTACTCGTAAGCATTATCGAAAACTCGCTAGGAGCAAAAGAGCGTACTATAGCTGCTGTTTTCATATAGAAGGAGCCTTTAACAATGTCAAATCGGATGCAATCACTGATTTTATTGTCGATGATTCATTGGGAGTGCTCATAAATCAGCTACATAATCAGGCAGGATTATCAACACAAATACACATAGACCTCTAAGATGTGCCACCTCACCAGAGGGAGTTCTGGTTCCGCTGCTCTAGGATTCTAGTGGAAAATTAATAACTACTTAATTTATAAAGGGAAGTCAGAAAAGTGATTGCCTACGCAGATGACGTGATAAAAGCGACATCAGGGAAGTATCGTAATACCCTTTAAAAAAACAATTGCAAAATGGTCACTCTGTACTCTTCAAGTGGACTCGCCGCAAACTCTCAACATTACAGAAAACACCAACAACATCATTACCTAACTCAGTGTTGAGCATAATTTTAAGTCAACTCAATTTACATCTACACGGATGTGTCTTACAAAAATCTGGAATGGGCTGAGGTGTTTTTTCCAAAGTACAGCAAATTTTACTTAATTTTGTCGTACGGCACTCTTTATATCTTATTAGTTATTAAAAAATGTTTACTATTACTGACACGACATAGATGACTAGACAGACTCTTAGCGGAGCAATGCCGCTAGTGGAGCACAAAGTCATCCCATTAACTCCAAGAGACATGCTGTTTATACCTGTCTTTTAGTTTTGCTAAACCAAAATGGGAGACAGGGGAGGGCAAATTTAATGCATATGACCAAGGTCAATACAAACCATGCCATCGAAACTTAAAGAACTGGAGGATTCTCGTGACAAAGAACAAATAACCTACAGCAGGAAGTGCGCTAAACGAAACCTGTGTTGAAGCTTATACACTGTGCGATGGGCATCATAAAACAATACGTTCAGATAGAATCGATTGATGATGGAGTACGATCCCTCGTTTTTCCCAATGCGATGATGACTGGTGGAGGAATATCTCTGGAGCATTTACCCCAAAGTAACACTCACGGAAAATACATAATAACGCGCACTAGACTTAAGCGATACAACAAAATGCGTTGTCAGCTTTGAAAACCTGATAAACATTTAACCGCAATTGGAACTGAACATGTCAACTACATATTAGAAAAACCGCCTTCGTCCTTTCACATATGTGCAATAAAAATGTATTTAGTTCTATAAAAAATAACCATCAAAATCTCCATTAGATGACAAACTCTTTATCATCCTTAAACATAATAAATCAATTAAATGATATCTGCAAATCCATTAAAAAAACGTAAAATCCTCTATCGATAATTATACATCTCTATACCTTGAAATGGCATAAGCACTACTGAACACATTATCTCCTTAAGTGACCAAACGAACATTAACCTCACCGCATTATCATAAATCATAATTAACGCCACCAAAATGATTTTCCCGTAACGCGTTGCCACTCACCTATCATATCCGGTGTGTTCCGGCAGCATGGCCCACAAACACTCTCGCACACATTAGCTCTTCGGGTGTGGGCTTAATTAAAGTTCCCAAACCAGACTCCATCCTCCATCCGTCAATGCCATCAGCAATATCGAATCAATGCAACCGATAATGACGATGGAAACTTCTGTCATACACGTCGTTAAATGTTAACAGCTTCACTTAAGATGCCACCCTACACCATCCTTCTTCCCTCCTCTCTGCTGTCATCGTTAAGACTCAAATCGAATTTTAATCTTTTTTCCCTAGCACAGAATCGCTTGACAAAATGTTTCCGAATTTAAGTGCTCCTCTCCTCTATTCAGCACTTCATATCTTCTTTCATACTTGAATCCCGCAGGAAACGTAACCCAACGCACACAATACATTTACACTCTCAAATAACTACCCTCCCTTTACGTTCTGAATTGGAATACAATTTTGAAAAGTTTTCATCTAGGGTTGGGGGTGTAAGCGCAACTCTTCCGCCTTGAGATAATAATGCTTGTAATTAGTTGTGGAAAGGGTGTGCGACAATCGGATAGGGGCAGACTTCAATTCCACAAAGTACAACAATCCTTGGAATAATTACATCATTTCCCGAAAAAGGGCTACGAGAAGTTGCCCCGAGGATGGTTGGTAAATTTCCTCGAGACTATTTAATAGGCTGTGACAAAAGTGTCGGGTACTTTGCTCTGTTATGCTAACTGGCACACACAAGAATCAGCTCGTGTAGCATTGTCACTTGAGGCTATGAGCTAACTTTGTTGGGAATTCTGTGGACAAACGGATATATTTTTATAGCACCCGAGAAGTGGATTCCATGGGGGTTAAATAATTTTGTTTGGTTGGTTCCTTTTCTTTATCGGAGCAAGTGGGAAAGTTTACGTGAAAAAGGGGGGGAAAGGGGTGTGATTGCTTTCCACTAAAATAAGCGTTAGATTTAAAAGGAAGTTAATAGACATGAACTGGACATTAGTGTAGTCTGGTCGTGACTTTTACAAACTTCCCCTGCATCAGATAAAATAATAGTCACCTATGTTATGCTAAAAATGTGCTAGCCTTTGGAGGTGACTGTGAGGAGAAATCACGGATACAATCAGCTAAGGTGAGTTGTGATAAGAAAAATCACATACTCCGACGGACGAAAAAGATGATATAACTAAGGATTGCTTCTACGAGCTCCTTGATAAAACCTATGAGTGACTACCAAAGTACGATGTTAAAATCTTGCTGGGAGATTTTAAAGTATTGTTGGAAAATATAGCCTACACGACAACACGTCTGGTAACGGACTTAGGCAAATTATTGACTTCGCTAGGAACTAAATGCCACTATAGGTAGCACACGATTTCCTCACCTCGATATCCATAAGGGGACATGGCGGTCTTCCGATCAAAGAACAGTCAACTAAATTGATCAAATTGCGATAGACAATAGGCCCACATCTAGTATTTTGGATATCCGAACATTCCGAGGGGCTAACATCGACTCGGACCACAACCTTGTTGAATACAAGGTATGCATACACTACGCCACAACAAACCAGAAATGATGTGAAAAAAATTTAATGTCGAAAGACTGCGATCGCCCACCAGCAAGAAACCCTTGCTTTGATGAGGATGCTCGCAGCCATGAACGAGGCCTACAAGGCTTAGCTGCAGGTGAAGACGAGAGCTGCCATTGAACTCTATAGGCAAAGAAGAAGGGAAGAACACCGGTGAGAGGTGCCACTCCAGGAATTTGACCAAAGTGTAAAACGTCAAAGCCAAGGATACAAGGCTCGAACGCAATCCTGTCGGGATGAACAAGGAAATATCGTAGTTGAGACACAGTCGATGCTGAGAATATGGAAGAACCACTTCTGCAGACTGTTAAACGGCGATGACGAACAACATTCCGCTGTCAAGCAGAACGAACCATTTTATATTGACAACGGCAGAGAAAACTGCCAACCACCCGAAGTGAAGTGAGGATAGCAATATCTAAACTCAAGCTTAATAAGGCTGCCGGAAATGACGGCCTTCCCACTGAGCTTTATAAAGCTGGCGAAGATGACTTGGTAAGTAGCATCCACCAACTCATAAGCCAAAACTAGTCGGATGAAAGTATGCTTGAAGAATGGAACCTCAGCATCGTTTGCCCGATCCACAAAATAGGAGACCCTCTGAACTTCGCCAACTACAGAGGTATAAGTCTCCTCAACATCGCCTGAAAGATCCTATCTGCCGTAATATGTGAACGCCTGATAACGTTTACCCACAACCCGATAGGCCCTTATAAGTGTGGTTTTAGGCCAGGAAAGTCCACAACCGATCAAATTTTCACACTTCGGCAGATCCTGGAAAAAACTCAAGAAGTCCAAATCGATTTCAAAGCCGCATATGACAGCATTTATAGAGACGAACTGTACAGAGCCATGTCTAGTTTTGGTATACCGCCCAAACTCGTCCGTTTGTGTAGGATGACGATAGAGAATTCTCGCTGCTCCATCAGGGTCGGAAACGACCTCACCGACACATTCGATACCAACATATTTAGGATTTAGGCAAGGCGATGCGCTGTCATGTGACTTCTTCAATTTGATTCTTGAGAGGATTTTGCATAACTCCCGAGCCAACACCAGAGGCACAATTTTCCAAAAATCGGTGCAACTACTAGCATACGTCGACGATATTGACATCATTTGGTAGGACTAAACGTGATGTCATAGTTAGTCTGAAATTGAGAAATGTCAAATGAAATGCAGAAAAAAACTTGACGTTTAGGTGTGGTTCACATTCAACATCAGCCCTTATAATTTAACCACCCGTTATAACCATTTCTTTAGAAGATCTGCCAATATGAATTATAAATCCTTTCACACCTAACTTGCACATTACCTTTGTTGGTAATTTATAGTTTACTGAATGCTTATTTAATATCCCAACTAAAATATAAACCCCCTTCGTATAGGGGGCAGCTCTATATGCTAATCTCTTCCTGACAAGCTTCTACATGCGGGCTATCCAACTTCGGTCATAAACTTTCCGAAGTGATGTGACCTTTTTGCTGTCATATTTTTATATATGCTAGTCCAATTCCCGGCATGTAACGAATGTGTCCAATTCCGTACAGTTTTGGCAACTTATTAGTCCTTTCTTCACCTTTTTTCATAAAATATCATAATATTTCCATCAAGCACCATACAGCTTACTCGATGTGGGTCGACACTAGATTGTGCGATTTCTCTATCCCAACGAGTATATCCTGCGCCTTTACTTTTTTTCATTACCATATCCTTGTTATGATGGGTTTTATACTCTTATCGTTCAGAAATAGGGAGTTTTACATTTATTGATCTGCGTGGATACGCTTGAGACTCAGCTTACAATCCCAGCCCACCCTTTCCAGCTGAAATGTCACACGAAATTTGATTTACGTGAGCACTTTAACAACACACTCACACATTTGCAAAGGAAAACATTGACTCTCGAGTGTCGGTGTCGATGTCGCCGCACGACAGGGAGGGTGGTGATTGTGAATGTTTATTTGGTTTGGTTTTTGACGCGAAATTAAATTTACGCGCCATAAAATGTTCGCCTGCAGTAATCCAGTAATCGCCGTCAACTGGATAAGCTGTAAAAATATTCAAAAGTGGTATGAAGTCTCACCCTACTTTAACCTCACCAGTACCGTTGACCGTCTGGGCCCTGGCGAGTGGGACACTTTTGTGGGTGACTGCAGGATAGGACACATTTGACAGTTTAAGCTGTTGAAAGCTGTTCATAGTGTGACAGGCAATCAAAGTTGGTGGAAGTGTTTTTTTTTTTATTATTGCCAGAAAATGTCCTAGATTTTGGTGGTAAAGAAGTATTCTTATCTGTCTAAGGTTTATGACATTCCCAGTGAAGTAGAAAGTAATTAAACATGAAATCCCTTTTCGTCATTATTTTGTTAAACCACATATCGACAACAGAGATACAACGTTTCATGCCATTCGACAGCATGTGTTGCAAGTAAAAAGAACTCTGAACAAAATGGCGATAATATCCTCTACTTGCAATTATTATGTTACACCGTTACTGCGGCCACCATGCAGACCCTTGCTATAGGTAAGCTCGACAATGATAAAGTTTTTAAAAATATCTCTCGGTTGTTTCGAAAGGAAGATTCGTCGTTACGTTAAAAACAAAACTTTTGCAATACCTGTCCTATATCTATGGGTATGGACTTTCCCTTGTATATGACAATTTCGTTAGTTCAGATGGTCCACTTTTTTTAAATTAAAAAACTGAAATCTTTTAGGGGCGTTTCGCTGGGATATTTGAGAATGAGATAGAAAAAAGTTTGCCCCGGGAATGGTTAAGTTTATGTAATGTGATGATTTTACAGCGAACGAGTGTGTGGTAGTTCTTTCACTTCCGTATTGTTGTGGGGAGACTGTATGACGACTCGACGAAGTTTTCTGATTGAATATTGATTTTTGTGTATCACTTTTTCAATCGAATAATACATTTCTAGTACAATGTGAAGTAGCTAAATGGGTTAGGTACCACCAACTATATGACACTCATATCCTGTTGGCGAACAAATGTTGCAAAACAAATACGGACAATGAAGCAAGTACCTATAAGAGAAAGTGGAATAAGTTGATCAGATCCTGAATATATATATAATTTAATACGAAGCTTTCAATTGGGACATAACAGGATTCTTATTCTAATACAAACGACCCAAATTCGGCATCAGCGTAAAGACCTTTTTGTGTAGGTGTGCTGGACACTCCATGGAAATACTTGGAAATATGCAGAAACCTACGATCGGAGCTATTGAAGAATTAGTAAAGGCTTACCAAATCCCCCAACGGGTAAGCAACTACTCGATTCATAGCGTATTGATGTCAACTCTTAATGTCAAAAAAGCCCGTAATGCAGCCAGGCGCAGTGACATGGTAAACTTTCTCAAGACGAACTACCTAAAGCACCGGAAGCTGATCTATGCGAGCCTTCGTCTAAATTTTGCATATAAGATCCTATCCACCGATCTATACGAACGTATTTAGCCATTTTGCAACAAACTTATCGACACTTACCAGTAAGACATCTGGGCTGATGAACAATTGCAGACCAACTTTTTAAATAGATCTTAGACCTGGGAAAGACCAACGAATTACAAGCTAGCGTCCATCGCCTTTAGTTTTAGAACGATGACGATGAACGATAAAACGATGATTTCATCAAAATCGATACAGCTTTGTCACCTAATACTGGAAGGCACACGATGTAATGACCAGTTTTAAGGCAGCTCTTCTGAACTTTTCCAAAAATGTACTGGATTTCGACAAGAAGACCAGCTACCATGCGATTATTTCAACTAGATAGATAATAGATACAATAGGTACCAGATACTAGCATACGCAGACGATATCGATATGATTTGCGGCAATTTATGAAGAGGCGAGATGGATTAGTGTCAGTCAAAGTATGTGGGTTCAACAAACAAAGTTCGATGCTACTTCGGTTTAGCGAAACAAATGAAATTTCGAAAGTCCAAAAGCTTGCTCAAGTGGATCCCAATTTTACAAGTTCTACTTTGTAGCACCAAATTCTGGGCAATATGCTGAAAAGCAGTTATTAGACACAGGACCAACACCATTAGAAAATTTTTTCGTGAAATTGTTGGTCACCGATCACATAAAGTCAATTATTCTGCAACATTCTCGTTTAACAGTCTGAATTTGACTGCGATGATAAAATGGTCAAAATAATGGACTCGTGGATTCGAAGTATTACATGTTCCTGCAAAGTCAGTTGGTCGAAGTAAGATTTTCACATCGTCGTAAGATTCTTTCTTTAAAGTGATTTCAGTCTCATCGGTAGGGGCGTAAGGCTGATGTTTCAAAACGGTGCTCTGATAGGGGTCATCTTGGCCTAATGCGGCTCCCCACAACAAATTTGCATCCTAATAGTTATATGCTGCCTTTAGTGGCGAATGTAAAAAAAATGTTGCGTATTTTTTTTGCCCTCGTCCTTTTATGTATTTCCTGAATCGTGGCAATATCTGCATAGGACCTCGTGAGAACAGATTCAAGCTTTTAAGTACCACCTCTTATTCAATGCTGCTATTTTTTTTATATTTTGATTCTAGAATGTAAGAAAGTTACTGATGGTACATCCACCTGTACTTTGATTGACAGTTCCAATTTGTTATCCATAGAAAGCGTTGGCAATTCATGTAGATTGTTCCACCATTGAACCCAACTTTGGAATTATTTGATAAAAGAAAATATGCCTTAGTAAGAGGACACATATAGGACACAAGGTACTGGTTGCCCCGTGAAGGCATGTGTATTAGAGGGTGTTAACAAAAAATTTAAAAAAAGTATAACGCTATTGATAAACAGATCGTATTATTTATGTTTACTTGTACTTCTGACATATCAAGTTTCTAGCCTGCCTTCTTGTGTTTACATTTGTAAACATTACGTTTCTAAGAAATTGCCTTAACTACTACAATTCTCAAATGTCTTGTTTATTCTTCGAATTGACTTAATTGCTTTCCTTATGTCATTTTCATCAAAATTGTGATACTCGATAGTCGATACCATGATGCATTTCGCAAGTTCTTCCGTTCAACAGCATCCAACCCAAAATTTACTCAAAACACTCATTGATATGCCATCCTCGATTCCAGTAATCATGTTTAAGCTATCCAACCGCCAACATCACGCGACATCGATTAAATGACATTCAGCACTAAAGTAATTAAAAATTGTCCCGACTAACTTCGACCGACCTAGAGGGAACTCGATGTGAACACAACCTTATATAGTGCGTGTACCGCATCAGAACCATCAACCGTCTCATCATGTGTTACGTGCCTTGGCAGTGGTTCTTCTTCCTGGCAATTCATTGGGCAATCACTGACACGTTCTGAAGGGCACGTCTCTTCATTGCTCGCGTTCCATTAGACCAAAGCACTCCTAGGAACTTCACTGTCGCTCTGTGTGGTGTTTTGCATAGCACTGTTCCTGAGTGAGTGAGTATTGAAATAAATTTAATTATTCATGTTTGTGTGGTTTGCCTTTTGCATCCTATCCGTTGGCTTGACATTGCCATTTCCTTGATGTTTCTCTCGCAATTGTGCTTATTCATGGCTTGGTGCATTCTATTCCCTCCAGGCAGCGCCAGCGATGTCGGGGCGGTATAAGCAAAAGAAGCCGCCCTGGCGGTTGCTCGTGACTGCCAAAGGACATGAAGACTTTATCATAGGCTTTACCCAAGTGTTTGAACACACTATATTTTCCATCATATCACATGCAACAGTTAACTGAGTTTTGTATAAAGAGAGCGTGTCCTTTTGCGCCACGTTATAAATTACATTATGACGATGAGCATCGTTCAAAGGTGCTTCGCTATCTGTGGCTGAAAGGGGGTAAAAGAAAACTGTTTGCCTTGGGAAGCTTAATGCAATTAAGTTCACCCTTTTGTATTGCGTATGTACATTTTAAGTCGTGGAATTTTTTAATGAAATAACATGAAACTGTGAGTTGAGGATGCCGCGATTGAGAAGATAAATACGATTTTTGGGATACTGAGAACAGAAGTAGATGAAAAAGGATTTAGGATTTCAAAAAGATTCGAAAATAAATTCCGAAATTCAGAAATGCAATTATGTAGTTCATGAATTGGAACTGAATGTCTTGTGGCCCTAATAGGGCGGTGCAAGCTCTTGCTACAATGATCATTTCAATATCTTCTAATGTCTCGTTTTGCCTTCGGCTACAAACTTAATTTTTTGTGTTAATGAGAACAAACCACAGAGCATGTGGTCTCGAAAAGAATATCCGACCAAAGAACGAGAACTAATCTTTATAGCTACGTTGTTGCCAAAGAAAAAATTTAAAGAGGTTCCGAAATGGCCACCAACAATGGCAAAATTTACTTGGTCGCCATCATCATTAAAAATTACGAAAAAAAGACTTAAATTCTAAATAAACAACAATAGAGCGAAAGGCATAGGGTAATTGTTTAAAATCTATATTTATTTAAATCTTATGCAATTCCAACTTAAACAGAAGTTATCTGCGCGGGTAAAATTTAATTGTCTGCTAAGGGTTTTCCAAGTTCGAACTCAAGATTCACGGCCAAACTTCCCAGTTTATTCTTTCAATTTGTAAATCTAAAATTTTGAAAATGTTTACAATTGTTCTGTAGGCTCGGGCAAGGATTCTATATACAGAATTCAATTATCCTAGCTCAAAACTTAAGGCCTAAAAATCGGTGACTTACAGACAGACAGACATGACTTAATCGACTCAGCTAGCGATTCTGAGTCGATCCATACACTTTGAAGTATATCTTGCTAAATGATTTCTCTATGTAACAAACTATGTATCAAAATTATCCCTATAGGATAGGGTATACAAAGTTCACGTCTGGATTATTTATTGACACCGCCGAAGATTTCGATATAGTCATGATCTGTTGTTAAAAAAATACAGAGGACTAGTTTTTGAGGTTTTATTATGAATTGGTTGAAGTCGTATCTACCTAAAGATAGATAATTTCTTAGACTTGGGAGTTCCCCAAGGCTCTGTTTTGGACCAATTTTGCTTTTAGTCTATATAAACTCTCTTGTTTCAATTGATTTTACGGTTATACCTACTGCTTTTTTGACGATGTTGGTTTTTATTATGGTTGTAACAGTCCTTTAGATCTGTATTCTGACATAAACTGTAATTTAAACTTATAAATATATTACAAATATTTTTGTTCGTGCACCTGTATGTCAAAAATTCAAAGTGTTTACCTGTAATTGTATATGCCTGGTTATTCTTCTCCCTCATTTTGTAGCAGTCTTATCTGCAGTAATATGTGCTTTCTAATCAAACAATGTGATCAATTTAAATATTTGGGACTCATAATTAATTCCAGAATAAAATGACGAAAGGGCGGTTGAAGATTTCACACCTCAAAGGTTGACCACATTTCTTAATTGAGGGCAAATGATACATAACCCTTACGGGTAAAACAGAAGACCGATTTCCGATTTCCTCTTAGACATTTCTTTTAATTGCGTAACACCTGCTCTTAATTACTTCTTAAAACAATTTATTATGGACTTTTTCATTCAAAGTTGCACTACGGAATTGCTTATTGAGGTGGTGCTTATTTTATTAATTCATCATTTGTTAACCCTGCAAAAATATGTGTTAAGAAAAATGTGCCAAAGGCACAGCAGATATCATAGTCTTTCATTATCCTGTGACATGAAAATTGCTCAAGTTCTTCATATAGTTTGTTTTAAGTTTTAAAGACTTTTTAAGAGGTCTGGTAATCGTAATTTTCGTTTAATTTGAACTCATAATCTACGTGGAAATCTATCATTTGATTCATATAAGGTTTTAAAATGACACAGAAAAACTGGGCTTGCATTAGGATTATGGTGATCATTCATTCCCTGTGCTGCTTATGATATCACCTCGACCCTGAATGAAAAATAGGTCGAAAACTGTTTACCTTTCATATCCGTTGCCCTTGAATGTAATGGGTACAATCACCAACGCGATTTCTCATGGTTAGATATCTGTGAGTTTCGATTCAATCCACATTTGTTTATAATAAATTGAGCTGTAAATATTTTCACTGCATTCGAATCACTGGATTTGTTTGAACTGCGCATACTTAATACATCATTAAGTCGTATGAAACAACAATATATATGTATATATACGAGTATATAAGCTTAACACTGTATTCGAGCATTCTTGTTTACTTTCCTTAAGCTTTATCCGGTCTGAGTAAAGTGATAGGTTTTTTTTTATACTTTATCTAATAGGGGTATATTTTGAAACATAGTTTGTATCATAAATCATTTAGCCAGATATACCTTAAAGCTTAAAGTATCGACTCAGAATCGTTAGCTGAGTTGATAGAGAGGCATGTCTACCTGTCTACCCGTCAATCTGAAGGCCACCGGTTTTTAGACCTTAAATTTTGAGCTAAGATAATGAAATTTGGTAGATATATGCGATCCATGTAAAAAAGTGTACAAAATTTCAAAATCCACCGACTGCCACGCCCGTTTTCGGTCCAATTTTAAATATTCGAAATAAGTTTTAATGCAGAACCATTGGTAACATTTTAATCAACATCCACTTTTTGGGGGCGTTTTATGGCAAAAACTATTTGTAAACCCATAGAGAAGTAATTTGATTGTTAATTCTAATAAAAAAACATACAAGAAGGATATTGTATGTTTTATTATTAGAACTGGTATTATATGTAACAAACCTGTAGATAATAAAAAAACTATTAATATCTATTGAATCAATTGACACGAAAAATCTGTAACTACTCTTCGAGATTTTTTTGAACAGGTCTTTGTCGCAGTAAGCTATACATCGTTCATGGTTTGACCTTTATCTCCATAGCCCGTCCACGCAAATGGAACATACGATTTTTCGAAGAATTGTTCGCTCCAACCGTACAAAGATTTCTTCATCCACTTTTGATAGGTCCAATGCTTTAGCGCTATATAGAATAACTGGGATGATAAGGTTCTTAAATAGAATCTTCCTAGTAGTTCAATTGAGGGCTTCATAATTAAGGTCCCTTTTTAGACCGAAGAAACAGCAGTTCTTTGTTTGAGTTCTGAGGAGATGTCATTGTCATAGTTAATATCGAACCCAAGTAGACAAAAAATGTATTTGTCGATGGTGACATTATGCTAAATTTTTTGATGTTGTGTGTCCTTCATTGTTGACAACATATACTTCGTCTTGCCCTCATTTATGTTAAAACCCAGTTTTTCCGGCTTCCTTGCTTATACTAGCAAACGCGGCTGTGACATATCATTGATTCCGACTAATGGTATCAAATACTCCGCCATATAGTTTTATATAACTAGATTTATGTTAGACTCTGAAGTTAGCTCGGGACTTTTGCACGATCGTCTCAAGAAATATGCTAAAGAAATCTCACGGATTGTGTCACCTTTTTTGGTATCGAATTTTTCAGCGATGTTGCTGATATCCTTGAAGAAGGAGTGAAAAGGAATGAGAATTCGGGCGATATATCAAAACTGGTCATGGATTTGCATAATTCGTCTCTAACGCCGTCGTATGTGGCTTTGAAAATGATGAATAGATGATGAGTATCGATTTGGACTTTCGAAGTCTGATCATTTTATCAGTTGTGGAATTACATGGCATAAAACCACACTTATAAGGGCCAATCAGATTATTGGTAATCGGATTCAGACGTTCTCATATTATGGCAGATATGATCTTTTAGGCTATGTCGAGGAGACCTTTTCCTGTGTAATTAGCGTAGTGTTCAAAGAGTATCCTTGCTCTGACGATTTACACATTAGTAAACATTACGAACAAGAAGTACTTGACTGGCATACCTCTGAATATTTTGTTCGCATCCTTTTCTTGTTCTTTATACTTTTTTTGAAAATTCCTTACTTATTTACCTTGAAGGCTTGGTTAGATAGCTCGAATCCCTAGTTAGGTGTTTATTTTGAAATCCAATCTTACAACCTCCTTTATCTGATTACTTATCTGAGTAGTATCAATCGCCGTCAAAGATTTAATTTCCAACTGAGCTATTCGGATTCAGCTTGAAATTGATGGTGAGTAAGAAATGTTGTGTCAAACTTGGTTACGATAAGTATGGATAGTGAAGCAATTTAAGAGCGGCTTTGTTATTTTTTTTCAGAAATCATGGAAGTCAACTTTTTTTCCCCAATTGGGGCAAACTTGTCGAGCATATGGCAAAATATAAGGTCTAATTTTCAAAATCATAGGCGAATTACTTTGTTTGATATACCAGCCATATTCTCCTGATGATGATGAACCCACGAAATGCAGTTTATGTGTTTCACTTTATAGGAATATATAGGATACGACTTGCGCATTATGAAGCTACATAACTTCTAAATGATATTATATCGTGCTACATAAAAATATTCCTGATCTACCTAAATTCTTCAGAGTCTTTCTTTTGTGTGTCGAGTGTATTAGGTGACAATACCTAACTTTTTGCCATTTTACCACCTCATGTCATGAGAAGTTTCTTAAATTTGCCGTTCGGATTAGCCGTAAACCGGAAATCCACTTCTTTATGGAAAATATAATAACATCACAGAAATGAAGGGAGAAGCTAGGTTGGAGCCCCTGTATAAGTCGTTAATGCCAAAAATATACATATAAGAATGATATTAAAATTGTCTGGAATAGTGGACAGTTAATTTTTATGCATAGAAACATTTTCGTGCGCTCTCGGTCATGCAATAAATTTGAAAGTGCTTACTACTAATCAACATAAAAAACCGAAAACCGAAAACATCTCAAAGAACCTTCTTAAGCCCACCGTTCGGAATCGGCGTCAAACTGGAGGTAACATTATTTGTAGCAAAAAATAGAGCTTCGCACACACAAATGAATGGAGAGGCTAGGTTTACTAAACTGTAAAGGCTGTTGTTATCAGACATTTTGTCCAAAAAACTGATAAATTTATTTTTTTTTTTCAGTAAATATACAATAAATTCATAAGAAGATATACAACAAAATAAATTTATGCAACCACTCAAACTGTCCACTTCTCTTTAAATGTCAGTTAAATAATTCTGAAAAATGAAATATTTTCCTACAGATAGGCATAGAGGAACGAAAGCAATTAAAAGCTATCCACAGAGGAGAACAACAACAACAAATCAAAATTATATGAAATATGCAAATCGAGCTCTTCCGGTCGAAATGGAAATCATGCGCCACTGCCATCATCCCAAAAAGAAAATAAATCGTTTCGTCGAAATAGGAAATAAATAATATTTTTGCTAACAATTAAAATCAAAACTGTATAGCTACCTTTATGTACACAAACACACATAACATTGAGCTGGTTATATTCACATGTATACAATTATTCTGACAATTCAATTACAATATCCGTCGGCATAGGCAGACTTCAATTGAAGTTTTGAGTGGCAAAATAAAATATTTATTTCCATTTCAATACATCAATATATGTACAGTTTTAAGTTAAATTCATATATACCAATTTATGAACATCTATCTATAAGACATGTTTCTTAATAAGAGCCACTAAATTCAGTCACAAATGTGTACGTTAAGAGAAGGTCCTTGTTTATTGTTTTCACTTCAATAAATTCACAAAGTGTTGACGGAAATGCGACGTTTAAGATGACTTGAGAATGTAAGGAGAATTATAATTTTTATGGCATTTTTTTTTATGGCATAACGTTTCTGTCGTTTAACACTGATATTAAGCCGAAGAAGCAAAAGATGTATGTCCGTGTTAAGTTAAGGAGTTCCGAGTTTTATGGACCAGGAAAAGAGCTAGAAAGTATTTCTCATAAAGATATTCTTCACGTTGAACATAATTATTTATTTTATGTGCGTTAATAAAAGTTGAATATCAAAGTAAACCGGTTGTCGAAAGATGTATTATATGCCTACATATGTATATTTTAATGCTCAAGGATTAAGGACTATTTTATTGGTTGTTCTATTAAGTTTCATAGGTTATTGAACATTTTATTTATTTGAACATGTGATTTATTTGAAATTATTAGTATGCAAATAAGAGTTCTTAAACTTTAATTAAATGCTAACATTTTGCGAAAAACTGTTAAATGTATAGTTTGTGAAACAAAACATTTTCAGTACAGAAGGAGGCATGTTGTAATAGAGTTCTTGCATGAATATATTTTGCATTTGATTATACATATGCTAACCAACATTCAAAATTCTATGTTCCATTATCAAAAATACTTGAGAATTAATAAATTACGAAATAATTTATTTAATAATCATTGAAATTATTACTAGGGGAATACTGAGAAGCATTTAGTTTTTCTTACAAAATATAATAAAAATCGCTGCAGCTACTTTCAGTGTTTTGAAAATTCCATTTGCAATTAATCGTCATCTGAAAATAATCATCATTAAATAACTGACATTTTTCCATGTTTCAATTCGCAGCCGTTCTTGAATAACCTGTCATTTTTTAACGTACTGCTATTTGTATTTTTAATAAAAAAAAAACTTTGTATGCGGCAGAACCGTTTAATACCCAGTCAGTCTCTTTGAAAATAATAGCGACGACAAGAATGTCAACTTTTGTTGACGAACATTGTCAGTATCTACATGGTTTATGACTGAGTTATTATTTTGTTTATAAACTTTTCTCTGATGCGGGGGACCTTTAATGGTCGAAGAGCGCTAAGAGATAAAAAATGCAGATGTTTGTTGACTCAAGCTACAAGGTGGGTCTTCTTTTATATCGGCATGTAAACATTGAATAACTTTGACATATATCAACCGATTGACTTGAATAGACACATTTTTTGAAACGTCAGTTCGGTGACGTTAAATAAAGGCATATTTCAAAAAATTGGCATTATTTTGTTTTTAGAATTTGGCCTTTTTTCGTTTGGCCTTATTTCACGTCATCCCTCAGTTCAGTACAAGTTGAATAATAGATTGAATCACACCCAAAATAGTGAAGCTGTACATTGAAAATAGTCGTTCAGTTATGTTAATATAACGAACATATCGTCGAAAATATTATGTCCAACAAGTTACGTCTGTTAACTCTATTCATCGTTTGCTGTCGTAATTTGTTGAGCACAGGACAATGTTAAAGTGGACAAACAATGCCTACTAATTCCAACAAGACGGTAAGCCATGACACACTGCAAATCAAACAATGCAGTTTCTGCAACGAAAATTCCCTGGGCATGTACTGTCAAAACGGCAACATTTTTTGACCCCACACAAATACAGATTTTACCCCTCCGGACTTCTCCAAGCTTCAGACCATTGACGAGCATAAGGCAAACATTTGTTCTGAAATTTGAAGTGAGGGAAAAATAATATAAAAGGCGGATTGCTCTTCTTTAGATATAATACGTTCACTAAATCAGACCGAACTCTAGCTAAGAGATCAGTATTCAAGAAATGGTCTTACCACGAGTTTATAGAGAAGAAGAAGCTGGGCTGGTGCATTTAAGTATTAACATTAGTCATGAATACTATTCCGATACTGCTACTTTAACAGAGTCTTTGTATTTCTTAATAGGAACTTCAATACTTGTAGATCTAAATTGTGGTTCTGTTAGTTGTCTCGGTAGCACGATTTAGATATCATTGAATGCTGTTTTTTGAAGTGATTTTTGGAATAATCTTCTATGATCTTAATGTCTAAAATTGGATCTTACACGACCAGAAAATGGTTCATGGTGTTATATGGATATGAAAAAATGAAAATGAAAAGGTTATCTTCTGAACTTCTACAACTACAAAGGGATTTTTCTCTCTAACATCGCAATACAAACTTTTCTCAGGTGTATGGAACGTATAACGCTCCAGAAGCGTTGTGAGAACTGTATTCGTGACCAGGTCGTACTTGGACTTTATACGGAAGAAGAAGCTGTGCTGGTCTAAAAATATAAGTACAGTTGTTGGTTGTGCCTAAAATATCATTTATGTGTGGCAGAAGTAGAATAGGTGAAAAAATTGATCCTTGAGACACTCCAGTGAGGAGACGCCATCCACTATTAGAAAAAAACGTTCTTTTGAAATATTTTCGCAATATTTAAGGTATTCCACATGATGTCAATTCGCCTAGCAAAGCGCTGTGCCAAACGTATAACAGATCTCGACTCTCGATGTTTCTTTTTTATCGCAGTGTCCCTTATCGGTTTCATTACTTAGCAGGTCTCTATTGAAGCATTTCTTTTGGAATACCATATTGGGCATCAGCTCATCGGATTGGGTGGTTTTGCTGCTAGAAATCCTTTAACAAAATACCTGAAACACTCCTATCATCACACTAACACAAACCTCAAGATATGTGATTCTGTAGCCACTGAGACTACTTGATGGCAATCTTACATTCTCTGAAATATATACTACCTTGCAACCTTGTCCAGCTCTTCCTTGTTCTCGAGCCGAACACCTAAATAAAATCCTGTACCTACTTCTCACTATGCACCTATTTCAATACAGAACACTTATGTTGACTTTCGAACAATTTCTCTAAGGGAAACATAAATACTTACTTAAGGAGTAAACTCAGCATCGACCAATTCAAAATGAAAACCAATCAATTATCCGCGACTATTATTGGAATTTTTTTAATCCTAGATCAAATCCATTCATAACCTTCCAGCAGCACTCACGCAAACAGGAAAAAGCGACAAATCATTAAAATTCCCGAGTGAATTGTTCGATTACTTCACTCAACCAAATCCCCATATCGCTCAATCAAATCACTCAACGGCACCATCGTTTTCCAATGCAACGCCGCCATTCCATTCGCATCGATTCATATCTGTCAAAAATTTTTTTTTTCACTTTAGCGATTTCATGTCCCGACTCGTTCGTGTGCATGAAATCGCTTCAATGATGTGTCAAATTATTGCGTTCTTTTTATATTTAATAGCTGAACGGGTGAGTGATTCCCAGAAGACGATAACAGGATAGAAACGTCAGCGACATTTTAACATCGTACCAATTAATATCTGAAATCTGATTCTGAAGCTTAATTCCCAGGAACAGCAGGTGGTGGAGTTGGCTTCTCTCATAAGTAACTAAACTACAGAGAACGTGTGAGGTGGTTATACCAAATTGATTAGATGTATATGAAGCATGTAATTCGATTGATTTTTGAGTGTTTAGATGAGCTAAGCGGATAATTTAGGAAGGACATACTATTAATGACAGGCTCTGTCTAGTGTCTGGTGATGGTGATGTTTTAATAGTCGATTAAAAGATAAATCGCGCTTTGGGGTGTTATGTCCAAAAGCTTTTAGTAGGGTTCGACATTTGGCAAATGATTTTTTTTTAAAAAAAATGAACTTTGAGTTGTAAAGTGATAATAAAAAATAGAGGACTTTCCAGTCCTATTTTGGATGCCTGCTGTACCTATATGATACCTGTAGGAAACAAAGACACCAAACGAATAAAGTTAGTAAATTCGAGAATTGAATATAAAGAGATAAAGAGGGATTCTTCTACTAAAATTCTGAGAAAAAAACGGAGATTAAGAAAACGATCTTCATATGTCAGATAATATCTAAAATCGATGAGAATTCATTCAATTCAACGAAAAGAAATATAAAAGACGTCAAAGTTTGAAGTATTATGAAAGAACGGCAAACAATCATTTGAAATAAATTTTAATGAACTCAATTCATTATATACAAAAATCTCTTGTCACGATGTTCGTTTACGCTAATTATCCGAAACCGCTGAACTGATTTCGATGAAATTTTGTTCATAAGTTTCGTCCAACTTAAAAGATACCTTGTTAAATGACTTTCAATATTTTTTTATTACAAATTTAAAGTCAGGGGAAGGTGCTGTTACAGTCAGGGAGAGAGCACATTGTTAAATACGATTTCAAGTTGAAATAACCGATTATTATATTGATATAAGACAAGACAACATTTTTCGGATTCATTTTTTTTATTATATTTTATACAAATTACTTTTTTTTAATCAAAAACGTTTGTTTGGATATATTTTATGTAAATAATGTTAGGTTTTATTTGTCATACCTTCTTATACATTTCGAATATGATTGATGCTTTTGGTACATTTTTGATTAAAAAGGGATATCTACATTTTCTGAATTGCTTGTGGCAACTCGGAATAAATTTAATCCCGAGTTAACTTATGAAGCCGTTTTTCAGTGCAAGATTAAGTTTGACTCCGTGTGTGGTGATTTCATTTGTATAGAATCTGCAACAGCTCAGTTATCAGTTTTCCATACAAATGAAAATGCTTTTGTTGCGATCTTACCAGTCTTTTTCTTATTAAAACAGTGAAACACAATATTCATCATAATAATCAATATTCAAATATGTATATAATTTGCATTAACGTATCGTTAAATAAAAATGAAAAGTTTCCCAATGTAATTGAATGGTTGGCTCACGACTGGGTCGTACGTACTTACTCCGTGCGTGTTCGAGAAATGGTGATGATAAGTCTGGGTTCGATTTCTCGTCGTAGCAACACCTAAACGATTTTCACTGGCCCTCCTCTCACGATGAACTCGCAAATAATCCGAGTAGTATCAATCTTCATGAAGAGCTTATCTCAACTCAGACGTTCAGATTCAGCATAAAGCTGGAAGTCCAGCCATCGTGCATAAATATACACATAAATGATTGTACAAGGTGAGCCAAAAGGAGTCATCCGGGGTTGTTTGGCTCTCTTCTTTTTTTCTAAATGTATCGCGTAGTGTGTGCCGTAGCTCCATCCCGTTGAAACCACATATCCCCCAGTCCTAATTCCTGCAATTGCGGAAGAAAACACTTGGTTAACATGGTCCTTTAGCGTCCACTGTTGTCGTTTTACCAGCGGCGTTCTCGAAAAAAAAAATGGCCCGATGACTCCTCCAGCGTGAACAACGCACCATGCAGTAACGGGTGTAATGGCTCCTCTTACATTACTCGTGGATTTTCGGTGCCCCAGAAGCGATAGTCTTGCTTGTTCACGTACGCGCTGAGGTGGAAATGAGCCTCATCGCTTATCATGATTTGTTACGCAAAAAAATAGACGCGATTATTCCGCGTTCTTGGGGAGTGTATCGCTGCATGGCTTGTTTACTTGTATTCTAAATCTGTCTAGTCTACAAACGTCAAAACAGATTTGACATTGGCGGCCATTTGCAAACATAAGAGCATCTTCCAAAAGGGTGATCTCCAAAATTTGTATTTTTTTTTGTCTCAAATATTTACAAGAAACCCCTGATTCGACGAAGAGAAGCAAATAATTATAATTAAAAATCAACTCGAAAAGCCTGATATGAATGATATATTGAGGTACCCCTCCCTAACATAAAACGTCAAACGTACAAGGACCGTACAGAAAAATGTCGAGAAGAAGAACAAAATGTTAGTTGAGCTACAATAGATTCTGAGATAATGTAAAAAACCCTTCAAATAAAATACCTGCAGATACAGGGCTTCAAATTATGTTATATTCATATTTTTATCACAACTGAAAGAAATAGGTGCTTTTAAGGATTGGGATGTACCTCTCACAAATTTTGGTTACGGATCGGATCCGGTTCCAAAACTAATGTCTTCCCTGATGGCTCGGATGCGTTAACAGCATTAGAGGTATGACCTACCCTGGCACACCCATCCACTATACGTTTGAACCAGATTTTTCCAAAGTCAAAGGCGGTGATACAGCTAGGGGATGATACCAATATGCTGGAGCAGAGTGTGGGTCGTAGAAGTTGGTGACCCATTATTGATAGAGGCGCGGTTCCAACGCGGTGCAAGCTCGTTACCAAACAGCCGGTTGAATTTTTAAGCTTTGGGTTAGTTGGGAGAGAGTAATCTTGCAACACTCGTCCAAGGTTTGGGTTTTGACTAGTCTTGTCTTTATGTAGGCAAGGCAGGTTAATCCGGAGGTTGCCTGGTATCCGGATACTCCGTTAGGATTGAGAATTTGGTAGGGCCCTCAGTTCGGTAAAAACTGATTATCAAATATAATGAAATTTCACCATCGTTTACCCGATCCACAAAAAAGGAGACCCCTTAACTGCGAGAAACTGGATCTGATCCTGTTCGCCGCATTTGCTCATACAGTCGAACAAGTGGCTAATATTGGTTGAACTATTAAGGAGTTCAAGTGCAAGCATATGATGTCAACAAGAAAGAATGCACAACATTGACCAATTGCACAAAAAGTCACCATCGAAAGATGTATCACTAATTTAGTAAGGCACTTTGTCTACCTCAGCTCTGCTATTAAAGGAGATCTACTCTTGCCAACCGCTGTTCGGCTTAGAAGACAATTTAGTAATAAAGTCCTAACTCAAACAACTAATTAATCAAAATAATCATATAATCGATGAATTAACCAACAACAATATGTTTTATAACCTAATTGATCATCCATCGCTAAAGATACTGACAATAACATCACTTGTATTTTATCCCTATCTGTCAGTTCTTTACTCCTTGTAAATTATCCTTTCGGCTGCTACTAAGACACATTTTACTAAATAAAAACACAATTGGACATTCTCCACAAAGGAAATGGAAATTTAATTTGACTTAAGGTATACAGTTTTTCCTTACAATTGAGTCTTTTTCCACTCTAGAAATAAAACAAAAGGTAGACCCAAAGTAATCCAAATTCGAAACGACAATGAAGGCTACACAACCAATAGTATCTACCACATCGCGATATAGTCTATCCCAATAACAACAAAATAAAAAGGGACAGTGTCCTTAGGTTTCTTCCATCAATCCTGCTTAAAAATCTTCTGTAAAATGATTGCCAAGACACGAGTGGGAGTATCCATTTTTAACTTTCTCTTACAAAGAGAAAGATATTGTTTTCGTGAAAATTTTCGACCTCGAGATTTTGATTGATTCTAACATTACGATGATAGCGGAGCCCAAAAAAGTGGTTTTTGCAATTCCGTCCGTCGGTCCGTCGGTCCGTCTGTCCGTAATGGTCTCCCCAGCCTAAACGGCTGGACCGATTTTCTTCAAACTTCGTATCCAAGTTTGTTTTGGTCATAATTCTAGGCCATTTTTTTTGTTTGCTTTTAGCCATGTTAATAACGGTACCTGCCATACAAAAATTACACATAACCTCAATTTTCTCGAAAACGGCTCTAACGATTTTGATTAAACTTTATATATACTATAAGCATATTAGTTCCAACAAAACTGCATACCCAGTTTTTTCGAGAAAATCCATATAACGGATTTTGTCATTTAGGCCATATAAAGAAAATTGTTAATTTCTCGCAAACTGCTATGTCAAATTGAATGAAATTTAATATATACACTACTATTATAGTTTGAAATAATTCCACATAATTCGTTTTAGCCCAACTATCACTAAACGGAATTTTAAGTTTTGGTTTATAACGGAAAATCATTATTATTCACATAGACACCAATTCCCTTCAAATTTCGGAGTAAACGTTCACATTTCGACATTTTTTATATCATTTTTAGCATCAATAATCAAAATGCGTACTTTCTATTTGATCTAACGCCCAACTCGCTGTGAAAGAGAAAGTTGCGTACGACCCAGTCGTGCACCCACCACTCGTTTCTTTAACAGCTTTACGAGCGTACGCATCCACATCCAGGTCTACCTGGAGTATATTTCCATCCCAATGCGAAAAAGAGAAATTCCTTTAATCAATATTGAAAGTTATCGGATAGAAAAACAGCTATAAAGGGATTAGATAGAAACGAAAGTGTTTCATGACGTGGAAACGTATTGTTTAATCAAAATCACTTCGATAGGCAAACTGATTCACAAATGGTATTTCTTTTGTTTGGCTTTGTCGTTAAAATCAGTTAAACGACCCTGGAAACGGTTAAAGGCAGCAAATCCCTTTTTCGTTTTTCTGTTTGTGATGGTTTGTTGCACGAATAGAACTGTTTGGAGGGTAGAAATGTTTTAAGCAGAACAGAGATGAGTATCGAGATTATGGAAGGGCATAAAAGCTTTATGGATATCCTTATAGTGAAAAGATGGCTTAATATCAATAGCAAATGATATCGATAATCGATTGTATTGTTAAAATTAGTGTCTATGTATATGATATGGTATTAATGGGCCGTTATCGTTATCTTTCAATTGGGATTAATGAAGGTAGATTAGGGGCTATGTTGTAGTTAAATTTTCCTGAAGGATGATTAATGTTAGTCGTAAATTTAAAGGATCGTAGCATTTTCGTAATCAATAGCCATCTTCTATAATTTTTTTTAGAGTGTTAACAAATTACTGTCTATATCATGGCATGAACATTGTAAAGGCGAACTAAAAGTAACCTTAGTGAATAAATAATATTAGCCCACACAGTCTTATTATTATCTCTTCTTAAACTTAAAAAATAAACATAGGTTAGGTTAGGTTGAAGTGGATGCAAGCGATGCGCGTGCACACTTAGACCAAAAAGGTCCGTTGTGGTACCACGTGGATCCTTCGACTTCGTACGCCTAATTGAACCATTCAGAGCTAACTATGTAGCGTAGGAGGTTTCTGACACTGATATTAGCCAGCCCAACTAACAATTATTCTTCTATATGGCAAATATGTAATTTTCACAAGCAATTATTTCTATAGGCCTTATATAGTACCTGTGCACGGAGGTTAAGCATTTTGGCTGTCGATTGTTTGGGTAGAAGCTTTTTTAAGACATAATGCAGGAAAATTCACAAGCATAATCGAAATTGTGATAGCGAAACGTAAGATGAGAGTTTTTATATAATTAATTGCATTGAATTTCATACATTCATAATAACGAATTGGGTTTATTAGAGATTGAAATTGGAATTGAGAGATTGAAATTGGAATTAATAAAAGTAAGTAAAAAATGGAAACAAAAAGAATATAATAAAAAATAATGTTATTTTTCAACTTCGAGAAGATTTGAAAATATTTTCGGAATGACTTTTTGCGAAGCCTGTAATTTGTCTTTTATAAGCAAACTAAGATTTTTCTTTTAGGCTCATTAGAAGTATGTAAAGAAGTCTTATAGAAGTAAATAAAAGTGCGGCAAATGTTTTTCCATAAGACTTCCTACAGGGGAAATAGCTTCATTAGTGCTTATTCGAAGCGAAATTGTTAGTTGGAAGATCACCTAGATTATCGAAGAAGATAGCATCTTGCTTGATCAGTAATTTACATTTAGCTAGTGGAATTCTTAACATGTCCACTGGTGGTATAATGTCAAGGGAAGTGCCCTGTCTGGCAACCTCATCTGCCTTGCAATTTCCTGGTATGTCTCTGTGGCCCGGCACCCAAAAGAGTTGAACGGTAAAAGAAGGCGGCAATAAACATAATTTTCCCAATTTTTAAATAGTGGCTGTAGCCAATTGCAGAGGAATGTAATTTATAATCATTTTTTTTTAATTTAACAAAACGTCGTACATCTGAAAACAGAATACCTAGTCAGTTCCACCGAGGTGGCTGGTGATAAATTTGATTACCCAAAAATATCTTTATAGTGAAAAAAAGCAATGTAATTATGGTGCGTTTTGTACAGTTAATAGTTATTATTACTTGTACAGTCATACCTTATAGTAAGATCATACAGTGACTACCACCAGATTTACCATTGGTGATTATTTACTGATGCTGGTGATTATTTACCAGGTTAAAATCTACTGGCAAGCGACAATAACGATCTACCAAACAAAAGTTATGCATGTGAAGGCAGCTCGTTACTTGACATAGATAAGCTAGTTGCTAGGAAATGTGAACTAAGATAAGATTCGTCTGTAATATGATCTTTAAATAAACTAGAGTATATGCAACGAATTCCAAACATGAAAGCTGTTTGTAAAAGTTGGTTTTCTTGTATTTTGTTTAGAGAAAGGATCTGTTGGTTTAAAATATCTTTTAGTTCTATAAGATTAGGTAGGTATAATTTTTACCGAATAGATAAGACTGATACTATCACCAGAGGTCCCTACAGAGAGATAAAAGTCAGACAAGCGATCACGAACTGTTTTTTTCTCAGTTCCACTAGTTCTTTCTTTCGATTATAAAACTACTACAGAATCGTTAAAACTGATATCTACATCTACATGGTGGAGAATGCTGCTCAGACTGCTTGGAGCGCCATCATGTATATAATGGGATTAACTCTGGTTTGGTAAACGTGCGGACACGTCGTAGTTGAAAAAGCGGATCAACTGGGCAGATGTGACTCAGATTCAAACCTACTTCTAGCGAGTGTGTTAGTAACCTTGAACACCAGAGTTCATTTTCTAGAATAACGGTAAAGTTAGCTAAATAACAGTGGTACAATACTAGTGGTTGCACCAAAACATGAACTAGGTCGGCAAAGGGGGGCAATAAATAATCAAACTCACTAGTGTCTTTGATAGAAGAAGAACTAATTCCCTCAAAGCATCGGAATCATATTGTTTTTCGCGTCGCAACTCTTGATTAAATGCGTTGTGCATCGGATGATTGAAGCTGGCATGTCCTCAATTAATTTCAAAGTTGTGAATTTCTTCGCTTGTAAATTTAATGTAAGGTTGTAATACGCATCTGATGCAAAATATAAAATCACAAGCCATCTTTGTATTTGCTTCACAAATCAGTGGGTTTGTATGGGAAGCTTGTTAGTATTTGAAGACCATTCGACGAATGCGCAACATCTCCGAGAGTGTAATCCCAATGAGTGTTATTTTCTAATAATCGTAACCGTTGGCACGATTCACAATTCACCATTTATTGTTGGGTTATGACGTACAATTCAAAAAACAAATACCCAAATCGGTGCAGCCGTTCTCAAGTGATGCGATTCCCAATGAACGGCATTTGATTCTTATTTATATAGATTATTACAAATACCAATGGTAACATAGATATTGAATTTCATTCAATTTGAGCAAATAGTTTGCGATAAATTGACTTCATTTTCTTTATTTTGTCTAAATGCAAAAATCCGTTATTCAGAATTTCTCGGAAACACAGGTTATGTAGTTATATTGAATTTTATGTCGTCATAGTTTGTGATAACCGATATATTTGAGGTAACAAAAAAAATGGTTAAAGAAAAAAAAAAAAATGTCTAGATTTTGGTTTAAAAAGAAACTCTTAATACGAAGTTTGTAAAAACACACAGCGGCTAAAGAAGTGAAATCAATAAAAATATCGAGTTCAAAAATTCTCATGAAAACAATACCTTTTCCTTGTAACTATTTCTTTTGTTAAATACTTACGGTCTATTTATGACAAGATTTTTGTTTTTCTTGAAATCATTTAAAACGATTTTATTATATTTCAAAGCTATGCTATTATGAATGAAAAAAACTTTAGCATCGATATTTATACAAAATTACACTAAAAAATGTTTATATTATATAATACGCACCTAATCAATTAAAAAAAACTCAAGGTCAAATGTGCATGTTTTTGATCTAGGACTTCTGATTTATAATCCGTTTCAATATAAAAACAATCAGTCAACACATTTCTTAAACATGTTTCATATCGAATTAACAAAAAAATGTTACACATACGCCCTGGTATCTGTCCCGCATAATATCGTTTAACCTTACATCTCTGTATTTTTCGATCACGACAGCAACATCATTATCGACGTTCGATTCCTCATCATTGGCGGATTTAACATTTTGGTCATGTCAAACGTTCCACGCCCTAACATTCATTCGGTTTTAGCCACTTTAACCATTCCAAGGTAACGGCGAAGCAACGAAAACACTAATTTTATATTCAACGCCAAACATTTGCCATAAGAAAAACAAGCCATTTGTCATTTTCCACCGAGATTCCGGGCACTCCGCCCCCTAACTCGGATGTTTTATCGCATTTAGGTTACCACCATCATCTCCAGACACTGTGACACCCACTATCCACTCATACCCAACCAATCTCCTCCGCCTTGGTATGCGGATAGGTTGACTGTTGTCGTATTCTTGGCTAAAGTGTTCCGACAGAAGTTGCTTCTCTTCATCTTCTACGCCATTTACACTGGGAATCCATCCACACACAGCTACTGTATCATCTCACACAGCCCCTAGTTGACATAAGGACAGTGATAGTGCATTTTTGGACGGTTGGATAGGAAGTTGTCTGTGTGGGCGACTGATCCACACACACGCGCACACAGGTTCGAAGGACATTCATAATTAGAACAAGTAAAAGCAAGTAGACATCCATGACCCTATTTAAGTGACGATAAATAATGAAAGCGAAGTAGTACTCCTCTCTGTTTTTAAATTTTTGCCTTTCGACTTCGTCGACGTCTTTTTCTTTGGTTTTCAGTTACCACTCAAGTTTGATATTGACATTTGAAAGCAATTAGCATCGTTACGGTGTGTCATGCGAGGTAACTCGGTACTCGGTAGTGTTCTGTGATATGATACACTAGTACAGTTGTGTGTGTATCATCTCGTTAAGTATACTGAGCTACGTAAACGTAAAAGCATTTAAAGGTGTGCGTTGCAGGCAAAAGTACAGCGAATAACACTCGGGCTTTTTTATCTGCTAAATGAATAAGTGACCTGAACTGCAGGGTAGATGTTCGACATGTCTAAGGACTGATGGAAAATGCTTGATTCCTTGGCTTTTAACAATTTCCACTTAATTTCTGTTTCAATTAAAAGTTCACTTCTTCACTTCAGTGCTTGTTGTTACGGGCATCTATTGTGTTTCCTGTACACTGGTGTGGGTATCTATTGTGTGAGTGTGTTTTTACAGGAGATGCCCAACTGATAACTTGTGGATGTTACTTTATTTCTTTTTTCATTTGGCTCATGAGACTTGTTAAAAAATTTATTTGAGGGGATCCTAAAACGTGCGGGTTTGAAGCTAATTAATGTGTTGAATATAATTGAATTTAAGGTGCCTTGAGCTGTAGTGTAGTTTGAACATTTTGGTTTCAGCAAGAGGATACAAAGACAAACCTCATTATTTTAATAAAATGCAGGTTGGATCCTGTTTACCTAAAGGCTTGATGATTACATGAGATTTTATCTTATTGTTGGCAATACGAGTGGGATGTCTTAAAATAGGTTAGTTTTGAGTTAATGATGCCAAGGACCAACTTGGCACTAACTTCTGTTGATAAATCTACTTCCGTTGTGATTCTTTAAGGTTGGTGTTGTTTGAATCACATAGAATCTTTAATCCAGGTAGAAACTTCATAGATATAAGGAATTCCAGAAAAGCTTCTCTAACGCTTGGTTTACAGTTATAGTTAAAAAAATAATACCCCGTTATTAACCTACAGTAAACAGCTTCCAAGTCTGCACAAGTAATTTTTCTTCTTATGAGAAATAAAATTTAAGCGTTTGTCTTGCATTTTGAGATAGGATTATAAAATTAAATATAAGTTTAAACATGTTAAAATTCGCTCACTGATATGACCATTTAGTAGTCATTTACAGGCAAATTGAATGGCATTTCAAAAAAGTATCTGTTAATGTTATTAAGGCAATATGACATACTCCATTTCGCTAATTTATAGTTTTGAGTTACGCCTAATTTTTGGGTGCGTTTTCTGAAAAAAAAAATATAAACAATTCTTGGTACAAGATCAAACAAATTTAAGAAATAGTTTGACCAATTAAATATGACATTATTGATGCATCATATATTTCGGCTGTAGAGCACTTCAAAATTTATGAAATGTTTGATCTAATACTGCCATTAAGGAAATACGAATGGATTTTTGTATGTATTTGTCATTAGTAAAATGCATAAATGAAAAAAACTTATTAGAAGGCTACACTCCGCTGTGTGAATTGTGGAATTTACTATGCCATCTCATTCCATCTTTAGAAGTGGGAGTTTTTTATTATATATCAATTTTCAATATCTCAGCTAAACCTCAGGTCCAAGAATCGATATTTTTCGGAAAAAAAACACACACAAAATGATATGTATGTATATGCGAACAATAGTGAACTATATCCACCAAAACATTTTTCAATTTGATTAAATTTTTACAGAAAATGCTAAAACTTAATATGCATCAAATATAAAAACATCATATACACCAAATATATTAATTACGATGTCAAAATATCTTGCTCAGACAATTTTTCAAAATTTCTGATTTTCTTACGGCAGATTTTGAAAATGTTATAATTTAAGGCCCAAAAGTCGGTGACACACAGACGGACGGACGAACTCAGCTTCCCGTTCCGATTCTAAGTCAATCTATGTAGAGTCAATCCAGGATAGTTTTTCCAGTGGTTTCTTTTAAAACCATAGTTTATTTTGACACTGACAGCTGTATCCCGGTCGAAAACATGACAGAAAGTCAGTATCATACCTCTGCGGAACGAAATGAGTCGCTTAACACTTGAAAAACGTTGGGAAATATTGAAAACTTAATTCCAAAGTGCTGTAAAGATCAAACAGTGCTCTATTTATAAATAAGTTTATAATTTTTGGGCGAAACTAAGCACCCACCGCGCCTGCTGTACGCAAGTATGTGCAAAAAGTTCGTGAGACTGGTGTGCTAGTGGACAATATTCATGGTCTCCGTAGTCGCACAGATGAAATGTGGCTTCTGTAGCCGAGAGTGTGAGACTCAATTCACATCACACATCAACTCGCCATCGATCTCAATAGCTCAACATTTCAAGAACTAGCCTTAGGAGAATTCTGCACAAATATCTCAGATTATTCGCAAGGTCTAATTTACACAGCAATTGAAGGTGCATGACCATCCGTTTTCGATTCGCTGTCATCGCTGGAACAAATCATCGAAAAATCATCTTTTCTGACGAGGCGAATTTTCATCTCTGCGGCTACTTTAACAAACAAAATTTCCACATATGGGTCTTGAAAAACCCGCACGGTATTTTCGAGAAACTGATGCACACACTGATAGTTTGATGCGGATTGTAGAGTGGTGGCATCATTGGACCATTTTTCTTCGAAAATTGGGCTCGGAACAACGTTTCGGTTAACAGAGCCATGTTAAACGGCATTTTTTTTAAAACGAAATTGAAGACATTAAACATGTACGGCATGAATGCACTTAAGGCAAATACCTACCAAGCAATCCGTGAGCTATAGCCCGAAACCATCAACAAGGTCTTGTAAAATTAAAGTGACAGAATGCGCTACTGCGAAGCCATCTGCTGGGGATCCACTTGAACGACGTTTCGTTCCATTAATAATACAGAAAAAAAAATAATTTTGTTCATTAAACTTCTATTTGACTCACCCGGTATATGAGAGGCTACAATCCGCTGTGCGAATCGTTGAATACCCTATCCCACTCCATCCTGAAATTAAACATCCCATAAAAATGAACGTGGCTAAAGACTTTATGTAGGTGGACTATGGCAAATGAGATTATTTGAGTATCTTTATCGAAATTCCTTTTCGTTTGACCAAAATCGACGTTTTTTTCTGAGAGGGGGCGTTGCTGTGGGCGGATTTTAAAATTTGCATGTGACAGGTATATCTTTCCTTTGGTATTACCTATCCTCTTTCTGGAAGGTTTTCTGTTTACTACCAGGAGTACGTGTTCATAAGTTTGATTAACACCAACTCATTCGCAAAATTTGGTTGGGTATACCTTATGCATAGAACCTCAGCATCATTTGCCCAATAAAAGAAGAATAAAAGAAGACCATCACAAAGAAAAAAGGTCTCCCCAACCTCACCTCAAGATCCTATTAACCGTAAGACGTAATCATTTGAAACACTTAACCAACAACCCGATCGTCCCCCATAACTGAATTTTTCGGCAAGGAAATTAAGAACTTATCAAATCTTCACAGTTCGTGAGACATTAGTAAAAATCATGAAGCCTAAATCGATATTCACCACTACGTTAAGTTTTTAAAGTTGCCATCGAAGGCTAAAACTTTGAGCAAGTAAGGACTTTGTCTACCTCGGGTCCTAATCTTACTATGACAACGAAATTATTTCAGAAATCAAGCCAATATTCAGTCTTGCCTACTGCTACTTCTTTGGGCTAAAAAGGCAGTTTAGTGATAAATCCCGCATAAGAACTACTAAGGAGATCATATATAATCATTCAAGTCCTGCTAGGCCCGAAGAAATAAATAAAAAAAATCCTTTTTGAATGAAACATTCTTCGGAAACTTCTTTTTCGTAAGCTTTGGCGGGCTGTGAAGAAAAAGATTCAACCACTCATTTAACGAGCTGCACACCGACATAGCCATGTTCAAAAAACTTGGCCCTAGACGTCTTGATTGATAGGACATATAGAATGAACGTTATACAGTGCTCTACCTCTACTAAGATGGTCGATGTAGGTGGCGCCATCATGTATAATCTTCAAGTGTACAGCAGTTATCTAAAAAGCATATTTTTTGAGAGTCTGGTTCACAATGAACTGTTGCACCACTGAAATAATAAGTACTTTAAAAAATTCTGTTTATCAAGTATTATTCCGATTTCTAAGAGTAAACAATCTCGAACCCAACGCCCACTACAAATCAGAATATCTAACAAAACATATGATTCTCAATTTACTACATACAACCAACTATTGGAACTGCCTTCATTTATCCCAGAAAATAACTTTGCCCAATCTTGTATACGAAAAAAGTAAATAATAACTCATTTCTTTTTTTTTTGCAACTATATAATTCAAATAACCCCAAAATTGAACCGTACAGTGTGCTAATATTTCCTGCCATCATCCGCCAAGGATCCAAGTTATGTGCTCAGCACGCAACAACACACAGTGGCAGTGGAAATGAATAATGCCATCATTTATGACCAAGCCAACCGTGCGAGCATATCCTTACGCTCCTGTTGGCAAAACCAAAAATAAGGTCAGCCTCTGCTATTTGACTCCATCCCTGTGTGTGCATCTAATAAAACATACGCGTCCTTTCCGCCGTCTCGCGCGATAGTAACGACCAAATGAAAATAAAATAAAATAAAACAATAACAAAGGATAGAGAAGGAACTTTCCAGCCAATTTAAGCCACCACCACTATCACCATAGTGAATCGCAACAAAATTGCAAACGGACCAAAACCTAACCTAACACTACACACAATCTCTTCCTCCTTCCCCCAATCAACTTCACAAACTAAACGCGTCCTGCGCGTTTTTAACTTCAAGTTCTCTCTTTAAAATTTCCTTCTTCAAACCTCCTTAACACACACAATATGTGTTATTGTAATTAAATATCCCTTTTAGCACATCTTTCGTTTGGCAGTGGCACTGGCACACAAGATGCTGCTCAAAGGATGAACAACATTTCTTTCTCTAGCTACGACGCACAGCTCAATGTGTCACAACAAAATCCGTGTGACCTAGAGACCTACAAAAAGCTTATTCAACACTGAGCTTTCAATCTGATTTCATGAGTTTCTCTTTAGTAGCTCTCTGTAGTGGTCTCTTTTGGAAAACATCCTTATTTGGGAAATTGTTGCTTATCCTTGAAATCAGCTTCAGATTCAGTGCACTGTGCACATCGACATCGGAGTCTCTTTTACTCTTAAAAAACCCTGCTCTCTACGCCAGAAAATGGGAACAAAATTTTCATCCAAACATCCTTTCTGTGATGCAGGTCCTGTTTGGCGAAGAATTTCTTTCATTAGTACGTAACAGGACACACTTTAAGGCGCACGAATCCTATCGCGGTCGGGCTATTCTCTGTTTCAGTAAAAGTCAGATAGATATAAAAAAAAATATTACAACAAAAAGGATTTTCTGCTTTCACATTACACTCTGCCCAAAAGGATAATATAAGAAAAAAAAATAATTTTAAAAAATAAACTCTTGGCCATCTCCAGGAAAGTGCAATTCACTTCCTGGCTTATTTCGTGTTCACCAAACAAAATAAAAAATAAACCGTAAAAGTGTTCAAAAAGACTATTATCCTTGTTCTAAAAAAACTACCATCCAAGCTTATGTAAGATGACATCGTGCGAAGTTGACATCAATTTGGATACTAGGTCCGGGCCACTGTGCTGCTTAGAATAGGGAGGCGTTAAAATAATAATAATAACAAAAAAAAGGACAATAGCCATGAGAAAAAACTCCACCAGTATTTAAGGATGCCAATTTTCGTCGCCTTAAAAGCTATATTGTTTATAGTATTATCATCATAGATGGGTATAAATAATTCATGAGGAAGTATAGAAATTCTTGATCCTCACGCAAGGAAGAATAAAAAAAGGATACGACGTGAATGAGTGCGTCTGCGAGTGAACTCGTGCGGTGGTCTGTATGTGCGAACATAAAATTTCCTTCAATTACCCCAACTACGTGTGCTGTATCGCATGAAAGGAAATACTAACTAGCTCCGCAAAGTGTACGTTTTTTTCATTCGGTCTTGGTCACATACCCGTACTAAAAGTGTGTTTATCCTTTCAATATTATCGGGTGAAGTTTCGGTGTAATATTTTTTCCTGTAATATTTTTTTGTTCGCCCACATGGCTATGTGATACGTTAAGGGTTTTTACATGTTCACTGATAAAAATTTATGAATGTATTCTCGTCGTTCGATTCCTTTTGGGTTGTACTAGTAATGGTAAACCGATGTCCTTTTTCGCAGAGGTAATCGCTTTCGATTGCGATCAGCTTTTGTCCTTCTGTGTGTGACTATCTTTGGCTTTAAGTGGGTGCGTTAATAAACCGAAGACATAATTGCAGATCCAGATAGAAAATGTTAATTAAAATTAATACAAAAAAGGATATACGATAATTTATTCGGGGTTGGAGTTTCCCGCTGGCTTCCATCGTTCCTGTGGTCGATTTTTTTCACCATTGAATAATGTCGCGTATGCATGTGTTTGCGATGTTGTGGATTCAAGTGCATCCTTGTTAGGTGCTTTTATCATGCACGCTGTGTTTGCTACTAACGTTAAATATTTACATTAAATTTACCCCCTTATGTAGATAGTGTGTACACAGTGGTTGGAGTGTTTTAAAATTATCATACAAAAAGAAATTGTTCAACACATTTTAATATATCAGTGTCCTTGTGACGTTGGGGATATTTTTTTGTGCGTGCATCAAGTGAATTAAGTGCATCTTAAAAATTAATTGAAAAAGTAGAGTTGAGTGAAATTGGATTAAGAAGACAGTTCCAAATGGATAAAAAGGATATTTGTTGATTTTTGATTTTGCAATAGGTAAGTCAAGTGAACATTTATATTCTCTTACCATTTACTGGGTGCTTTTTGATCCAGTGAAAACATTTTCATTTTGTTTTTTTGTTTTTCGAAAACTTAAAAAATGTTTAAATTTTATTTAATCATAAATATGGATATTTACAAAAACAAATAGTTTACCATATATGATGTCATATGCCTGATAGTATTCGTGTAAGAATAAAATGCACGGACGATGTCGTTTAGACTATTTAGTGCCTCAGGTAACAACGAATATGAGTAATATCCAATCATCATTGATGTTGACTATCCAGCTAAAGTTTCATACGATTTATAAAACTTGCAAAATGTTTGTAGATCAAACTGCTGACATCCGTGGACTAAGAAATGATAGTCATTTTTGAAAACAGGGTGATATGCGATTATACCGAAATTCTTCACACTTTAAATCTAAACAGGATTTTCCAATAAGAACATTAAAGCTTAATATATATTTAAATAAAAAACATGTAAAATTTAAGTATGGGATTCAATCTTGTCCATATTACCACTGCGAGCGAGTTTGCATCGATTCTTTAAAAACGATTTCCCACCACTCCTTGACATATATCGTCCGTAACGTCGGAAAATTCGTGTTCAGTATTGTAGTTCTAAGCTTTGATTAAGTTATTGGGTTATTGAACAAACTTACGATTTAACTTAACCCCATAAAAAGATACCCAACGGTGTTAAATCACATGAGCGAGGTGACAATTTGACAGGAACATTTCTCGAGATAACATGATTATCGATCGCACTCTTCAATATAGTAAATGTTTGACCAGCTGGAACCACATATCAATAATTTCAAATTTATCTAATTGTAGCCAACAAAACTCTCAAAACATGCCACAAGAGCAAATCTCGTTAAACAAAACATGGCGATCATTTTCTTCGAAGAAAAAGTACGACCCAATCACACTTTTAGCATGAAATCCATACCACGCGGGACAATTTTTTGGTGTGGATGCAATGAAGTGTTTGCAGTACAAGTGTTTTTTTGTCCAATAACGTTAATTAAGCTTGTTGACAAAACCATTAAGTCGAAAATTACCTTCATCTTTGAAGATGATTTTTCGATGAAATTCAGAATTTTCCACAAGCAATTGCAAAGCCCCATGGAAGAAATTTCGGCGCTTCAAAGAGGCTTCAGTTCAAGATTTAGTTTGATCATGTAAGAATATAAACCAAGATCTTTATTAACAATTCTTTATTGTAGACTGAGAGATTCCCAATTCCAATGAACGGTGTTAAATCGAATGAATTGATTCATTTTGAACTGAATCACTGATGGCTGAGATTTATTCTGTAGATTGACTGATTTAGTACTGTTCTGTGTTTACTTGAAAATAAAAACACATATCAAATATGTTCACTTGAATTTATCTACTATGGCACGAACATTGGAGTATGAGCTCGTATTCCTAGAAGGAACATCTTACTATTTATACACAAAGTACTTTCTTCGTCAAATCGACATAGTTAATTTTTGAACAGATCGAAATCACTTCTAATAAATATTAAAGTAAAGTAATATTAATAAAATGATTTATTTTTAAATTATATTCAACATCTCACTTGTTTATTTCGTAATGACTTACGATTAAAACGGAAAAAATAAGCGTCCAATTTTTGTTTTCTTTTTTTAAACATATTTATAAAAAGTGATCGCAAATGTTAGAAAAACTTGAAGCACTTTAAATATACAACAGTCCTAATAATTTTTTATTGATTTCAAGCAGATAATTTTTGAATAGTTGAAAAAATGAGTTGGAACCACTGTCCTTTTGGTAAGAATAAAAAAACATATAAGAAGGCTACAATCCTTGGATCGTTTAATACCATCTCATCCTATCTTTAAACCAAAATATTCTTCAGACAGTTTATCAAAATCTTTTATGGTTGCACAAAAACCAACGTTTTTCTATGGCATGTGCTGCGCAAAATTCAGCAGCATGGTAATGGAAATGGTATAAATAAATGACAATGAATAAGTAGTGTTTTTCAATTCGTGAAAGAAAACACGTCTAGGGTTAAACTTATAATACTCGTTTTCAAAAAAAAAAAATTCCAAACTATCTTAATATAGGACACGTTTTTATGAAGTGATATATTTTCTCTCTGTCTCATTAATTGCACAGAGACCATAAAGTTCAAGTCCATATTTTTATCTCAAATCTGCAGATATCGTATTGTTAGAGTATTTCCCGTTAAATAAAAAAGAATTGTTGTCCCACCAAATATGATTTTTTTCGGTGTGCTAAATATTGTATATGTTTAATCCTCTCTTTAACTCCCAAGGTGTATCCAGTCCTCATTAGTTTTGTGTACGTTTCATCAACATTTCTCTGTCCAAAGGCGACTCTTAAAATGTCGTTGAATTTATGTTTTAATGTCCGCACTGTAAAATCTTCCTAATATTCGGACAATTGTTTTCATTCCGCGTTTATGACAGACTTTGTAAATGCAAGTTTCGCTTTAAGATTTTTGTTCATATAAAGGTTACTCCACATTTTTATATATATATATAAATAAAATATTTATGAGTCTTACCAGTTTAGTTCTTGCATTCTTTGCTGGTTCCTTTCAATACTCCTTATTTTGTATTAAGCTGTGTTAACCATTTACTTCCACTGCTAACAACAATATAGTATCTGATTTAGCATTTTGTATAAGCTTTTCATTGAGTTTGCAAGTATCACTAAATCATCTGCATACATCAAAACTTTTATTTTAGTCCTACCAATCCTGACCCCTCCACATAAAAGTGCACTACTGGTCACTGTATTGTATGTCTTTTTTTTAAGTTGATTTGAACTATTGTTGAGCAATTCATACGAAAAATTTAAGAAAAGTACATTTCCGGTTCAAAGCACATCAAAACAATATAATTTGTTGAAAACGTAAGTTAACTATGCATCGTTTTGATCCAAGCCTACGTTTTGGAATCATTTTCTTACATTAAAAGCATTTTTATACCATATAGGCTCAGAGTGGTATATTAGTCCATCAGTAAATTTTAAGTAAGGAGAATGAAACTTGGCACATGATCTCTTTATTCTTGCCTCCAGTACCTACGTTTTCAAAATCTCCAACTGCCACGCCAAGAAATTTCATGCCCAACAATCATTTTGCAAGATCAACCATACGGACTTTTTAACGTGCTATAAATTCAAGGTGTAGATTATAAATGATTATAGCCTATACACTCCAATTGCAATTCACATTGCATAAGATAATAATAAGAGATCGCACCCCACACCATTACACCCCACGACTATGGTGACGAGACAAATAGTGTTTTTCTTTGCGTATGTCATGAAAATAGTAACTGTAACCATCAGGGCCATCTAAATTAAAACGCTTCTAGTGCGAAATAACGATGCGATGCCACTCGCTATTCCATGTCATACAATTTCGAACAAAAAACTGGCGAGCTTCCTTACGAGCCAGGGTAAGTGAGGGCTTTTGCTTCAATTTCAATCTTTTTATATGTTCAGCTCTCCGTAATACTCGTCTAACCGTGTCAACACTCGTAGTGATTCCCAAATTTGATCGGATTTATGATGCAGTGCAGTGAGAATTAGAGTTTTCTTTGACAATCCGTCTTTCTTCAGTAGATGTAGTCGCTTTTTTTGGTCGGCCCTTTCATGTTGCTTCCATAGTTTGATTTATTTTTAAGAAAGTTACAAATGACCGACTTGCTGAATTTAGCCTCTCTCTTCTGCTGTCAAAACTTAACCTCGACCCATTTGTTTCTCAAACCTTTAAAATTTACTGGAGATAACAAAAAAATGACTTTTAGCTTTCCTGATTTGATCCACACTATGCAATTGTCTTTGCCCCTATTTTTTTGCATGGCCAAAGTAAAGTAAGATAACACATAACGGTAAAATTGTTGAATTTCTTTTTATGTATATAAGTTGTCTATGTATTAACATGTAATAAGTAAAAGCAGAAAGCAAATGCCGACAATTAATAATGAGAAAGAGAAAAACAGAATTAAATGCGTAAAGAATCTTGTCCCTATTCAAGTGCATGGGAGTGTACCTTAAAGTATATAGATTGACTCAGAATCGATCAAGCCATGCCTGTCTGTCCGCCCGTCTGTACGTCACAGAACAAGTCTAAAAAGTTTCGTAATCCGCCCATTTTTTTTAAATTATTATTACATAAAGCCTCATGTTCCGAAAATATCAAAGCATGACAGTGCAAATTTTCGATGACTATGCATTTGTGATTTTATTGATCTAACCATGACAAGCAATTCGTATTGTGTCGATTTGTCAAGTAACGGAATACAAAATCCCTTATTGAATAATTCAAAATAAAAATTTCTTTTGAACAAAATGAACTATAAGAGAATAACCCGAATCATCACTATGATAAGAAATCAACATATAATATATATATATACTCATTTTTTGCGAATCTTATATTTATATTGTCTAATGGATCCATTTTGAATCCGGACTGAATTAATTCATCGTTCATTGCACAAGTTATTTTAAACTCATAAAACAGTCCTTTTGTCGAAAATGTGTGCATTTAAAGTCAATGAAACGTTGGACATAAATCTACCTCTCGAATTGTTCGATTAAAAAAATTATAAACGTTTTGATGCTGCTCAATTAAATTCTCAATTTCATCTCTGATATTCCATTTAATTTATATTGGGTGTAACTTTAAGTCCAGTCAATTTTTCATATTCATTTTTAAGTCCACAAAAAAACAAGAAAACAAACAAAATATGTAAAATCTCATTCTGACCCCGACGCGTAATAAGATTGGGTGAATTCAATAAAGTGCAATGAAATGAATAAATGCTTCTAAATCATAATGCTGTCTTTTGTCATCAAATGACAAAGACCCGTGTGAATGTTTCAGTTCAATGAACTGCGTTTGATGGGATAATCAATCGTATCGAACTCTAAAGTCTCTCTTGAACATCATATTCTTTTACCGCTATTACAATATAAAATTCCAAAAGAAGTCAAACTGTAAAGAATTTTGAAAAGGTAACATAACAAGGTATTAAGACAATCTCAATATTTATATTTCGTCTATATATACAGTTTTGTGTCACGCCCACTTTTCAGTGGCATTTTCGTTTTAAAACTATTTTATAGCGCATGACTTAGCTTATTACATAGGTCATAGTAGTATAATGGTCAGTCCAAACTTTTTCAACTAGGATTCACAAAAAAGTAAGCATTTTAACCACACCCAGTTTTAAGGATTATTTACTTTCGAAATAGGGTATTAAATGATTCCTATAGCTGATTGTCGTCTCCTTATATGTTTTTTTGTTTTCTTTTAAATTAATATAAATGCCTTAATAGCGACTCTGAGCATTTGGTAGGTTGAGAATGGATCACAGAGATGGGACATACATTCGTTGTAGTGATGGCTTACTTTAGGTAAGGTTAGGTTATTGTTGCAAATTTTAAATAACAGAAAAGAGAGACAGTAAATATTTCCACTTTGAAGCTAGTGCCCTAGTAGTTAGTGCGTTGGACTATTAAGCGCGCGGTCCTTAGTATAATTCCGAAAGTAACAACAATACCTTAGTTTTTAAGCACTACCTCATGCTAAGAGGTAAAAATGAAAAGCATGCAAGATTAGGTACGTTACTGAAGCTTCTTAACCCATTAAGTCCCGAATTATTTTTTTTTAATACAAACCTTCCATATTTATAACCCTGGCTTAGAAATAAGTAAATTACTGTTTTTTGTAAAAATTATAATTTTTTGGTAAGGGGTCTAAGTTTTATGAGCTGATCTCTTTTGAGATCGCTGGGACTATAATATAAAAAAAACGTCTAAAAATTATTTTTTTTATTTTACATATTATGAAAAGTTTTAAAACAAGAAATACATAATGTTACATCACATTTTGCGCAAAATGTTCTAGGCCTTCCTGTGCATCCGTCTAATTGGCAATGCCGCTGGTTAGATCTTTTGTCTAAAATATGGTTCTTGCCATCATATCTTATTCCTGGTAAGACCTTAGAACGCGAAGATGATGGTGTTGATGTTGGGCGACCACGAGCGACTCTTATATCATTGCCCAACTTTAGATAAGTCCTGGCTATTTCTCTCCTTACAGATTTTATAGAAATCGTGTTGTCGTCGTTTATCCTTTTATATAAAGTAAACGTGTTCACCACAGCCATATCAACCATTCTTGTAAAAGGGCACCAGTACCATTTTTTGCCACGAATAGAAATTGTGTGTTTTTCCAAGAGCCAATCGTGATGATCAACGCCTCCCATATATGTTTTGTAATTGTTTATTACATTCGGTTGACCCACATTGATTTTCTCTTTACTATCTGGACACCATCGCTTCACTTGTGACAAGGGAAGAACAGTGTCAAAGTTCGTAGCTACAGAGAAACACTTGTTATCCTTCCATTTTACTATCAAAATTTTGTTTTCGTTTTCAAACTTGGTGTCGTAGTACCCCCTTTCCTTTTTTTGCATATCTTTGTCATTTATCAATGGGCACTTTTTAGTTCGCACCTCTCTTATGGTTCCTGTTGCTCGAAAACCGTTGTTTTTCAAAGCAATAAGTAGTTCGTACCCAGTAAAAAAATTGTCAAAAAAACTCGGTGCTTAGAGGGATCTTCGACGCACTGCAGCATTTCCAAAACTACCCTTGATCCAAGAGGTGTGTCTAGTTTCCCACTAGATGACTTTCCGCAGTAAAGTGAAAAATTGTAGCAATAACCATCTTGACCACACATGGCCCAAAGTTTGTATCCAAACCTTATTGGTTTTGCACGAATAAATTGTTTGATTGGGTAGTGGCCATAATACCTAACTATCATTTCATCAATTGACAAGTCCTGGTGAAAAACGCTCCACTTTTGAAAGTTCTTACACATCAAATCCATCACGGGTCTTATTTTGAAACTCCTGTCATGTTTGTTTGAAGCTGCTAAGGCATTGTTTTGAGATAACGAAAAGTCCCAGCGGTATCGATCGAGATCAGTAATGTTTACATATAGATATTTACGCCAATGGTAAACATATCGACTCGTAACTTTCACAACACCATTGATAAGATATTTGAAGAGTAAAATATGCCAAAAAAATTACCTTTTATCTTAAATTCACTTTATAATAAAAACTATACGAAAATCGATTTACGACGCACTGATTACTCCGAATTCAAATGCGCTTTACCAACGAAGTGAAAACCATAGCCTACTACAATGGCTCTTATTTATTAGAGTAGGTATATGCTAAACAAATATAATATCCTAACGGTTTCGTACCAGCGGCTCACAAAAAAAATAGAAAATTTTTTTTTTACATTGATCTCAAACGAGATCGCTGAGACCTAATGGGTTAAATGATCCATATGGAATAAGAGTGAAACGCAAGGTCTTATTATTTCTGGCAACAAAAAACTTGGCACACTTAATGAATCTATGAAACTAGGCTAGGCACGAAGGAACAGAATTTCACTCTTACCTCTAATGATATCCAGTATTTTTCTGTCCCACCCATGATATAAGGTCACATAGTGAAGCTTTGGACTCAACGTGCTATAACAACCACGTTTGATCGTATTGTTCATAAAAAAGAGTTTAACAGTAAATTACAATAAAAAACAACATCGACGAATTGGGCAGAATGTCAGCATTGACAGTTAAAACTTGGAGGCGGAAAAGAACTTTCTCTACTTAAGCTACTTTATTAACTCTGACAATGACATCTCGTCAGAAATAAAACGAAGAATGTGATTTGCCAATGGCTGTTTCTTTGGAGTAAGCAGGCAATAAGTTATAAAGTCCTTACTCGAACTAATAAGATCCTATATAAGATCCTGATCATCCCAGTTCTGTATCTGTTCTACGACGGATGAAAAAATCGTTGGTCGTTTTGAGCAAAAAAATCTTCAAGAAGTCGTTGTCCCCGTTTATGTTGACGGTCTATGCATTCAAAAATTTACCCAGAACTTTACGTGCTGTACTTTTTACTTGTTACCAGAACTGGAAATCTTCCTTAGTGTACTTTAAGTGCGCAACTGAAGGAAGTAATCTGAGGACAGTGCTATCTTTGAAAATGGTCATAACATGCAGTAAAATCGTAATTGAAATTTAGATAGCAATTTAAAGCAAAAATGATCAGCCGTAACGCTGCTGATAGTAGGCATCCGAACATTTCGACTTCTATACCTTCAAATAGTCTGGCAATCAGACAAATTGAATTTCATTATTATGTTAGCAATATGCAATTATAATCGCAATTACCTTTTTACAATTTCAATATTTACCCAATTGGCATGCAAAAACATACTTTTTCTACCATTTCGTCATCTATAAGTGCAGCCTATTTTTACAAACCCAAAACAAACATATAAGTGTGTTCATAAAAATGAATACCCGACATTTTCCCGAAAATTAAATGAAAAACGAAAACAATTGAACAGACTTGGAAGTTCATCGAACCATGCTCAAATGGTTTCATTATGCAAATGAATACGCCTTTCTTGGTCCTGCAACTAAATCGGTCCAAATTGTTGACACACATTACACAAATTGATACTCAAGAATTTCATTTACTTAAGCGATTCCTTTTTCTTATTTAAATGGAACTTTTATTCCAATCATCTACATGGCTCATGTGAAACCAACTTCGAATAATATTCCACCAGTTAAACAAAGTCCTCTCCCAAGAGTCGTATCTTCAACCAATTTACGCCACAAATGTCACGGAGAAAAGGGAAAAAAAATATGAAAAACACCGACAACTTTTCAAAGATAAATTCGTACATTTCCATTTGTGTTTTTGTCGCAATATTTATTAGAGGATTAGGGAAAGGGCACCCAGACGCATATAAATTAGACAGCTACTGTCAAGCAGCATCCTCGTTATACACACATCCTCGCGTTCTAAAATTTTATCTATCTACTTTCTCTCTCGCAGTTTCCTTTTCATGATAAATCTTTCGAAGGGAGAAAGGAAACGAGTTTGCAAAAACACTTTTCACTCATATAAGGACTTGAGTACGCCCTACACGTTACATATCTCATACCTTGACTTCGGGAAGGATATCACAATCTATCTACCACAGGATGACGAAAATAACAAAATCAGAGAAAACTTCCAACAACATCTCGATTGCCAATTCGATTGCGAAAAGTTCCGGTGTTATCCCGTTTGGTTACAGCAATCGAACTGGACGAGAAATCCTTTTTCTTTGCAATAAAATTTTCTTTTTTTCTATTGTTTTTCAGAGTAAAAGCTGATGACAAAGACAACAGAGAATCCGGAATCTTTGCTTTTGCCTTAGTCTTTTACTTTTACCTGCACCACTTGCATCCGAAGAATGCAGCTATCTTCGATTTGTCCAGGGGCTTACCTACACCTTACCGCAGATAGTAACGCTTACGGTGATGGTAGATGGGAGTTTGTTTTGTCAGGGTCTGCTTGTTCGTTGTTTGTAAGCATTATTGTTGCAGCACAAAGTCAGGCAATGACACACAAAAGGATACACATTGCAGAGGCACATCTCAACGCACAGGACAAAAGAATATGGATTTTTGCATTATAAAACAAACTTGCATGGTAATTGAAATTGACTGTGATGATGTAATTTTGTGTTTCCCTTACTCTGGACTGCCAATGCTATGTAACATGCTACAGTGGTATTTACATCCTGCCTGTTTTAACGAAAAAACATCTTTGTAGATGGATTTTATGGATGCAAAGGATTTAAGTGTTTGGTGAGTGTGAGCGTGATGTTTTGTATTATCATACAAGTTAAAAGTAACTTTGTTGAAGAAGTCATTTGGGACTATGGGCGTATGCAAAGTTGTAAAGTGGATTTTGTTTGCTTTATTGGGTTTTCATGTGTTTGAAATGGATTTTTGTGGTTTCTCAAATGAAGTTTTACTACTACAGGAATTAAATGAAATTGAAAGTTTGATCTGTCATTAGAAAGTAGACTACTCTATTCTCGTTGAAGAAATGTTAACACCTGAAAATTGTTTAATTTTTCTTAACACCAAACGCATTCTCAACCTTAAAGAGAATGAGATTTTCATATTAGATCTATCCTTAAGTGTTTATCCTTTCATTTTGACCCAGAAAAAAAAGAAAACAATTTCAAGCGAAAAGGGTTTGAACCGCAAATGAATTATTAAGTCCGCTACAAGTGGTGATAAGGTGTTAAATATTTTCTACCCTAGGGCCATCAGAAATAAAGGGAAGACGTTTAATGTGCTAATGTGTACGTAACCGCTTAAGGCTTATGCCCAAGTTTTGTTTTTTTTTGGCATGATTTAGTTTAATTTTTAATACAGAAGATACGTGCGAAGCCTTTAAAGAAGATTTTCTTAAGGTTGCATGTTTGATGTTCAATCTTATAAATACTTATACGGTAGCTACTCGGTGCAGTGCAGAAGGATATAATAAACATAAAGAAAAATAAATAAAATTCAATACAGACCAAAATGTCTATGGACAGAATATACAGGGGACTCAATATTTTATGTAAATATTGAATAACTTTAAAAAGAAGAGGTATTTATATTTAATTTAAAGTTAAATGGTTTTTAAAATTAATTTTGGATAGTTTTTGAATGCAACATCAATCAATCCTATATTGACCAAAGCAAATGTGATATTTATGCTGTTTTTTCTATCACTTTTTCGAGAATCTCTGAAATTGAAATTTCGGCACGAAATTTTGTCTTGAGCTTATCATTGGTCGAGGTCTGCTGGTGTACACTTTGCCTTTCTAAAAGCGCTACAAAAAAAAGTCCGGAGAGGTCAAATCTGGATAGAACCAGTGAACGTTGACATTTTTTAAATCACACGTCCAGGGAATTTTCGTTTCCGAAACGAAACGCAATGTCTTGTCAGTAACCGTCCAGATCTCTTCCACACATTGTACGCTAGGTACTAACTAAAGATTTTAATCTGTCCTCTCGCGGTACAGCAATACATAATGGAGATTTAGGAGATACGATGGACTGGGCCTGGAATAAAAAAAAGAAAAACGAAAAACATGCAACATTCATTATCATGAATGGTTGCACAATGCACATATTAGGATGCAAATTCGTTGTTTGGAGCCGACTCAGGTCATGGCTAAAAGAAGGTTAGTGATCGCCTGACAATGCTTTGCAACATTATACATATGTATCTCCACACTCCCAATTAAACTGGTATCCAATAAGACGGGAGCCTACGAAGCTTGTCCGTAGTACCATGTAAGAATCGGGGTAAGAAAATATCTTCGCTTGAGTAGTTGGAAAGCAACTCAACAACAGCAGATAATGGCTTTTGACTAACAGATTTTGCAGCACCATCTTTCTTGATTTTCATGATTTCGAATATACAAGTTAACACCAACATTCTGTATGTATACAAATTCAGAGGAGCAAAAGTCAACTCTGAACATTTTCAACATTATCCAACGAAAACATTATCCAACCTAAATCGCTACAAATGAACGATTAACACGATTATTAATCGTCAACCTAAAATCGCTACTTCCTATGTCGTAGTACGATTCTGGTTGATAGGTACGAATAGGGATTTATTAGTTATTTCCGATGACCGACTAGGATTTAAACGAATAGGCGAATTATGGATCGCAGCGAAACGAGTGGATATTATCTTATCCTGTCCAAGAAAACGATCGTGTTACCACCACTGCGGTTGTACAAAATGCTCAAAAGCTCTTTATTTTTGGGTGTTTTTATAGTTTTTTACAATTGGTTTTGTTCTTTGTTTTGTTTTAAAAGCTTTATTATACAATGTAATTAATTAAATAATGATGGCGAATGGTATAAAAGAAGGCGCTAGATTCAAAAATTTATAGCAAACTATCTGCTCCAACATTCCGCCCCCTTTGAAAGCTCTGCCTTTCAAACTGGCAACACAGCTAGTTTTCGGATAGGTCGTCGGATAGTGCCTCTCGCTGTCTTCACATCTGCAACTCGAACCTTTCCATCTTGGCCCTGGATGACGTTGGTTATCCTTCCCATCTGCCATCTTTGGGGTGGAACGTTGTCGTCGTGAACGATGACCAAACTCCCACGTTCTATGTTAGGGCTTTCTGATGACCATTTCGAACGACACTGAAGCTCGTTGACGTACTCAGCTGACCATCTTTGCCAGAAGTGTGTCTTCACTGCATTAATCCTGCGCCACCGCTGGATATAGCTAATGTCCGGAACTTCTGTTGCTGGCTCAGGGATGGCTTTCAGAGAAGAACCGATGAGTAGGTGACCAGGGGTAAGTGCTTCGAAATCGTTGGGATCTGATGTCATCTGCGTGATGGGCCTTGAATTCATCACCGCTTCGATCTCCACAAGTGCAGTTGACAATTCTTCGAAGGTTAGCTTGGCTCCGCCCAGGCTGCGATACAAATGGCCTTTGGCAACCTTGACGGCTGCCTCCCAAATGCCTCCAAAGTGAGGTGCCCTGGGGGGTATAAAATTAAAATGTATGTTTGTGTTACTACAAAATTTTGAAATGGTTTCTTGTTCTTTCATCAACATATTGCGCAATTCGAGAAGTTTTGAATGGGCCCCTACGAAATTGGTAGCATTATCGCAATGAATATTGCTTGGAAGACCTCTACGACCTATCATCCTCTTAAGAGCAGCAATGAATGCTTCAGCCGACAAATCTGTCACAGCCTCCAAATGAACTGCTTTCGAAGAAAAGCACACAAATACCGCCACGTATGATTTGTAGGGTACTTTTCCACGAATCTTCAGATATGTGCTGATTGGACCACAGAAATCTACTCCGCAAACTAAAAACGGACGTGAAGATGTCAACCTCTCCTGGGGTAAATTTCCCATTACTTGCTCCAATAGTTTCGGACGATATTTGACGCAGTGGATACATCGTCGGACAACTTGCCTAGCAATCTCCCTCGCGTTGATTATCCAAAATCTCTGCCGTACCAGTGCTACTAGAGACTTCGCTCCTGCATGGTAATTCGACCGATGCAAATGTCTGACGAGAATGTTGCTGAATTCGTTGTTTCGCGGCAGCAGAAGCGGATGCTTACAATCTTCGGGAAGATTAGCATGCTTTAGGCGTCCACCTACCCGTAGCAAGCAATGTTTATTTGCCTTCTGGATGAACGGATGAAGCCATTTCATACATCCCCTGATTTCTTTGTTTTTCTCCACAGCTTCCATTTCGGCAGCAAAACAACTAGTTTGTACCGCAGATACCACAAGTAAAAGTGCGTCATCTAGTTCGTTTGGAGTTAACGTACCCTTGGTGACATTTGTTTTATTTTTGATGCGATTGCAAAATCGAACAACATATGCCACAATTCTAAGAATTTTGTTATAGGAACTGCAGCGCTCTACAATTGACAACAAAAAGTTTTGTTTTGTTTTCCTACAGACAAGGACAACTTTTCGCTTTTCTAGCTCTAACTCATCTGGGGAAAGGGTAAGTTCGACGACTGACGGCCAATTTTCTTCCTTCTGATACAAGTATCTCGGACCTTTAAACCAAATGGAGCTTTTCAACTCATCCACCGTACATCCTCTGGACACAATGTCTGCTGGATTCTCAAGTGTTGGCACGTGTCTCCAGGTTGCATCCTGGGTCTCCTCCTGTATTTCTGCCACTCTATTTCCAACAAAAGTTCCTAACTTGGATGAATGAGTTGAAATCCAGTGAAGCACAATTGCAGCATCCGTCCAAAAATAGATATTTGGTTTTGTGGCTCCGAAGATATGTTTGATCCTCGTCCATAGCTTGGAAAGGAGGTGTGCAGCGCACAGTTCTAGGCGAGGGAGCTGCTTTTTTCGCGTTGGTGCAACTCGTGATTTAGCCACTAGAAGGTTTGTCTGCACTAAACCTGACGAATTTGTAGCTCTCAGATACAAACAGCAGCCATAGGCCTGCATAGATGCATCCGCAAATCCATGGATTTGATACGTACACGTATCTGCTATTAAAGCGTGTCGTGGAACAGTCAAGTTTTGTAGCGAATGCAGGTCATCCATGAACTGTCGCCACTCTACATCGATAGCCTGTGGGATTGATGCATCCCAATCGAGTTTTTCGATCCATAATCGTTGGAGAATTGTCTTTGCCCTGATGATTACTGGACTCATTAGTCCCATAGGGTCAAAGAGCGACGAAGCGAGCGAAAGAATGGATCTTTTTGTGTACTTATTGTGCATCTGATTTGGTTTGTAGGAGAAGCTAAACTCATCAGAAACAGGGTTCCAAGCGATTCCTAATGTACTTGTAAGATTGGATTCTGTGATGGTTATCTTCTTCTCTTCTCCGCTGATAGCCTGGACAATGCTTGGACAGTTACTATTCCATTTCGACAACTCCAACCCTGCATTTTTCAGAATTTGCGAAACCTCTTTTTGTATCTGTAATACAGTTTCAATATTGTCGTCTCCTGTCAGCAGATCATCTACGTAAAAGTCGGTCTTAATCACCTGTGAGCCAAGTGGAAAGCTATTCTTATTTTGTTCGCTCAAGTGAAGAAGACTGCGAATGGCTAAATAAGGAGCTGAAGACGTACCATATGTCACCGTATTAAGCTGATAGGTCTTTACTGGCGTTGTCTCGCTTTCTCTCCACAAAATAAATTGAAAGCAGCGATGAGATGGGTGCATCATAATTTGCCGATACATTTTTACGATGTCTGCAGTAACAGCGTAGCGATGCAAGCGAAAACGAAGAAGGATGTTGAAAAGATCTTCCTGGATGGTTGGACCAACCATTAAGATTCCGTTGAGGGAAATTTGCGATGATGTACGACAAGAAGCATCGAAAACTACTCTTAGCTTTGTTGAGGTGCTATTTGGCCTGACTACACATTGATGTGGCAAATAATAATGGGGTTGGCTCAAATTTGGTTCTTTAACCAACGTCATGTGACCTAGAGCTTCATATTCTTTCAAAAAAGCTAAATACTGGGACTTAAGTGCATCGTTTTTGGACAGTCTTCGTTCCAGTGCTAAGAACCTTCGAAACGCAATGTCGTATGATACCCCTAAACAGCCTGGATCCTTTTTAAACGGAAGTTGAACCATAAGTCGACCGCTGGGTAAAACTTCAACATTTTGCGTGAATAGGTCCTCACACTGCTTTTGTTCCTCTGTCCATCTACACTTTCGTCCTTGAACCTCCTCCAACTCCCAGAATTTCTCGACATACTGCTCCAAGTTGTCTTCTCTTGTTGAACTGGTACAGCAACGTTGATTCTGCTTCTCCTTCAATGTTTTGTATCTGCCCGATACAATCCAGCCCAATGAGGTTTGTTGCAACGTTGGAAGTCCTTCGCCGAGCTTAATTTGTCCTACTTGCAGCACATCAAAGAATGCTTCAGCACCCAACAGCAAGTCTATTGATGATGATTCGTTGAAGTATTCATCTGCTAGTTCCAAGTTCCTCGGCATATTCCAGTTCGTTACATTGAGCGCTGATTCCGGCTGATACCCTGTTATTGATGGAGCCACTAGGAATTCCAATGACAACTCAAAGTTATTATACCTCGAGCGGATGGTTGTTTGTGTTTGACAATTGATCTTCGTTTCAGTAACCCCAATCCCAGCGATGCTAACAATTTTCTTTTCTTTTCTAAGCTGAAGACTGTTTGCGAATCTTTCATTCACAAGATTTACCTGCGAGCCCGAGTCGAGAAGAACCCTACCAATTTGAAAGCTACCAGACGAATCCTGCACAAGAATCAAAGCTGTTGCTAAAATAACTTGAGTTTTTGTAACTCTTCTGCTTTCAACTGCTGCGTGGACTGCTGCTGACGTTGACGGCTCTCCTCTTCTATCGTCACCATGTGATGATGAACCTTCCTCGCTTCTTCCGATGCCTTCATTTGCTTGTGTCCTGTGTAAGAGACTGTGGTGCGGTTGTCTACAGCTCTTGCATCTATATGTTGATGGACACTTTGCTACCCCATGCCCCTTTCCTAAGCAATTAAGACAAAGTCCCAACTTCTTCACGTTTGCGAATCGATCCTTAATAGAGAGTGAAATGAAAGTTGAACAACTTGGTATGGAATGGCTGGAATCACGGCAAAAAACACAACAGCGCTGAGTCATAGACAGTGAGGTTTGAGAGCGATGGTTATGATGTGGTCTATTCAATCCTTTTTGAAGTGGTTCCGATCGATGCTGTTTGCTTTCCCTCGCTTCAAGGTATTGGCAGCGTTTGTTCAGGACCTTAGCGCAGTCTTCCCACTTAGGAAGGGTGCTATAGTCTAGTTGTTCTTCCCATTTTGACTGGCTTTCGGAATCGAGTTTGGACATAGCGACATATATGATGATTGCGTTACATATATTTTCAAATGAGCCTATTGATTGTAGCGAATTGTAAAGAGCAGAAATGTTGTCAACTAAACCTTGCAACGAACTCGCAGACGATTTAGTAATCTTGGGTAACTCGAACAATTCCGAGATATACTCTATAAAAATAAGACAATCATTGTCATATTTTTCCTTGAGTCTGGCTATAGCTTTGGAATAGTTCTCCTCAGTGACTTGAAACGTTTTTATGGTTCCTAATGCTTTATCAGTTAAGCATGTCAGTAAGTGATTGAACTTTTCTATTTTTGTCAATGATGGATCGCTATCCACCAAAGTAGTAAACGAATGGATGAAATTCTTGTATTCGGAATATTTACCATTAAATCGAGGTAGCCTTAGCTTTGGTAAATGATTAGCCGAATGTGGAATGGAAAATGATGCCTCTGCAACGCTGAGGCGCCTATTTGTTCCCAAAAGAGAAAGAATTTTTGTTTTTGTGGAAATATACAAATCTTCTAAATCTCCACGACTTTTTTCAGTTGGTACTATTCGTTCTATCTGGGTTTGGTATGCAAGAAGTTGCTTGAAGTATGACTACACAATACCCAAACGACATTCCAATTCTGTTGGAGAAAGAGAACTTCCCTTTGTATCGACAATATTTTTAATTCTGCTAATATTGCCCTTGGTTGATGAGCGCAGCTGTTTTAATTCTTCAATGGTTGTGGTACTATCCTCATCTGTCATATTGAACAAAATTATTTATTCAATTTAAATTCAAAAATTTCTAAAGGTTTGAATGTTATCAAACGACAGCGACCCGATGCGACAACCGCTGAAATTAAGCTTTTATTACAAAAGCTAAACCGCAAATTCTATTCGAACGAATGTGTAATAGTCGAGCAAACCAAAATCCAACGACGACCTAATTCCCACGGCGAACAATTATACCAAAACGTTAAATCACGTATGCGGCAATATTTTATATCGATGGTTTGTGAATGATGAGATAACGACTAATAGTTATAATAATTGTATTTATAACGACAAGTTAGTGATTTCCGAAGAATACTAATGTGGAATATATTCTGCTGGCTGCGAATTCAAAGCTTTCTTTCTTCATACAATGGATGCAGCACCTTCTCCGGCGACGACGAAAAGTTGTGATGAGTGTGGCGATGTGGGCGAAATAATAATGTATGAAATGAAAGAATGCTTCAGTGTGCGCAGCTTTTACGAAAATGATTAAAACGAACTCGATAAGTAGTTCGATTTCCTATGAGCTGGCGATCTAGCGACGATCAGTGCATGTGCATTGGTGAAAGCTTTTACGAAGACGATTGAAAACGAACACGATAGTTCGATTTTCTATGAGCGAGCGATCTAGCGACGTGCAGTGCATGTGCATTGGTGCAAGCAACGAAGATGATTGAAAAAGAACACGATAGTTCAATTTCCTTTTGACGAGCGATCTAGCGACGAGCAGTGCATGTGCATTGGTGAAAGCTTTTACGAAGACGATTGAAGAAAGTTGTGTAATGAAAGTGGCGAAAAAAAAGTGGAATGCAAGATCGTTTTGTGGATTTTAAGTTTTATGTTCCTTGTGTTAACATGGATTATTTAACATGACGTAGAGAAAAACGAATTTGGCACTTTGGACTCTATGCAGCAATATGTTGAATAATATGTCATACATATATTTGATGGTTTATGAGTTACGTAAACCTTTAAACTACGAATTTGCATGCGTGTCTTATTCCGTCGAATGTGCGCTTTTCTTTACCGAAAGTGTATTCATTTACCATTAAATGAATTTGGTTTGAATTTTGAATTTTTGCGCACGTTCGATTGAATGGACTTATGTGACGTACCTGTGTTGGGAGATTATACTTCTCTACCCACTGGACTTTGACTCCTTGGTGTTGGATGGTTTCTTCTTGGATGGTGTCTTCCTTGTCCTCTTTGTCTCCGCCTTCCACCTTCGTCTTGGTGTGATTCCACTGGGCTTTGCACTTTGCACTTTGCACTCGCGTAACCGAACCGAAACCGATGTCGCAACACGTAATTTCTGTTTCGACAGATTTTACTCGTATTTTTGAGTGGTATATTGAATTTTGTGTCTTTTATTGTCTTTCACTACCACATTTGTCTATATATCACCTAATCGGCAATGCATATAATTTAACCGGGGTTCTTTTCAAACACTTTGGGCGCCAAAATGAACGATTAACACGATTATTAATCGTCAACCTAAAATCGCTACTTCCTATGTCGTAGTACGATTCTGGTTGATAGGTACGAATAGGGATTTATTAGTTATTTCCGATGACCGACTAGGATTTAAACGAATAGGCGAATTATGGATCGCAGCGAAACGAGTGGATATTATCTTATCCTGTCCAAGAAAACGATCGTGTTACCACCACTGCGGTTGTACAAAATGCTCAAAAGCTCTTTATTTTTGGGTGTTTTTATAGTTTTTTACAATTGGTTTTGTTCTTTGTTTTGTTTTAAAAGCTTTATTATACAATGTAATTAATTAAATAATGATGGCGAATGGTATAAAAGAAGGCGCTAGATTCAAAAATTTATAGCAAACTATCTGCTCCAACAGAAGCTATGAATCGTGCAAAAAAAGCCTTCACGTAGTTCGCCTTAGTGAGCCGCATATTGACAGAGTCTACAATCAAGAATTAAGTGAGAGACTTCATGCTGTGCCCTCATCCTCCTCCAACATAAACACCCATTGGCTATCATTAAAGAAGTGGTTGAAACCACCATAGGCTAAGCCATCTCTGAAAAGATGTTCATGGTATGATGATGTCTGAAAGTACAAGAGGAGGTGAGCGAAGAGCCACATATCAAAGCAAAACCAGCACCGTGCGGGAAGAGTATCGAACCAGGAGAAGGGAACAGAAGAAAACAAAGAAAACACGCAGACTTCTAGCTTAAGGAAATCGAAGAGTCTCGTGATTAGAAGAACATCCGTCAATTCTAACAAAAAGCCAAGCCTGGCAGTTGCTTCAAAATAAGAATGCAGGCTCTACGAAATAACAATGACAATCTAGTCATTGCCGCACAGGTAATCGTAGATGTATCCAGGCAGCATTTTGAGCAGCTGCTTAGTGGGCATAATATCAAAGTAGCGATATGGCAAGAAACCAGCCCACCTCCAGTCAACGATGGGGTAATGCTCCCTCCCAGTATTGAACAAGTTAGTGTTGCCATCAAAGCTGCCGAATAGTCTGCTCTGAAGGACTACTAGCACAACTCTTCATCAACAATCTCTGGATATGGGAGCATGCCTGATGACTTGAATATAAGCTCCATAAGTCTCATCTATATATTAAGCTTGTATTGCACCAACTACCGGGGCATATCCCTGCTAAATGTTGCATATAAATTTTATCTAGCGTACTGTGTGAACCTCTGAAGTCTTTCCGCAACACACACGTCACACGAAACTGTGTGACTTCATGCCCAGCTGATAGACCAACTTTTTATAGACCAATGAATTTCAAGTTGAGACGTAACTATGTTACTTCATACCCAACTGATAGACAAACTTTTTATAGACAAATGAATTTCTAGTCGAGGCATACCATCTTTTCATCGACTTCAATACCGCCTGTGATAGCATCTATCGCCTAGAGCTTTATTAAACCTAAGCGAAATTCGGAAATTTGGAGGACACGCGATGGAACATTCAGCTTGGAACGAGATCATCTAAACGTTTTCATATATGTACTGTATTCCCGCAAGGAGACTTGTTATCACTTGTTTCGTGCTGAGACTTTCTACAACAAATCGGTCCACCTACAGTGGTGCACAGACGATATGAATATCATTGGTTGATTAAGAGGCTAAATGAGTTGGTCTTGTAAGGAGCTTTTGAGGACAGGGCAAACTATATGCTAGCAATAGGCAAAGTACTGTCGACGCAAAATTTTGTACAAGATTAAACTGTTCATAGTAACAATTTTGAGGTAATTAAAGAGTTCATCTACCTCGGAGTTAACATCCTCGTCGTATTTCTACTAAGGTGATATTCTAACCTTAGTAGAAATACGACGAAGACTGACCCTAGGAAACCGATGCGATGTCAGTTTAGCGAAACGAATGGGATCAAAACTCCTAGCTCGAAAGTCCAAATGCTTACTCAAAGTGTTGTTCTTCCAGATCTAAACCCACCAGTCCTGTATGACTGCACCGAGTGCTGGACCATAACAAGATGTACCAACATGTAGAAGTAGTACAAAATATCAAAACACGTCATCTACATTGGCTCGTCTTCATTGATTAGATCAGCAGATTCTTCGAATCATAGCCATTAATAAACAAGTGATAGTGGTTTCTTGAGTGCTTTGACTAAAAACAGGAAACAATCTGCCCAGAATCCAAGATGGTGGAAGGCTTCTAGTCTTAGATACACGCAGCGGGTTGGAAAGCCTTTAGGAAAATTAAGGAATTTATAGAGACAAACTATACAAGGCCATATTAGCCAAATCTTATTCGTCAGTGCAGGATGAAAACACTCAATTTCTGACATTAACTGCCCATACCGACCCTCTAACCTAGCTCCTCCTTTATTTTATGTGTGCGATGTTTAAAGCCAGTTAAAAACGGAAAACTTGGAAAGCTTCTCCAGTTTTATACATCTTGTTTGTCAGATTTTCGCATCAGAAAGGATGTGAAAAAAACATAGGTGTTATTTCAGTACGTAAACCAAGGACCCCGCAATTAGCAGTCCAACGCAATAACCGTGATTGCATGTAAATTAATATTGAACACAAACAATAATACAATGTAACAAAACTATACATAAACACATACACTTATATCATGTTCTATAAATATGTGTAAAGTTGTCACCCACACTTCAGTCGTCGTAATAAATTTCTATCACTCGGAACATAGTTGGTTTGCGTTTCACTTAAACATAATCCCGTTTAACTTTTATCCCAACAAAGGTTATGGGCCCAGGCAAGTTAAGTACGAAACGAAAGTGTTAATTTAAACAAAAATAAAAATAAAAAATTATAAGTTAGTTTGTGTGACTAAGTGAAAACCAAGTGAGTTTAAGTTGGCAAGATGAGTTCTAGCCTTTATCAGATTGATAAACTTGATGACTCTAATTACGACGTGTGGAAAGTACACATGAAGTCTGTACTAATTCACAGTGAACTGTGGGGATATGTTTCCAAAAGTATAGACCAGCCTACTGTCGCCTCCGAAGTATCAAGTTGGAGAAAAAAGGATGAAAAAGCGCTAGCCACTATTACACTTTGCATAAAGTCTTCTCAGTTATGTCACATAAAAAATTGCAAATTTTCTAGTGAGGCTTGGGAAAGGCTTGGAGAAGTCCACTGTCCATGTGGTCCAGCGCGCAAAGTGACGATTTTTAAGCAGTTACTTGGATTGAAAATGGTAGAAACTGGAAATATGTCCGATCATCTCAATAAATTTGTCGACTTATCAGAGAAATTAACTGAAATGGATATCAAATTGCAAGATGAACTTCTCGCCATATTGATGCTTTCCAGTTTGCCAAAAAAATACGATAACTTTGTTATCGCTATTGAATCAAGAGACACGCTGCCGACGACAAAAATACTCAAGGTAAAGTTGATGGAGGAGGCGAAACGACGGGAGGGTGATGCAATAGAAGAATCACACGAGTCGGCATTTTTCCAAAAACCTCGAAAGAATTTTGCAGTACATAAGCAAAATAGGAAATGTTATAAATGCAACAAAAAGGGTCACCTTGCCGCCTCTTGTCCATCCACATATACAATAAAAAATAAATCTACCGCTTCTTTCGTCATGTTAAATACAGCAAGTAACACGCACCTAGACAAAAATAGTTGGGTCTGGGATAGCGGTGCTACATGCCATATGTGCTGTGATCGGAATATGTTCAAATACATAAAGCCACACATTGAAAAAATAGAAGTAGCAGGAAATCAATTTATCTGCTCTGAAGGTATAGGAACGGTAAGAATTCGTACAAGAGGCAGTGACATTTCGTTAACAGATGTATTGTTTGTGCCGGTACTTAAGTCAAATTTTATATCGTTGCGAAAGGCGGTTGAAAACAACTATGTGGTTGAATTAAATAAAAATCGTGGATTAATAAGGAATTCGTGCGGTGAAGAGATAATGGTAGCGAAGAAATGTGGTGATTTTTTCATACTTTGTTGGAATGGCAGTAATGCATTGTGTGTCGCAAAAACAACAAACGATACGTGTATTACGGAATGGCATAGAAAATATGGTCATTTAAATTTAAAAAAGCCTAGAGTTTCTCATAAAAAACCAGATGGTTCGTGGAATAACTTTAAAAGATATCGGTAGACAATTTCAGTGCGAAGTTTGTTTTAAAGGCAAAATATGCTCGAAACCTTTTGAAAAGAATTTGGATAAGCGAAGTAAAGACATACTAGAAATCATTCATAGTGATGTGTGTGGACCAATGCGAAAGAATTCGATCGGTGGTTCTAAGTATATTTTATCTTTTATAGACGATTACAGCCGGAAAATTTTTGTATATTTTATTAAAACGAAAAGTGAGGTTTTTACAGTTTTTAAAATGTTTAAAAATATGGTTGAGCGAGAGACAAATAAAAGAATAAAAGTGTTGCGAACAGATAATGGCCGGGAGTATATAAACAATGAATTCGATAATTTTTTGAAGATCGAAGGAATCCGCAGAGAACTTACTGTAGCATACACCCCACAACAGAACGGCGTTGCGGAACGTGCAAATAGGACATTGGTGGAAATGTCACGCTGCATGCTGATTGACTCCGGGTTACCCGAATCCATTTGGGCAGAGGCCGTTAATACTGCCGTCTATTTGCGTAACCGTTCGCCTACAAAAGTTTTAGGTAATGTTACACCATATGAAAGCTGGTATGGTTACAAACCCAGTGTATCACACCTACAAGTTTTTGGTCGAAAGGCTATAATTTTGGACAAACGCCCAGGAGACGAGGTTACTGATTGTACTAGTGGTGATGTTGCTGATGGTGTAAAAGATGGATGTCTTTCCGCTGGCGACGAGGATGGAAAAAATGTTGTTTTTGATGATGCTGTAATAGGAGGATATGTTTCTGCTGTAGAAGAAGATGCTGAAGCTGTGGGAATACGAAAAGATGGGGAAACCCGTGAACGTGTTGCATCTGAAGGAATTGTCCCTGTTAAAAATGTACAACAACCATCAGATGAAGTAGAGGAAGCTGGTCCAAGGATGACTTAACGTTCACGTAAGCCAACAAATTCAAATTTTGTCTGTGAAAATAAAGAGTATTCGCGCAATCCATTCAGTGTGGAGGAAGCCTTAAGCAGGATAGACGCAGTTAAGTGGAAAACAGCGATGCAAGAAGAAATGAATTCTTTAGCAAAAAATAAAACTTGGGAGTTAGTAAACTTACCAAAGAACAGACAGGCTATAAAATCCAAGTGGGTTTTTAATATAAAGCGTGATAAGAATGGTGGGATTGAGAGATACAAAGCTAGACTAGTGGCAAAAGGTTGTAGCCAGCGTTTTGGAATAGACTACAAAGAAACATTTTCTCCCGTGGTCAGGTATTCATCTATTCGACTGATACTTGCTTTGTCAGCTGAATATAATTTATCGGTGCATCAAATGGACGTGTCATCTGCCTATTTAAATGGTGAGTTGAAGGAGGAATTATTTATGGTCCAACCGCAATGTTTTGTCGATCCCATGCATCAAGAGAAGGTTTGCTGTCTAAAAAAAACGCTTTACGGACTTAAACAATCAGGGCGGGAGTGGAATCGTGAGCTGGACGCTGTACTGAGAATGATTGGATTTACAAGATTGTTTGTAGACGACATTTTGCTGGCGTGCTCTACTCTCGGACGTTTGGACAAAATCAAAGAGGCTATCAGTTCGAAATTTGAAGTCGTTGACAAAGGTCCTGTTGATCATTTTCTTGGGATGGAGGTGACCAAGAAAGAAAAATCGATTCAAGTTTCACAACAACAATTCATTCAAAAACTTTTAATCGAATTTGGAATGGTGCAAACTAGGCCCTGTACAACTCCATTACAACCAGAAATCAAATTCCGAAAGTGTGTTGACTGCTCAAAGTGCTCCAGGATAGATGAGAAACTCTACCAATCTCTCATCGGATCTTTAACGTATCTGAGCATCTGTACCAGACCTGATATAATGCACTCAGTGTGTAAACTAGCTCAATTCAACAAGAACCCACATTCCGAGCATTTCACAGCTGCAAAGCACATTTTGAGGTACCTTAATCACACTCTAAATTATAAACTACATTATTTTCAGAATCAAAAGCAACTAACAGGCTATGCTGATGCTGATTGGGCGGGAAGTTGCGATGACAGAAAATCGTTCACAGGTTTTGTGTTCTTTGTTGCTGGTGCGGCGATCTCATGGGAGTGCAGAAAGCAACAGGCGATTGCACTAAGTAGTACGGAGGCTGAATACGTGGCGCTTTCCACGGCATCCAAGGAAGTCGTTTACTTAAGGAGCTTTCTAAAAGAATTGGGTTTTAGTTCTTTAGTAAATGGCCCAACTGAACTGTATGGCGACAACATTAGTGCGCAGCATTTAGTGAAGAACCCAGTTTACCACAACAGGACAAAACACATCGATATCAAAATACATTACATACGCCAGGTATTCGAAAAAGGGCTCATTACTTTAAAATACATCCCCACCGAAAACATGGTTGCTGATATTTTTACAAAAAATCTTAAAAAGAACAAGCACTCTGAATTATCTTCATTGCTAAGTCTTGAAATGTAAAATGTTAATAAAATACAGATTAAAATTTAAATTGGACAGAATTAAATTGAATTACATATGTACTTATATTGTTAACTATGCTCAATGCGCAGTAATACTATTTTAAAATTGAACTGAATTAAATTGAATTGCATATTTTTATTGTTTACTATGCGCAGTAAGTTTTGAGAGAAGGATTGATTGCATGTAAATTAATATTGAACACAAACAATAATACAATGTAACAAAACTATACATAAACACATACACTTATATCATGTTCTATAAATATGTGTAAAGTTGTCACCCACGCTTCAGTCGTCGTAATAAATTTCTATCACTCGGAACATAGTTGGTTTGCGTTTCACTTAAACATAATCCCGTTTAACTTTTATCCCAACAAACCGCAATGCCCTGCATCCACAATGGAAATATTATACCGGAGCTGTGATTCGTAAATGGAAACTACGGTCGATGGAGTTCGTTATAGTCCCGTGTTTGACAACAGTTTTTTTCGGAATTCAATGGAGTTGATATCAGTGGCATTTGGCTTTACCAAGACAGTGCCACATCTCACACAAATGGCAAAACAATTGTCTATTGTAGGTGAAGTTCTGTAATATCTTGAATTGGTCCGGCCATCTCGCTCATACGGTTAACCGCAGTTGTATTTTTTTATAGGGTTACGCTAATTCGTCGATTTATTCCAGCAAGCAATATTTGTTCCTTTTGTGGTCACATGGAAAAGATCAAATTATATATTAAAATTGAACATCTGAAATTAGTTCGATATCTATATTGCATCAAAAATATTCAAAATTGTAAGGCATTTAGATTGCATTTGGTTTGATTAGAAAGACATGTATGGTCAGTCATCTGCGATTGTGCCTGTCTTATAACTTGAAATTTTTGGAAAACAATCTAGAGGAAAAACTTTGACTTTTCCACATATGCAGTCACTATATGCCCAACTGTTTTGACTAAACATTGGATAATATGGTTGTAAACATATCTTCCCAGTAACTAACATGTCCTTGGGCATACTGAAGGCATAGACCCAACGGAGGTAAAATATACCAACTTAATTCCAAAATTAAATTCAACATGTCCATCCAGAAAATTCTACATGGGCTACAATAATTGAAATGGTTCAGAAGTTATTGGTTATTTTGAATATAAATTTTTTTCGAAACCTATTTAACATATTTTAATGAATTTCTCACGCCATTTTCATTATAAAGAAATCAGCATATTTTTTTTTAAATCCATATCATGCATGGTGATGGTGTGAACCATGCATATACTTAGAGCCACCGCGCCGGTTCGTCTCGCCTGTTTTCAAACGCGATATATAGCAAATGTGGTCGTTTGAAGCCTTGATAAAAATTGGCCTAATTAAATGCCTCGTTAATTGTTTTAATTTAAATGAAACCAAACCAACGAACAGGAAAAAAATATACTCAGCAAACATGATTTACTATCAAATATCATAGAACATGCAACGACGATTGCATTTTTATTAAATGCATGTCACTGCAAAACATGAACATTTGTTATCCATATCCTAGCTGGTTAGTGGATGGCATCGAAAAAAAATTGTTTTGTGAATCCATATTCATATAATCAAATTAAAAGTATCTACGTGTATTGGATTTTAATATATATGCGTATCTCTTCATTGCGGTTTTGTTGAATTTCATGTTTAAGTGATGTCCTATTAATTAGAATGTATGCAGGATGTGTAATTTTTGTTTTATACCAATCCAAGGATGAGTAATTCGTCCCTGGCAGATATTACCTGCATGTCCTTGTGTCAGTTAGACATTAAAGTTCCAAGGTAAATACTTACACTGTGTTATATTGTAATTATAACTCAAAGGACAATGGACAACATCCATTTTCATGTCACTTTTTTTCAGTTAACCGATAATGTAGGCTCCGTCAGTGATTAATGTGAGTGTTTCACCTCCTGATACAAACGTGCAAACAACAGCAATTGTTTCTGTTTCACCATTCAATTACATGCAAAACCATTTTCTTATCGTTTGCAAATGCTGTATAATGTTGAGAAAACAAAAAAAATCCTGAATACTCGCAAACACAATACACCTTTCCTGGACATGTCGTTCACCTTGGCTTGACTGCAGAGAGCTTCCTTCATCCATAGTCGATCGCGTGACTAACGCTTTTCTGTTTTCAATTCCGTAAGCTTTTTCCATCCTGCAATGTTCATGTGGTATGAATAAAGAACACGAAGGAAATCTAGCACGCAACCACACAAACATCCAAGCTATCATTTCACCCCACCCCCATTATTGATAATGCTCTCGACAAACAGTGCAATAGGACTTGTCTGCCCTATCAGATTGCATGAATCCTGTGTTTGTGCATGTGTTCTGTGACTTAACAAAATTCACGCATTTCTTGCTGCACCACGGAATGGCTCTTATCGCACCAAACAAAGCTCTACAAACTTCAACGACCGTTAGAGGCTTGGGCACGTAATCCTTTTTTAGGTTCGTCACCGCACATCGAACGAACTCTTGCCATCATCAAGAGTCCACACAGTAAAGCCATCAAAATCGGAGCGAATCATTTTCCATGTCATCCTCGAGTGAGTGAGTGAGTATCCTCTGTGTGTGTGTGATAGGAAATTTCCATTTCACACGCAAATTTCAAGTCAACGAATCCTTTGTATATGCAAATGCATTCGAGTAAAACTAATTACGTGAACGTATCCAGAGAACGCACTGAACTAGCACGGACGTATGATGGTGATGGCTTAGTGGCGATTGCTTCAGCCATTGAAGGGTATTAATTTTGATTGCTGTGGCAATGCTGGGAGTTTAGCTAGGTATAAAGGAACTAAGTGAACATACAAACAGCACACTAAACAAAAAGAAGAAGAAAGGACTTTCAGAGCATATGGAGAGGTTTGTTAACTTTTGTGACTGTAGAATGAAGCAGCATGTGTCGAGGTATATTGATGAGCTACAAGCGGTGTGCATGAAAGGATTGCATGTATTCAGGTGCATTGACATGGGATTAACTCGAACTCTAGCTCCATGTTAGTGCAGTAATAGTGATCCTGGAATAATAGTAGATAAAAGGTAATTGAAGGATTGACGTGACTTTGACAGGCTAAAAGAACATGTGTTGCGATTAAAGAGTAAATATTAACGGTTGAGTTATGTTGGCAAAGTAATGTCTGAAACTAGCTAATTGAGATAACCACAGGTTAGACTTAATTTAAATAGCTGATGACAGGTATAATGAATTTACAATAATATACGAAAAATTTCATGACGTTGAACTTGTGTGCTACAAGGATATATTATGGATTCGTTATTTGTTGTTCTTTTAAAAAAGTTGGTAAGCGAAAATTGAAATCCGTCAAAAACAAAAAGCTTTCCTGTTATAAATCAGGGCCAACTGATTCTTCGGCTAGCTAGAAAAGAAAAATCAAACAAATGGGAGAAAAGTGCCCTCAACTAATAGAATACATTCAATAGCTAATTACTCTGCCAGAGTCAAGATGGCAAGCTCTTCATAGTTCAGGTTAAAGCGTTCTCCCATCCACTTTCGCTGATCCTTAAACCGAGGGTGCATTATTAATTTTCTTGTCAAACCTGAAGGCTGGGATTCGAAGATTTATTATTCATTTGATGAGCCAGTGTTCTTACCTTTTGTCTTTCATCCAAATTTTGGTACAGCTCATTAAGTTTGCGGTTGTATCTGTTCTTTCATTTGTCTGCTTCCCAAACTTTTTTTTACTTAAGCGGCGATACAGTGCGGAATAATCCAAGGCCTCAACCAACATCCCTCTCCACCTAGCCCGTCCTTAGCTATCTCCAGTCCGCACTTTAAGTTAGTTGACCCATGCGGAGTTTTTTGACATGGTCTAAGTTCATAGCCCTTTAACGTCAAATAAGACCAAAGACTTTTTAGCTCAAAGCGAACGAGAATATCTTTTGATATGGTCCATGCTTCAGCTCCATTACGCAATACTGGGGTGATCAGCGTCTCGTATAGGATCTCCATAGTAGTTTGAGTGGGATCTTTACTACTAAATTGGGTTTTTAGCCCGAAGAAACAGTGGTTGACAAAAGTATTTCTTCACTTTTTTTCTAACGATATGGTGTGGCCGCGGTGTAGTGGTAATGTGTTCGCCTGTTGAGTGGAAAGCTGCACGTTCAATTCCAACCAAAATATATGAAACTTTTATTCAAAGAAATAAAAATAGCTTTGAAAAGATCTGCGAATTTAACGAGCACAAACAAACGTGACTCCCCGAAGTTAGTTCGTACACCACCCATGTAGTAAGTCTCTACTACATCGAAAATCTTTCCTATCACTCTCTTTCTTCCCCTTCTCTAACCTCTAACGCTCTTACTGGACTAGAACATTTAAAGGGTATTTATAACTTCTTGAGTTCAAGCAAATTATAAAAAAACATATGAGAGGCTACAATCCGCTATGCGGATCGTTGAATACCCTATCCCATCCCATCCTTTAAATTAATATCCTCAAAATATAGGCCTTATGGCGATGAAAAACAGAAAATGACATTGTCACAATATATTGCTCAGACAGTTTCTCAAAATCTTTTGTGGTTCGACAAAAAACAACGTATTTCTATTGCTAATGCCTTGGGATGGGGTATACAAATGGTTTTCGTAAGAAAACGCCCCCAAAATGTGGGCGTAGGTGAAAATGATCTATGGACAAAATGTTTATATTACCATTGCGGAAGTATTTGCATCAAAAATTTTTTCGAAAGTTTTAAAATTTGGACAAAAAGCGTTTTTTACTAAAAACGCCCCCAAAAAGTGGGCGTGGCAAAAAACTTTGTATGAACGAAATATAGATATTAGGATTGTCTAAATATGCTGCTCAGACACTTTTTTGAAATTCCTTACGGTTTGGCCAAAAAATAAGTTTTTCTAAAAAGGGGGCGTGGCAGTGGGCGGATTTCAAAAATGTTTACACTTGTTCTGGTGGCACGGACGAGGATCCTATATACCAAATTTCATTATCCTAGCTCAAAATTTAAGGCCCAAAAATCGGTGACGAACAGACAGACGGACGGACGGACGGACGGACGGACAGACAGACATGGCTAATTCGACTCAGCTAGCGATTCTGAGTCGATCCATATACTTTGAGGTATATGTAGCAAAATTATTTCTCTATGTTACAAACTAAGTATCAAAACTAATATACCCCCCTATGGGATAGGGTATAAAAAACGATATGTTGTTGTTAGAGTTAATAGCTTTACCGAGGTAGGCAAAGTCCCGTGCTGTTGCTCAATGGTTTCAGGCTCTCACATATTACGGCAGATATGATCTTCTAGGTTGAGGAATTTTACTAATGAGTTGATGTACCCAACCATCTCCATCGGGTATGTATAACTCGGCAGAAGAGCCGTCATTTGCGGGAGCCCTGTTAAGTGTTGTTTAAGATATTGCTTAACTTTTGTTCTTTTAGGTCGGGCGGCTGGTAGTTTTGAAATGTAGTAGAAATACGGACTTGACAATTATGCCGTCTGCCGGAAATGACATTTCATATGGATAAAATGGTCAAAGTAGAAGATGTAACAAAAATATATATACATAAAAAAAAAGAAATTTGTTAGATTAACACACTGTTTATCACATAAGTTACGGCCTAACTTTTGGATTATTTACATCGTCATCATTATTCTTCGACATTAGATACTGGTGGCACGGTCTTAGTTGAGATTCTGTTTTTTTTCGACAATACTGCTAAAGATGTAATTCCTTTCTTCATATGCGTGAAAATCTCCCACCACGATTTCAATTTTGTGATTCTGTAGTTGCTCATAAGTCTTGTGGCTTGTTCACATCTTCGTCATTATTCTCTGACATTAGATAATGGTGGCAAAGTTTTAATCGAGAGATTAGGGATACGCGTTCTGCAAAGGTCTTGGCATTTTATTCTGCAGAGGATTCAATTAACCTAAATCCGTTGACAGGCTTGGTGTCTTGTAGGCTGTTTTTTTGACAATACTGCTTAAGATATGATTTCGTTATTCTGTATAGTCGCTCGTAAATCTTGTCCTGGAACTGATAGCAACGGTCCTATGCGACTAATCTTTTTCCTTCGTCAGAGAGTTACTTATGCTGGCATATTTTGCCTGGGTGGTAGTTATATTTTCTTTTTTTCCTGTTAAATGTTCTAATATTCTAGGGACAGATATGATCGTTGTTGTCGATTTTCCTTTGGCTTGTTGGTGAACAGTAAATGCATTCGTTCTCAAGGTTGATAAGTTGATAAATATGATTATAAAATATCTGATAAGAAGGCCCATAGGAAAAAACACAGTTATGTATATAATATATTTCATTTATTAAAAATACAGTTTGGTTTGCCTTAGTTTATTTTACAAATATGTACAGTAACGTTTTTATAAACCGTTATATTTCGCTGGTAATTTGGTACCTAAGTACTAATTCAGTTATTTTTACTTCCTTGTCCAAAGTCAACCGAAAGTCCAAGGCATATCGCTCACGTTTATGTGGAAAGTAATTTCTGGATTTGGAAAAAGCAAAATGTAATTTTCAAATGTGTCCTTTTCGAAAACATTACTGTTTTCGTTGCATATTTGAATGAAATCCGTTTGGTCAAAGGGGATGTCAAAACGTTCAGATACTGTAAATAAAAAATATCCTAATTTAGTAAGAAATTTAAGAAATCAAATTAATGTTACTTACCAATTTCTATAATATCCTCGTATTTGGAGTTCTCGGGATACGAGATATTCTCCAGCTGGTCCTTGTACATAACTTTTAGCGTATTTGTTTTTTGTTGTGTCATTTTGTCAACTTTTTAGCCCATTAGTAACACAAGCGATTTATTGAAAATTTAGTCAACATGCTCATCCGTTGGAATATCAGTACTCGACGCTTTGATCATGAATGTGTCAATATAAGGAGGACTTGTGATTTTATATACCCAAAAAAATCATTAAAATTGAATTTTGTTAAGGTAGTCCTTTTCCAAACCATAGCCGATCTGGTGATATTCATTTAAAACTGTCTTTATGACAAGAGGGATCTACCTGTGCCATTGGCTGACATTAGGTCATTAATGACGCCTGCCTGTCTGCTAATCACTGCGACATTTACAATCGAACTGGGATTAATATTTAATTACTTAAGGATAAAGGGCGGTTTTTGCCTTTGTCGATTAAGCCCATTTAGTAAAAATTATTCAATATTTTTTTTTTACTACGGTATGTATGAGGACTGTCTATCGATTTTGGGTTTTTTAATACAACGATTTCGGACTACTTCAGTTGAAAAAAACTGAAAATGAACCCTCAGCTTTACCAGTTTTGTTGTCATTTTTACAAATTTCATAATATGATTAATAATTATCTTATTCCTTGAAATGGACACCATAAATTTCTTCTGTACCTATGTGTAGTAGCTCTTGCAATAATTAACACTAACCATGGTTGTAATTGGTTTGAGAAGTTGCATTCTCTTCTGTAGGAATGTAATTGAACCTTCCTACAGAAGAGTATCTATATGACTGTTTCAATCAAATATTCGTTTAGATACTTATATCCAGCAGAAGTCATTAGTGAATCCAAGTTCAAGAATCTCAAATTTTGTAAACAAATTAATAATTGCGGTGATACATGCGTCACATTTTTCTCTTCCAACAGGTAGCAGAAGTTTGGCTGATTACATGTTTCTACTTTATTACCCAAGCACAGGCAGGTAGAAGTTATTTTCTTATGTGGATCGCCCATGTTTTAAAAAAAATTATACAATAGCCTAAAAATATCAGAATGTTTTGATACATAGTTTGTAACATGGAATTTTATGAAAGTATGTTAGCAAAGATATTTAGACAACCTAAATATCTATAATTCGTCTTTATACCGTTTTTTGCCAAGTGCGTTTCCAGTAAATAAATGTTTTCAATAAAATTTTAAGGAAGTTTGAAAAAAAAAAAAAACATCGACCAGAATACTTCGATAATATTGCTATGAATATTTCGTCTACAGATCCTTTTAACCTGCACCCGCTTGTTGGGGGTGTTTTCGTATTAAAACTATTGTCATAGCATATGAAATAAGCCATACTGGTCAGTCCGAAAATGTTTATCGGGGATTACAAAATTTGTAATATGAGGTAGTTGTTCATGGATTTAGTAGAGGAATAAAAATTTCGAAAATCCAAAATTGTTTGACATATGGACTTATATTAATGTGTTAGATTGCTAAGTGAGAGGTCCTTGGTTTAAATCCTTTCTTTCCATGCCTTGACTTTTGCGACTGCCAGACTATCATCCAGGCATATATGATGAGAACATTTAAAATATAAAATTCCTCATAAAGGTCCAATTAGTTGCACCAAAAATATAACGGCGCATGCCCAAATAATACAAATTATAATCAATAAATACTATATAAAATCAGAAGAAGATTTATATTTGCTTAGTTACTGCGTGAAAGCAACGAATCCGAGGGGATGGGCGCATTTCTCGAGAACGGTTCTAGTTTTACAAAACCGGCGATTCGTCGAATTTAGTGCACAAAACGTCAAAACGTTTAAATGAACCGGTATAATACTGAAAAAAACTAAAACCCAGACGACCAAGATTATCAAGAATGTTAGAAAATGTGAAAAGAACAAATAAGTACGGTACGTACCGTTCAATTCATAAGCTCGCAAGTGCTTTAAATGTACACAGATTATCATTACAACTAATGTGTAACAAAGACCTAAAGCTGCACACCTATTCAGTTTGATTGGTGCAGGATACAAGTCAGAGGCTTGACTTCGTAAAGCAGGCCCTTTTTAACGTTTACCAACGTATTTAAATTTTTTTTATCTTATATTTGGATAAAGCTGATGTTAATAGCCACTGTAACTGCCGCTGCAAAGAATACGAAAAGCAGAAACTCTTCATTCGCCAAAAGTGACCGTATGGGCTGTGACGTAGGAGCGAGGAATTATCGACATACTTGAGGACATGTAGTTGCAGTGAATTCAGAGCGTAATTTGAAGATGTATAACGACTTTTTGGTGCCTAAACTGCAAATATAACTAAGCTAACCAAAGTACATGGTTCCAGAAGGAAGGAGCAACGTCACATACGTCCAGTACGCCACAAGTTTGTGAAATGTTCCCTTATGACCCTATATGATCTAAAATCTAAAGCCTACGCCAATAAACCGATTGACATAAATTCCCAAATTGTGTACTTTCGATCCACTAAATTTAATCAAAATATGACTGCCTTAGATTTGCTTTGGTTAGTTCATTCTAAGGCAGCTCAAAAGATCTGAGTTTGATTCTCATTTTAAGTGAAAGTTTAAAAAAAATTCTGAATAACATAATATGTTTATAGCCCCTTATCAAACATTCATGACTGCCTCTACCATATGGTTAAGAATCAAAGACCTTTTGGAAATTGCCACTGCAGTTCCTTTGACCTACTTAACTAAGCCTCTACTGGCACTGTAGAGCTCATAGTGTTCGTCGTTGAATTCCCTTTAAATTCTGTCAACTCGAACGTATACGCATACTTTGTTTACCTTAAAGTAGGTCAAAGATGATTATGGACTTGTAATGAGTCCTAATGAGTTCAAGTATAGCCTTTGTTACTCAGTTGTGTGTTTTTTTTAATTGCTCAAAATGTATGGCACATAGATAATCAATTAAGTGGTTCAGAATGAACTTGGCCTCAACATGATACGTACTGTTGTACCCTTCCACTTTGTTGAGGTAGGCTTCTAGCTATGCAGGCCATAATTGGTTGGTCTGCTGTCTTGCTAGAAATCGAAGACTCTGCGGGCCGGAGCATTGTCGTTCATACAAGTTCCAGCTAATTTTGACAAGATGTCGGTGTCATAGATGAGCTGAAGTATACAATGACCCTTCTAGACAAAGCTGCATCTATCGATGATGTCGCTCTGTCCAATTCATCGATGTTGTATTACAGCATATACTTGGTCTTACCCTCTTTTACTACAACACCCAAATTAGGCTTCTTCATAGTTCATACTAGCAAACGTGGAAGTGACATCTTGTAAGTTCGACCAATGATGTCAATGTCATTTGAGTATGCAAGTAGTTGTAAAGAATTTTAAAAGCGTGACTTCCTGGTATTTTCTCGAATGTTTTGCAAAATCCTTTCAAGCATATTTGCTGACGTTTTTCATTTTTTTAAATATCGAATGCTTCTTACACTTGCGTTTTGCATTTCTTAAGGATCTGCAGAAGTTGATAAGTTGTGGACTTGCATAAAACCAGACTGTTGTTGGTTAACGGTTTTAGGCATACATATATTACTACAGATAAAATCATGTAGGCGATGTATGCAGGTCTGGTAGTTTTCGGTTTAATCACCAATATTGAAATAATTGTTTTGCCTGACAGCGGGAGGTCGATCGCCATTGTCGTTTTTAACTGCAAGCATCGGTATTATTCTTCAAACTAGGGGGTGTCAGAAACATAATAGATAAGTTGCAAAGGTCTAGGCGGTCTCTTTACCCAGATGTCTTTAGATAGTAAACATTTTCAAATTATTTGACATTTGTTGGTGTGCAACAAAATAGTTGTCCTAGTGGAGGTACGCCCATAGGAATGTTTGAACATCTGAAATACTGGATCAGAGCCTATCGTAATATGGGCAATGTGATTGACCATTTGTTGTTGTGGAGACGTCCGTGACCTCTAATTTTTTTGTAAACTTTTCTCATGTGAGGCGAACATATAACTCTCCATGAGCGCCCTGAGATGATGTTTGTAAATGTTTACTGACACTAGTCTTGAACTAATGGACATCAAGAAGTATTTCGATCGCATTGAAATCAATGAGATCCGTGGCACGATTTTAACTTCTTACTTCTAGAAATAATTCTTCGTAATATAATCTTTTTCCTCAGTCAGACGTGAGCGCTTGAAGGGCTTATGTTGGTGGATTTGGGCTTGATGCAAATTGATACAGCGCATTCGCTACTGCCTCAAAAAGATATAGCTTATAACTATATATATAACTTGGATTTTGCTTTTTTTCGTCACGATAGGGCTCTTTCGTGATTCAGTAGTCTGCTAACTCAAACTTCAACTTCCAACATTGGAGGTCAGGTTCATGTTATGACCAAGCGTTTTTATACTTAAATTATTTTACATTTTCTACAAAATATGATATTGTCTTCAGCTTACTTCAGGTTCAATTAGATGAAGCAATAAATCTTCAACCTTAAATAAATCAAAGGTTCAGACATTCCACTCAAATGTTTGCCTAGACAAATGAGAATAAATTTGTATCTGGTATATCAATGTAAGAAAAGCAATGAATGAAACCTTTCTGGTTCAGGCATTTACAAGATGTCGGATTGGTGATAATATTAACAGACCATGCAAATGTTAATCCAATAAATAAGCTTCGCCTTCTTTCATGCCAGTTTACCCCACGACTGGTATTCTGTATGGTTCCACAAAGCAGTCTTACATATTCGTTGTGTACCGTAATATCTTAAAGATACGTTGATATCAATATACAACGATTTCCTTAATGTTTTTTTAGTCTTTTATAAACAAGTATAATCTAAAAATTGCACTAAATATTTGCCGTTTTGGTATATTTGGTTTCTAACCCACAAATTAATTAAAATAATTATCTATTCCGTTGTTCCATAAAAAAGGCACATGCCAAAAGTTAATTAGCTGTTGGCTATTAAGTCTTTCTGAATACTTACAGGCGTAAAAATTAAGTTATTTTTTAATCGTATAAAGACAATCTACTTATTTTTCGTTAACACAACTCATTACCAAAACTATATTAAAGTCGAACTTAAATATATTTTTATTCGGTAAAAGTATATTCCAAGAAGTAGACAACAATTTTCTCTATAAACCACAAGTGCCTACACAAATTGGCTCTCCACCTATCAACTCAAAAGTTCAATGTTCCTCGATTCTATCTGAAAGAAACTTTCGCCAAAATGTCAATCACTTATCATCCATCCAGGCGTTTGGGTTTTACAAATAATTCCAACCAACGGCAATAGGCACATGACCCCAAAAAGGATCGCCCTTAATACTGAAAAAAAGTCGCAGACAATTATAGTACACTGTTCCACTTTTGTTGCCAATTGTGTAGCATGTTCAAGTAACCCAGGTCATACCCACTCAAGTCTTCCTTTCAATTTTTTGTTTCTCCTGCACCATGAACCAAATACCACCCCACCGTTTAACTTCTCTCCCTTTTCTTTTTTAATTGCACTCTTCGTTCTTCTCGTCTCACGGATGGAGGCACTCATAAAACTCATTTCAAAAAAAATTAAACAATCCAGCTCTAAGGACCACCATTTTTAACGTAAATCTAATTTAACTTTGAGCAGGAGTCTGCCTTTTTATTTACCAAAAGGTGAGTGACTGTCAGTGCTGCTTTAAGGATGAACTTTAAGGGAAATATAATTGCTGACGAATGATGACGTTTAGGAATTACTCTTCTAAAATGTATTGCGTAATCTCGATTAAGTAAAATGGTGTCATAAAGTGAAATGCAAATTTATACTGAGGAATCAGCCTGTGGCTGTATTTCTCACTTCGTCACATCCACACCACCGAACCGATTGCTATGCAAATTCATATCGTTTTTACATGAAGAACAAAATATCGATTTACTCTCGTTGATCCTTGACGGCATTCGTCGGAAAGAAATGGCGTCCATAACAATGAATGGGAGAAAAAAAAAAGTGTGAAAATGATTTCGAAGTTGGTGTGTCTTCTAAGACCAACTCTTGTCCTCTTTTCTGGAATCTATGGCCAAATGCCACTTCATTGCATGCATCCTATCACACACACCCACATTCAACATCAACGAGCTATCTCAACGAAGTTGGGTAAATTCCGTTGTGGCTTTTTGGTGTTGAATCCATGTCCAGACCGATATACCGGTCTCCGGGCTTCAGTACGTACATGTACACTAAAACTGGATTACCTTTTGCTTAATTTTGCATTTGGGAGATACTCATGCAAAATTTATATGCTCACACACAGGACACTGTTGAGAAGCGTTTAATTTCAAAATCCTTTGGTGGCATGTCATAATGAAAGTGAGATTATCCTTATCATTGTCAACGTCGTCTTCATCACAACGAAAGTGTGGAAGGACATTTCATGGGGGACAAAGTTATTAAATTTTCATCCGGCTGAGTCCTAATGCAAAGTAGTTGACTTCAAATCAAATAGACGTGGAAGAAAAGGCTCCGGAATTAAATTATCCTTGTCCTGAATGGAATTTTGGTATTGTACAGTGTCACACACACGCACACTATTTCACAGATTATGACTTTAAATGGAATGTTTGACACGTTAGTATGGTATGTGTGTGGTGTCAAATGCTCTATAAAGGAAACTCAAAAGATGTCGAGGGCTTTCTTGAGGTTGAAGTAAAATTGCTGAATGGAAATTCTTGTTGCAAGGAAATATGCTTAGGGGTTTTCTTTGGGGATAAAGTTGTTTACTGTTAGTTTACAAGAAATAAAAAAACAACACAACTACAACATAAATTGAGTAATTTCGTTTCCTGGTAAGGAGTCACAGAAAGTTGTACCAAGAAGGACGACCTGTAATGTTTGCGTGGCAAAGACGAATGTGTAGACCATAATTGGATTTTATGTTTATGGATACTTACCTGCAGCTTAGGGGCTTTTGTAACCTATTACATCTAGCTTCAGTGAGGTATGAATTTTGGATTGTTTTGCGGGCTAATGATTTTCAAAAACAACCTCAAGGATTATAATATTATTTTCGACACTTTGCTTGTAGCATTTTGTGGCATAAAATCCATTTAAATTCAGGAGTTAAAATAACCAACAGAACAATAAGATGGAGAACAATGTATCCTTGATCATGGTGCACTTGGGTTAATTGAGGTCTTCAGGAAAGCCCTTAAAACGATACTTAAAAATGTATATTCAATTATTCGTCAAAATACAGGTCATGATCCTTCGAGTTGAGGATTGTTTCAGAGATGCTCGTCGATTTAATGGAGTTCTGTGACTACAATGGAAATCATGGTGCGGACAAAAAAGTTGAATTAATAATTAATGCTGTTGACAATGAAGCTGTAAATCGTTTAATTTTCTGTTAAATGTCGTTATGTGTCGCAGCGGCGAAGTGTATTTTTGTACACATTAAAAATGCAAGAAGTTACTTGGTTGGAGGTGTTAAAACGGAAAATTGGTAACGAGAAGAAGCTAGCTGTGAATTTTTTTAATTCAATGGTTCGCAATTATTTTTAAATGAAGGATTTGGTTTTGATTTTATTTTTAATCCATTTGGGGGTTTATTTTAAGTCAAGTTTTTTCAGCGCAAAACTATTTTTTTCTGCGTTTGTTTTAGGTGGTAGATATGGGGTATTTATTAAAAAAAACGTATAGTGCTACATTATAGTTCAGCATAGCAGAAAACAACTATGTGCTATATATCTTAAAGAATAAAAAATCTTTATGGTCAGGAAAGTGATCTATCCATGTAGTGACATGTTGCGTTTATATATTTTTAATAAATGTATCCATTCCATCCTGATTTCAGCGTCATCTATTTTAATTTTCAGTTGCTTTTACTTAGACAGGTTTCAAACGTGGCTTAATACATTAAGTAGATCAGATCTACTCAGATTTCTTTTTTCTTTCTCTCTTTCTCTCGGATCTCGAACACCAATGTTTCTTGGTTTCTTCTTCACTCTTGTATGGCGTGAGTTATGGTTTAGGAAGAAAACTGTTCTTCTTTTCTTTAATTTACAATAATAACTTTATTTCTCAAATTAAAAATTATACATCATTCTTCTAATACGGTTAAACAACGAATGCCCAGAAAAATACTCTAAGCTGAGCTTTAACGTTATACATAAATAACTTACTTTAAGAGAGCTTTATATTTATACATACATAATTTAAATCTCATGGTTATCTTGTCTTAATCTCAAATGTACAAAGTTAGAGAAGAGAGTGAATAATGTTTTGTATGTTGAATAACATATGTACTTCTTCGTAGTTGTCGTTATCGCATGAGTCTACGTTAGGCGTGTACATAACTCGTGCAACACTGTCTGTCACTGTATTCATTCGCTCCACATGGCTCATATGTTGACGATATCATATACTTTGTCTAGTCCTCGTTCAAAGTCAACCTCATTTTGCTCGCCGCTGCTTTGATGTTAGTGAAAGTACAAGTAACTACTCTCATAGTTCTTTCCATCGTCAGCAAACCAAAGATATTGTGTGGATTAGTAAAAGTTAGTACACTATGAACACTGTCAATAGCTTGTCAATGGGTCACATTGCCTTAACCCTCGCTGGCGAAGATTTCGGATCAGTGACCATTCTGTAACGTCATTTCATGCCAGTTTACCAGGGATATCAAATCTGAACATGGTAAGATTAAGCTCTTCTGTGCTCAAACTGTCATCAGCATGTTTGATCTCGATATACAGGTGGTGTGTGTCAATATAAATTTTTTGGATCTTCTCCTGGATCTTGCGCAATTTGAATTATTGGTCGATGGTTGACTTTCTTGGCCAGAAGCCTCATTATTAGGGAGCAATTAAACCTTCAACAACCTATAGCTGATACAGAGTAGACAGTCTACTTTCATGTGGATCGGATAGATAGTAGTTAAATTCTAACTTTCGGGCATTCTTCCCTCCGAACATATTTCGCGGATGAGTTGGTGTATACTCCTTAAAAACTCGGCTTTATACCCATATGCACCAGCTGTTTTATTGGATTTTAGTCTCGTGATGGCTACTTAGAACTCATTTTGGTTGGTGACATTTCAAATAATTAGAATCATCCATACATTCTTTCTCTTTGGTATGAATAAATTTAGTACACACATTGACCTACTGCCAAGCGCAGTTCATTTTTTTTGAAGATTCTCTTATATGTTTCGCAAAAAGTTCAATCCCTTGTTATTTTGTCAAAAAAACGAATGAATCTTACGTACTTGTTTCTTGCATACTCGACTTTTAATTTGGATTTAAAATTTCTAAATAATTAAATTTTAGAAGATCCATAATTACAATTTCGATCAGAAAGTTTAGGTTTAAATCTGATTATAAAGCTTTGTTACAAATTTACATTGATTTTGAATTTCATTTAACTATGCAATATATATAGCGATGTATTACATATTTTTTTAAAATTTGACCTAAATACAAAAATTCTTTATTTAAACATTTAGATTAAAATTGAGTATACAGCTTTGTTCAAAATATTAGTGTTAATGTAAGCGTTAAGTTTAATCGAAATCTTTTGGATTTTATAAATCTGTTATATGTCAAGTTACATTAGTTTTGCCCATATAATTCCAATTCCAAATACTGCTACAAGAACCTAAAAAAATAAGTTTTTGGCGCAACTGGCTCGTTAGTACCCAAGGCCTAGCTTTTTCTGATAACCATTCATGTGTGCGTGTGTACTTCTTATACTATGGTGGGACCTCCAGTTCTATACCGAATCCGAATCCTTCATTCGAAAAAAAACGTATAAACTCCCTTATAACCTTAACTTAAAACATTCTGCATTTTTAGTAGGATTTCAAGAAAAAAAGGCAGATTCTTGCCGTAATATGTGGGTTAGCACCAACGACCTATAGTAATAGTATTTAAAAAAAAAAACATTTGTGAGTGCATGTATAATTCTGGTGCGACGACCATACTACCGCTTAATAACGAATTCGAACAGCTGAGTTGAGATAAAGTTTTTAAGATAATTGGTAATTGGGTCAAAATGTCAGATCATCGCAAGAGAGAGACATTTGAAAAAAATACCCTAAAAACTAGAATAATCGCTTTTTGTATAAAGGCCAAATTTGAGTTTTGAAAAATCACTATAAGCTACCTAATGAACGCCTTCACTAATCTCTTTCGCATTCACTTATCACTAGTAAGAGTTCTTATATACACAGTTGTACAAAATCTGTTTTTTAGTTATGATCTCATTTGCAATTAATGTAAATATCTAATTCAAGTTGCTTTGTACCGTTTTAGGACTGCTTCGTTTTATTGTTTTTTGTTTTCGAAACTCAAAAATATTTTCTTTTTTAAATTCAATTCAGTCATTCGCTGCAGACAGTAGATATGCCCATTTTTTTCACGTTTTCAAGTCACTATTATTTTTGGACATACAATTTGAATAAAAAAATGTTTTTAGTTCATTATAGTTATTTTAATCTCGAAATCACAATCAAATAGGGAAACTCTAATAAAGTGAAATTAAACGCTCGAAAAACACAATGAGATCTACTGTCATCAAATCGAACCCATAATAATTAGCCATTAAAAAAATCGTACTTGCATTGAAGAAATGTAAAAAAAACTGTTTATTCTCGGTATGTGTTGCAGTAACAACCTTCGTTAAAACGACCACAAATTTGATGTCGCCAAAAACGCAACTTAATGTCTAGGTTTATAATATAATCCAATAATAAATTATCTCCATCTCTCGGATATAGTTGTAATAACCAGCGGTATATATGTCCAATACATCAGTTCAACTCTTATATCTGGTTATTTCCAGAAAAGTCATCTCAAGCGTATAGAAGCAAAAGCGTGCGTTGAAAATAAAAGATGACATAAGCTTAGCGAGCTCTATTGTCTTGCTAGAACAGGAACATGTTTTGTTTTGTCGCTATTTGCTCAAACCAAATATATATTTGCTTTAAATCCGACGCAATACTCAAGTGGTCTATTTACTCCAATACTCCTTTTGCATGTAAAAACAACTATGGGGATTCATTCGTAACCTACACAGCATGAATGTGGAATATTTATAGAACTTACTTTTCGTCTTCAATAATAATTACATCAAAACATAAATCCAAGGCACATCGGTATTTGTGAAATTTTCATAGAGCCCGCAATCTGCCCACACAATGTAAGGGTATTCATAACCCATTCAAAACAAAGTGGGACCATAGGTTTGTTATGTCCTGGATTTATCTCACAACCGTGTTTACTACTTGTACTACGAAACCTTTATATTTATTCTGAATCCGAACGTCTGAGTTTGTCTGACCATTGCGAGAGGAGTGTCAGTGAAAATTGTATTGGTGCTATCACGATTGAAATTCAAACGACTGAGCCGACCATAAAACTTTAAAAGCGTCTTAATTTGTTGAAAGAAAACAATTTTTTTTCGACAACACGTCAAAATCACTCACCTGACTAACTTTATAAAAGAACAATATAAATAAAATTGAATTCCGCTTACTCTACAAGCCCATATTATATTCATAACCAACAAAAGTATAAATTCACCTCAAACTAGAATGTTTTCAACCCATTACCTTTGTCCTTTCCCCTTTTTGTATGCCTTTCATTCCACTCTACTCTTAGAAGATAAATGTTTCTTTTTAGAAACGGAACTTTTCGAGATGCACTCATATATCAACTCCACTTATTTTAAAACGCTGTTAGCTGAATACTGACAATAGATAGACACCATCCAATATCCTCCACCTACTATTGTATCCTTCCCAGAAGGCAATCTGAACTAAAAAAGGACATAGTTTGGAGAAAATGTAATTTCTCCACAGGTAACCACAGGAGTGAGTGGATATCTGTGTCTGTTTTGTGGTGAACCGTAAAAAAGATTTCTTGTCGGAAAATTGTAAAATAAATATCAAATCATGGAGCGGTTTTTGGGTGTAGAATGTAGATACACGTGCATTAGTATTGGTTGGATGTGTATAGAAGAAACTCTGTGTGATTTTAAGAAAACGTCAATTTCCCATCCGGAAAGAAATTGAATTAGTCCCAAATGACGAAACAATTTTTGTAATGCTTTTTATAGGATTCCCTTCATCGTCGGTGGTAATGGAAATTTATTAAAACAAAAGTGTTTGAATGGGCTGGAGGGGGAAATTGCTTTCCATCTCGCAATTTATATTTTTTGTAGGTACATACAAGCACCTGTGTTTTACTTTGTATTCGGTAAGGAGGTTTTTTCTTCTCAACATCAAGATGGAAGGTTCAAGTTTATTCAATAAGAATATTGATTGATCTAACTTTAAAAGCAGAATAAAGAACTGAGAATTGTGTAGGTCATTACATACTGATTTCTTTGTCACAGATAGGTAGTAAAAGAGTGAAGAGAAAATGGGGCCTGTTTTTGACAGTTTCTTTTTGTTTGCATATGCGACACAAGAAAGATAATGTTAAGTACGTTTAACTTGAATACCTAGTCATTATTGATTTTTTTCACGGTGGACCTACCCAAAATATCAGAACCATAGAAAAGTGTTAAAATGTAAGGCACGAACTTCATACTTGCTCTTGTACTCCAAAGTCTATCACTCCATAAACATCAGAATACCATACGTTCCCGCGAAGTCGGGTAACCACAACCAACACGATACTCCCAACAGGCGTGGCCAACATCCTAATCAGGCTAAGCCACGCAGTCCAAAGACCAGTCATGTCTTAGGGGTTTTATGAGTTTCCTACAACCCAGTCCAGAATCACTAAGTTACTAGGCACCACTACTAACAGAGATCAGTGATCAACAGACGCACCAAGTTAATTTTTCAACTTCATGAGCCTATAGTTTTATATAATTGACTACATTGCTTTATCGAATATCTAAAGTCATGCTTTTCGGTATGATGTCTTAACTTTCCGTGCCTAATATGACGCTGGTTTTTGTAGGTTCATTATTGGTTTTCACATATCACCTGCTATAACACCATTCACCGCAGATTGTCTTATTCCCACTCAGTCCTTACTCATTACAGTCGTACTAAAGCGTGGAGTGTATCAAATACAGTTGAATAAACCGAAAATTCATGAGTTAAGTTTTAATTAATTTATTAATAAATTTATTTATTAATAAACTATAATTAATTAATAAACTATGAACATGGAGTTTATGACTAATAACTTTATAAGCTCTATATATACACCGAAGAGCCTTCAATTGCAAGTCAAATGTAGAGAAACACCTTGCTTACACAAGTAGAAACCGACCTCGACCTCTGACACGTGACATTCATTCGATAGCACCATAAATGGAGCTTAATTTCTGTTTCACTTTTGGCTGACGCCCTACAGATCTTCGTTGTATGATTGTCAATTTCCGTTATTCTAGTTTCTGTAGTCCAAATTGATGGAAGTAATATTGGATGGAGAAATATTCTCAATAAGAGTATTTATGCAGTATCTGCATATCTAATTTGTGGCTGATAAATAGACATGCTCTGACCACAGAATCTTACTGGAGGGACTCTATAAAGGAAAAAAATAAAAATGCGAAGCGCTTCATATTAAATTCTAATTCATGATGGTTGTAGTGCACATATAGTTTCAACCAAGTCTGAAAGTCAGATAAGTCATCCAGACAACCGCCAAAGCTTACAAACCTATACAGCTAGTGTATCTGAACAGCTCGGCGAGAAGGCCGTCATTACCGGCAGCCTTGTTTAGCATGAGTTTAGATATTGCTATCCGCAATTCACTTAGATCAGGGGTTTGGTAGTTTTTGCTGTCGTCGCCAATATTGAATGGTTCGTTCTTCCTGTTGTTCGTCATCGCCGTTAAACAGTATGCTGATGTAGTTCTTCCATATCCTCGATGCATCTAAACTACACTTTGGTAAAATTTACGAACATCGTTCCTGTAGTGGCACCTCTCTATATCCACGAGTTAGTACCCTGTGAACTTCTTGCACGATGGCGGGACCTCCTGTTTTATGACGACTCCGAATGTCTAAGTTGATATAAACTTTGATATATGATATAAACCCTATATAATAAATAATATAAACCCTACTGCGCGCGTCCTCATGAGGTGGAAAGAGGGAGCCGCAGTAAAGCGAAGTTTTATTCATTCGTTACTAAGCGATCTGCAGCGAATGAGGCCATAGAAATTTACTGAAAAAGCCCATCATTAACTTATCTAGCCATAGACTATAGTATGGTACCACGGGAATCGGGAGCCCCCAAGACTTGTCTTAGCTTGATTTGGAAGTAGGCCCCCTTGTGGGAGTATCATGGTGGTTGTGTTGTCCAGAATGCTAGGGCGGCATGGTATTCTAAAGATGGATGAGGCAACTTTAGAATACAAGAAGTGCAGATAGACATCGGTCGTTATCAACATGATTTTCGAAATGTGACAAAGCAATGTGTCCTGCGTTGTGGTGTTAACCACACTTTTCTATGGTTCTGATGTATGGGTAAACCCACCGTGAAATAAGAGATGTAATTGCCAGGTGTTCACGTTAAGCATACTCTAATTATCTGTTCCTAAAGGATCTATTATCTCTTCCATGTATTTTGTATTTACATCAATGATCAACAAATCCATGTTACATACTGTTTTTTTATGAGTTTCTAAACACATCGTCCTATTTCTAGTTTTTACATATTTATATGCATATACACACAATGGACTCAGTCTATTTTTATAACCATCTGCTGTATCCTCCATCAACTTGACTTCTGCCAAATGACTGAATACTCTGCCAAATGTCCATTTTCTAAACAACACGACTGTGTGTAAATAAAATCTCAAGAAAATTTAAAATGAAAATACGTTCGGTCTACTCCTTGCATCCTTTGCGAAAACGTGTTAGGCAACGTCAATCCTTTTCTCATAGTCCATCCAATTTAATTAAAAAAGAAAACATTAAGACACAGCTAAAACGAAGAATTGCATTAATTAAAAGCAAGCCATGGCATCCGAAACAAGTCAAGTGTAGGTACGTATAACTTGAGGCATCAGAAATAAAAGTTGAAAAAGGATATGAAAGCAAACAGCGACATCCCATATCCAACGAAAATCCTAATTGAAAATGTAGATTCTCATTTCGATGCAATTGCCATTGCCATTGCGTGGGAGAATATCGTCCTTGTCTGATGTTCGCCTGTTGTTTGCTGTCATGTCATCTTGATATAGTCTACCCCAACTGGATATATTTTTTTATTTCCAGTGTATAAAACAAGACACATTCAGTGGATAAATGTCGCTCAAGGAAAGACGAAAGAGAATGGACGATGGAAATCTTGTCCTGGTGCGAAGTGTGTGTTTGTGTTAGCAGATATGTACAAATTTATATTTTTATCTAATTAAAGATAAATGTTGAAGCGATGATGCGGATAATAGTATTGAGGCAAAATAATATAAGAGGGAAAGAAACATTGTACAAAAGTATTATATTAATATTTACTCAAAAATTGAGGAAATATTTGGGGTACAATGTTGGAGGTTAAAGACTGTGTGTAATATCATATGCGGATGTTCAGTCTCCCCCATGTGTATATTCAGCTAATGAAGGGCAAACAAAATTAAACGATTTTCTTAAATTTGCTTACAACCAACACAAACAAAGTGTAAAATCCCATATGCGTCTCAATTTTCAATGATTTTACAGTGCGACAGATTTTTGATTAATGAGGATAAAAAAGAAGTAGAAGTAGAATAAAAATAACTTTCAAAATATTTTGGTGGAGTCTTACAAGGTATCTGCAGTATTGACATTCACTAAAAATATGATTATAGTTATAGTTTGTTGTTTGTAACTTTGCCTTACATTCAGTTTCAGGAAAAAAGTTTAATACCTGAATTTTCAGTTTTGGCCAATAACGACAAATTAGAATTTTCTGCCACATGAAGCCTTCACTGATTTTCTTCAAATTCAGTATTACGGGTTCTTATATAATCACAATTTATATAACGTCGAGCACACAGATTAGAACGTACGACCTAGTCGTGCACCCACCACTTGTTTGGATTGAACATTTTTCGGCATTGACTACTTTCAGAGGGAATATTTGCTGATGGAATATTTTTCAATCAGTAAGAATTCAGATGAAATTTTTGCGGGAAATATTTTTTCTTTCCTTATAAAATGATATTTTCTTATTTTCATAATAACTATCACACTTCAACGAAATTGTTTACTTCATATAAGACATAGCCTCAAGTACTCTGTGAAAGTAAAAATACTCCCATAAAATCCTATATCTTTGCTGATATAATCAAAAAGTGCACGTACGTCGGGTTCAAGTTCGATTCTTTGACAAACCAAGGTAGTAAAAATTGGGTTTTTTCAATAACAATAAAATAATATATTTTCAGAAAGTAGGAAATTAACTCGGTCACATTCAAATGAACCCCCTCCGTGTACCAGACCTAAACACAATCGCTAGGGTATTTATACAGAATAAAAAAATAAAAGTAAAGAAGCTGATATTACATTTCGATTCCTGAAAGCAATTTTTTTCTTTAACAACAGCTTTCATAAGGAATGTTTAAGTGATATACATAACAGAAGTGGTAGCTTATCAAATTAAATGAATATTGACATTATAAAAATTAAATTGTTGGTAGAGCAGCAGCTCCAGGTAATAACCTCATGCTACTTAGCTCTCGATTATTTATTACCCAGAGGAATAGTTTGACATGCACATGCTACGGTTGCGGTACTGAATCGGTAAAAAGGGTCCAGTTATATATATAGCTATTATTCAAAAGCTTAATTGCAAATTTTATTTTACACTTTGTAGCTTTTTATAAAGTAAATCATTGGCGAGTTGGTGTTAAAACAAAGCGCTTACACATTATATAACATGGTTATCCAAAAATATTTTGTTTTTTAATTTAATTTTTCTCAAAAAACTATTTTTCTTTTCATAATGATCAAGATTTATTTTTCTAAAGTAATCTTTGTTATGCCGCCCAAATGAAAAAGAATTTTACAATGATTCCTAGAACCAGCTACCGAGGTAAAATTTCAATGCCGTCATGTTTTGTTTTCCAATGAAGTTATTTAATCATATTTATAACTGCACCCTAAGGAACAAATATAGACTGACCAGATAATACCGATAAAAACCCTAGAAAAGTAATTTTTTTTGTCGCTAAACACTATTCCTCGTATTCAAAAGTAGCTATTTATTATGCAAAAAGTTACTGTTTTAGAAAAAAAACACACATTTTAAAGCTTTATTAGAAGTTTAATAATGAAAATTATAAATAAACAAGCTGGCCCGTCAAACGTTGTTTTGCCATTATCAAATGGAATGACCGCCTACAGCGCCACCTTTTTTTTTCCCCTAAACCTTCGCGGAGCAATTACGAACAAATCCGCAGAAGGAAGTATCCAATTTGGTCCAGTCGTTTTCGAGTTTTAAGCATCCGAACAAACCAAGATCCATTTTTATATATAGAGATAAATATATTTTTTTCAGCTCAATACACTGAAATTAAAAAAAAAAAAAATCCGCTATCCACCGCGTCTAATCCAACTAAGTGGGCAAGGAGACAGAATCCATTGATGGAAGAAGCAAATGCAAAAAAACCCGGTTGTGATCGGCCTCACATGCGAGGATTAGTGTTCTAGGGTTAAATATTACAAAAACGGTGTAAGATATAAAATTGACTCTGCCTTGTTTTTATAGTTCAAATGGCCTCCGGTCGTTCCAATTTTCGATGACTCGGCTCTATACCTGCATGGCTTTATTCCGGCAACAGCGTATCGAATATTACCTCGATTTCTTACAAAGCGGTTTGTTAGAGTAGAATAACGACTTGACGTTGATCCAGAGATAATAATGGAGTGGTGGCAAGTCGCATGATCGCGGTGCCAAATTGATTAACGCTTGCCGTCATATGACCCAGTTGATATATTTCTCCTTTACGCGAGTAGCGTCGCTTGTATGGCATGTAGCGCTGTTTTGTTGAAATCACCGCTCGGATATATTGATGTTATCAAGCTCTGGCCACAAAAAGTCGGTAAACATCGTTTTACACCTGAGACCATTGATAGTAATAGTGTCCCCATCTTCATTTCGAAAGAAATAAGGTCTGATGATTACGCCATGTCATAATCCGCACCAAATAGATATCTTTCTTGGATTCTGTAATACTTGGTGTTCACTTGTAGATTGTGCTCGCTGCAATCCGTTATGCTGATTTTTATGCCAAAATTCGGATATCCGGCCAACACTTCCAGCGGCCAATTAGTAAACTCACGGTCTTTTTTATGCTGTCTGACTTCAATTATTGGGTCAGCACAATCTTATACTGCCGCATCTAATCCCTGCCAAGGATATTAGCGTTTTCTCGAACAGCCAAACGTCCATCAAATCCCTGGAATCGGTCTCAACAAATTCAAAGACGGCCCTAGATTGCCGATCATCTCTGCAGGAGATTTCAACGCATTTTAACATTCACCTATGCTGGACATAGTGACATTCCAGGGAACTTTAAGGCTGATGAACTCGCCAGAAATGGAACCAAATCACCAGTTGTACCCGACACGGGTGCACTAGGTATTCCTATCGCTATATGCAAAAGCTTATTAGCGCAACATACTAACAGCAAATCAAACCTCAGATGGAGTCTTGGCACGACGTGTCAATCAACCAAACAAATTTGACCAAAGCTAGATTTGAGAAGATCAAAGGGACTGATTTAGCTTGATAGACCGTATATTTGCGATACTATAGGTGTCATCACGGGACACTGCTTAATAGGTAGGCACGCAGAAAGGCTAGGCCTTTTCTCAACCGACTTCTGTAGGAGCTGCATGAACGAGGAGGAGGAGGAAACAATACTTCATCTCCTTTATAACTGCCCGGCCCTATCAAACAAAAGGAAGCTACATCTAGGAGTTTACTGTTTTCAAAATCTTAGTGATTTGGCAAAAACGGAAGTGAAAAGCCTCCTCCGCTTCATCAAAAGCTCAGAATGGTTTACCCACGGATAGTAAAGACAAGATCCACGTGGTAACACAACGGACCAAAATGGTCTAAGTGTGCTGGCGAACGCTGACAGCCACTCTTACCTAACCTAACCTACCCCTATCTGCAAACGTGAAACAATGCATGATGAAATGGAAAACCTTACTGAATATTTGTATAGTTGGATGTCATTGGTAACTTTGACAGCTGCTCAAAACTAACAATTGGGAAAAGTATTGTACATAGCTATCTGGTCAACCTTTATTTTCGGTACGATGGGCTTTATAAGACAGTCTTTGACACTTGCGAGGTGTTTTTTTTAAATAATTTATTGGTGACTTATTCCCAATTGGGTAAGATTGTGGTTTGAATGTTCTTAAATTCGTTCTTATCAAACAACATAATGGAACCCAAACTGATACAAGCCAAAACGTTGAAATTCGATGCGAATGTTTTATTTTGTTCAAAATCAAGTTAGAATTATGTTTAATTTTTTTAGGATAAAATGAAAATGTTGTACTTAAGCCCGACTGGACTACAAAGACTTCTGTGACGTGGATTGTGAATTATTATTACTTTTGATTTTAAAGTTCCAATATTGCGAAAAAAGTGTTCATTGATTTGTTATATGTAGTTTAAATTGACTTAAAAGTATTAACTCTGTTCTACTACGGAACCATTCTATGATTTCCGAAAAATCTGTAAGTTTCATCTTCTCAGCCTTTCTGCTAAAAACGTTTTATGAAAAAATGCTTCAATATTATGCGCTGTGGAGTAAGGAAAACTTTTTTTGACGGATAGAGATCGGTGATGAGAAAGTTGTTCCACGTAATAAAAAAAATTACAGCTGCCATGTCAGAAGTAATTCTCTAAACGATCATAAGTCGTACTTTTAAAACTGCGTGTGAATTGATTGGCAACAAAAAGACAAATAAAAATGTGTCCTTTAACAAGCTTTTGTCGACAAAGTCAAAATCTTTTGATTTTTAAGTTAAAAGTTTAAATAGTTAGTAACAATTTTGATAATTCAAATAGAGGTACTAAAATGACTGACTGTACGATCATTTGAAAATTGATTTGTTGTTGGTTATGCTGAGGAACTAACCCATCCGGAAGTGATCTTCATCATAGTGGGTGTATTCTGGTGATTGTGGTTACCTAAAATGATTACAAGAGGTGTTAGATGGGCCCCGGTCCTCAACTTGGATGATGAAAATAGCTTATCATAATCGCAGATGGAATAATATTCGAAGTCTGTTTAAAATAAATGAAAGGGGAACAGTGAACATAACTCCCGGGGATTTTTCATTTTTCATTTAGAATTAGCTGAATGTAAACGGGTCTAAAAATAAAAGAAATTCCTCTTCAATAAAACTAGCAATAAATTCGCCCTTGATATTGTTATCATCATTATGTACAACCAGTGTACATTTTGTACCAATTCGAGTGCCTAGATCGGAATGCGTTATATTACAGTTTCATAGCCTACCTAAGTCAACATTAAATCATCGGTATCAAATCATACAAAAATCGGACCCGTCATCTATACCGTCATTAATTTATAATAACATTTTAGCGGTCAGCTCTATGAACAACCCTCTTCTTCTTGCTGCTCATTTGCTGCTCATCATTACGCTAGTTCCTCGCTGCCAAAATATTGATCAGTCCTCTCTTGTGTTTAAGATCAAAGAACATTCTATGGGACAAATGGCGCTGGGGACTACTCCAGAATTTACAAATCGGCCGCTAGGTCTGACTATCGCAACCTCTTCCTAACCGAACTCCTGGCTTTTTTTCAGGCTGCCGCTTGATTGAAGTATAATAAGATATTACTTGCCCTTATTCTATATATCCCATATTTGATCTATAGCCCGGCTGTGATCCGATCTATAGAATCCAACAAATTGAATATGTACTTACTTACTTAAGTGGCGCTACAGTCCGGAATGAACCTGGGCCTCAACCAACATGCCTCTCCAATTAGCCCGGTCCTTAGCTAACTGCCTCCAGTTGCGCACTCCAAGTTGGTTGAGGTCGGTTTCCACTTGTGCGCGCCACTTAAGGCGAGGTCTTCCTCTACTGCGTCCGACGTCTGGCTGGGAATCGAAGACTCTGCGAGCCGGAGTATTGGTGTCCATTCGTTCTACATGTCCTAGCCATCTTAAACGTCCAATGCGGAGTTTTTTGACCAGGGGCATGTCGCTGTACAGCTCGTATAGTTCTTGGTTGAATCTTCGTCTCCATAGCCCGTCAACGCAAACGGGACCGAAGATTTTTCGAAGAATTTTCCTCTCGAATCTACCAAGGATTTCTTCATCCGCTTTTGATACGGTCCATGCTTCAGCGCCGTAGAGCAGGACTGGGATGATCAGGGTCTTATATAGGGTTTCCTTAGTAGTTCGAGTGAGGGCTTTACTACTAAATTGCCTTCTTAGCCCGAAGAAACAGCGGTTGGCAAGAGTAATTCTTCGTTTAATTTCTGACGAGATGTTGTTGTCAGAGCTAATAGCGGAGCCGAGGTAGACAAAGTCCCGTACTACCTCAAAGTTATATCTATCAATGGTGACGTTCTGTCCAATTCGTCGATGTTGTGAGTCCTTTCGTGATGACAGCATATACTTAGTCTTACCCTCATTTACTGCTAAACCCATTTTCGCCGCTTCCTTCTCTATACTAGCAAACGTGGCTATGACATCACGTTGAGTCCTACCAATGATGTCAATATCGTCAGCGTATGCTAGTAGTTGCACCGACTTTTGGAAAATTGTGCCTCTGGTGTTGGCTTTGGAGTTTTGCACAATTCTCTCAAGAATCAGATTAAAGAAGTCACATGACAGCGCATCGCCTTGCCTAAATCCTTTTTTGGTATCGAATGTGTCGGTGAGGTCGTTTCCGACCCTGATGGAGCAGCGAGAATTCTCTATCGTCATCCTACACAAACGGACGAGTTTGGGCGGTATACCAAAACTAGACATGGCTCTATACAGTTCGTCTCTATAAATGCTGTCATATGCGGCTTTGAAATCGATGAATAGGTGGTGGGTATCGATTTGGACTTCTTGAGTTTTTTCCAGGATCTGCCGAAGTGTGAAAATTTGATCGGTTGTGGACTTTCCTGGCCTAAAACCACACTGATAAGGGCCAATCAGGTTGTTGGTAAACGGTTTCAGGCGTTCACATATTACGGCAGATAGGATCTTGTAGGCGATGTTGAGGAGACTTATGCCTCTGTAGTTGGCGCAGTTCAGAGGGTCTCCTTTTTTGTGGATCGGGCAAACGATGCTGAGGTTCCATTCTTCAGGCATATTTTCATCCGACCAGATTTGGCTTATGAGTTGGTGGATGTTACTTACCAAGTCATCTCCGCCGGCCTTATAGAGCTCAGCGGGAAGGCCGTCATTTCCGGCAGCCTTATTAAGCTTGAGTTTAGATATTGCTATCCTCACTTCACTCAAGTCGGGTGGTTGGCAGTTTTCGCTGTCGTTGCCAATATTGAATGGTTCGTTCTGCCTGACAGCGGAATGTTGTTCGTCATCGCCGTTTAACAGTCTGCAGAAGTGGTTCTTCCATATCCTCAGCATCGACTGTGTCTCAACTACAATATTTCCTTGTTCATCTCGACAGGATTCTGTTCGAGCCTTGTATCCTTGGCTTTGACGTTTTACACTTTGGTAAAACTTGCGAACATCGTTCCTGGAGTGGCACCTCTCTATATCCTCGATCGCGCGCTTTTCTTGCTCTTTTTTCTTCTTGCTGAAAAGCCGATGTTCTTCCCTTCTTCTTTGCCTATAGAGCTCAATGGCAGCTCTCGTCTTCACCTGCAGCTTAGCCTTGTAGGCCTCGTTCTTGGCTGCGAGCATCTGTCGGCATTCCTCATCAAACCAGGGGTTTCTTGCTGGTGGGCGCGAGAAACCTAGCACATCAGTTGCGGCTGATCTAATGGCCTGTTGGCATCGTTGCCATTGCTCTTCGACATTCGATGCTGGTGGTATGGTGTTAATCGAGAGGTTAAGGGATACGCGTTGTGCGAAGGTCTTGGCGGTCTCTTGCGATTGCAGTCTTCCGACATTAAATTTTTTCACAGTATTTCTGGATTGTTGTGGCGTGGTGGATATCCGCATTCTTACCTTGGCTGCTACAAGGTAGTGATCCGAGTCGATGTTAGCTCCACGGAATGTTCGGACATCCAAAATACTGGATGCGTGCCTCTTATCTATCGCAATGTGATCAATTTGGTTGACCGTTCGTTGATCTGGAGACCGCCATGTCCCCTTATGGATATCGAGGTGAGGAAACCGTGTGCTGGCTATAGTGGCATTTCGTTCCGTAGCGAAATCAATTAGCCTAAGTCCGTTACCAGACGTGTTGTCGTGTAGGCTATGTTTTCCGACAATACTTCTAAAGATGTCTTCTCTTCCTACCTTTGCGTTAAAATCTCCCAGCACGATTTTAACATCGTACTTCGGTAGTCGCTCATAGGTTTTGTCGAGGAGCTCGTAGAAGCAATCCTTAGCTATATCATCTTTTTCTTCCGTCGGAGCGTGAGCGCATATAAGGCTTATGTTGGCGAATTTGGCCTTGATGCGGATCGTTACTATGCGTTCGCTAATGTCTTGGAAACATAAGACTTCTTGCCGAAGTCTGGCACTTATAACAAATCCGCATCCGAATAGTCGCTGTTTCTGCTCACTATAACACGGTCCGTAGTATATGTCACAGTTTTTCATCCTCTTTTTGCCCGGCCCATCCCATCGTATTTCCTGGATGGCAGTAATGTCTGCTTTGTAGCAGTTTAGGGCTTCCGCTAGTTGTTCGCCTGCACCTCTCCTGTTTAATGTTCTCACATTCCAGGTGCAGATACGAACGTCGTTGTCCTTTTTTCGTTTAGCAGGGTCGTCAACAATAAAATCAGTCCTTTCCGAGGCTATTGGTTGCTTCGTAACCATGATTTTTTTCTGTGGGTGGGTAGTTAACCCAAAGCACAACCCCCAACCTGGAGGGCCAGTTCCAATTTATTAGATACCCCTAGGACACGGGGCCATCAGTATCCACTACGGGATTGAGCGCTGCCGTTGGCCTTTCGGTTCATCCGCCACCATCTCTGTTCAAGGGGCCTGACTAACCCTTGAAATTCCTAGACAACCTGTTGTCCGAATATGTCAGAGCAGCTTATCTAGGTTCGCCTGGGACAGCAGGCCGGGTATTCATCCGTGCCATTCTCACCAGGGTGTTTATAGTGTTGCTGTTTTTCGTCGTGTTATCAACACTCGCACTTATCGTTTAGCAAGTCAAATCCGGTTGGATGAGACCAGTACCCGATGGTTACCACTTGGAGGTAAAGATAAGCACATTTGATGTGTAGTCAGAGTTGCAACACTGGGCATTGCCAAGTTAACGCCAATCAGAGTCTACCCTCGTTCTACAACACCCAACCATAATTGAATATGTAGATTATATAAATTTTTACTTTTAAAAAGTGAAACAATAAATACAATACGCGTGAACACAATTTTAAATAAAATTTTGTATACAAATAAGTTGGTAACAAATAAGCCATTTATGCATTCAGACAAATGAGGTTTAACCACCTCCTTTTTCTCATTATCTTAAGAAACAATATCAAATCCCTATCTGATTTCTAATATTCACAAGAAGTTTTTTTTTTGTCTGGAACCTTGCTGAATTGATCAAAAAACAAACATGGCGATTGCATGGCATCACAATAGATATACAAACTACAATGTGATAAGACAAAAAGAAAATCACTCTAGAGAAATTAAATCAAAAACGATTATTTATCTTCATTTAGCAGTCACATATTTTTACAAATTTTCAAAATTTTCCGAACGTTTGGGAAACCTTTTTAAATGATCTTGGATAACAGCCACGAACACTTCGAGCTGTTCGATTACCACATGTAAATTCCACCGGGATACGTCGAGCTTGTTGATTTATCTTCTCAACACGCATGTTGTCAGAAATTTCAGAACCTTTCCCATAGTATGAGCTTCTAGCACCACTACAACACGGCATTGTATTTGCCACTTGATGTCTAGCGTTTTGCCTTCTAAGTGATATCTCTTTGGCTTGGTTCACCTTCCCTCCATGTGCTTTTTGCTTGATCAGACCAACCGAAAAGAAATCCCTATCCTGAACTAATTTTTTAGCTGTGGGTGGTTTCTTAATCACTGGCGGAGGTGTGACAGATGGATAATACCGTCCCTTAAACGAAGTCAGTATTAAATCCTCCTTGGTCATCGACAATGGCTTTGCAGCCGGAATCTTTGGCTTGACGACGCAATTTTTTTTCTTTAATGATTCATTGACGGGTAAAAGGTCCTTGCAAATCATGTTAGTAATCTCCAAGGTTTGAAGCTTATTACTTAATTCATTGTAGAGTCTCACGGGAGCGATGTACTTAGACAAATTCGGATTGGGGCTATAATTTGAAACGGGAATTGCCGCAGATCCTGCAAATGTTCGAAACTGTATACCATGGGCGGGCTTATACATTTGCTTACGACGTTCTTCATAGTTGCCACGTAGAAAGCTAGTATTTGAACTAGACGCAAAGGAGCCAAACTTTCGGGTGTTGTAGATTTTAAAATTCGGTGTTTTGATGACCTTTTTCGGGGCTGCGACAAAGCTATTCTTGGCTGTTATTGAAGGAGAATAATAGCCCTTTATTTGAAGCTTAGATTTTGGTTGGTTTGCTTTGCCAAATGAAAACCTTTCTGATGTTTTGAGTTTCCGCAACGGAGCCTTGGCTAAAGAAGCATCAATTTTCGGCTTGTTTGCTTTGTGGAATGGAAAGCGTTCAGGTGTTTTTAAGCATTGCATTTGAGGTTCAAGTTTAAAAGCATCAATCCGTGGTTTAACCATGTCTAAAGAAAAAGAAAATATAAAAATATTTGTTCATGTTAATGAATAAATTGTTAAAATACCATTTTTAAAGTCATTGGGAATCTGTTGATACAGCTTTTGCACATAACTATTAACAATGTCTGTTGGTTTTTTTGCTAGAATCCAAGGCTGAAAAGGATAGAACAAAATTATTTAAGTTTGGCTGGTCAAATAGCTGATATGGATAAAATTTACTTTTAAATTTAGATTACTACGAACGATTTGTTTAACATTGTTGGAAGCCATGTTTTTTTTTAAATAATCAATACTATATAGGACTACAAATTGAAAATAATGAAAATGTTTTTGAAAATAATTTATCTGTTGACGAAAAATAATCAAATGGCGACTTGAAATTTCAAGTTTTGCTGAGAATTTAGAGTATAGAATTTAGAAGTAGAGTGACTAAGGAGGAACATTAACAGGGTACTACATAGAGTAATTCTTGCGGCCATGCATTGTCTACATTGAATTCATTAGGATTATGTTAAGAAAATCCTTAAAGTGGAATAGTTCCTGCCAGTGTAACTCTGTCAGTTTTCTCTATCCACGCATTGGAACCATTTTGAACGAAAAACAGAACACAGAAGACTATAAGACTGTCTTTTTATTAAAGCTGTTGGAAAAAAATATCCTTTGTAGATTTCTTTTTACATTATATGACTTTGAATCGCACATCAACTTTTGGAGTCATCAATTTATTTATTTTCATCTATCTCGCGATCAGTCATACTCTGACATTTAATCTGGATAACATATAATAAGTTTTTAAGAAATTTGGTTAGATTCATTGTTTGGTTGTTTGACGTCGAATGTCAGAGCTAGTGGACTTAAAACCGCAGTTCAAAGTGCAACACGTATGTACAGACTAGTTAATCTCAGTTCTTAGTCTTTTCTAGTGCTGTCAGCCATAAATTCATCACAAACAGAAGTATTCGAATTAATGCTAATTGCCTGTATATACATCTAAACACTAAAAGATGTTCACATCACCATAATTACCTCTAAAGATATTTTTGAATGACCGAGTTACGTTGTGGTGTTATACGGTGTAAATGCATGTGGTTTCATAGCTTCACCTTGAGTAAGTTGATGTATGAAATTTTAGACAATATCAAGAAGTAATTGCCTATGAAGTAAAAGTATATTAATTGTCCAATGATCAACTAAATAAGATAAGTAGGTATTAATAATAGCAGGAGATTGTATTCTGCACATTACATCCCCAGAATATTCTTGCTCGAGATAACTCAAATGTGTGGCTATAAAGCGGAGAACATAAATGAAATAAAATTTTGATAGTCGGATCGACAAATCCTATGCTTATAACTCCAAATCAAAATTATATTTTATGTACTTAGGCTTAATACCATCCCACCAACTTGCATAATAATCATAAAGACCTAAAAAACGCAACACAATTAGGTCAGATGTATCATGGCAAAATCAGCATCGCTTAAACTAAGATACCTTTTCATACCTATGAGATATTTTAAACCAGCTCAGATTTTCCTTTTATATAAAGCCAAAATACGACCTGGTCTTGAATACTGTTCTCATGTTTGGAGTTCGGCCTTGAAACATACACTGAACTTATTGAACTCGATCCAAAGACATACAATATGCCTTATATACGATTCATCTTTTACTTCCGGACTGCAACGTGGAACCAGTGAAGGCTGCAGAAGATCAGTCTCTTTTTTACAAAATTTATAACTGCACACGTTCCGAAGAGCTTAGAGAAATCGTTGCATATAAATGACCGTCAATATAAGCAGTTTCAGCTAACAGGAACACTGGCATTACCTTAGAATGGATACTGCTTCATAACATAAAGTACTGAAAATTCAGAAAAGATTCTTTTGGTAGAGCAAAAATTTGAGCTTTGATTTCATTTGTTTGCCGTTTCTATACTAAGATATCAATCGTAGGATTAATGTTGACCCTGAGGTAGATGAACTCTTTAACTCATGCTTTCAACAGTGAAACCTTGTCCAAGGTTGTGGACAGAGAATATTTTGTTTGTTATTTTTCTTTTTCTTGAGCTAGTTAACTACAATGCCAACTCTTTTTGCCTCTTTATCAATTGTAGTAAATGCAAATAGTAATGTAAATATTGCCGTTAAACACTATTGGAGCGACTAAAAATGTCGATATCAGCTGCGTATTCCATTAGATGAGCTGAAGATAGTGCCTTCCGCACTATGTTATATTAATGGAATGTAATCATTTGTCTATTTTCTTGGCGATTCCAGGAAACCTAGTGCTGCTTATTACACGCTGCTGCCAAGTTAGTTAGCCATTATCTATTGTTATTTCCGGGAGGGTATGGTTTCCAACAAAACTGCCGAACTGTGATCTTGCTCTGATGCTGATCACAGCCAGGAGATCACTAAACGGCTTAAAGTTAATTACTCTTGACCTGAGTCGGCTCCTAACAACGAACATTTTCGTCTTTGGTGACAGCTATAATAATAATCGCAAGTTTTTATTTTTCCATGTAGCACACAGGAAATGTACATACGTGTTGGTACGTGAGGGGATAAGTTATAAGAGGGTGTTGTCTCTTTCAAAGTCAAATATTTTTTATCTGCTAACAAATTAACCCTGACGGCTCAACCCCAACCTGGAGAGACAGTTTAAAATTGGTAGATATTCTGACCTATACATACTCAATTGGGGTTCTGTCCAGGAGTTAACCCAGTCCTTAGCTAACTATAGTTCCTTTTGTTGAATTCATGTTGGTTGAACTTACTTTCAGCTTATGATTGTTCTTAAGGCGTGGTCTTCCTTCTTTGAGTAATCCGAATAATTGGTACCCATTCCCTCTAAAAGTTCAAAGTATTATTTCTTTCATGGTCATTAAGTCTGTGCTCGAATCTTTGTATACAAACCACGTCAACACAAACGACTCCAAACGTTTTTCGAAGCATTTTTCCCTAGCCTTTACCAAAATTGTTTGTTATTCTTTTGAAAAGGTCCCTACTATAGCGTCGCAACATAGGACTTGGTTAACCGGAATCTTATGCCAATAAATTATCCATCCAAACCGTGTCCTACTCTTTTTAGACTCGATTTCATTGGAGTATGCACTGATGCCATCTTCTTCCGTTTATTAATGCATGAAAGTCATTTAATTTAAACTGTCTTTTTCTTTAAACTCAGTTTAAGCTTTTGATGTGTGTATCTGCGTTCATGATCAATTGAATTTTGTTTCTTTTTTCATTAAAGCTACGTTAATTTCCCATCTGTTTGTATTGCTGTTCCACTGTAGGTCCTTAAAAACCGAAAAAGGAAGAACCCAAACCAAAAAAAAAAAATGATAAAGATGTGCTTCATCTTCCATGAAATAAAATAACAAAATGAAATAAGCAAACAAGAATGTGTTCATGTTTCATTTTCTAAATAAACCATGTACTTTTGCTTGAATGGGATGAAGGATCCATAATAAGGACATCAGAGCAAATAAGCTAGGAAAATATATTGCTGAGGCATTTTGTATTTTTTTTAATTCCATGGTGCTACTAATATCTTACCACCCAGATGGTTTTGTTATTCCTGCTGAGATGTCATTCCCTCTTATCCTCACACCCACACAAATATAACCATTAAAAAAAGACACATTTTTGAAGCCATTTTCAAGTGGTGGCAAACACACTTTCATCTAATTTCTGTGGCGCTTTTCTTTAGGAATACCCTGAGGCCGATATAAAATTCTAAAAAGTATATCAATGGAATAGAAGATGGAGACGGAGCATAAAGCCAACAAATGGAACAACAATTCCTTTTCACTTTTTAGATCTTCTTCTTCGTTTCGGTTTTGTCGCTTGCTTTGCAATCTCAATAAAATTCTTGAATACGAAATTTCATGTTTCATTTTTGTATGCAAAATAACACTTTCTTTAAGATACTCTCTTGTTGTAGATTTGTGTGTGTCTCCTAGTGGGAATTGTATTTTGTTTTGAGAATTTATATTTTGTCAAGACGCTTGAGGCATCATATTCATAGATACTTTTATAATATACGATTTGACTACTGTTTAAAAGTGGTAGAGGGCATTTTGTTGGATTTAACATTCCCACGGGAAATAGATAACACAGAAAAAAAACATTGGTTCCATATTTTTTGTTTGTTTTGTCTCGTTTTGTACTTGCATATTCGATAGCGTCCTGTTCTGACGTGTATGTAGTGATAATGTGCAGCCTTGGATCGTTTCTCTTTGACAACCTATCATTTAGTACCGCATAGGGCAAGACTGGTGTAGAAGTTCCATGACTGGCGAGTTCATTAGCTTAACAAACCCTAATGCCTAGGCACCCAGGAAATATGAATGTTATGATACTCTTTCATATCTTCAAAAGATACATACGCAGTCTAGAGTTTCTAATTATATTTAAAATTTAAGCGCTTTTAGCTCAGAATTGAAAGACACATAATATTTATTCGGACAAATATTTTTAGATGATTTGATTAATTAATCAGGACATTGAAGTTGGTTGGATTTGTTTTGTTATTAGATCGTAAGCCATTACAGTGTTATTGCTTTTAAAAAGGAAATTACTGCATCTTAATCAGGTTTTTTTGGTCGACACTATCTTGAGGGCTCAGTGGCGCGATGGTTAGTGCGATGAACTGCCGCGCAGAAGGTCTGGGTTCGATTCCCAGCCGTAGCAACACCTAAATGATTTTTCACTGGCCCTCCTCTCGTGATGAACTGACAAATCATCCGAGTAGTATCAATTGTCAAGAATAGCTTATCTCAAGTTAGCCGTTCGGAGTCGGCATAAAACAGGAGGTCCCGCCATCGTGCAAAGAAGTACACACGCACACATGAATGGTTGTGAGAAAGCTAGGCCCTGGGTACTAACGAGCCTGTTGCGCCAAAAATTTGTATTTTGTACTATCTTGATAGATTTGTTGCAATTGAATCGGAATTTTTCTTGCTCTTATACAAAAGGGTTGGACTTTTTCTTACCTACTATGGTTGGCTAGTTTAGGTTTAGTTTCAATTGGGGATATATACCACAAACCTGGAGGGAGGTAATCATGGTATTTATCCCCAAACCAGGCAAACCAATAGAACTACCTAAATCATACCGTCCAAAAAGGTTAAGATCATTTTAGAGAATGCTTAAATGAAAGCACACCAATTCAATTCGCCTACCAGAAAGGTAAATCTATGGATGGAGGACTTCTAAGTTTTACATCTCAAATAAAAAGTACATACCAAAACAAAGAAGTTGCACTATGCGACTTCCTTGACATTGAGGATGCTTTTGACATCACTAGATATGACTCCATATCAAAGCTTTGACTCATAAAGGAATAGATCATCGCACCATCAAATGGATCAATTCGATGCTTGAAAGTCAGAAAATAACTGCTTCGTCAGCACTGACCTCAGTATCAGTAACAGCCGTTAAAGGCTGCCCTCAGGGAGCAGTACTCTCAACCCTACTATGGTCTCTGTTTATCGATAACCTACTTCAAGACGTAAGTAATGCAGGTTTCAATATAATTGGATACGCCGATGACATAGTCATCATTATTAGCGGCAATGAACCAACCGAGATTACAGCACGTTTGCAAAACGCCCTTAAGATAGTCATAGACTGGTGTAGAAAAGAAAGTCTTTCTATGAACCCCAGCAAGGCTGTCATCGTCCCTTTAACGAAGAGGATAAATTTAAGCCTTAACCTAATCTCAATCAATGATACAGACATTGAGTACTCCAACGAAGTTGGAGTGATCCTTGACAAAAAACTAAGCTGGAACACCCACATAAACAGCAAAATTCAAAAAGCAACCAAAGCATCTATGGTAAAACCTGGGGAATCACTCCAAAGACCACACACTGGATCTACACGATTATGGTCAATCCCATTATAACACACGCTTCAATAGTATGGTGAAACAAAGTCACCCAAAAAACAACCATAAATAAATTAAACAAGGTACAACGGCATGCCTGTCTGGGCACTACCGGAGCCATGCGTACCTGTCCCGCTGCGGTTATAGATATCTTAATAGTATTAACGCCCCTCCACATCTAAGTAAAAAAAGCGGCAATTCGCATCTCAGCCAGTTTGACACAAGCGGAAGAGTTAAATATTAGCGAACACCCAAAACTAATTGAACTACTTCCAGAACTTGGCATGATCTATGCGATTACAGACCGCTTACCAAAGACACTATGCTTAAACAAAAGATTCTCAACAAAGGTTACAACCAGAGAAGCATGGGTTAGCAATAACCCACCAAACTGCCAAAACGTCCTTAAGTGGTATAGGGATAGACTGATGAGTAGGAGCTGGTATCCATGGACCAAATCGGAATGTCTCAATATCTATGGGGAAAAAACCCCAGTGGCTAGTTCATCAGCTTTTTCAAGCAGAGCTCCATGCCATCAAAGAATGCGTAAACCTAATATACAATTCAGGTATTAAAGGCGCCAACATCCATATATTCACGGACAGTCAAGCAGCTATAAAAGCCCTTAGCTCATACATTATTGACAACAAATCAGTACTATAATGCTTCAATTTCCTCCAAACACCAAATTATGGTGGGTCCCTGGACGTAGGCGGATAGAAGGCAACGAAAAAGCTGATGAACTAGCCAGAAAAGGTTCGGACACCCCTTTCATTGGACCCGAACCCTTCTGTGCAATCTCCAAATCAGCCATAAATCTGGTTATAAAAAGCTTGGAACAAAACAAATGTAATTCATACTGGGAGAACATCCCAGGCCTAAGACAGGCCAAAAGAACTATTCAGCCCTTCAAAACAGATGCCAACAAGATACTAAATCTTCGCAGGCACGATATTAAGAACTTAATAGGCTACCTAACGGGTCACCATATTCTGCGATATCACCTAAAAAAATGCATCTAGTCGACTCACTGGAGTGCAGACTATGTCTACAAGAAGACGAAACAGCCGAACAAATCATATGTATGGCCGGCCCTTTACGGTATAAGAAGGGAATATTTCTCCAGAGAAATATTAAGTACCGAAGAATTAAGGAAATCCTCTGCTGAATGTATTATCAGCTACATTTGGAAAGTAGAAGCGCTACTAACCTAAACAGACATCTGACGGCAAGCAAAATAGATATTTTAGGTCGACGTGCACCTTATTGCTTCTTCAACTCAAAATTTAAAATAAAAAAAAAGTTCCAATTGATATTTACAAATAATAGTCCATAGTTGAGTAGATAATAATCGTTAACAAATTGCTGGGAACAACTTTAATAAGAACCCTTTTACCAACCATAGCTTGACTGGTGCAACACATACCGGCTGATTTGGCCAGAACTAAACACCAGGAAGCCTAAGTCGCTGATTGAAATGTGCTATCAAAACTGAACAACATAACAAGGGGACACTGTATCCTGAGAATTCATGCTCTTTGTATGGGTATTTTTGTTTGCAATGAGGATGAATGAAACAATAGGATGATTTTTTTCATGTGCGTTTAAATATTTTGTTATCTCCAGTGTGGTCAAAAGTTCCCGCATCACCAGCGAGGAAATTACCATAGTATGGGTCCAGTTATATCTATCATTGAGCTATCATTGGAGCTTATGAAATAAACAATTGTTTTATTTTGTTGATAATATTTCAATCTACTTACATAACATTTTAATGATGAAATTGTCATCAATTATCATTCAAAAAACAAAAGTTATATTATGATCAAATTAAAATCAAAATAAAGGACATTAAATAAAAATGTTGTATTATTTATTAGTTTTATTATCATTCCAAGAATCTCTTAAAATTCAAAAACAAAATTTTCAATGAATTTTGAATGTGTGGTGTACACATTTACACGTATGCAATACCCACATCCCAGGACATACCCTGAAATAGTTCATGCTATATGTCCATTGAGGCACATAATGAAATCCTGCCCTAACCACATGTTATCCGCGTCTATATAGTTCGATTCGAGACAAAACAAATTGAATATCATTGATCGGATCTTTCCGTTGACGGATATGAACATTCGTTTTCGAAGAAGTAGGGATCTATGGTGCCGCGTTCCAAAATCCATAACAAACAGCAACTTTTTGTGGATTCATTGTCACCTGGCGAACCTTGCCTCATGTATCAACGGCAATTTCTCTTGTTGACATAGCCATTCATCCAAAAATGCACTTTGTCGCTAATTACGATTATTGGGCCAAAACAAATGGCGTTAGCTATATTCATTAGCTTTGAGCTCCTGGGTCAGTAAGATCTTGTTCAGGCACAATTACCAACCCAAAGTTCGCCAAGTTGAAGTCTGCGAAAATCTCAGATCTTGAATACAGCAAGGAATCGACTGACTCGGGTTATCCACTTCTCCAGCATAGTTTCACAGACAGCGGGAAGTGTTCAACCGATATGGCGTTCCGTGTACGTTATGCTGGCTGATTTTTACCGAACCAGTCATCTTGAAAATAGCCTCCAAACATTGGAGAGCCTACATTGACAGGACATTGCGTAAAACTCATTTCGTATATCGACATGATTGTTCGTTAATTTTATAACTCGGACATGTTGCTCAGTTGTGTTGCTTGCCATCGTGATTTGGCATCAGGATGATAGACTCATAATGTCAACACCCAACTGTCATATTTTAGGACGAACAAATTTTTTTCGGGGTATTTTTTCTGATTAATTGTAAAGAACTTTGACCTGCTTGATGTGAATAGTTCAATCGACTGTCGACTGTCAACTTTGTATTTAAAAAAACGCAGTCCTCAGACTTGAAAAATGTTTTTTTTTAACTTTCTCTTACAAAGAGAAAGATATTGTTTTCGTGAAAAATTTCGACCTCGAGATTTTGATTGATTCTAACATTACGATGATAGCGGAGCCTAAAAAAGTGGTTTTTGGAATTCCGTCCGTCACGTCGGTCCGTCTGTCCGCAATGGTCTCCCCAGCCTAAACGGCTTGGCCGATTTTCTTCAAACTTCGTATCCAAGCTTGTTTTGGTCATAATTCTAGGCCATTTTTTTTGTTTGCTTTTAGCCATGTTATTAACGGTACCTGCCATATAAAAATTACACATAACCTCAATTTTCTCGAAAACGACTCTAATGATTTTGATTAAACTTTATACATACTATAAGCATATTAGTTCCAACAAAACTGCATACCCAGTTTTTTCGAGAAAATCCATATAACGGATTTTGTCATTCAGGCCATATAAAGAAAATTGTTAAAATCTCGCAAACTACTATGTCAAATTGAATGAAATTTAATATATATACTACTATAATAGTTTTAAACAGTTCCACATAATTAGTTTTAGCCCGACTATCACGTTACGGAATTTTCAGTTTTGGCCAATAACGAAAATTAATTATTTTTCACATAAACACCGATTCCTTCAAATTTCGGAGTAATGTTCGTATAGTATAATTTTTAGCATTAATAATCAAAATGCGCACTATTTGATCTAACGCCGAACTCGCTGTGAAAGAGAAAGTTGCGTACGACCCAGTCGTGCACCCACCACTCGTTTTGTTTGCTTTTAGCCATGTTATTAACGGTACCTGCCATATAAAAATTACACATAACCTCAATTTTCTCGAAAACGGCTCTAACGATTTTGATTAAACTTTATACATACTATAAGCATATTATTTCCAACAAAACTGCATACCCAGTTTTTTCGAGAAAATCCATATAACGGATTTTGTCATTCAGGCCATATAAAGAAAATTGTTAAAATCTCGCAAACTACTATGTCAAATTGAATGAAATTTAATATTTATACTACTATAATAGTTTTAAACAATTCCACATAATTAGTTTTAGCCCAACTATCACTTAACGGAATTTTCAGTTTTGGCCAATAACGAAAATTAATTATTTTTCGCATAGACACCGATTCCTTCAAATTTCGGAGTAAACGTTCGTATAATCAAATTTTGACATTTTGTATAATTTTTAGCATTAATTATCAAAATGCGAACTATTTGATCTAACGCCGAACTCGGTGTGAAAGAGAAAGTTGCGTACGACCCAGTCGTGCACCCACCACTCTTTTTGTTTGCTTTTAGCCATGTTATTAACGGTACCTGCCATATAAAAATTACACATAACCTCAATTTTCTCGAAAACGGCTCTAACGATTTTGATTAAACTTTATACATACTATAAGCATATTATTTCCAACAAAACTGCATACCCAGTTTTTTCGAGAAAATCCATATAACGGATTTTGTCATTCAGGCCATATAAAGAAAATTGTTAAAATCTCGCAAACTACCATGTCAAATTGAATGAAATTTAATATATATACTACTATAATAGTTTTAAACAGTTCCACATAATTAGTTTTAGCCCAACTATCACGTAACGGAATTTTAAGTTTTGGCCAATAACGAAAATTAATTATTTTTTACATAAACACCGATTCCTTCAAATTTCGGAGTAAACGTTCGTATAATCAAATTTCGACATTTTATATAATTTTTAGCATTAATAATCAAAATGCGAACTATTTGATCTAACGCCGAACTGTGAAAGAGAAAGTTGCGTACGACCCAGCCGTGCACCCACCACTCGTTTATTTTAGAATGCTCTATCATGAATCTATCCATATAAATCGTAAACAATTTCCAACCTTCCAAAAAAATATCCTTTTCGGAACAATACCCAGTGGTTAGGTTAATAATAGGCAAATTAAAAACATTTCCCCAAATTGTGTCTAAAAAAATATTCAAATGGTGAACAACAGGCATTTGCGTCTCAGTACATAAAACGAGTGGTGGGTGCACGACTGGGTCGTACGCAACTTTTTCTTTCACAGCGAGTTAGGCGTTAGATCAAATAGTACGCATTTGGATTATTTATGCTTAAAATGATATAAATAATGTCAAAATGTGATTATACGAACGTTTACTCCGAAATTTGAAGGAATCGGTTTCTATGTGAATAATAATTATTTTTTCGTTATTGGCCAAAACTGAAAATTTCGTTTAGTGATAGTTGGGCTACAACTAATTACGTGGAATTGTTTAAAACTGTAATAGTAGTATATATATTAAATTTCATTCAATTTGTCAAAGTAGTTTGCGAGAAATTAACAATTTTCTTTATATGGCCTAAATGACAAAATCCGTTATATTGATTTTCTCGAAAAAACTGGGTATGCAGTTTTGTTGGAACTAATATGCTTATAGTATATATAAAGTATAATCAAAATCGTTAGAGCCGTTTTCGAGAAAATTGAGGTTATGTGTAATTTTTATATGGCAGGTACCGTTATTAACATGGCTAAAAGCAAACAAAAAAAATCGCCTAGAATTATGACCAAAACAAGCTTGGATACGAAGTTTGAAGAAAATCGATCAAGCCGTTTAGGCTGGGGAGACCATTACGGACAGACGGACCGACGGACGGAATTCCAAAAACCACTTTTTTAGGCTCCGCTATCATCGTAATGTTAGAATCAATCAAAATCTCGAGGTCGAAAATTTTCACGAAAACAATATCTTTCTCTTTGTAAGAGAAAGTTAAGAAACAAATATTCATATTCCAAAAAAAAAATAAATAAATGGGATTAAAAAATCCTTGACACGTCCCTATTCTTAATGACGCTTCGTGGTCGAAATTATACCCAAAAGTCATATAAAAGATCTATGAATGCAAATTTGTCCCATCATCTAAGACTCTTCCCCACCAAATTTAGATGGGTTCTTGTGTTTTCTGTTTATCAACAACCCGGCAGAGAATACATTCTTTCAACATTGCCCTAGGGTACGGATTTAAGTGTGCCACCCCCCACCCTGGTTTATCAACATCACCATCATCATCATCCTCATCAACTCTGCTCCTGCCATCGTAGTCTATACCGTCAAGGACACAACTTGCCTGTTGTTTGCTAGTTTTATGAAAAATTAGGATTCTCAATACAAACACTCTTACAGTGCCGCTCGCCATGAAATATTCACGTCAGTTTTACAAATTAATTATTTACAGGAAGTAATTAACCCATTAGAGGAAAACTGTGGGAAACTCTCTCTCTAACGATGATGCGGCGGACGGATGTGAGGTAGATGGTGGGCTGGGAACGGAAAATTATATTTAGCGCACGTTGTTTCGAAAATAGTTTTCACTAAACGCAGATACTTAGTGGCTGGCATGCAGTATGAACGATGGGTGTCATAATAAACGCGTGCAACTACTTATGTGCATGCCAAATTTATCAATCTGATAGATGGAATGTGGTCAAAAATTGCTATCAATTCGCAATCAATTTCATTATGAAGTGATTTCAATTATTTCGGGTCAGTGCAGTACATGTGGATAATAAATGTTTGGTTCATGTTGAGTGCGGAATAATTTTGCGGGAGTCGGTTCAATTGGATTAGTTTTGATAGCTTCACAATAATGGGTTGTAGTTAAACGAGTGGTGGGTGCACGACTGGGTCGTACGCAACTTTCTCTTTCACAGCAAGTTGGGCGTTAGATCTAATCATAAGCATTTTGATTATTGATGCTAAAATGATATAAATAATGTCGAAATGTATTCATACGAATTTTTACTCCAAAATTTGAAGGAATCGATGTCAATGTGAAAAACAATGATTTTCCGTTTTTGGCCAAAACTGAAAATTCCATTTAGTAATAGTTGGGCTAAAACTAATTATGTGGAATTGCTTCAAGCTGTAATAGTAGTATATGTATTAAATTTCATTCAATTTGACACAATAGTTTGCGAGATATTAACAATTTTCTTTATATGGCCTAAATGACAAAATCCGTTATATGGATTTTCTCGAAAAAACTGGGTATGCAGTTTTGTTGGAACTAATATAGTTATAGTATATATAAAGTTTAATCAAAATCGTTAGAGCCGTTTTCGAGAAAATTGAGGTAATGTGTAATTTTTATATGGCAGGTACCAGTTTTAACATGGCTAAAAGCAAACAAAAAAAATGGCCTAGAATTATGACCAAAACAAGCTTGGATACGAAGTTTGAAGAAAATCGGTCAAGCCGTTCATGCTGGGGAGACCGTCACGGACAGACGGACCGACGGACCGACGGACCGACGGACGGAATTCCAAAAACCACTTTTTTAGGCTCCGCTATCATCGTAATGTTAGAATCAATCAAAATCTCGAGGTCGAAAATTTTCACGAAAACAATATCTTTCTCTTTGTAAGAGAAAGTTAAAAAGATAAATTTGATAGTATAGATATTGGTATGGGGTTAGGTTCTAGTTGTGCAATTTAGGGATGATCATTATTTGGTGCAGATACGATGTAAAGAGAAACATCGTCACCCCTAACCGCGATTATTGGGGGTTTCGAGGTAATTGTATTATTATTTTGGGCTAACGATGTGCTTATGTGATTCAATCATGAATTGGAAATTATGATACTTAAAGTTTGGTCGGTGTGCAGTAGAACGTGACATATGTAACGATTATGCCATTTGCAGAATTATTGTTAATATTATTGTTATTTGGATACTTAAAAAGTCTGTTAAACAAGGAGAGTCTATGTATTATTCTCGAGCCTATAAGCGAAGTCAAAGAAGAACGAAATCAATCAGAACAGAAAATTAAGACTCTTGTCAGTCAAATATTCTTACGAATGTGTTCTTTCCCCAAGATGCAGAGAGTTGTGTATGTATTATTCTCGAGCCTATAAGCGAAGTCAAAGAAGAACGAAATCAATCAGAACAGAAAATTAAGACTGTTGGCAATCAAATATTCTTACGAATGTGTTCTTTCCCAAAGATGCAGAGAGTTGTGTACAAGATTTTCTAACTGAGACTAATAAAACTCACCCGATTTTGCACACAGAAGTATGCAGGAAAGAGCTCTCACATAAATCCGAAGGATCTCCGTCCGATCAGTCTATCTTCTTTTCTGCTCAAAACCTTGGAAAGATTAATTGATTTACATCTCTGTACTAGTATAGAACCGACTGCACTCTCCAACTCACACATGCATACTGCAAGGGTAAGTCGGTTGAAAGTTTATAACAGCGCTTCACTCATTTGTACGCATAATCTCGATAGAATTCTGTTCGAGCCTTGTATCCCTGGCTTTGATGTATTACGAACATCTTTTCTGGAGTGGCACCATCCATGCCTTCGATCGCGCGCTTTTATCTTCTTTCTGCTAACTCTCGTCTTCACCTGTTTGGATATACAAACTACTGTATTCGTTTCTCTTTTCTATCGCATTATAGCATGTATACGGTAGTTGTACCGTATTCTGCCTGATGTGAAATGTCGTGCCGTTACCTGATGTGGTGGCGTGTGGGTTTCTTCCTATCTTTGGGTTAAAATCTGCCAACACGATTTTAACATTGTATTTAGGTAGTCCCTCATAATTTTTTTCTCATGAGCTCGTAAATGAAATCCATAGCAATACCATCTTTTTCCATTGTCAGAATGCGACTACATTCCTCTCCGAGGCTTTGGGGTTTCCCTCCATTAAGCAGTTAACCCAAAACACAACAACCAAAGAAGAAGTCTGAATCCATGTATTGGCTTTTGACTGTATATTTCAGCTATTTTGACTACGCTTTTATATAATGTTTCTGTTTTTTTTTTCGTTGTAAAATCTCGCACTATTAAGTTAAGCATGTCAAAGTTAAAATAACTGGGCGTTGTCCAAGTTTAAAAATAAGTCTCCAAATGGTCTGATCTCATAATGGCGACCTATTTAAAATTGTAAAGACCTAACTATTTACCGTGGGTAAATATTTCCTTAATTTTAATTCTCCAGGATTAAAGCATCCATCTGAATTGCAAACAAAAGAAATGAAAATAATTTCGAAATTGTCAGCTTTTCAAAAAGACTCCTAATGTCTTCTGCAGTGATGGAAAACTAATTAGTTACGATGAAGAAGTTTTCATATTTTTTCGTTTTAATTTCGGCACTTTTAAAATGGTCCACCCTTTCACTCCCATTCCTTTTGCTTTTCATCAAAAAGTTCATCCTTCTACACCAACTAGCTGCAAAAAGGATACCCCATCCTACAAAAAAAACTTATTTTATCTGCCAGTCTCTTGTAAGAGATACATTTTCAAACAAAGACATGATAAGGCCGCCTTTCGAAATGAACAAAGTCATTTGTCCTCCCAGATGCGGGTTAGAAGCCTCCACCCTGATAGAGTATGCGACAAAACACAGACGAAATGAAGACAACGATTATGAAATTCATGTACACATAATCTCGTCCTCGAAATGACAAAGGGAAACTTTCCTTCCGATCCAAAAAGTATCTCATACACTCATAGCCAACAGACGTTGAACTTTTCGTGTATCGTCTGATGCTGGTGATGGAGTGATGGTCTCACCAAAACCTCTGAACCGAATTGGAAAATTAAATGAAAATAAACAGAATTGAATTAATCCTGGCAAAGACCATGCGCCAGTGATGAAAACTTTTATCGTTGTCGTCGTTTTTAGTGAAATAGTGCTTGTACCGATTTCCTTAGCCGCGTGATGAGGCGCGATGATAATAAAATCGTTCGGCAATAATGGCATCCTAACTGCAATACCCAGTGAATGGATGCTTATCTCCTTCAATTATTCTTGGGAGAAACATCAGGAGCAGCACTGAAGTTGGCAAATATTATTCTTCTGTGCCTTCGTCCTTTGTGCAGGATAAAAGGAGAAAAAGTTTTTTTTTCATCAATTGTGAAATAATTGAAATTGTGTTTTTAATAAATGGAAAGTCCTTGCAGAACCAAAATAAACTTTATCCTTTCTATTTCTTTGACTTACAACGTGTGCAAAAAAGGCTCTTCAAAAGACTGTCATAATCAGGAGGTGAGCGCAAGAAGAAAGAAGTCAGACTAGGACTACACGAAGTAGAGGCAATTGAAAACTAAGTTCCTTGTATTCGGTATGATGAATCTGGGCGTGCGTTTTGTTTCTTCTATTTTCTTTACTATTTCGCAAAGGTCCTTGAAAGAGATGAGATAGAAAAAAAAAGAATTTATTTTTTTCTTGCCCGTAGTAAAAATGCCCCAAGGATGCCTCTCACACACAGAAAGGCGTTTTGTTTATTTGTCTTCTTTATGCGGTGCGAAGGAAAACTCAGATGTGCGCCAATATTTGTCGTTTGTGTTGAGGGATGGGAATCCTTTTTATATCCTTTTTTGTTGGCTTATTTAGAAAGGAAGTAGTTAATGGTATTTTGATTAGTTTTTATAAATTATTAGGGTGCTATGCAAACTCAAAATAGAATGGAAATAATTTAGAAAAAATAAGGATGATATCTACAACAACAATTCTCGAACCTGTTAAGTGGGAGTATGTGTGGAGACTATTCGTCTTATTTTTTTGTAGCGAGCAAATTTGTGTACGAATGGAAGATACGTGACCATATGGAAGGTCAGGCAGGACTTTGTCTTAGCATATGTGTATGCGGAAGAGCATAAACTTCAAGTAGCATGTGCTGGTGACTTATGCTCAGGAAATGGGATTATGAATTTCAATTGGGATAATATGGCAAAATTTTGAGGTTTATGTTGAACGTAAAAAACACATCCGTTAGCAATGAGAATAGAATTTGGGTCATATGGTGCTCCTGGTATCTAGTCAGAGGAGTTTGTGGTGACATTTATTTTTACGATTGTTCTGAAAAGTGTGCGGTATTTGAAATCAAATAAAATTGAATCGGTAGTTAGGTCCACTGATATTAGCGTTTGGTCAAGATATCAGACATAAAATTCATTAATATGAAGTACTAGTTAGAAATGGCAATAAAATCGACAATAAAAGGTAACTGTTATGACATAATTCTAGGGTTAAGTTGAACAATTACATTTTACAAGATGAGTTTGTTCTTTTAATGGGAATTTAGAACTACGGGAATTAAAATTTAATATAGCTTTTTGAGTATTAATGAAAATTAGTGCTTTATCCTTTTCTGTTTGACGGCATGATCTGGAGTGTCAGTTCTTATTTGTTGTATTCTCCTATTCACTAAATTGTATCGAGCTATACCATTGGCCTCTCGTCTAATCCGCCACCATCTATGCTCAAAGGGTCTGACTATCCCTCGAGATTCCTAAACGACCTGTTGTCCGAATATGTAGAAACATCTCAAGTAGGTTGTTATTTGTATATTATATAAGATCTAAATTTACAAAAGATGATATTCCTAGTATTGACTGAGTAGTTTTGCATAAAACTCCAAAGAACTACTACTAAATAAGCCCACACGACTATGCATAAAACTGCCTAAATCTGTATGGCATCCTGTATTTCTATGAAATCATTGCAAACTTTCAACAATTTGCAAGAATTTTCAATTTTCATTCTGCTCATTTGGATGATCTTAGATGTCAACTTATGAAATATCTTGAATCACAAAAACTCCTCACTGATTGACAATATGATTTTCGAAGCAACACGTCCACTGGTGATTTGATGTCATATCTCACCAAAAAGTGGAACCAATCAATTCACCTTGGTGCCGAAAACAAGATCGTTGCTTTTGATATTCCTAAGGCATTTGGAATGGTATCGATGAAATTCTTCTTCAATGGACTAGAAACTAACTCTCGAAACCTTCAATTCAAGTAGTGAAAAGGTGTAAAGATCGGGACAATAATGTTATTTTTCAACTTCGGGAAGGTTTGCAAATATTTTCGAAAATACCATTAGCGAAGCCTATAATTTGCTTCTGTAAGGCCTTTTATAAAAGCAAACAAAGTTTTCTCTACAAGGCTTATTGGAAGTATTAAAAGAAGTCTTATAGAAGTATATAGCTTCCCAAAAGTGCGCCAAATGTTTTTCCATTAAACTTCATACATGTAATATTGGTGGAGGGGAAATAGCTTTGATAATGGTTTAACCAAGCGGAATTGTTAGTTGGGAAGCTCTTCACCTACTTATTACGTTAAGTTCATTAAATTTCGACTTCGATAGCATAATTAAATTGGGTAAATCTAATAGATTGGAATTTAATGCTTCAAAAACGCAATGGTGCCTTCTGTCATCCAAGCGAAACCAAAATGTACAGCCATTCTCCGTAAATCGTCGAAACCGAAAAACTTTCCATGCTCGGTATGCGTGTTAGTAACGACCTTCGTTGGAACTACCATATATTTGAAACCGTTAACAATTCAGCGAAATGTCTAGGTTTCCTTAACCGATGCAATAAATATTTCAACCCTTCTGAACTGGCCTCATTGTATAAAGCGCACATATGCCCCAAACTTGAGTTCAACGCCCGCATATAGTCAGGTGCAGCCAAAACAGCATTGCACCTACTATATAAGAGACAAAAGCATGAGATAAAATTGATAGGAGATCCAACCAAAGCTAATTCCATTGTTTCGCTCGAACATTGTAGGAATACCCGATGCATTCCGCCCCTTCAACAATTCAACCGTAATACTTGCCGTGCCATGAATGCTAATCATCATAATGCTAATAATAATCATAAAGAGATTCATTCCTAAACCGAACAACACGAATGTGGAATGCTTTAGCAAACTCAGCTTTTCCTCTCCATTAAAATTTACAGAAATTTAAAACCACATCGGTATCTCCTCTTTTTTACTCCTCTATTTCCTTAATGACCGCGCTGTGATCACACAATATAGGGGTATTTATAATCCCTTTATCTCGAAAAAATTATAAAAACATATGGGAAGGCTACAATCCGCTGGGCGGATCGTTGAATACCCTATCCCATCCGATCCTTAAAATTAATATCCTCAAAATGTAGGCTTTATGGCCATGAAATAGAGAAAATGACATTGTCGCAACATATTGTTCAGACAGTTTATCAAACCTTCTGTTGTTCGAAAAAAACGTATTGCTATTGCTTTTGCCTTGGAATGGGGTATACAAATTGTTTTTGTAAGAAAGCTATCGACAAAATGCATATTTTATCATTTAAAGGTTTTTTGAACTTTTTACGCAAAGGCATACGCCGAGGTATATCTATCGAAATTGTTTCTCTATGTTACAAACTTAATGTCAAAACTAATATACCCCTATGGGATAGGGTATAAAAAAAACCAGACATGGTTCAATATAGGTCGTCCCTATAAACGCTATCGTTAGCGGCTTTAAAATTCATGAATAAGTGCTGGGAATTTTTTTTTTTAGGATATGCCAAATATTTTAAAATTTGATCGGCAGACATTTCTGGCGAGTTCTTATATACTCCTTCTTAAGTCAGCTCTTCCGGCTTCATATAACTCAACTGGAGGGCTGTCAAATTTTGCAGATCTTTTATTCTAGTGCACTTACCTGACGTGAGTGTAGTATTCAAACATGGATGGTAGGATGAAATATTTCCTTCATCAATTAAGGAAACCTAAGGATTTCGTTATGTTATAAGCGATTTCGATTATGTTGTCGTTTCAAAGAAGGTCATAACAAACACTCATAAAAACCATCGAAAGCTCTTTAATTTTATCGCTTTTTTCTTTAATGACAGAAGACTGTATCTTGTTTTGGAACCATTAAATTCCATTTTATTGAATGTACGACGTTTTCATCCTATCAAGTTCGAAATTCAATGAGCAACATATTTTATAGTTGCGTTAGTTTATGTGTCCTCACTTGTCCATGACTTGACATCAAACAGTAATTTATTTGTTCTTTGTAATTACTTACAAGGGATATACTTATATAAAGGGTATACTGTTAGTCCCAAACGTAAGTATACAATTCATTAACTTCACAAATAATGTAAACAAAAATTCACGTTTCTACAATTATTTCGATGCAACGTTATCTTACCGTTCATCCAACAGAAAATATAACGGTTAATTGAATTTAATTTTTATTGAAAATTATGTGAATGAAGAGAAAACATTCAAGGGATCACACATAATTTAGTCCCAAAAAGAGGTAACTCTTGCAAAATCACAGTCGCTTGTTGCATTTTATCCTCTAAGTGTTTTAGTGTTTTTATTAGTTTAAAAGCCGTGTTAAGATGAATTAATTGTAAACAGTTAAGATGGTGCTGCGAGGAAATGAAATTAATAAGAGCAATAGTAAAAATGGCCGATAAGAGTCCCGGAACAGTATAAAAGTGAATAGAAAAGTACAGAAATAAGGGTAGTTTGGAAAATGATGTCCAATCGGGAGGGGCCCGCAAATTCACGAATCAAGAAAACCCCCTTATCGTCCTTAAAAAAATCCAAAGACAAGTATAAGAGGTGCTAAATGAAACAGGAAAGATATGTCCCCCTAATACCATCCGCGGAGCACTTTACGACGCTGGGTATGATAAAAGGACATCAGCAAACAAAAACTACGTCATTTTTCCAAAACTTCACAAAATCATGAAAATACTTTCTCCTATATCTACCAGAAATATAATATAATTTATTATATAACGATGAAATTAAGTTCAAGGTCTTTGGGTCTAATGGTAGTGGGAAAGTATGGAGAAAACAAAATACCGAGCTCGATTAAGCAATTCGCAGCAGGCACAGTGAAACATGGCGGAGGAAAAATGATTTTTTTTTTCGTTTTAATGAACAACTTTCATTATTAAAACCAACAACACCATTGACACTTTGTGCTTAAACGAATACTAAAATAATAGTAAAATGAGCATAAACATTGTTAATCAACAACGTTTGTGATGTTAGAAACATGAAAATCGTATTCGTTAAAAATAAAAATGCATGTGTGACAATTATTGTGCTTCAATTAACACGAAAGTGAGCACGAGAATTGTTGATCAACAACGTATGTGATGTTTAAAAAAACAGGACAATCTGTATATCCTCCTCGTTCTTCCTTAAAAGGAAAAAAGTTAGAAAATTGGTCCTGGAAATCGAATATAGGACTTGAGGTTAATTTCCTCCTCTTTCTCCTTAGAAGAAAAACTATATAAATATTGGTCCGGGGAACCATACAAACCTCGTAGAAAAAAAAATATTCGAAACAATTAGATTGGTTACAATGCACTACTTCGAATGATCTTTACTTTCTCTCAATCAAGGAGTTATACAAATTTTACCCATACTGGATGTGAATTAAATAATTAAAACTGAACTTATGAAACAGCAAACGCATCAGAATAAGCACACAAATTAAAACAAATGCATTTAATTTGAAGTTCGTTATACTTTAGATAAGAAAAGTATTAAATTGGACATGTTTAACAACGGTTGTGTTTCTTAAAAAGATCAGTTGTTTAAATCAGAGTAAGGGTCAGAACGAAAACATAGTATGTACACGCACTAAGTAAACACAGCAGTTACTGGATATCAATTGATGTAACTGAGACCGATTTATTCATTTGAATTTCATATTGTTGTTTATTTTCCTAATATTAAGTTGAATTGAAAATTAAACACGGTTGTTGTTGATTAAGTATAAAATCAACAATGACATTGTTGCTTGAAAATAAGAAAATATATAAATCAACTTCAAGCATGCTTAATTTAAAAATGTTAATGATACTTTTCTAAAAAAATTATCATGTCTGCATTGTTGATTTGAAAATGCGATCTTGTTTGGTTTCATCACTAAACTTGTTTAAATTCACAACTATTGTTGAAATGTTGATAAACACTGTTACATGTTTAAATCAAAGAAATGCTTTTTTTCGGTGTACAATGTCCGAAATTAATTGAAAAAAACGCCACCACCATCACCGGACCTTGATGTTATAGAACGCTAATGGGACTATGGACGGTCTTAAGACTGTTCTTAACCCTAGAAAGATAATCATATTTTTTAAGACGTTAAAGATAAGCATACGTCTCAAAGGTGTATGCCACTTTGTTAGTGTATTAAATGAAACCCAAAAACTTTATATAATATTTTAATGTTTTAATTATTAATATTGTTCATATTAAGAGAGTTTAACAATTTAAACAAAAAAACTTAAACTCCTTTACAAATTAACAAAAAAAAAATATTTTTTTTTAAAGGAACATTTAAATTGACTTTAAGTTTTAAAAGTCTTCAAATTAAAAAAAATTGTATATCGTATTTTTTTAAAGGTAATCATACGTCTCCCAGACATATTGCAAGCTATAACTTGTCACCACAGGTACTTACCGTTGCACCACTATCGTTACGGGCAAGCTTCAACCACCGAATAAGCACTTCTAGGCAGCCAACCAGATGCGGTTTACAGTTAAGAGAATATAACGTTTTTTTTTGCAGGCGATACGTCTGGCAGACGTAGATTATCTTTCTAGGGTTAAAGAAGAATGGTCAAAAATCAACGCAAGTGTTTCGCAGAATTTGGCAAACTCGATGTCATCAAGACTTAAAGCAGTTATTAAAACCATTTTTTTTTTATGTTTGAAATTACAACAAAAACTTGTGTAGGTACAACCACACTATTTGTTTGGAATTATAGCTATTTCGGACATTACCGAGTGACCTTTCAGATTCGTTCTTATAGTGTAGCTAATTATTGAACGTTCAGTTCTCTGTATAATTATTGAAACAAATTTTTCCCTAACCAGGGATTGAACTTGTAATCCCTTGCCTAGTGAGGCAAGTGCCTACCACTTGCGCTACTGAGGCCTTGGTTTGACTCTCCTCCTCGACTTATATGATATTTTTTTATTTATTTGTTTAGTTATTTTTTAAGTTTTGTTGCCAATTCATTCTTGAAGTATTTTTAGTTGAAAAAATAATATAATCGTTATTCGTTTATTCGTGTTTTAAAAAGAATACTAAGTTTTGAACAAAATGGTTTATACTTATTTTTTGCACTAACTGTATATCGGAATTATTATGTTTGCATTGTTCTCCTCCCATTCCCGTATACTGTACCAAATATTTGGCAACGATTTTTTGACATTATATGTGCTAGCCAATGATATGTTTCGAAATGACGTGACATTCGATCATAATAAGCATCCCTAGTCTAAGTATTGGTCTTATTATGGGTGTGAATAATGTTATCAAATTCTATTGGAACTGTAAAGGAAAACGTTTACTGTTATCCTGTCTTCTATATCGAGGCTTCAGTAAAGTTCCAAGATATTTAATTTATCACTCTTTGACATTGGAATGGTTGACCTTCCAAGGCTTTAAATGAGTAGATAGGAGAAATGGCAGCTTTAACATTACCATAAATAATCCTAAGATACTCCTGTTGATGAAGGTACAAGAACTGGGATCACAAAACTGATTTATCACAGTCAAATACCATTTATATAATCACTACCTTATACAGATAGAATCTTCAATTCAATCTATTCAATGTACCCCAAACAGAAAGAAAGCCCCCGAAAAAAAAACAAGCTTAACAATTGTTAGGAATTCCAAAGGCAATGCGGTTCGGTAGCTTCCAATTGCTACACTAGGAGCATCTGGATAAAATTATTCGTATTTGTTCAGCAAAAAAAATGTGCAGTACCTACTTTTGTGGCAACTTCAAGATACATAGTTTCTCGAGAATGAGGTTAGTTTGTTTCCAAAATGTTACCATTTGTTTGCATAACAAAGGGGAGACTATTCAACTTTTCCAAAGAAGAATACTATAAAGTGACGTTTCGAAGCAATATTTGTTATTTAAAAAGTTCTCAGCCCTCGCCACCCAGTATTTATATGACTTAAGTGTCTGGAGACGGCACTTTAAATGAAATTTTTCTGTTTAATTTTGTCGAAGAATACTTGAGGAACTTGAGGAAATTTCGTTTGTTCTGTTCTATAAATAATGCACAAATAGAAGCAAGTACTTGTATCTTCGGGGGAGTTGTTTCATTGACCGCAGTGACCATAGAGCATAGAAGTATTTTGGTTCAGCACAAAGACTTCCAAAAAAAAAACAAAAATTGCATGTTGACCAGTGGAGAAATATTTTAACTTTTAAAAGTTTACCCTCCAACAGACAGGGGAATTTCAGGAAAATGTTCTCTCCACAATAACCCTGGATTTATCCATTCGACAGTGATGCAAATATGTTGGTCAACAATTTCTTCTGAAACAAATTCTATCGGTTTTCGAGGTTCTTGCATCCATATATTGGCTATTCCATTATAATAGAAAATTCCGATTACACTGTTGCGTATGTGCGAGATTATTTCACGCTGGCGTATACGTAACATAAATCTACCAATGTCCTTAATCGATTTATACAACAATCCCTCTTCTATATCATATAAGTGAAAAGGACATCAATCTGCTTCGAAATTTCCAAAATAACGTTATTCGCAATGCAATTAACTTAAGTTCCACTTTGCTTCAGCATACCCCCAAAGTGGCATGTGCAGTTTCAATTTGCTTAAATCGCATTCGCGTTACCGACGAGAAGTCAGTGAAATCCGAGCACCGTCTAAAAATATCCTTTTTTATTTGCAGGGACGATAGCGTGACCAACTCGCAGACGGGGTGGGTGGAACATTTTGAAATCTCATACGCCAGCAAAAAAATGAATAAACATACATACACTAGAGAACAGCTGGGAATGGGTAGGGTAGGTTTCTGGCGGGCCACATTGCGATTCAAATTTCGGAACCCACAGAGTGATGGGTGAAAAGCTGTGAAAAGTGGAATGGCTTGAGTGGTTTGGATAGCTTCACTCTCTGTGGGTGGTAATGGAGGAGAGAGTGTTTTTTCGAAAAGATAACTTTTACCATCCTGGCAATTTGGATATGAAACAAAAACAAAATAAATGAATAGCTATCCTGAGGGAAGGTGTGAAAGATATATATTGGCTACGGTTTGGATGATGTGAAAGCACCCACCCCGAACACTATACTTAACTGCTGTGGCTCAAGTGCGGTGCCACGCTTTCTCTGTGAAAGTTTTTGCACGACCAAAGCACTTTTGCACATTTTCAGGAATCCAACCAGTCATGGTGAATGGAGGCGCTCTCTGTGCCTTTTCCTTTCTTGTCGGTCTGGCACTTCAATTAAATGACGGATGCATTTAAGGAAAAATTTTGTTGTTTTTTTTCAAGTGATGAGGTGATGGGAAGTGGTGCAGCTTTTGGAACCACCTTGATGCAAGATGAATGGACTTTATTCTGTTTGACTAGTTGTTCCGAAAAGGAATTTTGATGTTGACGATTTTTTGAGTTGTAATTTATTTAAAAATTTCAGATGAAATTTGTTCTCTCTCTGGGAGACAGGCTGGAGCTAATAGCATGAATCAAGTGCTGTGTAGATTCAGTGTTTGGAGAAATCTGTCTGCATAATAGGAGACGTTTTTGGGTGATCCTTTTTATATTTAATTAAAAATGTATTATTTCTGTGTGAAAACGAAAATACGTGTAAGAAAAAGCTTGGTAACGAGCTTGTTACTTAAAAAAAAAGATTTTAAGAAAATGAGTAGCCTTTTATTATTTGTTGGTCTTACCACAGATATACTTTGAGATATCAAAGGAATTTTATAAATATAACAATAAGATCATCATAATGAACGATCCCAACTGTTGAATAGGAGTTAATTCTATTCTTGCTGTACCTCCATCTGTATATGCTTTATATTTAAATAATATGTAGGGAACTAATTCCATATTCCCCTACCTGAATTTCGGACAAGGAAAAGTGATGCAAGAATAGACCCACGAAAAATAAATCGATATGCGTCCAAACAAATGGATCAAATTTGGACTCTGGAACGATTACTGGAGTTTTCCCTAATGCTTCCTTATCACGAGAATTCATTCCAAACTGAGATGCTTCTAATCTTATTTTTAGAATTTAGGGTGACCAAAAAAGTAGCACCTGGTTCTGAAATAAAATCGAAGCTTGTTTTTTATGTCTTATCGCCTGCAAAAAGTGGGTGTTGCTCATAACTTTATGGGGGTGAAATTAAATACTGCTGACATTGTCAATATATTTTAAGAGGCACATTTTATCTTATTTGACTAACAAGTTGTTTTTTTAACTGGGCGCAATTTTCGAAAACGTTAACACGTTAACAGTATTCGAAATTCTATAAAATGACGGAAAAGAGTTTGTGTACTAAATTTCATCAATCTGGATCGAAAAACTGGCGATATATAGCCGCACAGGGGGACGGATTACTTTTTTTATAGATTTAAACCTCTAGTTTTAATCAAGTATCGTTAAACAAATTTCAAAATAAAACTAAGTATGTCTTTTTTTTTTTTTATGTCTTTTTATTCTAGATATTTGTTTAAATGTGTCTCTGGTACATAAATTCATTAATTTGTATGCAGTATTCATGCGGATAATGTCAAAATTCATAAGAATTTTTTTTTTCGATTTTATGATTAAAACATTGAGTGTATGAAATAGCATTAATAAAAATGTTTACATTAAAATTGTTATTGGGAAATTCAAAAATTGTAGCAGTTATCAATACATAACATTATATTTAAATTATTTTTGCTGAATTTTACTATTATTGTTAAATTTTATAAAATTGAATTATAAAGCCTTATTATGGCAACACTCTTTTAAATGAGAACTGCAATAATATATGAATTAAAATATGCTGGCAATGCCATAAAAAAGAAAACTGCAAGAAATCATTACTATTTAAGTCCATACAGTTGTCAAAATAGTTCAGTTGATCTTTAAGCGTGAAACAGCACGACGGAGTACCTCCGCCTCTGAATAACAAATAAAGAAAGACTAGTACATTGAGAAAAGCCGTTGTCTTTGTTTAATTTTTATTTAAATTTGCTTTCCTCGTAGACTCTGGGTAACCCAGTAGACCGATCCTCCGCTCCTCCTCTCGCAAACACATACACTAGCATTTCGGTAGAGTTACCTCAGCCTCTGCATAGTGTGTCGCAAGAGAAGCGATTCTTCATCGACGTACCACGTACCAGCACTCGGATCCTCCACGCTCTCTCACACGCACACCCCCATTGCATTCGGCAGAGTTACCTCAGTCTCTGCATTGTGGTTGTAACTCTAGCTACCGAGAATACGGACGAAGCGACGTGACGAATCAGGATAAGTAAACAGCCCCGTCCCCTCGCAAACAGAGGAACACACCCGCACCGTTTTACTACCGTAAAACATTATAATCTCTCTTTGTTACAAAATCAAAATATTTATGAATTTTTTCATACGAGTATGAACAATTCATACACATTCCATAGAGATTCTTTTCATTATTTGCATGAAACCGCATTCATACACATATTTTGGTTTCACATTGCAAGGGGGAAATCAACAATCCAAATGTATATGATCGTAATCATTGAAAATATGAACAATTCATACTAACATCATAACATTTCATGAACTGCTGCATAAAATGCTTGAAACTATTCATACTTTGCATGAAAAAATCATTGTAAGTGCTTACTTGCTGTAAAAAATAAATGAAGGTAACAATAGATTTTTTATCTCATCAGGGCTAATAAATTATGAGATTTGTGTTTCTTGATATTTGTCCTTTTTCGTATTCTCACAGTATACATATGGAAAATAACTATTGATTGTTTGTCTTTAGTTGTATGAATTGTATGTTTCTATTTATATAAAATATAATAATATACAAATTATATAATACAGCATTTTTTTTATAAATCCTTACATATTACATATATTATATGAATAGGTGCAAACAAAATTATTATCATGCTCACCATGAATTTGATATTAAATTCTATGAAATGTACACACAAAACTATGAATTATATATAATTTGTATGAAATTTTTCATAAAATATATGAATAGGTACATATATTCTATGAAGGGAAACATAAACCATATTTAAGAATTCATAATCAACATGAATTAATGCTTATATTTTATGAAATCTTACATAAAGTAAAATAAAAATTGCATACGTTTTATGAAGTCTTACATATTTTATATGGACGTATACATAATCTTCATGAACAGTTCTTAGAAAAGCTTCCACAAGTTATGAATATCGTTTTATGTAGCATTCATAAATTTTATGAATTTTTCATACGCGCATGAATGCATTCATAGTGAATGAACTCATAACCGGTATGAAGAATAGTGCAACATGTATGAAATTTTTCATTATATACATGAAGTTTTTTATGTGAATCATGTACCTTTTTGGTTCAGTAATAATTTTCGTTCATTCGCAACCGTTATTAAAGCCTACTAGGATCATTATATTTTTAGCAAAAGAGGAACTCATAAAATCACCATGGTTGGCAGTCAGATTAACTTCATCATTCACTTTCTCTGTTAAAAAAAATAATAAACGCCAACAAAAGTTTAAACAGCTATATGTAGATCTTAAAGCTGACCTCTTCACTCTATAAAATGAAACAAATACTTGTTCCATGAAAAAAAAATATTTTGGTGGCGAAAATTGTTGTACCATGAAACTATCACTCTATTAAATGAAACAAATACTTGTTCCATGAAAAATTAATATTTTGGTGGCGAATATTTTTGTACCATGAAATTTGTTTTCTAAATAATTGTAAGCCAATCCACTTTTTAAGGTTGTTTTCTTTAATTATTGGATTTGGTAAATGACAATCGGCACAGCAGATTCTAGCCTTCCGAAATTTTTTGTTTTTGTTTAATTTTTATCAGAAATGTATAAAATTTTACTAAAAGTATTATAAAAATATATTAACTTTATATCCTCTTTGTATATTTCAGCTCCATAGGTAAGTTAATTGAAAACGACGTCCTTAGTTCTCGAAAGATATCCCCTTTCAAATGAACATAAATGTGGCTGACAATTCCAACCACATTTGATCGTATATTTGCCGCCGTATGTTAAACTAAATTTCAATATCATTTATTATAATTTCAACACATACTTTTCCAAGTTGGTCGTCGAAAAACTTGCCACAATAAAATCTACATCAAAAATCTGTTCAAAGAACAAACAGAAAACTCGAAGCTCCACAACACATTTACACTCAGAATGCAAATAAATTTTGCACACCCAAAAGCTAGCCTATTTCACGTGTATAAATACACAATCGGACCTACACACACAAACACGCAAGAGGTACAAAGGTATGTCTATGAGAATTTAAATAATTTATTTAGTGGAAAATTATTCTGAAACGTGACTCTTTTGGCAAAACGGATTCTTTTGAGTTTGCCATTCTATTTGCTACATCCAAATATGACGAAGGGGTTTGGGGGAAGGAACCAACAAACCATCCGGAATAACACTGCTTCAGGCTTTTTAAATTAAATATTTTTAACGAACGCAAAATGCATTCGTTTTGTGCAATTTTTATTAAGCATTTATATTCATGTGTTTGTGTGTGTGAGTATCCTTTTATTTTATGAAAATGCTAGCCATGTGGAAAAGAGGATGTGAGTGATATGAATAGCATAGTGTGTTTGATTTTATGTTCATAAATGGATTCTTTTGTCCAACGAATTGAATGAAAGCGCATATTATAAAAGATTCCAGCAGGACATCCCGGCCATCTATGATAGGGAAGCAATAAAATTGTTGCGGTTGCACGTGTTGGTAATAAGTTGCAGCTATCGATGCATTGTATCAGAAGGGACAGTTTTACGATCAACGGCTTGGGAGCTTATGCGTTTACGCTACGTGAGTGATATTATAGCGAAAAGGCGTATAAATTAAATGTGGTGTCGGATGACTGCAGTGTATAATTTTTGAGGTTGGAATATACATCATTTGTGTGGTGATTGAAACGTGAAACGGTTAATGATGAAATGTGACTTCAAACTGATATATTCAATGTAATTTGTTATATTATTGCTGTGGGTCGAGATATTTTAATTTTTGTAAAATTTAGTGTAATACTTTACATTCGAACACTCTTATTTGATAACTCAAAATATAATTAACTCGTTAAATGAAAAATTAATAAATGGTCCCCACATTTACTTTTACAAAATGTATGCAAATAAACCTGTAAATACACAATGATTGTAAAATTCTGTAAAAATCAACTTCATAAATATTTTCAATTCCTTTAATTCAGCTTAAACAAAGGAGGGGTGGGTATATGAATTGGTCTGTGTTCAACGTCAAATGATTGCAACGCCGTGAGGACACCCAGACCTTCCGAACTCTGCAGGACACATATTACTTCGTCTTAATATTAATACCATACCATTGAAAATCTCAAAAAAACATTATTAACATACGATCGGGCGCACCCTCCATCATGAAGAATGTCAACAGCCATGGAAGACACAGGGCAAATTTGCGAGAGAAGACGGGAACTACTTAGGATTGAACGACATGTAAAAGGTCAAAAACATTCATCTTGTACTATCAGAATAAAATGGAAGAACAACTGCAATGGCGATCTAAAGAAAAAAAAACTCTTGAAATGTTACAAATTTTAAGAATAAAAGCCTCAATGTTGATGTGACTTTTTGGTATCACTTAAATGCAAAATCTATATCTATAATCGATTTTCAGATTTACGCAAAGTTGCTTAGGGTTCGCTTTATTTAAACACGATCGACTGCATTTTAAGGTTTTTTAAAATCCATTTTAAAATGAATTTTGAGAGAATGGAGAATTTCCATCTAAAAAATGTACAAACCGAGAATTAACCCAATGGAACTGTAAGACAAATATTTTCGGAAAAAGTTTCGATTTTCTTAGCCCAATATGGAATAGCTTATCAACCTTGTGCGATCCGATCTTGAAGGATCAAATAGGGTGATCAAATAGGCTGATCTAGAAGTGATGGCTGCTAAAAGATATTAAGGTCGAAATGAGGTATATTATATTTATAATCCACTATCTCACTACAATATAATTCTTTAAACATTCAATTATACCCTTATTAGATGCAAGTTGATGGAGCTGATATTCATGGTTTAGTCAATCTAAGGTATGTGTTATTTGTTGCAAAGGCGCCTCAAAGAGATCGCTGTCAAAAAAATTACCTTAGAACATAAAGTAGGTAATGTAGAAAAAAACGACGGACGTTAACTTGTATAGAATTTCACTTTTTTGTACTAGATTTGTAAATTTTATTACGTTTTTTGAAACAATCATCGTTTAGTTAAGTAGCAATCAAAAATTGATTATAGATAAGAATTTTAGTAAAGTTGCTTAGAGACAATTAAAACATTTAAGCATGCTTAACTAAACAATCTCAGAGAAACATTTTAAGAAAATCTAATAAATACGGCTGTAAATTTTTTTTCGGTCTTCTACTTTTGATTAGACTTATGCCTCTGTAGTTGGCTCAGATCACTCCCCTTTTTGGTAATCGGGCACGAGGAGGTTTCATTTTGCATACATACTTGAAGTCGTAAAAATTTTTCAAATGTGTTGGTGTATGGTTCTTTCCAAATCATCTCCACCGGCTATATATATATCTACGGAAAGTCTTTAGGTTTTTACTTCATTTATTTCGGATGGGTGGTTTTCGCTGTCGTAACCAATATTAAATTGGTTGTTCCGCTTAATAGCAGAAGGTTATTCTGCAACTCCGACTTACAGTATTTTTTTTCAATTTTTGCTTGTTCTTCTCTACAGGATTATTATCGGCCTCTTGATAAAACTTACGAACTCCATTTTTGGAGAACAGCTCTTTATACAATTGATCGCTCTTCGTCTTATTTTTTCATCTTGCGAAAACCAAGCGTTTTTCACTCAAAATATGCTTGTAAGCAGGAATGGCTGATTTTTTAGGAGCTCTCTCTTCCCCTGCATAATTGCCTTTCGGGCCTAATTTTTGGCCCAGAGCATCTGTCGACATTCTTTTTCAACCCGGGGCTTTTTGCCGGTGCACAGGAGTTGGGATGATCTAATGGATTGTCAAAATTTGTCCTCGGTACTACATTTCTTTTTGTCTAAGCCTACAAACCAAACAGTCGCAGATTCTGCTTACTATAAAAAGTATAAAAAGTTTTTAATGTAATAATCTTTCGTTGTAATATTAGTCCCTTCCGAGGCAATTAGTTGCTTCGTAACAATGGTTTTTTTTCCATGGGTGGGTAGATAAACCAAAGCACAATCCCAACCAGGAGGGCCAGTTCCAATTTAGTAGATACCCCTAGGACATGGGGCCATCAGTATCCACAACGGAATTGAGCACTGCCGTTGACATTTTTTTACGTCTTGTTATCAACACTCGCACTTATCGCTTAGCAAATAAAATCCGGTTGGATGAGACCAGTACCCGATGGTTACTACTTGGAGGTAAAAATAAGAACATTTGATATGTATTCAGAGTTGCGAGCACTGGGAATTGCCAAGTAAAAGCCAATCAGAGTCTACCCTAGTTCTAGGACACCCAACCATTCACACTTCGGCAGATCATGGAAAAAACCCAAGAAGTCCAAATCGATACCCACCATCATTTATAGAGACGAACTATACAGAGCCGTGTCTAGTTTTAGTATACCGCCCAAACTCGTCCGTTTGTGTAGGATGACGATGGAGAATTCTCACATCTCTATCAGGGTCGGAAACGACCTCACCGACACATTCCAAAAAAGAATTTAGGCAAGGCGACGCGCTGTCATGTGACTTCTTAAATTTTATTCTTGAGAGGATTTTGCAAAACTCCCGAGCCAACACCAGAGGCACAATTTTCTAAAAATCGGTGCAACTACTAGCATACGCCGACGATATTGACATCATTGGTAGGACTCAACGTGATGTCATAGCCACGTTTGCTAGCAAAGAGAGGGAAGCGGTTAAAATGGGTTTAGCAGTAAATGAGGGTATGACTAAGTATATGTTATCAATACGAAGGGAAACACAGCATCGACTAATTGGACAGAATGTCACCATTGACAGATATAACTTTGAGATAGTACGGGAAATCAAAATCAGAAATCAAACGAAGAATTACTCTTGCCAACCGCTGTTTCTTCGGGCTAAGAAGGCAATTTAGTAGTAAAGCCCTCACTCGAACTACAAAGGAGATCCTATATAAGACCCTGATCATCCCAGTCCTGCTCTACGGCGCTGAAGCATTGACCGTATTTAAAGTAGATGAAGAAATCCTTGGTGGATTTGAGAGAAAAATTCTTGGAAACATCTTCGTTCCCGTTAGCGTTGACGGGCTATGGAGACGAAGATTCAACCAAGAATACGAGCTGTACACCGACACCCTGATCAAAAAACTCCGTATTGGACGTTTAAGATGGCTAGGACATGTAGAACGAATGAATACCAATACTCCGGCACACAGAGTCTTCGATTCCCACCCAGACGTTGGACCCAGTAGAAGAACTTCGCCTTAGTGGCGCGCACATGTAGAAACCGACCTCAACCAACATGGAGTGCGCAACTGAAGGCAGTTAGCTAAGGACCGGGCTAATTGGAAAGGCATGTTGGTTGAGGCCCAGGTTCATCCCGGACTATAGCGCCACTTAAGTAAAGTAAGTAAGTAATCTTTCGTTGTCCTTTTGTATGAACAACTTATATCCTTGGTGGCTTAAAGTCTGTTGAGCGCAATTTATGACAATGGTAATGAAATAATTTTATCATACCAAAACATTAATGGTTGTTTGTTAACAAGTAAATCTTTATCTGAGTCAGTAGAGATGCAATTAGCAGTTCCTACTCTTCTTATCGATGTTATTTACACTCCGATATAGAAGACGAGGAAAACATCTAAATGATACTATATAATAAGACGGATAACATAAGTCAATATATTATATTTTCATTTCAAAGTTAAAACAACAAGCCCACTTAACATCAAACTAAAGTAACACACATTCGTCAAAGTAAATTCCTTAGTGACCGCAGATAGTGGACTCTATCTAACCTTGCCAAAGCTCTTAGCTACTGTTTATACAAACTAACCAAACACATTGTTTACCCCATTTGAGATCGTCCAACTCCCAAACAACAATGTCATTTCCCGCCATTAGAAGTGTCCCCTCTATTTGCCTAAAACAAAACAAAAATAAATACACAGATATCCCAACGTGTCCCAAAGGTCTACTCATTGCACTAATGATGTGTTGGCAAGATTTCTACCCATAATCAAAGTATGCCAACAACTACAGCACCTTCCCACCCATCCTGACAATGTATACCGTATACCTATCTACGAACATATGAAATGTATCTCAATTGTAGTTGAAATCGCTATGGGCGTTCAAAATCAAAGTTTCTCCAGTTTTTGACAAAAAAACACGCAATACCAATGCAATGTCATTTACTCCCACTATATGGCATCTGGTTAAATGACTGCAACAACGACCCACATAGAATACAATTAAACGATTACAATGGGGAATTGCCGCTAACTACAGCTGTACAGCAGTGCCTGCCACTACCACCACCACTACCAACAACTACAACGCGCAATCACCATAAGAGCGCTTGTAGCAAAGCAGTGTGCTAGCGATATCCTTGCGGGTGAATACAAAACCAAAATTCACACAAATTATACAGTTGCGAGCAAACAAATAAACCGAGAATCGTGCACTTGCAACAAATCCCTGTTTTCTGGTACCAATGCCACCCATAGTGGAGGTGGCTGGGTGACTTAAGGGCTCCTATTATTGGCGTTGGAAAATGATATAGACCAACTTAAAGAGTAGCTCGACTACCTGCTATTCCATAGAAGGACAGGAATCATGATTTGTTTATTGGTTGTTATGGTATGGGGAAGGCAATTTTATGATGAAGATAAAAGTTAATAGGGGTTATCAATGGGGTTACTCTGTTTGCAGGAGCTTAAAGAAAGGCGGGGAATATGCTAATGGATTTGATTCAATGATCACGATATCGTACAATAATTTTTTTTTAAGGATTTGCATCTTCTTATTATTTTGTCATTTACCCTAGAAAGGAAGGCCAATTACCGTTGACTAAAACGTTGTTCCCAGCCTTATTTTCGAAGAAATATGGTCCAGTGATGCCACCACTCCAAAATATGCAAAAATCTGCGAAAATATAACATTGCATACACTATTGATTGAAGGTTTTAGATTTAAGGGTCGTTAATGTCAGATTTTTTAAACCAGGAGGACCCTTGTCCGTTTTTATATTTTTTTATTAAATAAAATATTAAAGATATAAGTACCCTGCAAGGGTAAAAAAATGTCCTCTATCGAACAAATTGAAGAAAAATATATCAGCACAATGCATTGCTACCAATCTTTGAAGCTAAAATAGTGAAAAAATATAGTTTTCAAAGTAATTTTCTTAATCATAAATAACATATTTCAATATAATAAATTTTATGTTTTATTTAAATTTTAAAAACACGATACCTCTATTGGACACCTCTTCAACACGACAATTTTACTCATATTCAGGGATTTTTAATGGGGACCGTTTGTAGGTCTTAAATTTTAATGTAACATAACGAAATCAAGTCAATAAGCTACAATTGAAGTGTAAAATTTTTCAAAATCCGTCCATGCATGACCACACATACTATTCAAGAACAGAGCATGTGTATTCATAACAGGAGCTATGCGCACCAGCCCCACAGGTTTACAAACAATTTTAAATCACCCCCCAATCGACCTACAGCTGATTGACACAGCAGTTCCAGCAGCACAGCAGCGAAAAAGCGCAGCACGCCTCAAAGAAGCGGGCAACCTATGTATCAAAACATTTGGCCACAGCACAATACTGAAATTAGTAAAATATGAGAATACTATACCATCCCATATAACGGCTTTGATATTAAATACTCAAGCAGAATACCTAGCAAGACGAATTGTCGTCTAACAAGGTGGTATCCTACAACGAAATAGCTTCCTTCTACACCGTTGGATCTAAAATGGAAATAGGAGTGGGCTCTGGGGTCTACTCTGATAGTATCGGGTTAAACACATCTATTCGAGTGGCAAACTCATGCAGTTTTTCCAAGCAGAGATCATAGCCATACTCTAAGCTGCCGAATCGGCTAGAGTATTGGACATATCACAAGAGGATATCTTCATTTACGTAGATAGCCAAGCGGCCAAGTGGCATTCAACATAATAAAATAACGAGTAGCTGGACAGGGTGCCAGGACATAATAACATTCCAGGAAACGAATCGTCCAGCTGCATCTCCTTATGTGACACTTGCTTTCAAAAAAGAGAAAATACAGTGAAACTTCGATTATCCGTCTGGCAGCGGACAAAACCTTGACGGATAATTAAATAGACGGTTAATCGAATGTTTGGACAATTTTTATTTTAATTCTGTACTGGCAAGGGCAACCCGGCCCGCCGACTTCGGCCGGGTATAATTCTATAGTCAAGGTTGAAGGAGACTTTCTGGGTACCTACCATGTGATTTATATTCATATGCCCACACACAATACAATAATTACAATTACACTCTACGTGGCTAGCAAGTCTCCTACACTATTCTCAACGATTATATACTGGTGGCGTCGCCAACTCCTGTTGTTAAGTTAGGGGGTGTTTATTGACGAACAAATAATTTCTGCCACTAAAACCTCGGTTAACCGGAGTGACGTTAAGTCGGGGGACGGATAATCGAAGTTCCACTGTAACCATATTCACGCAAATCTGAAACAAAATCTAGGTGACAAAACACTAACACCTGCAGACACACTCAACACCTTCGGCCGGAATTAAGCGGTAGCAAATCTAACAAGTTTATAGCTCTAAACAGAGCTTCTATTGCCATAGCGGTGAGAGTTATAACAGGTCACAATCTGCTGGGTAAACACTACAATAAGGTTAACCTAACTGACTCGTACCAACTTTGCAGGAAGTGCAGAGACTCAGTCGTAGAGGAAGACATCCACCTAATGTGTCACTGCACCGCGATCAACAACAGCCGTAACAAACTCCTCGGCATCTTTTACTACGAGGACTTGACCGAGCTAGCTACAACACCTATAACACACCTACAGCTTCTGCTGCAAATCGGATTGGAACAACTGTAATGTGTGCTGGAAAGGTAAGGTGGAAAAACTTCCCGTTAAAACCTTTAACCTCCTTTGACTCGCAAATGAATGGCTTCGAGTGTTGATCCAAAAGCTAAAAGGCCCTGTATGACGTCAAATAAATGGGTGCAAGGGATGGAGAAAGAAATATGTACTCCGTTTGAGTTTCAGAATGAATCTAATCTTTATTCCAAAAAGTATGTTCTTATATACTAAATTATTATCTACATTATTGTCTATACATCGCATGCTGAACACTACGCAATACACACAGAGATAGGATTTTTACCCCTAACCTATTTTAGTACCCGTTACAAGAATATCCTGTAACCCGACTAGATAATGCATTTTATAGGCTACGATCCCATGGGGAATTGTTCAAGATAAACAAAGTTTTTTATTATTGTTGTGTGCTATTAGTGTTCAATTTATGAGGCTTTTATCAATACAAAGATAGTAGGCGCTGGTGCATACACTTCACACAATAACCTCTTTCAAGCTAATGGTGCAGCATAAATCCCCTAAGTGTCACTTCCTTCAATAATGCAGATTTCTTTTCAGGTACAATAAAGGGTATCGCTATGGCCCCACGTAGGCCTATCCTGGTTTGACGACTCACTTGGACGTCAACAGCCCATCAACAACAACAACATCAACAACCTAACCTATTCAGAAAAACGTAATGTTTGGTAAAAATGAAGTATAGTTTCAAAATGTTGGGCTTCTAATGAAGGAGACTTCTCACTTCCGTGGTTGAAAAAATCGTAAAGATTTTGAAAAAGTAAGCTCCAAGATGAAGCTTCATTTTTTTTGATAGGGCCGGGCAGTTACAGTACGCTTTTGCATGCAGCGATAGGTACACCTAGTGTGGTAGTGGTACACCTCGCTTTTTAGTTCAGTATCTGTCGAGTTTATCATCCTAACAGGCCTGGTATGTTACTATGCATAGTCAGGCACCCATCATAGGTGAATTTTAAACTGCTCTAACACCTTTTGAAGAGATGAGCGGCAGTCTAGGATTATCTTTGAGTTTGATGGGACTGATTCCAGAAATTTTATGGCCGCATGGCTGTCCGACAGTATCCTTGGCAGATATTCGCTTTCAGCCAAAATAAGGCTTATTTGATTGCAATGAGTTCCGCATGGAACACTCTGTAATGATCAGGAAGATGGAAAAATTGGCTGAAGTTTAACCTATCGGAGAAGACACCAAAACAAACTCCGCCATTTGTTTGAGAGCCATAAGTATAAAAATAGATCGAGTCAATTTGTGCAGATTCGATACTTTTCCATGACGATCTATCTGGGATTGTAACTTGGAAGCTCATATCAAAGTTTAACCTGGTATTTGCAGGAATATTTGTGTGTTTCTTTAAAATTGTTAAGTGGCGAGTTTGTATATTTAACAACTGCTGGAGGGCTTTATAGTCGGCTGAGATAGCTGCCATTTGCGTGCCAAAAATATCAAGCGGTAGAAGGTGACAAATAATGTTCAGTGCTGCTGAACGACGTAAATTCGTTCAAATGTAATACATTTCATTTAGATGTTCTAATTGAGAGACCATTTGGATGTTCCAACATTGTTCATGCTCTAACGAAATAGTTTTCTAGCTTTCAATAGTTTCATCACAACTTGTATTTAAAGTTCTGCAACGTGAGTAAACCATTTATTACTTTTTCAACGACTTCCTTGTTAATAAAATATTTAAGTGAACAAACAACTAGGACTCCACACACAACCACCTGCAGCATTGATCTTCGTTCCATTTGTTGTGAACAATTTTTAATTAATGACCATCCTCTCGGTATTCCTAGTTCTTTTAACTACTTTCACAATAGTCTACTTTCTAACTTTGTCTGTTGGTTAACCTCACCCCAGGCTTTCTGCACCTGTAACATAAATCTCGCAAAGCCACTGGTTAAAATAAAGCCAACAAAATAAAAACAAGATCCGGTCTATTTAAAAATATGTGCCTTTCTGGAAAAACCAACCACCACCACGAAGAGAAGCGTGTTTACACAAAAACTTTTCAAACAATCTGCGTCTATGGTGTGTGATGCTTTTTACACCCACCAACAAATTTCACAGAGGCTACACCCGAAAATTATTTTTCAATTTCTACATGATTTATTTATCCAGAGTTTTTTTTCATGTGATCCCATTTTACCAGCATCACAAGGGGTGTCTCTTGTTTTTTACACTCTTCCTGCTGCGAGAAACAGGAAAGTTTAAAAAAAATATTGAAACCAAAAAAAGCATAAATTTATTGAAACCATGAAAAAGTGGAACTTCTTCTTTAGCAAAATGAACAAAACCGTTAAAAGAAAAACTGGGCGTATATAAAGATATTGCTAGGCAATGCATGGTATGAAAGGTAAAAAAGACCTAGTAGCGCACCCCCAAAATGCGTGGTTGCAGTTATTGAAATGATGCCAAAAAGGACAAACGAAGACTTTTTTGAATAAAAATATATATCGAGATGTTGGCGTAAGCCGAGGATGCATTCCGCCTCCTTTTTTCCACTTTCAGTGGTACTTTTCAGAGAAAATCTCAAAAATAGAAAAAGCAACTTTTATTTTGCTGTGGAAATGTGAACAAATAATGATGCATTATGCATTCGCAAATATTCAAGGATGTCGCCAATACACACATAAATTTGAGGATTTTAGTTTTCTTCCAATTCGCATGTGCAGAGCAAAATAAGAGATAGTTTTGAAACGTTATTTTCTTTTTTTTGCTTCGGTTCAAGGCTCTTAATGTTTGGGAGGGTTTGGTATGAACCAAAGCATCCACCATCAGTATAGGATACAGATGACAGAATGTCCCTTACTATGAAAAAAACTTTAGAAACACATTTTGTTTATTTTTTTTTATGTTTTTATCGCTTCAATAAGGTGAAATTGCTAAGGACCGTACGGGCTACGGCAACGTAATTTCCTGTTGTCAAAACGCAATTAAAAAGTTTTTTTTTTGGAATCCGACTTTTTACTTAATGTAGTTTTACTAAATTTAAAAATCACATACGGCAGACGAATAAGCTGAATTCTGCCGTTTGTCGTGACCCTTACTAGCATAGTAAGGTTATCGTTATGTAAGGTGATTACGATGAATTTTCCTAGCCGAACGATTACAAAAACCAACAGCATGCAAGCTTGAAGCTCTATAAATTACAGATGACCTGAATAACTGAGGGACTCCATTTTTTTTTCTTGCCACACTCGCGGTTTGTCTACATATAATGGATCATGCAATAATATATTACCTTTTCGGGATCATCTGCGATTATAGTCTGTAACTAATAGAATTATCTTGTTAGAATATATATTAAATTTAAAGTTCTAAATGAAGAGGCATCGTCCATAAGTCATATCTTACTTACTTAAGTGGCGCTTCAGTCCGGAATAAACCTGGGCCTCAACCAACACGACTCTCCAATTAGCCATGTCTTAGCAAACTGCCTCAACTGCCTTAGCAACTGCACTTCAAGTTGATTGAGGTCGGTTACTACTTCTGCGCGCCGCTAAACGCGAGGTCTTCCTCAACTGCTTCCAACGTCTGGCTGGGAATTAAAGACTCTTTGAGCCGAAGTATTGGTGTCCATTAGCTCTACATATCCTAGCCATCTTAAACGTTCAATGCAGAGTTTTTTGACCAGCTCTATGTGTATGAAACCGGTGATTAATCAAGATGTATTTTTTTTAATGCGAAATAACATAAACAATTCAAATATATCGTGCAATCTCTATTATTAATCTAAAGAACCATTCTTTACATTCACTTTTTAGAGATAATCCCTTTCAAATGTTGGCCGCATCTGCAGCGTAGCTGGTCCATGCGGACGTTCAACTTTTGATGACGCGTCGATACACTGTTTTCGACCCACATTTTCTTCAGCCCATATCTGGCTCATAGATACGTCAATTACAGTAAATTAGCCTAAGGACTACCGGAAGAGATTCAAGAGTGGTGGAATCATTGGGTCTCCTGTTTTTTTTTGGATCGGGCAAACAATGGTGAGGTTACATTCTTCAGGCAAATTCTTATGAGTTGGTGAATGTTACTCATCAAATCATATTAGGAAGCAGGAAGGTCGTCATTTCCGATTGCATTTCAAGCATAAGTTTAGATATTGCTATTCGGTCCGGTATGGTTTGTAGTTTCCGTTGTCGTCGCCAATATTGCATGGTTCGTTCTGCCAGACATCGGTGGAAGATTGTTCGTCATCGCCGTTTAACAGTCTGCAGAAGTGGTTCTTCCATATTCTCAGTATTGACTGTGTCTTAACTATGATATTTTCTTGTTCGCTTTGACTTTTTACAATTTGGTAAAACTTGCGGACATTTTCCTATCACTACCACTATATATTTTCGATGGCGCGCTATTCTCGCTCTTTTTCTTATTTCTGAAAAGCTGATGTTCTTCCCTCCTTCTTTGCCTATATAGCTCAATGGCAGCTCACGTCTGGTACATACCTGCCACTAAGTCTATCAAAATTGTATGGTAATGATTCTCAAATGTTAGTGTAAGAAAACGATTAAAAGCAGGAATCCTTAGATTAGTAGTACAATGGAACAATTTATGACTTTCATCAACACGTTAAAATTTCACAATAGGTAGTACGTCAGGACTTGACTGTGAGATTCATATGCAGGAACGGAGGTTCACCAAAAAGCTTAGAGATGGTTAATAGGTTTTGATGTAGCCAGTCTATTAATTATATTATCAACATGGTCGCATCCGGTTCCTTATTCATTAATCACTTGTAAATTTATGGTTGTCCAAAGTTAACATGTCGTACCCAACGCAATCCTTGGTTTGGTATAATACACTAAGTATGAACACTATTCATATTGTTAGTAAACAATACCACAACACGACAGGACACACCACATAATCTGCTATTATTCCACAACAATTCATCTCATACTTAAGCAAATGCTTCGGTATTCCATTGAGCTATCCTTTTGAAAATGTCCTCTAAATTCATATCCATTGTCTCAGTTTAGCTCAAACTCAGATAATCCAGCGCCAGGAACATACCATCCAATGCCATAAGCCAATGTGACATACAGCAATATGTATTTTGCAATTAACATCCTTAATCGCATCCTTGTGCACGCAGAGCTCAACAGAATTATTATTGCAAATATCCCAGCGACAAGTTAAACAACTTCTAAACCCACCTGAGGTGTATGTGTCTGCTGTCTTTAGCACCGGTACCGGAACTTGTACTAAATGCTTGTTTATTCGCCAATATTATCTTCTTCTAATTGAATTGTGGAGCACATGTTCACGTGGTAGTGTCGAGATTTATTCCCAAGAGGACAACAGTCTAATTAAAAGACTAAACATGCACACACATCATGCAATGTGACAGGATTTGTCTCCCACCTCATCGGGCTTAGACTGCCACGATCTGATAATGTAAATCCAATTATAATAATATATATACACAAATATACACATGTATACAACCTACAAGTCCTTAAGGCTAATTAAAATAAAAAAAAAAAAGTTTTCGCCTCTTTCATTTCACAGTAGCGTGGCTGAAATTACATTTTCAGTGGAATAATACGCGCGTACTGGTTCATCCTTGCCCACCGGAAATGCATTCATGCGGTCTTAAAGCGCCAAATTAAATCAATGGCCGGCTTAAGTGGCACACGAAACGCCCGATAGCCTAGTGGAATTATATTGCAGCAGCAGCACCAGCAGCAGCGGCGCAGTATTGGCAAGACCATTCGATGCCAGGCTGAAGCTACTGCAGCCGAAATTGGAGCGCGCCAATTAAACGGTTTTATTCATTGTTTATTCCGCAGCAGGATTTAAAGATGAAAATAATAATAGACAAAGATAAATTTAATTAAGGGAAATTCACAGAGGAAACCAATTTTTGGAAACTTCCGTTGAGATTGGTTTTTGTGTTTTGTCGGGGCAGACACTGTCATCCTTAGTTGGCACTATCGGGCTTATGGCTCCCAATTTATGTAGACGAATATAGCTATGTGTGCGGCCGTAAGAGAGGATGAGGGAGGATGTGGCTGGGTAATTGCAAGGATTACGATTGTCATTTAAATTAAGATTAAGATTGCGTTAATTGGTCATGCAATGTAAGAGGCGAATTCAAGCCATCTTTGCTGCAATATTCAAATAACTTTAATGTAAGCGGATTGTGTTCATCATTGTCTTGGGATTATGTTACATTTCAGTGACGTTTGCTGATATGTAATTAAGTATCAATTAGATTTGGCATACCGATGAGAGCTGTCCCAATTGGCATCTTGAATGGTAGTATGATTTGACTTAAGTAGATGTGTTGACAGATTGGTTTTGCTATTCAATCGAAGGGTTTTGGAATTAAGAACGGGGTATTATAGATGATTATAACAGATGTTTTGCAGATTTTTTTAAGTTTGTAATCTAAAAAAACACATCAAAATTATAGTTCGTATAATTAGTATAATTTTTCGTCTAAAATTAGATCTTAAATTAGATCTTAAATTTTATTTAATTTTGAAAATGATTAATCCGTACTGCAGAGACCATCCACACCATCCTTGAAGTCGATCCGCACTGATGATGGTTTGTCTACAACTCAATCACTACTGTATGACTGTTGAATTAGTAGTGAGATCCGCACTTTGTGAAATTTTTTTATGATTGTGATCCGCTCTTGATCATATCTCCACTAAGGTTTTGTTCGTAGGGTTATGTTGACTCTGAGATAGATGAACTTTTTGGACATTTTGTCCAAGGTTTGTTTGTTAAGGGTCAAACCCTCCGGGCAACCGAAACCGAAAGATTGTGGTTTCCAATATGATGTTTAAAAATTCTTAAATAAAAGATATCAGTAAAACACACTAAACTCATTTATTTTTATTTCTTCAATTTTTTTTATTTTAATATTTAATTTTTTTCGTATCGAAATTTTAGTTTTTTTATTTTGCAGTTTTACCTTTTTTCGTACCGAAGTTGCAACTTTTTGTCAATCGCTTTAAGTTCTGCTCGCCAATGTTTGTAGACTGACGTCTCACGTTTTTGTTGTCAAAGTGATTTTTTTTTTGGTTTCTGTGCTATTTTCCTAAAACTGTCAAAACTGATCAAAAAATAAAAAAAAAACGATTTCGATTGCTCGGTAGGTTTGGCCCTTTTATAGCACATATTTTCTTTAACTACAGACCCCTTCATCAATTGCCGGCTACTACAGCGACACGATGGGAACGACCAATGCTGTCGATATTGTCTTCGTAAACCAGTAGGTGCAGAAATTTGTTTAAGATTGTGACTTTCATATTTACTCCAGCCCTACGTGCTATGATAGCGCTTCTCCTTGTGAAAATTCTTTACATGTTTGGAAAAGTTCAGATGAGCTATTTCCAAATCGAACGTTGCATCGCGTGTCCCCCAATATTAGGTGACACACCTGTATAACAGTTGTATCAGTAGATTAGTAGTTATTGAATTGGACTACTAAGCTCTACGTCTCTGGTCCAAATCTCGAAAGTGACAACACCTAATTTTGTTCTCACTTCTTGCGAAAGTTTTGAGAACCTTCTCAAATTTGCCGTTCTGAGTCGGAGGAAGTCCTCTTCTTTGTGGCAAAAATAATAACTAGGTATAGGTACACACAAATGAAGCTAGATTATTAGATATTTAATTTTTTTTTACGATGGATAGTGTCCATCGCCCCCTTGAAGTCGATGAAAACATGATGTGTCTCGACTTGGAATTCGTTTTCCTAGATTTGTCCTAGTATGAAAATTTGGTCTTTAATCGATCTGTCGGGATGAAGTCATACTGGTACGTGCCGATAAATAGCTTGCAGAAAGATTAAAGACTTTTACACAGTTCGTTGGATAGGTTCGTATATGCGACATATATCAGGGATATGCCCTGATAGTTGGTGCCAGATATGGGATCGCCTTTTTGATTATGGACATTATGGAGCTGATATTCCAGTCATCGGGCATGTTCTAATTTTTATTACATTTATTTATTTTTTATTTTCATATCCAAATATATTTAAATTTTTTTTAAATAAATATTAAATAGTGTGGCGAAAATCCGTCAGCCGGTTTGGAAATTAATAGATTACATCTTCATTTAAGAGAGAATTTGAATTTAAGCTTAGTTTCGACTTTTAGATTAGTTTAAACAAAAAATGTTGTAAAACTTTTTTAACTTTGTTTTGCAATTATTTGAGGAGCAATATTTTATAATAATTACTAAAAGCGCTCTTAGTTTAGCTAAAACAAAACACAAAAGGGGAACCTATTTCATTGAGAATCTACAGCTCGAGCCAACTTTAATTTATGCCAGTCAATTCCAAACATTTATTACGATAACTCATCGCATGTGAGACAAAGCGAATAAGTAACCACCAACCACCATTTAACAACCGTACCATCATCCATACAATCATCGTAAGTTAAGGAGCTTTTGGCAAAATGTAGTCTTCGGATTCCTATCAATATAGGGCCTACCTCCACGAAGTGCAATATATCTTCCCTTTGGTTGAGGTTACACAGGGTGCATAGTGACCCCCTACTATTTCTATGAGGTCTATAATTTAGTTCGTGCATTGCGGTGCGAATTTTAAAGACGAGACGAATTTCCACGATTGAGAATCTACTGTTGAAATAATTATCTGGACCAAGAATATGGTAAGCTGTCTGTTAATTAATCTTGACGATGATGATCTAGCTTTATTAAGGCAATGTTTATACAGTCTATCATCTACAGCAGACACACAGTGGTAGAATAAATGTTTCCATTCGTCCACGATGTTTACAGACAGCGTCAATGGTGAGTTGTTTGCTTCGGCTATATCATACCATTCCTTAAAAAATGATTGACCACGAGAGAAAGCTACTTGTAAAATTTGTTTTCGAACATTTGTGCTGGGTCACCGAAATACTTTACTCGCAGTGGCTTTAAGGTTTTTTATGTAAAGGGTGGTTAAATTTTAAGGGGCGATGTTGATTTTGAATAAACCACAAATTATTTAGGAAATTATTGTATTGTCCAACGGTGTCAAATCACATGATCTTGGCGGCCAATTGACATCGCCACCACGTGAGATAACACGGCCATTGAATTTGTCGTGCAAAAGAGCCATTGTTTCGTTAGCTGTGCGGCAAGTGGCACCGTCCTGTTGAAACCACATATCGTCCACATCCAAATCTTCCAATTCGGGTCATATCATCATCTCACGATAGCGAACACCATTCACAGTAATTGCCTGACCGGCCTCATTTTGGAAAAAAAATACGTCCCGATGATGCCGCCAGCCCATAAACCGCACTCTTTCTTGGAGTGACTGTTTGGATCATTCTCCCAAATGCGGCAATTCAGCTTATTGACGTATCCACTGAATTGAAAATGTGCCTCATCTCTGAAGATGATTTTCTTCGAAAATTGATCATCCAATGTTGCCATTTCTTGCCACCATTCTGAGCATTGACGACGCTTGAATTGGTCAAGAGGCTTTAGTTCTTGAGTTAATTAGACCTTGTAAGCGTGTAAATGCTTACAGTTCTTGAGTCAATTGTTGGGCACGACGACGAGTTGAGGTATACGGCTCTTCAACCACACTTTCGCGAGCAGCAGCAATATTTTCTGCAGTACGAGCTGTACGAGCATGCACTGGTGTTTTCACATCTTTTACAGACCAGGTTTGCTCAAATTTTTGCACGATTTTGTTGATTGTACGTCATTTGGACGATTAAATTGACCGAAAAAATCATGAATTGCACGATATGCATTTTGATTTGAACGCCCATTTTTATAATAAACCTGAATAACTTTAACGCGTTGCTCGATTGTGTATCTTTTCATGGTTCAGATTGAGTTAGTCTGAAATTGAGAAATGTGTGTTTTATTTAAATGCAAATTGTAATGTCCTTATGAAAAGCCATGTATATTAATTTGATGTTGCTGTTCAGGTAAAAAAAATTCTAACAAAGACCTGCGAAGTAACTGCAGCAATATTCACTATGAAAATATATCAGTGAACTCCTTAAAAACTCTCCCTCAAATGCCAGACTAGAATTAATTGGTATATAATTCTATTTGAACATTTTCGACTAAGTGTGTCAACATTTACATTTCCTTTCCTATTATTATTAAGGGTTGATTTATGGACAAAATTCCAGTAACATAACTACAACATAAAATACGCATTTTGTTTTGAAATGTTAGAGATTCCAGCTAAATGGTTTTTTTTAACTCGATTTTACCATCCATTTATTTAATTGGCAAGCATTCAATATATAAGGTCCCTTAACCTACGACCTCAATAAAATATTTGTAAGCCTTTCAAGTTCTCAAACGTATCTGCAAATCTGGGAGATAGCCCGATTTCTATTCATAGAAATCACTTGTGCATAAAAAGTCAAATTTTAGAATATCTGAGCACACCCCCCATACAAAAGTTCATAAATTAAAGTGTTTTTTTTTAACAAGGATTATCATCCTCCATTTCCCCTTTTATGCCTTAAGTCTACAAAAATGTCTGTAAGAGCATATCTCGCCTCTAGGTATCTGAATATTCCTATCCAATCCCACCAAACTCCGTAAGGGATGATTTTATGATCCACGGTAATTTAAAAAAAAATGTATATCCTTGATTGACAGTTATGATTACATGTCCCTGGGGTTATACTCTCATTGACTACGAAAAACATAACTCAACACCTTCCGGCAGACATTGTTTGGATAAAAAAAAACACAACTGCGCCTCTAGGGTTTCCTTGTTCAATACTTCTTCACGATGGGCCACAAATTAGACGGAGCGGTGTGTAATTAAAAATGTTTACTTTTATCATGAAATTGTCATTAACTTTGTCAGTATCCCGTCTTTTATTGCCATTTTCGCAGGACATGTTCCAAAACTTTTCTTTTAAGAACCAAATCTAGAAGAAGACATAAAACAGACAACTGCCAAGATAAAATGTTAATGATTATCGATGATGGCAAACAAATATAAATCTCATATTTCTGATACCTTTGGCGTATACGTAACATTTTGTTCATACTTCTATAGCGGCTGATTGCTTCATCCATCTTTTGTACCGTCCGGTAGTGCCTATCTATCCATACACCATTTATACATTTTTTCCGACATTGCTCCTTTTGAAAAAATGTTTCATTTATTATTTAACATTTAGATGAATGTTTGTTTATTTTTTTGTGTGAAGGGGAGAAGGACACGATAACAGAACGCTTTTGTCACCCCGCACGAGTGACCGTGACAGTGGCAATGGAACCGGCAACAATCTTCACAACTTTTATAGCTTCGATAGCCACCGGAACAACGTTAATGATGGCAATGATAATGAAAATGATGGTGGTTTCACACAGACACACACTAATACAGAGAAAAAGGTGACCCCATGCGGAAGAGAAAAATGGTGGAAAAATAAACACAATAAAAGGGGAGCTGTAGATGTTATAATTGCCTTTGACTTGTTTTGAAAATGGAATAAGGAGGTACACTGGCAGAAGGATATTTGTGTTTGGTATATAGGGGGTGTTTTAAGAAAATTTTAATTAAAATGTTTACGATGGGATTTCCCAAGGAGTGGCAACCATTAATTTGGGTTGGAGGAAGGATGCTTAATAAATTGGGAAGTTTTCTTTTCACGATTTCACTGGATTATAAGTTCATTTTGTAGTTAATAATTTGATACGTTTTCAGGGCTTGATATGGGGCTATATGTGGTTTTGTCAATTTAATTAAACTACGAGTACACGAGTATTAAATATTAGACGTGATGAAGGGAAATAATAAATAAATAACTTTGATACTAATTACTCTATCAGAATTCCAAGCAGAAACGAATGGTTTTCAAACAATTTGTTATCTAACATTGAAATAGCAATCTATACCGACGGATCATAAATGGAAGTCGGAGTGGGCTCTAGTGTCTACTCTGAAAAGATCGGGCTAGTTACATCCTTGAGATTAGCAAACTCATGTAGTGTATTCCAAGCTGAGATCCTGGCCATACTCGAAGCTGCCGAATCGGCTAGGATAGTCAAGCTACGTGGATAGTCAAGCGGCCATTAAAGCTCTGGCATCCAATATAGTAAAATCACGGGTAGTTGGACGCTGCCGGAAGAGCTGAAGGCTCTTTGTAACCAGAACAAAGTCCAAATTATCTGGGTGCCAGGACATAATGACATTATAGGAAATGAGAAAGCAGACGAGCTAGCCAGACTAGGATCGTCCAGTTGCATTTCCCTAGCTGATAAAAGGGTCAATCCCCCGCTAGCATCTAAAAAACATGTAATAACCAAGCACACTCAAATAGCAACCATAACAAGATGGCAAAATACAATAACTTGTACACACACAAAATCTCTCTGGCCGGAGTTAAGCGGCAGCGAATCAAACAAGCTATTAGCATCCATTTCTATAGCGGTGAGAGTGATAACAGGTCACAACCTGTTGGGTAAGCACTCAAATAAGATAAAACTGACTGGTGCGAACCAACTTTGCAGGAAATGCACCTACTATGCCACTACCCTGCGATCAGTGGCAGTCGTTTTAAAATACTAGGCAGCCTTTACTTCGATGACCTAAGTGACCTAACGACTATCCCAATAGCGCTGATAGTCCGTTTTTGTAGCAGATAAGGATGGAGCAACTACCTCTTTGAGGCTGAAGGAGCAACACAGACCAGCACCGAATAAGTATCACTAACGAACTTAACCAGGTATCCTCTTTCTCTATTTCAGGATACTTTCTTCGAAGGGTATTGCTATGGGCCCACGTAGGCCTATGCGAGATTGACGACTCACCCGAGCGTCAACAGCCCATCTAACCTAACCTAACCTTCTTTTTTGTTTGTCTCTTGTAGAATTGTTTTTTGTTTGAAATTTGATATCATACCCAGGGAACGGATTTTGTTGACCTTGCGTTATTTTTCAACATATACTCTTTCTGCCTTATTTGGTCATATTTATCATGTACACTTCCGTCATAACATTCATTTCAAAAAATAAAATCGCATAATTGTTTAGTAAGCTATCGGCAATATAGGTACATCTATTGACATCTGCGATGAAAACTCATCGAGAGCTGTTGCCCTCAATATTTTCAATTCTTTAGGTCAAGTTTGGCTTATATCTTTACTAGACAAACTTCCTCAAATACTCTACAGCTGTATAGATAAATTTCTTAAAGGCAGATCTTTGCAACTAGTGGTGGATGACGTTTCCTTAGATAGATTATCTATGAACGCTGGGGTACCTCAATATCAATTCTTTCACCCACTCTATTATTAATATTTTGAGGACAACTAATAATCGTATTTGTAGTTTTGCAGATAATAGTACTCTAATAGCGACTAACACAAACGAAACGCCCTTTTTTAATGCGGACAAATCTGCTCTATAAACAAAGGCCTACAAATGACTATAACGGGGAAAGCAAAACTTATTTTAATTTAACTTAAATAGATCATTATATACAACATCACCAAGAAAAAACAAGTATGGGAAATCTAAATGGACAATACAGTCCTTAAAACAGAAGAATTCATGCATAAGGCATCACAATTGGGTCAGATGTATTATGACAACAACATGTAACCTCTATTGTCAAAATTAGAACTAGCAAACTAAGTTACCTTTTCAGAGCAAAAAAATATTTTCGTCCCGAAACATATACTGTTGGGCTCTATCATGGACTCTATCTAAAGTCGTGCAGTCCGCCTTATAGACGATTCTTCCCTCACTTCAAGGCTTCAAAGCTAAGCTGTGCTGGAGCTGTATTTTTATTTTTTGATTTAGGCATTCTTTGAGGGTTCTATTGTTTGGTTGTCTATGTTTAGCTGGTTAAGGGAAAACTAATCTTTTCTCCTCAATTGGATATGGCTTCTAATGTCTAAACCCTTTCTTTTATGGTAGTACTACTTGTTGGATCTTAGCAAGGAACTAATAGTTCCATGCCCATTTCCATAGTCTGCTCAAAAATTGACATCTATCACTTTTTCTGAATCAAAGGTCTTCCCAAGAAAGAGAACCGAAAGAGTCATGCAGATTATTCCAGTTAATTAGTCGGTGGTTTCATAAAACTGATTATTGGTAATGTCTCCTTGGCATCAATATAGCGATAGACACGATGTTATTAAAGTGCCATCTGAGCTCACTAATGGCGCGAAAATGACATTTTGTAGTTGTTTGGATCTGAAGTTAGAAATTGATACAAAATATTTTCAAAGTTGTTATGGATGTCAGGAGTATGTGTTGATTCCTCGACAAGTTGGATCAAGTAGCTGGTAATGGCAAACATTTCGGGCCGTCTTCCTGTGTCATCCCTCTTGTTTTTTAGTACCGTAGTCAATTGGATCTGTTTACTTTAAAATCGGCAAGGATGATAACTTCGGCTGTTGGAAGATAAATAACCTTTTCGGATAAATTTCCCGGGTTTAATGGCTTCCTCTTTCTAGCATGCTAGGTCAGATCTTGTATATGCAGATAGACCACCCTTAAAACATAGACGTGGATTCCGTTCATAGTCATGCTGTTGCTCGACGCAACGACCAGGCAATAAGGCTAAATATGTATGACATTAACCTAGAGATTAGAAGAGCGTAACGAGAATCATGGAAAAAGTTCTACCAGGATCTCTCTAATACTCGAAGCAGTGCTCGTATACACAGAATTTTATCAAAACATCAAATCAGGCTAATGGAACCTATACGGAAAACGGCCTACAGACGCTACAGGTCTTAACCGAAACTCACTTCCCAAACCACATAACAACACCAAATTCAAATGAGCGCTCACTTGAGAGATAGCCAATAAACCAACATGAACTGACTGGGAAAGATCAAAATGGAAATTTTCATGAAAGAAAAATAAAATGGTCCGTCAACACATATGCCCCGTTTAAAGCCCCTGGTGAAGATGGAATATTCCCAGCACTTCTCCAAAAAGGCAGCGCACAACTAAACCCATTTTTCATCAACATATTCAGAGTTAGCTTTGCATGGTGTTACATTTAAAAAAGCTGGAGAAAGGTAACGGTAAAGTTTGTACCGAAAGCTGGTCGTAGACCAAGTAATCTTCCAAAATCTTAACGTCCAATTAGCCTTACCTCCTTTTTCCTTAAAATAATTTAAAAAAAAAAACATTGATAGACACATAAGGGATGGTCCATTAAACAGTAAACCATTACCCAAAAACTAATATACCTATCAACCAAGAAAATCGACAACTCATGCTTCAGAAATGCCTAAGGATTAAAGAAGTTGCTGTGGGTACTTTTGACAACACCGAACATGCCCAAATAGATAGATGTATCCATAACACAGGCATAGATAGTTCCACATTAACAGTAGAAATATCATTTACATTAGGCAATGACAAAACCAGCGTTTCGACTTCGAGGTGTTTTATGACCCCTACTATGGTCCATTATAGTAAATGAGCTACTAAACACACTCAGCAATGATGATTTCTATATGTGCAAGGATACGCCGATGACATTGCGAGGAAATCAGAGTTAAATTCAAAGAAACAATATCAGAACTCCTACAGAGGGCACTAAAAATCGTTGCCGATTGGTGCAAAAAAGTTGGCCTAACTGTCAACCCTAAAAAAAAGTACCATAATAACATTTACGAAAAGATGGAATCGGAATAAGCTAAAAAAAAGCCACTCTGCTTTGTGAAACAATAGAGTTTTTAAAGAAGGTTAAATACCTGGGACTAACTCTGGATAAAAAGCTCAGTTGGAACACTCACCTCACAAAAAACGATTGACAAAGCCATGATCTCTCTATGGACCAGCAGAATTCTAATTGGTAATAGCTGAGGGATAAACCCCAAAATCATGCTATGGCTCTACACAGCCATAACCTGACCAATTTTCACACATGCAGCTCTCACATGGTGGCAAAAAAAAACGAAATAAAAGTCAACACAAGACAAGCTCAACAAACTTCAAAGTCTATCTTGTGTATATGCACTACGAGCGCAATGAAAACAACTCCCACAGCAGCGCTGGAAGTTATCCTAAACCTTCCACCTCTACATCTTCAGATAAAGAATGAAGCCATGACAAATGCTTTCATGCTCATATCTGATAATGCCGATAACTCCAAGATAATCCATCCTGAAATTGTTATGGAACTGAAAAAAATGAAATTCTTGGAATCACCATGACAGATAACTGTCTACACCAACTTCAAGGTAATATTCCTTTATCGTGAGAATTGGGAACAGAATAAACCAACATTTGCTATTGATTTTCATGTATGGTAGGTACACAGATGGATCAAAAACAAATGATGGAGTTGGAGCTGAAACATACGGTGTTATAACAAAAACATTCATCTACACAAGCACGGACAAATGTAACTCCGTATTTCAAGCTGAAAGCTTTGCTATAGAAATATGTCACAGATAAAATTTAAATAATTCCATAACAAACAAGAACATATATATCTTCTCTGACAGCAAAGCAGCTCTCCTAGCCTTACAAAGTTACGAGATAAAATCATAACTAGTGTGGGAATGCCTACAACTACTCACAGTGCTAGCCAGCACAGAGTACATTGCAGATATAGCTACTAGCCAAAAAAGGATCGGCATTAACTTTTATGATGCCAAGACTATTCTGTAGACTGCACATCAGAACTGCTAAATTCCAAATTAAAACATGGCTAAAAAATCACTGGACTAATACTGAATGTAACAGACAAGCCAAAATGTTCATGCCAAACACTTCCCACACAAGAACGAAACAGCACCTACAAATAACTAGGAGTCAGATTCGAACTGTCACAGGGTTCCTTACTGGGCATTATCAAGTCAACAAACACCTCATGACTATGGGAATAGCTCAAGATAACACCTGCAGACTATGCAACGAGGACGAAGAATCAGCAGAACACATCCTGTGTCACTGTACCTGCCTAATCAGATTTCGTCAACACCAACTACCTTGAGGCAGATGACATATCTAACAGCCTACTCAAAGATTTACTAGGATTCATCACAAAGTCCGGTATCATGAGTGAGCTCTAGTTGGAGTAAATTACAATAGGCCCAACTATGGCAGGAGTTATATGGTAACTTGCTTTCAACTTCCAAACCTAAGCTAATCTAAGCATAAATTAAAAACCTAGGGCTTTCACTCTACGTTCCAGGCTTTGCGTTCACTACGCAACTTCTCTTCAGAAAACACAAAAGTTCATAATAACGTAGAAAAATAATTTCTCGGAATCATAGTAAAAAGCTTATTTTATTGCTGACAAAGCCTACAACGGAAATCTGCAGCCGAAAAAATAACGAAGGCTATAATTGACTACCTAGCAGACATTACTGCCATAAAAGGATAATAAAAAAAACGAGAGACCTATGCAAAAATTTGGCATTTGACGCTTAAAATTATTTGTAAAGCTAATGGACACCAATACTTCGGTCCACAGAGTCTTCGATTCACAGCCATATGTTAGATGTAGTAGAGGAAGACCTCTCCTTAAATGGTGTGCATAAGTATAAACTGACCCCAATCAACTTAAAGAGCGCATTTTAAGTGCTTAGGACAAACCGCATGTTGGATGATGCCCAGGCTCACTTTGGACTGTTTCAAAACTTAAGAAATAACTTATAATAAGTTTGAAAATGATATTACTGATTGTAGTTGTTCTTTCGCGCAGAAATACCTGCTGTAAAAAGAAGTATTTCATGTGATGTTTTTAATTCTTATCAGATGAGAAAGTAGTTTTTCAACAAAAATAATTTTTTCTAAGTGTGTCAAATGTTTCACTGTTAAATTTTAAATTTCTTCTCGACTTTCTTTTGTATTCGACTGGTTCGTAAGTCATGGTAAATGTAAAAATTCTCGTTCTTTATAACTGCGTGAATTACAAATATTATACACCGCAATCCCTGAGATAAATATTCCCCCATTTGGTAGATGTCCCATTTAAGTTGTACTAATAAATATATTCAAATATTGATAATTTATTAAAATAAGGGTGCCACTTAGTCTAAATTCAACGTCCATTGTGGCTACCGAAGTATTCAAACAAAAGCTACCCATATATAAGATGAGTTTTGATGGTCCCTTACCATAATAATATTCATACCATTCAGAGCTCAAGTTGATTGCCATGTCTTTAAATCTTACTATTTATTCTTTGCATATGGTTAGTTTCACATACCAGATACATATTCTCACACAAGTCTATCATATTTAAGTTCGTTTATAGCTTCATTGCCAACCCTCTTGGTCTCCACCATTCCTACGAAAATTCAATGTCCATTTCAAGTATCCTTGAGGAAATTCTTGACATAACCGCAACAGACTCTCTGCCATACAAGAATTCCACAAAAATCACTTGAGATCTGTTGTGGTAAGGTTGAGCATAAATTCGTTATCCAGCCACCCCATTTTGGATCCATTAAGCGGTCATATTCAAATTTCCATCTCAATCAGAGTGGTAGATAGTCCCGATGGGATGACTAACGAGTAACGACCACAAACGACTACATATAACAGCCTTGCTTGAACTGATTTCTTAATTTGTGTCCTCTACTCGGAACTAACGTCATCGTTTGCATTACAAACATCGTCGACTTTTCATCCTTCTAGTTCTGCTTGTCGTTGTCATCATCAACATTATCGTCGTCATCATCATCATCATTATCGCATGCAAAAAGGAATATTCTTTTTCGATTTTTTGTTTGAATGTGTTTGTGATTTTTTTTCTGTCGAAATCAAACCACTTGCCTGTCAGGTATCGGGGAAAAATTCATCATCGTCATCACCAGCATATCATCATCGGATCGATTTGTAGGGTTAAATACGACCAAAAGGACTTGATTACATTACCTATCGCCATAACATGGTAGATGCTGTCGTGTATGTATGTAACTTATGTGTACAGCTATGTGTTTTGGAATGGGGGTGGAGGAATGGTTTTTGCAAAATGCTCATGCATATGATATTAGATAGTCGACACTTTCTGTGTGTAATGTGTATCCTTCGAGAATCTATATTTCGCTTTTCCTGTGTTACTACTGTCGGATGTTGGAAGCGTTTTATTTACTGTTGGAATTTTTTTTCCTGCTTCCTGTTGTGTCTGCACTACTATTGAAGTATATCGACGTTATTATCGTTTGGTAATGCCTGATGAATATGTATAGGAGAATCCTTACATAAATTCATAGAATGGCACTCGGATATGTGCTAAATTTTCCTGTCACATACATCTAGTGGCATATAGGTATATATGTGCATCAGGCGTAATAGATGCGGATAAAATTGAGCACCACATGAAGGAGGTGTATTTTTACACTTCACATTCATGTCCTTTGGATATGTGTATTTATTTATACATTAGTTATCTCTGAGAGATCTTGGCATGTTTTTTTTTATTTCGCATCGTTTCTATACGGAGAGAGATAAGAATAGGAAACGATATTGCGAAAGTCCTTCGAGTTGTGCGTCTAGTTGCTTGGAACTATGTCATCCATTACTGTCTTGTGAAGTAAAATTCTTTGGAAGGATATAGGCGGAAGTGTTGTCTCTATTCGGTATCAGTTAAGAGTTCTCTTAATTTACATCGTAAGGACGTAGGAGTGTATGTGGCAATAAAACCCGAAAACAAGTTCTCAACGGCTGGAATTATATTCCACTTTTTTTTTTGGTACTTAAAAAAGCGTCTGTCCTTAGGGAATGTATTTGAAGTCGTTTAGAAAATGAATACTCTTGTCTCTGTGGTGTACTTGAAAATATCTTGGGGATTATTCGTCTTTGTGAGCACGAATTTACATGTTAGGCTCTTCGTCATTGGGACTTTTTAAATTGTTCGGTTTATTGTTTATTTTTGGTCGTTACTGACTAATCCACAGGAAGATGTCGCATAGCTTTGGGGATAATGAGTTTAATTTTGGTGATACGTGGAGGAATATATTATATTTTTTTATTAAGATTATGTGTAAGCCATTTTATTATAATAAGTCGTATTTTGTTGAATTTTTTTTATCATTGTAAGGTCTAAGACGACGATCGGTAATTGGAAAAATGGAAAGATAGCGTTGTTGACGGAAGTTGAGAACGGAATTGCGAGATTATGACGCATTATGAAATACACAAATATGTAAATCAACCACAAAGGTCAGAGGTCAGTCATAAGCAGAACAAACTAGAAAAATTCCAATGCACTACAAGGATTATAACGTATTGTACTTTCTCGACGTCTGACTGGGGAATCAAATAAACTGCGAGCTGGATTATTCGTCGTAGACATTTAAATCATTCAATAAGGAGTTTTCTTTTAACCATGTCTAGGTCGCTATATTGCGAGTTAAGATCATGGTTGAATCTGCCGCTCTATAGCTATAGTGAACATAAAAGGGACCGAAGAGGTCCGAAAGATTCTGTGAGGTCGTTGTGGAATCTAGTTCTGAATTCCCCACCGTAATCCTAAATAGAGTGCTACTTTAGACGGTATAGAAAAAAACAAGACATGGCTCTGTATTGTTCGTCTATATTTTGAATTTGATGAATAGAAGGTAGGTATCGATTTGGGTTTTTTTCATGATCAGACGAAGTATTTTTTTTTTTTTCTTTTTCTTTTTCTTTTTTTTTCCGTGGGCTGGTGGAAATCTTCATAGACACGATGAGCACGTGCCCAAAGTAGTGTGAGATTTTTACTCACTAAAACCACCACCCATTTGGTATTTCTATTGCAACTAAGTATTCGACTTATCCAGCAATTTTTTTATCACGATTATATAATATGTTTGGCAGGTAACTTTCCTTTGAGAGTTCCTGCTTTTCCGCAATTATAGCGCGGTTTGTTATTATCGGGCCAAATCTAAGGGTTTAGTTCTTTGAAGACGCCGCAATATATTTGTTTCGTCCAGAATTTGGAGGACTGTTGTGTTAACGTGTCCTAATAAACGTTTTTTATGTTTTCGTGCAAAATTTTTTGTTTCATCTTTAACCGCGGGAATACCCAGATCTCTGCGTAGATCTTCGTTCCTTATGTACCACGGCGCATTGACGAATGATCTTAACATTTTGTTTTCAAAAGTTTGTAAAATGTTTAGATTCGTTTCACTGGTACAACCCCATAGTTGTATACCATATGTCCAAACCGGTTTTAGCACTTGCTTGTATAATAGCAGCTTGTTATCAAGGTTAAGCTTCGAATATTTTCCGAGCAACCAGTACAGTTCTCTGTATTTATTCTTAAGTTCTTCGCATTTCTTTTTTACATGCGACTTCCATTTTAATTTTGCATCGAGTGTCATACCGAGATATTTCGCTTCATTTGCAAACGGGACTCGAACCGTATTTAGAAATACAGGCAAATTGTTTGTCCGTTTATACGAAAAATCTACATGGATCGATTTGCTCTCATTAAGTGCAATCCGCCAGGATTTAGTCCATTCATTAACCTCGTTAAGAGCGTTTTGTAATTTAATATTTGTTTCCTCTATTGTTGTGGCAACTGCTAGTATAGCAGTATCGTCAGCAAACGTTGCAACTATTGTATCGTTTGTTTGTGGGATATCACGAGTGAATATGAGGTACAGGATTGGTCCAAGGACGCTTCCTTGCGGTACACCTGCCATTATTTCTTTGAACTCGGAATATTCGCTTCCAAGTTTCACACGGAAGAGTCTATGCTCAAGATACGACACGAGGATTTTATATAATTGTTCTGGCAAAACTTGACTTAGTTTATCAGACGAAGTGTGATGATTTGATCTATTGTATAATTTTCTAGATCTAAAAGCATGCTGATAAATACTGATCAGAATGTTGGTAAACGGTTTAAATCATTCACACGTTATGCCAAATAAGCTTTTGTTTCTAGTTGGAGTTGGCGCGGTTCATAACATTGGATTATTGTGGATCTTTTTTTTATAAACTTTTCTCAGGAAAAATTAACTTATACTGCTGCTCTTGAATTGTTGTAGATATTGTTTATTGGTGCATATTCATCTTCAGAAAGTTCTTTCCATTGTTTGCTTTTTCTGTAACAAAAAAAATGTTGATACTGCGTTGGTCGAGTCATTGTTACATAGACAGTGTGCCTGCGAGCCGAAACTTCATGTCATGTAGGTCGTAGAAATGCAACTAGTTTAGGGATGATTTCTCTAAGCTCCTCCTACCATCAGCCGTTATAATATCTTAAATAATATGCAGACAGATATCCTACAAATCTTTGCTGTGCCAAAGGTAATGGAAGAACCGTCTATAAGCCGAAATTTTGATAGAGTGTAGTAAGTCCAGTGTATGTTTTGGGGCCGAACTGCAAAGATAAAAACAGTATTCAAGACCTGATCGTACTTGGACTTCTAAAAGAAGAAAAATATTGGCTGGTTTTAAATATATCTTAGCTCTGAAAAGTCAATCGATGCGAAGGCATACTTTCAGCTGACCAAATTATTTTAGTGAATTGGTTTACGATCCCTTGCCTTTTTAATTCGGCAGGAAGGCCGACATTTGCAACATCATTGGTAAATATTGCTATTATCACTCCAATTAGGTCGGGGGTGTTAGTTAATGCTGCCATATTCTTCCATATTCCTCTTCAATTACGATTGTTATATTTTCATCCGCCAGGATTATTTTGAACCACTGTATTCCTTCCTTTGATATTCTGCACTTTGGTAAAATTAGAGAACATTATTCCTGGAATGACACTGTATATGTCTTTGATCACGGGCGTTTCTTGTTCGAATTTCCTAATTCTAAAAAGCTGGTGTTCTTCAATCCTTCGTATTAGCTTATACAGGCTCAGTAACAGCCTTTTTAGCAGCTCTCATCTTCTTCTGAAGTGTTGTCCTGTAGGCTTTAATTTTAGCAACGAACACCTGTCGGCATTCTTCAGACGTGTGCGGGAATAACCAATCATTTGTTCCTAGTGTTATGGTATTGCTAGAGAGTTCAAGAGATACGCGTTCTGAAAAGTTTGGGCAGTCCCCTGTGATGTAGTCTTTCTATGTTGATATCTTTTAGTTGTTGATTATATGAATGTTGAATAGCAACATTCATATAATCATAGCTACAAGAAGGAAATAGTGAATGTTTTCGAACATCGATAATACTGGAAGCGTACCTTTTATCTATCGCAATATGCTCAGTTTAGCAGCAAATAAAATTAAGTCCGTTTCCAGACGTGGTGCTGTGTAGACACCAAACAAATTAAAAATGTTTGGTGCAACAGGCTCGTTAGTGCCTAGGGCCTAGCTTTCTCACAAACATTCATGTGTGCGTGTGTACTTCTTGCACGATGGTGGGTCCTCCTATTTAATGCCGAATCCGAATGGCTAAGTTGATATAAGTTTTCTTGACAATTGATTCTACCCGGATGATTTTTCATATCATCGCCAGAGGAGGGCCAGTGAAAAATCATTTAGATGATGCTACGGCTGGGAATGGAACCGATCAACAACTCCTATGGTTTTTCGTTAATCCACCTCTTCTCTGACAAACATCCAATAGTAACACTGTCATGAGAAGGAGTTCCTCTTCTTTGTGGGATAAATAATAACTTCGCTTGCACAAATGAAGGTGGAAGCTATGTTTGGGGCCCTATATGGGACGATAATTCCAGATATTTCATTTTATTTTACTTCAAACGTCAATAAAATATCAGCTTCTAATTTTAGCAGCACCACAATACTTCACTATACTACGTATACTGGGGAAGTTAAAACAGTTTAAATGTAAGCAAATATTTCCTGATCTCTAGGTTTTAAATACGAAAATTATATATATTCGCTTTTCACCTAATTATAAATTCATCTCTGCGATATAAATATCCTCAACTTTTAAAAGCCAGCATAATGCCCAAGTCTCTTTAAATTAGGTCATCCAATTTATCAGAAACAGTCCCAATTTGCGCCCCATTTACCGTCAGATTAAAATACAAACAAACCCAAAATAAATGTAAAACACCATTTAACCTTCATAGCCTTGCGGCATCAGGTCTAAATGATTCAATAAATCCATGTTCTCAAGGCGCACCTTCAACGCCCTTAAAGCACAAAATCTCACTTTTTTCTACGTTATCTAAAATATTTCAAAATCTTGTCCCCCAAATGGAAAACAAACAAGCATGACTCAGAATAAAATGAATTATTCGCCTGATGAAACAACAACAAACAAAATACCCCTGGACATCTGCAACAAAAAACACACAACAAGACACCTTTAAGGACATTTATGAGGAAGTGGGACAACGACAAGAAGGAGATACAAACAAAAAATACAAATGAATTGTATCCTGTGTAAACATGACTGCAAAACACAACACAAATTGGCGACAGCAATGAACCACCACGCGACCAAAGAAATGAATGTGGAGTGGATTCCCACCAAACACAGGAAGGGGACATAAAAGGATACAGAGCATGGGCAGTCCCTTAGCATCTTTCTCTATCCCCCGCGAGAGATGTCAACTTCCATAAATGTTACCATTATGATTATGGTCAAATAAATTTATTCCATTTTTGCAGGACGTTTGTGCAGGAAGAATAACGGTGGACGGTTGGTACTGTTCACTAACAATAGTTGCAAAGTGATAGTCCCTTGTAAGCCTTTGAGGATCGACCAGATGACAGATTTTTCAACCACAACTGGAAAAGAAACGAATGAAATGTCAACTGCTTTTTGTTGTTGTTATCTAAGATGAAACGAAGCAGATATTGGTCTAGGTCCTTCTTTTCCGTGTGTTGGGATGTAACAGTTTTTTTGTTTGTAGGTTCGCCATTTCCATGGATGTTCGTCCTTGTGGGATTAAATTATATGCCTGGGACCAATATCAACAGAAAATACACCACGATGATGGGAACGTTGAATATTTACATCCACTCTTCGGGAGGAACGGTTCTTTACAATTTGTGTGCGCTTTCCCTTTTCCTTGGATGGCGATTATGTTCCCAAATATGTAATTCTTTACCTGGAAATTAAGTTGTTCGCCGTAATGGGATTACAGGCAACAAACAAACTTGATGTAAATTCGGTTTTTTAAAATGATTATTGAAAGGGCCTTTGTAAACAAATTTAGTTTTTGGAATTGTGTTGCCTTTTTTGAATTGAAATAAATTAGTACATTTTAGTTTGGGGGTGGTGGGACCTCGACCTTTTGTGGATCATTTGGAGACTCCTATAAAACTAAATAGAAATTAGTAAGTAAGTTTTTGAGAGATATTTTTAGAAAGATACATTTGATGTATTTAATTCAATTAACCGACCCGGTAAATTAAATATCTAAATCTATTTTTAAAACAATAAGATAGCCTTCATTGATTCGAACGGTTCTTTGAGAACTTCTAAAAGTGAATTATAAGACCTGAAGTGCGCCTCTGGCCGTGGTGCAAAGGCGAACTCTTTTAAGCAGTTATTTCTGCAATTTCATTGCCAATGTTCGAATTTGTAATTGGTTTGTTGATGTTCATTGGTTTGTTGTAATTGGTTTCTTCAAGTATCCATAAGAAGAAATCGGGAGGCTTCAAATCAGGGGATCGTGGTGGCCAGTCTATATCAACACTTTTGAATTTATTGTGTGATGTGGCACTGTCTTGTTGAACCCACATGTTCTGTAGGCCTAATTGATGCAATTAGGGCAGAAGAAAGTTTGCCAACATGCCCCGATAGTGGTCATCTGTAACTTTTACATTATTGCCTATGGCATCCTCAGTATGCGCACCATACAGTCACTCTACGATGATATAGTGGTCATTGGTATATTATTCTAGGGTTTTTGGTGCCCAAATAGGGGCTTTTCTGTTTATTAACAAAGCCAGTCTCAGTCTTTACATTCTTTCCCAGCGTATGCAAATTATCAAAATTAAAAATTATACGCTAAATGGTTGACTTGCTCAGCACATGGTCACGTAATTTTCAAAAAAGGAGTTTTTAAAAAAATATTTGCCTGACGCCCGGAGTCTGTAGTCTTACTTGCTACGAGTTATGTCGGGCTTCATGCTAGAATATGTATACGTTCCTAAAATACCACCAAATTTTGACCTGTAAGTCTCTACGGTAACGCATTCCAGCAGAACGTTCTCGGCATTTTGGACTTTACCATCAGAATTACGACAAAATGGGTCAGCAGCAAGTCTAAGCCTGTGTATGTACTCCCGGAAGCTTCGCGGTAGGTACTTGGGTACTCTCATGTTATTTAGCGCCGTCATTGGCCGTGTTCCGGGTTTTAGATTTCCCAAGTTAACTTTCCCGATGCATTGTTCTCATTGGTCAATCAACCATGTCACGTGACTAAAAATGCTAGATTGACCAATGAGTATAGTGTATCGGCAAAGTTAACTTCGTAAAACTAAAACCCGGAACACGGATATTATAGTGTTCCAGCTTGCCGAGTGTCACTGTCAGTGTTACTTCCCATATAATTTCCATGAAAAGAAAATTCGTATGCAGTGTAATATGGATATCCTGTATATGACTGGATACTCAGATTTTTCAAAATATCTTATTTACGGTACAATTTTTGGAACGCTTTTTTAGATGTTGATTTTCTTAAACACGGCTCAAAAGATTTTGTTTAAATTTTGAAGCTTAGATGGTGTAGACGAGTGTTAGAATATTGGTATGTTCAGTTTTCCCTAAAAATGATTACTGCGGTAGTTAATAATTTGAATGAGATCTCGAAAAGTAATGAATGGATTTAGTTAAAACTTTCATTTTTGGGTATATTTCGAGATTTTAAAAACTTTAATTTAACAGCTTTTTGCTATAAAATTAAATAACGGTTCTTTTAAATATAAGGTATATCTCATCAAGGGACGGAGAGATTTGTATAGGAAAAGATTACTTTTACCTATTTGATTATATTATCTAGGAATAAGTATACAAATAATAGTTTAATAACAGTTATTTCTCAACATTTTTAAAATATTTTATTTTTTCTAAGATGTCCTCGAACGATTTTTACTAAATTTCACAGCTAAACCAGAGTTGATTTAATAAATCTCTACAAGAGAAAGATAGTGTTTTCATAACAAATTGTTGACCTCAAGATTTTGATTGATTCTAATGTCAATGATAGGTTTTTAGACTTCCGTCCGTGCGTCGGTCCATCTGCCCGTAATGGTCTTAATTGCCGTAATTATACCTGACGTCAATTTTATCGCAAATGGCTTTATCGATTTTAATTAAACTTAACCTAACTTAATTATATAAAAGTTCGAACAAAACTGCGTACCCAGTTTTTTCGAGCAAATCCATATAACAGATTTTTGGATTTAGCTCATTTCAATTCACTCAAATTGAAATATAATAGTAATATAATATACATATCTTACTATTACTGGTTTGCAACAAATCCACATAATTAGTTTTGGCCCAACTAGTTCTTAATGGAACTTCCCATTTTGACACCTATTTTTTTTAAATTCCGGAATATAACTTTTATACCCTTAGTTGCACATAATGAACATCTATTAAGTTTATAGAGGATTTTCTGTATTTTGGCCAAACTGTGAAAACTGTCGAATTCTCGCATGCTTAGTATTATAGTGGAAGTGAAAGTTGCCGGGCTAAATGAAAAGCCATGTTGGTTAAGGCGCATTTTCATTCCGGACTGTAGCGCCATGAAAGTAAAGGAGAGTCAATAGTCATCAAAAGCCTCTAGGAAATCTGTCGTTCTTATTGGGCATACAATTTTGGGTCCTGGCTTCGTACAAGAAGTACCAAGCAATGAGCCTGTTGCATCACAAATTTATGTCCTTTCTTTTAATGGCTTCATTGAGATTCACTGTCTCAACAAGACAATCAAGATTTGCGCTTTCCATGTAAAACTTTTATATAAATAGCCTTAAAGAATGTAGCAGAAAGTCACCCATCCTTAACAACGTCCGCATATACTACCCCAGATATAATAGTCTTAAAAACTAATTCTAATATTCATTATTCATTTAGCCTGCCAGAACTTTCGATTTACCGCATTTTAAAACGCAACGTTGCATCCTCGAAACCTTTTAAATGAACATCTCTACGTCTCTTAGTGCCCGATGACTCCAATTTCTACACACAATTGGAACTACATGTACGCAGCCAGTACAAAAGAGAAATCGGTCAAACCGCAAAGTTTTTTTTTTTTTTTGGAAATATTCCAGGATACTATCCTTACACATATACAAGGGGCCAACTGAAAACTTGCATTTAATATCCGAAAATAAAAACTTTCCATTCCCTTTGTTATAAAAAAAATTCAGCAAAAAATAAAAACCACCCAGTGATGTTCAACAAACAACTACAACTATATGCTCTTAGAAGGATATACAGAGCTGCAGCTCTAAGCAAAGTTCTACAGAATAAACAAAAAAAGTATCAATTGAACTCAAAATTTTACGTGTATACTGAAAACACAAGCATCCTTGACACAGCTCGGAGTTCAAAGTCCGCTTGGTTTTTTTTCTTTTTTTAAACTTAAGCCAAACACTTCGAAGGACACCATTTAATATTCTAATGTCTAAATTGTATGCCCTTACCGCAATGCGTCAAAGCTAACATTTAGTTTTTCCCCTCTCTCATTTCAGAAGCAGTTTTATCTCTTTTTCCAAAGGAATTGAAGGATATGCCACAGCATTACACGTTAGCGTCCAATTGATATCAAAAACAAATAAATTCTTCAACAGCAAGGCCACCAAATGAGCGGCAATAGACTACATCCTCTACGCATGACTAACACTTCAAGGACACCAGACTCGGATGCCATTAGCGACAGATAGCAATTCGTTTTCAAAAGGATTTCCCCATACAACTTAAGGATAACTTAAAGGCCAAGCACGATGACCATGATGTTGACGATGATGATGATGCGAATGATTGGAATAATAATGAAAAATTAAGCAAGAGTCACAGGAGTCGCAGGATATACTCCCACACCCATCAGTGTGGCGCCCACGCACACACAAGTGCACTTTGCAGAGGAGACGGAGAAGTGGAGACCTTCTTGCGTTAGTTCACATTCACCAATCTATCTGTCGAGGTTATTTCCTTATATCTCAATCGAGGACATAGATATTCGATCAGCATTAAAATAGGCAAATCAATCAAATTGGATTCAAATCGAGTGAACGCGGTGGAGGCGTACTACTACTTGGGTGGTGGTCGTGGTTTTGGTCCTTGTTGGAATACCAGTAGTTATAGCACCATTGGGATATATCAATCCTTCGAAGCTTGCCAGAGGACTTTCAATAGTTCAGAGGGAAATGAGATGAAGTGGTTTCAAGTGGCGATAGATATGATTCTTGTGCTATCATTCATATCAAGTAAGTATACGACTTATCTGTATGGATTTATGTTCTCTTGTCCTTTGTACATGTCAAGCATTTATGTGGGTAAATTTGGGGAAAATTTGTCAAAAGTACAAAAACAGGCAATATCCGGTGATTGATTTGGTTGTGTTTCCATTTTGTTGAGATACTTTTGCTGATGTAATATTAAAGAGATTCTTCAATATGATGAACTGAATTGTTGTTCGCATTTTCAAGAACATGTATGGGGAGTTAATTTGTTGAGTGCTCTTTCACATGTCAGGATATGTATCTCATCGATAACCATTGGCAGAGGGCTTACCGGCTTGCCTTGAAAGGAAATTCTTCATATGAAAGAGGTGATTTTTTACATTTTATTTTTTTCTATAGCTGACGTTGTTCAATGAATGATTGCAATGTGTATGTAATTTGTACATGTAGCAGTCATTTTAAAGGCTGCGTATAAAATTCAATTAATATAATTGTTACATCGATTACTTAAGAATGCTATCCATAGTACAGCGAATGTTAAGTGGTATCTATTATTTAAAAATTAGTTTTTAAAGAAATGTGATATCTAAACGCTGATAAATCGTCAGGTTACGAAATATCTCGAATCAAGAAAACTTCTCAATGACCGACAATACGGGTTTCGTAATAACAGGTCCACTGGTGATTTGATAACATATATCACCGAAAAGTGGAACCAACTTGGTGTCGAAAATAAGATCATTGCACTTGATGTTTTATAGGCATTGGACATGCTTTGGCCGTTTGTCGATGTTTTCGACTATTTCAAGTATGATACTCACCAAATAAATGGTCTTGTTCCCCAAGACTCCGTTTTCTCCCCGACAAACATTCTTTTTTTTATAAATAACCTCTGGATTAGAAGTTGTAGTAAAGTCGATCAAAACTTAAAAAAGTTAAATAATATTTTTTAAACATGCAAGATAAATACCCAAAAAAATAGTTTCAATTAAATCCATCGATTACTTTTCGAGAAAAAGACCATTTGATTGGAGTCACGTTATTCGAAATTTTGACAAAAAAAATTGTATGCAGATATGTTTCTAAGCCCCTGACTAAGCAATTTTATTATCGTTATACTTATTTTTATTATTTTTTTTACACACGTCTACACCACCTAAGTCTCAAAAATGTATCAAACTCGTTAGAGCCGTTTTTAGGTAAATCAACATTTAAAAAAATTGCATTTACATAGACCGTTAATTAACTGTTTTTTAATATCCAGTCATATCCACATAACACTATGTATATACAAATTTTCATTTAAATCAACGCGTTCATTCTTGGGAATCATTCATTTTCAAAAGTACCGTTATGTGCATTTGATGAAAAACTACTTATGCTATCTTATTCTATATTCATATAGAAGTTAAGTTATACATTTTGGTAATAGTCCGATAATTAAGGCGCCAAAAATTGATAACCGTATTTTGTAGAACAGTTCCAACTATTTGAAGCAATATACATATTGGTAATAGCAAAAAAAAAAAACAAAGTATGCAAAGTCAATCTTCCTTTATTATGTTTCAAGTTATGGAGAATAATATTTACATTCGTCTTGAAACAAAAAAATAATAAGCACAAAAAAGAAACATTAAAAATTCAAGCGTCAAAAGTGAGTGCACAAGTTAACCAAAAAAAAATATTTTAAAATTGAAAAGCGGTACCAGGTCCTTTTTAATATTTTGTCTGATTGCCTTTTGCCTTCAGAACATCTGCAAGTCTTCGTGGCATGGATTCAATAAGTTTCTGGGTTACGCAGGGGCTTATATTGCTCCATTCTTCAATCAGCGCTTCTCGCAAGTTGTTTTTGCTGGTAATTTGCCTTTGTCTGATTTTTCGGTCCAAATGTTCCCACAAATGCTCGATAGGGTTCAAATCTGGGGATTGTGGTGGATGATCAAGTTGCTTTGGGGTTCTATAAAGAAACCATTCTTTAACAATGTGAGCCGTATGCTAAGGATCATTGCCTTGCTGAAAGATTCAAGTCCTAGGCAAAGTCAATTTCAAGACGCTCGGTTGAATATTTTCTTTTAAAATGTTTAGGTAATCTAGTTTGTTCATTGTATTATCAATGAACACTAAATTACCTACACCCGAAGCCGCCATACACCCCCAAACCATCACTGATCCACCACCATGTTTAACGCAAGACGATATATTTTTCTTTTTAAATTCTTCTCCCTTAGACCTCCAAATTTTTGTTTTTCTAGCACCTTCAAAAATTTAAAATTTACTTTCATCTGTAAACAAAACGTCTTTCCAAAATGAAATTTCACAATTTTTATATTTTTTTGTGTCTTGCGAGTGCTTTTCCGCTATCTTCACAGCACTTGTCTACGGATTTTCCCGCACTTCTTTAACAAAATTTGAAATCGATCTTCTATTTAACTTTTTTGGCCGACCACAACGATTTAAATTTTTAGTTGTTTTATGGGTTTTATACTTATCGATTACTTTTTGAATACCACTGAGACTTCTATTTGTAATATCCGCGATTTCTCGTAAGGTTTGCCCCTTTTCCCTTGCGCGTTTCTAGGGCAATTTCCGTTCGCATTTTTTACGTCTCAACAAATTATTTTTAGGCCTCAAACAACATGCCTCTCCAATTAGCTGTACTGCTCGTATAGTTTTTGGTTGAATCTTCATCTCCATAGCCCGTCAACGCAAACGGGACCGAAGATTTTTCGAAGAATTTTTCTCTCGAATCGACCAAAGATTTCTTCATCCGCTTCTGATACGGTCCATGGTACAGAGCAGGACTTGGATGATCAGGATCTTATATAGGATCTGCTTAGTATTACTGCTAAATTGCCTTTTTAGCCCGAAGAAACAGCGGTTGGCAAGAGTAATTTTTCGTTTGATTTCTGACGAGATGATGTTGTCACAGTTAATAGCGGAGCCGAGGTAGACAAAGTCCCGTACTACCTCAAAGTTATATCTGTCAATGGTGACGTTCTGTCCAATTCGTCGATGTTGTGTGTCCTTTCGTGTTAACAGCATATACTTTGTCTTACCCTAATTTGCTGCTAAACACATTTTTGCCGCTTCCTTCTCTATACTAGCAAACGTGGCTATGACATCACGTTGAGTCCTACCAATGATGTCAATATCGTCGGCTTATGCTAGTAGTTTCGGAAAATTGTGCCTCTGGTGTTGGCTCGGGACTTTTGCACAATCATGAATCAAATTGAAGTAGTCACATGACAGCACATCGCCTTGCCTAAAACCTTTTTTGGTATCAAATGTGCCGGTGAGGTTGTTTCCAACCCTGATTGAGCAGCGAGAATTCTTCATCATCATCTTACACAAACGGACGAGTCTAGGCGGTATACCAAAACTAGACATGGGTCTGAATAGGTCGTGAATAGTTGGTCCTTCCATATCCTCAGCATCGACTGTGTCTCAACTACTATATTTCCTTGTTCATCTCGACAGGATTCGTGCCTTGTATCCTTGGCTTTGACGTTTTACACTTTGGTAAAACTTGCGATCGCGCGGTTTTCTTGCTCTTTTTTATTCTTTCTAAAAAGCCGGTGTTTTTATTAAGTTTAATTTTTATTTTTATAGATTGGTTACCTGAATATCGATTTATCAATCAGACTGTAAATAAAACAACTTAAGATTCATTGTAATTTCAAATGTAAATAGAACATACCCCAAACCTATAAAAATACAAATGATCATCCAAAAATATGTTTTTTAAGGCAAAAGAACGTTTGCCTGGTCAAAATTATATATTATGTACTTTACATCGAACTTGACTAAACTATAATTTTGCACGGATTTTCTCAACAGATATTCACGTACCCAATTAACTTGACAACTGCCTTTATTTTATTGAACCTGCAATTTCATTGCTTGTTTTTCCGAATCTCTTTACAAACATTGTAAAAATCGCTTAATGATTTTAGCAAGTATAGTTATTCTCTTGAAAGATTCTGAAAAATTGTTTGCTTTGCATCTTGAATGTTGCATTTATTCAAATGAAACGTATTGTATATATATATAACAATTTACATGTCCTAGACTAGAGACTAACAGCCTTATTCATAAACTCATTATAAGGACTGTATAAAGTTATGCACTCCTTAAAATGCCTCTAAACGCAAAAACCTTATTAATAAAACTTATACAACGTTGAAAGAGGCTGCATATCCTAAACGCGTCTGATGGTTGAATAGTGCCTGTGTAAGGGTATATAATATTTTTTATTTCTTTATACACAGACGGCTGAGCATCAGGGTTACCAAAGGTTCAATTGTAAGTTGAAAAAAAAATCATCCAGGGTATTTTCGTATTTAAGCAGTTGTGTTTCACTGTTTAATTTGTTCAAATGGCAATTCTTCTTTACCTACAGACTCAACATTGTAAACGATGTTATTGAGCCAACATAAGTCATCAATATGTTATATATATGAAGAAATAAAATTGTAACCATAAGTTTCGCAACCATAATTATGATCCCTTGGTAACTCTGCCGAGCTTTTTGGTAATTTTTTTGACACAAACCCTGTATAACTATTATTGATGGGGAAATATGTTATGAATAAGAAATTGTACGACCCTGAATAGAGGCTGTATAAATACTTATGCACTGTCAGCCGTATTTATTAGATTTCCTTAGGCGGGGTCTCAGAGGTTGCCTAGTTAGGCATGCCTAAATATTTAAGTTGCCTCTAGGCAACGTTGCTTAAATTCTTATCTATAATCGATTTTCGATTGCTGCCTAACTAGGCGAAGTTTATGTCAAATAAAGTAGTAGTATTTACAAATCTAGTATAAAAAATTAAGATTCTTGTACTTTGTTCACATCAGATTTTCTTTTTTTTTTTTGGTTTGACAGCATATGTTATTTGTAAACAAATATCTTAAAGGAAGAACATGGAGCTATATGGGCAATGTTATATTGCTGTTCGGAATCAGTTTGAGGATTCAACAGTGGAGTGAAAAGAATGTTGGAGCAGGCATAGCCCCCATCATCGAGTAAGCGTTTTGTATATTTTTGGTCTCCTACTAGTTGGAGAATTCATAATATTCACTACACATAAATCATTTACAAGTGAAATGAAGCTTGATTCCATTCTTATGAAAATATTTTCACTTTATTGCAAACCACCACCCAAAATTACCGATTGCTTTCCGTCGCGGCTACACGCTCGTTTCTCGCTGTCCACTCGACCACCCAACTCCCCAACACAACACAATAGCCAGTGAACAAAGAAATAGAACAAAATATACACCATATATATAACAAATAACCTAAATAATTAAAACAAACAAAATCCTTAATCCCATAATTAAAATCATCAAAATTGCAAATAAATAAGAACCCTCCCAGTGCGCGTCAGTCTAACTGAAAAAAAAAAATCACAATAGTGAAGTGCTGTACAGTGCATAAGAAAAATAAAAAAAATATAACAAAACAACAATAAAAGCAAGTGCAGTGTGTGGTAATCCATCTCGCCTCTCTCCATTTCGTTTGCTATTGCCTTTGCCGCACCAATGCAAGTGCCGTATGTTTTTTTTTTGCATGCGTGCGCTTGCGTTGGTGGAGCGTAGGTAATAACCGATGAATAGCGGGTCGTGAATGAAGATCTGTTAAACATTCAATGCAAATTGTCGTAAGGGCATAACACCTATGACAAGTTGTATTGGATGTTTTTATACTGAATCTTCACTTCACTTCTCAGCTTAGTTTGTCGTCGGTGTTGTATCTTTTATGTCTGTGGTAATAATGGAAAGGAAATTTAGAGTGGACGTGTGTAACATTCGTGGGTTAAGGTCTAATCTTTTTTCGGCTTACGTCCACATTTCCAAATATAAACCAGCTGTTTTGGCACTAAGTGAAACACAGGTGGGGGTGAATTCTGACCTATCAGAATTAACCCTTCCTGGATATAATTTGGTGCCATTATTCTTTTTTCACCGCGGTCTCGCCATTTATATACGTAGTGACGTAGCCTACCAAATTCAAACTCAATACGGCCAATGTTCCACTCCGGAATTTAATTTTATATGGCTGAAATTCCATGTCCGTAGGCAATTGATCCACTACTGTTTCATTTATAGAAGCCCAAACCTTGACAGCCATTCAACTTTTAATGAATTTGATGCGCTGTCTGACTCCATCTCCAGAATTGTATCCCTGCATCCTCACACTGAAATCGTCATTGCGGGCGATTTCAATGTACACAATTCTACGTGGCTTCAACATTCTGGACAGACAACACCCGAAGGAAGGTATGTTGAGATCTTTGCTGAGGTAAACAACCTAACCCAGCTTGTAAATTGTCAAGCCGCCAACACCCTGGACTTGTTTCTTACCTCTCACCCTGATAAATACACCATAAATGTATTATCGCCTCTAGGTTCGTCAGACCACTGTATCATATCAGCAAATTTCTCGTACTCCAACCACACAGTTAAAGAGCAAATTCCAAAAAAAACTGTATGGCAATACGAGAAAGCCAATTGGGAAGCATTAAACAGTTTCTTTAGGAATTTTAACTGGTCACTATGTTTCCTCGATAGTGACGTGGATGCTGCTGCTGATATGATATCAAATATCATTCTCTTTGGTATGAGATCTTTTATTCCCAACAGAATTAAGAGTATCAGACCAAAGGCAAAAGGGTGGTATGACTTGAGCTGCAAAGAAGCTATCAGGTTGAGAGAGTCAAACTTTCGGTTCTACAAGACCAACCCTACAGAGGAAAACCGTATAAAGTTCAAACAAGCCAGAAATGACTGTAATGCCCATTTAAAGCGTGTCAAATTCCTCTATGATCAAAAGTTAAGGCAAAAAATTCTACAATGTCCCAGAGGTAGTAAAAACTTTTGGTCATTTGTTAAAAATATAAAAAATTCGGCCTCATCATCAATTCCGACGCTCATTCACAACGACATTCCAGCTGTCAGCTCTTTAGACAAAGCCAATCTGCTTGCTGCGCATTTCGCAGCCAACTCTACATTGCCAGATTGTGTTCAGTCTCCTCCTGTACTTGAGAACGTAAATCATTCCATGGGACAAATTCACTTTCGTACTCGTACAGTTGCAAGAGTTTTATCTGATCTTGACATTCACAAATCCGCTGGTCCAGATGGTATATCCCCCATTATTCTGAAGAGGTGTTCTTCTACGCTAGCAAAACCACTGCGTAAGCTTTTCTATCTATCCTACTCATCAGGACTCTTTCCGAGTAGATGGAAAACAGCATTTGTCCAGCCTGTACCAAAAAAAGGCGAATCTTCTTCTCTCTCCAACTACCGACCAATTGCACTTACGTCCCTTCTTTCCAAGGTCATGGAAACGCTGATAAATCGTCAGCTAATGAAATATCTCGAAACACGAAAACTTCTCAATGACCGGCAGTATGGTTTTCGCAGCAACAGGTCTACTGGTGATTTGATGACATATCTCACCGAAAAGTGGAACCAATCAATCCACCATGGTGGAGAAAGCAAGATTGTTGCGCTTGATATTTCAAAGGCATTTGACAGGGTTTGGCACCAAGCCCTTTTGTCGAAAATGCGTGCATTTGGAATCGACGAAAAACTTCTTCTATGGATTAGACATTATCTTTCGAAACGTTCAATTCAAGTTGTTTTGGATGGTTTCAAGTCTGCAACTCACCAAATAAATGCTGGTGTCCCTCAAGGCTCAGTTTTGTCTCCGACTCTCTTTCTCATTTTTATAAATGATCTCCTGTCTGCAACTTCTAATCCAATTCATTCCTTCGCTGATGACAGTACTCTCAGCTTCTCATACTCGTTTTCAGGTTCACGTCCCTCATCTTCGAACGTGGACTCAAAACGACAAAATATGTTAAGCTCGTTGAATTCCGACCTTGACAGCATCATCAAATGGGGTAAATCCAACAGAGTAGAATTCAATGCTTCCAAAACACAATGCTGTCTTCTGTCGTTAAAGCGAATCCAAAATCTAGAGCCATTATCCATGAATGGCACTTACATCGAAGAAACCGAAAAACTTTCCATGCTAGGTATGTGTGTTAGTAACGACTTACGTTGGAACGACCACATATTTCAAATCGCTAAAAACGCAGCGAAATGTCTAGGTTTCCTTAATCGGTGTAAGAAATATTTCACCCCCTCTGATCTGGCCACAATATATAAAGCGTTTATACGCCCTAAACTTGAGTTCAACGCCCACGTCTGGTCGGGTGCACCAAAAACAACATTGCACCTCCTAGATAGGATTCAAACGCGTGCGAAAAAACTTATAGGAGACATTAGAATAGCGAACTCTTTAGTTTCGCTAGAACATCGTCGAAATATCTCCTGCCTTACACTGTTTTATCGCTATCTTAACAGCAAATGCTCAAATGAAATAGCCAGTTGCATTCCCCCCATTCAACAATTCAGCCGCAATACTCGTTACGCTATGAATGCAAATCAGTTTACCCTTAAGCCTATCTTCGGACGAACGCTGAAATATAGAGATTCGTACATAAACCGAACAACACGAATGTGGAATGCTCTACCAAACTCTGTATTCCCTTTCCATTATAACCTTCAGGCATTTAAAATCAATGTGCATCGGTACCTCCTTTCTTCTTATCCTGAATTTCCTTAACGCCCGCACTGTGCTAAAACATATAAAGGGTATTCATAACCCCTTGAGTGCGCGCAAATTATAAAAAAAAAAAAAAAAAAAAAAAAATCTCAAAATAAATTTCCAGATTGAAATTATCGTAAACGTCAAAATGAAAATGAAATGAAAATTCCTTAGGCAGCCTCTAGGCAGCCTTTAGGCAGGGTTCGCTCGCGCTTAAGTTAGGCGGCCTTTAGGCAACATTGCCTAAATGTGAAAATCGATTATAAATACCGATTTTGCACTTAGGCAGTACTTAAAGGTTGCCTAAAGTTAGGCAACCTCTAAAATACTTTTATAAATACGGCTGTGTATAACTATACAACCGTTGAGATGTGTTTTATTGAATTCTAATGAATAAGGGAGTAAATATGTTGCAAAACAACATGAAAACCTTTACCATGTAATTAACAAATATACTAGCACATGTCTCGCACTTCACACACTCAAAAAAAAAACTTCAAAGAAAAAAACAAAAAAAAATCCATTTCTTTGCTTCGTCAATTGCTCTAGTCTAAAAAAACAGCAAAAAGAACAATATTTGAAGAAGAAAGCTCATAAAAAGTGCCTATTCATCTGTCTTTCTCTTTGGCTCAAATGGTTTTCCCCAATAAAAGAAAAATAAGACAAAGCGAACAAAACAAATCGTTTTGATCCTTTTGCTTTAAAGTATAAAATCTTTGCAAACTTGAAACAGAAGAAAAAGAAAAATCCACCGCAAAATTAAATATAAAAGGATCAAATCTTTAAGCAAAACTTTATTCGCTTTAAAGGATATAAGGTTTTTTGTTTTGCTTTCTTTCTCTAACATCCTTTATACTCCACGTGCGTGATTTCTCAGTATTTATTAATTTAAATTTTCCACACTGCATTTGAAGGCAATTTAATTCGAAAACCTCAACGATGAAAAAACCGGAAGAACCATCAAACAACAGGATACTCATATTCATCAAGGCGGGGAATGAACATCCCTGTGGTAAAAAAAAATTCAAAGAGTAAAAAAAGGAAATCAGAGAGAGAGAGAGAGAGAAAAAAATCCCTCACTCGTTACAATATCCCTTACGAGTATCCTTATAGCATGTTGTATATCCTTTTAACAGGACGGAGGAGCTGTGTGCTATATGTTCTAATATAGTTACCGCTATAATCACCCACTTGAAACGGTAGGCAGCACATTGAGATGAAAAAAAATACAACTTCCCACTAGCCCTACATTTTTCCATCTCTACTCTGCCCTTTCTATTTCCCTTCGTCCTGTGAAGAAAGCAGTTTAATATATGACCGACTGGATGCACCTACTCGAGCTGTACTTTGAGATCATGCGACCAGGGGACTCAGCCCCCGAGAGGAGAGCGACTAGCCATAGCCACACCGACAAAAGTCTATGAAATTATTTAAGGATAATGTGGGCCTGATGGCTGAGGGTTATAGCGCTGGTTCTGTTTCTAGTTCAATTTAATAAGAGCACAAGTCGACAAGCCTATAGTCTAGTGCTATATGGCTTTGGGCTGATTTGCTTGGCAACTTTTTATCGTTACGATATTTATTCCTTTTCATGGTTTTTATTTTCGTTCTCTTTCACATAAATCTCAGGTGAGCACATGTGTGAAAGAAAATATATTCACTTACTAGGTGTGTGTGTGTATCTATTGAAGAGTTTTGTGCGATGCTCCTCCCTGCGGGGGTTAGTCATGTGAAACGTTATTGACACTTGTGAGAGTGACGAATCGTGTTGATGTAAGCACTTTAATGAAAGGAGGTTAAAGGAGTTCGTTCTGATTTCTGGGTCAAGTGGTTGGGTATTGTCCAACAGCAGCAGCAAAAAAGAGGATAAGCATTTAGGGTCCTAGCTAGTTCGATTTATTTTTTTTTTATCCATGTGGAGCTTATTAGAAAGCAAAAAATAAATCAATTTTGTATACAGCTGCATGGTTTGTATATAGAGGTTTTTATGAGCAAATAATTTGGAAAAATTACCTTAAGTCTTATTAGAAATGAAGCATGTTTTTGCAAAAAAAACTATGTAGTGACATTTTTTTTGCTATTGAAAAGTTATGTGCCACACATCCGCTTTACATTTTTAAAATACTTTTCGTTTAAAAAAATATTTATGAGGCATTACACAAATCAATGGAGAAGCAAGTTTGAGTCGTGATATTTCAATATCGTCCCGCCAGGATCTAAAACCATCTTTGTGTTTGTGAATTTAATGCTGATTCTGGATGGCAAGATTTAAAAGCTTCTTATGACAGTTTTATGGGTACTCTTGATTGTTTGACTGACTTTTAGAAAAGTTGGTCTAGTTACTCTACCGTAGAATCAGCATTGTATTGCTCTTAGATACGAAGCTGAAATCCAATATCCAAGAACGCACTAGAAAGCACTAAAAGATATTTACAGCAAACAGACCGCAGCTCTTGCAACTGTGATACTGAGAGCCTCGTTACAATAAACACCCACTCAAGGTGAACACACAAAGATACGAAATCACTTTAACATTACAGAAAATACCGACCATTACTACCCAACTCAGTTTTGAGCACAACAACTTCAAGTCAACCATTCCCAGTCGCATCGATTTAATAAGTCTAAAAGAGGATCTGGAGTGGGTGGAGGTCTTTTCTCCCAGATGCTTTACTTAGGCATATCCATTCGACCTCCCGATCATTAAAGCGTTTTCTAGGCGAAAATCATACCAATTAAAGAAGCCTTAACCTGGCTGAGGTGTAATGTAGTGTCCACGAATAATATAAGCATCTTACATCTCATTGGGTTCTGAGATCCATTTCATTTTGCTTAATGAAATGGCAGACCTTTTTCACCTCTTCTCGATACTGGGTCACAGTGATATACCAGGAAACTGTAAATTGGATTAGCTTGCCAGACATTCTACCGTCATGTTAGTAGGAACGTAAGGTATCCCCCTCGTGACATGTAAATTACTTACAAACTGGATGCGATTAAGAAAGCAAACCGCAGATGGATAAACAGCTCAACGTGTCTAATATATAGGCAACTCTGGCTAAATTATAAACAGAAACGCTCTCTGCCTGATAATCCTGAACAGATCAAATATCAGTACCATCATCGGTGTTCTTACTGCAGACTGCACTCTAGATCTACATGCAAAAATATTAGGGAAGCTGTATGAACTTGGAGGAGGAGGAGTGGATTTCTCAGCTTCTCTGCTCTTGTCCACCCAACTAACAATTTCGCCCATCCAGCAATATTACTTGTAGGAAGTCTTATGTAAAAACATTTGGCGCACTTTTAGGAAGCTATTTACTTCTATAAGACTTCTTTAAATACTTCTAATATGCTTTAAAGAAATAACTACAGAAGCAAGTTATAGGCTTCGCAAAAAGTCATTCCGAAAATATTTGCAAGCCTTATCGAAGTTGTAAAATAACATTATTTTTTATTATTTTCCTATACTATTTTCTTTTATTAATTTTAATTTCAATCTCTTATAATTATTAAAACCCAGTTCGTTATAATGAAAGTATGAAATTCAATTCAAGCTGGCTAATATCAATGTTGGAAACCTCGTCCGTTTTATAGTTATCTCGGAATGATTTATTTAGGCAAACGTATATTAGGAGAAGGCTACAGATCAACGTGATACCACAACGGACCTTTTCTGTTGTAAGGTGTACGCGCATCGCGAAAAAAAATTTAGTCAGGAAATGAGATAGACAATCGGACATGAGTCCATCGGTCGTTCCGTCTGAATGTCAACGATTATAGGGCCTTAAATATTAAAGTAGGATAATGACATTTGGTATATTAGCCATTTGGCCATGCCTGCGGTACATGTACAAGTTTTCAAAATCCGGCCTCTCCTACTCCAACTTTAGACGAGGTTTTCCTTTTATGCGTCCAACTAATATCTGGTTTGGAATCGGACTCTGCGAGTACTGAAGTACTAGTGTCCATTCGCTCTACATTTTCTATCTTCTTAAACGTCTAACGGGAAGTTTTTTTTTGACCAGGTATATGTCGCAGCTTGTAAAGTTCTTGGTTCAACCTTGTTTGCCTTGTTAGCCAAAAAAAAAACGAATAAATAGCGGTTGGTTTTATTCTTCATTTTATTTCGTCTGCGTATAAAATTAGTTGCACCGATAGATGGAAGATTGTGCCTCTGGTATTGTCTCAATTCTCTCAAGAATGATGTTAAAGAAGTCACATGACAGTGCGTTGCCTTGCCTTAATTCATTTTTTGATATCCATTGTTTCGCTGAGGTCGTTTCCGACCCTGATGGAGCACCGAGAATTCTCCATCGACATCTGGCCCAAACTGACAATTTTGTCCGTTTAACCAAAACTAGACATGCTCTGTATAGTTCGTCTCATTAAATGTTATCATATACGCCTTTGAAATCGAATTTTTCCATGATCTGCCGAAGTGTGAAGATTTGATAAATTGTGGACTTTCCTGTTCTAAAAAGACACAGATAAGGGCCGAACAGGTGCTGGTAAACCGTTTCAGGGGTTCACATATTATTACGGTAGATAGGATCTTATGGCCGATAGGATCTGCAATTGGGGAAATTTAGAGTTTTTTTTGTGGAATAGGCAAACTATGATGAGGTTCTATTTTTCAGGTGTACTTTTACCAACCAAATTTTGGTTATGAGTTGGTGAATGTTAGTTACCAAATCATCTCCACCAGCTTTATAAAGCTCGGCCGTACTTTTCGGCCGCCTTGTTAACCCCTAAGTTTTTATATTGCTATGCTCACTTCACTTAGGCCTGGTGGTTAGAAGTTTTCGCTGTCGTGCCCAATATTTAATGGTTCGCTATGCCTTTCTTAGGCAGATTTTTCGTACTCGACGTTTAACAGTCTCAAGAAATGATTCTTAAATATCCTTTTCAAAAACGGTGACTCTACTTGAATTTTTCCTCGATTGTCTCGACAGGATTATGTTCGTGCCCTATATCCATGGCGAAGACATTTTACACATTATTAAAACTTACGCACATCATACCTAGTCTGGAACTTTGTAGTGCTTCTTGGCTGCGAGCATCTCTCGGCACTGTTTCTTACTGGTGGGCGCGAGAAACTTAATCAGTCATGGCTTGTTGACATTTTTCGACATTAGATGCTGGTGGTATGGTGTAAGTCGAGAAGCTTGGGGAAGCGCAATCTGCAAAGAACTTGGTGGTCTTTTGCAATTGCAGAATTGCAAAATTATTCATAGTGCAACAAGGTAGTGGTGACAGTGGATAGTTGTACTGCCTGCTTTGAAGCAGCTTGGTCATTGTCCTTTTCTGGTTAACATGGTCTTCCAATTTGTTACCCCTAAGCCATCAGTATGTATGGCCTGTTGTCGGAATATGTTATAGCAGCTCATGAAGGCTATTCACTTCTTCAATAAGCCATCGTTGATCCATATTGGGTTTCCTTCCGCTGCATCCTAAGGGGATATTCACTTTGCGGGGCCGTGAAATAACGTGCCCATTTCACCTTCAACAATTTAATTTTGTCTTTCACTGGCACCATACTGTAGAAACCACATATCGTGGAAATATATTACAAAAATTTGAGCCCAGAAGATATTACTAAGCATCTCATGGTAACGATGGCAATGCGTTCACAGTCTAGAACGCATTCCATACAATTTACTCAGCTCGCCAGTAAATTTTACAACCAAAGCGTGACTTGTGCTTGCAAGCATTGACCAATCTTAACACTTCCGAAATCAGAGAATTGTAGACATGACCATCAATACCATTCAATTACCTACGAAAAATACATCTTTCACTTATTGTTGCTGTCAAATTCTGCGAACATTCCTCGCTCCAGACTGTCTGCTCTCTTCGCCGGCTTGTATATGTATCCTAACAAATATTTAGTCGGAATTCGCTGCAATCTGCTTCGTAGCAGTCTTATTTGTTGATGCCGTAGGTGCTCAACACTCTCACTTACTGCTGAAATGTTTTCATTATACGGAACTGCACGATGACTGACCAGTCTTTTCTGGGATTGAATTAACTCAATCGCCTTAAATCTCCCGTTTAGTCGGAATACCATTTTGAGCGAAGATACATTTTACCACTTATTAGTAATGGGTTCCCAAACAGTAGAGGGTTTCTGCCTAAGAAAAGGCAGCTATCTCCTTCTGGTGTTCACATCTTACTTCTACTCGTTCAGTCCATAAAATCCGCTATGGCTAGATTTTTCTTTGTCGTCTCGGTACCTGAAAATACCGTGATATGTTGACTTGAATATTAGTGTTGATTCGCTGAAAGTGGACAAGCTAATGTTGGCGATATATATTTCCCTTTTGTTATAGATCTACATCTTGGTATAGCTTACAACGCTCGCTGGTGTATCATCTACTCTATTTGATTTTTGGAATAAAGCACCAATTTTTCGACGATTATTTATTCATTTGTTCATTAACACGTGCTATCGACTTTGTAAAGTAGGACTGGGAAGGCTAGGGTTTTGAAGTGCAAGTATTTGTACTTTCAAATTAGTAGTTTTGATCCCATTTGTATCGTCAAATGAAAGTAGCATTGTTTTCCAAGAGACTGCGTTGTATCTCTACCGAGAAGTCATTCATGGTCTTGATAATAACTCCGAAGTAGATGAACTCCTTGAAGTGGAATTATGAAGATCGAAAAATCAATGAATTAGCGGATTTCAACAATTTATCTCAATTTACCTGTGTTATTCTCCATAAATAACCTTATAGTTTGTTGTGAGTCTAGGTAGGCCTCGGAGGCATCCTTGATGTTGGATAGATGGGCACGGCGCGCTTATAGTTGCACGGCTTAACTCGTCGGACGGGGGTAGATCTTACCCTCTCACCAAACATCCCAGTTCAAACATTTTTGTTCGTACCAAAATCAAATAAAAAAAATAAGAAGAAAGTTACTCTATGTTGAATACGTCTAAAAGGAAAAGGATAGATTCAAGAAAAAGCTGAAAAGAAATGATCAAAAACCTATGTCTATACCAATGAAAACTTGTTTCCAATGTTAATCAGCAGTATAGATTCGCCTCGATCCCAAAACATGCCGGTTGTTATTGGCAAAGGCTGGCCTTCCCACCCTTCAAGTCTTAAAAGACTTCATATGGCTATCCCTTTGGCCAAGTCTATGAGAAATAGCCCCTTATTCACCACCCAGTCACGACGTTCTGAAATTAGAAATCGTAAGTCAATGTCAAGTCCCGTCGTCGTTTGTGATTTGTCATGTCAAGTCATTGTCACTTCACCAATGGACGCCCGGAACACCGTCCACACACCGCAAACGAATTTTTTTTTGTAAAAAGTGCTGAAGGGCTGCCGTAACAAGTTTACTCTATATAACCGGGAAAAATGGTACTAGATTAAAATTAGGCAGTTTTTATGCAGCACCCTTAAACAACCGGATTAATTAGAGAGATAGAATCTTTGTTGAGATCTAGGAATTATAGTCACACCCAAAAAGATTTGCAGTTTTATATTATATCAAAAGCATCTAATCGCAATGGGTCCATCAAGGCCTATGTGTACTTAACGACTCTCCTAAATGTTAACAGCTGTATGTAGTAAATGATTAAATTTAAAACGGATCGAAACTATTATGAGCTATTTCTAACATTCAATTGCTGCATGTTCGCAAAAACAATTTCCATGTCAAAATACGTTCAACCTGACAGACAAATGCCCCAAGTTTGTTCCATCAGATTGCAACCATACAAAGGCCGCCATCGCATCGGTGCAATAAAAATTCATCACTCAAAATCACTTTGCACGACCGCATTTAATCCTTTCTGGAAAAGCATGGCTTTTCTAACAGCCCAGTTGTGTCATTAATTAAACCGACAATAGCATCACCCCTCTACCTCATGTGATTCATGTGTATTGTGCTGGCAGGGCTATTGCTATCATGTTCTAAACAGCAATCAATTATTGCTCAGATGCATCTAATTTATACCAACTAATTACAGATAAACCGTAAATCGATTTCCAATGGTAGGAGATCTGACATTTCATTTCATACCAAAACTGCCGGATATTCCTGTCCGCCTTCGCCTTCATCCTCATCGGTTGCACTATCTAAATGCGACGTTAATGTGTATGTAGCCAACAGTATGGTGAACATCATCATAACCATTGTGCCGTAGTAATCGGGTTTGTTTTATCGCCTTACAAATTACCGCTGGCCAAGGTGGCAATTATTCTTGTTTAGTCCTTACACACAATTGACCTCAAGTCTGAATATCTTAGAAATAAATTCGATATTGGTAGACCAGGTTAAAATCAATTATTGTCTTGAGAAAGGACGAAAACTCTTTTGTCGTTTGGTGGTTCATTAGTTTATGTGATCAAGCAGTACGATTGCTGGTGGTTTATTTCACTTTCACTCTAGTGTGTGTTGAGCATCCCATATCGTTCTGAAATATAACTTATGACAGCAAAAAAACACACTTACACCGTCTTCATCTCCGATTATTGAGTTACGATTTTGTTTTTATTCAAAGAAAGGTCTCAAATGTCATTAGGTCCTAGGTGGATCTATATTTGTTTCCCCACTCGGCTAACCGTGTGTACAAGTTTTCGTCTCGATTGAGCGCAAGAGATATTCTGTAAGCACACACGCGTATCCTTAGGGACAGGCAGTATGTCTGTGAGTGTTTTTTTTTTTTTTTTGTGGACGAGTCAGGAAGAATGGTTCACATAAATCAAAACTATTTCCATTGAGGATGAGGGACCATATTAGGGGGCGTGCTAACCAACAAAAAAAGGTCTTTCAAAAGGTTGTTCTACAGGGCGACCTAATATCATACGATACACAGAGGGGACGAGTGTGAGCCTCCAATTTTGTTTGGAAACTTTTATCGAAATCGAAAAATAAAATATTTCATACATGGTCGGAGAAAAGGTTGCCCCCACTCTCTCTAGAAGCCGTAGGCAATGGACAGTGGATATCGAATATCGAAATGTGAATAAAGGATGAGGTATATCTACGGGGGACGACGGCGGTATTAACATGGTTGTTTATTGGATGAACATGAACCGAAACAAAAGGATATCCGTCAGAGGAAATTCTTGGGGATTGCTTTATCATATTATTACGTCCTTAGATAGGTCTGCAAGGTTATGGCCTTTGATTGGATTAGGTTTCACAGGCGATGTACTAACTAGACGGAGGTCTGTAGGGCAGACAGTGATAGAAGGAAATGAAGTATTTTATATCATCGCCTTTGTCTTTTATTTACCCTTTGTGGTAGAAGGGATGTAAGTAGTTAGCAAATACTTCATCAATATGGAATTTATTAATGAAGTTTACATAGCTTCATCTAAAGTAAGACTACAAGATGTGAATGAGAAAGTGAGTCAAGTGACTATTATCATTTCTTATTGATGTGTTGATGACATTGCTGAACTGGCCAGACTTTTGCACAGGAAATTGACAAGATTTCGGAAAAATATTAGGTGCAAAAAACGATTTCATTGCTTAGGCAAAGATTAAATATAAAAATGGCTGACTTCATCGCATTGGAAGTGTAGATACGGTACGGATACGGTACGACATAACAAAATCAAGGACAAATGTCACCACGATCTAGATATATTGAGACGCTGCGGCGAATATATATTTAATCAATTTTGCAAACGAAAAATAGGTATTTCTCATCAATGTCAATGAAAGTCCTTAGACCTGAACTTTGACGTCCAAAGTATGCTCGAACTCTTGCTTGTATACTTATCTTCAATTAGGAACCGACGGAGATGATTCATATTACCAATTACTATTATTAACAGCACATCATCTCGCCATGATCATCCGAGTAAGATTAATTATCATCACAATCGTTGCGGCTATTTTCTCGTACTCCAACGAACAAATTCCTAAAAGAAACATATGGCAATACGAGAAGGGTAACTGGGAAGCTCTTTAAGGTTTCTTTAAAAAATTAAACTGGTCATTATGCTTCCTCGATAATGACGTGGTTGCTACTGACAATGCAATAACGAATACCATTCTTCTGGGTATGAAATCCTTTTACCCTCACCGGGTAAAGAGTGTCAAACCTAGGGCAAACGGGTGGTATGACTCTAGCTGCAAAGAGGCTGTTAGGTTATGTTATGAGTTATGTTTTCGGTCATATAAAACCATTTCTACTGATGAAAGCCGACTTAAGTTCAAACGAACCAGAAATGACTTTAATGCCCACATCAAGCGTGTCAAATTCTCTTACGACCAAAAGCTGAGGAAATCGTCTGGTCCAGACAGGGTTTGGCCTCAAGCTCTTTGGTCGAAAATGCGTGCTTTTGGAATCGATGAATTTCTTCTTCTATGGATTAGAAACTATGTCTCCAAACGTTCAATTCAAGTTGTTTTGGACGGTTTCTCACCAAATAAATGCTGGTGTTCCCCAAGGCTCCATTTTGTCGCCGACACTATTTCTCATTTTTATTAATTTTCAAGTTCTCTTTGCCGACATTACAGCTCGACTTTCTGACATTGCAGGTCCATATTTGTAACAGCCATACGCCCTTCGTGTTCCTCTTTCATATGTTGCTTAGTGAGCTCAAACAGATCATTTTTCTGCGACGTCTAATCCAATCCATTCCTTTGCTTATGAAGGCACTCTCAGTTTTTCAAATTTGTTCTTTATCCAAGCCCTCCATCTTCGGACGTGGAACAAAAACGGGAAAATATGTTAAGCTCATTAAATTCCAATCTTGAAAGCAGAATTAAATGGTGTAAATCTAATATGCTGTAAATTTTATGCTTCCAATATGTACAGCCATTATCCATATCGCCGAAAGCGAAAAATTATCCATGCTCAGTATGTGTTTTAGTAACGACTTTCGTTGGAACGACCACACATTCAAAGTCGCTAAAAATGCAGCGAAATGGTTTTCTTAACCGTTGTAAAAAAATATTTAACCTCTTCTGATCTGGTCTCAATATATAAAGCGTGTATCCGTCCCAAACTTGAGTTCAACGCCCACATCAGGTGCAGCAAAAACATCATTGCAGCTATTGGAAATGATACAAAAGCAAGCGATGAAACTGATAGGAGAGCCAACCGTAGCAAACTCTACAGTTTTGCTTGAATATCGTAGGAATATCTCCTGTCTAACACTTTTTTACCGCTATTTAAACAGGAAATGCTCAATCGAAATAGCCAGCTGCATTCCGCTCCTTCAAACATTCAACCATTATACTCGCAGTGCCATGAATGCTAATCAGTTCACCCTCAAGCCTATCTTCGGACGTGCTATGAAATATAAAGATTCATTGCTAAATCGAACAACACGAATGTGGAATGCTTTACCAAACTCAGTTTTTCCTCTTCATTACATTTTACAGAAATTTAAAACCAATGGAATTTAAAACCATCGCACATAATGCCTCCGCTGTGCCCAAACATTATAAGGATATTCATGAACCCTTTAGCGCGTGCTAATTAGAAAAAAAGGAAAATCAATTATCTCGAACTTGGGGTTTTGACAAAACTCTTGGCTGGAGAACTTTTTTAAGAAATGATTTTATCAGTTGTACTAAAACTACATTTTGGCACACATTTTGAAAATACTGGTCCTGCTTATTCTTCATCATTCGTCAGCCAGTCAGATTTAGACTCCAATATAGTACATAGTATGACAAACATCCACTATCATGAGAAGCTTCTCAAATGTGCCCTTCAAATTCGGGGTTAAAGTTCTCCTCTTTGTGATAAAAATAATAACTTCGCACAAACAAATGAAGGGAAATGCTAGAATTGAAGCCCTTTATATCCGTTAATTACAGACTTGTCATATAATTTCGAACTTCAAATCTGTGTAAGGAGTTTCGTTTAACCAAAGTAGTCACTTTTTATAAAAACGAATCCTTTTACATCGGGAATTCGATGCTCCATCTGAGGTAAATGTTAAACTTTAGGTACTTACTTCCTCAAAGTCGTAGGTATCAGCACGTTCTATAGGAGTAAACGTATTTAGAAATAAGATCCCCATTTACAGATGTATACAAATAGAGTAAATTATCCAGACACTGGGTGTTTTTTTTACGCCTCGAGACGATCCCATGTTGTTTGCTTCAGCTCAGCTCATGTACAGCAATGTTGGAAATAAGTCTTCTCGAATTGCATTCCAATGATGGACTATGCGCATATGAACTGCAACTGCTTTTCTTGTTGATTCTTCAAAAATAATAAATCTATGAGTGATTTTTCCTAGCTCTTCTGAAAATCTGCTATTAAAGTACCTATAATGAAGGTATCTTACAAGTCTTCTCTGAGCTATAGGTTAAAGGTTTGATGAAATGGAATAACCGTTATAAGGCGGGATAGCTCGTCTTTGAATAGAATCCAGTAAGCTCAATGGATATTTTGGGACTGAACTCCAAAAGTAAAAAAAAATTTAGACTTGCACTTAGTTGGGCTTAATAGAGAAGAATTGCGATGCCTAGAAATACATCTTCTAACATTCACCTGTTTTAATGGCAGTATTTGAGCATTGAGCAATTTTCGCTGAAGTGGTGGTAAAACAAAGTACGGGAGGGGGTGATTCAAAGATTCAAGCGGAACTGAGGAGTTCACTACTCCTAAATCTCCTCTAACTTTTTTTTCGGCTGCCTTTGAATCGTATATTTTTTTTGAGCACGTATCTGATATACATGATTTCCGTGTTGTGTCCCGATCAGAGGAGGTGAAATATTTCTTGCATTGATTTAGGAAACCTTGACAGCTCGCTGCATTTTTTGTGGCTTTGAATGTGTGACCGTTCCAACTTAAGTCGTTACAAACCATATACCGAGCATAGGAATCTTTTCGGTTTTTCATGTATAATTGCTGCAGAAATGTGTTTTGTTAGCACTCAATTCCACTCTGTTGGATTTTTTCGTTCAAAGGGCTTCGTCCCAAAACCTTGCCAAATGCATTTGAAATATCAAGCGCAACCACAATACTTTCTACACAATAGTGAATTTTTTGGTTTCACTTTTTGGTATGTTATCAAATTACCAGTGGACTTGTGGACCATACCTCCGGTAATATTGAAAAGTTTCCGTGTTTCGAGATCTTTCAAAAGTTGACGATTTATCGGCGTTTCCATGATCTTCTTGTACAGATCTTCTTTTATAGGCATATTGTTCATTATCCTAATTTTGTTTGATGAATTATTTTTGTAAGCTTAATTGATGCCCTTGATGTTCTTCAGCTTTTTGACAGCTTCAATGATCTCTTCAATGTTCTTCTATATTCTTCATGGGTTAGAAAAGGACGGTCTTCTTGTTCAAATTAACTTCTTTAATTTCCTGATGGCTAGATTTTCATCTCCATTTTAGATATCCTATAGATATCATCTCTTATAGAGGGGGCTCATAACCTACAAGGAATTTAACGAATTCAATTATGATGTTGCTGGATGGTTATAAGCAAAGCGTTTCTTATTAAGTTGCTCTCCAACCGTCCAAAGTGAAATATATTTCTCTTAAGTTCATTTTCTTCCCCTGACATGGCGTCGAAGGCTGTATATGGAAGCAGTGTTCATTCGGCTTACATATCCACCCAGTGGATGCAGAGGTGGTTAGTCGTCGAACTACTAAGCGTGAGGTCCCTAGTTGAAGTCCTGAAAGCAGAAATCCCCACGTTTTTTTTTCAACTTGCTGTCTGACAAGCATGAAACTGCTTTTCAAGATTTATATCTGGATCGGGAAGATAATACTGAATTTCTAATCGTCCGGCATGCACTCCTCCAATCATATTTTTGAGATGAGCTGATGCATGTTTAAAAACCTCCGCTTGTAGGTGATTTGATTGTGTTTAAGGCATGTACATAGTTGATATGGACGGATCGACCATATTACTCCAATGTTTTATCAGAAGATTTTCAGAGGATGGAATTAAGTGGTACAAGAGTTGCACTGGTTCCACCTTTGATTCAACAAATTTATATTCTTTTGAAATCCTTTATGTCTGGCTTGTAATATGCAAGGATATAGAAAAGTTGTTGAGCAGTACTTCGGGTGGCATTCCGGTTCTATTTTTGAGGTATTTTGTTCTTTTTTAAGAGTTCTCGAAAAGTTGTATTCATATAGCTCTTTCTGATTTCTCATGGACCTCATTCTCAATTCCGGGTTGAACATGAGCATCAACAAACCTGCTTCTCCAGTTAATCCGGTCTTTAGCTTACTGCCTCTAGTTGTGCAATGTGCATTTTAAAATGGTTAGTCAGTTGCTACTTGTGTGCTCAATGTAAAATCTATTTCTACTTGTTGCACAGAGCTAAACAATCAACGATGTTAACAATTCAGATTTATTAAGAAAAAGAGAACAAGTATAAAAAGAACCAAGCTTAAATAGTGATTAGTATGTAACTAATACAAGCATGTAAAATGTATACTAATAAGCATGATATATAGATAATGATGTGCAATTAGATTAAGTCTACAAAAATGTAATAGATGAATAAATAATATTCTAACACTCCCACTTTTATTCATTAGTGCGTGTAAAAAGAAAAAAAAATTTCATTTAGGATGAATGCCTATGGCATTTCGAAAAAACTCAAACTTGGGTTTAGGTAGACTCTTTGTAAAGATGTCAGCAAGTTGTTTATCCGAGCATACATAGCTCACAGTGAATAATCCTTCTTCGAACTTCTCGCGGATAAAATGGTACCTCACATCAATGTGCTTCGTGCGCTTATGAAACTCGGGATTTTTGATGAGCTTCATTGCACTCTGGTTATCCACAAAAAGAGTTATCGGTTCTGTAGAGTCTGGCACCATCTCCATTAATAGTCGGCGTAACCAGAGCAACTGCTTGACAGCTTGTGATGCAGCTACGTATTCTGACTCGGTAGTTGATAAAGCAACTGATTTTTGCTTCTCGGAAGACCAACTGATAGCTGATGACCCCATCATAAAAACGTTGCCGGAAGTAGACTTTCTGGTATTAATATCTCCAGCAAAGTCAGCATCACTGTAAATAGAAAAGGTAATATTTGCACTTGAATGAAATAATATACCATAGGAGATGGTTCCTTTAACATATCGTAAAATACGTTTGAGGGCTTGAACATGTTGTTCTGCAGGATGTTCCATATACCTGCTAGCATTGTTAAGAGCATAGCATATATCTGGACGGGTTGCAAGAGCCAAGTACATTAGGCTACCAACTGCCTCGCGATATGGAAAGGATGCCACCTTAGATGTAGTATGTACAGAAAAACTAGATTGGTCCGATGGCGTTGATACAGGATTACATTCCATCATATTAAATCGTTGCAAAACTTTTTCAGCATATGCCGATTGACATAGATGAATACTACCATCAGAATAACGCGAAATCTCTAGCCCAAGAAAGCATTCTGCATTACTCCATTTGACTTCAAACTCCTTACTAAGATGATCGATCAGTGGTTTTATAAGATCCTCATTACTCGCTGCTACTATCCCATCATCTATGTATATTGCCAAATACATCTCAGCATTTCGTTCACGATAAACAAACACACATTGATCTGCTGTTGAAACTTGAAATTGAAACTTTTTAATAAAAGATGTAAATTTTTTATTCCAGCATCGAGATGACTGTTTTAATCCGTAAAGACTTTTTAGAAGCTTGCAAACCTTACCGCTACCATCTTCATAACCTTTTGGCTGTTTCATAAAAACATCTTCATAAAGTTCTCCGTATAGAAAAGCGGTTTTGATGTCAAATTGTTTCAAACATAATTGCTTGCGAGCAGCTATAGACAAAATTACTCTTAGTGACTCGAACTTTACCACAGGACTAAAAGTTTCTCGAAAATCGACTCCATATTGCTGAGAAAATCCTTTGGCTACGAGTCTAGCCTTGTATCTATCTACTGTTCCGTCCGATTTGTGTTTTATTTTGAAAACCCAACGATTATCTATCACCTTCGTCCTATTTGGTAGATCGACTAAAATCCATGTTTTATTTTTTATCAATGAGTTGAATTCCTCATCCATAGCCTCAATCCATTTCAATTTATTTTCCGATCTGCATGCATCTTCGATAGTTAATGGCTCCTGCGACTCTGCCAAATAAGCGAAACCTTCCGAAGAGTACACATATTTTACCGCCTCCTTCTTTCGAAGTTTCTCCTTATAAGTGTTTTCTTGTTGCTTCTCTGCTGTAGGTATATTTTCATTACCTGAATGAGATTCGACATCCACTTCGTTTTTAATCATCGGTTCCTTATAATTTTCCTCCAGTATTTGTTCCTTCGTTTCCATACCCGGATCATGTGGTTTTATGATAACTTCTGATGACATCTTGTTATCTACTCTTTCAAGGAAAATGACATCTCTTGATATGTGAACTTTATTTCGCTGAGGATTCCACACGCGGTATGCCTTGGTATTGTCACAGTATCCAATAAACAAACATTTTTCAGACTTCTGATCCCATTTCTGGCGCTTTTCCTTTGGCACGTGTACATATACTTCAGATCCAAAAACCCGAAATTCATCTAATTTTGGTTTTGTATTAAACCAAACTTCAAAAGGGCTTTTATTGCTCATAGAACTTTTTCCCGTACGATTGAGTACGTAAACTGCAGTATTCACTGCCTCTGCCCAGAATTTAAGTCCAAGATTAGCTGAGAAAATCAGTGTCCGCGATGCTTCCACAATGGTTCTCATATCACGCTCTGCACGACCATTTTGTTGCGGTGAATATGGAGCGCTGCGTTGATGTCTAATACCTTCCTTCTTAAGTATATCTTCTAGGGCACTATTCACAAACTCCAAACCATTGTCACTTCGCAAAATGCTTATGCTGCGACCAATGTCCTTTTTTGCAACTTCCAAGAACTGTGCAAAGAATTTGGTTACCTCCGATTTGTGTCGCATAAAATAAACGGTACGAAAATGAGAGAAGTCATCTTTAAAAAGAACAAAATATTTTGACCCACCTATTGATGTTTCTTGCATAGGACCACAGACGTCTGCATGAATTATATGTCCACACTTTGTTGACTTGCTTTCACTTGGAGGAAAACTCGATCGATGCTGTTTTCCTATTATACAGGCTTCGCATTGAAAATCCCTTTCATCATCGTATGCAATGTTGAGATTTCCAAGTAAATCCTTGACATGAGTAACACATTGGTGTCCCAATCGTTCATGCCATAATCTCAATGATCCACGAGAAGCCACGTTAACATCGCTCACCTTTTGTTCAACCTTGTAGTCCGCTTTCGTTCTATATGGCTTGAACATCATTTCAAAAAACTTTGAATCTCGAACTCCCACTGCAAACGTTCGCCCGTTCTTTCGTAACAAACATTGATTTTTGTTCGATACACAATTAAAACCTTTGTCCAAAGCACATCCAACTGAGAATAGGTTAAGTCTGATCTCTGGTACGAAAAGTACATCTGTCAACTTCATTTCATTCCACTTACAACCATCAAATGCGAGAATATTAACAATTCCTTTACCATGAGCATAGATTGTGTTTCCATCTCCTACTTTTACAGGAATGGCATTACTTAGTGACTCGTATTGACTAAAACAACTTCGATCATTTGACATATGGTCACTGGCACCTGAATCAAGATACCAGCTACTTTCACTGACCTCTTCTGATAATAATGCTTCGCTGATAAAAGCTTCACTGCAGTTCTTTCGAAGTTTTGCCTGTTTACCTTTTTTCTTCGGGCAATCACGCTTCCAATGACCATTTTCGTTGCATGCAAAACATTTTCCCGGTTTGGCTGAAGTATTGCTATTGTTGTTTTTAAAATGCCTTATTCGTTTTACAATCAGCGCTTCGCTTGTTTCAGCTTCTTCCTGAGAACTCAGTCGCGATTCTTCGATCATGAGACGTGACATTAATTTTTCTAGTGTACGCTCACATTCAGCCGTCGATTCCCATGCACTATGGAAATAGTTGTAGCTAGGGGGGAGGGTCATTAAAATTTTCGTAATAACCATTGAATCTGAAATTGGTTCACCTAAATCCTTGAGTTGCTGTACAAGCTTTTCTAGTTTTGATATGTGGCATGCCATACTGTCGCCAGGAACTTTAACAAAACTGTAAAAACGCTGTTGAAGTAGATGGATTCCTGAGTCGGATTTTTGCTCATAGACACTGTGAAGTTTCTTCCACATTTCATGTGATGAAAGACAATTGATTATGTGTAACATAGGCTGCTGTCCAATGGTTGTTACAATTTGTTTTTGAGCCATAATATCCTTCTTTGCCCAAGAAACTAAATTACTTCCCTCAACTGGTTTTAATAAAATGCCACTTGTAACCTCGAGTAAATCACTTGCTTTTAAAATGATTCGCATTTGGAATTTCCACACCGCCCATTGACTTGCATCCACCAGCTTGTCAATTTTAATTGGAGATTCATTTTCCATAATTATTTTGTCTCTTAAAGTCGCCCGTTATCGATATTTCTTCCCGTTAAAAAACAAATTTCGACGACGATACCGAAATGTCACTCGCGTTGTTAAGTACCGAACAACTTTACGCTGTTAGTTAGTATGTACTAATCAATGCTTTATATGATCAGCCCGTTACCAATGAACTCGTATAGAGACAAACACTTTACTCTCTTTTGTCGAACCGATTTCCACGTTATCACGAAAAAAAAATTTTCTGTTACACCAAACGCAATCAATTCAATTTACTGACATAGAGAACTAGGACTGGGCCCATAACCTGTTGCGCAGAGCTAAACAATCAACGATGTTAACAATTCAGATTTATTAAGAAAAAGAGAACAAGTATAAAAAGAACCAAGCTTAAATAGTGATTAGTATGTAACTAATACAAGCATGTAAAATGTATACTAATAAGCATGATATATAGATAATGATGTGCAATTAGATTAAGTCTACAAAAATGTAATAGATGAATAAATAATATTCTAACACTACTCCGTGTAGAATTGGTGTCCATTCGCTCTGCATGTTGCAACCATCGCGTCTAATGTGTATGAGATTTTAGATTTCAATGATAAGGCCTTTAATATTAGTAGAACATGAAAGGATTTTATTACCAAATGACCTTCTTAGATCGAGAAAACAGCCTTGTCAAGATTGGTCAAATGGTAGAAAATGTGGTTATATGAGAACACCTGGTGGATGCCCACCAAAATAGACACTTAGCTTCTACTTAGACACCATTGGGGTCTCCAATGTCGTGGCAGGAGATTGGATATTAAAGTCTTTGTTAAGTCTTGGTATTACCAGATGAGGGCATGGGGGATCTGTCTTTTCACTAAAGCACCTATTAAGAGAATTTATCTTATCTGGTATCTTGCGATTAGAGTGTCTGACATTGAATTTTCTCAAAGCCATGTTTTTAGGCTACATATACTGTCTCTGCTTATCTTTCGACAACCATTAGGATATACATATTTGGAGGGAATTATTTGAAGCTCCATTCTGAGTTTGCATGATAGGCAGCCTGTTTCCTGGAATTGTTTCTAGTGCTGTTCTTGTAATATATGAATTGCTGAAAATAGCTCCACTTATTCCACATTAGTTCCTTAAAGTGTATTTTCTTTGGTTCGTTTGGTTTTCCATGTTGCCGAACACTCAAGAATTTGTGTTTTTGGGTCTAACGCCGCATCATAAGCGGCGTTGTAAGTTTGAAAAACGTTATTTTTAAGAATTACAAAATTAAACACAATACCTCAAGTTGAATTGATCATCCCCGTCAACACCAATTTAACAGCAAGACCGCATCTTAAGATCAATTCATACCCTGAAAGCGGAGAAATAATCCCCTTAATATGGATAACCTACCAAATCCGAATATATTTCAATTTATTATATCAGGCATACTGTGAGTCACAAGTTTATTAGCTTTCCTTGGAACCTCAACAGAAAGAGAAGAGATTATTTGACATCACTTCCTTGAAATTGAAATCCTTATGAAAAAATAAAATCCATGAGCTGCTGCCAACTCACCCACAAGCGCAATTTATGATGATGAACCGAGAGAACAATAAAACGAGAATCCACTTTTGTGCATCCCGTGTGTTTATATCCTGCTCGAGGGGATCTCTTGAATTGTCTCCATTTTTTTTTGTTTTATTGCAAAGATACTTGTCATGGCTTTTGTCTAAACTGACTCTCAGTCGACATGTAATAAAGTTCAACCGCTACTCTTGCACTTCCGTTTTCTTTTTCATGCCACCTGATCTCTGTCTATCTACCTTTTTTTACGAGACGTCATATTGCATTTGCGCCACGATTTTGTGAAAAAGTGGTTATGGGGCTGAGAGTTTATTTAAAGAGGCTGGGGAGAGGTTTAAAGTCTGTTTTATTTTTGGCAACATCATCAGATCCTCATACTGCGAGAATAGACCAAACAATGCCAATGCAAGCTGTAAGAAGAGCAGCTTTCGCTTTTGTTTCCATTAAGTTGTAACTTGTGCTGGTGTTGGCCCTTCTGTACAAGGTGAAGCGTAGATATACGACCTTAACATTGTGTGCACATGTAATGTCGTCTGCTGTAGGAATGGTTAAAATATTATTTTCTTTTATTTCCTCCTAGGGGGGGTGGATGATGCATCTGAGATAAGTGGTCCTTTACAGTCTGTCGCTACTAATCTTTTTGATGAATGTCCTTGCACCTTGTGTGTTTTGTTGTATGATTCTGCATTCCTTTAAAATTCCATAATACAACCTGTAAGCTGGCAGGCGAGGTTGTGAAGGAAGAAAATTGGTTTCAGGATAGCTTGTGACATGAAGAAAATTACAAAACCAAAAAAAAAATGCTTTTCTATATCTAAATTGTAATACCTTTGGAGATAGGTAGCTGATTTGAAAATAGATTAAGTACGTTGTAGCTTGATTACGTTCATTGCTATTATGTCTTTTCACTTAATACAGGGTGCGACAATGCTAAATCTGGATAGTGGGCTGTCCACTCTAAATCGTTCTTTGAGGTTCTCCGTAAAGTGTTTCCTCAAAAGACCTACCCTTGAAACGTTAACCGATCTCATCCTCCATGTTCACAAATCTGAATTTATAATTTTCTGTTACTGTGACATTATTTTCATCAAAAAACAGGGACCAACAAGCCCTGCTGAAAAATTGCATACCACACGATGCATTTCTCGGGGAATGGTGTCAGCCCATTAGCGCATGTTCTGTTTGTTGACGCATCCACTTAAGTGAAAATGGACTTCATTACTGACAAAAAGACTTCGCGTTCTCTGGAACGTTTTCGTTTTTTTTTTTTTTTGAGTTCCTGCAGAATCGCCAAATTCTATATGTATCTGGATGGACATTAACGTTCTCACTGCCGCAATGTTCTCAGGTGGTGTAATGGGCAGAGAGACTTGACGGTTTGTCTGAACGTATTATACCCAAGAAACAATGGGTTTTCCGTTAGGGACATTAAAGCGTTTTCCGAGCGCATGCTAGGTCGCAGTCACAGAATATCCGTTTGAATGGCAGACCTCAAAGGTTCCTCATCCCAACACATGATGGTAATTAACCATGAAAGGAAACAAAACTTTTGAAATAGGCCTGCAGAATGAGAGCACCCCCGCCCCGTTACGGTCCCTTCAGCATGAATGGCGAGTATTTTGAAAAATTCATTTATTTTGCTGCACCCTGTATTACCAAGCCACCTATGGATTCAGTCATAGATTCACATGTGCTAACAGTATGCAGAAGTGGTCCATCGATATTCTAAGCATCGACTGTGAATCAACTACAAAATTTTCTTGTTCATCTCGACAAGATTGTGCTTGCAGTGGGCTAGTGGTTTGAATTTTGGACTACTAACAGCGGGGTTTCTGGTTCAAATCCAAAACAAAATCCTATTTTCACTGTCCCACCACTTACGATAGTCTGACAAACATTCAAGACTAGAAAAAATGGCATTCCGGTCAGAATCGTTTTTAAACTGGAGGTCCTATTGTTTGTGTCGAAAATACAATTTACATCATTCAAATGTCCGCTTGACTTTGCTTGGTAGCATATTTGGGAATTTTAATTTCCGATGACTTATTGCAGAATAAATCTGATTAAATTTGAGTGATGGCATTAAATATCACTTTGAGTTATTTTTAACTTTGAGAACATCAATTATTTGCGGTTTACTCGAATAGACTTGCCTGCAATTAATAATACCCCAACGGAAAAAGTCTTAAGTCTTTAAGTCGCACAATTTAACGACGAACTTCCATCGCGTAGAGCCGGCAGTTTTGTTCGAATTACATGTCCTGTATAGCCTTATCATACCGTTTAAGCCACACGAATTTTCTTATAAACGATATGTTTTCCATTGAGTTTATCGATTTGGGAGATTTTCGGATCGATGATTTCCGAATAGTGGCATTCTAGCAGTGCATTTAGTGCTTGAAGATACCATACAAACCATGTGGTATCGTCATACATCTAATCATCCAAAAATTAGCCTTGTCCCAAAAGATGTTTTTTTTCGGATTTCGGGTCATGTTTCTTAAGATTCTGGATCAGTTGGATTGAAAACTGCTGCAGGCCTAAATTCCGAATTGAAGTTTGCAGGTTTGGACATGTTGTTTGACAATATAAGCTTCCATAGCAATTTGCCATATACTTCTCAATAATTCACAAAAAATTAGAGGAGTAGCATGTTAACAACATGGCCGCTAAAAGCAACTTAATAGCATAAATACGGAATATATGTGACTGGAATACACGACTTCACTCTAAACAATTCACTCAATCCATACAATGCTTATCCAATATTCTCCAACTGTGATAGCCTCCAAGCCGACAGTTTAATGTCTAACCACCGTTCGTCGGTCGTTTAACTGTGACTACTCGTCAAGATTTCTTATTCAAATCCTGCATTGGTTCATTCATCTAATAAACTAATGAGTGCATACCACTTAACAGAAACTGCCATGTCCGCACCCGTTAGTCAGGACAGAATGCAAATGTGTGGAAAATCAAATCCTCGAATGCACTTCCACTTGCACACACACAGCCAAACACTGGCAAACATCCGACTGTTTAATAGTCACTTTTCATACCCATCGTCCACACCCCTTCGATTTTGCTCTTCCACAGCGTTTAAGTTTAAGTGGAACACAATTTGCTAACCCTCAGTCGAGACATGTCTTCTCTGCACATTGATCTTGTAATTTCAATTGCGAAACGATTATTGCAGCGTAATCAAACCAAGGACATGCACACATGAGCATAGAGTACCACCTAGCGTCGGTGGTACTTATTCACATCTACACCACCTTCTAGGTCGCATCGTCTGCACAATGCACAAATGAGAAATTCCTGTTGTCATGTTGCAGAAGGACCGCCTGACTGGATGCTCTTCTCCTAGAGATGATATCGAATGAGCACATGGTCGTCGTAATCGTATATAAATGCCAAGGTTCACTGGCTATTCTTGGTGTCTCGACGTCCACTTATAAGCTGTTGCCATTACTATTACTGTATGTATACTGTCTAATGCAACTCCAAGGAGTAGTATAGCGCAGCGTTTTAAGTTCACAGCAAGCGAACTCTTTTCACATCCTTTTCATTGTCGTATGCATTGTGCGGTTACGGGTACCAGCAGATGATATAACAACCACGTCCGTATACAAAACCCACAACAAGGACGAAAGGACACACACGTAGGACTAATTTTATGGGGGCTCTTCAACTCTTAAACAATTTGATATACGACCATTTCACTGACAAATGGCCCATTCAATTGGGGCGGGCAGGTACGGTGTTTGTGTTCGTCCTTAATTCACATTTAGTATTGACATCTCTATCCTGCTATTCATCATAACATTTCTGTGCACGTATTTTCGTTAATACAACGCGTATTCAAATGCAAAAATGTATATGTATTCTGAATGGAGAGCGGGCTTTGGTATTTTCCAAGTCACTGAGGACATGAAGTAACTGCTTTCAATGAAGAGCTAGAACCCACAGTAAAAAGGCTATCTTCTGAGATGATGTATTGTCCATTTTTGATGAGTTGTGTTTGTGTCCTTTTTTGTGCATTTAATTGGCGTTTTTTTTTTTGTAACGACAAGGGACAACAACCATTCTGAATAGTTACTAGTTTTAGGGACCACTCTGGGAGATTGCCTTTACAACAAATCGGCTTTTCCCAGACCTGTGTATTACAATAGAAATCAGCTTATAAACTTTTATCTATTTGCATGTACCTATATGTTTTTTTTTGCATAAATAAATTATTCATATTCGAACAAGAAGCAAGCACTTGAGTAGACAGGAGTGGAATAAATTCTATACACACACAATAAAATGTAATTTAAGGTATTGATGGGGAGACAGACAGGACACGGTGAAGACGAAGATAGCTGAACCGAAGCGGATGCTATTATATTCTAGGGTATTGTATCTATTTAATGGAGATGGTAACATATGGGGATAGATGGATGTAAATGGGAATGCTAATACCTTACCCTTATAATCCTGTTTAAGGATTAGAAATGGCACCAGATGTTATGAGTAGGATTTGTTTTAAAGCGTGATTGTTACATTTTGTTTAAACTTTTTCGTACAAGAGAAAGGTATTATTTTTGTTAATAGTTTTGAACTCCAGATTTTGATTGATGCTGACATGACAATGATAGTGGAACACGAAATATTGGTTTCAGAGAACTCCCAGGTTCTGTCTGTGAGTACTTTCTTTTAATATCTAGGCTCATGTTCTTCATACTTTTAATTATAGTTCTTTGCAATAGTTATTATATAATCTATTCCATAAGGGTTTTAGAGTTTTGATACACAGATTGCAACTTAGAGAAATAAGTTTTATACTTTCAAGATTGAATGGATGGATTGATTCTGAATCATCATTGAAGTCCATCCAATTTAATGTCGCTTAAACTTTACGGAAATTTGAGATATTGCCAGAACAAGAACAATTGTCACTGGGTGCAGTGCCCTAGTGGTTAGTGCGTTGGTCTTCTAAGCGCGGAGTCTCTAGCTTACATTTTTTTTATCATTTCTAATATTTCATCCATATTTACATTTTTAAGGTCAGTTTGCGGGGTTTGTGAGCTATTAGTTGTTGGGGTTGACTACTTAACGCTGTGTTGCTAGTTTAAATTTCGAATGTAATAACACATACGATTTGTTTACTTCCCCATTTCTTGCGAAAGTCTGACAAATATCCAGTATAAACACTAAACACGGACAAATACAAACGAGTGGTGGGTGCACGACTGGGTCGTACGCAACTTTCTCTTTCACAGCGAGTTCGGCGTTAGATCAAATAGTGCGCATTTAGATTATTAATGCTAAAAGTTATATAAAATGTTGAAATTTGCTTATACGAACGTTTACTCCGAAATTTGAAGGAATCGGTGTCTATGTGAAAAATAATTAATTTTCGTTATTGGCCAAAACTGAAAATTCCGTTTAGTGATAGTTGGGCTAAAACCAATTATGTGGAATTGTTTAAAACTATAATAGTAGTATATATATTAAATTTCATTCAATTTGACATAGTAGTTTGCGAGAAATTAACAATTTTCTTTATATGGCCTGAATGACAAAATCCGTTATATGGATTATCTCGAAAAAAACTGGGTATGCAGTTTTGTTGGAACTAATATGCTTATAGTATATATAAAGTTTAATCAAAATCGTTAGAGCCGTTTTCGAGAAAATTGAGGTTATGTGTAATTTTTATATGGCAGGTACCGTTAATAACATGGCTAAAAGCAAACAAACAAAATGGCCTAGAACTATGACCAAAACAAGCTTGGAAACGAAGTTTGAAGAAAATCGGTCAAGCCGTTTAGGCTGGGGAGACCATTACGGACAGACGGACCGACGGACCGACGGACGGAATTCCAAAAACCACTTTTATAGGCTCCGCTATCATCGTAATGTTAGAATCAATCAAAATCTCGTGGTCCAAAATTTTCACGAAAACAATATCTTTCTCTTTGTAAGAGAAAGTTAAAAATGATTTTTTATTAGAAATTACAACCGAAAAACCAAAGAGCCAGGAAAGTGTTTTCAGTGTAACTAACATTACGATGTTAAAATCGTGCTGGGAGATTTTAACGCAAATGTAGGAAGAGAAGACATCTTTAGCAGTACTGTCAGAAAATATAGCCTACACGACAACACGTCTGGTAACGGACTTAGGCTTATTGACTCCGCTACGGAACGAAATGCCACTATAGCCAGCACACGGTTTCCTCACCTCGATATCCATAAGGGGACATGGCGGTCTCCAGATCAACGAACAGTCAACCAAATTGATCACATTGCGATAGACAAGAGGCGCGCATCCAGTATTTTCGATATCCGAACATACCGAGGGGCTAACATCGACTCGGACCACTACCTTGTTATAGCCAAGGTAAGGATGCGGATATCCACCACGCCACAAAAAACGAGTGGTGGGTGCACGACTGGGTCGTACGCAACTTTCTCTTTCACAGCGAGTTAGGCGTTAGATCAAATAGTACGCATTTTGATTAATGATATAAATAATGTCGAAATGAGTTTATACGAACGTTTACTCCGATATATGAAGAAATCGATGTCAATGTGAATAATAATGATTTTCCGTTATTGGCCAAAACTGAAAATTCCGTTTAGTGATAGTTGGGCTAAAACTAATTATGTGGAATTGCTTCAAGCTGTAATAGTAGTATATATATTGAATTTCATTCAATTTGACGTAATAGTTTGCGAGAAATTATCAATTTTCCTTATATGGCCTAAATGACAAAATCCGTTATATGGATTTTCTCGAAAAAACTGGGTATGTAGTTTTGTTGGAACTAATATGCTTATAGTATATATAAAGTTTAATCAAAATCGTTAGAGCCGTTCTCGAGAAAATTGAGGTTATGTGTAATTTTTATATGGCAGGTACCATTGTTAACATGGCTAAAAGCAAACAAAAAAAATGGCCTAGAATTATGACTAAAACTAGCTTGTATACGAAGTTTGAAGAAAATCGGTCTAGCCGTTTAGGCTGGGGAGACCATCACGGACAGACGGACAGACGGACCGACGGACCGACAGACCGACGGACGGAATTCCAAAAACCACTTTTTTAGGCTCCGCTATCATCGTAATGTTAGAATCAATCAAAATCTCGAGGTCGAAAATTTTCACGAAAACAATATCTTTCTCTTTGTAAGAGAAAGTTAAAAACAAAAAAAGTGAGTGCTCAAGTTTACCAAAAAAAAATATTTTAAAATTGAAAAGCGGTAGCAGGTCCTTTTTAATATTTTGTCTGATTGCCTTTTGCCTTCAGAACAGCTGCAAGTCTTCGTGGCATGGATTCAATAAGTTTCTGTGTTACACAGAGGCTTATATTGTTCCATTCTTCAATCAGCGCTTCTCGCAAGTTGTTTTTGCTGGTAATTTGCCTTTGTCTGATTTTTCGGTCCAAATGTTCCCACAAATGCTCGATAGGGTTCAAATCTGGGGATTGTGGTGGATGATCAAGTTGCTTTGGGGTTCTATAAAGAAACCATTCTTTAACAATGTGAGCCGTATGCTAAGGATCATTGCCTTGCTGAAAGATTCAAGTCCTAGGCAAAGTCAATTTCAAGACGCTCGGTTGAATATTTTCTTTTAAAATGTTTAGGTAATCTAGTTTGTTCATTGTATTATCAATGAACACTAAATTACCTACACCCGAAGCCGCCATACACCCCCAAACCATCACTGATCCACCACCATGTTTAACGCAAGACGATATATTTTTCTTTTTAAATTCTTCTCCCTTAGACCTCCAAATTTTTGTTTTTCTAGCACCTTCAAAAATTTAAAATTTACTTTCATCTGTAAACAAAACGTCTTTCCAAAATGAAATTTCACAATTTTTATATTTTTTTGTGTCTTGCGAGTGCTTTTCCGCTATCTTCACAGCACTTGTCTACGGATTTTCCCGCACTTCTTTAACAAAATTTGAAATCGATCTTCTATTTAACTTTTTTGGCCGACCACAACGATTTAAATTTTTAGTTGTTTTATGGGTTTTATACTTATCGATTACTTTTTGAATACCACTGAGACTTCTATTTGTAATATCCGCGATTTCTCGTAAGGTTTGCCCCTTTTCCCTTGCGCGTTTCTAGGGCAATTTCCGTTCGCATTTTTTACGTCTCAACAAATTATTTTTAGGCCTCAAACAACATGCCTCTCCAATTAGCTGTACTGCTCGTATAGTTTTTGGTTGAATCTTCATCTCCATAGCCCGTCAACGCAAACGGGACCGAAGATTTTTCGAAGAATTTTTCTCTCGAATCGACCAAAGATTTCTTCATCCGCTTCTGATACGGTCCATGGTACAGAGCAGGACTTGGATGATCAGGATCTTATATAGGATCTGCTTAGTATTACTGCTAAATTGCCTTTTTAGCCCGAAGAAACAGCGGTTGGCAAGAGTAATTTTTCGTTTGATTTCTGACGAGATGATGTTGTCACAGTTAATAGCGGAGCCGAGGTAGACAAAGTCCCGTACTACCTCAAAGTTATATCTGTCAATGGTGACGTTCTGTCCAATTCGTCGATGTTGTGAGTCCTTTCGTGATGACAGCATAAACTTAGTCTTACCCTCATTTACTGCTAAACCCATTTTCGCCGCTTCCTTCTCTATACTAGCAAACGTGGCTATGACATCACGTTGAGTCCTGCCAATGATGTCAATATCGTCAGCGTATGCTAGTAGTTGCACCGACTTTTGGAAAATTGTGCCTCTGGTGTTGGCTTTGGAGTTTTGCACAATTCTCTCAAGAATCAGATTAAAGAAGTCACATGACAGCGCATCGCCTTGCCTAAATCCTTTTTTGGTATCGAAAGCAGCGAGAATTCTCCATCGTCATCCTACACAAACGGACGAGTTTGGGCGGTATACCAAAACTAGACATGGCTCTGTACAGTTCGTCTCTATAAATGCTGTCATATGCGGCTTTGAAATCGATGAATAGGTGGTGGGTATCGATTTGGACTTCTTGAGTTTTTTCCAGGATCTGCCGAAGTGTGAAAATTTGATCGGTTGTGGACTTTCCTGGCCTAAAACCACACTGATAAGGGCCAATCAGGTTGTTGGTAAACGGTTTCAGGCGTTCACATATTACGGCAGATAGGATCTTGTAGGCGATGTTGAGGAGACTTATGCCTCTGTAGTTGGCGCAGTTCAGAGGGTCTCCTTTTTTGTGGATCGGGCAAACGATGCTGAGGTTCCATTCTTCAGGCATATTTTCATCCGACCAGATTTGGCTTATGAGTTGGTGGCTGTTACTTACCAAGTCATCTCCGCCGGCCTTATAGAGCTCAGCGGGAAGGCCGTCATTTCCGGCAGCCTTATTAATCTTGAGTTTAGATATTGCTATCCTCACTTCACTCAGGTCGGGTGGTTGGCAGTCTTCGCTGTCGTTGCCAATATTGAATGGTTCGTTCTGCCTGACAGCGGAATGTTGTTCGTCATCGCCGTTTAACAGTCTGCAGAAGTGGTTCTTCCATATCCTCAGCATCGACTGTGTCTCAACTACAATATTTCCTTGTTCATCTCGACAGGATTCTGTTCGAGCCTTGTATCCTTGGCTTTGACGTTTTACACTTTGGTAAAACTTGCGAACATCGTTCCTGGAGTGGCACCTCTCTATAACCTCGATCGCGCGCTTTTCTTGCTCTTTTTTCTTCTTGCTGAAAAGCCGATGTTCTTCCCTTCTTCTTTGCCTATAGAGCTCAATGGCGGCTCTCGTCTTCACCTGCAGCTTAGCCTTGTAGGCCTCGTTCTTGGCTGCGAGCATCTGTCGGCATTCCTCATCAAACCAGGGGTTTCTTGCTGGTGGGCGCGAGAAACCTAGCACATCAGTTGCGGCTGATCTAATGGCCTGTTGGCATCGTTGCCATTGCTCTTCGACATTCGATGCTGGTGGTATGGTGTTAATCGAGAGGTTAAGGGATACGCGTTGTGCGAAGGTCTTGGCGGTCTCTTGCGATTGCAGTCTTCCGACATTAAATTTTTTCACAGTATTTCTGGATTGTTGTGGCGTGGTGGATATCCGCATTCTTACCTTGGCTGCTACAAGGTAGTGATCCGAGTCGATGTTAGCTCCTCGGAATGTTCGGACATCCAAAATACTGGATGCGTGCCTCTTATCTATCGCAATGTGATCAATTTGGTTGACCGTTCGTTGATCTGGAGACCGCCATGTCCCCTTATGGATATCGAGGTGAGGAAACCGTGTGCTGGCTATAGTGGCATTTCGTTCCGTAGCGAAATCAATTAGCCTAAGTGCGTTACCAGACGTGTTGTCGTGTAGGCTATGTTTTCCGACAATACTTCTAAAGATGTCTTCTCTTCCTACCTTTGCGTTGAAATCTCCCAGCACGATTTTAACATCGTACTTCGGTAGTCGCTCATAGGTTTTGTCGAGGAGCTCGTAGAAGCAATCCTTAGCTATATCATCTTTTTCTTCCGTCGGAGCGTGAAGACATAAGACTTCTTGCCTAAGTCTGGCACTTATAACAAATCCGCATCCGAATAGTCGCTGTTTCTGCTCACTATAACACGGTCCGTAGTATATGTCACAGTTTTTCATCCTCTTTTTGCCCGGCCCATCCCATCGTATTTCCTGGATGGCAGTAATGTCTGCTTTGTAGCAGTTTAGGGCTTCCGCTAGTTGTTCGCCTGCACCTCTCCTGTTTAATGTTCTCACATTCCAGGTGCAGATACGAACGTCGTTGTCCTTTTTTCGTTTAGCAGGGTCGTCAACAATAAAATCAGTCCTTTCCGAGGATATTGGTTGCTTCGTAACCATGTTTTTTTTTCTGTGGGTTGGTAGTTAACCCAAAGCACAACCCCCAACCTGGAGGGCCAGTTCCAATTTATTAGATACCCCTAGGACACGGGGCCATCAGTATCCACTACGGGATTGAGCGCTGCCGTTGGCCTTTCGGTTCATCCGCCACCATCTCTGTTCAAGGGGCCTGACTTACCCTTGAAATTCCTAGACAACCTGTTGTCCGAATATGTCAGAGCAGCTCATCTAGTTTCGCCTGGGACAGCAGGCCGGGTATTCATCCGTGCCATTCTCACCAGGGTGTTTATAGTGTTGCTGTTTTTCGTCGTGTTATCAACACTCGCACTTATCGTTTAGCAAGTCAAATCCGGTTGGATGAGACCAGTACCCGATGGTTACCACTTGGAGGTAAAGATAAGCACATTTGATGTGTAGTCAGAGTTGCAACACTGGACATTGCCAAGTTAACGCCAATCAGAGTCTACCCTCGTTCTACAACACCCAACCCAAATTTTCCGTTTAATTTTAATAATATTTTTCTAAATATTCGTATTAGTACATACAGTAACAGTAACACTTCCGATTAATTGTCGCATTACGTGTAATGTAATCTCAACCCAACACAATTGCCAACAAACGCAACCATCCGTACCAAGTTACAGTGCAAACGCAAATTTTATTTGATTCTTGCTCTGTTCGGTCGTTTCTGTCAAAATTTTGTTTAGGGATCTAGGGAAAACTGCAGAGCATTTTCTGGCAACACTGGATGGCTCTCTCATATTGTTGTTTTCGCATTATCTTGTTCGTCGTACATGTCTAATATCTACTAGATATCTTAAAAACCCCAAGTGGAACCAGGGATTTTCTGCATTTTATGATTTTTTTTCGCCACACATATTCTGCTGGTTATTCTTACTATAGGGTCCGAAGTAAGCAATTTGCAATTTGACATAAAAAGTTCCACTCTGCTAAGAATGTTGTTTTACTGATTTAAATAATCTTAGCTGTGCATGAGGCAGTCGAGGAAATACGGACGGTTCCGTAAGTGGATCACGCCCAACATCAATGTCTAATATCTTAAGGCTTACATGAGGATATATAGGAGTGCACATTCAGACTATGAGAACTACGTAGCAAACAAAAGCCTATTAGTTTCTTCTGTATGTAGTATCAAGACGTAATAATGTAATGCTCGACCTTTATGGGAATCACTTTAAACGTTCGGCGGTTGTCGTGGATAATATGTTTATATCAGGAATCCGTACCCTGTGTATTTCAGAACTGCCTTAGAAACCAGATTCATTACACCGGAGACATTGTTTTTTCTGGATGCAACGTTCCAATAATATATCACGCAAGGAGTGCAAAAGATAAACAAATACTTTAAAAAAACTTTTGAGTCTGGGGGTATCAATTCAAATCTGAGATACTGCATAAGCATTCCTGAAAGAAATAAAAAATAACACAAACACTCTTAACTCAATTAAATACTGGTGGCTAGACTGGGCGGAAGTAAACACTCAGGTTAAAATAAACTAGGCCCTGACATATGATTTATAATCTGATGATGGCTAAAAGAAGTCATTGTTCGAATTACTGCTTTTCAAAAATTGGATATCAGCTATCACATGATAATGCCGGGGATTATATTAGTTTAGGTTTAATCAGTCTGAATTTTTTTTAAAGTATCTCAATTAACATGAAAATACGGCTTTCCTATAGGTTTAACTTAACACATTCCCATAATCAAACGAGTGGTGGGTGCACGACTGGGTCGTACGCAACTTTCTCTTTCACAGCAAGTTGGGCGTTAGATCTAATCATAAGCATTTTGATTATTGATGCTAAAATGATATAAATAATGTCGAAATGTATTTATACGAATTTTTACTCCAACATTTGAAGGAATCGATGTCAATGTGAAAAATAATGATTTTCCGTTTTTGGCCAAAACTGAAAATTCCGTTTAGTAATAATTGGGCTAAAACTAATTATGTGGAATTGCTTCAAGCTGTAATAGTAGTATATATATTAAATTTCATTCAATTTGACACAATAGTTTGCGAGATATTAACAATTTTCTTTATATGGCCTAAATGACAAAATCCGTTATATGGATTTTCTCGAAAAAACTGGGTATGCAGTTTTGTTGGAACTAATATGGTTATAGTATATATAAAGTTTAATCAAAATCGTTAGAGCCGTTTTCGAGAAAATTGAGGTTATGTGTAATTTTTATATGGCAGGTACCAGTTTTAACATGGCTAAAAGCAAACAAAAAAAATGGCCTAGAATTATGACCAAAACAAACTTGGATACTAAGTTTGAAGAAAATCGGTCAAGCCGTTTAGGCTGGGGAGACCGTCACGGACAGACGGACCGACGGACCGACGGACCGACGGACCGACGGACGGAATTCCAAAAACCACTTTTTTAGGCTCCGCTATCATCGTAATGTTAGAATCAATCAAAATCTCGAGGTCGAAAATTTTCACGAAAACAATATCTTTCTCTTTGTAAGAGAAAGTTAAAAACATATAATAATAATAAATAAATATATTTGAAAGCACAAGACAACTTTTATATAACAAAACAAAATTTTAACATGTAAAAGGTATTTATACATATAAATCATATGTAACCTCAAAGAGGAGGACCTCTATGCGACAGTTCATTTCATTAACCTCAACTCCACTAGTTGGAAATATCCTGATCATAGGTTTTCAATATATTGATTATCCTTTTGTGCTGATCCTGATAGTTTATCCTGATTAAACGCAAGAATCGTGGTCGAGGTCATCTTGCAGCTAGAGTTATGAATGAAACCTGGTTTCGAAAATAAATTGTTATGCTTGGAATCGCAAATGTCCGCTGTGGGGTGTTCGTCCTCAAACTTTTGGCTATGCTATGTTATACAAACCAGGGTTCAGATCCGAACTCAGTAACCTATTTTTGTGTAGATACTTAGTATAATTCTTTTTGTTTGTTCATATTTTTGAAACCAATTGTAGCCGAGCAAGACACGTGCTTACGTCTTACTGTCAAGTCTGGTTAATGCGATGATCATATGGTATCCAGTGGAGCGCTCAATAAGCTTGCTTATTACGGAATTAGTTGTAATGTAAAATAAAATATATGAGTTGAATAAAAATATTTATGAGTTGAAGTAGTCTTTCTTTTTGTTTCAAGCCTTATCTATGAATATTATTGAAAAACCGCGACAATGTCGATTGTCAAGTTGGATTACCTTCCTCAGATTCGGTGTAGTAATTACACAACAATTTCAGATTATGTCTCCTAAAAACTGTCAAGATTCAAGATGTGCCATTCGAATATTTTCACGAAAGCAGTCAAAACCTTAAACACCCCAAAAAGTTTCCTCAGCAGTTATTAAAAAAGATCGCAAATATTACCATTAAAAAAGACCTGCATGCTGGCATTTAACTATGTGTTATATGCCCACAAATACATAAGTCCTTTACTGCATAATAAAGGTTGCATTTTACGATAAGACAATCGTAAAATTAATTATCTCTCAAAATAAAGTTATTTCCACAAGGACATTCCCATCTTCCCAACACAATTCCATCCAGCCCCACAGACGCCATAAATTCTTTACTTAGCAGTGGTTAATGGAAATTCGCACCTTTACCCCCAAGGCTAACACATTTGCACATTTTTTTATTTTTATTACATCGCACAAGCTGTAGTAATAATATCCTTCCAAGAATACTGCTACGTAATATTTCTCCCTTGTATTAAAAATTCTACAAAAAAGTTCTCCAATCTTTTACCCGAAAAAAGGAAAGACAACGGATATAAGGTACCAAATTGATCATTACTCCAGCTGGTGGCTTCAACCCCCCAGGTGTGTAGTATGTAGGTACAACAAACTTTACCTACAACGAAAAAAAAAACGGTGACGACATTGGAAAGCCTCCAAAATGTTAAATTTTTAATGTCCTGCCACAGCAAACCCATCTGCCAAGTGGATAGACTGATGTTCTTCTCCTTTATGTGATTATTATTTAATAGGATATCATAATTCCTTTCGGTGTCTCTGTGGTGTACTCAATTCTAAGCGGATTACAAGTCCCAGATAACAACACTCAAGCAACCGCTTGGTGGTGGCTTAGAAATCAGGACACGCGGTGCTTAAGACTTTAAATTATCAATACGGATAGACAAATTTGCATTACGTTGCTGCCACCTAGAGTGTGACATTGTCGGTAGCCACCAACACCGCCAAATGGTGTCAAAATTAATCCGAAACCATTTACACACAAAACCAGTTTCCACACACACCAGATACACAGCATATCCTTGAGGTGTTGTTTTTGGAAATTTATGCCTGACAAAGAGATAAATCATGAAGAACGCATCCTGAGAGAGAAGTTGTCAAGATATTTTGTATTGCTGGTGTTTGCTTGAAATTTACTTAATACAAGTCCTTTTCAGTCAAAAGTGGCTCAGGCTATTGCAGGAATGAAATGTGCGTTCGCTTTGACAAGTCTCTTGACAATTAACAGTACTGAAGAACCCGAGCGATTTGAAGTTGATTTGAAATCTGTAATGTAAACTCCTTTGGGAGGCGAACTTGAGCAACGAAGATAAATTTGACACTCGCGATAATTAATTGCTCGTCTTGTCCCAGGAGGAATATTAATCAGTTGGTAATACAGTGGGGTCGTTTGTTAGTTAGAAACTTAGAATTAATGGGTGTATACGAAGACGATGTGATTCATGATAGTCCCCAGTCAATAAAATCTTAACTTCGGGCAAAATATTTAGAAAATTAAAATAAGAAAATCATGTAATTGAAGCCACTGATGATGGGAAGTACGGGCACGTGTATAAATTACGGAGAGGACAGAGTTTCAAAAAAGTAACTTTTACACTGAAATTAAATAGTACGTACTGAAAGGGACCTAATAATATTCAATTTTTTCAAAAAAACAAAAAAAAATTTGAAACCAAAAATAAGGAAGAAGCACATTTCATTAGTTTACTATCGCTTAAGGCCCACAAAGTGTGGTTTTAAGCCAGGAAAGTCAATCAATCAAATTTTCACACTTCGGCAGATCCTGGAAAAAACCCAAAAATCGGTGCAACTACTAGCATACGCCGACGATATTGACATCATTGGTATGACTCAACGTGATGTCATAGCCACGTTTGCTAGTATAGAGAAGGAAGCAGCAAAAATGGGTTTAGCAGTAAATGAGGGTAAGACTAAGTATATGCTGTCAACACGAAAGGACACACAACATCGACGAGAACGTCACCATTGACAGATATAACTTTGAGGTAGTACGGGACTTTGTGTACCTCGCTTCCGCTCTTAACTCTGACAACAACATCTCGTCAGAAATCAAACGAAAAATTACTCTTGCCAATCGCTGTTTCTTCGGGCTAAGAAGGCAATTTAGTAGTAAAGCCCTCACTCGAACTACTAAGGAGATCCTATATAAGATTCTGATCATCCCAGTCCTGCTCTACGGCGCTGAAGCATGGACCGTATCAAAAGCGGAAATCCTTGGTCGATTCGAAAGAAAAATTCTTCGGAAAATCTTCGGTCCCGTTTGCGTTGACGGGCTATGGAGACGAAGATTCAACCACGAACTATACTAGTTGTACAGCGACATACCCCTAGTCAAAAAAAACTCCGCATTGGATGTTTAAGATGGCTAGGATGGCTAGAATGGACACCAATACTCCGGCTCGCAGAGTCTTCGATTCCCAGCCAGACGTCGGACGCAGTAGAGGAAGTGGCGCGCATAAGTGGAAACCGACCTCAACCAACTTGGAGTGCGCAACTGGAGGCAGTTAGCTAAGGACCGGGCTAATTGGAGAGGTATGTTGGTTGAGGCCCAGGTTCACCCCGGACTGTAGCGTCACTTAAGTAAGTAAGTAAGTAAGTAAGTAAGTAAGTAAATAAAGGCCCACAAAACCTTGATTATTGTGAAAACTTCATCCTGCCGTTTGGTCAAACCAGAAAGATATTTGAAATGGTTTCTACACACAATGTTTTTGTCCTCTTTTTATATAATTCAGAGCTTGTAGTGATAGACTTAAATAAATTAATAATTTGCGAACACTCAAGGGGTTAAGGATACCCTTTTATGTTTAACTCCATAGTGCGGGTGTCAAGAAAATTAAGTAATAGAATAAAGGAGGTACCGATGAACCTTGGTTTTAAATGACTGCAAGCTACAGGATTATATTAAGTCGATCAATTAAAAATATAAGGTCCGACACCACTCGGACAAACTTTGCCAGGAATGTATACGATTATTTTCTTTGATATTCAGTTTAAAAGAATTCACTTTCGATAAAGAAGCTAAAACAGCAAATAGTTGATTCATTATTGTAGTTTTTAGAGATACTGGAAGTACAATTTTGTATAGCTCCAGCGCTGAAATTTCTCTGAGAAAAATTGTTTTTTTTTACATTTTATATAAAACATTGGATACCTACCATTCCATCAAAATAATTTTTAAGAATAAATTTTAGTAAGTAGATTTATTCAATACATTCACAATATGTAGTTTAGTTTTTTAATACAAATCGTGTGGTGCGTTTTCGGGAATATAAAATCTTTTAAAGATCATCAGCCATCAGTTTAGTTCATTTTTTTTGTAAAAATATTAACGTAAACTTTATTTTTATAATTACATAGGTCCAAGTAATCTTTTTCTGCACAAATCAATTCGGCCCTTCGTAAGATATACCTTATTTTAAAAACAACCATTTTTTTAACTTTGAAACTTATGAAAAAAAGTTAACAAGTTCAAAATTTTCTTATTTTTTTACTTAACAGGCTCCAGACCCCTGATCCTGGGCATGTTGCTCCCAATTTGTCAATCCAAGTTATCTGGCTTCCGTGATCGCTTGATCGTTAAACCGGAGGTTCAGTCCTTCTTTGTCACTTCGAACCCAAAGGCTGGGATTTGAAGAAGTGTTAAGTGGCGCTAGAGTACGAAATGAAATTGGGCTTCAACCAACATGCCTTTCAGATTAGGCCGGTCCTTAGCTAACTGCCTCCAGTTGCGCACTTTAAGTTGGATGAGTTCGGTTTCTACTTGATTTTTGAAAAATTCTTTCTCTCAGAACGACCAAGAGTTTCTAAATGTATCCACGGAGCGTTGATATTGGTGGAGGATGAAGGCACAGCGAGGAGTATCTCACTCAGTTGTTGATTGTAGACAGTGACAGTCTCTGGCTCACCAATATGAAGTCTCTTTGTGCACCATTGGTAACTTCTTTTCGTTGGAAATTTGGGCCCTCAATTTTGCTGCGAAGAGAAAATGCTCACAATCGACGATTGCCCCTCTCAACCCCTCTGAATGTGTGTACATCCGATGCGTGTCTTGAATCTGTGAGCACATGGTCGATTTGGTTGGCTGTTTGACCATCTGGAGATCGCCAGGTTGCATTGTGCATTTGAAGTCGTGGGAACCTGGTGCTGCTGATAAAAATATTAGGTGCTGCCACGAAGTCTGTAAGTTGGAAGGTATTATCTGTTGTCATTTCTTCAGTGTTATCGGTAGGGGCATGTGCACATATAAGGCTGATGTTGTACAATGTGGCTCAGATGCGGATCACAGCCAGCCGATTACTGTTTGTTGCTGTTGCCCTAAGCCGGCTCCCCGCAACGCATTATTTTCGTTTTTGCATTCCTGATCCTGTTGCGTTGCCTACTTTCCAGGTACATACTAGTAATGGGCGCATTCGAATGAAAGAATCGATTATAATCGGATATGAGAATATCTCGACATGTCTCGATTCTTCATCCAAAATCATTCGAATGATTTCGTTTTCAATTTTTCTTACACGTTCTGCTTGTGTGTTGTGTGTTGTCTCTTGTCTTTTTTACAACTGTACTCAGTACTGGCGGAGATCGCCATATATATTTTCGTTTTTCATTTTATTACTCACTTCTCTCATTCACTCTCACATCTCGAGTGATTTTCTTTATGCCCTTTCAGTTTATTGTATCTTATATGTATCATTCGTAATTCATATATCATACGCATATCTCGAGTGATTTGAATCGAATGAATAGGCAATGGAGTATGTTTTATCGTCATTCATATCTCATGTCTCATGTCCTCATGGCTCATATGTATATCTCGAATGATTTGAATCGAATCAATGAGAGCTTTTCATACTGTTGGAAGGGTTAAATTTGAATTGAGAACCGTACGAGTATATTGGTGTGGCAACTAACTACTGGACTACGGGTCATGTGTTGACTTTTTAATTTGCCGTGTGCATTGTAATTGTAATCGTAATGCAATTATTATGTGTTGGAATTTTACAGTATAGAATTTTTCGGTTATCGGTAATTCATAGTAATGGCATATTATGCTTTTCCTATTAGTATTAAGAGTTTTTGATATCTATCTAGTACTAATGTCTCGATTGATTCTTTAAATCATTCGATTAGTTAGTTTTACTGTGGTTGTTCCGGGTCTGGCTGTTATCTTTCTCAAAACTTCCCAAAACTAACTAAGTAGTGAGAAAGTTGTCGTGACGGCACAACTGGAGTAGCTAGTTCCAATTTATTAGATACCCCACGGACACGGAACCATCAATTTCTACAACGGGATTGCCATCATCTGCCACTTTAGGGGGCTGACATACCCTTGAGATTCCTAGATGGCCAAAAAAAAAGGACTTATCCCCCAGGTCTTATCTGCTGCCGCGAGGACTTTACACTGGGATCGGAACCCTATCAATGGTCAAGGTACTAGACACTTAGCGGTCACCACGAGAAGGTTGATAGTCGGAGTTAATAGGCATCAGCTAGGTGAAAACACATGGTTTCATACAATCGCATTGCCTACCATTTGACCACCAAATAACAGAAGCTATTGCAAATAAATTTCCACTGAAGTCAATCATTACAGAACAGGATGTTTGTTAGTTTATTGACAATCAAATAACTCTTTGCGCTTTAAATTGATGAAGAAAATAGTTTGGTCATGCATCTTAATAATCTAAGAATCTATGAGCTGCATCCCCCCACTAAGCCAATTAAGCCAACCACTCACACTATCTTCCAGCACTAGGTATTTGGATATCATGATTGACCCAAAACTTAACATATAGTAAGGAAGGCGTGTGTTGCCTTCTATGCCCTCAGAAAAACCTATGGAAAGAAGTGGGTATTTCAACCAAAGAAGACCTTGTGGATGTATACAGCAGTGGTACGTCCAATTCTCACATTCAGCTCACTATGGTGGCCCACATTGCGTAAAGTCTACGACCTCATAAAATTAAAAATGCTGCAAAAAGCAGCCAGTTTATGCACCACGGGTGCATTGAGGTCGGCGACAACGGATGCCCTTAATGTCCTATTGCATGTCTTGCCTCTCGACCTACACATTAAAGATACCGCTTAATGCAGCTCAGTAAGACTCAAGGAGTCAGGATGCTGGAATGCAAGGCCGTATGGCCACAGTAATATCCTGGACTCATTACCAAAGGGCATCTTCACGTTTCCAAAAGACTACATAACACCTATACCAAGCTTAAAGAAAGGCTTCCACGTATGATTTCCTACCACATCTCAGTGGAAGTTAAATGAAGTAGTACGAGATTTCGACACGGTCGTCTACACCGACGGATTTAAGATGAACTGTGGTGTGGGGCCCGGAATCTACTCGGAATCCGAGATGCTTGCACGCTACTGGGGCATGACATTACGGAAAAGCAAAATATTGCTATTCTCATAGATAGCCAAGCGGCCAGAAAGGCCATCAACCATATCCTCCAAACTGGTACAGGAATGCCGGAACGAACTTGCCCACCTTGGCAAATGCTTCAGGGTCACACTTCTCTGGGTTCCAGGGCACAGTAACATTGAAGGAAACGAGCGTGCAAATATACTCATACAAACAAACGACAAATGAGAGAGAAACCCTCTCCAATTTCATCTGCAAATGTCGGACACTAGAAAGAGCCAGATTGCTTGGGTTAGACCAACCATTTTTCGACTACCTTAGCGACATATCGGGTAAAAGGATACAAGATCTTATCCGTTTTCTAAACCTCACAGGCTGGATCTAGAGACCGCCTGCGCCTGTATCACATCCACAACAACAATCATAATAAAGGTCAGACGAGTCGTGGTAACAAAAAGGCACATAAGTGCTACTTGGTTTCATGCCGAACCGACACTTCTACATATAATGATCAGCAAGATATAGACCTTATCTTTGTTCGTTTCTACAAAAACCATCTACACTTAAACTAACGATACCTTCCATATAACGGTTTTAGGATGGCTCTTATCATTGGGGATTTAATAAATTGGAGTCTTTAATACTTAGCTGGCCATCTATTGGAATATGCAGACCATATCGTCATTATTTGTCGAAATAACCATGTCTGTGGTTCAGAGTCCAGGGAGGAAAGCCGCCTTTTCTCATAAGAGTCGGTTACATAAGTAAGGCATTTTGGATATATTCCGCGAGTCCATAAATCGCCACATTATAATACAGAATTACTGGTTAATTAACAAAAAAACATCATCTGAATTATTCATTCCAGAAGTTGCGAATTCAGCAAACATAAGTGACACATTTGTCTCATTGAAAAAATACCGGAAATTATTCTTGTCGGACCTCTCTAAAAACTATAATCTACTTTCTCCCTCATGTTTTTTTCTTCTGCGACATTTTGACATATCATTATCGTTGAAAACCAATTTTTGTTCGATGATCTGAATTTTTCAAGACAGGCTTCTTACCCCCTATTAGATTCCCTAACTTCAATATGCAACCCATACAAAAACGAACCAAAAGATTAACTATTTTGGTTTTGGTCCAACACTACCTGACAGCTCTAGGATATTAAATAAGTAAACTTCCCTTATCACCATCGGTGATCATATATCTATGTCATGTCGCCTTTGAACTTTGTCGAACTTGCTGTGTCACAATCTTCGTAGTAAGTAACTTTCTTAACTTCCAATTCGATGCGACGGTGTACGTGTATGTGTGTCGCGGACGATGACATGTTGACAAAGAAAGTTCATGCCATACATATATATTGAAACCCATCCTTTCCGATGACACAAAATTTCCCCCAGCAGACCATGTGTGACGGAGTTAATATTACACGGTGGATGTCAATTTGTTGACTTAGTTGATATTTGCTCTCTGACGCTTACCCTTTGACACTTTTCTATGTAATGTCTCACTCGGTGTCCTTCCAGCTAATGGCGATAGTGTCCAGAGTTCATGCCGGTATTCCAAAGGATGACATTAACTTACACACAAATGCAAATTAATCTGAGGAAATTTCTACTAAACAAAAAAAAAACAACTCCATTTAAACTAGGGCAAAAAGTTTTATAGTATGATCCTTTCATTTGAGGATACAAGTTGTTGCTTTTATTCTCACCGCAACAACATTTCCATTAGCATATTCGGGACTTTTGTTGTAAATTTTACGTCCTCGTGCGGTGAAAAGTCAGAAGGGCATTGACTGCGCGTTCCCACACCGCACACGCCCACCGTAGGGACATTCTAAAAATTAACTTTCTCGTGAGCAAAGCCAATATTCGTCCTTCGTTCTTCTTTAAAGCTATTTGCATACCTACTTTTGTGTTTTTTTTTCCTGTTGGTATTTTCCAGCCTGAGAAGTTCCTTTTGTGGTATAATCCCGCTTTAAACTTTATAATGGACTTTGGACTAGATGTGAGCTAGAGAATTGCGGTGCGGTCAGGACGGTACATGGGAATGAAGTATTGGTTAGCTCGCTTTGGTCGGTGGTGTTTAATGGGTCTTCGTGCTAAGTTACTTTAATTCTCACCTTTTATGTTCTGAATTTTTAAGATAAGAAGCTTTGGATCATAACGCCGCCGCCGTGCCGGGTGTTGTTCGCAACTGTGTTCTTGTGGTTGGCTGTGCATCTCGCGAGAAATCGCACAGGAAATCCTGCGAGAAAGTTTTGCGATTGTGTTGAAGGGTGTTTTGAATATTTCATGAACCGTAGCGCCGTGAAATAAATAGATGTGCTTAAACTATAGGTAGATGCGATAAATTCCAATTCACCGATGCTCGGCGTCGTAGCGTCGGTCGTGTTTAGCTGCAAGTAGTCAAGAGCTTTTAAGAAGGAAGTTGGGAAATATAATTCATGGATATGGTGCGTGTTAAGGTTGAATTTGTTCGCACCATTGGTGTTCAGGGCGATTTCAAGGAAATTTACTGCTAATTTGAAATACAAGTAAGAGGACTAATGGAAAAGGATGTTTTTTATGTGGTGCGGATGAACACAATTATTCTAGGTTAGGTTGGGTTGAATAGATTTATAAAGTCGATGCTTCCGTGGAGCACTAGAATTAATAATGGGAAACTAGAGTTTCCTGGAGGGAAATAGCCTTGAGAAATGAAACGCCTTAGTCATTCCCGTGCTTCGGCTTTCTTCAGGAATTTAAATAATCGCTATGATTTAGAGGAAACTTGTTTTAAGTCCCGTGCCATCTACGGGAGGTCATGTGCAACATTCAGATTAGATGTTTGTCGTTCTGCCATAACATGTAAATGAATTGGTGAATAAGCTTTTCTCTTCAAAGTCTCAAGGATGCCCATTCTACAAAAAGGGAAAAATTAATAAGTCTCCTCAAAGGATTTAGGCAAGGGCGTGCGACTTTTTTATCATCGTTATTGAAAGGATTGTCGAAAACTCCCGTTTCTACAGGGCCACAATCTTTTAAAACTCATACTCTGACGATATTGACATCATAGGTCGGACCAAAAGAGATGTCACCACCAAGTTTTTGAGTGCAGAGAAAGAAACGGCTAAAGTTGGTTTTACAGTAGATACTACATAACTTTAAGATAGCAAGGACTTTGTCTACCTCAAACTTACCTAGGGATGGCAATAGTCTAAAATCGTTGTAGTATTCAATACAGCGACTCTCGTTAGCAATGATAACTTCAGTTTACTTATCTTACATTGCATTATCCAAACACTTAAAAGTGTCCCTTATCGATGACTATATTTGCAACTGAAATTTGTTGCTTTTAACTTACAAAAAACAACCTAATGGGTTAAAGTTGTTGAGCACGTTGAATGGAGCGACCTCAATCCGTATACACATCTGCTTATCGATTTGCACGCAAGCCTTAAATTATTAAGATTGTGCCACTTAACAAAATCAGAAATACCATAAACAGAAGTGTCCTTATCTACCCAAATCAATACCACACTTTCACGAAAACAACTTTCGCTTTCGTATTCAAGGAGTACACTTCAACTTTTATCAAAGCTCACCAAATATTAATTAATCCCGAGAACTTCTTCATTTTCGAGGACTCATTCAAAGCACACACTACAAGTGAATATTTATGCACCACTCCTAAACTAAATCTAATCCCTCATACACCCGTAAAACTTTTACGAACAAAGCATCTTTACTCAGACAACAAAACTGATTAAACACAATAACACCAGAGCAAACTTTCTCTTCCTTACAATTGCGAGAAGGCATCCTTGATCAAGTAAAAACATCATTCGTATATACCTTCAATTTTAATGCAAAAACAACTCGTTAGTTGTAACCCTCAATATCCCACTTATATCATGTAAACATATTAAAGGAAAAACTTTCTTCTATGTCCTTGACTGGGATGAGATGGCTTCATCTCTGTCATACTCTAAACGCAATTTGTGTATGCTTTTTGTGAAAACGATCTAATTTTCCTAAAAACTAACACAAACAGTCTGTCGTAAGAAAATCCCTACTAAAACAATACACATATCCTTTATTGATATTGATACCACCACCACCAGTCGGCATCCTTTTTCTCTGCAAGCAGGAAATAGAGTTACTCTGCTGCAGAGATGGAAGTAACCATCTCCTTTTCAGGCTACATGACTAAATTTTCTATGGTGCAATGAAGTTTCTCTTGCTCGTCGCACACAAGGATAAGTGTATCCTTTTTTGGGTTACTAAATTTCAGTATCATTCTATGCATATACACATGTTGTACGAGTTAGCAACAGAACAGCATTTCCCAACCCAATGCTTGGTATGTCTCAAAGTCGAAACAATGTACATCGTTATCCTTTATCAAATTAAGAACCAAAACAGGATGTGCCCTAATTTTGAATATACTTGTCTATTCTGGTGTGTATTGTATAAACGTTTTTATTTGCAGGCAGCACAGCGAATCCAGATGCTAAACGCCTTTACGACGATCTCCTTAGTAATTATAATAAATTGGTACGACCCGTTGTGAATGTGACAGATGCACTGACAGTTCGCATCAAACTGAAATTGTCCCAGCTGATTGATGTCAATCTGAAGAATCAAATAATGACAACCAATTTGTGGGTGGAACAGTCGTGGTACGATTACAAATTGAAATGGGAACCGAAGGAGTACGGCGGCGTTGAGATGCTACATGTGCCTTCGGATCACATATGGCGACCGGATATTGTTTTATATAACAAGTGAGTAGACCCATCAAAATGTGGGGAGAGCAAAACATTTCTCAAATCAAGACAACATGTCAAACACATTTGTGAACACAGTGAGAACATTCTGCAAACATAAAAAAAAAATTGAAATATTTTTTTAAAGGTCTGGAAAAGGTCCTATGCATAAAATATATCTAACCAAAAATTTTAAAAGCACGCAAAAATACATTTGTAACTTTTTTGGTTTAAAAATGCTTTTCAAATGTTTGTCAAATGTTCATTTACTGTTCTCAACACCATTTCAACACATTTTGTTATTTTTTTTCATTTCACAGCGCCGATGGTAACTTTGAAGTCACATTAGCTACCAAGGCGACATTAAACTACACAGGACGAGTGGAATGGCGCCCGCCAGCGATCTACAAGAGCTCCTGTGAGATCGATGTCGAGTACTTTCCATTTGACGAACAGACGTGTGTAATGAAATTCGGTAGCTGGACGTACGATGGATTTCAGGTAAGCACCATGCCATTTAATCGAATACGTGGTTAACAAGCATTTCACTTAAGTATGATTGGTGTAAAGGACGAAAACGTCTTTGAAACATTACGAGAGATCCTTGTATGATTTTTGTTTGTCTTCTTTCATAGCCACGTAGACATTCTTGTTAAAATGCTTCACAGTAAATGAGTTTCCTGCCTAAGAAGGGGTAACTAAGTCGGAGCAATCCTTTCTTATCCTTTTCTTTGTGTTGTTGTTTTTGGTTGTGTTGCAAATGTTAAATCTGAAACTGACAGGGCGGAAATTATTTCAATGGAATGTGTTAAATAAGTGACCGAGAAAGCACTCCAGAGTCTGGTCATAAGGAATGAATGAAGAAACGTCGGGACGGAGAGAGGAAAGAAATCCTTTAATATCCTTAGGGCAGAAAATAATATTGAACTTCGTAGACAACTGGAATGTACGAATTATACCGGTGTTAGTGGTGTACCCACACTTGAGAAGAAGATTAGAGTTTTTCTTTGAAGGAGTACAGTTCACCTCCTTAAAGTGGTATAGAAAGGCTGATTTGAAAGGGAGAGGTATAATTTTATATTCAGGACGAATAAAAGGGTAAACGGTTTCGTTTTATCGAAAACAATTTGTCGATTTAGTTTAGGAATTTCTATACACTTTTGATACTCGATTGGGGAAAGCAAGCTCAAAAAGGGATAACAAGGAAAGGACGTGGTCGTCGAATTGAATAAAAAATGCGGGGAGAGGTTTTTGTAGTGGTATAGTCTGATGCAAAATCGATCATTTAATGGCGTCTGGATTTGCTCTAAGAGAATTTTTTTGGGTATGACAGATATAAACTTGTTTGCTCGGAATCGTCATGCTGTAGAGAATAGTTTACAATATTCCTTAAAGGAAACCGCAGTGGATGGTGTTTAAGTTTAGGAAGAAATAGAGTTTTCTATAATATGTTGGAATAAAATAAAAATTGTAAGTACATATTTTCAGGCTTTTAGAAGTAATTTGTGTCCACATTGTAAACTTCTTATGTACATGAACCATTTCCAATGTGTGTTTTGTTTGAGGATGTTGAAGATGACTTTTAAAATTCTGGATTAACTTCTGCAGTTAGTTGCGATGAACTGCCTCGCAGAAGGTCTGGGTCCGATTTTTAGTCCAGCCAATACCTAAATGCTTTTCACATACGCTCCTCTTGTGATTATTTGTAGTAGTCTTGTATTGTCATGAATTGGTGATACATGAAGGTAGCTTGTCCCTGGGTTGTTCTAATTACCAAGAATTTGTAGTTAATTTTTTTGTAGATGAACTTCTTAATCATATCTCTATAGACCAGGATGAACATGTGAATCAACAACCAATCGACCAAACCTTAGCCATCAGTTGCCCACTTTAAGCTGGTTAAGGTTCGGTTCACCTCAGCTGCCTCAGCTATACACTGGTCCGAAAATGTTATGAAAATGACCATATGTATGGTCTCATCCTAGTGATCGCTCGTGTATATCTGAGAAAAAAAGTATCTGTCACTATTAGCAGTGGTCGCTTTAATCGGCATAGGCAATTTTAAAGCTCAATGATAAAATTGTTTATTTCACACTACATACATAGTTTGTAAAGTTCGTCTCGAAAACCCTTCAAGTATACGACAAAGGATTTCTTTATCCACTTTATGGCAGTAGTTGAACAAATGTATGGATAACGAATAAAAATAAAAAAAAGTGGCTCCCAGAAGTTAGTTCAGACTCCACCCATAAAGTAAGTCTCCACTACATCCAAAATCTTTCCTATCACTTTCTTTCTTCAGCTTCTATAACGCTCGTACTGTAGTAAAACATTTAAAGGGTATTCATAACCCCTTGAGTTTGCGCAAATTATAAAATAAAAAAATTAAAATTGTTCTTCTGCTGTAGGCTTGGGAGTTTTGCACGATCCTCTCGTTAATTGTGTTAAAGAAGTCACACCAACGCACCACTTAATTTTTTTTTTTTAGTATCAAATGTTTCGGTGAGGTCATTGCCGACTCTAATGGATCCCCATCATCCACAGACTGACGAGTTTAGGCGGTATATGAAAAATAGACATGGTTCTGTATAGTTCGTCTCTATATCAACGCTGTCGTATGCGGCTTTGAATTCTATAAATAGGTGGTGATCGATTTGGACTTTATATATTAGATTTCAGGATTTTCCAGGATCAACCGTAGTGTGAAGTTCCGTAAACTTTCCTGGCCAAAATCACACTCACAAATGTTGTTCCAGTTGATGATAAACGGATTTAGGCTTTTACAAAAGATATTGTGATGATGTAAGGGAGAGTTATGCCTCTCTTGTTCTCATACTATTCAAAGGGTTCCTTCTGTTGTGGATCTAAAAAGAAGACTCTGAAGTAATTGTTAAGACATACTTTCATGAGACTAAATTTAATATAATTAATTTAAAGCTTTATATAGCTCACCAACAAACCCTCGTTAAGATTAAGTTTAGATATTGGTATCCACACTTCATTTAGGTCGAGTTGATTTTGGTTTTTCAATATTCTCAGATTTTACTGTGATTAAATAGAATTCTTCCTTGTTTATCTCGGCAGGATTCTCTTCGGGCTCTGTATCCCTGGTTTTGTCGTTATACATCTTGATGAAACCTACTTACATAATTTCTGTAGTGACATATATATCTATATCTTCGATAGCACGTTTTTCTTATTCTCGCTTGGCATTTTTCTAAAACCAGAGAAACACGGCACATCAGTGTAGGGCAATCTTAAAGCTTGACAATGGCAAAGTTTTCTTCAGTTAGCTGGCGGTATGGTTTTAAAAAAGAAATTCAGGGATACGCGTTCTGCAAACATCTGGGTGGACTCTTGCAAAAATGCGGCTAAAGATTTCCTCTTTTCTTCCTTCCTCCCCCTTGGTTAAGAACATTCATATTGAAACATTCAATATGCTATAAATGAAAGGCTATGTACTTATTGTTTTAATATCCAACGATCTTTGAAAAAACTAAATGAAAGAAAAATAAATATTTGGCATAAAGGTCATTTTCCTTTTTGCTGTTTAACGCTGAACGGGTAATATCTTGTGTCATTTTACCCGAAATGTCGCTAAGGTTGTCGAAAAATAGTTGGTCTAACGCACGCAATCTGGCTCTTGCTATTGTCGAACATTTTCAAATGAAATAGGAGAGGGTATGTCTCTCATTTGTGTTCCCGCAAGTGCGGCATTGTGGGTTGTATGGGATCCCTAGTTAGGCCGCATGGTCTCCATTTGGCCAGTGCTCCGTGACAATCGCCGTGATTCTTGCGATATCTGGGAGGGTTCTATTTGGTAGATCGTTTGTTCTGTTTTTATCGTAGGAGGGCCATATTGTCCTCGATATGAGTCGGCCTTTTTCAAGAAGTATGAGTGTATTTGTCCATTAACCGCACCTAGCGGGATACGGACCCTTGCCGTAAGTGAGCCGGAAGAGCAGAGCCTTCCCGGCCAGCTCGTTTCCTTCAATGTCACTGGCCCTGGAACCCAGAGAAGTGTGACCCTGAAGCGTTCGCCAAGGTGGGCAAGTTCATTCCAGAATTCATGTACCAGTTTGGAGGATATGGTAGCCGAGTTGATGGCCTTATGGCGGCTTGGCTATCTATGAGAATAGCAATATTTTCCGAAGTATCACGCTCCAGTAGCGTGCAAGGCTCTTGGATAGCCAGTACTTCCGCCTGGAACACGCTGGCAAAGTCCGGTAGCCGGTATGATACTGATATTTTCATCGATTCCTAGTATACTCTGGACCCCACACCATAGTTCATCTTAGATCCGTCGGTGTAGACGACCGTGTCGTAATCTCTTACTCCTTCGTTTCTCTTCCTACGTGGAAGCCTTTGGGTGTGATTTTGTCTGTTGGAAACGTGACCATGCCGTTTGGTAACGAGTGTGGGATATTACTCTGGTCATACGGCCTTGCAGTACAGCATCCTGACTCATTGAGTCTTACTGAGCTGAATAAAGCGGTATCTTAAATGTGAAGGTCGAGAGTCAAGAGATGCAATAGCACAGTTAAGGCATCCGTTGGCGCTGGCTGTTCTTTGCATCCTTTTTAGTTTTGTCAGGTTGTAGCCATTACTCAATGCAGGCCATACAGGGCGAATTTGGTTAAGTAGCTATTTCCCAGTGTTGTCTGGATAGTTCTTGTTCCGAGCAATTAGACTTTCCATTGGCTAATAGATTCCTCTATACCTAGCTTGATCAAAGATTCAAGAATAGTTCCAGTGAGGATATTGTTGAAAGCTCCCTCTATATCTAAGAAGGAGGCTAGAGTGTATTCCTTTTAGTGAAAGGATTTTTCGATTTTCCGCACTCATCCATTTTCTCCGTTGTTAACTCTCGCTGCTTTTAATTGTTACCTACTCTGCTGAGTTCCATGTTACATCGTGGACAGAGTGGATTCATTAGGACCTGGATTACCAGTATTCATTTCAGTGGACTTCAAGTCCCCATACTTTTCTGACCGATGAACAGTGTTCGGTTGCCCTTGTGGTAGGCTCAATTTGTTTGTTTGTTTGGTTTCGTCTATTGGATTGGTTGGTGAATTTGCAACCATCTTTGGTTTTCAGTTGTGAGGTTTTTTTTAGTTTAAGGGAAACGCGAGTGCCCTCCAGATGTCTCATCTGCCTCGCTGGCTTGTAAGTGGATATATTTCCTCATCGGAATCATGTTCTCCAAAGAACAGTCATGTCCAGTAAGAAACATCCCAGTGATTCAATTATCGGCTCCCGATTTAGCCTTTGTTTTTAAAAGCAACACCCTGATTCAATCCTTGATTATGTGTGATCTCTTTTTCCTTGAAAAGGATTTTCGCGAGTGGATTTGTATCTGCATGTTTCACCTGGAGTATTTGAACCTTTTTTTGTTATGTCACATTACTTTTTTGTTAGGTTGGGTAGTTCTGGCCATCAGGTCAACAGCCAGGTTCATGCACTAGCGAAGAACAACAACATTTATATTCTCTTTAAATGGAAGAAATGTCTCCATTGTCCTTTATTGCTTTTACAAAACAAGCCCATTGCATTAAGTAGCGAAAGCATTCATCACTTAAACTCTTTGACCATGGGTTCTTCCAGCCCTTTTTTATACATTATCTCAAATCCTACAATTCATAGCACGCCAATAAGTTGAAAATAGTTTTTCTACGTAATCGAACTAAATCCATTATTTTGCTGTATCCAAAAGCGATTTATGTGTGTAACACAACCTCCCCCCTCTATTGATTTTTAAATTAAAATGTTAGCCCTGTGGATTTTTATTCTCCCCAATACATCAACCGTCAGTGCAAGAGAACATTTCAATTTAATTCGCAAATCAGCACTGGGTTGTAAATCAATTAGACATGCTGCCCGCTTTTGTGCGGATGCCTAATCAATTCCCGCATTTGAAACTCTAAAAGAATTCCTTTTTTCGATTTGTTCGTCCCTTCATTTAAAATCGATTGTTTAATTGCATTCATTGAGTTCATTGGGGTCCTTGATTGCTTCCACCAGTCAACGGGCTTCTGTTGCGATTTTTCCAAATGAAAAATCAAATGAACGAACAAAAAATTCACTGCACACCCATTCAAACACACATCCTTAGCCTGCACGAAAAGGGATACGATTTCGTATTCGTGTGGGCCGACGCATATAATTTCATAATAACCCATCAGGATAAGTCAGTCCTGCCTCCAGTTGCTATCCTAAACAGAATGAAAATTTACACATCACTTGAGAATAGCTTTCCTTTTTTTAGTCCTTTCCTCTGTTGAACATGAATCGCGAGAAACGAGAAGGAAAAAAGAAAAGAAATGGTTAACAAATCTCTTGGCAACCAATTCAGCCAGTGATCAGGTTTTCGCAGAAAAAAAATCACGCTCATCCATCCGATAGTCCTTGAGTATGTCATAGGGAAAACAAATTCAAACAAAATATCTGCAAACCCAGAAGGATGGCGGAATTCAGGGTAAAATCGATTTAAGGGTCCTCAATGGCTTATAAAATTGTCCAATATGCTTTGGCTTCCCTCTCGCTGCGTCGCTGGATATGTGACACAGTTTGTTCTTGCTTCCGTTCACGTGTCGCCGCTGCCGCCACCCTGACGCGATTCAAGGGTACTTTGCGTTTTGTGAGAGACAATGTGTGTAAACCCAGCCACCGCCCTTCCATGAAAACAATTTACGACAGTTTCCTTGGTGTATTACAATTCAAGTCAAAGGACATAGAAGGGCGTTCCTCCATCTGCGCTGCCGATACTTTGACTTAACTAAGTGAAGTATGTGTACTAACACGAATAGAATTCAAAACAATGTCAAATTTAGATCCATAAGCGAAGCACACACAAAGGACATCATCATGGAAGTATGTTTCCCGAGTATTTGATATTAGCATGGGTGGAGGTGAGCAACACGCACCTATATCTTGCCAGGAGAATGGTCCTCTTTGATACTTTTTTCCTGCCACTTTGTTTCATGTATTCGTTTTGCAAGTAAATAACGGAAATCAGTTGATTTGTGGGCTGACTGCTCCCCTTGAACTCTGGCAAGGCAATTTGCTGCTGGTGTGTCTCCTTTGATATTAAATAAACGTGATGTGGAAGACATGCTGTTAGGAGAGCGGATTCCTCTTTGTCCTGGTTTTGGATTCCCTTTTTTTTGTAAGTGTACCTATTGCGATAGAGAAGTATGCCATCAAGCTTTACTAAGAGTGCAAAGGATATGTGAAAAATTGGATCAGATATCTACATGAGGGTATTGTGTTGTGAAATTTCTTCTTCTGCTGGTATCCTTATTAGATAGCTTATCCGCATATGGGAGACAACGTTCCTTTCTGATTTACTGTTGCAATTCTTTTCTGTAGTATGGTTATACCTTATTCGTTGGTTGTGCTTCTTTAATAATTCAGATAGATTCTTATCTTTTGATGATGTTGACACCACAATTTTCTAATCCAATAGATCAATTTGAAAATGGATCATATCAGCTGAGATAAATGAAAGTATTTGTTTAATTCGATAACCTGATATTGTGAATTGAACCTATTCTTCCAAGCATAAAATGGGTTTCTATTGAATGTTTTTTTTTTTTTAAATATAGTTTTTGAAGCTACATCGTTATCAAATCTACTTTAGCAATATTTTTAAATGCACTTACTAACATCTATATTCGAATGTACAGGCATTTTACCTTACTGCGTCTATTTATACCACTTGAATGTATAAAAGATGATGGATTTACCAATAATCGAAAGTAAAATCATGTGAGAATACTACAACCCGCTGTACGAATCGTTTATCATCCTATCCCAATCCATCCTTAAAGTAAACATTCCAATGGCTTAAAACGTTATACGAATGAAATATTTGGAATATATTATATCTTGCCCCGGACGTATTTTAAAAGTATTTGTTCCTGTATATGCAACCTTGAGTTTTCACCTAGCTGAGTCTACCAATTTCAACTCTCAGGCTTCTCATGGCAACCGCTGAGTGTCTAGTAGATACTTTGACCGAAAATAGGGTATTGGCAGAATCAGGTGAGACTTGTACTCACAGTAATGCATATATTCGACTCCAAAGCCGGTAGTGGAAGAATTCCTAAGATGTATTCTGTTTAAAACATCAAACATTATTAAAAGTTTAAATGTGCTACAACAGCAAAGGTTTTCGTAACATACTTTCTTCTACAAGACTTCTTCTTCTACTTAAGTGGCGCTACAGTCCGGGCCTCACCTGGGCCTCAACCAACATGCCTCTCCAATTAGCCCGGTCCTTAGCTAACTGCCTCCAGTTGCGCACTCCAAGTTGGTTGAGGTCGGTTTCCACTTGTGCGCGCCACTTAAGGCGAGGTCTTCCTCTACTGCGTCCGACGTCTGGCTGGGAATCGAAGACTCTGCGAGCCGGAGTATTGGTGTCCATTCGTTCTACATGTCCTAGCCATCTTAAACGTCCAATGCGGAGTTTTTTGACCAGGGGTATGTCGCTGTACAGCTCGTATAGTTCGTGTTTGAATCTTTGTCTCCAAAGCCCGTCAACGCAAACGGGACCGAAGATTTTTCGAAGGATTTTTCTCTCGAATCGACCAAGGATTTCTTCATCCGCTTTTGATACAGTCCATGCCTCAGCGCCGTAGAGCAGGACTGGGATAATCAGGGTCTTATATAGGATCTCCCTAGTAGTTCGAGTGAGGGCTTTACTACTAAATTGCCTTCTTAGCCCGAAGAAACAGCGATTGGCAAGAGTAATTCTTCGTTTGATTTCTGACGAGATGTTGTTGTTAGAGTTAATAGCGGAGCCGAGGTAGACAAAGTCCCGTACTACCTCAAAGTTATATCTGTCAATGGTGATGTTCTGTCCAATTCGTCGATGTTGTGTGTCCTTTTGTATTGACAGCATATACTTAGTCTTACCCTCATTTACTGCTAAACCCATTTTTGCCGCTTCCTTCTCTATACTAGCAAACTAGGCTATGACATCACGTTGAGTTCTACCAATGATGTCAATATGGTCGGCGTAAGCTAGTAGTTGCATCGATTTTTGGAAAATTGTGCCTCTGGTGTTGGCTCGGGAGTTTTGCACAATCCTCTCAAGAATCAAATTGAAAAAGTCACATGACAGCGCATCGCCTTGCCTAAATCCTTTTTTGGTATCGAATGTGTCGGCGAGGTCGTTTCCGACCCTGAGAATTCTTCATCGTCATCCTACACAAACGGACGAGTTTGGGCGGTATACCAAAACTAGACATGGCTCTGTATAGTTGGTCTCTATAAATGCTGTCCTATGAAATCGATAAATAGGTGGTGGGTATCGATTTGGACTTCTTGGGTTTTTTCCAGGATCTGCCGAAGTGTGAAAATTTGGTGGCACCGTGCTCCTTTAGTACAAACATTTACAAGTTTGGTAAACGAAATGACAGTTGCTTGAAGTTGTGAGTGAAGGGGGCCTTTAAACTTGGCCAGATCTAGTAACCAAAATTAAGTTTGTTATCGACATCGGTGCTAACATTTTCGTTCTTCCACCAAAATAAAAAAACAAATTTTTGGCGCAACAGGCTCGTTAGTACTCAGGACCTAGCTTTCCCACAATTATTTATGTGTGCGTGTGTACTTCTTGCACAATGGCGGGACCTCCTGTTTTATGCCGAATCCGAATGGCTAAGTTGAGATAAGCTTTTCTTGACAATTGATACTAATCGGACGATTTGTCAGATCATCACGAGAGGAGGGCCAGTGAAAAATCATTTTAGGTGTTGCTACGGCTTGGAATCGAACTCACCCCTTCCGTGCGGTAGTTCATCGCACTAACCATAGCTCCACTGAGCACCAATAAACCTTAAAATTTGGGGACAAGTAGGGCAGTCCGCTACACTTGGTGCGCAGATTCGGTGTTGTGCCGTAAAATTAATTTTCTTACCACGAAAAAAATTATTATATAAGAGAGCGACAGCCTCATATAACGTATCCCCTTAAATGCTAACCAAAGCCGGAACGACCATAAACAACGACTTACACGTGCTTGGCTGTTATCCGGTTCAGAGCAACGTTTTCCAACATCAGCTTTATATGTGCACACGCCGCTATCGATGCAACTTAAGATCCTATCAAGGAGAAATTTTACGAACTTCTGGACGGAGCCTGTCAGGTGTTAAAATCGTACTTAGGGACTTCAATACGAAAATACGTAAGAAAAGCTTCTTCCGTGGGTTAGTTGAAAAATACAGCCTCCACGAAACGACAACAGATAATGGATAATATGCTTTGACTAACAGATTTCGCAGCAGTATGTAATACTGTTATCGAACCAAAAAAATCGACTATGTGCTCATAGGTAGGAGGCACGCATCCAACATCCTGTTTATACACACGTACAGAAGGGCAAACGTCTACTCTGACCTTTTTGTCTAACGAGAAAAAATACGAATAATGGTTCAGAAAAAGAGGCTTCACTTTCGTCGCTTTATCAAGCCGGAGATTGCCAGAGTCTACAAAAAATTTAGTGAGATATTCACCTCTTTGCCCTTATCCGCCAAATCCTCCAAAATTCAAAATCATACGCTACCAGAAACTCCTTAAGCGATGTCCGTTGTAATTACATGTGCAAGTACCGAAAAGAGATGATAGAAGAGGCACATATGAAGGCACTAAACTAAAACGCAAAACACACGCCGCGCGGGTATCGAGTACCGAACCAGAAGAACGGAAGACAAGAAAATCCTGCGTAGGAAAAAAAAGAAAACACGCAGCCTCCCGGATCAGGGAAATCGAAGAGTCTCGCGAAAAGAAGAACATCCGTCAATTCTACAAGAGAATTAAACTCTTAGCTGTCTTCAAAGAAGGAATGCAGGCTCTACGAAATGGCAATCTAGTCACTAACGCTCAGGTACATGTAGATGTATTCAGGCAGTTTTTCCAGCAGCTGTTTAATGTCAAGAGTGATGGGGCAAGAACGCAGCCCACATCTAGTCAACAAAGAGGTATCGCTCCCTCTCAGTATTAAATAAGTTAGAGCAGCCATACAAAAAATGAAGACCAACAACCCAGCCGGTTCTGATGGATTACCACACTCTTTAAATACGGAGGTGTTGTCATGATGAATGGGAGCATGCCCAATGAATGGAATATCAACTCTCATCTACGAAAAAGGCGACCGTATGTCTTGTACCAACTACCGATGCATGTTCCTGCTAAATGTCGCATATAAGATCCTATCCAATGAATTACGGCAGATCAACCAAATTTCCACACTAAGGCAAGTCCTGGGAAAGGCCATCGAATTTCAAGTCGAGTAACATCATCTTTTGGTCGACTTCAAGTTGGCTGCGAACTTTATGAGCTGTACCAAGATTTTGATGTAGTACAAAAGGTATAAGACCCTGATCATCTAAGTCCTGCTCTACGCTGCTGTAGCTTGGTTGATTTGAGAGAAAAATTCTTCAAAAAATCTTCGGTCCACATCGGTCAAGGCATCGTACACAGTAGAGGAGGACTTCGCCTTAAGTGACGGTCACAAGTAGAAACCTCTAACAACTTGGAGTGCGCAACTGGAGGAAGTTATCTAAGGACCAGGCTAATTGGAGAGAAAATGGTGGTTAAGGCCCAAGTTCATTACGGACTGCAGCTCCACTTAAGTCAGTAAGACCACACAGACTACATCAACTTGGCCGACAATTAAGTCCAAACCTTCGGTTCAAGGATCAGTTAATCGCCAGAGCGTTTGAACTGAAAAAATGGCAGCAACTTTCGCAAGCTCGAAGAGGATGGATGGCTAACTTGTCTCAGACAATAAGCTCGAAAGCTTGTTATGTAAAGTAAGTAATGGCATTTTGGAAATGATGCGAGGATTCTTAGTGCCCGACAAGTGCTAATTTTATTATTTTACGTATCACTTGGTTATTGCGCACTGCGACCGAATTTCATCTACTCCGTTGCTGAGGTTTTGGAAAGCGTAAGAGTAGTTTAGATGCGACTGGTCATCTGCAGGTAGTCTTTTACTAAAATGCGCTCCAGGCCAACAAACAATATGTTGCGTGCCACACTGTCTAATCGATGTCGATGGAGGTTCTGGGACATCTTCAACTACGGCAGTATTATTCTCGCCCAAAAGAGGTGTACAGGTCCATCCGGGGTCTTATCTTTCATTTGTTTTTCCAGTCTCATCGAGATGAACGACTTCATAACCAGTTGTCGTCGAACGGTCGGTATTTGGACTGACATTCAAATTACGCCAAAATGACTGACGAATTTTCCCTAACAAGAACAAAGAGTTATTCGTGATCTTGAGGAGTGCGGCGTTCCATGAATTATCAACGTGTATTCTGTATTTATTTGCATTACAAATATTTAAATGTATAGTTGCCAAAATTTTCAGAAGATGTATTACTTTCAGATGGGGTTATATATACATGTTTAACCACTCTGTAAATTTGGGTTTCTCTCGAGTACCAAAGATCTTAGTTTACCATACACTCCCACCCCAACAAAATATTTTTCCAAAAAGTTAATTGCAACCAATTTATTTTTTATTTCATGTTTCAACAATTAAAATACCAACACCTACATCAGTAATCTGGTCCTCTTCCATCCATCCCATTAGGTTGCTCCTCATCCATTTGAATGGAAACAAAAAAACGTACACTTCGTCACCCGGGATTGCTTAAAATAGTGCAATCCGTACGTGTCCTACTACACAATTTTACTGCCAACACGTTATGCAGCGTATACCACTACGACACATGAACGAATACCGACATTTTTGTCGTTCGTCGAATCTCCTCCGGATTGTCGTGTGTTCGTGTACACTAATTTATCGCAAATTGCCAGGAAGACACGTTTCAAATTACACAAAAGTCCTGCTGGGGCACCCCGGTATGGGTATACGAGAAGAGCACGACACACACCATCTTGACTATATAAAGTCGACTATACCGAGAAGGAATTTTTGTGCAAATTTACCTCGGTAGTGGGTACCGATGCCAAGTAATAAATAAACGGAAATGTATTCGACGTCCCATTGCCTTTAGGACCCAGGACAACAGTGCAGTTATATGCCAGAAGGTTGGCTGCTTTTTGGCAGAATTTTTAATCGGATGGATACAAAAAACTGCTGCTTTAAGCATCGATACATGTCGAACAAATAAAATGAAAAAAAAAACAGGACGAAAGGAAGAAAATCCGTTCACTATATGGGATACTATAATTTTAATAGAGCTTACCATCAGGAGCTGGGCGCGCACTCCTATCGATAGATGTGCACATCCGTCAAGGTGCTGCACAGATATCGTCCACACAGTGAATCTGAATGCTGACGCTGAATATCCATCCTATCAGCAATTTGCCTCTGAAATTCCAATACAGAGCCAATATACTTTTTTTGTTCGCCTATTTAAATGCAGGACATCAGTTTTTTTGTGTTTTTGTTCGTCTGTTGAAGTTTTCTTCTCCGTTGCCAAGATTTTTCCTGTTGATTTGACTTCGTAAACTAGGTGGACAATGAGCGAAAAGGACGTAGGCAGTAGGGGGTATGGTAGAATGAAAAAAATGTGTTTATATGTATGTATGAGAGACTAGAAATCAGGGTGAACGAGCCGCAATCAGTTAGCCCATCGTCTGTTAGATGTCGAAATCACTTTTTTTGTGCTGTTGTTTCTTTGTCCTTTTTTTGCAGGTTTTTATGGTCTCGATTTCCAATTCCCATGCCAAGGGATTTGTGTAAGCTTTTTTTTTCATATGTGTTCGTGTGAATGTGTATTAATTCCATCTTCACATTCATTTCGTCGGCCATCCAAAACGACCGATTGATTTTTAGCAGTTATTTTTGTTTGTTCTCAAATGACATGTCGAGGTTTTGCTACGGTCCACATATGTGTTCAAATATCCTTTCAAAGTGCTTAGCTTTTTACCGTGTGTTTTTTTTCTCTCTCTCTCTTCCTGTATAGGTGGACCTGAGGCATATCGATGAACTTAATGGTACAAATATAGTCGAAGTTGGTGTTGATTTATCAGAATTTTACACATCAGTTGAATGGGATATTCTGGAAGTTCCTGCTGTAAGGTAAGTCCTTAATTTGTTTTGCCTTAAATAACAAACTGTTTACTTAAAATAATTTTTTTTCCATCAAACATAATAAGCTACAAGCTAGCAGATTTGTGATTTTGATAAATTTTGTGTATTTGTTTGGGTCTTTAAATAATTATAATCGATTTGAATGAATGAAAATGAATATTAGAATGTGGAATATTCCCTTTTTTCAAAGAACATTTTATGGCATTACGTTTGTAAGATTGGCAGATTTATCAAACTATCTTATAGTTCTAGTAAAGTGATTTAAGAAAAGCTGAATTATGATTATGGTCCCAAAATCGTATATAGATCGAATGTACCATCGAATCATCATAGTTACGCATGTTTCTATCCAAATCACCACTGATACCACGTACCACTTAGTGTCCTGATGCATTACAATAGTACCTGAGTAGATTCTGAAGTGGAACCTTTGAATCTGCTGATAACACTTATTTCCCAGGCTGCTGACTTGTCATTGAAAACAAACCTGACCTGGTAAGCACTACATACTCACAAAATAACTTTAAGCAGATTTGTGACAAAAATTTTGATTGCACAGTTTACATTTTCTAACCATAGCCCCTAGGAGAAGGTGGTATTTTTCCCTCTCAACTGCAAAGGGCATGTTAATTACAGTCTATATCCTCAAAAAATTGTCGAACTGTCGGTGCAATACCTAGTGCCTCAGCTGAGGTAAAGGTTGTTTTAATTCTCAAGTTAGGTAAGTCTCTATGCACCCTACTTAAAGATCTTACATGGTATCACCTTAAACTTTACTGACTAACACACACTACAGTACTGTGTGAACCTTAATTCACATGCCTCTTCAAATACCCCAATCCCAGTCCTAACTTCCCAGTTGAACACTTCAAGTTGGTTGAGAACGCTTTTTACTCACGCGCGACACTTAAGGTCTTTGCTTCTTTCGTCTAACGTTTGGCTAGATATCTAAGACTCTGCTGGAAAAAGTATTCCAGTAAAGTAAGTATTTTGACCACGTATACGTCATTGTACAGCTCGTTAAAGTTCGTGGTTGAATCCATGGTTCGGCATCGCAAAGCGGAATTAATATGATCAGGGTCTTATATAGGATCTCAATAGTAGTTATTACTAAATTACCTTCTTAGTCCGAAGACACAACGTAGTAAGTCCACTTCGGCGCCGCTATCAAACTGAGAATGACTTTTAATAGCGGCGCCGAGGTGGACAAATTCCCTTACTTTACTCAAATATGTATCAATGGTGATGTTCTGTCCAAATCGTCGATGTGTTCATGATGAGCTCGGAGCCGAGGTAGACAAAGTCCCGTACTACCTCAAAGTTATATCTGTCAATGGTAACGTTCTGTCAGCATATACTTAGTCTTACCCTCATTTACTGCTAAAACCCATTTTGCCGCTTCCTTTTCTATACTAGCATACGTGGCTATGACATCACGTTGAGTCCTACCAATGATGTCAATATCGTCGGCGTATACTAGTAGGTGCAAAGATTTTTGGAAAGTTGTGCCTTTGGTGTTGGCTCGGGAGTTTTTTTAAAATCCAGATGTCACAGTTTTTCATCTTCTTTTTGGTCGGCCCATCCCATCGTATGTAACGAATGCTGTTCCCACCCTATGGATTTGTGAGAATCATACATCCCACCACCCTTAGCGAATACAGGACTTCATCCCGAGAGTGATGAGTCATAGAGTGGGTTGTCCTGGCAGTGAAGTGTGAGTAGGCATGCTTGCATACGCGCGGCTTGAACTCGACGGAGGCGTAGGTTCTTACACTTACTGTCGGACGATCGTTGCTTTTACATGCCAAAAAAAATTATTATTAAATGCGCGGAGCATAAAAAAAATATTTAAATACCGGTGTTAGACTACTTATGAAGTCAATACAAGATAATCTTGGAATTAGAAAACTTTGAGGAAACCCTAAGGTGGAGGCGGTTTCCTAAGCGTGACCCTCCCACAGCCATTTATACCCGACAGAATATAAAGACTAACCATGGCTACCGCGACGCTAACATTTCTTCTTACGACAGCCCCTAACCGAAAGTCGAATCAATCAAGATTCGCTAACATCTTCGCCGATGTATCGCTCACACGACATTTCACACCCCTTTTGCACTAATCGAACAAATCACTATAATGTCATTCTAAAATCGATGGCACAACAAGAAATAATTCTGAACCGAATCATATCTTCAAAAAGATTAAAATCTTTATTAAAATGATCATAACGTACTAATAATAAAATAGATATTTAGGTTAACTTCATTATGTATGTATATAATTGTTTACGTTGTTACGATTGCATCATCATAGTATTCTAAGTAGTTAATTCATTTGTTTCAATTTAGTAAATAAGTAGTTAATTCAGTAGTTAAATTTATAATAGAAAAGTTAAATTAGGTCAAATTCATATTTATTCTAGGTAAATAGTTTCAATTTAGAAAAATCAATAGCTTTGTTTGATATTTGTTTGTATGTTGTAATTAAATTATTATTCTTTAGGTAAGGTAGTTAAATGTTTTCATAACAAATCGTAGTTTCTTAGGTCAATTTTAGTTATTTAATGTTTCAATTAAAAGTATCAAAATTCAACCAATAAATAGTTCAAGCAAATTAAATCAAAGAGTTATCATTTTATAAACTTACGGGACTCACCAATTTTGTTGACGACGCTGCGATGAATGTTGTGCGCACAGCATGCATAGAAGGTGGTGGGTGATCGCTGCTAAATTGTGGAAATGTATATCACTATAATAGCACTTGAACACACTTTCGGCTTACAATAAGTCCATATCTTTTTAATAAACAAACTAAACTTTAAGGAACAACATTGGGTTCCTTTTATTTTATATGTACTATGATGCAATATTAGTTTAATAAACTTTGACGTTATGTCAACAAATCACTTTAATTTTTTTTTTTGAATATGGTAAGAATGGATTGCAGGATGGGTGAGGGGGTGGGAATATAGATTTACGGGGGAATTCGCGAAGCCGAGCTTGGTTGTGCTGCTGACCGATATCACACTCTTGGGTAAACTGATCGTCTGCTGTTTGCTGTTGATTTGCCTTTGCCTTGGCCTCTTTTACAAAGTGCGTATGCGCACCGCTTTAACAGTTTGTTCCCAGTGAGAATTCGATAACGTGGGATCGGTCAAGAGTACGGCTATGTGTCTAGCAAAACAAAAGTATGTGCTGGTGGTATTTGTACCTGCTGCGCTTTTACTGCACTCTTGAGTATCAGCGCTGCAGATTTTTTTCTGTGAATGACATATTAATTGGAGCGTTTGACTGATATTTATGATGTACCACTCTCTTACCTCCACGCATGTATGTTGTAAATGTGTATATATGACGGGTTATGGTTTCGTGTAGTCTACAAGTAGAACTAGGATTTTTTTGAGTTCTGAAAAGAACTTTTGGGTACACGATGTATATATGTTCATGCACACGTATATACTATGTTTAATACAATGCACATGCAGCGTTAAATTCGTGCTTTGAAAAAAAACCAATGTCTGAGTTGGTGATAACTGAGCTGCAACTTTATCGCTTGGGATGGAACGTTGAGCGAGAGTTACGGCTCTCCTCTTGGCAGGAGAAAAATATATAATTCGAGCCAGTAAAGGTGGTCCAATCAAATTTTAGATTTTTAGTTTTTTTCTCGTTAGATCGCGCAGCACTTCACTAAAAACAACATAATTTAGGTTTAATCCAAGCCAACTATATATATTTCGATGAACTAACCTTAGTAATTTGGTATACTTTGTCGATATGGGGTATAGGCAATGTATAGTATGTGGTAATTATTAATTCTATTAGATAGACTTGTAAATATGTACTGCACTTGGCAAGAGGTAAAATGGAAAAGGAAGTTTAGTGGTGACGAATATGACTATGAACCTAATCGCGTCCAGTGCTGATTTTCGTCAAAACTGAATCGCTTTTGGAATTCCATATGGTTGAAGTCTTTGGTGTTGTTATACGTACACAGGGTGTGTCGATATAATTATAAAAGATTTTTTTTTTATGGGCTAGGTCCCCTACACGTATTTCCTGGATGGCAGTAATGTACGCTTTGTAGCAGTTTAGAGCTTCAGCTAGTTGTTTAATGTTCTCACATTCCAAGTGCAGATACGAACGTCGCGTCGTTGATGACCGTGCTAAAGGAAAATTTAGCACGGTCGTCAACAATAAGATGAATCCTTTCCGAGGCTATATGGTTTCTTCCATGGGTGGGTAGTTAACCCAAAGGATAACCCCCAACCTGAAGGGGCAGTTCCAATTTATACGATATCCCTGGGACACGTGCCCATCAGTATCCACTATGGGATTGAGCGCTGTTGGCCTTGAGATTCCTAGATAACCTGTTGTCCGAATATGTCGAAGCTGCTCATCTATATTCGCCTGGGACGGCAGGCCGTGTATTCATTCAGTGCCATTCTGACGAGGGTATTTATAGTGTTGCTGTTTTTCGTCTTGTTATCAACACTCGTTGATTTGCCATTGCGAAGTTAAAGCCCATCAGAGTCTACCCTCGTTCTAAAACACTTCATCATTCATGGAGTGTCACATATCAAATTATTCGATATCGCGCTTGTCTTGTTATGTCTTTTTCCTTTCTGAAAATTCGGTGTTCTTTCCTTCTCCTTTATAAACAATTCCCAATGGAAGCTTTTCTGCAGACCTATTCGTCTATTACAACATTGCCTTGCTGGTATAATTTTTGCCAGCTAGTATCTGCCCGCATTCTTCATCAAACCGGGGTTTCCTGCTGGTGGGTGGAGAATGCCATCGCAACATTCGCTGCTGAAAATGGGTAGTGTCATCAGTTATGAACAACTGATAGCTTGAACATAAGGAGTGTTATTTTATTGGTAAAGAAAAACTCCGGGCAGATTAATACAGTATTTATTGAATTTGGGCTTCTGCTAGCATGCCTCTCCAATTTGTCCGATTATTAGCTACCTCTTTCCAGTTGCGGGCTTCAAGTTCTTTCATCTTCCCTCATCAAAGTTAAAGTCAATTTAAAATTAATAATACTTCTTTCAAAAGTCCACAAACGGTACTATAAATACAGACATCAAAAGTCCGTAATGAAATGTGTCTGTCATACTCTCAAACGGACAAACATTACAAACAAGCTCATTAGATTCAAATACAAAGGCAATGGTCCAATTATAGGTAGTTGTCAGTAAAAGTTCAAAAACATATTTGACGCCTCGACAAATTGTCACCCTCACTTTAATAGGCTGTCGTACCCTTCCAAATGATTGCCACTTTTCCTTACGATGATCTATTCGTACAGGAAAATGCTGACAAGGACATTGAGTCAGTGATTTTATCAGGAGAGCGACCGGGCGGATACCCTTTAAAATCACAAAGGCATAAAATTATCCTTCAGCGGTGTAGATTAAATGTTTACAATGATGGGTTAGGGTGTGTGAGACAACCCGACTACTCAAGTGAATTTACTTTCCCTACTCCGCGCCAATGTGATTTATTACTTTTGACCTATCGTCCAAGGATGTGACAGTGGCATTTGTAGATAACATTGTTGACATTGAAACGCTCCCCATCTCCACCGCTAGATTGTAGTAACAAAGCCTACCAAGGATAACGTCATGCAAAAAATAACGCAACAGACAGGAAATAATGTCACGCGGGTCGTGATAGATGAAATGCATAAAAATAAATTTGACGGAACATGACATGGGCGGAATAATTTCGGATTACGTGGTGTGCCAGAAGTGCACATTTGAAGAGGAAAATTCACCGGAATAAAAAAGGGGGGCTGATGAGAATTAGACAGATTTACAGGGGAGTGAGGCTAGTGAGAAATGGATGTCATGTTGAAGGTTGAAGGAGTGCATTAAAAGTGGCAATGAACTAGCAATATGCATACACCAATGTTTGGAATAATAAGTAGGCAGTGCTATGCTATTAATAAAAACGTCACATTTCAATTTGTGGTTCTGACAGATTAATGACTTTACAATTTACTACATTTGAAGTCACTGCAATTGTAGGGCGGTTCATTTTTTTCAAATCTCTCGATCTAACTAGTTAAAAAAGAAACTGGAACTCAAGAAAATTTTCAAACAAAACTTAGAGAAGTCCGACTAACGGCGGATTTTTTTTTTTTACTATTATATTTATACTAGCTGTAACCCAGAGCGTTTTGCTAAACTTATTATAGAATTTAACAAAGGTATATATATATATAGTTTTAATTGAGTCAAAATAAACTTTTTATATAATTTTAGGATTCACTTTCTTAGACATTTTTAAAAAACTACAGGTCATCAATTAAAAATATATGAGAATGCTACAATTAGCTGTGCGAATCGTTTAATACCCTATACCATCCCACCATTAAAACGATTGTCTCCAAAAAGTGAGGTGGCTAAAAACGTTATGGGCATGAAATATAAAAAAAATATTATGGTTTATATATGTAGTAGTGAGGTAGCAGTAACAACGATTCTAACTCTAAGGGGGGCGACCCCTGACAAATGTCTGATTATCAATTTAATGATTGATTTATGGTTTTTCGATTACGTATATGCTATGGGGAAGGGTGTATAATTCTTATTGAAAAATGCCCCCAAAAAGTGGCCTTGGGTTAAAATGATCTATAGACGAAATGTTTAAATTAACATAACCAAGGTTTTTGCCTTCAAGGATTTTTTTTTTATAGAAATTTTACCGAAAACACTGCCAAAAAGCGGGCTTGAAAATAGAGTAAGACGACCACTGATTACAAAATGATTATTATTTATTAACCACTTATTTATCAAACATAACTGAATGAATTAACAATGGACCTTTTTTTCTATAATTATTTAAATACTTTATTTAAAAAAATAATAATTTCATAGCTCTTGACATCTTACCCTTTTTTTCAAAAACACTGACAGTCGTACTTTTGAACGCAAAACGTTCAATCTCTCACTATATGACATTAAATAAATACTTTGTATGGGAGGTACCACGCCTACTTGTTCCACCGCGCCCATTTTTTACTTAACTACTCAGCTTAGTAATTCATATGCTCACACAAAGTTTCAAGACTGTGGCTTTCATAGTCAAGCCATAGCTAAGACTACTCAAAACTATAATCAATATACTTGGACAAAGTTGGAAGACTCCGGGTATTATAAAGGGTGGTCTAACCATAATGCACGATGTTAATTGTGAGTTACACCTTGACGTCAAGTTTTTTTCCAATTTGACTTTTATTTGTTTCTTTGTTTGGCAAAGTCAACCATGGAGAGGTACACAACTGAGAAGAGCGTTAAGATTGTTGAAGCCTTTTATGAAAATGGGCGTTCAAATGAAAATGCAATTCGTGCACTTAGTGATTTTTTTGGTCAACATAATCGTCCATAATGTGTCCGCAATCGGGAGACTTGTGCGCAAATTTCAGCAAATCGGGTCCGTAGGAAATGTGAAAACACCTGTGCGTGCTCGCCCAGTTCGTTCTGAGGAAAACATTGCTGTTGTTCGCGATAGTGTGGCAAAAGAGCTGTCAACCTCGACTTGCCGTCTCTCCCACCAATTGAACATCTCACGAACATCACTGATACGAATTTTGAATAAAGATTTGAATTTACATGCTTACAAGGTTCAATTGACTCAAGAGCCGAAAACTACTGAAAATTTCAATACGCCGAATGGTTGGTTGAACAGACAGAAGTAAATGGTGACTTTACAAAGAAAATCATCCCCAGCGACGAGGCACACTTTCACCTCAGAAGATTCGTTAACAAGCGGAAATGCCGCATTTTGGTAAATGGAATCCACGAGTGATTGTTGAAAAGCCGATGGATACACAAAAAATGACTATTTGGTACGGTTTTTGGGCTGGTGACGTCATCAGGCCATACTCTTCGAAAATGAGGTCCGTCAAGCAGTTACCGTGAATGGTGTTCGCTTTCGCCAGATGATAACGGACTTCTTGTGGTCATAAATTAAGAATACGTACCTGGACGATATGTGTTTCCAACAGGATGGTACCACTTGCCTCACAGCTAATGACACAATGGATCTTTTGCGCGAGAAATTCGATGGCCGTATTGTTTCGATGTTAATTGGCCGCCACGATCATGTGATTTGACACCGTTGGACTGCTTTCTTTGAGGATATTTAAATGAAAAAGTGTACGTCAGTAAGCCAAAAACAAAAGAGGTAAGGGATGAGATAATTCGACACATAAACGACATTGAACCTCAATTATGTCTTAGATTCATTAAAATATTCACCATCCGATAGAGGTATGCCACCGAAGCCGTGGCGAGCATTTGGCCGATATTGTTTCACACATAATTACCATAATTCTATCACAATAAAAAATATTAAGATAATTCTCTGAAAACTTTTTGATTTATTTACAATTAACATAGTCCGTTTTCGTTGGACCACTCTTTAGAACTCAAGATTTTAATGATATATATTGTTCATACGCTTCTGACATTAATGGCTTATGAACTCATACAAAGTTTCAAGTTCCTACTTGACGAAACATATATACTGCGGCGTCTTCAAAGAACTAAACCCTTAGATTTGGCCCGATAGTAACAAACCGCGCTATAAATTGCGGAAAAAGCAGGAACTCTCAAAGGAAAGTTACCTGCCAAACATATTATATACTCATGATAAAAAAATTGCTAGATAACTCGAATACTTAGTTGCAATAGAAATACAAAATGGGTGGTAGTTTTAATGAGTGAAAATCTCACACTACTTTGGGCACGTGCTTATCGTGTCTATGAAGATTTACACCAGCCCACGGAAAAAAAATACAAAGTTTCAAAACGACAGTCGGACAGAATTCCGAGAAACGTGATCCTGAAAATCCAAAATCTTGAGTTTTCGGGATTTTGGGTTTTCGGGATTTCGTTTTCGGGATTATTAACCCGACCCTTTCATCTGGCATTAAATATTTACTTTGTAGGGGAGGTGCCACGTCTAGTTATTCTACCACGCCTACTCAGGTAGTTGAGTAAAAAATGCTCATACTAAGTTTCAAGACTCTGGCTTTCATAGTACTCCAGATATTTTGTTTTTGTATGGGAGGTGCCATGCCCACTTTTCCGATCCTGCCTATTTTTGAACGATGACTCAAAACCGCAACAAAATATGCCTGGATAAAATTTCAAGACTCTCAATATCATAGAGTACAATATATATGACATTGAATATTTACATAATATTTGAGGTTCTATGACCACTTTGCCGGAAATGTCACGTCCCTTACCTATGTAATTCGGCATATGCAGCTAGGTATTGTGAACATTTTACTAAAATCGGTCTGAAGCCAGCTTAAGACTACAAACAAACATACACTGCATTTGTATACCCTATATATAAGTTTGTAACATAGAGAAATAATAATGTTTTTTTCCACGCCCACTTTTTTGGGGCGTTTTCTTAAAAAAAACAAGTTCGGTTAACTTTTAGGAAAACTGGAAAACTATCCCATAGCATATATCCATAGAAAAACGTTGTTTTTTGTTGAACCATAAACGATTAAGATAAACCTTCTGAACATGATTCATTCAGATTTTAGCAACCCCAATTTTCAGAGACATTTATTATTAGGATAGTATGGGACAGGGTCTTCAACGATTCGCAGATCAGATTGTAGCCTTCTGAAATGTTTTTATTTAAGAAGATAGATATAATATAAAACATAAGAAAAATAAATGGCTGATTAGTCTAATATCAATGGATCCCTGAAATGTTTCATAGACACCGATTTACAAACGTAAGCAGTTTACTTGTGATAGTGGATTTATTATCCAGAAGCTTAATTACTTGACGGAATCCCAACCCATTAAGATCTCTGCCAATATAAGATCTTAAGCACCTTGCTTTCAGTACTTCAGTCCAAACCACCTGGCGTCCTTGAACACTTGAACCCTAAACCGGAGATTCGCTCTTCCTTGTCATATTGAACCTAAATGCTAGGATCCAAAGATTCTTTTGGTGGCCCGTTGAATTTAGTCAAACCGTTTTTACATTAGTGCAGCTTATAAAGTTCGCTTTATAATGTAAAATATTTTCACAGCTTTCCTCTTTATCATTCAGCACTCGGCGTCAAGTACGACTAATCCGGTAGAGCAAGCATTTAAACTTTCGAGTTTCGAGTTTTGATCCCATTCGTTTCGCTAGACTAAAGTAGTATCGATTGTTTAAGGCCAGTCTTAGTCTCATTTGTATTGAATAGAAATTCGTTGGTGTTTTCCAGGGTTTGCCTTATAGCCTAAAGTCAATCTACTGGACCGAAAGCCACACTGGTGTGTGCTGATGATTGAACTTCAAACTACAAAAATTCACACAGTATATTGGATAAGAAGTTATGTCAAGTCTTGCAAAAACTAACGAGGTATTAATCGACCTCGTTATTTTTTGCAAGACTTGACTTCACCTTTTAGATGGGACATATGGAGCTGATATTTCAGTCATCGGAACTGGTGTACGCGCACTTCTATTGCAACACCTTCGAATTTAATGAGTTCTGCTGGTAATCCATCAGAACCGGCTGCCTTGCTTACAAAATAAGCTTATTGCTATTTGATATTAAAACTCTGGAAAGTCGAAGATCTTGCTTCTCAGAGATATTTTAACATATCATATAAAATATCCTGATATTCTTGTTCCTCAAAGTTTATTTTATAATTATTTTGTTATTTATTTTTATATTATATTATTAATGAAATCACAACTCAGTCTGTAAGAGTTATATCTCTGTTTGATGAATAAGTAAATAAATAAATTTTTTTGTCCAGGAGCTCGTATAACAAATCCTTTGCAATGTCATCTTTTTTTGGTCATAGTTAAGACTCATATAAGGCATATGTTGGCGAATTTGGCTTTGTTACGGATGATTACAATGCGTTCCCATATCTCTTCGAAGCATACGAGTTCTTGAATACTTATAACAAATCCGCATCTGCATGGTCGTTGTTTCTGCTCACTATACACGGACTGTAATAGATATCACAGTTGTACATCCTCCTCTTTTTCGGCCCATCCCATCGTATTTTCTGGATCGCAGTAACGTCTGCCTAATAGCAGCATAAGGCTTCCGGTAGTTGTTCTGGAGCATCTTTTTTGCGAAATGTTTTGACATTCCAGGTGCAGATAAGAATGTCGTTGTGCTTTTTCGTTTAGCGTTCGTTTGGTTTTTTGTTGCTTCGTAACAATTTTCTTTTTCTATGTGAATGGGAGTTTAGTTTTTCCCCTATCGCGCGCATCCCCGGGTGTCGGATAGGAGGCCCCTGTGTGTATGGAAGCCTTATGCCGGGCATACTTACAGGGCTGGTGGAAATACTCAATATTACTCGCTGACCAAAAACAACTGAACTACCAAATACTCAGTCGCTAACAGAGTATCCGAATACCAGGCAACCTCCGGATTAACCTGTCTTACCTACATAATGCGGATCTATGTGTAGGTGTACCGATTTTCTCCGCTACTTGTGGGACCTACAGATCATGTAGCGATCAAAAAGGCAAACCGCAGATGGATACGGCACAACGTGTCAAATATCCAGGCAACTCTGGCCTAACTTTAAACAGAATCGCTCCCTCTGCTTGACAATGCTGAACAGATCAAACATCAGCACCATAATCGGTGTCCTCTCAGGACACTGTCCCATAGGTCTACACGAAAAAAGACTAGGCCTCTCCAGCAATGACTTCTGTAGAAGCTGCTTAAATGAAGAAGAGGAGGAAAGTATTACTCACCTTCTATGCTCTTGTCCAGCTCTCTCAGTAAAAAGGAACCTTCATCTGGGGGAGTACTTCTTCGATAATCTAGGTGAGCTGGCCAATATTAATGTCAGAAACCTCCTTCGCTACATTGTTAGCTCTGAATAGTTCAATTAGGCGAGCGAACATAGGAAAGTCGACAGATCCACGTGGTACCACAACGGACTATTATGGTCGCGTGCAGCCACTACAACCTAACATAACCTATGTTAATGGGTAGTTAAATCGAAGAAGAACCCACAGCCCATGCAATGACCTGATGACATCAAGCAGGATGTGATAAAATTACCAATTTTCATCGGACGAAAGTGTTCACCTGTGAAATTGTTAACAAATAATATATTTGTTCGATAGATCATATGAATTACTACTCTAAAGATCAGGAATACCTGTCTATATTTCGACCTTAGCAATGACATACCGCCCAATTGTCTCTACATTTAGTCTACCCCCCTATTACAAATTCCGTTTCAATATTTCCCTCACATAATCTACGAAATTCAATAGCTGTCAGATTTTCGAAGGAAACAGTAAGCGTCTAACTGTACCACAAACCTTTTTCAGAATGACATCCAAAATACTGTTGTAATTCTCCATTTCCTACCAGGATGCCAAGGCAGCCCAACTCAAATGAACCACAAATTTCCCCTCACCTAACTTTTACATCAAGGACTAAACATAAGAACATATCACTCAAAGAGCATAATACAGAATTACACCGAAGGAAATTGAGAATCGTGACCGGCAATATTAAGTCTATCCGAAGTTTGGTTCCACTCAGCACTAGAGCCTCTTTTGCTCGTCACTAAAACAAAAAAAAATTCCTTGTCATTGCAGACAGCACAACACAACGTGTCATGGTGATAGGTAATACCGCCACGCGTACATGAACATTCAGGTGAAAGTTGACTGAATGAGTTTATCCTTTTGGAAAATCCTTCAAATGTCCTTAATAAAAGCGGAGTAGAAGGTTATTGTTTCCAAATAACTTTCGACATAATTTCCTCTTGCTTCTCCTCTCCATCCATCACATGCTATGTACTGGGCTTGTATTGATGTGGATGAGTGATGTTGGATAGCACTGGTATTCAGAGTATGTGTCCCGTCATGCTGCTGTGGCTTATGAAGGTAGCATGATGTAGGTTAGTCGAGTCTGGCAACAAGAAATATCCCAACCCTCCAAAAACTAAGTTACCCTGCCGTACTAGGTGTAAGTGGAGGTGTTTGCCGTTAGAATTGGATAATTCTCAAAAGTTTTCGAAACGAAGCGCTGGTGCTGGAGCTGTAGGGCGCTGGATACTCTTGAAAGTTCCTTCATTTAAAGTTTGCTTCCGTTCGCCCGATTTTTCATGGCAAGTTTGAAATAATCCTTGAAGGAACTGAATTTTGCATGAGAGGAATTCCATTGAGGACGCTCTCGATGGATGCAGCAAGCAGCAGCAACCCAGTGTGTACGTGATGTTTTCACTAACACAAATTTAACGTGAACATGCATTGTTGGTCGACTACGGCGGCGGTGCCTCCTTCTCGAGATGAGTTGTTTGGTTCAATTCGTGTGTAATGAAAGAATGGGTTAAGTGGAATGCATTTAAGGGCTTTTGTGTAATATTTTTGTAGTTTTTTTTGGAAAGGATTTTTTTTTTTATTGTCTGACTACATGTGTTTAACACTTTTGTGTAGTGTGTGGTAGCAATATAGTTCCTTGGCATTGCATTAAATGTATTTTTTTTATTTCATTTCGAGCGCTTTACAACGTGATCTCGGGAAAGTTTGTACTTTTTCTTTCTTAACTGCGTTTACCATTTCGTTAAGTCTGTGGACCAGAAACTTTTAACTCGTCAGACAAACGAGGATAATGTTTTTTTTAAGAATGTTGAGCTTCATTCACTAGCTCTGGGACGGCAGAACTCCCAATTTGACCTTTTAGAATCATTTTTTTGGGAATAAAAAAAAGTTTATACAAACAGACCACAGACCTGTACAAAGAGAAAATCCTTAAAGATGTGGAAAAATATCAATGTAAGCTTAATCGAAAAGAAGTTTCTCAGTTTTAAATCTACAAGTAATCGCATGAGGACCAGAGCTGCGGTTTAGGAGTTCAAATCGGAAGTATAACTCAAGGTTTTATAAGAGCAACTTAGTTAAAATCGTATTCGTTTTACTTTTGTTTCAAATTAAAGTTTGGGAAAACATGAAATTCCAAAGCAGATCCAACATAGTTGGTCTATGTTATGTTATCGGATTGGTGAAGTTGAGTGTCATCTATTCCGCCTTGTTTAACTTGTGGTCCCACTGTACCCTTAAATGAAGCTTAGTTTACATCCTTCCTTCTCTCTCAATAGTGTCTAGCCAACATGAATATGTCTAGCCAACTCGATGTCCTCATAAGCCTGTTCAGATAATAAGTGGAATATTAGCAAGCTCCTGTATGTCTTGGAAGTAGTTTTCCTCGTTCCAAGTGAAGTGGCAGAAAATGTAAGGCCTGTCCTTGTGTAACTCCTATTCTCCACAAACTTTAAAAATATCTTCATCCTTGAAATTTAGTTTTATTATGTGGTTTCTTAGGAGATTATGGCCACATGGATACTGGACAGTAATTGTTCTCTCATAATATAGATGTTTGTCTTATTTTGGACAGTGCTTCCTTGATTTGTAATGGAATGATATTGGTTTTCACTTAGGTTCTCTTTTCATGATCACTTTTGCAGATCCATTTCTTGCCAGTTCTTCGGCCATCTCGTTGCCAGCTATATCCCTGTGACACTATTACAGCTGAGTTTGAAAATGTGCTGTGAACCAAGAGTTCTGAATTCTTCGCGACAGTGCCGAAATAGTTAGGTTTAGGCTGATATAATTTGAAAACTAAACTTAAACAAATCTAGTACTTGACCTTGTTTCTAAACATTCGTCTCATATCCTCTATGCTTTAAGGTCTGCTGATCTACAGTTTGTAGAAATATAATCACCAGGGAACGAATTTTGTTGACCTTGATTTTGTGTGCCTTTTTTACCAATATTGGCTTTTTCTGTCTTTTGGGTCGTTTTTATCAGTTCAAGCCCAGCTGGCATACATCAAAACCCATTTTGGATTTTTAGTGGACCCAAAAGAGCATATATGCAAAATTTTGCAAAAAAAAACAGGTGATTTCAAGTGTCATGTTTTAATTTAAAATATTTTTCTAATGCATATCGCAATATTAGGAAACCCTATTGGAGATATTTAAAATATTTTGAAGGGGATCGATGAGCAATTGCAAAAAGCAAAAGGACCAGTTAATGAAACTTTGGTGAATACATTCAATGCCGTTCTTACTGCAAATGAAAGACTCAAGACCATCAGAAAAATAAATAATGTTTTAAATATCGCTGATAACTTCGTCCCCAAATATTGCAGTCGACGATGTGACGTATTTTAAATGGGCTCCACTTGTCTCTGCCCACTTGGAGAGGGACAATAGCTGTCGGAATTTATTCATGTTTTACAGTTTAGTTTCGCCTTTTTGTTACCTTGATCCGTTACGGAAAGACAATTCAAATTATTTGCACAACAGGTTTGTTAGGACCCAGGGCCTATTTTTCACAACTTTATCTTTATACGTCTGTACTAATACCATGATTTACATAATGTCTTATGACGAATACAACCGGTTAAGTTAATTTAAGTTTTTCAAGAAACCTGATTTTACTGTATGCTTTGTCAGATCATTACTGGAAAAGGGCGCTTGTAAAACACTATAAACTTATCTTTAAACAGAGACCTTCAGCGCGGCTGAGCCATTCGTAAGAGGATAGCCATAAGAATATTGTTCATCGATCTACGACCCGCAAGTTATGAACTTTTAATTCTTATTGCAATTTTGCAATTTTATCGACGAATTTATCGCTAGGAAGACTTCACTCCAGTTTGCTTGGAAAAAAGTCTGTTAGGAAAACTATACGTAACCCATGTGGCTACTTATTGAGCGACGGCGAAATGACATGCGAGTAACGCGATTTGGAAAAAGAAAGACGAAGTTCGCAACGTTACAACTTATTAGAATGAATAGAATGACTTTTTTCTTCGATGTCTCTTATATAGACTTACATCCATTCTACAAAAACAAAATTTCGTTCGCCTTAATGCGAATATATGGCGAACATTGGCACTTAGGCGCCTTATTTAAACTTAGCGAAATTTCAACAATTATTGACAGTTTGATTGATTTTCTTTAGCTAAAAAATAAGATGCAACTAATAAATGTGACCCAACAGTTCAGAAATATAATTTTTAAGCTTTATAAGATTAATACAACAACTTTTATAAAATTAAGATGAACAGTGGCTAAAGTTTTACAGAGTTTTACAAACAAAAAAAATTACTTACCTTAACAGGCAATACTGTAGCAGTTACTAGTGTCAGATATCGGGACATGTTGAAAAGTTTCTTGTTCTCGAATTGAATCAATAAGGCTTATCAAACATGTGGTTCCAACAAGACAATCACACATCAAACACAGCTCTTGCAGTGATAACTTTTTCCCGGACGAATAAAGTCCAAACGTCGGAAACCGCTTGCTTAACAACCTGATCGGAACCTGTCAATGTGGTTTTAGTACAGCAATGTCCTGGAAAAAATTCATGAAATCCAAATAATAAACCTACACCACAATTGATCGATTTCATAATGCATATGACAGCTTCTCTAGACACGCATATTTTTGGTATATCTTCCAAACTCATCCGTCTGTAGAGGATGATGGTGTAATATTCTCGCTGCCCTATCAAGGTCGGACTCATCGAAACATTCGTCATTGAGAAGGAAGTGGCTAATATGGTTTTAGAAATAAACGAGTTCTAGATTTGTCCCCAAATGATGTAATTTGTAGGTTACACTTACAATAAATGACACACTTTCCACAAAGCAGAAACAGCGACTATTCGGATTTGTTATAACTGTCAGACTTAATGAAGAAATCTTATGTTTTCAAGATGTAAGCGAACGAATTATATCAATGTGCATCAAGGCCAAATTCGCCAACTTAAGTGCTAATGTGCTCAAGCTCCGACGGAGGAAAATTATGATATACAAGCTCTTTGACAAAACTTATGAGCGACCACCGAAGTACGATGTTCAAATCGTGCTGAAAATTTTTAAGGCGAAGGTATGAAGACGTCTTTAGCAGTATTGTTGAAAAAAAACAGCCTACACGACAACACGTCTGGCAACAGAGTCAACATTGACTCACTCTTACCAGGATTTTGTAAAACTCACGAGCCATTACCAGAGGACCGGGCTAATTGTGGTGTGATGGTTAAAGCCCAGGTTCATTTCGGACTGTAGAGCCACTTATTTAATTAAGTAAACTAATTCCCAAAAGTTGTATTTTTCAGGTTATGATAACGACAAGTAACACACTTTCCACAAGATATTTGGCTGCAATTTTTCTAACTATAGGCTGCAATAGTGCTTATAGTTAACACGAACTTCCTTGTATTTTTTGTTATGTTGTAGATCTAAAGGCTCTAGAATGTAAAATCCATGCAGGAAATAGCTGTTTCTTATTTTACGGAATTGATTGGTAGATTGACTTATTTAGCAACTGAATTATTCCCCAACACTCACCGTAATGGCAGGGAAAAATTCTTATTAAAATAAAATTACTTATTGACATTAATTCAATGATGGTTAATCTTTTTAAAGCGGCGCTATTTAAAGTTATTCAGCAATCCGGAAGTAGTACACATTTAGTTTACAAATAAAACAAAACTTGAAACGAATATCCCGATTGGCCATTTGTTAAAATTCTTCGTCTAGATGTAGTTTTTCATAAAGGCATCAGTAAGAATCCACAGACAGCGAAACTTAATGCCATCAGTCAGATTCCGTTCTGCTTCGTCACTATTACTTTCGAATCCACTGATATTCTCTACCAATGATTCTTCAGAAGTTTGAGAACCCTCGTACTATATCTACTCACCCATATGACCCAAGAAAACAGGACCCTTGAACCAATCATGGCAATCTAGTATAAAATGTATACCGGTCTCTTGCGGCTCTGTCATGTAACCGCGCTAGCTCATCGGAGGGTGTGGTTCTTGCCGCAAGCCCTGGAATGGGTTTCCCTTTTTTACCATCCATGGGAACTTCAAATACGTGTACAGCAATAAGTCCACGGCTGCAACAAAATAATTTTATAAAATCTCCAGGCCCGAGTTTCCATTCAGATGCATTTACAATCCTTGATACCAGAACTACAATTGCAAACATGGAGAAAAATGATGGTGAAGATTTTCTCTTTAAAAAAACCACCCCTTGCCAAATCAATATTTAGAATCCATGGCTCCCGAATAAAATCTATTTACGGATAAACCTAAACTAAGAGGAATTTTCATAGTTCACTCTCTTACCCTATTGACCCACTTCATTTATAGAATTTTCAGATTAACACATTTTCAACAAAACAATCTAAACCTGCATCAGGATTGAATTTCAGTTACTTGTTGAAAAAATGTGAGAACGATATATTTAAAGAATCTCAATATCAATATTTCGTTCATATAAAGTTTTCCGCAACGCCCACTTTTTGGGGTCGTTTTCTTAAAAAAAAAAAATGTTTAGGTACACAAATTAAGGAAAACTTAAAAAAACTTGCGATGCAAATATTACGAGAATAAAACTGTGAACATTTCGCATATAGATCATTTTGACCCACGCCCATTTTTGGGGCGTTATTAAAAAAAAGATTTGTAAAGCCTATTCCAAAGCATATCCATAAATAAAAATTTTGTTATTTGGCGAACCATAAAATATTTAGATACACCCCCCACTTTTTTGGAACATTTATAATTATGACGGGATGGGATTTATAATTATGATGGGAGCGGATTGAAGCCTTCTCATATGTTCTTTTTAGTAGGTAAAGTTGATTTTTCCAGTCTAGTTTGCAAATATTTATTTTGAATTGTAAAACAGGAGTAGCTATATCTAAATAGTTATACGATTGACAGTGCTCGTCAGAAATTCTGCCATATATCTGAAAGACATACATTTGCCATAAAGTACTGTAAAACGTTAATTTTTTTGTTGTGTAAACTACTAACTCTACTGCATTAAGTACTTAAAACTCCCAACACTTTTGTCGTTAGCATTTTTCTGGCCAACTGATGGCGCCAAATCCCGAATGTGGATTTTAGTTTCAAAAAACCCAACAACTTACGTGCAAACAAATTTAAGCCACCCAGCTCAGTCACTAAGTATAATTTATCGTTACCAACTGAAATATTGATCCAGCACTCAACCAAACGCACTTTTCCGCATCAACAGCAAGACATACACACACGTAACTCGTACGTTCTCATAATATCCTTTTATTGCACTTTTGCCACTGGCAATTGCATTGAAGTGTTTTAGCTCCCCTCCTCACCGAATCGGAAATCTAAAATTTAGATTCTCTTCTCGTCGTATTTGAGCTTAATGCTGCCAGTCCTACTTCTACTCCTACACTCGTTGCTTAGCAAACTGCAAACACTCGTGTGTAACACATTCAGAGTCAAATCCATGATGCACCTTTTCGACACTGGGAAAGCACCCACTCCTCACCATGCGACAAGTATTATGCACTCCGACTGAGTTTGAGCCGGAGTACTCAAAATTCGCCACAATGTAGATCTGTCTCATCCGGTATGCTGTTGCTGTGTCGTCCTTTGCTCGTATGAAAATTGAATTTATATGCTGCATCGTTTCCTTCGAAAATATATATCATATTATGTGTGTACTCGTTTAAATTGTATTGTTTCAATGGCAGTATCGTATCCCTGTTTATGGAGATGTTACAACAGGAATCATTCGTGTATTTATTCAAAACCGTAACAGATGTTTTAAATTGCATAAGCAGTCCCCTCACATAAACAGAGGCATCCAGCATGATTGTTGATTCAGATTCAGAACTGGAAAAAAAATGAGTTTTTTCAATAATTTATCAAATTGAAAAGGATGTGTGTAGGCATTGGAAATAATTTGGTGATTCCTGCCAAGGGACACAATTGAATTCGTCAACTCATTTTAAGCTGGAATTGATTTTTGTTCGCCTCACAATGGAATCATGCCTTACCCGTTGATAGGTTTCATTGGATCATTTCTTGACAATTCGATTTTTTTGGCACGTGTCCACTCTCATAATGGACAGGAATCGTTTTCACACCTTTTTCTTACTCCTCTCTAGTTGAAGATTTCTAATTTATTTATAAGATTATCCTTCCAATAATATATAAGTGGTTTTTTGTAAGAGCTAAAAAAGGACCTTCATCGAGCTCTAAATGGAATCCATCATCCATAAAAGAGAGCACAAGAAAAAAAAAACTCGATAGTAATAAATTTCAATTTATATTCAGTCATCATCTAGTTTGGCTGTGTGCAATATTTCATCGTAAGGACCCCGAAAAAAAAGGACTAAATCATCATCAGCATTTAATGATTATAATCGTTCTCCTTGACGAGTTTACTGCATTTTCTCATTACATTCTGTATGCCTGTAGGTGTGTGAGAGTGTAGGACGCTTGTTGGTCGCTCCACTTCTTCGGATTAATATACACCGCACCCGCCTTACCTAAACGATGGAGTGATGTTAAGGTATAAATTGAGGCGCTTATCCGTAAAGGCTCTAGGCACTTAAGCACCCCCGTAGAGTGAAAGAAAATGTGTGTTGAGATAGAAATGGAGTTACCAAGTGGAACAAGAAAGGACGCTCACTTGGGTTGAAGTAGAATTCACATTTTTTTCAATTCCATTTTTAATGAGGTCGAGAAGACGTTTTGAATTCAGATGATCATGGTGACTTTTAAGTCGGTTAGGAGGAGCATTGTTGGAGGCTACTTATAATTTAGTGATTGAGAGTTGGAAGGAAATTGCGTGTCAGATGTTTGCAATTAGGTAACGATGAAGTTTTAATTTTGTTCTTGGGATGGGGTTGATTAATTCCATGATTTATAGATTGGCTTTCTGACCTTATATCCAGAAGGTGTATGATGAAAATTTACTTCAACAAACATACATATATTGAAATCAATTCAATCACCACAAAACGAAATGTCCTACAGAAGAATTAAAAAGAGGTTAGGTAACTGTAACGTTTACTTAAAGTTTACTTAAATTGCCAACATAAACGTTAGTATAAACTGAATCTGCCATCATACATATACGTTTAGGTTGAACGTCGATGTACCAATCTGAAATAATCGGAAATCTAACCTACTGTTTTTTACTTAAAAGCCTCCCAAGAAGTTTTCTGCTTTAGAGAATGCAGCCTTCTGTGTTTTTTTGATACTGGGAACGTTTCTTCCAAATATTTAGTCCAAGCGCCCACCGAGGCATCTGCGAGCGCTTCTTTCTTAAAACGGAGGTTCGCTGTTCGTTGTCGAAGCTGAATTCTGGGATTTTGATGATTCTCTTGCCAGGAGTAGTAATATTCATACGATCAATGTAGACGAACCAATGTAGTCGATGTGTTTTTACCGTTTATACTAGTCACACAGTTCGCGCTATTTGCATTCCTCACATACAGGACAAAAAATTCGAAGATACATTTTTCGTTCGACGGCGCCAATATTTACTCCGCTTTCCTAGTTATTGTCCAGTACCGTTAAGAAGTACTGGTAGAATTTTGGCAGGTAGAGTAAACATTTAGTCTTTCGGCTTAAGGGTTTTGGTCTTATTTGTTTGGAACTAGCATAGGTTTTCATAGGTCGATTTTCCTCTTATCTCCACGACTGTGCCATTCGTTAGTTTGTTGTTGACTCAAAGGTAGATGAACCCGAATCGAGTTTCATCTGTACATGAATTGCCGAAAGTGCTTCAAAAATGGCACCATGAAAGCTAATGATATCGATATGCGTATCTCAGTATCTTAAAGGGTTTGCTGAAGATTCCGTATTTACACCTAATCTACGTACTATTTGTTGCAGCACGATTGAAGAAATCCCATGATAGTGCACCTCCATATCGGAATTTGGTATAGATTTGGAAAAGTAGAATTGTGGCTTCCAAACATGACATTACATCTCGTGGGCTCGACGGTATCCCGAATTGCATTATTGTTCTATAGAGCTTTAGGGGATGTATTCTATCATTCAGAGGTTTTAGTTAGTTGGATGGGATCATTTATGCGACATTTAGCAAGGATATGCCTAGATAGTTGGTGCAAGACATGAACCGCATTTGTTATAGATGGTCCCAATGCAGTTGCTATTCCATTCATTTAGAGTTTGGTGTATACACACATTCATGGCATCCCCTCTGCATTTAAAAACATTCCACTGGTATTGTTTATCAGCGTATTTTTAGGGCTATGTTGGCTTCTTCTATCTAAAGAAATAGCTCTACACACATTAGTATGCATTATCGAAAAGTCGCTGCATTGCAAGGAGTGTACTATTGTTCCATTTCTAGGCTTTGAAGGTGATCTTAACAATGTTAATTCGGGAGCGATCACTTGGAATGTTGATTAATTTGCTACTAAATAGCCGGATTATCAACACAAAACTGGGTGGTGCTTCGACCAGTAGACGTGTCAGTAGAGGGACTGTGCAAGGTGGGGTCCTATCCCGTTAAATAGTAGTAAACGAGCTTGTACTCATCCTTACGCGGATGACGTTGCTCTCGCAGTCTTAGGGAAGCACCCGAATATACTCAAGGATCTTCTCCAAAACGCACTACACAAACTTTCCAAATGGGCAGTAAGTTGTAGTCTGGGTGTCAACCCCCACAAGACTGAACTGGTCCTGTTCACTAGGATATATAAAATTCATCACATGGTCACTAAACGGAATCGAACTAGCATTCTCAGGCAAAGCTAAATACTTGGGACTCATTTTGGACAGGAAGCTTAATTGGAAGCTGAACATAACAGAAAGAATAAAGAAAGCGACAGTAGCACTTTATTCCTGCAAGAAAGCCATACGCATGAAATGGGAAATGAAACCTCGTATCAAGCATTGGCTCTATATCTCGGTTATAAGACCGATACTTCTTTATGGAGTAGTAGTATGGTGGACAGCACTAGAGATAGCTCTAAAGAGCAAAAAACTGGCCATACGTCTTAAAACCGTCCAACAGTGGTCAAACATACAAACTGTATCAAAAATTCTAAACGAACATACAAAAAACTGCTGAAAACACCGACTACACCCTCACCAGGTTAAACTTTGACAAGAGTTTCCAGGTCACCATCCCAGACAGATCGTCATGGGAGAGTAACGAACCTGTGCATAATGACTCGATCCATTTCTATACCGATGGCTCCAAAACAAATTACGGAGTGGGTGCTGGTGTCTTCTCCGACAGGCTGAATCTCAGCCTATATTTCCGTCTTCCTGACCATTGCAGCGTGTTCCAGGCGGAACTCATGGCTATCAAAGGAACCTGATCCTGGCTGAAAGAGAATGTAATATCTGCCAAGGATATTAGCATTTTCTCGGACAGCCAAGCAGTCATCAAATCCCTGGAATCAGTCTCTATAAATTCTAAGTCAACCCTAGATTGCCGATCATCCCTGCAGGAGATGTCAAAGCATTTTACCATTCACCTATGCTGCGTGCCTGGGCATAGTGAAATTCCAGGGAACTGTAAGGCTGATGAACTCGCCAGAAATGGAACTTAATTAGCAGTTGTGCTCGACACGGGTGCACTGGGTATTCCTATGGCTACATGTAAAACCTTACTAGCGCAACATGCTAACAGAAAATCAAATCTCAGAGGGAGCCTTGGCACGACGTGTCAAATAACCAAACAAATTTGGTCAAAGCTGGATTTGAGAAGATCCAAGGTACTGATTTCGCTTAAAAGATCGTACATTAGCGCAACTGTAGGTGTTGATGTGGATGGATGCATGACCCTTTTGTAGAATTAAGAGATATTCTTCTTGTCGCAAAAGTCTTCGATTTTTCTGCGAAGAGTTTAGCTGCGACGAGAAATCGTAAGAGTCGATGTTTGCCCTCTAAAACCATTTATTTATGAGTACATAATCGACTCGGTTATCAGATCGACCTTCTAAAGACCGCCAGGTTGCTATGTGTATTCCAAGTCGAGGGAACCAATAGCTCTGATCACAGTTATTAAATGGTTCTGCAAAGTCATTACTTCAGAAGCTATTATCTGTTGTCGTTGTTTGGAGACTGCGCTTTCCAACTAACCTGCCGAATATGTTTCCGTACCGTTGTTCACATTGAAGTCCCCAGGTACGATTTTCCCATTGTATTTCTTAAAAGCTCGGTAGGCTTCGTCCAGAAGGTCGTAAAATTACACTATGGTAGGGTCTTTAGTCTCATCGGTAGGGACGTATGGACATACATGGCCGAAGTTGCAGAACGGTGCTCTGATGCGGACCACAGCCAGGCGATTACTAACTGACTTAAAGTCAATTACTTTTGACTTGGGTCGGCTTCCCACATCGAATCTGTATGCAAATATATAGAGCCCTCGGTGGCAGCTGTAAAAAACTGTCGCAAGTTTTTCTTTTTTGCATTTCTGATTTTGTCGATAGTATTTTCTGAATGGCGGTTATATCTGCCTTGCACGATGACAGGTAGGAAAGTAACCCTGACAACACAAATCCCAACCTGAAGGGTCAGTTCCAATTCATTACATACCACTAAGATATATAATCGCATTGGCTATCAATTGAACAGACTCATAAATTCTGTGGCCATTGCGTCCTTTCACTCTTCACATGTATCGTTCTTAGGGCATCCTTAGTGCTGATTTCCACCATATCAGCAAATACCTAATTCTCAAGCCCTGAATCACATGGGAGATGGAGATTCATCCTCCCCATTTGGAGTTATAGTAGAACAAGTAGTACGGTACGAAAAAGATTCCTTGGTCTCTCTCTGCTGCCCACCCGCATCAAATAAGGCCTTCCAGGAGCCCTTTGAAGATTTTCTTTAGGATTCTTTTTCATTGACATTTTCGAGAATAATATTATCCTCGACTCAACTGTCCTCAATATACTTTCTTCGCCCTCTACCATTTCTATTACATGGATCAACAGCATAGATATTCCTTTCTCTCTAAGATGTTGCAGATCGTTATCTACGGATTTTATTTGTAGCTGGCTGATTGAATTCACTCCCCACAGCACTATTTAGTAAAAATCCATTAATCTCAAATTTGCACTAAGTCATCAGCTAAATGTGATTTGGTATTTTTTGAAAGCTTCCAAACTAAATAAACAACAAATCTCTCGTCCAAAAAGACTCATCAAATCCACACCACACAACAGTTAAAAAAATCCTTGCGGGATTCCAAACGTCATCCTGATAATCCTACTTACCAAATCCACTTAAACCCCTCTAACCCAAAACAAATTTGCCTAAAATCGCAAAATTCCATCAAAACCACCAAAAATATCGGGGGCATGCATAATTAATGTCTGTCACTTACAGTTGGTGAATAAATAACCCAAGCCACTCATTGACTTGTCAAAAATGTGTTAAAATTGACATCGAAATTAACCTGAACCTTGAACGCTTTAATAATGCCAACGTTTTCCCTTTATTTTTTCTTTTCAGAAACGAAAAGTTCTACACATGCTGCGATGAACCATATTTAGATATAACCTTTAATATAACAATGAGACGTAAGACATTATTTTACACTGTCAACTTAATTATTCCCTGTATGGGAATTAGTTTTTTAACAATTTTAGTTTTTTACCTACCATCAGATAGTGGAGAGAAGGTGAGTTTCATTTTTATAAAAAAAAATTGTTTATCAATCAGTGTTCCCTCATTTGTTTTGTATTACCATATTCGGATAGAGAGCACTTGCAGTTGGTGTTGGAATTCCACTTAAAATCTTCAAATTCGTCATATATATTTTTAGTTAATGGATTTCCTATTAAGTATGCACTTCAGTAGCCTCTGCACACACTCGGCTGTACATAATTTTTCAATTAAAATTCTAATTTTACAATCGTCTACCACCAGCCCACCCCACTGGTAACCGAGGAACACCACACCACTCAACATCGGTATGATGAATTTTTTTTTTAATGAAAAAATAAATGGTAGATATGCTTTTACCATTTGTACATCAGTTTTAACCGCAATTGGAAAATGGGAAAATCAAAATTAAACTTGAACGACATATCACACTTTGCGCATAAGGCAGCGTATGCTTTGCTTTTCTAATTACCAGTATCAGCAGCGAAAAAAATTATGTTGCCACAGGATACATGTATGTATGATGGCTGACCTCGTGAGAAACTCACAGATTCGCAATTAAAAAGAAAACCAACATCGCATAACCCCAGGAAACGGTTTATCATCATCAACATGTTATTGTACGAGGATAACGCGAGATACTTTCCTATAAACGTACTTGAAAATCTCATCAATGCGTGAACTAGTACATACATACACAGGTTTACCACCGAACCCACACAAACAGATTCACACTTGGGAAAATATAATTTACTCTAGCAGAAAGGATACGACGAATAGGTTGACTTCGGGGGATATGGCGGTCTTCTTATCTGGTGTAGCAACTTCCTGCGAATTTGCGCATCAAAAATCGATTAAATATTTCATTCACATCGCAGCGTAGTAGATATGCCACAAGGGGGTGAGTTTGGTACTCTATAAGTGAATCTATCCGGTAGCCATATGTGGTGGATGTTAGTTCATCCAAGGCATCCGCTGCCAGGCTAGTGAGTGGGATTTATGGGTTTTGTAACGAGAAAGGAATCGAATGGAAGATTGAGATTTCGTGTAAGCGCTAGAGAGAACAACTTCTATTAATGGACTGAATTCGTGTGGGAATTGTGTGGGTGCAAGAGAGAGCAGCACTCTTAACGGTTGTTTGTAGCGAGATTGAGTGTAAAACAAATGTAGCTACTTGTGGAGTTTTGGGCTTTGGGCTTGGTTTTACAAATACAAAAACAAAGTGCCTTTGGAGCTTGTCTACATGACGGTGTTCTCATTCAACATGCATTACTCGTCATGTTTTACCATCAGATAGAGTGCATATGATAAGGACTTTAAATTCGGGAGTCTATTGTTGCTACCTAGGGAGGGTTTTATAAAGGGTAAACACTTGAATTGAGGCAGATCATTTTCTCTGTAGCCTTTGTAACGGGTGATCCAAGTAGAGATACATTTTTCAATAGCCTTTTTTGACAGATCACGTGTGAGTCGTGTCATGCTGTCATGTTATTTTTGTTTAGTATTGTTTGGCATTTCATAATGGAAAGACTTATGCGTGAACAACGTTTACAAATTGTTCAACTTTATTATGAAAATTCACGTTCTGTGAGGAATGTGTTTCGTGCACTTCGCTCAACGTATGGTCAACATAATCGGCCTACTGAGCGTACTATTCGCAACACCATCAGCCATTTTGAGACCCAGCATTCATTATTGGATAATATTCGACCGAATAGACCACGTCCAGCACGCTGTGAAGAAAATATAGCGGCCGTAGCTGAGAGTGTGTAAATTATGCCGGTGCGAACGTAACCGTCAATGGCGACCGTTATCGTGCCATGATAACCGACTATTTGATGCCTGAAATTGAAGCTCGTGATCTCGGCGACATTTGGTTTCAGCAAGATGGCGCCACTTCCCACACATCGCATCAATCAATGGACTTGTTGAGGCCGGTCGATTGGCCACCAAGATCGTGTGATATCACACCGTTAGACTTTTTCCTGTGGGGATATGTAAAGTCAAAAGCTTATGCCGACAAACCTGCTTCGATTCAGGCCTTGGAGGAAAACATCACGCGTGTCATTCGCCAGTTACCAGTCGAAATGCTCGAACGAGTGATCGAAAATTGGACTCAACGGATGGACCATCTGCGACGTAGCAACGGCCAACATTTGATAGACATAATCTTCAAAAAATAAATGCCAAAGAATGTTCTTTCAAATGATAATAAACATTCACCATTAAATTTGAATTTTCTGTGTTTTTTTCTTTAAAAAAGTAGGGAACCTCGAAATGGATCACCCTTTACAACATTCCATGCTTATTTTGATACATAGGACGACAGTATTTTTTAGATTGGTTTTACAAAGGAGATTTTCTACTATACAGCGCTGAACAGAAATCCATTCATTTTTCAAATAGCTTTTGATAATTTTTGACAATTGGACAGTTTCGCGTATGAATACTATAATGGTATTGATTTAAAATATCTCAAAAATATAAATAAAAATGGATAAAATTTGGCCAGGTAGACTTGGATGTCTAAAAGGCTATATCTATAGGCTTGCTTTTTATGTTTATGTACCTAATAGCTATTATCGAGTACTGGTAGTACTTTCATACCTTCAAAAGTTGCGCAGCAGTCCGACCTCAACCGATATTAGCTTACTGCTTCCAATTGCGCATTTTAAAATGGTTGAGTTCAGCTATTTGAGTGGATAATTTAAGTAACTACAGTCAATTTATTCTGAAACAACGTCGCCAGCTCGAAATGTTATATCCACATCTATGCAGCTCAAAAACGTAAACGGGACCGATCATTTTTGGAAGTAATTTCGCTCAAAACGACCAAGGATACTGGCGAGATATATCTATGTACTTCATTTTATTAGAGTCCTCAATTTCCACTCAATCCATTTTAGATTTATCGATGAATTAATATTTTGTTTGTATTAAACGGGTGGGCCCAATACAATACAATTCTGTCACTCCAATTTTCCAAGACCTTCTTGATGGTTTCGGGCTGTATCTCACGGATTACTTGGATAATATTGGCCTTAAGTGCTTGAATCGTTTCCAGACTGTTGGCATAACATCTGTCCTTCAGTCTCAAAAAAAGGTTTTTATAAAAAGTGGGCATGTCCCAAAATTGTTGTCCGCAATTCAAGCTGATCTAAGACCCAAATTACAAAGTGATAACGAGGTGAATGGTCGTGTGCCTTTAATTGCTAAGTAAATTGGATCTTGTAAGGGAATAATCAGAGATCTTTGTGCAGAATTCTCTTCAGGCTTGTGCGTGAAATGTTGATTGGTTGAGATCGACGGCGAGTGGATGTTCGTGTATTAAGTCTCACAGTCGCACTGTACGATGACGGGGACCATGCATTTCAGTCTCACGAACTTTTTGTACAAACTTGAGTACAGCAGGAGCGTTGGGTGCTTCATTTCGGCCAAAACTTCTTTTCAAATACACTCACTTTGGAAATAAGTTTTCAATATTTCCGAACGTTGTTCAAGCGGAGGTATGATTCTGACTTTCTGTCAAGATTTTGAGAGGGAAACAGCTGTCAGTGTCAAAATAACCTATGATTTAGTTATTATTCACTGCCGCTACAGTCCAAAATGAACCTAAACCTAGCCCTAAACTAACAAGCCTCGCTTTTTAATTCTGACGAAAATTTGCTGTCAGAGTTAATAGCGGATCCGAGGTAAACAAATATTCATACTACGTCAAAGTTATATCTATCAATAGTGATGTTCTGTCAAATTTGTCGATCTTCTGTTCCTTCTTTCGCTTCCATCTCTATACTAACAAACGCTGAGCAATAATGCCAATATCGTCGGCGTATGCACCGATGTATGGAAGATAATGCCTCTGGTGTTGGCTCGGGATTCTACTCAGATCTTGTATCCATAGTTTTGGTGTTTTACACGTTAACGGAACATGTGAACATCTTTCCTGGAGTTGCAACTTACTAAGTCTGCAATCTCTAGTTTTTCCTTTTTTTTTCTGAAAATCCGGTGTTCTTCTCTTCATCTTTGCAAGTAAAACTCAAGGGCAACTCCTTACTTTACCTCAAGTTTTGCCATGTAGGACTCGTTTTTTGCGTTGTGCACCTGTCTATTTTTTTTTATCAAACCAGGGGTTTCTTGCTCGTTTTGCGAGAAACCTAGCACATCCGTTGCGGCTGAACTAATGGCTTGTTGAAATATTCACCATTAATCTACGACTTTAGATGCTGGTGAGGATGCTCTAGAGATTAAGGGATACGCGTTGTACGAAGGAATTAGCGGTCTGTTGCGATTGCAGTCTTTCGACACAAAATCTTTTTACAGCATTTCTCATTTGTTGTGGCGTCGAACAAGGTATTTTTCCAAGTCGATGTTAGCCCTTTCGAATGTTCGGACATCCAAAATACTGGATGCTTACCTCTTGTCTATCGCAATCTGATCAATTTGATTGAACGTTCGTTGATCTGGAGACCGCTTTATTCCCCCTATGGATATCGAGGTGAGGAAACAGTGTGCTGGCTATAGTGGCAGTTCGTTTCGCAGCGAATTCAATTAGCCTAATTACGTTGCCAGGTGCGTGGTGCCGGTTAGGCTATGTTTTCCGATAATAGCGCTAATTATGTCTTTTCTTCCTATTTTTGCGTTCGAATCTCCCAGCACGATTTAAATATCCACCAGATATCGTTATGTCAAGGAGCTCATAGAAGTAGTCTTTCACTGCATTATTTTTTCTTCTGGTGAATGCGGATTGTTTCAATACATTCACTAAAAACATAAGACTCCTTGCATAAGTCTGGCCGTTTAAATAAATCCACATACCACTAGTACCTGTTTCTGCTCACTTTAACACGGTTCGTATTAAATGTCACAATTGTTCATCCCCTTTTTTCCCGGCCCATTCTATAGTATTTTCTAAATGGCAGTAATGTCTGCCTTAAAGCAGCTTCTGAAGCATAAGGCTTCTGCTAGTTGTGCGGTTGCACCTCACCTTTTTAATGTTCTCACGTTTCAGGTTTAGATACAAACATCGTTACCCTCGTTTAGCTTGGCCATCAACAATAAATGAAGTCCTTTCCGAGGCTCTTGGTTGCTTCATAAAAATATGTTTTGGGTAGTTAACCCAAAGTACAACCTTCAACCTTGAGATTCAGCTTCAATTTATTATATACCCTTAGGACACATGGGTATCACTAATACCACTAAGGGTTTGAGCGCTGCCGTCGGCCTCTTAGGTATTTTGCCACCATCTCTAATCAAGCGGCCTGCCTAACCATTGAGATTCCTCGTTGACCTGTTGTCCGAATATGTCGAAGCAGCTTAAATAGGTTTTTTACTTTGTTCATCCTTATTGGGACTGTGGACTTCACTGTTGACTCCATTTCTGAAATTCTTCCATTTTTGAATATTTCCCACCTACATCGCATATGTAAAGAGAATTCCTCTAACCACCACCTGAGGACGGATCCGAAGGGAGGCAAGCAACTCCACTCGGGTGAACACAAATTAATGGGTTATAATAGGAATGGATTTGTTTATGTTATTACCCAAAATGTTTATTTACCTCTGCACATATAATAAAAACTAGCCCCTGTATAAAATCGAACCCTCCTTTCAACGCAATTTGTACTCGGCCGGAGTATGTAAATAAACGGCAACCCCCAAAGCTCAACCGTAGAACAACACACAGACGTACTAAACGGTCTTGTTAGTCCTCTAATCTTTAGGTAAATCTACTTGGTAAATCAACTTTCTTTTAAAATCACCGCCGAAACAAGTGCTCTTTATCAAAAGTGGAAATCCGTTTACGCTTTATTACACTTCACGTTTTCCCCTAGATTTACCTTTTGCCCTACAATATCCACCAGATATCGCACCTCAATCAACTTTTGAATTACTTTTCGTTTATTTTTTTGTGAATTTCTGATTTTTCCCAAGTTTTTCTTATTTTCAGCTCTTGTTGTGAAACTCACTCTAACCATGAATTTCCGTTTCCTTGTAATGTTTTTTTTTTGGGAACTTTTTCCTTGCTTTCTTTCCAGGTATCATTAAGCATATCTATTCTGCTCTCGCTGACTGTGTTCTTCTTGCTATTGGCGGAAATTATCCCCCCAACATCATTAGTTGTTCCGTTATTAGGAAAATTCGTACTATTTACAATGATTCTCGATACATTCAGGTAAGTAAAGGTTTCTTTCTTTTATCTATGTGCACAGAATGAATACCGGCCAAGCAGACAAAATGGCTCTGGCCTTGGCACATTGTATCCTAGATACTTGGCAATTCACAGTTACGGGTCATTAAAGATGCTATGCCAAGAAAAAGTAAAATCCACCACAGGAATAGAATTTTATTGTTTTGTGTTGCTTCCCAGAGTTGGAAACTTCATTGAATATATTTTCCTGGTGTGTTGTTGTTGTAAGAGCGATTCGGTCGAAGGAAGGGTGGACCCCCTGGAAAGGTGATCAGGGAAAATAATTTGTTTCTTCCGGTGTGGGGGAGTTTCGATTTTTTTTTTCGTTCCTACAAACGATTTAAGTGGAATTTTATGTTGGAACGTTTAAATTTTAATGTCCCGTAGGGCTGTGTTGTGGAAGCTGATTGCATTGGACGCTGGTCTTTTAAAGCATGTAGCTATTGAGGTTTTATTTTTTGCCTTTTGTTGTGCTGTATAAAAGTTGATGGTCAGATTATTATGAAGAGTTAAATAACAGCAGGTATGCCCGGAAGTAAAATTGTATCAAAATTACCAGGAGAATGTTAAATTTTTAATTAGATTCGGGTTGGTTATGTTGTAAGGGATTTGGATTGGTTTTACCAATTTGGTAAATTGGTATTATTTAGGAAGTTTTTATGGTAGGAGATTTGTTTGAGAGAATGTTTGTCAGATGACTAACTGTGTAACAAGCATTGAAGTTTAGGGTAAAAGCAAATTTAAGGCAAACTCAAAAGTGAATTAAAGTAATTTTATCAACCTGTAGGAAGCTTTTAATAGCAATAGAAGTAGAAAATGGAATTTTAGAAGTTTAGGCAACCTGTAGAATTATTTTAGTTGTTTGCAAAAATCCATTGTAATTGGTGAAATGGTCCACATAACAGAAATGTAAGGTTCAATACTACACTCGATAGATCTATTGCAAGTCTTAAAGGAATAGAACTTCCGATTCTCTCCAGGTACTTCAGCATTTACAGTGACGACAGTATCTAAAGATAGGCACTCTATTAGTCATTAGTCATCATTGGAACACAAAACATGATGGAATTGAAATTATACATCCATAGCTGGTTATAGGAATCATTGGAAAATTCCGATGCATTTCGGTGGAACGACAAACATTACTTCAGAAAAATAAATCTTTATCAGTGAAAAATAAAAATTGATTTTCTGCGAAGATTTTAATAAAAAAATTCTTGTTTTTAAATTCATTAGGTTTGTTTTGACACCAACTCGCCAATGAAAAGCCGCAAGAAGTAAAACAACATTTTCAAAGAGGCTTTTCAATGATAGCTATAATTGGACCCTTAGTCTATTAGTACCTGTTTGAAATTTGTACTTTTCCAGCCATTCGGAATTTCGGAATATAATTATCTTACCAATTTTCTGTGCCATGTTCAATAAATAGCAATACCTCCTGAGTCCTGACCGATGTTGTCCTTTTTTTGATTTCCATAAATGGATAATAAAGGTATGGGTCTATAGTTTAGAAAATGGCCTATTAGCAATCCGATTATATGAAAACAGTAGAGCTTTCACTTAGCTGATCCCTACCAACTCCGACTCCCAGCCTTTTCGTGGTGACTTCCGAGTGCCTTGACCGTAGATAGGGTCTTAATCCCTCTGTAATGACTTGGTGGCTGCAGATGAAAATAGGGGTGGGGAATGTATTTCCACAGTGCCGACACGATAAGTTTCAAACCCCCACCAGCAAGAAACCACTGCTATGACGAAAAAAGCCGACTTATGCTCGCAGGCAAAATGATGCCTTCAAGGCAAAGCTGCATGTGAAGACGAGAACTGTCATCGAAATAAAGAAAATAAAGCATGAAAAGCGCGAAAACAAGATATAGAGGAGTGCTACTCCAGGAGAGATGTTCTCAAGTCTTGCCAAATTATAAAAGCCGTGGATATAAGGCGAGAACAGTATTCTGTCGAGATGAACAAGGAACGATCGTAGTAGAGGTACAGTCGATTCTGATGATGTCTTCTAAAGACTGTTTATGGTCTTCTAAAGACTGTTTATGGCGATGACAAACAAACTTCCGCTGTCAGCCTTAACGAACCATTTTATTATGACAACAACAGCGAATACTACCAATCGACCTAAGTGAAGTAAGGAGATGCCGGAATTGACGACATTCCCGCGAACTTGGAGATGATTAGGTAAGTAGCACAATTCACAACCAAATTTTGGTCAAGAATTTATACTTGAAGAATGGAACCTCAGCATAATCCTTAACATCGCCTACAAAAATCCTTCATATGTATATGAAGACGGATTATACAGAGCCATGTCTAGTTTTGGTATACCGCCAAAACTATTCCTTCTGTTCAGGATGATGATGGATAATTCTCTCTCCATCATGGTCGGCAACGGCCTCACCGAAACATTCTAAACTAAAAATGGATTAAGGCATGGCGACGCACTGTCATGCGACTTCTTTAAAATCATTCTTGAGAGCATTGTGCAAAACTCCCGAGCCAACACCAGAGTCACAATCTTCCATAAATCGGTGGAACTACTAGCGTACGCCGATGATATAACCATCATTGGTCGGACTCAACTTGATGTAATAGCCACGTTTGTTAGTGTAGAGAAGCAAACGGCGAAAATGGGCTTAGCAGTAAATGAGGGTTAGACCAAGTATTTGCTGTCAACACAAAAGACCACACAAGATCGATGACTTGGACAGAACACCGCCATTTAACTTTGAGGTAGTACGGTTTTTTGTCTTCCTCGGATCTTCTACTAACACTGATAACAACATCTCGCTAGAAATAAAAAAAGAATTACTATTCCCAACCGCTGTTACTTCACTTGAACTACACGATAGATCTTATACCCCAGCTTGGACTTCTCCTTCCAAGCCTCCTTCCAAGAATGGTAGAATGTGATTAATTTCTTCATTTTTTTTCGTGATAGAAGATAGAACCAAATGGGGACAAAATACTTCACTTTATTGCCTAGATGTACCCACCCTAATTATCCCAGTACATTTATATGGCGAAATTTTGTGTGCATGGATACTTGGACCTGTACCTTGCCCGATGTACTGTATTAAATGTGTATTAAAATTGACAAAGCACTTCAAGTTCGTTGGCTCGGCATCATCAAGAGAAAAAACAAAAGCTAATCCGATCTACGAAATTCCTCCCTAAATTTCAAGACAGCCTAACATTCGGTTTTGGCATAAAGTAATCAAGAGCAATACTCCTAGCAAGTAAATATGTTCGCATGCTGCTATATATTAATATCCTTACTTGGCATTCCAAGGGTGTTAATAATTCTCCCTTAATGACAAGATATTGCTTGTCTGAATAAAATGCAGAAATTGTAAGGACCAGTAAATCCAAAAAACCAAAACCCCTGACCATTACAAAACATTTTACCCAAAGTCTAGGCATACCACAGATGCGACATCAAAATCCTAATCACATCCCACATCTCATAACGCTTCATCTGAAAAACCTCATAAAAATTTCCTAATTACATCACTTCACCAAAAAAAAATCCAGACACAACGCCCATAGGCTTAGAACAGAATTTAACAACCACTATCTGGCTCTCCAACTTTAGAAAACCACAGAAACCTCTATTCGCATAGCTGAAACCAAAACCCGGCTGGTAATGATCCCAACCGCACGACACCAATTCTGGTGCATATCATCATTCCAGCGACACGACAAAATTACTTCCGTCTCAGCAATGGGAGCATAGGATGTAGAAAGGTTACGAGGATAAGTAGGATCCACTCGACACCGCACTCCACTTTACACCACTCCAACGTTATGACACGACACATAAGCATATTTAATGAAAATATTTAATGACAAAATTCGGAGGCGTTATACTCGCATGCCTGTCAGCATTGCTACAAGGATTTTTGCAAAGGAAACCATAGAATTTTATCCTTTAGGGGTTACATACATAATTAGGACGACAATTTACATTCCATTTTCTTTTTGAAAAGGGTTTTTTTTTGTTCACGTCGTACTTTTTTTTGTGAATGAAAGTTGCAAGGACAACAATAAGGACCTACTTGAGTGGGAGGGGAAGGTTAAATACAATTTGCATTTTCTGGGTGTGAGAGTGGCGATGAAAGCTGTAACGCACATTTATGTGCATTCAATGATTTTAATGTGGGAGAATAAAGCAATTAACAGTACTGAGCTGAAGCTGGAGAATGGTCCTGTTAAGTGCTGTTATGGGAATTTGTGCCGTAGTTTGAAATCGGAATTATCTTGTCATCGGTATTTGATGTCGGTAATGGTGGTGAACTTATTGCGGATTGTTTTATTAGTAAAATGTTTATTTGGAAGTCAATTACAGTTACCATTCAATCTCTTGCAATGAGAGTTTTATATGGTCATATGCCAGGGCATCGCTAAGGGTTACACAAATTGTATGCAGGGATTTTAATTATTTTTCGCCATTTTTCTCATAACTTTTTTACTTCCCCAGTATACGTATTTTAGAGAAGTATTGTGATGGCGTGAAAATTCAAAGCTAAGATTTTTACAAATTCATATACATATTTTAAGATTCCGGAGTCCAAAAATGTAACTGGTGATCCAATAGGAGGTGATTTTTTCAATAGCATTGTTTTTAAACTTATTATTTGTTAACTGCTTTGTCTAGACATCAGCCTTCAGTATGCATTGCCATTTAATCATAAATAGACTTACGCCGGAACTGCGATCATAATCTTGGAAATGTAATTCCTAAATCAGTGCTAAGTTAAATTTTTAACTTTCTCTTACAAAGAGAAAGATATTGTTTTCGTGAAAATTTTCGACCTCGAGATTTTGATTGATTCTAACATTACGATGATAGCGGAGCCTAAAAAAGTGGTTTTTGGAATTCCGTCCGTCCGGTCCGTCGGTCCGTCTGTCCGTAATGGTCTCCCCAGCCTAAACGGCTTTACCGATTTTCTTCAAACTTCGTATCCAAGCTTGTTTTGGTCATTATTCTAGGCCATTTTTTTTGTTTGCTTTTAGCCATGTTAATAACGGTAGCTGCCATATAAAAATTACACATAACCTCAATTTTCTCGAAAACGGCTCCAACGATTTTGATTAAACTTTATATGTACTTTAAGCATATTAGTTCCAAAAAAACTGCATACCCAGTTTTTTCGAGAAAATCCATATAACGGATTTTGTCATATAGGCCATATAAAGAAAATTGTTAATTTCTCGCAAACTACTATGACAAATTGAATGAAATTTAATATATATACTTCTATTATAGTTTTAAACAATTCCACATAATTAGTTGTAGCCCAACTATCACTAAACGGAATTTTCAGTTTTGGCCAATAACGAATAATAATTATTATTCACATAGAAACCGATTCCTTCAAATTTCGGAGTAAGCGTTCGTCACATTTTGACATTATTTGTATCATTTTAAACATAAATACTCAAAATGCGTACTATTTGATCTAACGCCTAACTCGCTGTGAAAGAGAAAGTTGCGTACGACCCAGTCGTGCACCCACCACTCGTTTTATAGAGTTCTACAACCACATTTTAGTCGTTATAATAGTCCAACTGAACGCACTATATTCATAAAACCATCTGAACTAATTTTACACTATTGGACATTCATCTAACAACCATCAGAATACGTGTTCTTACTTACTTACTTACTTACTCCAGTGGCGCTACAGTCCAGGAAAAACTTGGGCCTCAACCAACATGCCTCTCCAATTAGTCTCTTCCTTAGCTAACTGCCTCCAGTTGCGCACTCCAAGTTGGTTGATGTCGGTTTCTACTTGTGCGCGCCACTTAAGGCGAGGTGTTCCTCTACTGCGTCCGACTTCAGGCTGGTAATCGATGACGTATTTTGACTGGGGGCCTATCTCTAAACAGCGCGTTGAGTTTTTGGTTGAATCCTCGTCTCCATAGCCCGTCGACGCAAACGGGACCGAGGATTTTTCGAAGAATTTTCCTCTCATATCGACCAAGGATTTCTTCATCCCCTATTGACACGGTCCTTGCTTCAGCGCCGTAGAGGACTGGGATTATCAGGATCTCCTTAGTAGTTCGAGTGAGGGTTTTACTACTAAATTGCCTTCTTAGCACGAAGAAACAGCGATTGGCAAGAGTAATTCTTCGTTTAATTTCTGACGAGATGTTGTTGTCAGCGTTAAAAGCGGAGCCGAGGTAGACAAAGTCCCGTACTACCTCAAAGTTATATCTGTTAATGGTGACGTTCTGTCCAATTCGTCGATGTTGGGTGTCCTTTCGTGTTGACAGCATATAAATAGTCTTACCCTCATTTAGTGCTAAGCCCATTTTCGCCGTTTCCTTCTCTACACTAGCAAACGTGGCTATGACATCACGTTAAGTCCTACCAATGATGTCAATATCGTCGGCGTATGCTAGTAGTTGCACCGATTTTTGGAAAATTGTGCGCCTGCTGTTGGCTCGGGAGTTTTACACATCCTCTCAAGAATCAAATTAAAGAAGTCACATGACAGCGCATCGCCTTGCCTAAATCCTGTTTTGGTATCGAATGTGTCGGTGAGGTCGTTTCCGACCCTCATGAAGCAGCGAGAACTCTCCATCGTCATCCTACACAAACAGACGAGTTTGGTCGGTATACCAAAACTAGATATGGCTCTGTATAGTTCGTCTCTATAAATGCTGTCGTATGCGGCTTTCAAATCGATAAATAGGTGGTGGGTATCGATTTGGACTTCTTAAGTTTTTTCCAGGATCTGCCGTGTGAAAGTTTGACCGGTTGTGGACTTTCCTGGCCTAAAACCACACTGATAGGGTCGATCAGGTTGTTGGTAAACGTTTTCAGGCGTTCACATATTACGCAGATAGGATCTTGTAGGCAATGTTGAGAAGAGTTATGCCCATGTAGTTTGCGCAGTTCAGAGAGTCTCCTTTTTTGTGGATCGGGCAAACGAAGCTGAGGTTCTATTCTTCAGGCATGCTTTCATCTGACCAGATTAAGCTTGTGAGTTGGTGGATGTTACTCACCAAGTCATTTCCGCCGGCTTTATAAAGCTCAGCGGGAAGGCCATAATTTCCAGCGGCCTAATTAAGCTGTGAGTTTAGATTTTGCTATCCTCACTTCATTTAGGTCGGGTGGTTGGCAGTTTTCGCTATCGTTGCCAATATTGAATGGTTCGTTCTGCCTGACAGCGGAATGTTGTTCGTCATCGCCGTTTAACAGTTTGCAGAAGTGTTTTTTTCCAAATCCTCAGCATCGACTGTGTCTCAACTACGATATTTCGTTGTTCATCTCGACAGAAATCCGTTCGAGCCTTGTATCCTCGGCTTTGACGTTTAACACTTTGGTAAAACTTGCGAAAATCGTTCCAGGAGTGGCACCTCTCTATATCCCCGATCGCGCGCTTTTCTTGCTCTTTTTTCTCCTTTCTGCAGAGCCGGTTTTCTCCCCTTCTTCTCTGCAGCTCTCATCTTCACCTGCAGCTTAGCCTTATAGTTCTTGACTACGAGCATCTGTCGCCTTTCTTCATCAAACCTGGGGTTTCTTGCTGGTGGCCGCCAGAAACCTAGCACATCAGTTGCGGCTGATCTAATGACTTGTTGGCATCGTTGCCATTGTTCTTAGACATTAGATGCTGGTGGTATGGTGTGAATCAAGAGGTGAAGGGATACGCGTCGGTCTTTCAGTCAGTCTTTCGAGTCGATGTTAGCTCCTCGGAATGTTCGGACATCCAAAATACTGAATGCGTGTCTCTTGTCTATCGCAATGTGATCAATTTGGTTGACTGTTCGTTAATCTGGAGACCGCAATGTCCCCTTATGGATATCGAGGTGAGGAAACCGTGTGATGGCTATAGTGGCGTTTCTTTCCGTAGCGAAGTCAATTAGCCTAAGTCCGTTACCAGACGTGTTGTCGTGTAGGCTATATTTTCGTAAGTTGTATGGCACTTACGAATCAATCGCTTTATTTATTCTTAAGAAACGGTCCTGTCACTGGCCAGCATGATCATGTGATTTGACACCATTGGATTACTTTTTATGATGATATTCGAAATCTCTTGTTTTCGTAGATAAACTTGATACGATTAAACTTTTGGAAGCCAATAAAACTCGTGCTATTATGGAATACCGGCCGATATGTTTGAACGAGTTGTCGAAAATTGGACTTACAGAATAGGCCATTTAAGAGTTGGTCGTGGGCAAGTTTTTTTGTAAAAGGGTCCAATAATGGGACTTGAATTGAGTAACAAATTTTTCACAATTGGTTGGTCCGTTCGTGAGAAATAATTTTTTTTTTTTGGAAAAAAACTGAATATGCAGTAAATTCTAGGACCCAAAAATTTGCTCATAGACATAAACACATATAATTGGTCACGAACGGACTAACCAATTGTTAAAAAGGACTGCTGGCTTATGGGGCTCGAATATGTGCTTATAGTAATTATTCTCATTTTTTTTAGTTGCCATCCACATATGACTATCATTCTCATGTCTTGTTATGAATTCATTCTAAGCAATATTGAGATCTCAACAACTATGCCAGGGTCTTGAGAGTCCCGCGCAACATTTGCTTTGCCGTGGCTATTACCTTTTTCAAAAAATGTCGGTGTTAGGGATCTAATTCATGGTACCATCTGTATTTTCCTCCAGTACCATTGAAGCTAGAATCTTATTGAATTCAACTCGTCAAAGTCAGGTAGATTACATATGTCAATATTTATTAAAATTAACTTTTTTCGGATATTGAATTTTTAATACCTCAAATGGCAGTCTACAATTTCAAATCTACTCATGGAATATTAAGTTCAAGCTTACCCCCCTTCGATTATATTGCTGAAAAGTATCATATATTCTCAAAAATTCCAAGAATGTTCAACCAATTCCACATACCGCTTAAAAGATTTCCTTCAATCCCTTAACTAATTACCTGCAAATCCATTATAGACTCATATAAATAAGGTATCGTAATTTCAAAAGCCAAACCAAGCTAATTAAACGTCTACACTTTTAAAAGCCTGTCAAAAACGAGGCTAAACCACTTACTGCTTCTACCACCAGCAATAAAATTGGCTTTTAACTTACTCCGGATACGTGAGCACATAAATAATATCTAACCCCGGGAGGAAATCCTCTCCAGGATACCACAATATCAATAAGTAAAACCCACCAAATCTGCCATGTATCATATGGCAGTCACGCAAAGTGTAAAGCAACCCGAAAAACCCCCAGGAATAACAAATTAAGGTTTGGAATTCGATCCTTTTCATTGTCCTTGTATGCGAATCACCACAGACTTCCAGGGACTGACCCGCTTTGCAACTAACTCAATTAAACTGGACTGACAACTATGGGTAAACACAACGCACACAACAACACACCAGGGCACACAGAGTAATTCGATTCAAGCGCCTTCGTCCTTAACAATGTTTCCGTTAATAGATTTGTTTCTGTGACACACGGCTTCTTGTACGGGCTATCGACAGTAAATAACTTAAATTGCCAATAAATGTAGCCGCTCGTTGGGGGCCGATACTCGTGCACGTATAGCTCAAAGCTGTCCACTCATTTATATATGTTTCTCGTTTTTATTTCATGTCCCGTCTCTCTCATGGCGGCATTATGGAATCATGTGGCCACAACTCCGACACCACCAACAGTATATGCGTTACAGTAGTCGTATTGAATGTACACTTTCGTTCGCCACAAACTCATACAATGGCCCCATGGGTACGTACTGTGTTCATAAATCAGTTGCCACGAATACTGGTGATGCGGCGACCACTCTATCCAATCAGTGAGATGATGTAAGTTTAATGAGTGTCACTCTGGGTGTCATGCGATTTTAATTTATTTTTTTTTATTGTTTTTTTGTTGTCCTGTATCACATGCACACATACAGTCAATCATCACGCCGTCTAATGGTCCGGACATGCAATGGACTGGAATTGAGGGATCAAATACCACCGCTGCCGCCACCAGTTGCCTTGTCAAAGTAAGTATACCTGTCATGTCATGCTAATTGTTTGTGTTCTTATCAGTCATAGTCTTTTCGATAGACTCCATCACAGTCCGAAGACAACGTCACGGAGTACATCGCCCCATCTCCAGCACAGAGTACAAAGTTTCAATCTGATGGACGAAATGACCGCGCTGCCATATCCATCGACAATATCGACCGTCAATCAACAGACATCGACGACATCGTCACTGATTGACGGTCACCATCACAGCCAGTATCAGCAGACGGGTGGCAGTTTGCTCGATCACCCGTTGACGCCGTCACGTTTTCGTCAAATGACATCGACCTCATGCCAAACGAACGGCATGGGAAGCTATAATCCCCATCAATCAGCATCCACATCGACACTACATCACCATCACGAGCAGCAGCGACAACAGCAGCAACAGCACCATCATTTGTATCGTCAACAGTCGACGTCATCGGCGACATTCTCACCGGCGCCGCTGCACTCACATCAGCAACACCAGTCGACGACCACCTGCGATCTGTTAGGTAACTCAAATGTGATAAAATCCACAACGACGGTGAATTCCGTGGCGACCGCCTCGACACTGGCCGAGTCGTGTTGCAGCATCCAGGCGCAATATCAGGCGACACATCATCAGGCGCAGCATTCGGCGGCCGGTGTGGGGACAGCGGGTGCGAGTAGTAGCAGTCATCATCAACAGCAGCATCAGAATCAGGCACCATGTTGTTCCTCGGGGAGATCGTGTACCACGGTTCGACATCGATGGCATGCATGTCCCGAACTTCACAAGGCAATGGATGGTGTGACGTATATTGCGGATCAAACGAGGAAAGAGGAGGAGAGCACAAGGGTACGTTGAGAGATTTATGTCTTTTTTCAAGGACTCTTTAATATACTTTTTTTTATATTAGCCGACTTTAAGGCGAATATGCTGGCATCATTACAGCATAACTGCTTCCATCGTAGTTCGTAGTTTTTTATATTTTATCAGGTTCACAACCAATGGCAATTCTTTGCTTTAACTATAATATCCTTCCAACCACTTTTGAACCCCGATCTTCAAAAATTATAATAATTCTGGCGTAAAAGCGACTTTTCTTATTTTTTATTGATGCACCTGTACCTGATACAGGAATTTGAATGCTGGAGTAAAAATAAGCATTTTATGACAATTTGTCGTTCTAAGGTTGCTAAAAGAACACAGACCTTTTGAGTGACAGTTCTATTTATTAACCACTTCACCACATGTCTTACATAGGTGTTCCGGCATCCGATAAATGGAGAATTGGTCTACCTCATTGTATTGAACATCTATGCTGTTATTCGAAATTCCTTTATTTGAACTTTTTAAATTAGCATTAGTCATAGTTCTATATTTTCCTTAATTAACATAGTTACATACTAGACAGAATAGTTTAGGACGAATCTTTTTCTTAAGAGATATTGAGTTGGAAATTCGGAACAAACATCGTGACACACTTCGGTCCTTATAACGAACTTTTCGACTACATTTTGGCACAATGATGGTTCAATGTCATCAATGTGGCTTATAATCTTTAAGTTCCTTGGGTTATTGGCATTTTTTTTTATAAACTGCGAGTACTCAAGGCTTTATATATTTTAGTACAGTGCGGACACTTCCTATGATGGCCAAACAAAACGAAAAGTGGATGAACGAATGACTTGAACGTACCTTGCACCTTCGGCGCTCTTTAAATTATGACTTAAAGAACTCTCAATACTTAATTCGAAGGAAATCAGCTGAGCCGATCATGCGACAGAAAATTGTAAATGCGACAGAAATTAGACAAAACTGAAAATTTAGTAAAAAGGCCTCTAGACTAAAACTGATTATACGACAATGTTTTGAATGTCAATAGCTAGTAAAATTGGTTTTCAATATTTCACAGGTAGACAATATTATTTAAATTTCAACAATTTGAGGTCAGTTTATCATGTCATGATAATGAAAGCCGTTGACAGTGGCAGCAATACCACCAGATACAAAATTCTTAAAAGTCTCAATTGCTAAAAACGGTGACGAATCTAAATGGAAGGATTCTGGTGAACACGTTAACTAAATTTTTTGTAAAATAATAAACCATGGAGTAATTTTAGTTAAAAATAGACAATTGTGTCCAAATAGTCATAATGCTATTAAAAATCAAAAATCCGTGTTCGGATAGACTCTGCACAAGCCGTTAAGTGTTAAGAATATCAAGAAGGGACAAATGGTGGTCAGTAGTAACCGGCATGGAAACATATATTTTATACTAATAAATATAACATGGAAATCAGGGTAGACTCCACCAGTATCTACTCTGGTATTCAGTCTAGCGAAATCCTTAAGATTAGCAAACTCATGCAGTGTATTGCAAGCTAAAATACTCGCCATAATCGAAGTTACCAAAACAGGTATCACAAATTCACAAGAGGATAATTCAAAATGTTCAAATCACGGGTATTCGTACTTTGCCCACTCCTAGCTGAAGGCTATTTTTAACTAGAACAAAGTGATACAGCTTGACTATGATAATCTTGTTACACTTCCTTAATTGACAGCAGAGTTAATCCTCTAATGTTTATAAAAAGGGGTAATGACTGAACCCACATAAAAAATATTAACACACCCTTTATGGACAGAACTTAGCAGCAGCAAGTCAAACAAGCTTTAAACTCAGAATGGAGTATCCATTTTGATAGCGGCGATAGTTATCTACGTATAATAACTCTCTAACAAAACAAAAACTTATGTAGGAAATGGATTGACCCTAACGTCGAAGAAGACGTCTCAGATCTAAATGCCTCATTGTCTGTAATAGTAGTAGGTAATTACACGTCAGCCCCTACTTCAAGGACCTGAGAGACTTTAGAGATTTCCTTCATTGCTTTTGTAGTAAATCGGAATGTAGAAAATACCTCCTCGAGACAGAGATAGCTATTACCTGAATAATCGCGGTTATCGCTTTAAACCAATGAAGGATTATGTGTGCTCTACTCACGTAACCATCCACAGCCTATCAAAGTTAGCCTAACCTAAACCTAACAAAACAAGCAAACAATGGAAAAAACTTCCAGAAGATGAGTTTTCACGAATATACAATCTAAAACAATTCTAGAACAGAGCCAAAACATTTGTATGGTTTAACTTAGGACGCTCTTTGAACGTCACATATTTGCTCACTTAAGAAATGTTTATACTAACTAAAGTAGCGGTATAGTCCCGAATGAACCTCGGCCTCAACCAATATGCCTCTCCAATCATCCCGGTCTTAGCTAGCTGCTACTGTTTGACACTTTAAGTTAGTTGAAGTCGGTTTCGGTGCCACGTAAAGCGGGGTTTTTCTCTACTACCTCCGACGTCTAGCTGAATATCGAAGGCCCTGCAAGCCGGAATATTAGTTTCCAATCGATCTAAATTCCCTAGCCCAGATCTATGGCTTTGTAAATTTCTTGGTTGAATCTTCGTTCCCATACCCCGTCATCACAAACGGAACTGAATACTTTCCGAAGACTTTTTCACTCAAATCGACAAGCGATTTTTTATCCGCTTTTGTTACGGTCCATGCTTCGACGTCGATCAGGACTGGAATGGTCAAGGATTAATTAGGATAGTAGAGCTTTATTAATAAATAGCCAATAAAATTTGACTTTTTCGTTCTTTTTCTAGTGTGATATCGTTGGCAGAGTTAGTAGCCAAACCGAGTTAGATAAAGCCCCTTACTGCCTCTTAAATGTAGCTGACGATGGTGAGGTTTTGTTTATTGTGTCGATACTGTGTGATTTTTCTCGTGAACAGCTTGTACTTATACTAATCCTCTTATTTTTGATAGACCCATTTTGATCCTTCCTTCTATATACTAACAAACGTGGCTATGACATCTCAATGAAAGATTGATTCCCTTGAGTTAGCTTGGGAGTTTTGCACAATCTACTTAAGAATTATGCTAGGGAAGTCACACAGCAAAGCATCAGCTATTCTGAATCATTATTTGGTAATGTTTTTTGTTTGTTCTTTCCGAAACTTAGAATTCTCAATCGGCATCCTGTAGAGACTGACGAGTTTGGGCGGTATACCAACACTAGGGATGGCTCTGTATAGTTCAGAGGTTGAGGTTAATTTCTTCAAAGATACTTTTCTTGGTAAAATATGGATCACTCACTTGTTTTTGAAAAGCCAATGTTGTTCCCCCCTTCTTTGCATATTTCTCGTCTTCTCTGCAGCTTTGACTTAAAGGCCTCGTTTTTGGGTGAAACCATCTGTTGGCATACTTCGTCAAACAATTGGTCTTCGGTACATTGTTTCGCATTTGTTCTGGCGTAGCTGATATCCGCATTTTTACCTTGGTTGAAACAAAGTAGTGGTCCTTATCCATGTTTAACCTAAATCATAACCTCCAACCTGGGGGTTCAGGCGTTAGTTTTGACCTAAGAAAAGCAGGGCGGATATTATGCTCCAGTCATTCTTGTCACGCTTTTTATAATGTTGCTATTATTCGCTCTGAGATTAACATTCGTACTTATATCTTTAGCAAGTCAAATCCGGTTGGACCCGATGATTACCACTGGGAGGCAAACTGTCTACCCTCGTTCTAAAACACTCAACCATTATAAAGGTCAATCATGAGAAATTCAGTAAATGGAATTTAATAAATTACATGGAAGCACAACATCTATTTATTAACCAACATCTATTGGAAAAAGTTTAACATTTCAACGATTCGTTCCATTAATGCTTCCGAAATGCAAAACTGATCTCCATGCTTCGCAGATAGGACTAATCGATAAGAGACAAATGTACACATGTACCATCGAATTACCACTCATTTAACGCACGTCTAACTGCCACATGCTAATTTAACTTCCTTTAATCAAACGAACCAAAAAATAAATTACGTATACGCCTCCAGCAACCACAATGAACTCATTACTCATTAACTTGTGAAATTAAAATCCTCCTTGAATGGCGCATCCTTCTTAGACTTAATTCTATTTTTTTTCGTCTTAAATCCACGAGATTTCATTGTTCCTCACGAACAGCAAAACGCCCCATCAATTTGGGGTTATACTCGTTCATACACTCAGCACAAAAAAGAAAAATAACCGTTTGGAGTATTACATTATCCTTAACACATATATTCATCCACCAACATATGTGGAAATGAACAAGAATTCCACCATCCAAGGGATAAGTGAACAAATGAAAAAAACACGCCTAATAACCCACAACTCAATGCCAAAATCTCCTAATATCCTGCCAATTTCTCTTCATGTTGCTATAACTGCTGGTATATATATATATGAGACATATATGTGTCTGTGCTTGCTGGTACAAGCGCGATGATGAAGAAGAAAGAAATCTTTTTTTTGTTTGGAAAATCATAAAAATGTCAGCAGATGTTTCCGAATCTAACAAATCTCATACATACATGACATTGTAGCAGATGATTTATCCTTTTCCTTTGCACCCACCACTAGTCACAGCTTCTCCGTTGCCAATATCCTTACATAAGGCGTCGATTGAATATATCAGCTTTTAACGTCTGCCTACTCTTACAACTAACATGCGATAGTAATTTCCATGAAAACACCCAAGAATGTCCTTCACAACAGAAGAATAACTTCCCAGGATCATATGGTAATAATCATAACAATAGCTCTTTGACAGCGTGTCCTTTTTTCGCCTTCACTCTAATCAAATATATTGTTTCGAATTCAGCACACACACTCTCGTTGACTTTTTGATACATATCCTACGTATACACCTACCTAACTCATGAATCTATGTCCTTTTCTCGTGTCATTTTCTTTTTTTTTTTCTTATTATTCTAGGTGAAAGAAGATTGGAAATACGTTGCGATGGTATTGGATCGCTTATTCTTATGGATATTCACCATAGCTGTTGTTGTTGGAACAGCTGGGATTATATTGCAAGCGCCAACCTTGTACGACACTCGGGTACCAATCGATATTAAATTGTCCGAAATTGCATCGACAACAGCTAAACCGAACATTGCCAGACCTGTGTTATAAATTTATGTAAGGGAAAAAAAATATAAGAATACAAAAACAAAAACAATTTAATATTAAAAACAAACAAAAGGTAAATAGTTAATAATAAAATAAAAATCAACAAAATATTTTTAGTGTATGTATAAAATATTTAAATGCAAGCAACACGAACATGGGAATAAGAAAATTTACTATACATTTATATTTATATACTAAAAAAAAACATTAACATTAACAAATGAATATAGTTAAAGAAAAAAAGTAAAACAATTTATTAATTTCATGTAAAGATGGCGAACAACATGGGAACTAAATTAGATTAAAATAATTAATTTGTTTGGTGAATTTTCTTTCGCAGGGGATTTCCTAAGTGTGATTATTTTGTTTGGATTTGACAATCCTTCACAGTTAAAATTCTTCGTAGGAGTTTTTTTATAGTCTTACGAAAATACAAACCAATTGAGAAAATTAGACGTGCGTCGGTGCATTTCATTTATATTTTCATAAATTTTATTCCACACCTAGTCAATAATTTAGTGAGGATACGGGCTCTCACAGATACATAAATCACAAGTTAAACTTTTCGCAATCAGTTAAATTGCACACGAATAACAGAAAACCCGGCATTTGTAACGTGCATTTTATGTAAACCTAGTTAGAAATTGATGTCTGCAAATAATAGTTCATTTTCTAGCTTACGGTTTCTACACCGAACAAAAAACTGAGTTTTCAACTAAAGGTCTTTAAAACCACCTTTAGGCTTCAACATGAAATATTGATCAGGATTCATTCGACGTTTCAAATTTCATTTTTAAATCAGATTTGTTGCTGTTTAAACCTTCACTTTTTACTTCCAAGGCAGCCTTCCATTCTCTTCGATCCTGGACACGTTGCTTCTATTTAAAGGATTTTTCATTAGCGGCTTCCTATTTATACCCTATCCCATAGGGGTATATTAGTTTTGATACATAGTTTGTAACATAGAGAAATAATTTAGCTACATATACCTCAAAGTATATCGATCGACTCAGAATCGATAGCTGAGTCGATTAAGCCATGTCTGTCCGTCCGTCCGTCCGTCCGTCCGTCCGTCCGTCCGTCCGTCCGTCCGTCCGTCCGTACGTCACCAGTTTTTGGGCCTTAAATTTTGAGCTAGAAGGATGAAATTTGGTACACGTGCTCTTTGTTGCTCCCAGCAGAACAAGTGTAAAAATTTTTGAAATCCGCCCACTGCCACGCTCCCTTTTTAGAAAAACGTATTTTTTGGCCAAACCATAAGGAATTTTGAAAAACTTTCTGAACAACATATTTAGACAATCTGAATATCTGTATTTCGTTCATATAAAGTTTTTTGCCACGCCCACTTTTTGGGGGCGTTTTTAATAAAAAACTTTTTTCGGTCAAATTTTAAAATTTTCTAAAAAACGTTTGATGCAGAATCATTAGTAATATAAATATGAACATTTCGTCAATAGACCATTTTAACCCACGCCCACTTTTTGGGGGCGTTTTTATATAAAAACCATTTTTATACCCTACCCCATAACATATATGCAGGAGAAAACCTTGTCTTTTGTAGAACCGTACAAGTTTTTTATAGGCAGTCTGAAGAATTTGTTGTCACCATGTCATTTTCTTTATTTTATCCACATCGTGTTTTTAGCCATGTCCACTTTTTGGGGATTTTAGTTTTACAGATAGGATGGGATAGGGTATTCAACGATCCGCACAGTGGATTGTAGTCTTCTCATATGTTTTTAAATTAAAATTAAACAAGGTTTGTGTAGGGGTATCATAGATTTCTTTTATATATTTGAAAGGCCTGCCGATGGCATTTTGTATGGAATATAACAAAATTCAAAGATCCGCCGCGGATTTTCTGCGTGGCACGCATACGAAACCCAATTTTCCATGACTCTGCATAAATCAGGCTGAATTTGACCGATGGCATGTGTTATATTCAATTTGAGGACCGCTGTGGTTTGTGGCTGTTTCGCATAGAACTGAAAACCTTCAGAAAACCCGACAAGCCAAAGTCTAACGGGGCAAATCGCACGGTCTTGGTGGCTAGTTCACATCACCTCCACGTGAGATGACCATGTCCTCGAACCACTCGTGTAGAATTTCTAATGTTGCGTGATCTGTGTGGCACGGTCGTCCTGTTGAAACTACATGTCGTTGGTGTCCATACCATCCAATTCAGGCGAAAATAAGTTGGTGATCATCGACCTATATCGCTCGCGGTTGACGGTGATGGCTTGGCCAACGTCGTTCTCATAGAAATATGGACCAGCCCAAAATCCACACCAACAGTAACTTTTTCAGGATGCATTGGACGCTCTTGGATCTCATATGAATGGGTATCGTTCCAAATTCGACAATTTTGTTTGTTGGCGTACCCATCATTATCCAGATTTGGGCCTCAGCGCTGATGATGTTTTTCGAAGAAAATAAGGGTCAGTTTCTAACTGATAGTTAACCTACAGCTCCTGGTTCAGTTGAATTTTAGTCGGGTGCAGGTTGAACCCACGACAGGAATTCTCCTGCACACTCTTACGGACAGCGGCGGGTGTTGGTTTATCGTTTACTGAACCACGAGCGTAACGCCGCGCACGGAAAGTTGCCCGAACAGAACACCCATTTTGATAACACAATTTCATCATTTGCACGTGTTGTTAAACGCTGTGTCCTTCCATGGTGGTTTGGCAAAACAAAATAAATAAATGTCAATTTTACAGAATATAGCTTCAACAATATGGCCGCTACCAGCTGTCAAATTTCGGAAGTCACTATTTGAAGAATCTTTATTTATTGATCTTGCTTGATCGGAGGTTCAGTCTTTCTGGACGCCTTGAACTTCAACGTTGGGATTCGAAGGTCTTGTCATGAGACCTTTCGATATCCATGAGCTAAGAGGCTGTACTTTATTTTTTTTCTCTACGCAGGATTTTCTTTCCTTCCCTTCTTCGGTACTCTTCCAGCGCGGCGCGTGTTTAGCGTTGTAGCCCCTTGATGTGCACCTATTCTGTCATCTTTTTTTGATACAATATGGAATATAGTAATATTCCATGGACATGTTTTCAGGAGAAGCTGTTGGCCTATGTTGGTTTTGGCTACTTCTTTGATGATATTGCAATACTGTAGCCAAAGGGTGCATCAGCGGAAAGTTTCTCACTCAATTGTTCTTTGTAGACTTTACTATATGCGGCTCATTAAGATAAATTAAAGACTCTTTTTTGCACCATTCGTAGCTCATTCTCGTTAGACAGTCGGGCTCTGAATTTTTTTGCGACGAGAAAATGGTCATGAGAAACAGACGTTTGCCCCTCTAAATTTCGCATCTACGAACATCTGGAGATCGCCAGGTTGACATGTGGATTCGAAGTCATGGAAACCTAGTGCTGATAATCACAGTATTGCATGTTGCTGCAATGTTTTTTTTCGGATGACATTATCTAATGTCGATTCGTGCTTTTTAACTAATCCGCCGAAGGTTTTTTTCTTATCGATTTTCGCATTGAAATCCTCAAGTATGAATTTCACATTCCGACAGGCTACATATGTTCCGTCCAGGAAGTCGTAAATTCTACCTTCATAAAGTCTTCAGTCTCATCGGTTGGGGCGTGTACACATAATAGGCTCATGTTAGCAAAAACGTTGCTTGGGGATGTGGATCACAGCCAGGCGATCACTAACCGGCTTAAAGTAGATTTCTCTTGATGTATGTCGGCTCCCCATAACGAATCCTCATCCTAATATTGAACATTCCCGATCATATCCGAAATATTTCCTGAAACGCTGTAATGTCTACCTTGTACCCCGCGAAGACAGATTCAAGTTTTGAGTAGCACAGCGTACGTAAGTTCCAGTCGCATACTCGTAAATCGTTGTCCGTGGTCGTTTTGAAGGCTGTTGTCTTCTGATAACTGGCTAATTTTACTTGGTAAGGAAGTTGCCCTGACTGCATAGCCTCCAACCTGGAGGGCCAGTTCAAATTTATGAGATAGCGCTAGGCCATCAGTAGGAATTGAGCGCTTGGGAAAGAAGTTACCCCAATGGCACAACCCCATAACACGTTTTTTTAACGCTAGGTACTTATCTATTTTGTATGCCTTTTGTTTCTTATTCCTTTGCTTTTTTATCTGCTTACTACTGCTCACTACTTCTGCTCACTATAACACGGTCCATAGTAGATGTCACAGTTTTTCATCCTCTTTTTGCCCGGTCCATCTCATCATATTTCCTGGATGGTAGTAATGTCTGCTTTGTAGCAGTTTAGGGCTTCCACTAGTTGTTTGCCTGCACCTCTCCTGTTTAATGTTCTCACATTCCAGGTGCAGATATGAACGTCGTTGTCCTTTTTTCGTTTAGCATGGTCGTCAACAATAATTTCAGTCCTTTCCGAGGCTATTGGTTGCTTCGTAACAATAGTTTTTTTCCCGTGGATGTGTAGTTAACCCAAAGCACAACCCCCAACCGGGAGGGCCAGGCCCTTGTTTTGACCCTAGGACAGCGGGCCGGAAAAAATACCGATGTCAGTAGCCCATTTTGGGGTATGAACGCTGCCGTTGACCCATTGAGGGCTCCTCCGCCACCAACTCTTTTCGAATACCCTGGCTCAGTATTGGAAATCCCTATAGACCTGGTGTTCAAATATGTTGAAGCAGCTCATATAGGGATTTCACTTCCAGTTCGATCAAACTGGAGCTGTAGGCGCCACCGTTGACTCCATCTAGGGAATTCCTCCGCTGCCGCCTGAGAGTGAGTGCCTTAGTGAGAGGACACTCCTCCCCCCTCTCTCGTTTGCTACCACTAACGACCTTCCACAGGTGTTTAATATCCAGTCGAGGTACTAGGCACCCACCAGTCACCAGCGTGGAGGTGAGAGTAGGAGTTGATAGTGAGAGGCTAGAGTGAGAACGCTTGTGTCGTCATATAATCGCATCACTATCCTTAAGCACCAGCTTATCACAAATAATATGTTCGAATAACTTTGGAATGCATGATAATTTTGAGATAGGTCTATTATTATAGGTCTATTATTATTTAATAAAGAGATGTATTTAAGTAGTGTTTCGTCGTCAAACGTAACATTACTGAAACTTACTTGAGCGCAGTTATTGATATAACTCAAATAATGTTCGTCTAAGTCTAGTGGGGTATCAATAAATGATTTACTGAAGTTTTCACTACAATTTGTGAGCTCGATGTTTTTGAATTATTGTAAGTGAAGTTGGCTGGATATCCATCCATTTTTCTCTTCGAATTGACAAATCCCCAAAAGCGTTTAGTGTCACTTTTAAGAGCGTTCTCCATATTGACTATATAGCCATTATATAAACTACTAGACATCGCAGAGAATTCATTAAAATAATGCAGGTACTTATCATAGTCGTAATGATGCTGGCTCTTTACAAAATTATTCCAGGCCTGGTTACGTCTATTTCGAACAGATGTAATCTCTTTCGTGTACCAAGGATGCTGGATTTGAGCATTCAAAGATTCTTAGAATGCTCTATGGGGATAGTTCTATCGATGCAATCTTTTATTAGAAGATAAATTTTTTTAACAGCTTCTTCTAAATTGGAAAACCGCCAATATTCACATTGGAATTTCTTCGAATAGCCTTTGAAAGTTCGCTTTCCGAAAGTCAAAAGAATACGAATTTTCATACGAGTCAGCCTTTTCGTACATATGTCAATCAAAATATCCAGTGGAGGATGATTTTTGTCTATGTTAGTCATGCTAGTACTAGATTCCAATACTGCAGTACTAACAGAGTCAGAAGAAAAAAAAATCAAGAATTCAATTTTTATGATTTTTTATACAGCTTGTTTGCTGTAAGTTAAATGATGAAATGTTATCAAGTAATGATAGCTCTTGTTGTGCAGAGACTTCTTATGGTATAAAATGAGGTTCTCCCTCCGAATGCACCCAGTCTATGTGTGACAAGTTGAAATCTCTCATCAACAAAATAGTACTGTCACAACAAGACAAATCAAAGATGAATTCTAAACCCTTTGATAGCTCAGAATACTGAGTCCAAGGACGATATGAGAGAATGTACGCATTTTCAACATAAAGATATTTTTTTTCATAAGTAACCTTAACACAGATTAATTCAATATTAAGGGGAAAATGGAAATTCAATTCAATCGAGGTAAGATGACTGCGAACCGCAGTAAGAACACCTCCTTCAAGCGCCTTTAAGTCCTTTTCATGGCGGTCATTCCTATATACGGAGAACTCGTGATTAAAGAGTTTCAAGTCAAGTATACCGGCGTTAAGCCACCTTTCAGTCAGGGAGAATATGTAGTGTGAAAGCGCTTGGGAATTCAGAAAAAAATGTTAGGTTTTTATTCGGAGCTCTCACCAACAGAGAGTTTATTTCAACATACTAGCTTGATATTTAAGTCCCAAAAATCACGTACCGTGTGGCCGAACCCTTAGGTGTAGTTAGAGAAAAGCTTTTAACAACTTATTTAGGCAATCATATCTTTCAAATACCATTTTAACAAAATGTATGACACGACCACTTTTAAAAGATATCCTTATTAAGTATGGAAAAGATAATTATTTTTGTCAAAAATCTTGATCCTTCTTTTTTAGAAATCGTGTTCTATCCTGCGATAACATTTTTGATATTTGATTCAAGAACATTTGTGTTAAACTCTTCTTCTTGTCTCTCGTTTTTTATTTTTATTTTTTTTTTTGAATTTCATTTGTCAGTTTTAGAAAAAAACTTAAATACGCAACCGAACTGTCTGTGCATCTTATTCACATCTCCAAACAATTTTGAAATGTGTTTTCACGATTTTCTTAAAAATCGTTACCAACACTCAAAAAGCATTTTAAACTTCCCTTAATCCTTGACATTGAAACTGTAATAAAATATTTCATGAAGCCTCAAAAAACGAAGCAACGCATTAAGATTTATAAAAAAAATCATTTCCAGAAGCACCATTATTTTTAATTGCATCGACAAGTGGTATAATTTACAAATTCAATTGATCATATTTAAAACTTATATTAACGACAAGTGGGTTTTATATCATCGCACTTATACGCATTTAATTGGAAACTTCGATATTTCCATTTCGATAATTTCAATAAGTACACTGCCACTCACGATTCTTCAATGTATATTCTCAAAACATTAGTAGGTGTATAATTGTATATGTATATGCTATAAATATTAATACATCTAAATATTAAGGCTTGTCAGAATTTACGTCACCAGAACAATTTTGAGTTACATCATAGTCAATCTGTCAAATCGACAGACTCCTACCCAAAAGTAATTCTTAATTACCGCTGAGATCTCCATCTCAATAAGCACCAATCAACCACGTTTATATAACCATCTTCACAGCTCTCACATTGCAACATGTAATTCCCCTATCATGATGTTACCTTATTACGACGTAAATCATTTCCTTAACGACATTTTGATTGTCAGTTTGACATTATGTTGAAATCAATATTCTGAAGCCGCTTTCAATTTGTCGCGAATGCAATTATGTCCTGTCATATTATTTCGCAATCTCCCTCCTGAGAGTTCTTCTTTCAAACTACACAGTACACACACATATATGTTAAGTAAAGCTGAATGTCATATCATTCGGTGGGTTGCTATACACCGATTCAGATCTGAATAAGGAGATTAAATTAATAAAGCAATGAAATTTAAATCCCAACTGCGATGAAAATTCAGTAATTTTCATTTTATAATTTTTTTAGAACAATTAACTACGAGTATTTGAAAAAAAAAAACAATACAAAATCCCACAAATGAAAAAATAGAAATTATATATATTTAACGAATAGGAACCATAAAACCAATTTAATTATAGATTTTTGTTACGATGAAAAAAATGAAAAACAAAAAAATAAAAAATTACATATAAGTGAAATTTAGAAAATTGAATTTATTGTAAAATTTACAACTAACTACATCTAAGATATTAAATAAAAAAACAAAGTAAAAATTGTTATTGTAAAACAAACACAAGTACATATTATATATAAAAAAATATTAATTGTAATACGAATTTCGCCACAAAGTAAATGTAAAGTGAAAATAATTTGTGTAGGTGTAGTATAGTGCAAAAAGTAAAACATCAACTACATAGAAATATTTTTATGTACCACATTGAGGGGTGTGATTAGAAGGTTTTGAAAATTGGTATGCTTGTTTTTTTTTAATTAAACTTTTGACAATTTGACAATTTTACAATGACAAAGACAAATGGTAAACTTTTTACTAGTTTGCGAATTTCTTAGTTTGAACTTTTGAATTGATATTCAACAACTCCAAACATTATCAATACAAAATATTTTTAGATTACTTGGTTATTAAACCCAGTATTTTGTAGAGAAGTGTTTCTGTCAGCTGACAAAGTTCGACATTTGAGCGTTCCTTTTTGTATGAAGAACATTTTCATGTTACTCACTCTTTTATATAGGAGAGTTTAAATACAAATAGGACCGACTATTTTAATTTGATTGTTTGTTTAATAAAAATAAAGTGACTCCAATCTAACTGGAACAGTTTGTCTCCCCTCCTTGGGACTATTCTTTGAACTTAACCACTCACAAAAACATCTGTCAACCATTTATTTGTTTTTTAAACAACGTCGGAAAGTCGTCGTAAACATTGTAAACGTGATAAACGTATGAAATGGTAAATGAACTGTCAAAATTTGTATTGGAAATCTTTTACAACAATATCTTACAATATTTTACAAAATTATGTAAACCGAGATGGTTAATGTCGTAAACTTTCAATCATTTACGACATTAAATCCGTCACGTACATAAATCAAACTGAGGAACTTATCGAAAACCAAAAGAGAAGAAAATGGAAAATTCCTATGAATAAAATAAGTTATAAAATTCAATAGAAATTAAAGTTTTTAAGGGCATTTATGAAACGTATGTCGTAAATTTACACTTTTAGCGCACGTTTTAAACTTACGACGTGGCATGAATATTTTTATTATAAAATTCCGGTACAAGGCAAACATTGCGATCTGTTTTTGTTTACTATAGGTGTTTTCCATTGGTAAATCTGGATTTTTATCTTAAATTTGATCTTTTTTGGTGTCAATGGAACACGATTTCAGATTATTTTTTTGGTCTCCGCTCTGTTTTGTAATTTCTTGTCTGTGAAGTAAGTATTGGTGTAGCTATCAAGTTTCAAGTCACACAGGTTGATTGTTTTTTATTTAATTTATATTTCACATTGAATTGCTACAGTTTTAATGAATAAAAATAGTTTTTCACAACCGAAATAATTATAAACCAAAACGAAAATCACCCTAGTCAAACTGACAGCATTTGTCTTGTCTTTTTGTCTTAGTGTGAGTGCAAGGAGGGATAAATCTGCCAAAAATTTAGATTTGCAAAATTGATCTGAGATAAAAAAAATCTATTTTTTTTCCAATGGAACACAACAACTGTCAAAATCGGTCTTTTGACAGATCTTGATAAAAAAAAATTGATTATTTTACCGATGGAAAACACCATTTATTCAACATTTAGTAAGCTTCTCATTTTGTACGCAAAAAAAGATCTTAGTCGTCAATTGTACTGGAGCTAGTTAGTTTTTTATTTAATAGGTAAAATTTGACGTTTGGTATTTTTGGCATTTGTGTGGTGAATATAGATAATAATAGTTAACCAGCTCTTTAGTTCGTTAAAAACTTACACAGTGTCCCATTGGATAATTTTTGACGTTTAGATTAAGAGGTGAATAGTGAATAAATAGTTTGTTTTGTGTGGATTATTTCTTATTACAAATTTTACTAAATTATTAAACGTCTGGCTGGGATTTGGGAATCGAAAACTCTGCGAGCCGAATTATTGGTGTTCATTTGTTCTACATGTCCTAGTTATATTAAACGTCCAATGAGGAGTTTTTTACTTGGGGTTATTGAGTCAACGCGAATAAATCTATTAGAATCTTTAAAAAATACACTGTCACCAGTCAAAAGTGTGCGCTTTTTTTAAATAGTCAGCATTTTTTGGACACATGTCAATTTTCAGACAGGAATTCATCCACCTCTCCTGTACCCTTTCAGGTCTAACTACTGAATTGTTAATCAACGTCAGTCAATAGTCAACAGCTAATAATATTTTTCACTATACTCACTGATCACGAGATTTCAGGAATAAAATCAGTTCGGTATTTTTTATTTCAAGAAAAAAACAAAAAACAAATACAAATTTTTGGTGCAACAGGCTAGTAAAGGATTTTCATGTTCCTTGTATTAAAAAAATTACGAACGCCAACTTTCGTTGGCCCAACGGTTCGTCTAAAGAATAAAACTCCGAATTCACAACGTTATAATAAGTGTATATTGATTCGCGTCTCGCTTAGAACTAACTGTTAACAATATGAGATACTTATAATCTAAACTTGGGTTGGCCTTGGTTCCCACGAACACGTCCGCGCGTGCAGGAAATGCGAGTCATGAGAATCGCCGAGAGTTCTCGCGTTACCATCAGGCAGGTGCTGTAACTGCGGCGCTTGCACTTTTTTATCTTCAGGTGAATAGCCGAACGTGTTAACTGCCGCCCCTTTAAATATCTGCGTCCCGCAGATCTACTGCTGAGCATGTGGAACAGCTTAAGTTACCGGCAGGTTGTTGAACTTCCGCTGAGCGTTGGGCTGGGCGAGGAATGCGTTTTCGACGAAAAGACAGGCGAAGTTCCGGGATGTTGACCCTTCCGTAGATCTTTTTCCATAATAGGCAGATGGCGATAACTATAATTATGGCAATAAGAATTTCTGTAATGATAGAGGAATTAAAGTTTTCTTTTAGAGTATTGATATGTTCGATATTCTGGACACTGATGTCGTGCACGAATTCCAGATTAGGTTTGGTCCTTTTGCTGGTTACGTTGGCCAGGACAGCAGGAAGTGCCTGTAACCTTGTGGCAGACCCGCCAAAGTATTCCTGGTCCTTGATGGTGACCGTGTCATTGTCCAGTTGGATGAGATAAGTACCTTCTAGAGGAATAGAAGAATTTTTATTTAAAATTGAACCATTGAAATTTGTCACGAAGATCGTATTTTCCCCAATAAGTTCTATGACCTCTTCATTAGTGCTTTTGAAGTCGCACGCTGCGATACCACCCTTAAGGATCCTGGGTAGGCATGTGTCTTCCGCTAATTTCTTTAAAACGCTAGCTTCGCATACTGATGTGTTCCCTATATGGAAGCAGTCACCTTTAAGTCCGTAAGTCAAGTCGTGATTAACTAGTAGTTTCGTATAGTCAAGGTCAATTTGCCTTCCATCCTTGATTGCAGCACGAGCGTTTATTACATGGAAAATGTTGGTCCCAACCTTAGGGATGGCCAGGACATACAGCAAAAGGGTTCCATTGCTGTATACAGAGGGTCGTCCATACTCCACTGCCTCCACGAAGTTTTGGTAAGGTAGGGTTTCCAGTTCATTTATGATAGTGTTAACCTCTTCAGCGTCTAATATGTTACTATTAACTATTCCAGTTTTGGCCATTTGGCAGGCTCTTATTACTTCGTTCACCCCTTCCTTTAGTATAAGTACTTTGTTGAGTAAGTCGTGCCTCAATCGTTCTGCTTCTCCCTCCTGTACCGCGTTATTATAGCCATCAATCATTTTGTTAACTTTGTTCATAACCTCGTGCGTCGCCTCGAAAAGTTTTTCGTTGATTCTGTATTGGTCGTTATTGTTCTCTATTATGTCTGTTTGCGTCTGTAAAAGTTTTCCCCAGTCAGTTGCGTCAGGAGAACCCGCCAGCCATTTCCAGGCGCTCCCTATCCAGTTGATAGATCGAGCCCGTCTCGTCTTTGGTTCGCCTAGTTCCTTTAATCGATCCTTTACCTGATTCAGATGGTAGGTTAAGACCAGTTGCATTTCCTGGTCTGCTACATGTTTTGCGGCCAGTTGTTCGGTTTGTTCGATGAGCGCGCTGTATTTGTTTAAGTCAATGACATGGATTAGCTTGAAGTAGCCATTTATCACCCATGCGTTGCCCTCCTTAATGGTAACGATTGGCGATGTGTACTCAAAAATGTGCAGGGCCTGCACAGGAACCAAGAAGGCTAAACTGCAATACAATTTCAATATAATTTTATTAGTTTCATTGCTTAATTAATTAATTAAACACCAAGTTGGACTTAATAGTATTGTTCAAATGAAATTTCTTACTTCTATCGGATTTCTTACTTCTATCGGGGACTTTTTAATAAGTCTCTGTTCTTTTTCTTTTTTGTTTCTTAATTGATCTTTTCCTTTCTTAAGTTTGATAATTGTTTTTTTCTTAATAGATTAATTTAGGTAGGTTAGGGAAGCATCCCCCTTCCCCTTTACTTTTTTATTTTTTTTTTTATTTAGGTTTTTTAGGTGAGCTTTATGAATTCTTTTGCCACTAGCTGTTGTTATCGTTACTCGATTGTCCTTTGCGACAATTTCTTTTCTGTATAGGGGCTTATTTTTACCTTTTATGCATTTTACTGCGGCATACACTACCTCGCCCTCACAATACCGCCTGGGCGCACTTCTTTTTAGATTTAGCCTGACGTTCCTAGCTTCCATATTCCTTTTAATAATACCCCTCAGGTCCCTATTGATTTTAGAACGAATGTTCAGAAGGTTCTGATAATTAACCCTCTGGGATCGGTTAAAGAAAACATCGGTAGGTTTTCGTTTGATTACCGAATGTATTGTGTTGTTATAGCGGTCTACCGCTACATCGACGAGTTCTTTAACACCGAGATCCGGGTTTTCAACCTTAAGGCATCGGTAAATTTCCAATATTGTGGAATGGACCCTTTCTATTTGTCCATTCACCTCACTTCGGTAGGAAGGGGTCAGATAGAGTTTAACGCCTAGGGTTTTTATAAAATTCAGTACTATCGGGCTAAGAAAACCTCTTTCGTTATCTGTTACCAGGACTCGAGGCACGGTGAAATAGTGTAATATTTTGATTAGCTTTGATCGAATGTATATGGAAGATTTTTCTTTAATATGGAAAAATTTGGAAAATTTAGAAAATTTGTCGACTACGGTTAAGAATTTTTTATTCTGAATTTCCATGATATCCATATGAAGGATCTCACATGGATATTTCGGGGACGGCGTTAATTGGAATTCAGGAGTCAGTGGATGTCTGTCGTATTTGTTTGACCCACAAATTTCGCACGATGCAGCGAATTTCCTAACCTGAGACATCATTTGTGGAAAATAATATTTTTCGAGGATTTGCTCCCTGTTCTCCCTGGGAGCGCGATGGGCTCTCCTATGTTCTTTTCCTATTATTATGAGTCTGCGCTCCTCGTTGGCGACATCCTCAACTATTCTTTGAGTGACTCTAATCTTGTAAGTATCAAAGTTTTCCAGGTAAACCCTTTGAAGCAAACCAAGGTACTTCTCTGGAATCTTTATTCCGTTTACTACCCTTGGGTTAAGATTTTCCCTCAGTATCTCTACGAGGTTGTCGCGATGTAACTTGCTTATTGAAATGTAATGGCGATGATAGCCAGGGTGTGGCTCTTCGTGAGAGCGCAGATCGATACCAACCTTAAAAATCAGTTGATTCCTGAAAACATTGATCGGGGCCTCTACATGCGGTATAAGGTCTGAGTTATCCTGGTCGGCACTGTGCACCGTACAGGATTCTGTATCACTATCAGAAAGCTCGCAAAGTCCTTCGTCAGCTGTGCCCGTCTGGGAGCCCCCGGCTTCTTCAGCCGTATCCGTCTGGGAACCCTCAGTTGCGGTGTCTGTGACCTCTCCTGTACGTGAGTTTGACTGCACCTCGCTAGCCGTTTCGGTGCTGGTATCCGATAAATGATTGATCTCTACCCCTAATCGTGAAAGAGCATCAGCCACAAAGTTTGATTTACCAGGAGTGTAAATCAACTCGTAGTTGTACTCTTCAATCCTTGCCTTCCAACGTTTTAACTTGGCATTGTGATTTCTGTTGCTCAAGGCAAACGTCAGAGGCTGGTGATCAGTAAAAATTTTGATCCTCTTGGCTCCATACAGATAATTCCTCAAATTATCGAGAGCCCAAACTATGGCGAGCATCTCCTTTTCATTGGTGGCGTAATTCTCCTCCGTTCGATTCAAGGAGCGGGAGATGTATGCCACAGGTCTTTCCTTACCATGCTCACCCTGAGATAGGACAGCACCAATGGCGTAGTCGGATGCGTCAGTTGTCAAATTAAAGCCTTTCTCAAAGTCCGGAAATGCCAGGACGTCAGCAGACGTAAGTAGCTCTTTCAAAGTTTCGAACGACTTCATTGCGTCGTTGTCGAGGGAAATTGCAACATTTCTCGATTGATTGCCTCTAACATGCGAAAGGTCCCCGCGCGTTAGGTTGGTTAGGGGCTTTGCTATTTTAGCATAGTCCCGAATAAACTTCCTATAGTAGGATGTTAGTCCGAGAAAACTTTTTAGCTCTTTCAGATTCCTTGGAGGAAGGATCCCTTCTATGGCCTTAACCTTTTTTCGATCTGGGAGTATGCCCTCGGGAGTAACTAGATACCCAAGAAATTCCACGCTGGTGGTTAAAAAGTGCGATTTTTCAAGATAATTACTTTATTGGATTCTATGGTAAGTTTGTTGGTTTCCCTATCGATGACAGCTTTTAATTGTTTGAGCGTGTCGTCGCCAATTATGCCGTCGAATGATGTTAAATTCGGGAGAACAAAGAACGTAATATTTAATTCACAACCTAAATAATGAAAGAATTTTCCACTAATTTTGCCTTCGATGAGAATTTTCCCAGCGGGGCTATTTACATAAAATGGTTTTTGTACAGGATCAGGGCGTGGAACCAAATTAGGTCTAATAAAATTCTTATTAGCCCCGGTGTCCACTAAGAAATTTAGAACGACCCCGTCCCGCGTAACATACTCTATATATGGTACGCTGGAAACGAGGCCCCTTCCATAAAATTTTCAGGCGATGATTCCTCGCAAGGACGATCAGCGGAATCCACTTCTTCCAGATTTCCGGAACCGACTGATTTCATATGGTACAATCGCTGCTGCTTACGTGGGTTGTAATTGTCGGACCTCGGTTCCCGTTTGAACCTGTTGTTGGGCCGGTTCATATAATTTACGTTCCTAGTTTGTACGGAGTTGTCCACCTCCATTTTAATATGTGGTTTTGGAGCTGTCGGCCGTTGGGGTGTATATTGCTGTTGGAATCCCGAGTTCCAATGGGGGTATGACCTTTGAGCAAGGTTATTATTTGCAGCTGGTGGCCTATCAAAGTTTCTGGAAGGTCCAGCGTTATCCCTGAAATTCTGGTTGATGGGTGAAGTTATCAAGTTAGGTGCTTTTACATGCACCGAGTTGCTCCTAAAATTCAAATTTTGCATCTCCAGACAGGCTGAATATGCTTCAGGTAGGGTTCTCGGCCTTTGGATGATCAAAAGCCTTGAGAGGTCACCACTAAGCCCTCGAATGAACACATCTAGTGCTCGATTTCGGTAGGTCTCCACCAAAGCGTTCATGGTTTCGGTTGAGTGAACCTCAGCCCTGATTTTACTGATAATCAGAGAGAACTGATGGTTTACTGTCGCGTAGAAGTCATCAACCCTTGAATTACCTTGTGTTAACTGGTTGAGCTGATGCTCAAGGGTTCGCATGTCCCTTTTATCGGCGTAGTGAAGTGAGAGGATCCTCTTCATCTCCGTCCAGTCGTTGTCAAACACATTGTAGGAGACCAAGGCAGAGTCTGCCTTGCCTCTGATTTTCTGGCGGATATGTTGTAGTATTGCCCTATAGATGGGCTTACTACGAACTATCTCATAGTCTTTTAAGACGGTCTCGACGCTGTGGACCCAGGACACGTACTGCACGGGATTTCCGTCGAAGGGTTGAAGCTCCTTGACGGAATCGGGGAGTTTCGAAATGTCCCTCAAGTCCTGTTCGCAAGTCGGCCCTTTTAGTGGCTCTGGTTGTTCCGTCTGTGGGGCAGGAATTCCTGCCAACCCTAATTGTTCCAAGGCTAGGATTCTATCTGAAATTGCACCTAGCTGGTTGTTCACGGAATTAACCACTTCCTGTGAACTGGATTGTTCAATCCTACCCATTCGGTTCTCCAGCCCCCTAAGCTGTTCGAGGACGGAGTTAACCGCACCCGTGAGTTGGGTGACTGAGTTCCTAAGCTCATCCATACTAGCCTCGCGAGATAGTGTAAGCGCAAATGAAATTATTTTTAGATATATTAAATGAATGCGCAACTAATGGCAGAATCGAATTCGGTTTTAATTTTTTATGATATCTCACAGTTTTATATGTATACTGTTAAACAGATTTTTCTTCTTTTTTGTTTGTTACGTATTTTCTTAATTCTTTCCTTTTTGGAAATGTAAATGCTTTTCCTTCATTAATTAATTTAATTGGTTAATTTTAATTTGCTTTGATTTAATAATAATTTAATTATTTTCCCTGGATGCCTGCTAAGCGCTTTCCATTTAAACTTTCGGGGTAGTTACTGTCCTCACGGAAGGTTCGTATGTATCCTTTTTGGTCGTTAATGCAGGTATGTTTGCAGCGACCTACTAAGGTACGAAGGACTTCACACGGATAATTTAATTTTTCCTAACGGAAGGTTCGTATGTATCCTTTTTGGTCGTTAATGCAGGTATGTTTGCAGCGACCTACTAAGGTACGAAGGACTTCACACGGATAATTTAATTTTCAGTAAACCGACCCCTTTTTTCGGGAAAGTTGGCCCCTAGGCATAAATGTTTTTTTAAAAAAAATGTTTCTTTACTCAAGTAATTTGCTGCACGGGCAGTGAGTAATTCTCTTTTTTAGTTACACATAAATTTCTTAATCTAGATCTTACTATACTCCTATCGGTGACATTCTTGCATCTACTAATGTGCTTCTTTGAGTCCCTCCTGATTATCTGTTGCCGTCTTCTTTTCACCGTTGGTTTCCTTTTTATTCCTTTGCGTATTTGTAGGTATTTCCTTGAAGCTGCACTCTTTAACTTGGAAGTGTTCTTTCAATTTCTTTTAATAATTTTTTCCACCTTTGTCTATTCACTTTATATTCATTCGTATTGAATTTGAATTCTAAGCAGGGTTTAACTTTCACTTTCTTTCCTTTAAGCACATAAGATTTCCTTTTCGACACTAATTACACCATTTCACTTTTCATACGGTTTCATGTATAGCATTTTCTTTTAACATTGACTTCACTTTTCCCTTTTTAGGTTCAGTTATGCACTTATGCACTTATGCACTATTTGTTCTTGTTTTTTGTTAGACACTGACTTTTTTATTCTTTTGTCAGTGTCCCTGCTCGGGCGCCAGTAAAGGATTTTCATGTTCCTTGTATTAAAAAAATTACGAACGCCAACTTTCGTTGGCCCAACGGTTCGTCTAAAGAATAAAACTCCGAATTCACAACGTTATAATAAGTGTATATTGATTCGCGTCTCGCTTAGAACTAACTGTTAACAATATGAGATACTTATAATCTAAACTTGGGTTGGCCTTGGTTCCCACGAACACGTCCGCGCGTGCAGGAAATGCGAGTCATGAGAATCGCCGAGAGTTCTCGCGTTACCATCAGGCAGGTGCTGTAACTGCGGCGCTTGCACTTTTTTATCTTCAGGTGAATAGCCGAACGTGTTAACTGGCTCGTTAGTACCCAGGGCCTAGCTTTCTCACAACCAATCATGTGTGCGTGTGTACTTCTTGCACGATGGCGGGACCTCCTGTTTATGCCGACTCCGAACGGCTAAGCTAAGATAAGCTATTCTTTACAATTGATACTACTCGGATGATTTGTCAGATCATCACAAGAGGAGGGCCAGTGAAAAATCATTTAGGTGTTGCTACGGCTGTTAATCGAACCCAGACCTTCTGCGCGGCAGTTCATCGCTCTTACCATCGGACCACTGAGCCCTCAAGAAAAAAACAACTAATGAACATTTTTTAATTTAAATTGACATCCTCAAAATGCTTACATTTTTTTACCCCTATAGAAAATAAGATGCAGGCCTAGTGGTTAGTGCGTTGGACTACTAAAGGTGGGATCCCTGGTTCAAATTCAGATATACCAGCTTAATCAATTTCAATGAAACATAAAAGAGGCTATAATCTCCAACAATCTCCTACTTTTTTGCTTAACTTTTTCAATCCTTTCTGAAAGTTTTTTGGTATCAAGACTCTAAATAACAAACAATATTCCAGCAAAGGTCAAACAAATAAACGAAACAAACGGCTAACCACTTAACAATTGCTTAAGGATCGCTGGAAGATTATTCACCATAATTCTTTGTTGACGAAAAACCAGCAGATTTTATTTTTAAATTTAAAAATTCCAAAAACTTTTTGGATTTTGCTTTAAATTTTTTTCTGCTGAAAATAGAAACTCAAATATTTTTTTAACGCTGTTCAAAAGATAATTCAATTTCATTACGTTTTTTAACTTTTCTTTAAAAATAATGGTTTTTAAATGACCTGCACGCTTATTAACGCATGTGTGGCATCTTATCAAAAAGTTGTTCATCACTGACCGAAGAGTTAAACTGGGAACTGCTTCAATTATTGACTGCTCCAAACTATTTTAATAGGTTTTGTCTTGTAAACATCCTGTTTACCCACAACTGCGGGGCGAAATGATTTTATTTGGAAATTATGTATTATGAGTTAATATATATTTTAATTATTGTTGTAATTATGTCATAACAGTCCTGGTAACGTGAGAACTTCTTACATCTTGTTGAAACCAGACAAGAAAAAAAAAACCTCTCGTTACATTGCGCTCGTTTTCTTCAAAACATGCAGCTCGAGAAAACTTAACACCACACTGTTACTCGAACTGGATGAAGTTTAGTCTCATGAGGAATTTGTGGGTTCGACTCACTTCGAATTCGACAACTTTGCTTGTTAAAATCATCCGATGTAAAAATACAGTTCAGCATGGTTTCGTTTTGGTCTACCATTTTAAGCAGCTTCTCGCGAAACTCCAAATGGATCGAAAGGTCTTCGGTGTATAATTTGCTAGTAATCTTAACCTTGTAGGGAAACAAATTCTAATCTTTAAGATTTATTGTCTGAAATGTCTGTTTGCATATACCCATTTCAGCAAACGAATTTATTGTGGAAACACGCGGAGTGTCCTGTATGACAGCAGCTACAACAGCAATTGTTTCCGTTGTCCAAACTGAAGGATTTCGATGATAAGGCCTTTGAGCCATTGTCCCTGTCTCGGAAAAAGAGTTTACCAATCTCATTATGGTCCATCTGCTAAGAGGCGTGTCGCCATAAGTGCGCTGAAATTTTCTTTGGACATAATGTACGGACTTCAGTGCATGATAGCGGCGTACAACCCAAATGCGGGTTTCTTTATCCCAATTACCCGTTTTCATTAAATATAAAAAACGACTTGCAAATAAAAAAAACTTAAGTTGATAAACTATTCATAAAAAAAGTTATTAAGTTTTTGTTTTATGATGGCAAGATTCATCAGCCACCCGGTATTTAGACTATTGCCAAAAAATGTTTACAAGAAATACATGCCTATTCATTTCAAAAACGCGAATTTATTATGAAATCATTCTGATTTTTTACATGTTATTACATTATTATTGAATGTTTTGCTGTTAGATTTTTTTTAAATTTTCGCAGCCTTACTTTCAACCGTGGAGGATGAGAATAAATTTTAAGTAAAGTAAGTGGACGGGCTCAGTGGAGCGATGGTTTGTGCGATGAACTGCCACGCAGGTCTGGGTTCGATTTCCATCCGTACCAACACCTAAATGATTTAAACTCATAATGTGTCAGGAATGTTCCAGCATTTTGTCGATAATAGATTGCGCATAATCCGGTACAGGAAAAGTTCAAATGAGTTGATTTCAAACGAACACTGCATCGTGTGCAACGCAGTGTTGACATTTCTCAATTTCAGACTAACTCAATTTGAACCATAGAAAGATACAAAATCGCGTTAAAGTTATTCAGGCTTATTATGAAAATGGGCGTTCAAATCAGAATGCATATTGTACGCTTCGTGATTTTTTCGGTCAATTTAATCGTCCAAAAATGCGTACAATCGGAAAAATCGTTCAAAAATTTGAGCAAACCGGGTCTGTAGGAGATGTAAAAAAAAACACCAGTGCACCACAAAGAATGACTGTTTGGTGCAGTTTATGGGCATTTTATTAAATTTTTAGAAACTAAATACATGCGTGATATATTTAGATTCAGATCTCAGTGACTCAGTGAGTTTAACTGTTTAAAGAAGAAAAAGACTTGTAAGATCGCGATAAAAGCATTTTTATTAGTTTAGGGGAAAGAAACCAAACAGCTGAAAACTGAGCTGTTGCGAATTCTATACATTTCGATAACTTTATGATAGCAAAGTCGATAAATCATGAGTGCTATCAAATAAAATCACCACACACGGAGTCAAATTTAATCCTGCACTGAAAAACTAATTCATGAGTTAAGTCTAGGTTATATGAATTCCGGGGTTAGTTAGCACTGGGTTAACTCAGAGTTAACTCAGCAATGAAAAACCGGGCCTTAGTTCCTTTGTCAGTAAATTCTCATACTCAAGAGTTATGTCGACAAACTTAAATTGACGTTATTGCATAACAATTAAGTGAATTATCTTTAATTATCTTAAGTGAATATACAAACTATAGATTCGCCTAATTTAGCATGAATAGATTGCACTCTAAAATTTGTGCTTCTCAATCCTAAAATTAAGTTTTTACTGGTGAGGATTAGTAGTATAGTAAAATCACTACTCCGTCTTTATGACTAGCAATCTCTATGTATTATTAATTTAAATAAATTTTAAATAAAGTTTAACTCTTATAGTTTTTTATATAAACCGACGAAAAATGTCAAAATGCGCACAAATAGCAACCAATATGCCACCTCAATCTGATCACACTTTTCAAAGACTCAAATGAACGCATTTATGTAACTCACATTTACCCCCGAAAGCACACCCCAATCCCAAAAACATGAAAACCCCATCCACACTGTAAATGAGTAGTTTTTAAGTAAAAAAACCGAAATACTGAAAGTATTCACCATCTAGGTATATGTATACACAAACAATCTATATCCATCCTCCAGCCATTATGCGATTATTTTCCATGAGAGAATGAACAGTGTTCCCATTTCATCTTACTCTTCCTCACCTTCACCATCTTGACGCATCACTCATTCGATTTATTTTAGTTTAACTTCATATAGTTTCAACCACAGACAGACACACTCTCACGGCCCAAAGGAGAACGGACATCATTCATATTGCTTACCAAGAGTTCCTGTAACTTGGTGCGGCAGAATGGGCAAAAGGGCGAAGGATACTCCATAACCACAATGCAGTGAGTATCATTTCTGCTTTTGTAACCGTATAAACCAAAAGCCATCTATTCCAAGCATAAACCAAACGACTTGTCCTCTCCTGATGTATGATGAAGAAAAATCATCATCGTCCTGGAAAAGAAATCGTATTTCGAGAGATAAAAGGATGAGCAAAAAATATTTTTTTTTTATTTGTGTCCTCCTGATTCGTTGTTATCCCTCTTTCTCTATGTATTCCTTGCAGTGCTTTTCTTTGATTAATGACGCTTGTTTTGAATGTGACTTTGGGTGTATGTTAGTATGTATATATGTATGCCATATAAACAGTTTTAAATACATTATTTTTGGCTTTTATTAATTTCTACGATGTTACGTTACGTATAGTTGGTCAAAAGGAAACTCGTAATGGTACCGGTTGAAATGGGGATAATGGTGTTCGTTGAGAACGGATATATCAATCCTCTGAAGAAATTTATTGGAATTGTATCGATGTGACAGTCCATTAAACAACAAGAGTGGGTAAGGGGCTTATGTGAAGCCTTGTTGTTCTTTTTTTCTTTATTTCGAGTTTTTAATCGATTTCGATGCAATTTGTCGAATGTATATTACCTTTTTATAAAGGATTGCTGTGAGGTACGAAATTGGACATTACTTTGAGGATGCATATTAAGAACTTTAATTTTATCCTTTTTATCATATTTGACTGGTGGTTTTATATTATAAGACAGAATTTTAAGAAGCATTTCAAGTAGCCTTTTTAGCCCTCCTTAACCAGTTGCTGTTAGAGAGCCTACGCTTTGAAACTGCCAGCCAGATGAAATGATGCAACAAATAAAGAAAATTGGAAGTCTGATTTCATTTCTATTTAAATGATCATTGAATTGATTATCTCATCATATCTACAAGACAAGACGAACCTTAAGCACTAAATCAGATTGATACCTTTACAAAAAGAGTAGTTCTGAGCTCTTCTTTTCTCCTTTTTAGTGTTAACGCACTTGCTATGTTTATACCACTTTTACCTACATCTCTGGGACCATGATTCCTCAAATTTGCGGCTCAGTTGAAGCCAATTGCCATTATTCATTCATGGTAAGACTTGCTTAGCAATGAACGCTTTATGCAAGACGACAAGTTCATAACTAGGTACGCACTATCCGAGATGATAGTTCCATGATAGATATGTAAACAAGTGACTAGCTCTGGAATTATCGCCCTTCCATGTCTATTAAATCCGGTCACGTTCTTTAGTAAAAATGTTTATTAGGAAGCATCTTCGCCGAAAGATTGTTGTTTCGTATTATCCAAATAGGTTTCTTTCCAAGAACTTGGAAAACATTTTAAATACTTGCTTTGCCAGTACGTTTACCGATACCCTCTGTCTTCACAATACTTGCGTGATAGATAAACTGCAACCCTTCCCGTTTGTTGCACACCAAAGTTTTCTTGATCGGATGAGCTATTTCAGGGGCTGATTTTTTTGTTTTTTTGGTGCGAAAAACTGAAGGTCTGGGTTCGATTCCCAGCCTAGCCGTAGCAACACCTATATGATTTTTCACTGGCCCTCCTCTCGCGAGGAGGGCCAGTGCAAACTAAGATTTTACTTTAAGGCTTATTAGCAGTATGTAAAGAAGTCTTATAGAAGTAAATAGCTTCCTAAAAGTGCGCCAAATGTTTTTCCATAAGACTTCCTACAAGAAATATTGCTGGAGGGGAAATAGCTTCGATAGTGCTTTATCGACGCGAAAATGTTAGTTGGGATCATAAGTGTAAAACGGGTAAGTTTTTTTGACCAGATATAAGTTGCGATAAGGTTCTTGGTTGAATCCATACCCCTTCAACGCATGCGGGACCGAAAACTTTCGAAAAACAAATCCGCTCAAAATAGACAATGAATTGTTCATCCACTTCTGATACGGTTCAGCAGTGTAGATCAGGACTGAGATGATATAGGATCTCCTTAGTAGTGGGAGTGGAGGCTTTAATATTACATTGCTTCCATTTCCCAAAGAAACAACGATTTCCAATAGGCAAACTTCGTTTGATTTTTGACCAGATGTTGTTGTCAGAGTCAATAACGGAAACGAGGTAAACTAAAAGTTAAATCAGTCAATGGAAACGTACTATCTAATTTGTCGATGTTGTGTGTCCTTTCGTGTTGACAGCATACACTTGGTCTTACCTATTTACGGTTAAACCCATTTTTCCCTGTACCTTCTTTATAATTGCAAACGTGGCTGTAACTTCACGTTGAGTCCGACCAATGATGTCAACATCGTCGGCGTATGTTAGTAGCTTCACCGATTTATGGAAGATTGTGCCTCTGGTGTTGGCTCGAGAATTTTGCACAATCTTTTCAAGATGGTAAAGAAGTCACATGGCAGGGCGTCGCTTTTCCTTAATCCTTGTTTAGTATCGAATGTTTTGATGAGGTTGTTTCCGATCCTGAAAATTCACCCTTGTCACACTGCATACCAAAACTAGACATGGGTTATAGTAAATAGGAATAGAATAGGAATAAATAGTAAATAATATATATGAATAGGTGGTGGGTATTGATTTGGACTTCTTGGGTTTTACCAACATCTGCCGAATTGTGAAGATTTGATAAGTTGTATACTTTCCCCGCCTAAAGCCACAATGATCAGGTTGTCGGTGAAAGGCTTCAGGTGTTGGTATATTACGGAAAATAGGATCTTTTAGGCGATGTTGGAAACTTACGTCTTTGAGGTAGGAGCTGCTTAGAGGGTTTCCTTTTCTGTGTATCCTGCGAACGGATCTGAGGTTCCAATCTTCAGGTACACTTTCATCCGACTTCCGAATATCATTTTGAAGGGTACCTCCCTATGTCTTCGATCGCGTACTTTCCTCGCTATTTTTTCTGAATAGCCGGTATTCTTCCCTTCTTCTTTTCCTATAAAGCTGGCTGTGTAGGCTGTGTTTTCCGACATTACAGCTAAGGTGACCTATTTTCTTACCATTGCGTTAAATTCTCCTAGAATGATTTTAACATGTAGTTCGGTATTCGCTCATATTATGTTTTGTCTAGAAACTCGTAGAAATAATATCTTCGTAATATCTTTTTCCTCCGTCGAACCGTGAGCGCATATAAGGCTTATGTTGCAAATTTAGGCTTTACAACCTACTCTGTCTGATTGCTTAGAGACCGTTTAAGTAATGTAATCCTTTTAGTCTTAATAGAATCATCAGAAATTTTTCGCTTACATTGTATTATTATACTATGTGACTCCCTATAAAGCTATTATTTCTTAGAATAGCGGTGCTGTCAATTAGCGGCATCAATGTCTAAAGCTACCCGAAGTTAATAGCGACCGTAATAAAGCGCCATAGAGGTTAACTAAGAAAATGAAGAGCAGATAGTAATATCAAATCTCCTTTGCAGTCCTATTTCCAAGGACGTCTACGACGGACTGTTAAAACCGATCAACCCACATTTATCCTCTCTGAACAATGAACTTTGAGTTGCGTTTTTTGACAGTTCCTTCATAAACTACGCTGAAATACAAACTTTGCATTCTACTTCCCTTGAAAAGCCCCGAGGACTCTGCCTTTCCAATTTTTCCGCTTAAATTTGTTTCCATTTACCATTTGTCCTTTCTTCAAGTATTTCATTAAATGAAAAATCGTTTTTATAGCGAGACATTAAATCAATTTCCCTGCGCCGGATAATAAGGGATTCATGCTCCTTATTGTCGTCAGTTTAAATTGTGTACACAATTGAATGGACATAGAAGATGAAATGCCGTTCGCGATGCAAATTGTCTGTTCTACGAGGTCTTTTCCATAGACGAACAGCCTATCCCATTCATCTGCCAAAAGGATTTTCATCGCTTTTAGTGAATTTATGCGAGCAGTGGTGGCGAATTGTCGGGGATTATGATGAGAAAGGACGTCGACTTCGACAAGCCAGCATTTGTTGGTTTTTAGTTGTGACCTCTCAAGTCGAAGCTGCTATCATCATTTTCAACACATTTGTACACATACACAAACACTGATGAGAATAGACACTAACAATGTCGAGCGGGACTCGTCGTATGAAATTTAGTAGATCGATTTCCATAATGCAAGGCCTGGGGTGGTATCTATCGATTTGGACGACGACAACAACTGGGCAGACGACGACAACAACACGATAACGACAATGACGGCACGGCATTCATTGTTCACATCCAACCGTCTAACCAAGGGAAAGCGCGGGGGAAAGGTGAAGGCGTTTATAGAGAAATGTTAATGCGACGCGGCTGGATATGATGATAATGACTACCATCATATCCCCATTATCGTTCGGAAGCCTTAATGGATCCGGACATTATAATGTCTGGTGCTTCGCGTGTGCTATCTTCTTTGACAATTTTTTTTTCATTTATGCGAATTTATTAATGAGAAACAGACTTGAGGGATACATAGATGGATGGGATTATAACATGGGGATGTCATCGTTGTCATTATTTAATGACCGATTTTTGTGTTTTGTTGTGTTTAATATTTCCTGATAGGTATTATGAAGGAAGCCGTTCAAAATGAAAAGTGTTTGTTTTTTTTATAATTAAATGATCATTGTTGGTATGTTAGAAGAGGTTAAGTGTATATGGAATGTTGGGTTTAATGAAAATCACATTTGACATACCTATTTGGAAGCTAATTTGGTTTGGAATAATGCATTTTCTTGGGTACTATACAAATGAAGCTAACTCTAGTTTTTGAGTGCGAATGGATTTTATTAATAATATTTCTGTATGGACATTTAGGTTGACCTATTATCTCCCTGGAAAATGCAGTTCAACAAGGTTGGTTAAAAGGTATCGATGAGATGAGATGGGGAACTGGCTAAATGGTCACGGTGAATGGTGAGCGCTACAGAGGCATCATCAATCCATTTTCTATTTTTTTTAACTGCATGAATTGTTACTGAAGAATATTTGGTTATAGCAGGATTTAGGAACACCTTATACTGCACAAGAAACAATCGCCATTCGTAAGCAAGCAGATACCCCTTGCGTCTAAGCGATTTATACTGACGGACGAGATTTGCTTTCTTCAGAACGCTTTTGACGCAACACAACAATATTTAAATTATTTTGATCTAAAAGACACCAATACAGGGACTATGGAGATTTTAAACTCCAAATGCGTTAAATTTAAATTTAACCCTTTTCCAAAGGTCCTTTTTATGAATAAGCTTTTTGTGTTGGGAAGCATTTAAGGACGGAAGGGAGCAAGTCTAGTTTTGGGGTTTGATAAAATAACCATTAGCGTAAAAAAAAATCGTTGATTTGAAGCAACAAAAAGTCTTGAAAAGGACTGATTTCTTGTTGACAGTCATACCAAACGGAATAAGGAAAACGAAGTTCGTGTCTCCTCCTGGAATGTAAAAACACATAACAGAATGGGTGCAGCCTAACAACTAGGAAAGTCTAAGGGTCTTAAGCTGAGCTTAGATGCAGACATTACAGCCATTAAGGAAATATGATTTGTTTAGCTGGCAATAGTAGAATACAAACAGCATCATCGACTATTAGCATACTTCTGCGCTATTGGCCAAAGCAATGTAATAGCTTTATAAAGGTAAAATTTGTCAACATAAATCTCGTATGCACTCATGAAAGGCAAAGAACATGGGCGATTTGACGATATTTTTATTTTTACCTATTAATCGTGGCTCAAATCCAGAAAGTAACAACACCTAGATTTTACATACTGCCCCTCCTCTTGCGCAAGCCTCACAAACATCTAAAAGTAAAAGACTGTCAGAGAAGCTTCTAAAATTTGCCAAACAACAGATTTGAATAATGTCACATAGCCTTAGCTGCTTTCCGTTTTCACATTTTTTAGGGACGAAGTGGTTTGTATTTTATGAAACGAAAAAGTGTAACGAAAAAGAGACAACTATCGGACTGATTTCTGTTATTTGATCGTCTTTTGGCTGACCCCGACAACGCTATTATCCTTTAAAGCTACGACATAAAGTTTTTGATATCCAAGACTTTCTCCTGAAACACAGCAATCATTGGATATCAAGATTTACCTTGTTGGGGAATACATTTTTACCCACTTCAATTGTTCGAACAGTAAACTAATGATTCGAGTGACTTGGGATATTGATTAGCAAATTATTCCCTATATCTAACCTGGTTAAGAAATATTTTTTAAAAGACAATTAAGATCTTGCTACGGCTGAGAATCGAACCTTCTGCGCGGCAGTTCATCACACTTAAAAGCGCGGAATACTAAGCTCGTAGCTGCTATTTGCTTCTTGTTTGCCATAATACCAAGTGGTAGTAGGTAAACCAGGGCCCTCATTCCATAAAGTGATTATCGTTTGACGATTACATTTCGATTAAAATCAATAGTCGTTTTTGCTGTCGGCGATATCACTTTATTTGCTTCACTTAAAACAATAATCTTCAAACACAGACAATTATTGAGCGATTGCTCGTGAAATCTCGACTACCGTCTGAGTGATAATCGCTTTCAAAGTTACGGAATGACCCCCAGAACATCCAAGATTGCGAAGGGGGTTGTTAGGAGTACACCTCTAATGCACAAACTTGCATTTCTCAGCATACTAGCAAGATAAACTCTATATCAGATGCCGATATCTCTATGTGATATCAGATTTATACTTCAACCAAGCACCAGCCTGAAGAACCCTTAGTGACAATAGTGTTTTGGCTAAGCTGAAGCAGTTTGGCTGCTTCTAGTTCGTTGGAGTTAACCTCAGGGCCAACGTGTTTGTCTGTTCTGTTTTTAGAGCAGTCAAAGGAGACAAAAAAGGATAAAGACCAGAATGTGTTTAACACACGGGAATACCTGTTCTTGTTCAAAAAATCCTTTTTGACACGTTAAAGTATGATATGTGTGGTAGGACGAGTCCCTGTACACATCAGATTAGGCGATCACATCATTTATGTATTTATCAGAGAGATCCCAACGGCTGTGAAAATAAGGTTTGTCAAGTATTCGAAGTCTTGGTCCTGATAAGGCTGGGCATTGGGATAGTATATGCGATAGAGTTTCTCTCTCTCTCTCTCAGCTGCGACAGTTCGTGTTGTGGGATATGCCCAGTTATGCAGCAGGAACCCTGATGGACCAGTGCCGAATAAGGATCGCTATCTCCCAGAACACATCGTTGTAATGCGGCAGAATATCTCTTGATTTGGCATAGCCAGTTAGGTTTCTCCATCTGTATTTGGCTGTTTTTAGATAGTGTGTCGTATTGTTATTGGTGATTGCCTTAATGACGAGAGAATGCTCATAGGCTCCACAGGCTTTAGCTTTAGTTTTCGCTACGATTTTTATTATGGAGGTCTAGAGAGAGTAGGTGAAAGAGCACCGTAATAGCATCAATAGATCTTGATCTTGGTGTGTCGATTCTCACAGTTTTTTGTACCCTGATAAGTACGGCTGCGTACATCCGAAGTGTCATATGTAGTAGTAGGTCCCATCTTTCGCCAAACTTTTCCCTACTACCTAGAAAGCCATGCTTTATTGACTTTTAACTCTATGATTGTTTTCCAAGTGAGCTAGATATCCAGGGTAGTTTCTAGATATTTGGCAATGGATGAGAGTTAAAGTTGCTTGTCCAGATAGGAGTTCGGGATATTTAAGGCTGGTACTTTTATACTTCCAGGTTAAAGGCATTCGGTTGTTCTCCGATTAACAACCAGACCCCAACTTGTAGGCCACGTGCTCAAAGTATCCATATCATTTTCCATTATCTCGCTGATCACGGAAAATATTTACATGTGACGCCCATCTACCTTCATCTTAATCACGGTCTAGTCTGTCAGCGTATCTCGTTAGGTTGCTGCTGCCTAGTGTTTACTAAATTGTTCTAGACTGTCTACACCAGTTACGGACTACGGTTACGACTTTTAGTATCCTTTTGTTTTTGCTAGCCCATACTATATCAAGGATGGTCTAAGTGATGACCGGTTCTTGCTCATTTGCCTTTAATGCATGCGTGCTGTGATGAGAAAATTGGCCAAATTCATTCGATCCAGGTGGGGCGAGAAACTAGATGTCCTTCATTGTTTATCATAGATTTGATATTATATCGCAGGTTTCAAGGTCAGTCTTTGCACCCGGGAAGTAAGTGTTAATTAAGATAGACAGAGATTCAGTTGACTTTCTCATTATGGACAGTTTTGGGTGATATTTCGATAGGATTTTGTTTTGCTTTTTGGATTGGCAATACTCTTGCAAATGTTTTTGGCTTTGCCAAAGAATTTTTGTTGAAGCTGAGACATTACTTTTAAGGTTGCCAAAAGTTGTACAATATAATGAAAATAACTGACTTCACTAAGATCGATTAGTAACATTTGCAATTTCTTACCCGATGTCGATGTCATCCTTCTCCCCAAATGTCTTCGAAAAAGTGACAAACTCAAAAGAGCCCACTATTAAGCAGAACCCTTCGGATCTGCTAATCTAATTCTTTACATGGCGTTGCATACCAAAACAATTTGCAAAACAAAAATATTAAACCATCATTCAACATCCAACAACTGCTTCCATACCAATTAAATACCCATCAAGGATTCTCGCTATCAAATCCAAACTCTAATTGGCCCTAAACCAAAATGCTCCTCACTCAAAGCGCACCCTTAAACCGTATACAATTTAGATGGGTATACAATTCAAAATTTGTTCGCCTCCTACTACAATAACAACAATGAAACTACTTTCTCTTGTTTTTTTTTTAATATCCTGCGGTTAGCCAACGATCCCGCAATGTTATACAAATTAATCCATGCATATAGCCTTTATTTTCAATTAGAGAATAGGACCAGCTGAGCCATTACGTTTCGTTGTGGGACAATTGCTGGACAACTAACGTTGACTAATGTCCGAGAGTCGGTCGACTATGTCGTTCCCTGTGTGTGTCCTTCACAAGCAGGCCATTTCCCCAGAACCAGAATCAAATTCAAAATTTACTTCTGCAGGGAGTTTTACGCCGCAGAAGCCTTTTGTGGCATGCCATAAAAAATCCCCAAAAAAAAATTGGGGAATTGTCGTCCAAAAACCTCTATTCATGAATTCGTAGATTCAAAGCTCGTACACATCATAATCTGACCAAATCCATCGTGCATAAGTCCTGAAGTTAACCTCAACATAAACCGCATAGCGTTTCATATAGAATGAGAGCGATGTGCTCAGAGCATAGAGTCTGCCCGCACTGACATATAATTTAGGTATAGAATCTCATCCTGACAGCTCTAGGATAGACAACCAGAGGACATCAACATCATCATCAGCGTGTTTGTGAGTGGGAGTGTGGGTGTGAGTCGCTATGATTCTCATTCACGTTGTCGTCCGATTCGCATAAATTTTTCGGTTGCGATAAACTAAACATATTAGCGGAGGACCGCAGGATTTATGCACCTCGTAGTTTTTTCTGGGATGGTGGTGTTGATGTTATGATCTATTTTGTATGTTTTCGACGGTGCCCTGTCCGGATCTCGGTGGAGGGGCGAAATTAATTATTTCAGCACAAAACAAATGATTGAAAGTGCGTGGTTTGGTTGAAAGAGTTAAACGGATTCAGTAGGGATGCGGTCAATCAGGATATTAGAGAGGTTCACTTACTAGTGAACTGTAATTAGAAAGGTAACAACTGTGTTAGCAGTAGCAGCATATGGGAATTATATTAAAATCAGAAGGGCAAAAAAAAAAACATATCCACCCATCGGGTATATTTTTGGTTCCGCAAATTGAAATGCTGGCTAACCGCCGCATTGCGGAGGAAAACAAAATTGATTTCTACCGAAATTCGTATGGATGCGGTATAGGATGCTTAACTTGAATATTTTTGAATCAGTTTTATTTTTTAATGATATTTGTAGAGGTGTATGTAAACTGAATTCGAATCAATGATTTTACAGTAGACAGTAGGTAACATCGGAAATTAACCTTTAACGAACAAGGTTATAATAGTCCTGCAGGGTTCACCAGGCAGACCTATATAGCAGCCAAAAAATTCAAACAAACCAGAAATGACATTTTAAGCGTGTCAAATTCTTAAATGACCAAACGTTGAGGCAAAAATGTCAGCAATGTCCCAGTGGTAGTAAAAACTTTTGGTCATTTGTCAAAAATAAAACAAAATTCGGCCTCATGATCATGACCTAACGGCTATTCATAATGTCATTCTAGCTGACAGCTTTTTAGACAAAGCCAATCTTCTTACTGCACATTTCGGAGCCACTTCCATGTTGCTATAGATTGCCATAGTCTCCTCCTGAAAGTAGATCATTCAATGAGGCAAATGCACTTTCATACTCGTACAGTTGCAAGGGTGGTTTAAATTGATCTCGACATTCACAAATCTGCTGGTCCAAATGGTATATTGATCTGAAGAGGTGTTCTTCTACGCAAGAAAAACCACTGCGTAAGCTTTTCTATGTGTCCTACTCATCAGGACTTTTTCCGAGTAAATGAAAAACTGCATTTGTTGACCATTTACCAACAATCCTTCTTCAAACTACAAAGTCAAAGCAACGCTCAGCTTATGAAATACATACCTCGAAACACAAAAACTATCGCAGCAGTAGGTCCTGGTGATTTGATGATATATCTCACAGAAAAGTAGAACCAATCAATACATCATAGTGGAGAAAGAAAAATTGTTGCAATTCATGTTTCCAAATCATTCTCCAGGGGTTGGACATCAACCCTTTTGTCGAAAATGCGTGTGTTTGAAGTCTAAGAAAAACTGCTTCCATGAAGAAGAATGTATCAATTCAAGTTTTATCGAACAGATTCATGTCTACAACTCATCAAATAAATGCCGTGTTCCCCAAGACTTAGTTTTGTCTCCGACTCGCTTTATTATTTTTTATAAATGATCTCCTGCCTGCAACTTCTAATTCAATTCATCCCTTCACTGATGGCAGTACTCTCAGAGCTTCTCATATTCATTTTCAGGTACTCTTCCCTCTTCTTCGGACGTGGTCTCTAAACTACAAAAAATATTAAGCACATTGAACTCCGATCTTGATAGCATTACCAAATGGTGTAAATATAAACAGAGAATTCCAATTCAATGCTTCCAATAGACAATGCAGTCTTTTGTCAATTTTGGCAATTATCCATAAATAGCTTCAAAAAAACCGAAAAGTTTTCCATCCTTCGTATGTATGTTAGTAACGACTTAGGTTGGAACGGCCACATATTTGAAGTCTTTGAAAACGCAGAAAAATGTCATGGTTTTCTTAATTGATGTAAGAATATTTCACACATTCTTATTTAGCCACAGCATATAAAACGTTTATACGCCCAAAACTTGAGTCTGGTCGGATGCACCAAAATCGACATTACACAGGGGGGCATGCCAAACAACTTATAGGAGATATAAGAACAGCAAACTCTTTAGTTTCGCTTGAACATCGTCGAAATATCTCCTGCCTTACCTTGTTTTATCGCTACTGTAACAACAATGCTCAAGTGAAATACTCAATAAATAGACAGCTTCATTCCTCAGCTGCTCTACCAAACTCTGTCTTTTCTTCACACAAATGTAGAATGCTCTACCAAAGTCTGTCATTTCTTCCCATTATAGCTTAAAATAATATAAAACCAATGTGTATCGGTTCATCCGATTTAGGCTGGTGAAGGTATTACGGACAGACGCGGGACTATTTTGAGTAACCTTAGAGTTAGTAAGGTCAGAATCAATCAAAGTCTTCGAACATTTTCATAGAAACAACACCATTCTCTTGAAAGCGAGAGTTAAAAAGAAACTATGGCCGTGTTCCGGATTTCAGATTTAGTAAGATATCTTATATGAAGCTCTGTTCTCATTGGCCAATCGAACATTTTGACGAATGGGAACATAGCTTCATCAAAGATGTCTTACTAAATCTACAAATAAAAGGCAAAATAAAGGCAAAGGACTCTTATTTTGGTAATTCTTGTGAGAAATCTAACTTTTAACGTTGCTCCGTTTTACTCCTCGCTGTCTTATACTCTGATGTCTTCCATTATAAGATTTTAAAATACTTTTTCAAAATCAATCACTGCTTAATTTTTTCATCATTATTAATTTTTGATTTCATCTGTCATTTATACGTCATTGTGGGTGACATGAGCTTGATAAAGAATGTCCCAAAAATTAAATAATTAAATAAAAAAACACAGTTTGCAAATTCGTTATTAAAATATAAAGGACATAGGATATGTGTGGAACAGCACACTTTTTTAAAATTTCCATGACCGCTTTGCACAAATGTGGCTTTATTGATACAGCTTTAAATCTCCTCCTTCAATGCATGGGTGACTTCAAATAACCCTATAGAAATAAATACAGTGGCGTAGCATCACATGATTTAGGGGCCAATTCTAATCACCGATCGCATGATCATTATGTCAACATCAAATTTAGTCTAAAAGAACTCGGTTTTCGATGCTTGACCAGCCTCATTTAAAAGAGCAGAGCAAAACATTGACACATTGTCGATGCTTCTTTTGAGAGTAACATCTGGGTTCTCTGAACACCAAATGCGATAATCAGCATCCTCTTGATGTTCAATAACCCATAATCCAAGTTGCGAACCATTTTTAGGAGGACCAGAAGGCCTTTTATCCATTCTTTCTAAAAAAAAAACTAATATTACTAATATTGTCAGTCGCTATGATCCGAAAAATCATCCGAATAGAATCTGTTGTCAAGAAAAGCATTTCAGGATTTAACAAAATCTAGGCCCTGGGTACTAAAGCCTGTTGCACCAAACATTTTTATGTTTATTTGTCTGTGGAGTTTGCAGCTATCGCAATAGCTTGCAACGCAGTCAAAATTTATCAAGGCTTTTTTTATTAGTTTCGCGTGAGCAGGGGGTTGCCGGGGGTATCATGCCTCCCCACACGTATTCAAAGTTTGCCTATACCTAAACTTGCACTCGGATGTGTGCAAAGTATGAACCCCTACGCTTAGGCTAACTGTTGCACATGGAATGGGTGTGAATTGGATGCATGAAATGTGAAATAAGCCCGACTCAGATTTATTTCACTCTAGCAAATCATAATAAGACCGAACATTGAAATTCGGCGTTATTTCGCTTTCATAAAGTGAAATACCGCCTAATTTTGTAATTCGGCGTTATTTCACGGCGCTGTCTGAACTAACTTTTCAGCAGCTCGATCTTTTTCGTCTGTTCGTTAAATTCGCAGCAACTTTTTCAAAAGTTAGGGTGAATTATCGACCCAATTATTTTTTTAGTTTCATGAATTTGCCTGGAATTGAAATCACAATTTTTCACTCAACAGATAACTAACATAATTTCTAAGTCGGCGGTTTATGACAGATATACATCCAACCGTTATTCTTGTAGTTAGTTATGATCCTGCTATAGGCTCCAAGTCATTCCTGTTATATTTTGGAATATAAGAGGAATATAAGCTGTAATATGTAGCAGCTTTTAACATTAGCTAATTGTTCAGCTTCAAGCATTTTATAAATGGCATTGGATGAAAGTCTCAAGATATTATAGAAGTTCTTTATCCATCCACTAAGGCTTAAGACTTGTTTGATTAGGTAAGTGATTGGTAATACGAATTAGCAATTTTGTCATCAACTAATAATTTGATGATAAATCTGGTTAGAGCTAAACCAGCCTAATAATTCATTGCGCAGGTCACAGATGACATGTTTTTTGCAATAGTCAACGTTTTCCAAAACAGTTTCTACCGCCACAGTAGAGGTAAGAATAATGTGTATCATACTCAATTCAGCTTTGTTGCTATCCTTAGTGTTCAAGCATGATGGGCGATAGCTTATCAAAATTGAACACCAAAATTGAATACTTGCGGATTTTCAAGACTCTATTAGTGTGCCAGCATCCGGGAACAATCTTAAACTGGTCAACGTAACCTGTAATAATTCCAAATATGTTGGGTCTAGATTATCGAAGAAGTAGTATCCCAGATGAAGTTTCTGAGAAAGAAGGTGAGTAATACTCTCCTCCTCTTTCTCGTCCAGGCGGAAGTCATTGCAGAAAAGGCCTAGTCTTTTTGCATGTAGGCCTATAGGACAGTGTCCTGTGAGGACACCGATTTTTGAGCTGCTGTATGATCTGTTCAGCATTATTAAGCAGATGCAGCGCTTCTGGTTAAAGCTAGGCCAGAGTTGCTTGAATATTTGACACGTTGTGCCATTTATCCATCTGCGGTTTGCTTTTTTAATCGCCTCTTGCTTGATTAGGAATTTACATGTAGCAAGGGGCATACCTAACATGTCCACTGGTGGTAGAATGTCAAGGGTAGTGTCTGGCAAGCTCATTTGCCTTGCAGTTCCCTGGTATGTCTCTGTGGCCCGGCACCCAAAAAATGCTCCGCCATTTCGTTAAGAGATAGTCGGCATTCGGTGGCTTATTTCGAATTGAACGAGATTGCTTCCAGGGATTTTATTGCAGCTTGGCTGTCGCTGAAGATGCTAATATGCTTCGCGGATGTTACATTCCTTTTCAGCCAGGACAAGGCTTCTTTGATTACCATGATTTCCGCTTGGAAAACGCTACAATGATCGGCAAGGCGAAAGGATATTCTTAGGTTAAGCATCTCGGAGAAAAGATCTCCACCCACTCCAGATTCTATTTTAGACCCACCCGTGAAGATGTGAATCGAGTTATCGATTAAATCCGACTCCGATTCAAGGCGACTGGGCATGGTTGTCCTGAAGTTATGCTCAAAACTGAGTTGGGTTCTGATGTCGTCTGTGTTTTCTGTTTTCTCATTTAATGTAGATTAATGACCAAATGATTCGGGTCGAGCTATGACTACCTGCGATTTGTGGTTGACAACGCTAAGTTTAGCACAAGCAACCGAACATTAGAACAGTCGAGATGGGTGGTATTTAGGTTTTGAGACCCTTGTTTTACAAGTTTGATGAACTTGTTAAACAAGGAACAGGAACAACTTTTCTCTTCAAGAGTTTAGATGGTTACCTTTCTTTTAACAGAACTCATTTACTTAAAAATAAACAAAATATGGGCTTTACAATAAACCATGTCTTATTACTTTTGTTTTAACATATTCCTATTTTTTGCATTTGTGTCCATTCAGGTTCATTAAAAATAAATGTACAATACTAATAGTTTTAGAACACACCATTTCAAACATAATAATCTGCAATACATCAGATACACAATCCAATAATAAAAATGTACCTATGTATCTGCATAAGCGCACAAAAAAACACCCCTCTCATGAAAACTAATCGCTACCCACTTTCATTATTATTCTCCACTTTAATCTTAACCTAATTATAGTCTTAAATAAATAAAAAAAATCTGTATAAATTCTCGAAGAAAATAAAGCAATGAGTTCTAAATCTCCTAATCTTAGGCAAACCACAACTGGTTTTAACTTCTTAGACAAACAAACAAAATATCTTTCTCTTAGAAATTAAATAAATTGGAGAAAAATATACAAAATCTAATATTAAATTTCTAACTTAAAAAACAAAACTTTTTCCAGGTTTTCTCTAAACAAAGAATAAGTTTTCTAATCCTTTTTATATTTAAATTGTACTTTTTTAGAACTTGAAATTAACAACAAACGAAACTTCTTTTTTATATTGAAAAATTCCGTAATTTTTTATAACACAAAGAAAAACAAAACATTAACAATAAAATTACTAAACTAAATAAAACTCAAGAAAAACAAAATATGTATAAACAACGGAATCATATGTGATAGAGTGGTTAATTGAATTGACCAAGAATTATAAAAACAAAAAAAAACACAAAACTATTAAAAATATAAAAATGTATATCCATGTTAATGAGAAATAAATAAAATAAAAAAGAAAACACTGTTACATATTTTAAATAATAAAAATTCTTATTTAAATTTCGATCTAATTTTCCCTTTTGTGTATCACCCTGGAACGGACCAGTCGAATAATATTATAAATTAAAATTTAGAAAACAAAAATATTGGTTCTCACAATATTATAGATAAACAATAAAAGAACACATAAAAATTATATATATAATTAAAATTAAATATATCACTAGATTTTAAATTAAAAAAACAAATTTTGTTTTTTTTTTTTAAATTTGTTTATGAATTTGCAATGAAATTCAACAAAATTGAAAAATATATAGAAAATGTTAAACGAATTAAAAAAAAATAATTTCTAACTAGAACTAATAGAATAATTAATAAATAAATTTAGGGGAAAAGAAAAATTAAAAACATTCACTTACACACATTATTGGGGTTTCGTTAATGTTAAAAAATGGAAATTTTATGAAAAAAAAAACACTTAACCTAAGTATCTAATTTTATTTATTAAAACAAGAAAAACAAATAAATATATACACTCACATATATGTATATTTAACGAACAATTGTTGTAAGTACCTATGTAAATTTTAAAAATAAAAAAACAAAATCTATTCTAAGTTTAAAAAAAAACCTAAACTCTAAGTAACATTATATTTGAAAAGAAAAACAAAAACGAACACACACAAATTTGAAACAGGAAATAACGTAATGATTACTAAATAAGTCATATAACTAAAATGAAAAAGGAAACCAATAAAAAATGAAATGTTTCACTAAAGATTTTAAAATTATTTTGTGTGTTATTTATCAAAAATCATGGATTTATTTGTCTGCAGCTGTGTCAAATTGAATTTTTGAAATCTGAAAAAATCTGTTTTCCGAATTTGAAATCATTTAACCCCATAAAACTCGTACCTATATGCCTGTCGAGCTCAAAAACAACTTACACACCCTACTACCTTGGCTACTAACTATCATGACTGGTCAACCCAGGTCGTCGATGGAAGTATAATTGTTTATCTCCAAAGCAGTACAATAGCTCACATATAAATTCGAAGGATACCTGTCCGACCATTCTATCCTCCTTAAGAATACAATTGAAAGGATTAAATAATTTACATCTTAGTACTAGTTCTGAACCGGCTGGTATGTCCAACTCCAATATGCATATTATTAACGAAATTCGGTTGATACACCATTTAACTTGCTCATGCGTACCATCGAATTCGCTAAACTCTAAAGAACCCACCAAAGTTGGTTTCTCGATAAAAAAGGAACCTTCAACAATGTCAAAGCAGACGCAATCATTGATGCGCCTTTAGAACTCGTGGATAGAACTATAAGCACAAATTTCGGCGTCTCATCAATGTTACACCCTCCTAGGGAGTGTCTTGTCTTCTCCATTTGAAATCTGACGGTAATCGAGCTAATAGTGTAAAATAGTAGGAAACAACTGCAAAGTGAGTTTGCCTAAACAGTTGACGTAGTAATAGCTGTATCGGCAAATTTCCTTAATACCCCAGCCACGGTTTTTCATTTAAACCGAATTATTTACTCTATAATTCACCCATCATTCACCCATTGGCTTAACTCTGAGTTAACTCATGAATTCCGAGTTAACTCGAGGTTAATCCTGAAACTAAGATGATCTCGCACTGGCTCTTAGAGACCTCTTAGTCAAGACCTGCTACAAATGTATATCATAGTAATCTCTTAATATGCTCTAAACCCTTAAAAAACCCGGACTGGTGCTATTCCACAGGAAGTCCCACACATTGACACTTCACAACTAAATGCCGTAAGTCTCAAATTCGAAAAATCAGCGAAGTACCTGGATCTGGCCTTGGACAAGAAATTTAACTGGAAGACCATTATTCAAGAATGCAGTCTTTTAAGCATGTAAAAAAACCATTGGGAAGAAATAGAGTGAGTCGAACATTGTTGAATATGACAACTCTTTTTACATCCATACGGATGGGGTCTAAAACTGACTCTGATGTGGGTCTTCCCAGAGCTGTTGCGTTTTTAATAGGCGGAAATTATGACAATTAGAGAAGTCTTTCGCTGCCTGAAATAAAATTGGCGATTATTTCTTAACTAGATGGTAATGCCTTAGCGCCGTAGAGCAGGAGTGGAATGATTCGAGTGAGGGCTTTACTACTGGATTGCCTTCTTAGCCCGAAAGATTTTTTGGCGAGATGTTGTTTTCAGATTTAATAGCGGATCCGATGTAGACAAAGTCACGTACTACCTCAAGGTTATATCTGTAAATGGTGACGTTCAGTATGTTCTTGTTGACAGCATATACTGTCTTAGCCTCATTTACTGCTAAACCCATTTTTGCCACTTTCTTCCCTATGCTAGCAAATGTGGCTGAGACATCACGTTGGGTTCTAACAATGATGTCAATATCACAGGCGAATGCTAGTAGTTACACCGATTTTTGGACGATTTAGCTTCTGGTGTTGGCTCAGTAGTTTTCCACAATCCGCTCAAGAATCAAATTAAAGAAGTAACATGACAGTACATTGCCTTGCGTAAATCCTTTTTTGGTATCGACCCTAATGGAGCAGCTAGAATTCTCTATGGTCATCATGCACAGACGGACGAGTTTGGGCGGTATATCAAAACTAGACATGACTCTGTATAGCTCGTCTCAATAAATTTTGTCGCATGCGGCATTGAAATCGATGAATAGGCGATAGGTATCGATTTGGACTTCTTGGTTTTTTTTTCAGGATCTGCCGAAATGTGTAGATTTGATCAGTTTTAACCGTTCCTGGCTTAAAACAACATTGATAAGGGCCGAAACGGTTTCAGGCGTTCACATATTAGGACAGATAGGATTTGTAGGCGATGTTGAGATAATTTAAGCCCATGTGGTTGGCGCAGTGCAGAGGTTCTCGTTTTTAAAGAATTGGTAAAAAGAAGCTGAGGTCCATACTTCAGGCATTCATTCATCCAAACAAATTTTTGCTTGATTTGGTGAATGTAGCCAACCAAATCATCTCCACCAACCGGCTTTATAGAGCTCGGCAGCTTAAGCTTAAGTTGAAGTTTATATATTGCTATCCTCACTTCATTTAGGTCGGGTGGTTGGCAGTTTTCGCTATCGTTGCCAATATTGAATGGTTCGTTTTGCCTGACAGCGGAATGTGGTTCGTCATCGCCGTTTAACAGTCTGCAGAAGTGGTTCTTCCACATCCTCAGCATCGGCAGTGTCTGAACTACGATATTTCCATGTTCATCTCGACAGGATTCTGTTCGAGCCTTGTATCCTTGGCTTTGACGTTTTACACTTTAGTAAAACTTGCGATCATGGAGTGGCACCTCTCTATATCCTCGATCGCGTGCTTTTCTTGCTTCTTCTTCCGTTCTTCTTTGTTTATAGAGCTTATGGCCGCTCTCGTCTTCACCTGTAGCTTAGCCTTGGCTGCTACAGGCTGCTAGACCTGTAGCCTATTTCTTGGCTGCTAGCATCTGACGGCATTTCTCATCAAACCAGGGGTTTCTTGCTGGTGGCCGGGACAAACCTAGCACATCAGTTGCGGCTTATTTAATGGCTTGTTGGCATCGTTGCCATCGTTCTTGGACATTCGATGCTGGTGGTATGGTGTTAATCGAGAGATTAAAAGAGACGCGTTGCACGAAAGCCTTGGCGGTCTCTTGCGATTGCTGTCATTCGACATTAAATTTGGTTACAGTATTTCTGGTTTGTTGTGTCATGGTGGATATCCATATTCTTACCTTGGCTGCAACAAGTTAGTGGTCCTAGTCGATTTTAGCCCCTCGGAATGTTCAGACATGAAAAAATATCGCAATGTAATGAATTTGATCGTTGATCTGGATACCGCAATGTCCCCTAATGGATAACTCGATATTCTGCTGACTGTTCAGCGGCGAAGTTAATTAGCCTTAGTACGTTGCCATAAGCAGTGTCGTGCAGGCTGTATTTTCCAACAAAATTTCTATAGATGTCTTCTCTTCCTATCTTTGTGTTGAAATCTCCCAGCACGATTTAATCATCGTACTTCGGTAGTTGCTCTTGATTTTTGTCATAGAGCTCGTAGAGGCAGTCTTTCGCTATATCACCATTTTCATCCTTCGGAGCATGAGCGCATATAAGGATTATGTTGGCGAATTTGGCCTTGATGCGAATTGTTACATTGCGTTCGCTAATGTCTTGAAAACAAAAGACTTCTTGATTAAGTCTGGCATTTATAACATATGAATAGTCGCTATTTTTCTATCCGTTGTAAATGTCACAGTTGTTCATCCTATTTTTACGATGTGTATCCAAAGCAACGAGAGAGTAACGAGAATTCTAACGCAGTATTTGACAAATGAATTTCGAAATTTGCATTTGTTTCGTCAGTGTGCGTTAGCGTCTTCGTTTGATTGTGTTGTCCGGGAATTTGTAATTGTTGGGGTGTAGTCGAAATGTAGTCATTTGTTGTTCGTTCATATCGGATCTTATGAAAAGGAAAAGACTTGTTTCTTAAATTACTTAATTAACCCAACGGAGGTTAATTAAGTTGCAGTACTGTTCTTATAAAAAAATGAATTTTATCAAGAGTGGCGTTAAACAAAGAAATATTACGCTAGAATGTACTCCTCCTAGAAATTAAGATCGACTGCAACAGAGAAAAAATCCACAAGCATTTAGAAATAAAACATCACGTCATTGAATTGTTCAACAATAATATCTTGCATGTGTATATTTATTTAAATTCATAGCTATGTTCACACTAAAATATTAATTCAAACACAAGAAATCAAAAAAAAATTAATTTCAAATGACCACACAAATAAAATTGATAATAAAATACATCAAAGGACTACTAAACACACACACAACACAACTGTCTTTTATGGTGCTAAGTAAGAATACCTTAAGGACTATCAACTAAGTGGTAAGTTAGGAATCAAAGTTAATAAAACATTGAGATTCAGACTAATCTGTCCGAAAACCAAAATAAGTCTTGAGTGGGAGCAGAGTGCGGTAGTAGAGAGTGTAGAAACAACAATAGAGAATTGCATTAAGTCCTAGTAGTATATCACAAGGTAATTATGTAGTTTCCTCATTCGCTTCGTTAAATTGGAACAAAAAGGTAGAGATAGTAAGTTATGTAGCCTGGTTAAGCTTTTTCGTAGTAGCGCGTTATTTTAATCAGCTTCATTGGAGGATTCTGGAGTAATGTCTTCTTCGTTGTCGAAGGAGGTATCCCCGCGACCCTCACGAATTCGCTTTAGTTTTCGTTTGAGTGTCATGATACCTAAAAGGGAAGTTGATCATAACAATGTGGAGAGCATCATGAATAGTGGAACTTACATTTGATAGCTTGAAAAGTTTTCGCTGAGGAACTCTCTGTGGTCGTAGCCGCTATTGCTGAGGCTGTCATTTTCTCATGAGCCAGTTTCACCTCGTAGTAGGCCTTTTTAAGGGCCTTAAAGTGACGATGCTCGCTGGAGTCTTTGAGAAGAATACACCTAAGAGAGGGTGGATTCATTTTATAGCTATTGATGGACTTTTTTTGGACATACCTTGCAGCAGAACCTTCGCCAGAGCAATCGATCGGTGAATTGTGATAGATTTGGTGATAGAAATACTGCAAAACAGGAGAGTTCCATATGGACAGGCCGTACCACAGCCAAATGACTATATTTAGAACGATTTTAAAGTTCTTAGCATTTAACGTGGGAACGAGGTACTTAAATGGAAGTAAGCTAATAAAGACATGGGACCTGCAAAATATAAAATATACAATAACCCTTGAGAATGGAGCTTATATACCCTTACCATGAAGCAATGCGTAGTCCTAGGAAAATCTGGTAAACCAAACGATTTCGATGTGAGTTCTGTAAGGCTAGAAGGAACAGAACCTCGGTTATGATATTATAAACGCCCAAATTCAGGTTCAGTCCAACAAAGTAGTTCTCAAACCTGCAAATGAAAAAAATAGTTTACTTTTCCACAGAGAATGTTGCCACCACTTACTTGTATCCATTGATGGCGGTCAAGGCCAGTGCGTATAACGTCTTTGATGCAGCTTCAGAAAAATCACACTCCTTAGAGTCTAACATCGCTCCATGGAGGTAAAACGTTATGATAAAGAGCGAGTAGAGTTGGAACTTCTCGCACGATTGAGATTTATAGAAAATTGTGTTTTCGTAGGTGGGGAAAAGTCGGCCAGCATTTTTTATCAGCTGCGGTGAGATCATGTATTCGTTGTAGTAATACAGAAAAACTGTCGAGGCTGCGTAGAAAGCGATGTTCCAAATGGAGCGGGCGAATTGCTTACGCTTGTAGAACTTGACGTTCGGTGATTTGAAAAAGATCTGTAATAAGTAATGGGTTATCCTGAGACTTAATTGATATAAAAAGGGAACTGAGAACAGAAACATGTATGACTTGGGTTGAGCCTTGAACACAATTGGCAAGGCAAAGGCAGGTACATCGAAGGCAACATTTATTTTAGTAATATCAAAGTCGTGTATGACTTGGCTCTAGCCCTGGACACAATTCACAAGCCAAAGGTTAGTAACTTTATGTCATTGCCGTTCTTTTTCGTTAGCTTATGTTTTTCTAAAGACTTACACAGAACATCGAAGGCAACATTTATTTCAGGAATATTTCTTAATTTGCTGCTGTGGATGTTGTTAATGTGCCATTCAAAACACCCTGCCTTTGGAATGAGTTGTTAACGTCGCTGTGAAAGGTGCTGTATCAACAATGTGTTCAGACTTATTTTTTCAAATTAAATTACATTTGAAATAATAAATCGTTCAACAGTTTCAGTTCTACCAATGACACCAACCACTTAACTTCTCCCACAAACAGTTTTACCGCCACCTGCAAATCAACAAGCACAACACGTCATCACTCACCCTAGCTGATAACACAACACAGCTGTTTCTGACATTTCCTCTTGACCCGCATACTCGCAACACAACACAACATGTATAGCACACACTCTCACTCGCACTGGCGCCAGAGAAAAACAAATAAAAATAGAAAACCCCAACTCAGCGACGAACGAAAAAAATTCTTCACATTGCCGCGTACAACCAAAAACTTACGTGAAACAGTCGATAGAATCCATAGAAGCCCAGTGTGAACATCAGGAATATCCACACCACAGTATTGACGAGATAATTAACGTTGACATCCTTCAGGAACACTTCGAATTTGTTGTTTGCCAGTAAGTACTTGAGTGGTGTGAAAAAATTGGCGATCTCCCGAGTGTAGTAGTCAAAGCTGCTGGGGCTCACAGTTGTTCGCATGTCCAAAATCGATGCCATGGCGCGTGTTTTGTCGATATTTTGTCGGTTATTTAGCTTAGCGTAACTATTTGCACGGTTACATGGCTTGAAAACAGTTTAATTCGCCATAGAATCGCGGTTGGAAAATTTTGTTTCTTTTTTTTTGCCCGGACGAAGGTATTTTGCTGGTCCGCACCACCGCGAACTGTCAAATGTGCGATGAGTGAAAGAGGTGAAACGAAATGAGTGCTTTTGGTTAATGGAATTATGTGATAGTTGCGACATCTAGATGGGAGACTTTTTTTTTAAATTAAAAATATGGCATCCGTTGGTTGGAATTTCTTTGTGAAAAATCAAAGAGCGGTATACATTTTAAGGGAGCAGCATTAAGTAAAAGCTGAGTTAAACAAGAATTAATGAAAAACGTTATGAAACGATTATTTATTATGGAAATTATATTATATTGACAATATGGAAATTATATTACGTTGTTCCTTTAAAGTTTCGAACCGATTGCAACTTGTCTTGGTAATGTAATTTTTGCAAAACTTTATAATTTATAATTGATATATTATTGTTGCGTTTTCTGTAATGTAAACCAGTGCTAAAATATCTTCTATTTTTAAAGGAATCATTTAACACCATCATTGGTGATTTTGATTTGCAACATATTTTATTAAACTATTTAAAAAAAAAGTTACAAATATAATTTAATTTTGAAGTACAGCATTCACTAACGGATCCCTCAGACATCTCCAAAAAAAATATGTAAGTGGAACATGATTCCATTTGTTCCAACTAATCAAAATCAAAATTGCAGTTGAGGCAGCAGAGGAATTTCTTTGAGGGATCCGTTAGGCTCAGTTATAGCTATCATTGAACAACTTCATTGGAACACAAAACATGATGAAATTTAAATTTTACGTCCATAGCTGCTTATAGGAATCGTAGGAAAATTCTGTTTCATTTCGGTGGAACGACAAACATTACTTCATAAAAATAAATCATGATCAGTGAAAAATGAAAAGTGATTTTCTGCGATAACTACAATCAAAAAACATATGAGAAGGCTACAATCCACTGTGCGGATCATTGAATACCCTATCCCATCCCATCTGTAAAATAATATCCTCAAATTGTGGGCTTTATGGCGATAAAATACAGAAAATGACATTGTCACAATATATTGCTCAGACAGTTTATCAAAATCTTTCGTGGTTCGACAAAAAACAACGTTTTTGTACTGCATATGCCTTGGGGTAGGGCAAACAAATGGTTTTTGTAGGAAAACACCCAAAAAAAGTGGGAGTGGGTTAAAATAGTCTATTGACGAAATGTTCATATTAATACTACCAATGATTTTGCATCAATTTTTTTCGAAAATTTTCAAATTTGGCCAAAAAACGTTTTTTTATAGAAAACGCCCCCAAAAAGTGGGCGTGGCAAAAAACTTACGATTCTCTAAATATGCTTCTCAAATACTTTTTTAAAATTCCTTTTGGTTTGGCCAAAAACTACGTTTTTTAAAAAGAGGGCGTGGCAGTGGGCGGATTTCAAAAATTTGTACACTTGTTCTGCTGGGAGCAACAAAGAGCACGTTTACCAAATTTCATCATTCTAGCTCAAAATTTAAGGCCCAAAAACTGGTGACGTACGAACGGACGGACAGACATGGCTAAATCGACTCAGCTATCGATTATGAGACGATACATATACTTTGAGGTATATGTAGCTAAATTATTTCTCTATGTTACAAACTATGTATCAAAACTAATATACCCCTTTGAGGGGCTCAGTGGCGCGATGGTTAGTGCGATGAACTGCCGCGCAGGAAGTCTGGGTTCGATTCCCAGCCGTAGCAACACTAAATGATTTTTCACTGGCCCTCCTCTCGTGATGATCTGACAAATCATCCGTGTAGTATCAATTGTCAAGAATAGCTTATCTCAACTTAGCCGTTCGGAGTCGGCATAAAACAGGGAGGTCCCGCCATCGTGCAAGAAGTACACACGCACACATGAATGGTTGTGAGAAAGCTAGGCCCTGCTTACTAACGAGCCTGTTGCGCCAAAAATGTGTATAATTTGTATTTTTGAGATAGGGTAAATTAAAATATGTTTGGATAATCATGCTCTAAAATTCATAAGCATTGTTTTGACACCAACTCGCCAATGATTGGATTTAAAAAAAACCGCAAGAAGTAAAATTATGTTTTTCAATGATAGCTATAACTGGGCCCTTAGTGTAGCACTCCTAATAGGAAATCGGGTAACCAGATTATTTTGCATGTGATGTCAATACTTTCGCAGAGGAAGAGAACATTCCTCTCGGTATGAAACTATTCCTCTCCTCTCTCTCTCTATTAAAAAGGCAGAATCCAATAAAAAAACATTTTTCAATAAGCAATGCGAGCATTTTGTAGCAGTCAAAAAGAAAGCGATTAGACAATGGGTCGTAGATCCATCTGAAGAGAAAAGATCAACAAGCCAAAGAATAGAAGCCACAAACAATGCCTACAACGAAAGAGTAACTAACAATTATTTCTGGAATGTCCCGGAGGCTCACGGACATTTTGGTCAATGGCAAAAGTAGTCAGTAATAATTACAGCCACACTTATTCGGTAGAATCATTTCAGAAATTTCAATATTAAACTTGGAACGATAGAGTACCTACATACCCTCAAGTTTGGCCGCCAAACATTAATTCGTAGATACACTCGAAGTACTGGGAATGAATCTGTTTTTAAGAACTTTGTAAATATTATATCATACATTTACAAATCAAAAAGTTTGCTCGATTTTCTTCTTATGGGTTCTTCACCACTATTAATTTCATTTCTTTCGAAAGATCTTCGATCAAGGCATGACCCCCAGATCTTTTATTGCCAACTATGCTTTTGAGGCGGCGGTGCCAGGCTTTGACACAGTTATAATGTTCGGGGGAAATTAAATGTAACACAGTCAGAAACTGACCAAAATTTGGGTTCGTATTTTGTTTTATTACCGGCGACATTGTTAGTTTTAAACTAGGAACAAATTTTATTGTAGTTTGTTACCATCACAAATTTTCCTTAGTTCAAAAAAAGTAAAATGGTATATTTTCTGGAGCACACTGTTCGATTTAGTACATCAACAGCTGGTCATAATTAAAAAAATTAATATTTTTGAAGTGAAACTTATTTTGAGACGGAGTGAATTAGAGTATACGAAACGAAATAAACGTCACGAAAAAGAGAAGAAAAATCCGCAGCTGGTTCTGAAGTGTTGTAGCTGTTTCATCGTGTGTATTGAACGGATGTACTTGTTTCTCAGTAAACACGTACGTTGGTGTGCAAAAAAGTATCTATTGTCGGAAGTAAGCAGCAATAATAGAATTTTCGATTGGGATTTTCAGATTTGCTCTCAGATTTCAGATTTTACCCGTCCCAATCTTTGTTCTTGTTCTGTGTGTGTATTAGTGTGCCATTTGACAGCTTATTGTTTATCTTTAGGCCGCAGTTATAGCTATCATTGAAAAACAATCATTTGAAATTTTCTTTTACTCATTGCGGCTTTTTTTATAAGCTTATGAATTTTAGAGCATAATTATCCAAAAATATTTTAATTTCTAATTAAACACAAATCATACTGCGAAATGCAAACTTCAAACTGACATAAGTCAGATGTTGAGATGTTGGAATTGAGATTCATCAAAAGTGCTCTAGAGTAAAAAATGAGTGCTTTTTGTATCCCAAGTGAGTGTTTAAGGGTTGGAGAAGGGGAAGAAAGAGAGTGATTCGGGGAGTCAATGTTTTTTGTGTTCGTTAAATTTGGAGAACTTTAAAATGGTGCATACTTTTAGGAGTAACTACCAACCATTTTTATTTCTTTGAAATAAAAGTTTCATGAACTTTTCTATTTCTCTCCATTTCAGTTTCATCTTCCTTATTAAAACCATCATCGGGATGAACATTTCTGCGAGAGCTATGCCTTCGGATTCTTCTAACAAAATACTATAAATCATAAAAGTGTGCCAAACACACATTAAAACAAACGAATACATATCCATATTCATGAAATATCTATGATTTTCATCAGACTCTTCATGCGAAACATTGCACTGAACAATATTGAAGCTCAAATAATTATTATTACTGCAACGATGATTTATTCGTCTTTATTTAAATATATCGGCAACTTCATGTGCTCTTCGCAGAATTGACTTACTCTCCTTCTGAACTCTCCGGTAGGTTTCCGATCTTTTCACCTTTAGATTAAGTCATGGACTTAATCTTTATAACAGCAAAAAAAGCATGTCACATGCAAAAATGCTCAACCTATGCGGATAAGTACTATTGCTAGTGGAAATTAATTTTCATTGCCTTATAGAAGAATAATTGTTAGTTGGGCAGGAATTACGGCGTTAAACATATGAAGTCATTTTTAAAACGAGATGATATCGGAAACGCCTCTGACGTTAGTGGTTCTAAATACAAATGACGGTACTTTGAAAAGGATAGATTGAACTAGAGAGACTGGTCTCTGATTGTTTGGGATGACATAGTCAGATTTGATGATGTATTTAATTGGAGAACGGTACTTTTGGCTAAGATCGTCTTTTAATGTTTGTGTTTCTCGAGGATAGCTTTAACGGTTTTATCGACATTCAGAAGTCTTTCCGAAAGGTCGAGCGTGTAGCTTTGGTTGGATTTTGTGAGTTTTTTTTAGAATGAAGAGAGCGTATCTTTAAAGGGACTAATGGTGATTTTTATATGATTGTCTTTTGAAGTGAAATTTATTTTGGGACGGTGTGAATTGGATTTCATGAAACGAAAAATAGAAATATTAGACCGGTTCTGGGGCTCTATTACATAAAATGAAACGAACGCAAGTAAACGAAACAGAAGTAAACGATAGTCACGACAAAGCGCGATTGTGTAAAACGAGAAATTTATGACAGCTCAACGAAAACGAAAGCTATATACGACTGCCCAATACCAGTCGTAAGAAATTACGAGTAGATATCGTAAAATCAAGAACGATACTCGTTTTATGTAATCGAATTTCAACGAGAACGAAGTGATTTCAACGATATTCGTTTTATTAAATATGGCCCCTGGTCTGATCCCCGAAATCAAGCAGCATCGGGCTCGGTTAGATGTGAGACCACATGGGAACACCACATGTTGTTAGTTAACTCGTAAGATAATGGGCCTCCGCACACGAGATGAGTTACACTGGCATAAAACCGGTTTGTAGGCGAGGTAACTGAGGTTCGCGGTAAGAAATACATAGTTGAAATTCTTAAACCGAGTTTGTGCGGTAGAACAAGGTTGACATTTTTTTTTAAAACCATTCTGTTGTTTTTGTTCGATTAAGAATTGATTTTGATTGAATACTAAAACACAATTTAGTACTAAATTTTAAAATTTTTCAAAAATTATAATAAATTCTTTTTTTTTTCATTTTGTGCAATTTTTAGAAACTATTGATTGAGTAACATTGATTGAAAAAGATTATAAAATAAGGGATTTTTGGTTTCGAAAAAGATATAGTAGGTTATTGTAAGTATTTCCGTTGTTTTTTTTTATAATTTTTTCCACTTTAAGTCTTTTTTTTTTTTTGAAATTACCCCCATTCCCTATTGACCCCTCTACAAAAAATCGTTATAAATTTTTGGCGCCAAAGTTTTCATACTCATTCGGGAATGTTTGTTGATATTGAATCGGCTGGTTCAGTATCAGCTTTTTTTAGATGCGGAATTCGTCTTACCTTTCACGATATTGACATACCATATGCTTCTGGTTGATGTTAGCTTTACATATATTTAATTTATGTGCTAATTTATGATTGTGGGTCGTCGCAAATCTATGATAATTTGTGTATTTTACAAATTGTGTCGATTTCAGCATTTGGGGATTTTGGGCTTGTGTATTATGTATGTAACCCCACTACCAAGCCGTCATAAGAAATTTTACTGTTCGAATAAATTGGTGCCGCGAACCAGAGGGTTTTATATTTGGACGATATTATTTTTTTAGAAATTAATTACCAAATTGTCACGATACATATCAACCTTTTCGAAAGTGTGCTATCCTAAATGAAACTGGGCCTCAACCAACATGCCTCTCCAATTGTTGTCAGAGTTAATAGCGGAGCCGAGGTAGACAGAGTCCCATATTACCTTAATGTTATATCTGTTAATGGTGACGTTCTGTCCAATTCGTCGATATTGTGTGGTGGTTGGTAGTTTTGAAAGGTTCGTCCGGACTGACAGCGGGAGATTGTTCGCCATCACCGTTTTACAAAAGTTGTTCTTTCATATCCTCAGCATCGACTGTGTCTTGCTACGATATTTCCTTGTTCTATCCCGTTTTACTTACTATCCAGTTTTACTTACTTTCTTAAGTGACTGTAAACCTGGGCCTCAATCAAGATGTCTCTTCAATTAACCAGGTCCCTAGATAACTGCCTTCAGTCGAATCGAACACTCTGCGAGCGGGAGTATTGGTATCCATTCGTTCTACATGTCCGAGTCATCTTAAACGTCCAATCGTATAGTTCTTGGTTATCCATAGCCCGTCAACGCAAACGGGACCGAAGATTTTTCCAAGAATTTTCCTCTCAAATCGACCAAGGATTTCTTCATCCACTTTTGATACGGTCCATGCTTCAACGCCGTAGAGCAGAACTGGGATGATCAGGGTCTTTTATGGGATTTACTTAGTAGTTCGAGTAAGGGGTTTACTACTGAATTGCATTATAAGCTCGAAGAAACAGCGGTTGGCAAGAGTAATTCTTCGTTTAATTTCTGACGAGATGTTGTAGCTGAGCCTAGGTAGACAAAGTCCCGAACTACCTCAAAGTTATATCTGTCAATGGTGACGTTCTGTCCAATTCGTCGATGTTGTGTGTACTTTCGTGTTGACAGCATATACTTAGTCTTACCCTCATTCACGGCTACACCCATTTGCCGCTTTGGTCTATATGCAAGCAAGCGAGGCTATGACATCACGTTGAGTTGAGCGGGGAGAATACTCCATCATCATCCTGCACAGACCGTCGAGATTTGGGCGGTATAGACTTGTTCGTCTCTATAAATGCTGTCGTATGCGGCTTTAAAATCGATGAATAGGTGGTGGGTATCAATTTGGACTTCTTGGATTTTTTCCAAGATCTGCCAATGTTTGAATATTTGATCAGCTGTGGACTTTCCTGGCTTAAAACCACACTGATAATGGCCGATCAGGTTGTCGGTGAACGATTTCAGGCATTCACAGATTACAGCAGATAGGATCTTATAGGCGATATTAAGGAGACGTATGCTTCTGTAGTTGACGCAGTTCAGAGGGTCTCCTTTTTTGTCGATCGGACAAACGATGCTGAGGTTCCATTCTTCAGGCTTACTTTCATTAGAAAAGATTTTGCTTATGAGTTGGTGGATGTTACTTACCAAGTCATCTCCGCCGGCATTATAAAGCTCAAGGCCGTCATTTCAGGCAGCTTTGTTAAGCTTACACTTTGGTAAAACTTAAGAAGTTCTTTCCTGGAGTGGTTTTATTTGGTTTATATTTTAGATGGGACGAGAAAGTGTACGTAGATCTGTTAGCTGTGGCGATTATTGCAAATCATATGGTAAATGGTCATACAGTTCCATGTATGTTTTGTTAAATCGCATCAACTGCCTTAACAAACAATTACTTCTATATGCGCCAATAAAAACTCGTTGTCATGTTCATATGCTACTCCAGAAGTTTACCTAAACTACGAAACATATCTTCACAAACAAATAAAAACGTCAATATAAAACCTTAATAAACTCGTTTGATTTTATCTTATCGCAACTTGTTTTACCATAACTGTGTAACATAATATAAAGATGAAAACGCATAACCAAACAATTCATAAAACAAAATTCAGATAAACTCAAAACCACAATATGCTTGTATGTATCTCGGTTAAACGACTACGGTTATCATTGAATTTGGGTTTTATAAAGTTCTTGACTCTTTTTAAATTTAGTTTAAGTTCAGATCTTGAACAGAGTGCAGATATATCCAATTACACGTCGTTGTAGGTAAAGCAAAACTGATTTAAGAATGTATCTCTTCTTACTAGCATTATTGTCAACCTCAACTGCACTCGGAGTTGGACAAACCATGGAAGTGAGTAGAAGATATTAAAATTGTTTTTTTTTTATATAAATTAAATACTTTGCAATTACTTGCTATAGCCACTATCACAAATTTCCTACATCGAGAATGAACCAAAAGATCCTGTTGAATTCTTTTCTCATCTATTAGAGCAGCTGAAAACAAGTAATCCTTCACAACAGTTTGTCACGATGAATATTGCAACAATTGATAGGTAATAGGTTTCATTAAAGTTTTTTTTTTTCAATTAATGTGTTTTTGTACTTTTAGCGAATTCGGTCCTCTAGGTCGGACTGTTGTCTATCGTGGTTTGACTGATAATCATGTAACGTTCGTTACCGAAAAAAATACTCGCAAATATTCAAATTTGATGGAGAACCCGATGGTTTCTGTTACATTCTACTTGGGAAAAATAATTGATTGCGATGGAGAAGAAGCAGTTTGGCAAGTAAGTGTTTACTTTGGATGATTTTTGTTTTAGGGATGACTTAAGTGCAAACAAAAATACCCTATAGTGAGCTTTAAAAAAAGGCAATTGTTAATTATTACCACCTAAGTAATGTTGTTACTCATCGACACAATAACAATGACAGTTGAGCTGAAAGTTCAAAGTGGTTTTTTAAAGTAAACTTGACTTTATTCGTGTATCGACAAATCGATTATACAAATTAATTCCTGCAATACAATTTTTATGGTATTCATAACGAAAAGTAACAAGTTTTTTTAATTGACCATCCGATGACTATTCGTGCGGTTTTTTGTTTGTTTAATAATTTATTTTTATTTCCGCCTTATGATCTGGTTTGGAAGTCTGAGTTTTAGTCTTTCATATGTACTACCAACATTAGTGTGTGTGTGTTTTTTTTTTTAAGTAAAACTTCTTTTGGGACGGTGTGAATTGGATTTTATGAAACGAAAAAGTGTGACGAAAAAGAAATCAAACAAAATATCGGTTGTCGTCTGATCACTGAAAACAAGCAGCTTCGGTCGCGGTTAGTACTTAGATATGGGAACTCTTGGGAACATCAAGTGTTGTTGGTTATTGTAATAGAATGAGATGAGTTAAACTTTCATAAAACCGTATGCGAGGGAACTTAGTTTCGGGGTAAGAAATAGTTGAAATTCTTCAAGCCCATACAGATTCTGTGAGCTCACACTCGTTTTTGTTTTTAAATATTTCTCAACTTGCAACTTTTGTCACTAAAATGTTTTCGAATTGACCACTTGATATATTAAAATGTTTTTGCAACAGAAATAGTAAACGCATTTTAAAACGACAACAAAAGCCGATTGTGATAAAGCATTGGGCACACGATTTGCGAAAGATGCAATCTGAAATATTACAAATTGAATTGACCCTGCTACAAAACTTTTTTTTTTCCAAAACTCGCATTTGGAAGCCATACAGGTCTTCCAGAAAAAAAACTGATTATCTGGCATTTATGGCCCATACAGATCCTCAAACCTGGTTTCACCCTTCATTTGTGTGTGCGAAGTTATTATTTTTGCCACAAAGAAGAGGACCTCCTGTTTAACTCCGAATCCCAAAAGCAAATTTAAGAAGCTTCTTATGACAATGTTACTCTTTAATGTATCTCAACTTTCTCAAGAGGTAAAGCAATGAAAAAAACTAAAAAAAAAAACATATGAGAAGGCTACAATCCACTGTGCGGATCGTTGAATACCCTTACCCATCCTATCTGTAAAACTAAAATCCCCAAAAAGTGGACATGGCTAAAAACACGATGTGAATAAAATAAAGAAAATGACATGGTGACAACAAATTCTTCAGACTGCTTATAAAAAACTTTTACGGTTCTACAAAAGACAAGGTTTTCTCCTGCATATGTTATGGGGTAGTGTATAAAAATCGTTTTTATATAAAAACGCCCCCCAAAAGGAGGCGTATGTTAAAATGGTCTATGGAAGAAATGTTCATATTTGTATACCTAATGATTCTGCATCAACATTTTTTTCGAAAATTATAAAATTTGACCCTAAAACGTTTTTTATTAAAAACGGCCCCAAAAAGTGGGCGCGGCAAAAAACTTTGTATGGACGAAATATAGATATTAGTATTGTCTAAATATGCTGCTCAGACATTTTTTTGAAATTCCTCACGGTTTGGCTTACAACTACGTTTTTCTAAAAGGGGGCGTAGCAGTGGGCGGATTTCAAAATTTTTTGCACCTGTTCTGCTTCGTCGGCCAGAGTCTTTATACCAAATTTCAACGCTCTAGCTCAAAATTTAAGGCCCAAAAATCGGTGACACACAGACGGACGGACAGACAGACATGGCTTAATCGACTCAGCTAGCGATTCTGAATCGATCCATATACTTTGAGGTATATGTATCGAAATTATTTCTCTATTTTACAAACTTAATGTCAAAACTAATATACCCCCCTATGGGATAGGGTATAAACAGTTTTTAGTCAACTATCGGCCGTATTTATTAGATTTTCTTAAAATGTGTCTCAGATGTTGTTTAGTTAAGCATGCTTAAATATTTAAATTGCCATTAAGCAACGGTGCTTAAATTCTTATCTATAATCGATTTTCCATTGCTGCTTAACCAAATAAAGTGTTTAAATAAAGCGACCTCTAAGCAACGTTGCTTAAATGTGAAAATTGATTATAGATACCGATTTTGCATTAAAGTTAAACAACTTCTAAAATTCTTTTATAAATATGGCTGTATATCTTTAACTTACTAAGCCACCATAACAGTTTCTACTGTTGCAACCTACCCAGACACACTCCTATACTGAACCGTAGGGGCTCTCCTCCGTCTTGAGCGATGACATTTCGTACGTATCCTAACCACAGTTCATCGGTAGACGTGGTAGATTAACGGCATCGCCAATCTATTCTGTATCAGCCCTCGATTGTCTAAATATAGGAAAGCTTAGCCGTTGAAACGCGCACTCTCAAAATATTCATCACTAGGTAGGTAGGCCCCCAAGACAAGGCTATTGGTCGAATGAGTATTACCAGAAAATGACCTATTCTGTTTAGGTTGGCTGGCCTCTTTGTATAGGACCTCGTTGAATTAATATTTTGTGTACTCCGAATCTGATGTTCTGTGTATTCCAAAGCAACTTCTTACACATTGCCACTCAAACACCAGATTTGTTTTCCTTTTTATATGGGACAGCGTTGAACCACACCGGGCATCCATAGGCGATTATCGGCCTGATAATGAAAATAATCGGCTTGTCAGACAAATTGCTACCCTAGCTTTGATTAGCACAGCATCTACGATGTCTACCAAAATATAGATATACTGATCCAGTTAGGTGCCAGGGTAATTTAATTTACTCGCCAGTTAGATCCCACGAGCACCAGCTTGCGGCAGTTCTTTCTCGTATCCCTCGACGCTCTAAACAACGGTGTCCTAAACAAAATAACCTCAGATTTCTGAAAGTTTATTTTCAGCTTCCATTCATTGAGTTTACCGCTCCCTGTTGCAGACCAAGTTACATTGCATCTTTCGACAACAAACGTTCTACCACTGGGAATATCATGAAGTTATATAGCAGTGGTTAAATATGCCATAGATAACATAGAGAACCTTTAACCAGACGGTGTCAAAAGCCTTTTTAAAATTAACCATATATGCACCCATGCACTGCATTTTGGCTTTGTTCCAGATTTGAGACCATTTTGGTTGCGAGATGAATAGTTGCCCGCCTTGAAACCAAATTGGGTCTATTCGAATACCTTACTGATCCTCGGTAGGAGGCTTATCGACCGGAGATTCGCCGGATTGGAGTTGTCCTTTACCTTTTTCGGGAAAGGATCACGGGACACCTTTTAATAGGCAGGCACCCAGAAAGGCTAGGCCTCTACTCAAACGACTTCTGTAGGAGCTGCATGGACGAAGAAACAATACTTCATCTCCTTTATAACTGTCCGACCCTATCAAAAAAAGGAAGCTCCATCTTGGAGCTTATTTTTTTCAAAATCTCAATGATTTGACAAAAGCGGAATGGTTTTCTCACGGATATATCACAATGGACCAAAAATGTTCCTAACCTAACCTAACCATGAACATACCAGTAAATTTTATCAATGCATATTGTTCATTGGTATTCCGAATGTCAGGATTCTCAGGTATTATCAATGTTAAACGCCATCAAACTTTGATAAATTGGTGTTCCCATTAGTCAATCCACTCATTTACTGAGGTGACATACACTACTGTTGAATAAAGGCAACACTTTTATTTTACTAAACAGTAAGTTAGGCTTTTCATCAAATAGTCGAACCTTAGTGTATGATACTGAGGGTAAAAGGCCGAGAACCAGTAAAATATTTTCTGTCATTTGTTCATTAAAACGCTAATAAACTGATTGCTTTACTGGCATACAATGGCATATCCACTATATATTTGTTTGTTTCTATTCGACAAAATGTATCGCTACTTCAAGAAATTTGAGGGTTCACCTTTTTTATCGCAGATAGTTGGAAACAGACTTACCCATTCAAAATGTTAATATATATTTTATAAAACGTTTTCGAGAATGTGAAATAGAACAACATTAATATATTGCATTATTATTTGTGTTAAGAAAAATTTAAAAAATGTTAAATTTTAAAAACCAACATTTATTTACAGGTTCGCATATTTGGAAATGCCACTGAATTGTCAGAGATGCAAAAATCGAACCTATGGGCTGAAGAAGCGGTGTTTGCGAAAATTCGTAGCCGAATTGCTGAATGTGGAAAGCCAATAGATCACCATCAGTTTAGATTAGCTCATGATGATCTTCTCAGGAAGTATGAATCCGGTGAAGATACATTGCCTCAAACACCATCTTAGTAAGTTGGTATTAGTTATTTTTTTTTATAAGCCGCCATTTTAATTTGTTTTATATCATCCTAGCACTGCATTTAAAATCATACCAACTGTTTGGGACTTTTATAAAACCGGGTTATTAAATTGCATCGCTGACAGGGTGCAATACAGGAAGGGTTCACGTCAGGAAGGTCAATGGGACATTATGCACGTTGCTCCATAAATTAATTTGGATGCTTTAGCTTCTGACAGTAAAGCTAATGTTTGCTTGCTTAAGTTTTTGTTGAATTGTTATTGTGTTTATCTTTTTTTATATAATCGTGTCCTGTTTTGAATTTAGTTTGACATATTAATAAATTATTTATTTAAAACACAGGAGTTTTCAATATCACTTTTACGAATGACACATTAACAACATCGACATCAGCAGCAAGTTTAAGCAATTCCTAAAATGAATGTCGGTATCGATGTGCACATCGCTGTCTTCTGTCTTCAGGTCAGGTAAGGTTCCTCACATAGAGTTTAGCATTCTTACCTTCACAAAGTTATGTCCGGATGTGGTCAATGTGCTGACCTTTATTAGAGGTAAGCCGTATGTGTAATGTCTATTTGTTTTATTATTGTCACTCAAATTGTCCAGCAAACCCGATACTCTCAGAAAACTGTAAAGATTCAGTAATGGGTTGTAAAATCTTCCAAGTTTTCTGTGACAGAAGCCCATATAGCCACCAAAAAGTCTTATATTGGTTATATTTGGATTTATTGTGTTGTTTGTGTTAGGAACCGAACCATTGAGCGCCACTATTACGAATTACCTATGAAGTTTGCTTCATATATTGCTTTTATCCTCCTAAATGCCATTGAGTTTAAATCATATTTCACTTGGCCCAGTAAGATCTCAACAGTCGAGTCCACCGAAAATAAGCTACAAATGGCAGAGGAAAAGAGGTTTCTTTGTATATATATATTAGATAATCTAGCCAGAGACTATAAGAAACAACTGGAGAGGCTCTTCGCTGTAAAATTATCCTGCACAATATAAGCAGTGGAGATAAAGTAAAAATCTTATTTGATCTCTGATTATTAAAGTTATAGCCGAATCCACCATAGGCTACCATACAAATCAAAAAAGATACAACCTACAACGCAAATCCCAGGCGGCGCGGGTAGAGTATCAATAATTGAAGAGAAGAAAATCCTATCCTAAGAGTACACCCAGTCTACCAGCATAGGAATATCAAAGAGTCTCAGCAAGTTCACCCGTAAATTCTACAAAAAAAGCCAAAGAACAGGATGCTTGCTTCAAAGTAGAAAAGCAGGACCTTCGAAACAACAATGGAAAATTAGACATGGAAATGCAGGGAAATGCAGATATATTTAGTTAGCATTTCCAGCAGCTGCTTAGTGCTTACTGAAAATAATTTCGGAAGACACAAAGAAAATTCCTTCTTAGTATAGAAGAAGTTAGCGCAGACATCGAAAATCTGAAAGCAGTGGATTTCTTCAAATGTGGAGGATATTAAATTATGTATGCAACATAACATGCCCGACGACTTGAATATCAGCACCATATGCAAGAAAGGTAATCTTATGCCTAGCTCCAGCTACCGAGTCATATCCCTGCATGTAAGAAGCTATCCATCGAACTGAAGCATTTCTGCAACACACTTATCGGCACGTACCTAGTGTAGCTACCGGCCCGGCTGATCAACCATAGATCAAATTTTCATTCTAAGTAATATCCTGGAAAAGAATAACCGATTTCAAGTCGAGACCCATCTTCATCCTCGTCTCAAAGGCCTCGTATGATAGCATCCACCACCTGGAACTTTATTGAGCCAAGAAGAACAATGGTATACCGTCAAAACGGGAACGTTTTACTGGAGATAGGTCGAAGGTTAACCCTGGGAAAACAATGCTTCGTTGGTTTGGCGAAACAAATGGAATCGAAACTCCTAACTCTATAAGCTCACGGGACCCTAATTCGAGCATTGAACAGAAGAGCAATAAAGCTGAGCAAATATTAGGAAGGAACAATTTTTCGTCGAATATTTTATCCTGTGGTCAAATGGTTGGCAATGCGATTATATGAAACCTTGAGTTTTCACCTAGCTGATGCCTTCCAACTCGGACTCTCAGCCATCACGTGGCGACCGCTGAGTGCATATTATCTTAGCGGTATATAGGGTCTCAATCCCTGTGTAAAGTCCTGGCGGCAGCAGATGTATATTCTATTTCCAGGCGTTGCGTATGTAGTCAGAGTTAGGATGGACAAATTAAATACAATAACAGGTCATTTAGGAATATTAAGGGTAAGTCAGGCCACTTAAACAGAGATGGTGGCTGATGAGCCGAAAGATTAACGGCAGCGCTCAATCCCGTAGTGGATACTGATGGTCCCGTGTCCTAGAAGTATCTAATAAATTGGAGCTGGCCATGGAGGTTAGGGGTTGTTCTCTGTGTTAACTACCCACCCATTTAAAAAAAATTATTTATGAAGTAACCAAGTCCCTGGGAAGGACTGATTTTTTTGTTGACGACCATGCTCGACGAAAAAAGGATAATGACGTTCTTATCTGCACCTGGAATGTGAGAACATAAAAGAGAGAGACGAGAGTTGCAGGAGAACAACTAGCGGAAGCCCTATGCTGCTGGATGGGATGGGTCGGGAAAGAGAGGATGAAGAACTGTGACATGTTATAGTGATCAGAAACAGTGACTATTCGGATGCGGATTCGTTATAAGTGCCAGACTTACGCAAGAAGTCTTATGTTTTCAAGACAGTAGCAAACGCATTGTAACAATCCGCATTAAGGCCAAATTTGCCAACATAAGTATTATTTGCGCTCACGCCACGACGGATGGAAAATGTGATATAAGCAAAGACTGCTTCGACGAGCTCATTGACAAAACTTATGAGCGACTAAAGAAGTACGATGTTAAAAACGTGGTGGGTATTTTATTGCAAAGTACGTTGCGGGACTAAATGCCATTATAGCCAGTACAAGGTTTCTTAACCTCGCGGTCTCCAGATCAACGAACGAATATGTACTTGTCATAGCCTTGTCTACGCCTTACCTAGGATCTCCTAATCAGTTCGAGTATGAACTTCCCTACTAAATTGGAGACAATGTATCTTAATACCCTCAACTCAATACCAAGTTTCCTTTCGTAGCGGTAACATTTCGTTGAGTCCGCCCAATGGCACCAACAATTTTTTTTTATTACAGAACTTGCAAAGAATGGAACGAACTCACCTGAGAAAAATGTCAGGTGTCGCGATCATATAAAGCTAATGTAATATCCTGAGCCACTGGCAGATGTTTGCAATATCTGTAAAGGACTGAATTTTTTCCTAGATGCTCATCTTTCTCGTATTAAGCTATAATCCTTCTTGACTCTCCTCCATTGCGACGCTCAAAAATGAATTAAGAAAATATTAATACACTCACACTGAACACTAATTTTGAATGCTAAGATTCTCGCCTCACTTACTCAAAAATGATTTAAAATCCACTTGGCTCATATGATTGTTTTTATCTAAAGTTATATTTAATTAGGAAAACACATTAAATATTGTTTTAGTTCCAATGGTAACAAAAACCCACAAGGGCCAATGTTGTGGGTAATTCTGTTTACCCAGTCCTATATCTACCTGACATCGCACTTAGGAAATTAAGGGCATTGACCGTAGACGGGATGAATAATTGTTTTATGACCTTGTTTACGTCAGTAAGTTTTATGACTTTGTTTTGACTGTATATCCTTTTTAGTCGAGTATATAATCACCCAGTCATCCAAGTCCTAGATACATTCGTGATCAACCCATTGAGCAGTGAACACCTTATCAGAAACCAAGTATTATTTCTACCAATTTGTCAATTTATTTCGAAATCAAGAATATGGCCCAAAAACAATTCAATACCATCAAGATGTTGTACGAAGGTCACCTCGAATATATATCCTATCCATATGACTCAAAGTACGAGGAGATTATCGCTATCGGTAAGTCACTACATTCCATTTTTTCAAAAATTCGTTTTTTTTAATTATTTCGTTTTTTTCTTTTTAGCAATTGAACGTTTCGAAATCCCCACCAATCTGAAGTACTTAATTCAAATCACCGACGAATCGGATGATATTTTTGAAAAGGACACATTTGAGAACTACATTTTGTACTTTCCAAATCCACAAATTATTTTTAATATTGAAATTCCTGATAGTGGACTTTTGGATGATGAAAATTCTGGTGTGACAGTTATGAGACAGAATTCATTTATAGGATCACTTTGCGAGGACGAGACTTCACTGGAAGAACATGAAGCCGTTAACAATAGTTTACATTTGAAAAGAACACAATCTGCAAGCAGAAACCCTTTTTCGGTCCTCTTTAGCAATGAGGTTCAATCGGTACAAGTTACAAGTCAAACAAGTTTTATAGGGTTCTTGCCGAAGAATGACTCGCCATCAATGGATTTGGACGTCAAAGTAAATAAAAAACGACGAAGCAGCGATGATATTGAAGCAATTCCAGTTAACAGAGAGAATTGCTTTATCGGCTCATATCCTGGAAACGATTCAGCGCTAGGGCAACCGAAATGCAAAAAGCAACGAATGAACTTCGTTAAATCGTCCCTCACAAAAAAGGCTCACAGTTCAAAATCGTTTCGGGTGTAAGAAGATTTTGGTTTTACATGAATACCTACGCCATGTAAGAATATAATGTGTATATAAAAAGTCAACCTATTTTTATTAATTTTAAATTTATGTACATATCAATCTGTTATAAGTAATTACCACTTTCTTAAGTGAAACTTGCCTATTTTTATTCATTAAAAAAAAAATTAAAATGATTTACCCTTAATCGATTTTGAAGCATGTGAAACAAAAAATCCTTTGTTTTTCATTAGTATACAAAGGTAGCTTGTAGTTATATACTACCTCAATGTTGAAGTTGTGGTGTTTTTTGATGCTCTGAACTCTGAAGCTAAACAGCACATTTAACATTCTTGGACAAAGCAGTGTTGCTGCACCCAGCTTAGCTCATTAACCAATCCCAATGCGACCTTAAATCACGTATGGGGCAGACAATTCTAGATATCGCTAAGAGCAATTTATATGCCCACATATAAAAACACAAGAAAATATATCCAGAGTATGGCAACTCCAGAACCAACAAAATTATTTAAAAAAATTGGAATCTGATTCAACTTACTCATAGGCCATAAAAAAAGAACATCTTTCATATGATGACCTAAGTCAAAGTTGCGCACCACTTTCTATGACACAGCCATGGATTCAGTCAATTAAAAAAAAACTCTAGCATCCCTTTTGCATGACCTTGTGCATTGATCTTAAAATCCACTTTCCTGTCTTTTCAGATTTGCAGCAACATCATAGGAACCATATAGAGAGTAATTATGTGGACAATAACCTGAGTGCCATGAGAAATGACAAAAGTCAGCTGTCCATAATCCCAGCGCCGCCAATTAGAATGGGTAAGGGAAGATGAAGAAAAACCGAACGTTTTTGCCGCCCATCGGGAAGAAACCCTAAAACCATTTGATGGTCAAGAGATCCTCGTCAGTAACAATGGAACCGAACTAAATCACGGGAATCTTAAACCCAAGAAAGCACCTGATTATAATTTGATCATCGGAAGAGCTCTCGAAGTTCTACTTAGAAAAGCATTAATTAAGCTTCTCCATATTACGAAATCCATGAAAACCGTCAAATAGAGTAAAGTCATATAGACCAATTTTGCTTCTTTCATTCATATCCAACATTTTAGAGAGGATATTACTAAGGCGTCTATAACCAGTTATAAAAGATAATATATCCCATCAGTTTGGGTTCAGATATAAGCATTCGACGCGGTTGAGTAGGTGCACAGAATTACTGACGCGATCGAGAAACCTGACGTATTCTTGGACGTTACACGAAAAGCTTAAATGGAATTCGCACGTGAAAATGAAAAGAAAATGTAAAGAACTCGAAATCAAATATAGAGAACTGCACTGGCTACTCGGAAAACTTTCCCATCTCACTGAAAACAAACTTCTTTTATACAAGCAAGGGCTAAAGCCGGTGCGGACTATTGATACCTATATAACTTTGGGGTTGCACCAAGAAAGCAAATGATAATATTTTACAAACTTTTCAAAATAAATAGCTTAGAGAAATTGTCAAACCAATGTGGTATACTAGTAACCACGATATCGATAGAGATATCCAAGTTTGTTTTGGTCATAATTCTAGGCCATTTTTTTTTGCTTTTAGCCATGTTAATAACGGTACCTGCCATATAAAAATTACACATAACCTCAATTTTCTCGAAAACGGCTCTAACGATTTTGATTAAACTTTATATATACTATAAGCATATTAGTTCCAACAAAACTGCATACCCAGTTTTTTTCGAGAAAATCCATATAATGGATTTTGTCATTTAGGCCATATAAGGAAAATTGATAATTTCTCGCAAACTATTATGTCAAATTGAATGAAATTTAATATATATACTACTATTACAGCTTGTAGCAATTCCACATTATTAGTTTTAGCCCAAATATCACTAAACGGAATTTTCAGTTTTGGCCAATAACGGAAAATCATTATTATTCACATTGACAAATTGTATAAATACATTTCGACATTCATTTTAGCATCAATAATCAAAATGCTTATGATTTGATCTAACGCCCAACTTGCTGTGAAAGAGAAAGTTGCGTACGACCCAGTCGTGCACCCACCACTCGTTTATTTTTTTTTTTTGACTCGTGAAATTCTCCATCGTAATCCTGCACAGGAGACTGCGAGCCGAGTATTGCTAGCCTACTTAAACGTACAATGGGGATTTTTTTTACCCCGGGGGTAGGTTGCTTCACAGCTCGTAAAGTGATTGGAATCTTCGTCGTCATAACCCGCCAACACAAAAAGGGCCGAAGATTTTTAAAAGAATTTTTCGCTCAAAATGACCAAGGATTTCTTCATCGGCTTTTGATACGGTCCACGCTTCGGTGCCGTAGAGCAGTATTAGGATGAACAGAGTTTTATATAGGATCTCTTTAGTGGGCTTTATTAGTAAATTGCCTTCTAAGTCCGAAGAAACTGCGGTTCGAAGGAGTAATTCTTCATTTGATTTAGGAGAATTGAGGTAGAAAAATTCCATTTCTAGCTCTAAGAACGATTGTAACGATCTGTCCAATTCGTCAATCTTATACGTCCTTTCTTAAACCCGGTTTCAGAGACTTTGGTAAACGTTGCGGTGATATCTCGTTTAGTTTGACAAATGATGTCAATATCGTCGGCGTTTACTAGTATTCGTGACGTGAAATAAGGCCACAAAAAAGGAGACCCTCTGAACTGCGCCAACTACAGAGGCATAAGCCTGCTCAACGTCGCCTACAAGATCCTATCTGCCGTAATATCTGAACGCCTAAAACCGTTTACCAACAACCTGATCGGCCCTCATCAGTGTGGTTTTAGGCCAGGAAAGTCCACAATCGATCAAATTTTCACACTTCGGCTGATCCTGGAAAAAATCGATACCCGCACCACCTATTTATCGATTACAAAGCCGCATACGACAGCATTTATAGAGATGAACTATACAGAGCCATGTCTAGTTTTGGTATACCGCCCAAACTCGTCCGTTTGTGTAGGATGACGATGGAGAATTCTCGCTACACCATCAGGGTCGGAAACGACCTCACCGACACATTCGATACCAAAAAAGGATTTAGGCAAGGCGATGCGCTGTCATGTGACTTCTTCAATTTGATTCTTAAGAGGATTGTGCAAAACTCCCGAGCCAACGACAGAGGCACAATTTTCCAAAAATCGGTGCAACTACTAGCATACGCCGGCGATATTGACGTCATTGGTAGGACTCAACGTGATGTCATAGCCACGTTTGCTAGTATAGAGAAGGAAGCGGCAAAAGTGGGTTTAGCAGTAAATGAGGGTAAGACTAAGTATATGCTGTCAACACGAAAGGACACACAACATCGACGAATTGAACAGAACGTCACCACTGAAAGATATAACTTTGAGTACTTTGAGTAGTACGGGACTTTGTCAACCTCGGCTCCACTATTAACTCTGACAACAACATCTCGTCAGAAATCAAACGAAGAATTACTCTTGCCAATCGCTGTTTCTTCGGGCTAAGAAGGCAATTTAGTAGGAAAGTCCTCACTCGAACTACTAAGGAGATCGTATATAAGACCCTGATCATCCCAGTCCTGCTCTATGGCGCTGAATCATGGACCATATCAAAAGCGGATGAAGAAATCCGTGGTCGATTCGAGAGAAAAATTCTTCGGAAAATCTTCGGTCCCGGTGGCGTTGACGGGCTATGGAGACGAAGATTCAACCACGAACTACACGAGCTATACAGCAACATACCCCTAGTCAAAAAAAAAAACTCCGCATTGGACGTTTAAGATGGCTAGGACATGTAGAACGAATGGACACCAATACTTCGGGACGCAGTAGAGGAAGACATCGCCGTGGCGCGCAAAAGTAGAAACCTACCTCAACCAACTTGGAGTGCGCAACTGGAGGCAGTTAGCTAAGGACCGGGCTAATTGGAGAGGCATGTTGGTTGAGGCCCAGGTTCATCCCGGACTGTAGCGCTACTTAAGTAAGTAAGTGTGCACACGTATACAAATTACACAGACGTACCGATAAAGTCTCCTTCACTAAACGATTATCGTTTTGAAAGTTACGGAAAGAGGTCCCAGTACATTTCCTTGGCATGATATGATAATAAAACTGCAACGCCTCTCCGGATATATATTATATTACTTTCTTAAGGTTGGATATCTTTTTCTCATTTATATGAACTGGTTCTTCATACAATCTTGTAGTTGGAATTGTAAATTAACATTTGACCTCAGTAATTTAAAAGTATGTACTGTAAAGCCTCCTCCTAAATTGAGTAGGTATATGGACAGACAGACGGTCAGACGAAACCGATGGACAGAATGACGGAATCGGGAGAACCACTTTTTTTGTTTTTCATCATAACCCGGTGTGTGGGTTACAAATGCGCAATGCATATAAATGTGCATATAGGTATTATAATTGGGTGCATAATGTATCTTAGTTTAGTAATTCTTGTCTTTAATTCAACGACCCTATCACATAAAACAAAACACTACCATTTTCAATGAATCTGACCTGAAATGACCTCTCAAATAACTACTGATAGGTCATTATAAATTCGATTCAACCCCCATTACTACTTAACGTCTCTTCATTGTTTTTACAAACAACTCCAAACACATTAGAACCTATTAAATCCCACTTATGTAGCTCAATCTGACTCATTTCCATTGAATAACTCAGTTTCCGATTTGGTCTCATTTACAGCGGCCCGTCAACACTGATGATAGAATTTGGCACATGCCAAGACACACATTTGCATGCCTATGCAACTTTCGACAACTATTTCATGCAGCGCAACAACCGACCCAACCGCCGCGTCAGTAGAATCATCGACAAGTCAGAACATGAAATTTCGTAACCCTCCGGCCAGGGATGAAAAATGGCTTTTCAGCATTGTATTGAAAGTTAAAAAAAAATTGTATTGAAATTGTACTGGTTGATTTCCATCATCGTTTGGTGTTTTGATAAGCTATCTATTTTATACAATTATATTACCTACAGTAAACAGATTTGGTTTTTTTAAGAAAATAAGTTTAATTTTTCACGTTTTACAGCTGGAAATAATAACCGAGGCATAATTGTTAATTTACAAGAATTACGAAATAATAAAAATCAATAAAAGCAGGCATATAATTTCTCTTAAAAGGAAAAAACCTCTATCTCACGTAGTTTTGTTTTTCAATGCACATAATAGCCGTATCCGTCACTACTTATGATTATTTTTTCCTTTTATCGCCACTCTTTTGTCAGCTTTTAGTCATATGATCATTTAACGGAAAAAACAAGCGAAAGCTTGTAATATTTCTGTTTTGAGTGTACTCTTGATAGCTTGCCAGGATCAGTATTGTTTAAATTTATAAAATCGTTGCTTACAACAGTCATCAAGATTTCGTTTTTTCTATTTCGTCATTTACAAATAATAGAGTTAAAGTTTTAAGAGTCAAGGCGTTCCCAAATGGAGTGCGATTCTATGGATGCAACAAATATAAAGATGACTACAAAATTTATTCGCTTAAAATTAAGTTGTTAAAATTCGAAAAAGACGTTTAAGGCCCAGTTTTTCAGTGCGAATTCACCTAGTTTTGGGAGCTTACTCGAGTTAACTTGAGAAAGCAGTTTTTCAGGCGATTGAAATCTCAGCAAGTTTGCTGAGTTACCCAGGGAATTAGATGATCAGATGGTTTTGACAGATGATAAAATACCAGGCAAATATTTTTTTTTCAATTCCATTTATGTGGACATTTAATTTAATTTTGAGAAACTAAATGCAGTTCTTAGCGACTTGAAATTGTATTAAATATTGAGTTTAACTATTTTAAGAAGATAAAGACTTGCAAGTTTGCGACAAGAGCATTTTCATTTGTTTGGGGTAAAGGAAACCAAACAGCTGATAAAATGATAACTGAGCAAAATCGATAAATCATGAGTGCTACCAAATTAAATCATCATACACGGAGTCAAATTTAATTCTATACTGAAAACTGATTCATGAGTTAACTCTAGCTTAAATTTATTCCGGAGTTTTTAAACTCTGTGTTAACTCAGCACTGAAAAACCGGCCCAAAGATGGCTAGGACATGTATAACTGTAACTCCACTAAACAAACGAACGACAAAATAGTTTCAACTATAAAAATATAGCTGTTTGGGGGATTTCCTGTGATACTTAAGCCCATTTACCAGGGTAAGTTACCCATGTCAAAACAAACATTAATTGACTTGGTGAAGCTTTCCGAAAGAGCATGTGCCGTGTTTAAGGGTCTTCCAACCCATTGTCTTAAAGATGCAGAGCGCTTACCGGAACCTGATCAACATGAGAGTGACTTAAAATTCGAAACGAAAGTGTTTTGGTTAAAAACTGTTGCTTTACTTATTTTTATTTGAAATAAAAACCCTAATTATGACATAAAGTGAGTAAAACCAAATAACAACCTAAAAACAAAAATCCATTTTTATCATCATAATTGTAATTTTAAAACCACAAAATGTCTTTAAATTTAATTAACTCCTTTTTATCTATTTTGTTAGTTAATGACTAACTAAGATCTTCAAGATCCCTAAAAATAAGAAGACAGGAAGACATGTATTTTTGGTACGAAACTTTCATAAGAAAAATTTAAAAAAGAACCATCAAACAGCTGATAAACTGTATTCAGGCAAAAAAATGGTGCGAATATAGAAAAAAAGTGATTGTGAATTGAAAATTGGCACATACTTTCAGTGGTATTTATATACATTCGAACAGATTTTTGGTAGCAAAGCACATTATGTGATGTTTTCGTTTTTTCAAACGTATTTTGATGATAAATACCTATTTAAAATAGCTGCAGCACAAATTGTATCGGATTTTATAAAAGTGTATTTGTGTACTGAAGCTAGGGCGATTGTATCGAAAACAGTACAATTGTATCGACTTTTGCAACCCTGCCTCCGGCTAGTCATTCCCAAGTCACTCCGATTCGCTTCGAATCACATTTCGCTTTAAAATTAATTAGCACTCAAAAGAAAAGACACCGCGACCACATAGGACTGAGTCTGAGTGAGGCGAGTCGTTTGTGGAATTTCAACAGACACTGCTCATTCATCGAGAGCTCGGTACGGTTCTGTGTGTAAGCGTTCCTCGTCTACCTAGCTGACGCAACGATCAATAGGGGATCATAATAAAAGAACAGTCGGCCAGCGTCGTTACATTAATAGGGAACAAAACAAATTCGAAGGGTGTCATCAACTGGATTTGTATGTCATCCACCCCTTACGTTGAGTATTAAATCTGGCAGTTTCCTGTTTCCTAGATACATTCTCAATCTATTCGTTGAACGGTGAACATCAGAACGGAAGTTTCGAAAAAATATCTTATAGAACTCTGAATATTTTGTGTGAGCGACACGAAACAATGACTCCAAAACCGACCAGAATGCTCAAGATGATGTACAGTGGTAACCTGGATTACATATCCTGTCCAGTTGACAGCAACTACGAGGATATTATCGAAATTGGTTAGTTGAACTATTATTTTTATTTGCTAACACGCCTTTTTAACGTTATTTATTCCTTGCAGCTATTGAGCGATTTTCCATACCTTACGACTTTAAGGATTTCATACAAATCTCCAATGAAACCAGATATACATTCGAAAAGGAAACATTCGAATACTTTGTGTTTTTGTTCCCAAATCCGGAAATTGTGTTCATTATTCGTGTGGATTACGGTGCACTTTTGGACAGTTTTCGTTTGGAAACTCGAAAGCCGTTTACCAAACTTCATAACAAGAGGCGAAACAGCGAGGAAGATGAGGGCGTTCCTGTAACGAGACAAAATTGTTTTATTGGATCACTGCCGGGAAATGATTCATCAGAGGAGCCTGAAGTGAAAAGAATAAAAAGTGATTTTACAAAATACAGACCTCTTGCCATGAAAAAAACCTCTTCGAAGAGGTCTATCCGAATTTAAAAAAAAAAGAATTTGGAAATTGTATATATTTATTACTGAACAAAGTTTTGTTAAATTTAAGTAAAAACCTAAAGATTATGTTAAAATATTTATTTATAAAATGTTCCTTTATTTATTTTTTTTTAAATATTTATAAAATTAATATTTTGTTGTATATATAATAACTATTAAACAAATAAACTGATCTAATCCATCCAACCAAATCAATGATCCCTTATTTTTGTTCGATATGTTTTCAGAATTTTTTCCAATTTGGAAATTCAGTGCAGACACACCACTGTTCACTGCGGCATATTACAGATCCTTTCGAGATCTCTGGGGCTCTATTATATAAAACGAAACTGGCAAGTTTAGTAAACGATAGTCACAACAAAGTGCGATTGTGAAAAACGAGAAATATTTATGGCAGCTCAACGAAAACAAAAGCTATACGACTGCCAAATGCCAGGGGTTATATTTCATAAAACGAATATCGTTGAAATCACTTCGTTTTCTTTGAAATACGATTACATAAAACGAGTATCGTACGAATATCGTTGAAATCACTAACAGCTAGGTTCTACGTTTCACTTTCACTCGAAATGAAATTGAAATCGGTCTAAAGTGAAATTTCGGGTTCCACATTTCACTTTTACCGATTTCAATTTCACATTTTTCGAAGTAACAAAAAAGTTAATTTCCGTGTTCCACAATTCGGTTTTATCGTTTTGTGAGTGATTTCAATCCGATCATTTTAGTATCTGGAAATTGTTGCGATGAGCTGACGCGATTGAAAATGTAAGTGAATAATATCTGAGTGCAGTAGTGCTGTTTAGATGTTGAATAAATATATTAAAACATAATGTTTTTTTAACAGGGGTAAACACAAGAATACTTCACAGGAGGCAATATATATTCAATTCATGGAGAGGCATAAAGATCTTGCCAGAGGATTCATGAAAGGAGATCGTGTAGCAGCCGACGCTTTGTGGAACGATCTTAAAAATGAATTGAACACCCATGGTCCATCACAGAAGGATGCGAATGGATGGAAAAAGGTGAATAATAAATAAAATAATTAAAACAAATTAATAAAAAATTGCTTTTCTCTGGACGGACTGGAAGGCTTCCATAAGAAAGAAGCTATCCTACAATAAGGCCGAAGATATTTCAACTGGAGGCGGGCCATTCAATAAATTCGTTGTATCTTCTATATAAGATGCCGTAGCCAAAATATGCGGTTTCTACACAGTGATACCATCAACCACAACCACAAATACACTAGATTTCGGAATAGAAGAAGCCGATGAAAATTCGAGGAGTAATACGCAGGAAGTACTACCAGGCGTGAGCGAACCTGCAAATACACCATGCAGAAAAGGAAGAAGTGCAGCCTCAGCGAACTACAGTCTGCATCAGCTCATAAGTCAACAAAATGAAGCCATTTTTAAGATTAGAGAAAAAATTGAGAATGGTCTGGAGGCGCTCAACTAAAAGTATCCGTGTAGCAAAAAACATCGAACACACCATTCGAAAACTTCAAAAATCAAAAATTAGAAACCATGCTTATCAAGTCGATAATGTGATATAAATCTAAATAAAATAACAATTATAATTTTCATTTGAAATTTATTTGTTTTACTTACGCAGCATCTGAAATTTCTAAAGGATTAGAAAGGTCTCTAAGCGTACGCCTTTTTATTTTTCCTCTGCATACTTTTGTTTTTCCATTCGCAATACAGCAATAAAAACAGCACTCATTATAAATCTTAAAAATGAACAGAATTTCTAAACAAAACAATTATCAAGAAAAATTATTTTGCAATGTCCCATATGACAGATAATCAGCTGTCTTTAATTTCACCGAGTGATTTCGAAAACTTTTCGAAGTAATGAAATCGGTCGGAATGTGGAACACCAAAAACGAATTCACTCGATTTACAAAAGTAATTTCACTTTCATTTCACTCGATTTCTGGAACCTAGCTGTAAGTTCCTGTTTAAATTTGATTACATTAAACTAGTATCGATCTAGGTTTTACGATACTCGTAATTTTCTACGACTGACATTTGGCTTTCGTTTTCGTATTGTTGTGTTTGCCAGTGGTTGTCCTCAGCTGTAAAAATGGAACTAAAAAAAATGTGTGAACATTGATATTTATATAATTTTATTTAATTAATAGGTTACCACCAACACAAACAAAGCAAATGGATTTGCTCCTTGCGTTTATGGAAATCAATCCAGATCTCGCCAAAAATTATTTGCCAAAAAACCAAGCAAAGGGCAAGTCCAAAATACTTTGGAACCACTTATCAGAAAGACTTAATGCAAGTGGACCTCCAGAATGTATGTTGATCTGTGCTGTATTTAAAGCCTGATAATACCATGTCAACATTATCTATAAAATTCACAATGATAAATTACCCGAAAACATAAATCCTGTTAAAGAAAATCTTGTGCAATACAACTCGATAAATCAAAGAACGCGAACTTTATATAAAATGTTAGATGCACAGTTCCGCAATACAAATTTTGTATGGTTCGTATTCTAGTTTTATTCTCTTGGATTTTTGTCAGAACTTTGCAAGATATGGGGCAGTGAAAAAACTTAAGTGTTGTCCAACACTCAGACCACTTTACTAGACTGTTTCCGAAAACAACATAAAAAAAACAACTTCATCTTTGATAAGTAAATTTTTAGACAATGCTTAATTTTTGTTTTGTACTTTTTATTTTATGTTTATTTTATTTTTGTTTTCTTATGCTATATATATAAATCTTATTAGTAATGGAAAATATCGTCACCTGAATGCAAAAAGTGGGTAACTTCACTTTCCACACTTTTTAGAAATCGGCAAAAAAAAATTTCTTTCTTTTTTTAAACGACTTTTTGCAATATATTTCCGACATAGCTACAAGCAGGTTATTGCACTGTATTTATATTGAATCAAGGTAGCAAAAAAACGTAGATATCTAAAAAAAAATCGAATTATCCACTTCTTGCGTTCAGCGGCGATATATGAAAGTGACATTTTATTTGCTACCCATTTAAAATAATATATAATTGATACATAATTCAATGTTAAAAAATATCAAAAGATCATATTCTGGTAACACTGTCTTAAATGGCATGTGCATTGAAAAGTGTGCCAATACAGGCAATGTTTGTACATTACATACATATGGACAAATAAATCAAGTCGCAGTGCATAATTTCATAATGAGGAAACGATTGTAGCTAGAGCTGGATAAACATTTCCAAGTTGACCCATATTTGTGTCAAACACTTGTGCTATTTTTATTTTTTTTATTGCGTAATTATCTGATACACAAATACGTCAAATATAACATTATCGGGGTCTGTGCTGAAAGTTATAATTTTACTTTCTACGTTGACTGATAGATGATGAAACCAATGTAAAAATTATAATATACAAACAAAAAACTCTAGCTCGAACTTACAACAATGGCTTTATTCTTCTATTACAGTTGATTGCAAAGTTCTGACGAAATTAACTAAGGAACCCAATTATATTAACCCCCCTTTATGGCTGCATCAAATCAGTTTGAAATGCCTTTTTATTGTTATTTTATGCTTCCAAAAGGCAATGCTCTCTTCTGTCATCTAACCGAAACCATAATTCACAGCCATTATGCTTGAATGGCACTTACATCGTTGAAACTGAAAAACTTTCCATGCTCGGTATGTGTGTTAGACCTTCGTTGAAATGACCATATATTCGAAATCGCTAAAAACGTAGCGAATTGTCTAGGTTTCCTCAATCGATGTAAGGAATATTTCGCCCCTTCTGATCTCGCTTTAATATATAAAGCGCATATACGCCCCAAACTTGAATTGAACGCTCAAATCTGGTCTGGTGCAGCAAAAACATCATTAAACCTACTGGATAGGATACAAAAGCGTGTGATAAAAATAATAGAAGATTCATTCGTCGTAGCGAACTCTATAATCTCGCTTGAACATCGTAGGAATATCTCCTGCCTTACAATTTTTTACCGCTATTATAACAGAAAATGCTCAAATGAAATAGCCAGCTGCTTTCCGCCTTTCAATCATTCAACCGTAATACTCGCCATGCCATGAATGCTAATCAACTCATCCTCAATCCTATCTTCGGACGTATTATGAAATATAGAGATTCATTCTTAATTAATACAACACGAATGTGGAATGCTTTTCTAAACTCGGTTTTTTATTCTAATTACAATTTCCAAACATTTTAAACCAACGCGCATCGGTATCTCCTCTTTTCTTCCCCTCAATTTATTCATAAACTTCTTTATAAAACCACACAAGGATACAATAATTGTTATGATTTAAGGGCTGCCAAATCAAATTTCAATACAAACAATTTTTATAATGGTGAATTTAAACTGCAAAAAAATATAAGCTGAAAATGTAATTGTGGCTTAGTATACTACGGAAAGTGTAAGTATCTGAGGTTGCCAAAACATTGTATCAGGGAGACCATTTCCATGACTCTTCTAATTTCAATTTCGTCTCACTTGGTACGCTTAAGATTGTAGTGAAGTAGAATATTAATATGTAATCGGATAAAGTTAAGTTAATCTTTAGTTGTGAAACAGTATTTATAATTCTATTGTTGGTTACCACCAAAACCATCTATGGTATCACACACCATAAGGTATTTCTGGGTTTTTTAGAGAAAAAATTCAGTATATGGATCGAATTAGGGTCATAAGGTGAGTCGATCTAGTTATGTCTATCTATCCGTCAGAATGTCAATGATTTTTGGGCTTAAAATGTTGAGAAATTTTGTATAAAAGCTTATACATGGACAAAAGCTTGCATGGACAATATGCATCGAGTACAAATTTATACATTTACAAATTCCGCAAACTGCTACCCCCACTTTCAAGACAACTGGAGCTCTGATAAAAGGATCTTTTATTCATGAATTTGAAAGGAATTGTGGTCCATGTAAATCATAATCAAATAATGGTCTATGTTGGTCAATTCTTTTGGATTTGTCTAAATCACTTCAAAAAAATTTTAATAAAATTCATAGTTAGCAATGACTTCAATAAATAAATTTAATAACTCAATTTCCTCTAACTCAATTTTCAGTTATACTGTCGAGTACTTCCATCGTTGGTCTTAATAATGAGACAAGAAGATTTTTTTCCTCTCCTGGGTCCAATTGCTTCAACGATTTCTTTTAGGTGTTTGCTCCATAAAATAAAAAACACAAATGCAAACAATAAAAAAAAGACATATCGTCAGCTTAATAAGAAAACCTCGTAACTCCATTTTTGGCAAAAAAATCTTTTTGATGATATCTTATATATATATATCTTATGGAAAACCTCGTAGCTCCTTAATTACTTTAAATCTCATAAAAATCATTTTGCTTATAGGTATCTCGTAACTCCAATGTAGACAAAGTTACTGCAAAACCTCGTAACTCCGACAAATTAGTGAAGAGAAAACCTCGTAACTCCTGCTTTTAATAATCAAAACCCCTAACTCCACTACCCAAAGGTATATAAGTGGTATGAAAAAGCGTGGAATCACCAATTATTTGAATTTCAATGTAAGTGTCTGGCAAAAAACCTGGCAGCAAACCTCATAGCTCTAAGGGTAGAATGATAAAAAAAATCGTTAAACTCCAGTAAAATAAATATATGTAGTCGTATTAAAAAAAAAAATTTTTGTTCAAAAACTTTGGATTTAATTTAGGATAAAAATGAAAGCTGGGCTTGGTAAGAAACTTTTGTTCTTCCTGTGAAATTTCAAATTTTGTTGTATCGAGGTTTTCTTAAGCTGTCGTAATATAAAACCTACAAAATGGCGCTTAATATACAAATTTATCACTACTTTATGACTTAGACTAGCGCTTGAGTCTGTGATGTACATTTATTTATTCTTTAAGGATTTTTGACAACTGTGGACGTTTAAGTTGTTGCTAAAAATTACGTAATATCCGATTTTTTTTATTTTTGGATCAAATAGTCGTGATCCTCATTAACTCAATTTGGAGGGTTTAAAATAGCTTTCCAATTTTTACGTAAGCAATATAAATTTTATTTCTTCAACATTTATTTGATTCATATTTCATACTTCATAAGATAAATACATCTCACGCACATAAACCCTGCTCCTGTTTTCCTCTTTCGATTAGACACATTTAAAAATAATCACCAATTGTCTGTAAAGGACTCTGAACGATTTCCAATGAGTCACAATCGGTTGTTATTGTCTGTAAAGGACTCACAATTGAAAGGGCATCTACCTGTAGGTCAGCTCATAAGCGGGAAATTGTTGTTTGTTAGATGTAAACACGTGAATTATCATTACCGTCCATGTTCGTTCTTATCATTTATTACGTCTGCTGCCTGGCTATCATAAAGTAATTTAACGGCTGTTACAGTAGCATTAGTATAATTGGTTTATGATCCAGGTCGCACTAGGTGCGTTTATATGATGTGGTGAGGTTTTAAATAGCTTTGGTTTTTTTTATTTATATATGTTGATCAGATTTGTTAAAAAAATTTAACGACCAGAAAATATGAATACTAAACGATGGTTTTAATACGAAACAGTTTATTTAACGACTCAAATAATTAATACAAGTTATGTTTTCAAAGTAAAGCAAAAGAAGAAAGGTTATTTAATGTCAATCGAAATTACAGATAAAAATGAAGACGAAAAATATTCAATGACAGATTGAAATAATATTATTGTTGGCATCATTGAGCACGAATTGTGAGGAAAACAATATATGTTTTTAAAACAAATAAATACATTTACCATGTAAGGGTACCTACCTACTTCCTAGTCCTTTCTTTTTTCAAAGAGATACTTGATGAAAGCTATCTAATATTAAAATTATTGAACAGACGTGAGTTGAACAAATAATCAGTTTTTCTGGTGTCTATACCTGGAATGACTTCCAAAACAGTGTTAACTAAAACTAGAGATATATACTTAAAAAAATTAATTCATGAAATAAGTTTTATTGCTTTCTGAAAAAGGAATTTATGTTGCTGCACCATGAAGAGCACCCTTTAAGCGCGTGCCAATTTTTCCATTTTTTTATTGCTGTTGTTTTCCCAACTAGTTTTTGTCAAAAATCGATGGATTTTAAATGCTAAAGACATCTTGGAAGATATTTTAATTATTCTAATATTGAAATTGTCCTGGTTGAGGAAGTTTTATTTATTTAAATTTAATAAAGTTGACATTTGCTAATTGTATAATAAAATTTATTGTCACAACATATTGTTTAGAAAGTTTATCAAAATATTTTATGGTTCAACAAAAAACTACGTTTTTCTATTGCATATGCCTTGGGGTACGGTATACAAATGGTTTTTGTATGAAAACGCCCCTAAAAAGTGGGCCTGGGTTAAAATGATCTAAGAACGAAATGTTTATATTATCATAATGAACCTGCATAAAAAAATATTTTTTTATTGCTGTTATTTCCCCAACTCGATTTTTGTCCAAATCAATGGATATAAAATACTTAAGACATCCTGGACGATATTTTAAATATTCTAATATTGAAATTGTCCTGGAAGTTTTATTTAATTTAAATTTAATAAAGTTGACACTTGCAAATTTTATAACAAAAATTAAAACAAACTAAATATAATATATTACTTTTATTTAATTTTAATATATATATATATATATATATATTACATTCATATGGTTTTATATTAAATAAAAAAAACAATTGGTCTTACAATAATTTAACAATATAAACAATTTAATACTAAACATACGCTTTACATTTTATGCATAAATAAGAACTTGAAGTTTATTTTTTATTAAAACTTAACTACATGATTATACTTTAATGGCAGCACATTCATTCATAAAATAAGAAAATTTAATTTTTATTATTTTATTTTTTTTAAATAATTTAATTACAATAAAAAAGTAATTTTCAATCAGTTTAAAGTATTTCTATTATATCAGTTAAGTTAGTTTAATCTTACTTTTTGCACACGCACACTCATACAATTTAAAAAAAAAAATGCTAGCAACTATAAGTACTTATTTGCTTTTAAATGTACAGGGATGGATTTCAGTTTTTTTTTCGAAAACTATGCTGCATTAATTGTTTCCCTAATCCATGCCGCATTCGATGTGATTTTGTCATACATTCGTGGTCTTTCAACGCCCGTCGGTCCGCATGCTATCCGCCATGATGAGATGCCAACAAGAGCCCATTGGCTTGTTCCTGGTATCATACATTGTACTGGAGCACCTGAGAATTCTTCTTGCTGTGGATTAGAAAAAATAGATTAATATTGAAAAATTCATATAAACATTAATGAAATCAACAATTTTAAAATCGGGTTTATTTTAAAGTTTGTGATGTTTGACATCTTAAAAGATTTTTCTGAAATTTGTTATTTCGAAAAAGCAAAACCATAACAGGGGCTCTTATTATAGCATTCATTGAAAACCACAATTGGAAATTTTGTTTTACTTTTGTTTTTTAGTTTCATCATGTTTTCTGATCCAATGATGCTTTTTATTTTTATCATGCGGCAACAGACGCACAATTGACCACCCTTTGATCACCCTTTAAAACACGAATCTCGTCTAGTCCTAACAGTTTGATTGTTTTGCTGCACATGTTCCTGTCATCCAAATTTGGATGAAAATCTGTTTGAATTCGAATGCACTATAGTTCACCCATAATGTTAGAGAACAACCTATACATCATTCAGATTCGAACGAAATCATCCAAATATTATGAAACTTGTACCGATTCCCTACAAAATGTACCTAAAACCTTCTCATATTCATTTGTATGTGAGAAGTTATATTTGGGTCACAAAGTTTCAAGACGATAACAAACAGCAAATTTGACAGTTTAATACTCTAGGATGTTTGTGTAAGACTTTTGTATGAGATTGGTCAGTTAAGGAGATGCATTACACGTGACATGTTTAACCCCGTGCTGGAGATTGGACGTTTATTCTGTGATAAGCAGACGATATAATGGTGCACATTACTTTTGTTGTTTCAGCCGACCAATAATTACCACCTCTCTTAATATCCTTTCTGAATCATTTCGAAGTATTTTTCATGTTCCATTCGTATTCAGAATGTTTTGGTTCGCTAGTAGATATTGGGAATTAGGAAAGAGTGTGTGCACTAAGTAGAGAAAGATAAGACAGTACGAGCTCATTTAGTGCGATCATAATCTTTGGGTGCTGTGACCGGCTGTCAATTCTCGTATCCAAATAATACAAAAATAACAAAACAAACAAATTTTTGAAGCAACAGGCTCGTGAGTACCCAGGGCATAGCTTTCTCACAACCATTCATATGTGCGTTTGTACTTCTTGCACGATGGCGGGGCCTCCTGTTTTATGCCGACACCGAACGGCTAATTTGAGATAAGCTATTCTTGACAATTGATACTACTCGGATGATTTGTCAGATCATCACGAGAGGAGGGCCAGTGAAAAATCATTTAGGTGTTGCTACGGCTGGGAATCGAATCCAGACCTTCAGCGCTGCAGTTCATCGCACTAACCATCGAGCAACTGAGCCCTCCCAAATAATACATAGTAAGACATTATCGTACAGACCCCTCCGTTCATTCCGGGCTGTAAATCAATTTAAGTAAGGATGCGATCAAGAAACCGAAATGTAGATTGACAAATTAACGTAAAATACGGGAATACAGTAAAATTATTCATTTAGTTTGCCTTTAACTGAACAACTGTCATAAGCCAACTGACAGTTTACTGATTCTCAACAAGCAGTAAATGTCCTTTCTTATGAAGGGTTCGTTTTTTGCTCTTTTGTGAGTTCCTTTCTTTTATTAATTTTTGCATACGAGAACGGGAATAATTAAAATTGAGTAAAAATCAGTAAACATTAGTAAACATAAGTTAAAATAATATTAATGGCAACTCACTTATGAAGGTGAATTCTATAAAACTTCCTAGCTGAATCGACTCTTTTAGTAGAAACCCTCTGGTTCCTCAGGTATGGAATAATGTTTCACTAACTGATTTTCGTAAATCAAAGATGGATTCGTAAGCGGAACTGTGTTTTTATGTAAACTTGTAGCGTCACTTATTCTGCCATCGAATATTACTATATACTTTGGGTCCGTCGTATTTTACGAATCAACAATAATGTTGCAGACAATGATCTTAGAATTGCAGCCCTCAACTCGTGAAGACAAGAAATACCTAACCTTGGGTTCAAGCGATTGCGAACTGAATAATTGGAAATGGGTTCGCATTAGGTTAGGTTAGGTCAGAGTGGCTTCCAGCGAGTTCGTCTGAACACTTAGACCATTGTTTAATACGTTTTTATACCACATGGACTTGCCCATTCTCCTTACTATCCGTGAGAAAACGGAGGAGACTTTTCGCTTCCACTTTTGTCAAATCGCTGAGATTTTGAAAGATGGAGTTTCCTGTTGTTTATCAAGCGAAATCAGTCCATTGGATCTTCTCAAATCCAGTTTTACCAAATTTGTTTGGTTATTTGACACGTCGTGCCTAGACTCCATCTAGAGATAGGAATACCAAGTGCACCCGTGTCGGGTACAAGTGGTAATTTAGTTCCTTTTCTGGCGAGTTCATCAGCCTTACAGTTCCCTGGAATGTCACTATGCCCATACACCCAGCATAGGTGAATGTTAAAATGCTTTGACATCTGCTGCAGAGATAATCGGCAATTTAGGGTTGTCTTGTAGTTTGTTGAGATTGATTCCAGGGATTTGATCGCCGCTTGGCTGTCCGCAGTAAGGAACATGCCGTATGAATTTATTAACACGAAAAATCCTAAACTAAAGTTTTTCCATATATTATCCGCTTTCGAAAACTTGTAGGTTACGACATAAACGTCTCGAAACGGCTTCGTAGATGTCATTTTGCTGAAGGTTATTCACTAACACGCCTTTTTAAACATTCCAAGTGTATTCTCTATGTTTCACAGAACAATTATTATTAGCTATAGTGATAATTTAATTTTTTTCTCAACAAGAAGTCTCATTTTGTTCATATTTGCGAGGAAAATAGAGGCATTAACAGGATAAATCAACAGGCAATTCCTGTATATAATTTATAAGTTTATAAATTACAAAATATATACTCTTAAAAAAAATATAATTAAAATAGATTTAAATTTATTGATGAATACCTACCTACATGTAATAATTATTTATTAAATTATAAAAAAATATTTTTTTTTATTTTTAAAATTTCTTCCAGTCTGATTTAAAAATTAAATGGCTTTATAAATAAAGAAGAACAGAGTACAAACATTTTTTTTTTAAACGTCAAACAAAACCTGGTTGGTGTCAAGTAATTTTGAAAACTCAGTTCGGTGTTAAAAACGTTTAAGTTGTGTTGGGTTTTCGCCGAAAACAGCTCATTTAACGCCCTAGATACAGAATAATAATGAATTATTCAGGAGACTATTGAATAAAAGATTCTATTATCGGAACTAACATTTGAATATGTACCTAGATACCCGAGTAACTGCAGATAACTTGTTGCCTTATCCCTTGCCTTACTCCAGAACCGATGTGGTTGCCTAGTTATTTCATTTCCTTTTCATGAAACAACATGCTTAAACTTATAGGAACTAGCTTCTTGGTACCATCATTACCACAATCTAAGTCATAAATCGTTAAATGACCTCACGGTCACCTAACGATCGCTAGACTTACAGACGTCATAAACATTATACAGTCACACGCACACCCCTCCCTCGTCCATTCTTTTTGTTTACTTTTTTATGCTCAAATTAAGTATCTACAGCTACACAATCCAAATTGTACCGTCGCACGCCTTCTCCATTTTCAGATAACACATTCGTCTCGTGACTCATTTTTTATGAATCTACTCAAATTCGTCCAGCCGTCCCCTACCCCGCGCTGATGATAATAGAAGTAGCGCGCGCCAAAGACGCATTCCAAGTTTCCAAACAGCTGATCCAGTGAATTAATGCACCACACACGCCAACGGCCGTTTTGTTTCAAATCGACAAGTCTGAACATGAAATTTCCAAACCCCTCTTCAACCGTCTTTGAGTCATTTTTCGTTTCGATTGAACTACCACTCAACTCACACATTCACACACACAAATTCGAGATACACATGGTGAACGAGAACGTTTGTCGAAATGCTACAATGTTCATTTATCAACGACAACCCCGTGATGTGTGTGTGGCTGTGCCCTCTTGTACCTGAGACCTGACTGTAACAAAGGATCAAAATAATAAGGATAATAGGTGACGTAACAATATAACAACAATATCCACGAAGGGTTGTCATCATACTACCGATCGTTGTTGTTGTTTTTTTCTTACCTTCGTACGGATACGTTTTTATGACTGTGTTTTGAAAGAAGATCCTTTTTGTTCGAGCGGGTATAAAACGTAGCAGTTCTTCGAGTCCTGAATACATTCCGTATCAACTAGTTGAACAGTCAACAACATTCCATTCTCTTATCCATATTCGCTATCAACATAAACACAATGCCTTCAGGACAACAACAAACCATCAAGATGTTCTACAGCGGACAATTGGAATATATATCCTACTCAGCCAACACCAAATATGAGGATTTCATTGAAATTGGTAAGATCAAAAAATCGTTCTTCAAATTGGACAACTACTTTAACACCCAACCCTTCTCCAACAGCAATTGAACGTTTCGACATCCCCGATGACTTTAAGGACTTCATACAAATCTCCAATGAATCAGCGTACTTCTTTCAAAAGGAGACCTTCGAATACTACATCATGCTGTTTCCAAATCCCGAAATGATTTTCTTCATTCGTGTGGATCATATTGGCATCTTGGACAGCATGCGATTGGAGATGCCGCATACATCTATGTCGGACGGAACACGACTACCATTTACTAGGTTGCGTCATAACCACAACGAGAACGAAGCTGTTCCAGTGTCCAGACAGGATTGCTTTCTGGGATCATTGCCTGAAAATGAATCAGGGGAAGAAGAACCGAGGGTCAAGCGACCAAGAACTGAATTCATTCGATCTAGAATACCAGCTGTCAAAAAGGTTCCCTCGAAAAGATCGATTCGAATTTAAAGGAGAATTTCGTTGAATATTTATGTTTGTATCAGACAATTAAAGATAAATAATGTTATTTACTATGGTAGTGGTAATTGTAAATATGTATATGATGTAAATAGATAAAATTTATTAGTATTTCATGAAAGTTCCTTTAGATTTATACGCATAGGTTTAAATTTTACAATTAAACAAACAAAAATATATTTTGACAATATGTATGTAAAAAGATACGCTTGTATTTTCTGTATGGTGAAGATTTTACCTTAACACCAGAGGCACAATCTTCCATTAATCGGTGCAACTGCAAGCATAAGCCGAAGATATTGACATCATTGGTCGGACTCAACGTGATGTCATAGCCACGTTTGCTTTCAGAGAAAAGAAAGCTGCAAAAATGGGTTCAACTGTTAATGAGGGTAAGACCAAATATATACTGTCAACTCGAAAGGACACACATCATAGATGAATTGGAAAGAATGCCACCATTGATAGATATAACATTGAGGTAGTACCGGATTTTGTAGTACCTCGGCTTTGTTATTAACTATTCAACAACACCTCGACAAAAATGAACCCCTGTTTCTTAGGGCTAAGGAGATCCTATACAAGACCTGCTCTACGGTGTTGAAGCATTTACCGCATCGAAGGTATATGAAGAAATCCTTGGTCATATTTAGAAAAAAATTCTCCGAGAAATCTTTAGTTCCGTTTGCGATGACGGGTTATGGAGACGAAGATTCAACTATACGAGTTGTACAGCAACATATCCCCAGTCAAACAACTCTGCATTGGTTGTTTAAGATGGCTAGGACAAGTAGAGTGAATGACTACCAATACTTCGGCTCGCAGAGTTTTCGATTCCCAGCCAGACGTTGGACGTAGTAGAGGAAGTCCTCGCCTTAAGTGGAGCGCACAAGTTGAAACCGATCACAACCAAATTAAAGTGCGCAACTGGAGAAGGACCGGGATTATTTGAGAGGGATGCTGTTTGAGGCCTGGGGCATTTCGGAATGCAGTGCCACTTAAGTACGTAAGTAAGTATAGCCGACTTAACCATATCGATATCATTTTGGTCAACGACAGTTGACATGGGTTAACTTGCAGTCGGTGAACAATTTTATAAGACCTCCGGCTTAAGCCTTTAAAGTATTCCTGGGATAGCCCATCGGTTTATAAGTCTTGTATTGATGTAGCTTTTTTAATTTTTGAGAATTTCGTAACAATTTTCAGGGGCAGTTTTTTTTATTTTGAGATTTGAGGATTAACCCCGAGTTAACAGAGTTAGTCTAATGACATTGGTGAGTTGACTTTAGATTTAGTGATCGAGTATAACTTTGAGTAAACTAATCACTGACAAACCTAGCCTTGAAGTATTTGTAAAGGAAAGGTTCACGACAGAACAAAGAACAATTTTAGACTCGTCCATCAATTTTTTTTTTAAATTTGATCATGCTCTCTCTGACTTGTAATCCAAATCATCTAAACAACAAGAGATCTAAGTTATAGAGTCGCAATGCCCAAGAATGTCAACCAAACTGAACTACTATACTAATATAGGGTGACCCTATCGATAGATGCTATATGTTTCATAAATGGCGGGACCTGCCAGTTTTGTTGTGATGAGATCAACTATTGACGTCAACAAGCCATGAAGTGCTTAACTAATGTAGATCGTGGAGTAGATACTCGAAAAAATTCGTTCATTCATATATGTATACTCTCCTCGTGATAAAAAAAAATGCTAGATAAGTTGCATACTTAGTTAGAATACAAATTCAAAAAGGGTGGTGGTTTTAGTGAGTAAAAATCTCATACTACTGTGCCCCCGTGCTCATCGTGTCTATGAAGATTTCTACCAGCCCACGAAAAAAAACAGAAAGATCCCGTACATCTCGTTTAGCCGAAAATATCACTGCAGTGCCTTTAGATGTCATCTCATGAAGGCTTCATTGACTAGACTAGACGACGTGCTAAGCAAATGGGCATAACAACATTGTATCTGCAGCTCATTTCAGTGCAAGACTTGAAGATGTTCATTGAAAAGTGAAGACAGTCCAATAGTTACTAAATGTAGGCAGCGAATCGCATCCATATAACACTCACGCTCTCCTTAACGGCACAGCGGGTGATTATTGGTCGAAATTCGAATAGGTCCATGTTTTGTAAACAAACAAAATCTGTTTTTCTGGGCCCCTGAGAACTCACGTATTATTCAAAAAGAGCAATTACGTACCAAGTTACTTACACCGGAGGTGTCATCGGGCCTTTTTTTCTACTTTGAGGAACGCCGCGTAATCGCGTTACCCAGGACTTATCCAATGAATTTCTCGATAAAACGCTTGAATATGCGATAAAAATGATCAAATGTTCATTAAAAATGGCGAACTTTGACCGATATCTTCTTCAAAATGTTATTGAAAAAAACTTAAAGGTAAGATATCTTAAAACAACATTACATTTAAAACAAATAAATTATGTGGTTCCATTTAAAAAAAAATAAGCAAAAAAAGCCATTTAATAAAGGAAAGACTTAAAAACGAGCAACGATTGCAAATTATTGAAATTTATTACCAAAATTCGTGCTCTGTAAAAAATGTGCAAATCCGCTGTTTTATCGAAAAATTGTGTTCAGCGATGAGATTCATTTCTGGCTCAACGGATACGTAAATAAGCAAAACTGTCGCAACTGGAGTGATGAACAACCAGATGCCATACAAGAATTACCGATGCACCCCGAAAAAAACTACAGTTTGGTGTGGTTTATGGGCTGGTGGCATCATCGGTCCATTTTTCTCAAAAACGATCGTGAAAGAAACGTTACCGTCGACGGCGAACGATATCGAGCCATGATACGCTACTTTTTTTGACCCAGTTGGCTGAGTTGCACTTGGTTCACATATCAACCAAGTGCAACACAGCCAAGATGCCACATGCCACACAGCTCAAAAACAATGGAAATGTTGAAGGATGAATTTGGCTCTGTGAGTTGGCCAAGGTCATGCGATTTAACGCCTCTTGATTATTTCTTATGGGGTTATGTAAAGTCGTTAGTCTATCTGGAAAAGCCGAACACGATTGAAGCCTTACAAGATAACATAGCACGCGTAATTCATGAAATACAGGCCGAAATGGTCGAAAAAGTGACGCAATATTGGACCTGGTGAAACAGAGCCGCGGAAATTATTTTCAGGAGCACAGTAAAACTTGCAAGATCATCTGCAGTGGCTGGCTAGACGTTAATTGCAATGAGAGTCACCTTCAACGAGACAGGTAGATTTTATGTTAGTCAAAAAGGGAAGGAGATTGCACCAAAAATCCTCAGAGAACCATTCAAAATAAAATTCTAGGTATGTGCATTCCTTCCAAGCAGACATGGGAGTAATGCATTGGCATTGCGATTTCATTAGCATTGAGTGAAAGTAATGCTAATGAAAAAAATTTCATTAGCATTGAAAATAATAATGCCAATGGAAAAAAATTGCATTGGCATTGATTTTTTTAATGCCAATGAAAAGTAGTAATTTTGAATGAAATCTATTTTCATTGAGTAATAAGGCATTTTTTATTTATTTATTTTTTTTTTTGAAAAAAACCTCATGCAACTATAGAAGAAACACAATGTTTGTTGAGTTATTAATTAACTGTGTGAACCTAGTGGAATAAAATGGAATGTGCATGGTAGCAGCAACTGAAATCGTTGCTTCCAACTACAAACTCTCCATGGAACTAGAAAACAATAATTCCATTTTCCATACAGAGGTCTATGCAGGGTTTGGGTCAAATTGCTAAGTAACAAATAAGAAGAGGACAGCACAAACGATTTTTTTGGGTCGCAGTGCTCTGTTGGGCTTACATATGATTATGGTATATCATCCCAATATCTTAAAAAAAATTTAAAAAAAATGGTGTACTTTATTTTTTTCATACTTTTCATTAGCATTGCAAAATGGTAATGAAAATTGATTGCATTGAAAATTTTCAATGGTAATTCAAAAAAATGTCATTAGCATTGTGTTACTCAATGCTAATGAAATTTTTTTCATTGGCATTACTTTCACTCAATGCTAATGCTGTTTCCAATTTCATTTGTGTAGTAATGCATTACTCCCATGTCTGCTTCCAAGCCATTTTAATTTGAAAAAAAAAACCTCATTCGAAATGTACCTTTACCGTGTAGAGAGCTCAATATCGATACCAGAGACACGAATATATGAGGGGTTTGTTTAGATTGCAGCGTGATCTAGCTGAAAAATACTTTTAATTCCAATGGCGCTTTTTTCATGCCTGGCAACAGCGTTCAGAGGAATAAACTTAACCATGCAACACGAATATGGAATTCCGGATGGCTACAATGTACAGAGATTCAAAATTAACTATTTTTAATTTGTACCTGCCCTACAAATCTTAAAAGGTGGGTCAGGGGGTGACCTTTCTATACTCTGTTCATCAAAAATAGTCAGAATCCTCTTAGAAAGCCTTAGAAAAAGGATTCAAAGCTCCTTACTTCCAGCTGAGTTATTGAAATATATAGCCCAGACAACACCATGGCCAATCACGTTAATGGACCTAGTGCCACATGCAGGGCCAGCTTCCGGAAATACTCTTAAAGATACTAGATGGTTTAGCTGACCACTAATTGAGTTGAATAAATACGTTCATGAGGGCTCAGTGGCGCGATGGTTAGTGCGATGAACTGCCGCGCAGGAGGTCTGGGTTCGATTCCCAGCCGTAGCAACACCTAAATGATTTTTCACTGGCCCTCCTCTCGTGATGATCTGACAAATCATCCGAGTAGTATCAATTGTCAAGAATAGCTTATCTCAACTTAGCCGTTCGGAGTCGGCATAAAACAGGAGGTCCCGCCATCGTGCAAGAAGTACACACGCACACAGGAATGGTTGTGAGAAAGCTAGGCCCTGGGTACTAACGAGCCTGTTGCGCCAAAAATTTGTATTTGTATTTGTAAATACGTTCATGCAAATGGCTCTCACTGACATGGCCATCGGGTGGATTGTTACATAAGCACATCGTTTCTTCACCTGAATATTAACAAAGAACTTGACGATCTCATGATCATCATCATTATAATCTAAGCTAGAATCCAGCAAGGCAGGTTAACATGAAGGTCCTCAAATCGCCTTGTTTGACATGGATCACTTGGTACATGCACCACACATTTCTGGATTATGTCAGACGAGTATATATCAAATAAATTGGTCCTTGTTAATTGCCGAATTTGCATGAAATAAGACTTGCTAAACTGCAACACATTCCGGCCTCTACTAAAGTTCTGCATCATTGCATCATTCTATGCCTTGCCATGGTCGCTACATTCGGGACTGAACATGGGCAGGTTTGATAACATTAAAACGCCCTTTTCTAAGGGGAGCGTATGTATAACATCATACTAAATGATCCATCGTTTATTGGAGTTTGTGTGTTTTGCTAAATACCATCCAAAAGAATTTAATCTTTGGCATTAAAGGGCCCCAAACCTACTAACTCCATTAATTCCTGTGTTCGAAGTTATATAACCAAAAGAATGGGATATTATTGGATGTCAGTAGTAGTCCAACGCACTAACTATTAAGCTGTAGCAATAGTTCAATAGAAGTCCTAAGATACCTTTTTGTAAGAGAACTGTTGAGGTATTATCATTATAACAATTGACTCACACAGTTCCTAAATCAGTAATGGTAAGACCTGAGGATACTCCGAATGCAGCAGATGTACTGATCCAAAAGACGATTGATGCCATTGACTCGATTGGCAAAAGTGCTATCGTTACCCATTTTCCTTAAATTCCATTAGGGTGGATATTCTCCGCAGGAGTTTAAAATAAAAAGGTTCTATCTTACCGTGCAATCATGCTTCTGGAACGTAGCTTCCGTGCACATACTATTCACCGTCGCAATGGAGACATTCTCGCAAGCAGCCATATCACCGATCTTCAGCTGCACCCGTTGCAGATGATCCCTCTGTCGAGACCAACCTAACGTGTTACAATTCGTCCACGGAGTCTGTTCGGCTGGTCGCGATGTAGTCACATAATTCACTGGTAACTGTTGTGGCCTTAAGGATCGCGCTTTTTCCGCATAGTACTGCATTTGTGGAACACTCTCAGGCAATGGGTAAGAATCAAATTTAGTAAGTGGCTCCGATCGAGGCATTCTTAAAGGAGCCGCTTCTGAACTATCCATTTCTGAGGAATCAGTTTCAACTGAAGATTTTTCCAATGATGGCACCATAAAGAAATGTTGAGTCTCTTGTGAAGCCATTTGTGCCTTTGCTGCTGTATCACGTAAGCTGTGACGGTCGCTTTCTAACTTTTCAGCTTGTGGAGCGTATGTTCGTCTTTGGAATTCCGGTCGAAGTTTTCGGTCTAACTCGTCGGGCAGACAAACGGGGCGTACAAAGTCAGAGAAGGTTACTGGAGTTTCAAGACGAATCAAAGCTGCTGTTGATCCTTCAACGGGGCTTTTGATCAAACCAATAACACGGCGACGTTGAGTCCATGGCGCATTGGAAGTGAGACGAACTGAGCCGAATATTGCCATCCAGGTGGCTCGAGGTTGTCCTTGGAAACATGATTCCGTTGTGAGGACCCAATCACGAGAGACCTATAAAAAGTATGAAATTGAGTCATAGAGTGGGTAAAGGTTATTGTAATACTTACCAAAGTTCCATCGCATACATGACTGTCTTCTCTGTAAAGTGCCACGAGCCATGGCCAGTCACCTGGTGATGACATTTTTGGAAGCGATGTGTGTTTCGGTGATAGAACTGATTGAACTCCGCACTGCAATTCGCCACAACTGACGTAGAGCACCCGTTTGTTTTGACAGGTTGTTCTTATGAAGGATATTTCCGGAGCATGAGGATCTAGAACGCGTACATAGTCCTTGAGCCGTTCAGTGTCGTTGCGGATTTCGAAAAATCGAACCGATCTGAAGATGATAAAAGGAAAAGCAAACGTCATTTTGGTAAACTGTGAAAAAACCGATCATCTTACTCATAACCAAGGGACTTGCACAGTGACTCAGCCACAGTTTGTCTCACAATATCCTTGTCACTACCATCCAAACCCTCTGCGCATAGTTTGCCAACAGTACCCTTCTCCGAGAAGACCGCAAAGCCTTCTGAATGGAATCTTGGTTGATATGGAACCAATGCCTCAGGTTTTATCAAATCTGCCGCCAGAGGTGCTATCGACACTAGAAAGAACCAAATACAAATAGAACACAACTTAATTAGAGATCTTAAACTCCCACTTACAACAATCCTTCTCATCGGAACCATCGGGACAATCGGCCTTTCCATCACAACGTGCCTTCTTTGAAATACACGCCCTACCACGTCCACAATACAGTGAATTTGGTGGACAAAACGCACATGATCGTTCATCTGATAGATCTGGACAGTCGCCAATTCCATCACATAACCTAGGTGATTGAGCGTTACTCTGAAGATCCTCCGAGCACCTTGGCTTGTGATGGCAAGACTGAATGCCAGTAGACTCTGGGAATACCTCACAATCAAAGAACCTCTTAAACCTATGCAAGAGTCGATTGCCACAACCTTTCATAAAGGTTTGACAGTATTCACGACACATCACACCTGGGGATGGTTCCGCAAGCCCATGCGTCTCACACGGAGGTTGGAGGAGACGACACACAAAGTCAAAGGCCTCTCGGAAGCATTCGGCGTCAACCATTTCTCGGAATGCAATCACATCGGCCTCCACTTCTTCATAAGACGTGTGTCCCAAAAGATTTGGGTAGGTGGTATAATTATACCCAATTGATCGGCAATAATTCAACTTGAGTGGCTCACAGCGTCTTGGTGGCCGTGGTGTGGTTGTAGTCGATGATGGTATGTCATCCTCCTTTCCCAGTGGTGATGATGACATTATCGGCTCCTCAATCATTCCGGTCACCTCCTTAATTGTCAAGCTTTCAGGATCAACCGTCATGTTGGAGAAATATTTCCGGTCTTGAGCCGTTATCTCTTCGGCGAAGATAGCCAGCAGATCTGCTGTTGATACCAGACCGACATAAGGGTCGAAGATAACATTAAAGTGGAGGAGTATATCGTTGGTGTCATCAGTCCTAAACATCAAAAGGCTGGTTAAGTTTGGGAAAGTTTAGAGGTCATTTACGAACATACCCATCTAGAGCTAAAATTTCAGTTCCCTCGAAGGACTCCCTAAGATCTGACCTCCTTAGCAACAAATTTATTCGCTCTCTGTAATCCCGTGATTTGTGCTGAAACCTTATCGATGTTTGATCTGCCAGATCCATAGACCATTTGTCATTGATCACTCTAAACTTGCCGCGGAATGTTCTATCTGGCAGGGGCTCTGGTCTGAAGTAGGTATCTGTTGGATGTCAAAACTGTCAGTATGGATTTGTTAATGGGTGGCTATACTTACATCCGATATAGACGAACGCTCCGGCTACCAGCAAAGCGACTAGAAATCCTGTTATCACCACACAACCACATTTTTGACTATCACCGATTTTTCGACGTGTAAACCTGATGTCGGAATCTGTGGAAAGGACTGATTCTGACTTACGACCATGACTGTGATGTTGATGCGGCTTGTGATGTCGTGTGCATCGTGTGTTGTGGAACGTTTTCTGTGGAACATGTCCGTTGGTATGTGTCGTTGCGTTAGTTTGTATCACCTGCAAAAGATATAAGTTCTACTGTAATTAAAGCGAGTAATTTACAATGTTACAAATTTTTAAGTAGAGCCTATACGTAGATTTTATACGTTTTTTTACAAAATTGAAAAACGCTTATTTTTTTAACAGGATTGCATGTTCCTGATATCATGGGGAATTTTAACATATTCGTATCATCTAGCATTTCAGGACCTAGATCCACGTAGATTTTCCTCACAATCATTCATGTGTGCAAAAGAAGACCTCGCCTCAAAGGGACGCACAAGTAAAAATCACCCCCAAGCTAACATAAAATGCGGAACTGGATCCAGTTGGGTGTACCACCCAAAAATGATGGAGAATGCTCGCTGCTCAGTCAAGATTCAGTCAAGTTCCGAGATAACTCCAGGTCCACAAGTTTGTGCAACTACTTAAAAAAGCTGATGATATTAAGTGGGTTCATTAGCACACTTGGGCAACACCAAGGCTAGCAATGTGGTCAATATAATTGACGTATTTTCACTTTCACTACATCCACATCTTGGTACAGCTTCTATCCCATTCATCTTCCTTGCATATAGTAACAAAAAATCGACGTAGAATTTTTGGTTCAAACTTCGAAGGTGCCGAATATTTGCCGTTATATTGTTTCTACAACGATATTGTCTGTGTATCTCAGTAGCTGGACGGATTTTTTGAAGACTGTGCGTATTTACACATTCCCTGTGCACTACCTGTTCCAACAAGAGGTTGAAGAAATCGCATTGTATCGCGTCTCCTTGTAGGAATCCGGTACATGTTCTATTAAGCTTTAGACGATATGCTGAACGAGTCAATGAAAATATGATTTGTCTCGACTTGAAATTCATTGGACTTTTCCAGGATTTGCGTAGTCTAAAAATGTTATTTATGGTCGATGTGCCAGGCTGGAAGACACAGTGGTGCGTTGGATACGATCTTATGCAAGATTCTGCAGGGATAAGGCTCGGTAGTTGGTGCCCATGGAAACACTTCTATGACAACACCTCCGCATTTAAATGCTAGTCCATCAGAACCATCGACCTTGCTGTTCTTCAGCTTTTTGATAAACTGTGCTAACTTCTACTTAATGTTACCTTTTCATTGATTGCAGTCGGGCCGGTTTTCTGCCCTATCACTCTCACGACATTATACGGACTAAGCAGCCGCTGGGAATCCTCCCGGAATACATGAACACATCTACAAATCCTTGCGGGGTGTGACTAGGACATAGAGCCTGCGTTCCTAATAGAAAGCCAAACTACTGACAGGTTTTTATTTTTTTGTTGACAAAAAGAATATCCGTCAATATTCTTCGTAGGTATCCGTCAATACTGTTTTTGTCGCGAGACCCTTTGATTTCTGTTGCTGTATGTTGCCTTTTTACCCACGCAGGACTTTCTTCCTCAGGATTGATACACTTCCCGCGAGGGCCGTGTATCGTGTTGTAGTGCCTTGATATGTGCCTTATTCTATCACTTTTTTTCGATTGTAGCCTTCTCATATGTTTTGTGCACCGTCAGGATTTGACGAGAAAATGGTCAAAGTCGACGTTTGCCCCTCTGAATGTGTGTATAATGTATATCATGGATGTTGAACGCGTGCCTCTCATCTAGGAAAACATGGTCGACATAAGTGTCCGTTCGACCATACAGCAATCGCCAGGTTGCCTTGTGGACTTGAAGTTGTGGGAATCTAGAGCTCCTTAACCCAGTTTACATGCTGCTGCGGATTCTGTTAGTCAGCTCGTAGAGGCTGTGCCTTCCAACTTACTCGCCCAAGAGATATTCCTTACCGATGTTTTCAATGTAAACCCCAAGTACCTATTATTTTCACATCGTATACCGGACAGGCTCCGGAAAAAGTTGCTTTGCGAACTTTAACCGACTTCAAGTCACTTACTCTTGACCTGCGACGGTTTCCGAGAAAAGAATCCGCATCCTAATATGTGTTTACCTACATACTTAAGTGGCGCTACAGTCCGGAGTGAACTTGGACCTCAACCAACATATCTCGCCAATTAGCCCTTAGCTGACTGCCTCCACTTACTTACTTACTTACTTAAGTGGCGCTACAGTCCGGAATGAACCTGGGCCTCAACCAACATGCCTCTCCAATTAGCCCAGTCCTTAGCTAACTGCCTCCAGTTACGCACTCCAAGTTGGTTGAGGTCGGTTTCCACTTGTGCGCGCCACTTAAGGCGAGGTCTTCCTCTACTGCGTCCGACGTCTGGCTGGGAATCGAAGACTCTGCGAGCCGGAGTATTGGTGTCCATTCGTTCTACATGTCCTAGCCATCTTAAACGTCCAATGCGGAGCTTTTTAACCAGGGGCATGTCGCTGTACAGCTCGTATAGTTCTTGGTTGAATCTTCGTCTCCATAGCCCGTCAACGCAAACGGGACCGAAGATTTTTCGAAGAATTTTCCTCTCGAATCTACCAAGGATTTCTTCATCCGCTTTTGATACGGTCCATGCTTCAGCGCCGTAGAGCAGGACTGGGATGATCAGGGTCTTATATAGGGTTTCCTTAGTAGTTCGAGTGAGGGCTTTACTACTAAATTGCCTTCTTAGCCCGAAGAAACAGCGGTTGGCAAGAGTAATTCTTCGTTTAATTTCTGACGAGATGTTGTTGTCAGAGCTAATAGCGGAGCCGAGGTAGACAAAGTCCCGTACTTGCTCACTCCAAATTGGTTGAGGTCGGTTTTTACTTGTGCGCGTCACTTAAGGCGAGGTCTTCCTCTACTGCGTCCGACATCTGGTTGGGAATAGAAGACTCTGCGAGCCGGAGTATTGGTGTCCATTCATTCTACATGTGCTAGACATCTTAAACGTCGAATGCGGAATTTTTTTTTTGACTAGGGGCATGTCGCTGTACATCTCGTATAGTTCTTGGTTGAATCGAAAAATGCTCATTTCAAATCGACCAAAGATTTCTTCATTCACTTTTGATACGGTCCATGCTTCCGCGCCGTAGAGCAGGACTGGAATGATCAGGGTCTTATATAGGATCTCCTTAGAAGTTCGAGTGAGGGCTTTACTACTTAATTGCCTTCTTAGCCCGAAGAAACAGCGGTTGGCAAGAGTAATTCTTCGTTTGATTTCTGACGAGATGTTGTTGTCAAAGTTTACAACGGAGCCGAGGTAGAAAAAATCCCGTACTACCACTATGTTATATCTGTACTGTCCAATTCGTCGATTTGGTGTGTCCTTTCGTGTTGACAGCATATATTCATATACTGCTAAACCCATTTTTGCCGCTTCCTCCTCTATACTAGCAAACGTAGCTATGACATCACGTTGAGTCCTAACCTCTCAAGAATCAAATTAAAGAAGTCACATGACAGTGCATGGCCTTGCCTAAATCCTTTTTTGGTATCGAATGGTGTCGGGGAGGTTGTTTCCGACCCTAATGGAGCAGCGAGAATTCTCCATCGATATCATACACAAACGGACGAGTTTGGGTGGTATACTTCAACCAGACATGGCTCTGTATAGTTCGTCTCTATAAATGCTGTCGATAAATAGGTGGTGGGTACCGATTTGGACTTCTTGGGTTAGCGTTAGCCCGATCCTAATACATGCAGCTTTAAAAATGTCGCATATTTTACGATTTGTATTCCACCGTATTTCCTGAATCACGGTAACATCTGCATTGTACGGCGAGAGGCCATATTGAAGTTTTTCAGTACCAAAGTGTGCATAGGTTCCAGGTGCATGTATTCTTGGGTTGTGGCGGTAATTATTTTGTTTTCAAATTGATAGAATTCAAAAACAATCAAAACGTAAGTAATTGTATTTAAATCTGAAACCATTTTCTATATAAAGTTTCAAGGCATTACCTCAATATCCGAATTACGATTAGTATGTGTTGCTATAATTTGTACCAAAATGTCTGCTCATGTACAAATCCGTGTTTGGGCAGATATATGCCTCTTAGGAACATCAATCAACAACAACATCCGACTGATCGACCATCAATGGGTGACTGACACTGACACCTGCTCTAGATCCATAAAACGAATCGCGCTCGCGCCTGCGCTATAATACCACGCCTTTCTTTACCCCATGCATACCGTATGTTAATCGCCGTCAAATTCCGGAGAACTACATGCAGTTGCAGTCGCGCACCCAGTGATATCGAATTCCTCATTCGTAACATGGGATCCATTGTCCCACACTCATGGTATCCTCTACTTTGCATGCGCCATCCGAGGCGCATTGTTTTTACATTCATACAACGCCATTTTCCCCTGAGGTGGGCATTCGCGTACGTAAAACGAAGCCAAGAAGAAGATCAGAAGTTATCCACCGTGGCCGCTGCACCTTACCGGCATCTTGCATTCGAACAATACAAATTGCATCTACCGCTGCTGGACAAGTGTACCAGTGCACTTTGGAAGTCATCGATGACGGTGGTGGTCACTGTGGTCATGTGATAGACTGCGGGCTTATATAAGCCCGGTGAACGTGTATCGTATTCCGTGAGTTATATTTGCAGAACTTGTTTCAATTCTTCCATTGGCGTACGTTCTTCGACAAGTGGCGTGAATAGTGTGCAAAGTGCTACAAGGTCAACAAGTGTTATACGATCAATGGAATCTTAAGTTGGATCTCTGCACTATTCCTAGAGTTTAACTGTTCTGGTATATCAGTTCTTGGGCGAGTAGTGCTGCAATGTCATTGTTATGGTGGGATTAGAAAGTGCACAACGAATTCTTGACCTTGGCCAGGAAAGTGAGTTAATTAAGCAGAACCAGTAGTACGCCTTGAACTGCGCAGGCGGGTCAGGAATGGACGGATTGATTGATTGTCATGTTATACCCCTGTTAAAGCGACGAATACTTTTGTGTTTTGTCATTTAAGCAACTTCTGTAAGACCTGAGGTTGAGTGGTTGACCATAATGGATTATTGTACTTTTCATAGTTTCAAATGAAATAATGGCAGCAAAACGGTCATGAAGTAAAGCCGGTTGGTGAAGCTATGTTGGGTCTTATCTAACGCAGTGCTTTTGTTATATTGAACTGTTTTGTTGCTTTTATATAACAATGACATCAAAGTCGTTGTCGAAGTTAGCAAATGTTTGAGGAGGTGTCCTAAATATTGCTGGTTGTATAGGTAGAAATGGGAGTCGCCAAGGTGTATAGCTGCCGAATTTATCTAGTGACCTTAAAATATTAATTGACTGTAGTTAATGAAACTAAACTATTACCGCTGCAGATTAATAAATAATATCGGGAATGCACTATTTTCGAACAACAAAAACTGGTGTTGTTTGCCAAGAATTATCCCATTTCTTGGCGAGGTCCCCTCTTTTAACGCAATTTAGCAGAACTAACTAATAACTCGACTTTACTAAGGTTTCCCATCCAGCAATACTAATTGGAGAAGGTCACATGGCAAATCTTTTGAAGCACTCTTGGAAATACCCCACAACCAGGAAACTATTACTGCGTGGGAAAGGCTTTGGAAACCGAAACTATGGGCAAACCATAGCTTATTTAATATATTTCTTCTCTTTATGCACAAATACTATAAGAACAATATGGAGCAGATCATGTACGAACATCAAGGCTTAATCATGCTACCATGCTCAAATAGGTATCAGTAGACAGACATTCGCAGACAATAGTTCATAAAGATTTTATTATTTCCCTACAATGTTCAGGCTACTAGCAAAGTGAACACCCGTAGACCTTCCGATCCGCTTGGAATTATGCCAGAAGCTGCTTTAAATTGTAGACGAGGACGAAACCATTCTGAACTGTATTTTTATGTCGGATGAAGACCGCTTCGACTTAAATGGCAATGTTAACAAACAAAATTGTCGAATTTGGAGTGAGTTGAGCCCGTAAGTTCTTTATGAGACTGAACTTCATCCAGCTGCAAATAAATCATTTCGGAGTTGAGTTTATACGTAATAATTGTTATAGATAAGAATTTAGGGCTAGACTTGAGCAATATTCGTGGGCTAAGGTCAAATCTCTTTTCGGCTTACGCAAAAAGGGTGAAAGGGTTATGTTTTCAGATATATAAGAAAAATCCTCAGAACCAAAACAAAAGTTATGACCAAATATTCCACACAATTCCCCAAAGGATGTAAAAATGTATGGTCTTTTATAAAAAGACATTAAAATTCGACCTCATCTTCCATCCCAACTTTAACTTACAATGGCATTCCAGTTGTCACATCTCTAAACAAAGCTAATCTGCTTACTGCTAATTTGGCAGCCAGTTCCACCTTGACATATTGTGTCCAGCCTCCTCCTGTTGTTGAGAAAGTTGAACATTCAATGGGACGACTTTCGTATCACTCGTACAGTCGCAAGATCGATCTTGAATACACAAATCGGCTGGTGCAAATGGTATCTCACCATTATTCCACGCTGTCTTTTGCAACTTTCCTATTCATCCAGGACAAGAAAGGCGAATCTCTTCTCTCTCCAACAACCGACTACTTGCATTTACCCCCCTTTTTTCTAAGGTCATGGAAACGCTGGTAAGCCGTCAACTTGTGTCACTAAAACTCCTTAATGACGGGCAATACGGCTTTCGTCATATCTCACCGGAAAGTGAAACCAATCAATTCACTATGGTAATGGTATCTTAAACCAAACAAAATCGTTGTCCTTGATATTTCCAAGGGCTTTTACAGGGTTTTACATAGAACATTGTCGAAAATGAGTTGTTTTGGTATCGATGATACTTTTCTTCTTTGAATAAGAGACTACCTCTCGAAACATTAAGCCCCATGGGGCTAAATTCCCCAAAAAATAAGGAAATAGCCCCATGGGGTTTATATCTTTTTGAAAATGGAAATAAGTCCCGCGGCTGTTAATGCCTTTTGGTTCTGGGGCTTATTTCCTTTGCATGTATCCAAACTTGCACGCAACCCACAATCACTGTTGGGAGCACAATCAGGGGGGTTTCAGGGGCATACATCCAAATATGAATAGAATGCCAATTTCATATGGCAATAACAGCTGCGTGCATGAATGCTTTATGGTGGCGGGGCCTATTTCCATTTCGAAAAGGAAATAAGCTCCAAGGAGGCTATTGCATTGCACTATCCTCAGCTTCGTTCTGAAATCCACGCCCTTCATCTTCGGACATTGAACAAAAACGACAAAATATTTTTAACTCATTAAATTCCGACCTCGACAGCATAACGAAATGGTTTTAGTCCAATAGATTGAAATTTAATGGTTCCAAACCATCATCCTATCTTCTGCCATCAACGGAAAACCAAAATCTACAGCCATTATCCATGAATTGCACTTGCATCGTCGAGACCATAAAAGTTCCCATGATAGCCCCATGATAGCACCCAAACTCGCACTCGGATGTATGCAAACTATGAACTTCCCTGCTTGGGCCAACTGTTGGATTTGGAATGGGTGCGGAATCGGATGTATGCAAGATTGAATACAGAGTGGAGGGGCAAGCCTCCTTCTTGGGATTTGGGTTGGGTTCGAGATTGGGTGCATTCTAAATTTCTATGTATTCAGTTTGTTTTCAAATTTGTTGGGTTTATAATTAGATTACTTTGAAGGGTTTGAATAGAATGCCAAGTTCAAATTTCAATAACAGCCGCAGGTGTTAATGCTATGCGGAGATTTTTTTCCATCGCGAATAAGAAATAAGCCCGGTGTGGGCTAATTCCATTTTTCTGGAAGAATTTGGAACAGCGAGGGTCGTTCCACTGCACCCTGTGTGTTAGCAACACCTTCGTTGGAACGACCATATATTAGAAGTCTCACACCTCTGGTTCTGTTCTGTCTTTGCAAAAATGTAAATTAATTCCAGTTTGCAGAAAAAAAATTGTACAAACCTTGAATTAACCATTAATAATTGCAATTGAGGTAGTTACTAACCTTTATGTATTAGGGCTAATTATATACAATAAATACAATTGGAAACCCCACTGTACCAATCTTAAGAGATCATTAACAGCAAGACTTGACATCATTAAGTACCTTTCATCAAATAAAAGTTATGTCCACGTAAATTATGTAACCTATCGAAAATGCTAGTTTTAAGTAAAATTGATTACGCGTTGTCCATCTACGGTTCTTGTCCGAAATCAACTAAGAATATATTTACACCAAGCAGCAAGGAAAAGCCTTGGTGCGTTTCCCAACCACTCCGATAAAAAACATCCTTGCTGAAGCTGGACTCCCATCAATAGAAGAGAGATATTAAGAATTAATTGCCAAACTCAATATGAAGCTATTCTTTCTCAGGCTCAGTGATAGACAGTGATAGTTGCAAAGCTTTGGTACTCAGACGCACTAGGAGGATCCCATCCGCTTCATCATATCCTTAATTCACGTGGTAATCTGGACTTAACCCTAAATAGAATTTCCAAATACACACCATCAGAACCACCTTTGGTCACTTCATAAGGAGTCAGTCAATCTCGATCTGCAAGATCTTCGAAAGGGCGACACCTGCAATGCCATTTTTAAAGCACGGTTTTCGGTTTGGTACGGTTTGGGAAGCAAAGGATGGAACTTCATCTACACAGATGGCTCAAAAACGGAGTATAACACGGCCTTCGCTGTTGCAGCCCAAGATGGCTCTATTATAACGCAGTATCATTCATCGCCTCCATCTATACAACTGAAGTATTAGCATATATGAAGCCGCTAATATCAGTTAATTAAGAAAAGGGAAATGGTCCATTTGTTCTGATAGTTTGTCAGTACTATAGGTCTTGGTCAATCCAAGAAACTACACAGACAAAATAGCCAAAATCCGCGATATCCTCTCAAAAGCGAAAACGAAGCTTAAGATAATCTGGACTACAGGCCATGTTGGAATACAGGGCAACGAATTTGAAGACACTGCTGCGAAAGCGGCTTTAAATGCTCCTACTTACACCGTCAACACCCTTTCCCGTCTTGATTCAAAAAGACACATCAATCAAAAGTGTAGTAATCAATGATTAATCGACTGGGAACATTACAAACACCACTACAGCTTAATCAACTCGACGAAAGCTCAGCCTAAATTCCCGAATGACGTACCGAAATCCGATCTAAGAACATTCATCCGCGTATGACTTGGTCACACCGCCTACACCCACCAACAAAAGCGTACAATTAAACTGTTAGGAGACTCAACCATAGCGAGAATAATAATCTCAACCGAACATCGTAGGAATATTTTCTGCTTTACAATCTTTTACCGCTATTATAGGTCTGTTCCCGTACAAAATAATATATACTGTTTCTTACTGATTTTTACTTATAGAGTTGTTCAGGACAACGTCAGTGTCAATGACAAACTGACAGCATCTGTAGGAAAACAAACACATTTGACATTTCTATTATGGCAATTTCATTGGCAAGGGACAGGGGTTGTTTTTTGAAAATTTTTAAAATTGCTTGGAAATTGTGTTAAAGTGCTAAATGAGAACAGAACAATTTATAAACAAAATAAAAATATTCAGAGTTATTGTTGTTTGTGAAAACAAGAACATAATAATCTTTACTACACGAAAACTAAGCAACTTCTTTTGCACTCGGATTTATGTTCACGCTTTGCAATGGCACTGGTTATCAATTTCACTCATTTTATTTCTATTTTATAATTATACACACTCTCTTAGTTTCGTTATGTATTTATAATTTGAGTTTCACTTTGAAAAACTTATATTTTCATATTTCAAAGCAAATTATCCAAAAATTAGTACTCCCGCCATATAAAATATCACATTGTTTTCCTCCAAACGATTTTGACGTTTTAAAAAAGAGACAACGCACTTGGGAGGGAGATAGTCTCATGAACAACTCTATTGCCGTTCCCGTACGCAAAAATAAGTAAAAGAGAGGGCTCACGAGAAAGCAAAACATATGAGAGGCTACAATCCGCTGTGCGGATCGTTGAATACCCTATCCCATCCCATCCCATCCTTAAAATTAATATCCTCAAAATATAGGCTTTATGGCGATGAAATACAGAAAATGACATTGTCACAATATATAGCTCAGACAGTTTATCAAAATCTTTTGTGGTTCGACAAAAAACAACGTATTTCTATTGCTAATGCCTTGGAATGGGGTTTTTGTAAGAAAACGCCCCCAAAATGTGGGCGTAGGTGAAAATGATCTATGGACAAAATGTTACCATTGCGGAAGTATTAACATCAAAATTATTTTCGAAAGCGATTTTCAGCTAGCGATTCTGAATCGATCCATAAACTTTGAGGTATAAGTATCGAAATTATTTCTCTATGTTACAAAATTAATGTCAAAACTTATATACCCCTATGGGATAGGGTATAAAAATACGAGTAAGCATGAATACATGCCTATATCGTATACGATATACATATATTCATATCGTAAAAAAATTAACAAATTGCAATCCATTTGTCAGTACAATCATCCAGATAAATTCTGTTTGCTGCTCCAAACCCAGCCTCAACCAAACTACAATCCTCGCGTTTTGTCATTTGTTATAGAAATCCATCATTCATGTCAACGCCCTAACGATATATCAGCAAATCTAATCCAATGCCCAAATTCCTTTGGATTAGCTTCTTGTAATCTAATTAACATTAATCAACCCATGTTATCGCCCAAAAATACACCAAATGACGACACACTGCCGTCTTACATAACACACAACCGATGAATAAGCCGGACGTTGAACTTTAGTATACACAAAGCCCGCCATAGCCAACCATCTAATTTCCATTTTCCACCCCAAAAAAAGCTACCGCCGACCGACGTAATGTACACGAAAATGCACACCCTTAACGAGCGGCTGGAAGAATACCAACCACTCTTCTGACAACCGTGCCATGTTCAACATTCTTTGACAACCCCCCTCACAGCGCTCCAGTGGCGCAATTGGTTAGCGCACGGTACTTATAATCAGTAACTTGTGTGAGACATGCCGGGGTTGTGAGTTCGAGCCTCACCTGGAGCAGCGTAGTTTTTTTTTCTAAACCGATTTTTTTTTTATTTATTTTTTAATCTCGTTTAGCATGTTTAACTACAGTAAACACAACAACTGTACTTATCTTGATTTTATTTTGTTTTTTTTTTTTTTTGGGTAATGGCCTAGTAAACGACCTACAAGGCAATTAGCAGTTTAAGTCGGTGATAGCTTTTAATCTCCGGATTTATTGTAGAATTTCACCAAGAAATGCGACTTTCACTGCCCTTTTGGCGGGGCCGATTTAGAACGTTTTGTTGACGTTATGCCGTCGCCGTTCACTCTGCACGCCCGGGTTTAATTATGAGAACTTTTTACGGTCCAATTATGCGCCGTCAGTACATTGCACACAGGGATTGTGCTAAGCTGCTAATTACACTAGTGGACTCGTTTTGTTTGTTAACTTTCATGACGCGCCGACTTTGACGGATGAGCTAATTTTTGCACATTTCACGCGTGTGTAGGGGCTTGGGTTGTATAGCTCAAATGCTAAAACGATGGCTTCGAAAGTGGATACCTATCTATTCGTGTTCTAAGAGAATAGGTATACATATACATGGGAGCTAGATACTGTTATACAATGTTCGCTAGCGTTCGATTAATTGAATCTAGAATGCTGTAAGAGCGATTCAGTGTTAGCGTTGAATATGGCTAACTGGAGTCTGGAGTTTAATTGAAATGTGATGCAAATTGAAAGTCAGTGTTCCGCATTATTCCGTGGTGATTTCATGTTCTGGTTGAGAGGTGAGTTTATCAGTCTTGGTGGATTTTTCTTCGCAGTCTATAGGGAGTTGTGTAGTATGCTTAACTTGGGCAATCGGCTTACGGGTGAGAAATAATTGCCGAAAGATAATGATTAAGAATGGCGGGAGCGGGAATCGAGTTCCGATTTTTGTTGCGGTAATTGGGTATAAAAGTGCATTTTGTAAGAGCTGTTATGAATTTTATCATAAAGGTAGCATTTAGTGTATGGAAACCTATGGGATGTATTTGTTTTCACATACCCTGGATCTACAAATATGCTGAGTGTAAGCTCAGATAACATGAGCTTATTTCTAGATAAAATCATGAGGAGAGCTGGCCATTCCAAAATATGCATTGCTGTTTCTGAAGTTTGGCACCTTGGGCGGCAGCTCAAACTAGTGCCCTATTTCATAAGCATTGTTAGGTGGTAGGTGGCAATATGTAAAATGACAACTTAATAATTATCAAATTCCTGCCATTTTACACGTTTATAGATTTGTCGAAAAATCTGTGACAATTGTCAAGATTTCAGATCATTAAAAAAATTCTCATGACAATGAATTTTCCGAGAATTGTCGCGGATGGTCTGACAAACTTGCAGGGAATTTTTTTTGATTGATTATTCTTTCAGCATTTTGTTGCTATTTCTCCGTGATTGAATAGTTGATAGCGGCCATATTTTTGGAGTAACATCTCTCAATTTGGCTGTCATTTATTCAGTCTGTTTTGCCAAATCACAATAGACGATTATAGCGTTCAACACTTGGTGTAATATGTCGTCCTGACTGGAGCCTGCACCCGTACAAAATTCAAAATTGGCTCTGAGGGTCGCTGTAGTTTGTTGCTTATTTGAAATGAACTGCTTCTTCAGAAAACCCCCCAAGAAAAAATTTAGCGGGGCCAAATCGCATGACATCCATGGCCAGTTCACATCACCTCCACGTAAGCTGACCATGACCTCCAATCGCTTGTGCAGAATTTCCTATGTGGCGTGAGCTGTGTGGCACGTAGTATCTTGCTGTTGAAACCACATCTCAATGGTCAATTCAGGCCAAAATATGTTGGTAATCAAGTACCTATAGCGTTCGCCGTTGACGATGACGCCCTGGCGAACTTCTTTTTCAAAAATATATGATTCGAAGAAATTGCCAGTTCAAAATCCACAACAAACAGTGAATTTTCGAGATGCATTAGACGCTTTTAGATATCTGTTAGTATAGTTGAATTCGGGACTATACCAATCTACAGATATCTCAAAGCGTCTAATGCGTCTAATTTAAGAGACAAATTCTTCCATCGCGTTTGCATTGTTTGGCTATCTAGACGATCGATCGATGATTCAACCAAGAACTTTACGAGGTAAACAGTGACATTGACCTGCTAAAAAAAATCTTACATGTAAATATAAGATGATTCAAACATGTACAGCGAATGGCCACCAATACTCCGGCTTGAAGAGTCTTCGATTTCTAGCCAGACGTCGGCGTAGTAGAGGAAGACTTGCTAAAATAAAGCTATCAAGCAGAGATCCACCTCAATCAATTTGAGGTGCGCAATTGCGCTACGGACTAGGCTAATTGGAGAGGCATGTTGGTTGAACCCCAGGTAATTTTTAGTACCTCATTTAGTACCTTACTTATTTGGTGTGCAACTGTAGCCCTATAAGAGATAAATCAATTTTTATCATCTGTAAAACCAACAATGCGATTGGTTGGATTGTTTCTAGAAAATCAATAATGTAGAGCAGAAATACTGTGGATACCATAATGGGGAATTAAGGCAATAAATCAACCAATTGATGCTCCATCCACTATTTCTTGAAGAACCTTAGGTACTTTCAAGATTTCGAGCAGGAAACAGCTGTCAGTGTCAAAATAACCTATGACTTAAAAAGAAGCACTGGATGGCCCGCCTGTTACTTTATACCCAGATCGATTAAAAGCTTAGCATGTAACCATGAATACGGATCTCGATTTGGCATGTTGTTTAATCAATGGATTGCAAAGCTCAGAAAGTCCCTAGTTTAACTTTTTTGTGGAACTAATATTGTTAATCAGTTCCTGCAAGGGTAAAAAATGTGGTCTATATGAGATAGGAATATGGGATTTCTCTGAAACATTCTAACGAACAGGTCTGCTCATTTGCTTTTATGAAGCTAGAGACCCATTAGCTCTTACTAAGAAAAGGAATGAAGACTGGGTAAAATTGTTACTTAATACCAAGATTACCATTGTCGAACATGGTTGGAAGTCTCCAGAGCATACTAAACATTTCTAAGAAGGTCCGTGAGCATACCGAGCATGTTTTTTTTTGTACTCTTTCTAGCATTCTTTGTACCCTCTGTTTAGTAAGTGTCAATGTTTCACAGATATTTAGTATATTTCTCCGTCTTTCAGTCATGCGTTGTCATTACTAGTTCGCATGGTTTATTGACAGCTATATGCCAGAGAAGTGCATTCACAAGCCCGTAAGTTCGTAAGTTCGTCAACTGGTTTGATTCGGTTTTGATAGTTTCAGATTTCAGATTCCTTTTTCTAGAATTCTGTCAAACTAGTCCACTTGTCATTTGACTTCCTTAACCTAGTACTTGGTAAGAGTGAAGTATCGTCAAAATATCGCACAAGCCTATACCAGATGCAATATCGTTCTATTTTAAAGCAAGTATAACATAATAAAGTTATGAAACATAAATTCATAATCACAGACCTTCACTTCTTGAAAACGCACTTGCACACCATTAAAAAATAATAATAACAGACCTGAATATCCACTTATTCATCGGCCATAAATCACCATCTTCTTACATAAGATTGTACTTCATACTCAATTCTCGCTACTAAACCAGATTTCCGGAGTCATAAGTTTGTATTTTATTCCAAAATAAGATGCATACGATTTTTCTTGTAATCCCGAAATAACTGCAAGGCCGTTAATCATTTAAATTAACTTTGCGGAACTCCAAAGCCTAAATGTAATTTCACTTTCTTTTGATATTGATGATGATCCAACATAATTATCCGCCGTATAATCATATACCCACCGCTATTTCATAATGCCCCATGATGAGGGGATTTTAAGTTAATAAGAGTAAATTTTTTCTCTGATTATTATCCATTGAATTTTTGTACGTTATTATTTTTGAATATCTCATGAATCATGAACTAAGTCATTTGCATAGGTACCCACATAGTGTACGCGGTAATCATACCAATCCAAAGAGCAAGAGTGAAAGTAATCATTGTCATGAGATGAGTGGATCGCTCTTGTAAAAGTGAAAAGACATTTAATTGGCCTGGGATTGCTGTAAGTGCACATTCTTAAAAAAATGAAAATCCGTCAATGAATACAAAGCTACACAGCAACATCATAGTTTATCGACATGAGGTGTAAATCAGGTTTTTGATTTCAAAATGATTTTCCATCCATCAAGTGGGTTGCGGGTGGAAATCTGAATGTGTGGTTACTTCTGAAAGAATTTTCAGATTGCCATTGCTAGATTTTATTAACCGCCTGAAACGATAATTACTTATTTATGTGCAGATTCCTCTTGGACCTAGGCCATCCACCACCATCGTTAGTCACCAACAAAAATAGCATCGATGATAGAATGCACTCTCATCGGAGTCCAATTTGGATTGAAAATGAAAATGAAAATGATGATGCGAGCTTCTAAAGCCACTAAACCATATTATAAATTGAGGTCAATCTCCAAAAAGCTGAAAGCAGCTAATCAGTGGTTAACTGTCCTTAATCAATCAAAAAAAGGAAAAAGAAACGACACATTATCTATCTATCTTCTAGAAAACTTCTGAATTGCTGTGTGGAGCCGACTCGGTTCAAGAGTGGTAAACTTTAAGATGGTTAGTAGCGATCAAATGGTATACAACGTATTTATATGAGAATTTCACCTAGCTATTGCACACCAACGCCGACCTACTCTCTGCCTCCTTGTAGCGACCGCTGGGTGCCTAGTACCAAAGATTATGAATTCTATACAGATGACGCATTGAGAACAAAAAAACAGAAACTTTTGCTCAGTAGCTTCATGGTACGGGCGGGCGGTGTGCATGAAAACACATGAAAACCAAGAAGAAAAACATATGGCGGGCTGTGCCAGCACGACCCGCCATAGAACGATTTTTCTTATATGGAGTGCGTCATCTGTATAGAATTCATAATCTTTGCTAGTACCTAGACCGTAGATAAGGTGTGAGCTCCTATCTTGGCTGTTCCATTACTGCAGCGAAAGAATTCGCAAGATGGAGTCAATGGTGGCGTCTTCACTCCCAGTTATAACGTACAAACTGAAAAATGACACATTCGGACAACATGAGATTTAGGAATCTCAATGGTTAGTCAAGCACCTTGAACAAAAATGGTCACGGTTGAGCTGATAAACCAACTGCAGCGTTCAATCCCACAGTCGAAAAACACAGGCTAGGCGACATCGAGTTAATGAACAATAATGCTTGAGCCAATATAATTTTTGAATCCCAGCCTTTAGGTTCAAGTCTACAAGGGTGAACGAACCTTCTCTTTCAGGAACAAGCGACGGCGGATGCCAGAGGTCAGAAGGATAGAAGGTGCCAAGGATCGAAGAGAATGGAAATCTGCTTTGCTGCAACAGCTGGTGGAGAAGAAGGTTTGCAAGATGCAAGATACTCTATTCATTTAGAGCTTGTGAGTAATTAATCAACCGAAAGTTACTTAAAAGCATTTCTACGATTCTTGGCTCGAAGAGGAGACCCAACAACCTAATTATTCAACCGAAAGTTACTTAAAAGCATTTCTACGATTCTTGGCTCGAAGAGGAGACCCAACAACATTTTCAGACAAAACGCGGATTTTCAGACGAACTACGTTGGAGTTGAAGTAAGTCGGTGGGATTTTTAAATTTTGTAATGGATGTAGAACACGGTTGGGTAGGATTTTGGGGGCGACTCATTCGTGTGTGTGTTAGACTACAAAGCGCTTGGGTATGATGTGGAAAAGGAGGCGCTTTGAAAATATGCAGCTTCTTTGGTCATACTAATGTCTGCAAACCATAGCTGTAACCGAAGAAACATCTGGTTGAGGCTAAGATCATGTGAGGTACAATATGCAGTTCTTAGGAGCATATGCTCTCCAGTTCAAATTTGGAATAACCTTGGTTTTGGCCATCTGTCATAATTGTTGCAAAGTATAGCCTGCTTGAAAAGATAACATTCACACGACTACCCAGTAGTCATTGGACATGAATTTCACATGGCAATAATGATACAACTGAATTTGTTATTACAAAAATAAATCCAAATGTCACAGACATGCCAATAGAACAGTGATGCCAACGTCCAATCTAAGCTTATCATGGGTAGTTCAATAGACGAATTGGTGAAAGTTGCCCTTAAAATATAATATAAATTTTACCGAAAACAGTTTTTTATTGAAAACGCCCCCAAAAAGTGGGCGTGGCAAAAAACTTTATATGGACGAAATATAGATATTAATATTGTCTAAATATGTTGTTCAGAAACTTTTTTAAAATTCTTTACGGTTTGGTCAAAAACTGAGGGCGTGGCAGTGGGCGGATTTCAAAATTGTTTACACTTGTTCTGTAGGCAGAGACGAGGATCCTATATACCAAATTTCATTATCCTAGTTGAAAATTTAAGGCCTAAAAATCGGTGACGTACAAACGGACGGACAGACAGACATGGCTTAATCGACTCAGGTAGCGATTCTGAGTCGATCCATAACACTTTGAGGTATATGTAGCAAAATTATTTCTCTATGTTACAAACTACCTAAGTATCAAAACTAATATACCCCTATGGGATAGGGTATAAAAATAATTTTATGTTGGAGTATCTGCGAAAATAGTTCATTTTAAGGCAAACTCTAAACAAAATCATTTGCATCGTAATGAAATTATCATAAAATAATCGATTTTCTTGTAGTCTATCCCACACTTTAATTTACATGTACACTAGCTCAACATGAAACCTTGCACACATATATTGCATTTCGACGTTAATCTCTTGCAATGCATAGCTAAGTAGACGACAGAGCACTTAAAAGCTCAGCTCAGTTATTCGATCGCCAATTCAAAGTTAAATTACAAAATTTGTTTGTAACCGCAGGTTACCAAAGCACTAAAACAAAAACAAAATCTATTTCAATCGCTTAAATAATCCCCGCTTACGACGAAGTAGCGTCATAAGTCAACGCCAGTTTTATCGGGTTTCATGCACGACTGCCTAACAGCAACATACACCACACACTTCCCAAAAGGAGAAAAAACTGTCAGATGCCGCCCTCCAGAGGTTTAAATGTCACCGTGATTGTTGCTCTCTCAACATTGTAACACAATCATCGTGACATTTCCACCACACGATATAAAGTTTGTACGATTGTCAAGCCTCCGAAACAACTTTCATTCATTGTCACGTGCGTGTAACACCTACCCAATAGCCATCGCCTGAACTCGTTCAGAAGAAAACAATAACTTTTGACGGTCCATATGACTTGTCGCTTTGGTAGCATTGACCTCGAGCTAATTACCCGCGATATAATTTCAAATCGCGTTTGGACAGTAGCGAGGAAAATAAAAAAATGCGTTTGCCTTAGATACAATTTAGGAAAAGCTTAAGTTGGGGATTAAATTTTTTTTAATCGATTATGGCATTTTCAGCCATTGACACTAATTGGAGTTGAGTGATGGAGAGTGTTACCAGCCAGAAGTATTGGGGGAACACTTTGTGTAATTACGTAACACAGGTAACCTATCAAAATCGCATTTAAGCATAAACTTACATTTCAATAAGAAAACATCTAAGAAAAATGTAATCCATTTCAAATTAACTGTTAGCAACATGCCAAACAGCAATCATTTACATGAAAAAACATATGAGAAGGCTACAATCCACTGTGCGGATCGTTGAATACCCTATCCCATCCTATCTGTAAAACTAAAATCCCCAAAAAGTGGACATGGCTAAAAACACGATGTGGATAAAATAAAGAAAATGACATGGTGACAACAAATTCTTCAGACTGCTTATAAAAAACTTTTACGGTTCTACAAAAGACAAGGTTTTCTCCTGCATATGTTATGGGGTAGGGTATAAAAATGGTTTTTATATAAAAACGCCCCCAAAAAGTGGGCATGGGTTAAAATGGTCTATTGACGAAATGTTCATATTTATATTACTAATGATTCTGCATCAAAACATTTTTAGAAAATTTTAAAATTTGACCGAAAAACGTTTTTTATTAAAAACGCCCACAAAAAGTGGGCGTGGCAAAAAACTTTATATGAACGAAATACAGATATTCAAATTGTCTAAATATGTTGTTCAGAAAGTTTTTCAAAATTCCTTATGGTTTGGCCAAAAAATACGTTTTTCTAAAAAGGGGGCGTGGCAGTGGGCGGATTTCAAAAATTTTTACACTTGTTCTGCTGGGAGCAACAAAGAGTGCGTGTACCAAATTTCATTCTTCTAGCTCAAAATTTAAGGCCCAAAAACTGGTGACGTACGGACGGACGGACGATCGGACAGACATGGCTAAATCAACTCAGCTATCGATTCTGAGTCGATCCATATACTTTGAGGTATATGTAGCTAAATTATTTCTCTATGTTACAAACTATGTATCAAAACTAATATACCCCTATGGGATAGGGTATAAACAGTCTCGTTAATAGGCACACTCCTCGCGCTCCTGCACATGCCGTGGAATTAAAATAATTTAATTATTTTGCATTACTAAATTAATTCGTTTGGTTTTTTTTTAATGCGGCACAGCATGGCGTCGAGTAATTATCAGGTTGCGGGCTTCAATTCATTTTCAGAAAGGAAATTAATGTTGCATGTTGGAAGCACACAAATCATAGATAGATTTGTGTTCCTCATACACGATGTTGCTTTGATTGAAGACGAGTTAATGTTGTGAAACGTTGACCCATGGAAGCGAACGCAGCTGATTATGAATTCAAGTGGCTGGTAAAACGTCAGTTGTTTATATATGCAAGTGGTTGGTAAAACATCCATTCATTGTCGTTTAACAACGCAAAAAAGTATTAAACTAATAAACCAACGGTAATAGCGGGTATGTAAGTTGAACAAGTATAAATCAACTTACTAAGCTTTGAGTCTTTGAAATTTCAAAAAACATAAATAAGTTATTGGAAGTGTTTATTACATTCTTTGTAGAGGGTTATTATCCAGGGTGAAGCATTCTTGGACTGCGTTTCATATTAAAAACAAAGCAAATAGTCTTTGGACTGAACAACCAGTGGATACAACACGTGATAAAAAATTAGCTCAGCTTACCTATATATGTTACATTCTGAAAAATTTTTCTATAAATAAAAATATTGAGTGTCCAAAATTTAAGCCGCATTTGAAACAAATGTCGTTTTTATACCCTATTCCATAGGGGTATATTAGTTTTGATACATAGTTTGTAACATAGAGAAATAATATAGCTACATATACCTCAATGTATATGGATCGACTCAGAATCGCTAGCTGAGTCGATTAAGCCATGTCTGTCTGTCCCTCCGTCCGTCTGTACGTTAGGCCTTAAATTTTGAGCTAGGATAATCAAATTTGGTATATAGGATCAACGTCCGTGCCTACAGAACAAGTGTAAAAATTTCCAAAATCAGCGGACTGCCACGCCCCCTTTAAAAAAAAAACTCATTTTTTGGCCAAACCGTAAGGAATTTTAAAAAAGTGTCTGAAAAGCGTAGTTCGAAAGTCATAATATCTATATTTCGTTCATATAAAGTTTTTTGCCACTCCCACTTTTTGGGAACATTTTTATGTAAAACCCATTTTTATACACTACCCCATAACATATGCAGAAGAATACCTTGTCTTTTGTAGAACCGTAAAAGTGTTTTATAAACTGTCTGAAGAATTTGTTGTCATTATAACATTTATTCAGTGTTGCAACTCTGACTACACATCAAATGTGCTTATCTCTACCTACAAGTGGTAACCATCGGGTACTGGTCTCATCCAACCGGATTTGACTTGCTAAACGATAAGTGCGAGTGTTGATAACACGACGAAAAACAGCAACACTATAAACACCCTGGTGAGAATGGCACGGATGAATACCCGGCCTGCTGTCCCAGGCGAACCTAGATGAGCTGCTCTGACATATTCGGACAACAGGTTGTCTAGGAATTTCAAGGGTTAGTCAGGCCCCTTGAACAGAGATGGTGGCGGATGAACCGAAAGGCCAACGGCAGCGCTCAATCCCGTAGTGGATACTGATGGCCCCGTGTCCTAGGGGTATCTAATAAATTGGAACTGGCCCTCCAGGTTGGGGGTTGTGCTTTGGGCTAACTACCCACCCACAGAAAAAAAACATGGTTACGAAGCAACCAATAGCCTCGGAAAGGACGGATTTTATTGTTGACGACCCTGCTAAACGAAAAAAGGACAACGACGTTCGTATCTGCACCTGGAATGTGAGAACATTAAACAGGAGAGGTGCAGGCGAACAACTAGCGGAAGCCCTAAACTGCTACAAAGCAGACATTACTGCCATCCAGGAAATACGATGGGATGGGCCGGGCAAAAAGAGGATGAAAAACTGTGACATATACTACGGACCGTGTTATAGTGAGCAGAAACAGCGACTATTCGGATGCGGATTTGTTATAAGTGCCAGACTTAGGCAAGAAGTCTTATGTTTCCAAGACATTAGCGAACGCATAGTAACAATCCGCATCAAGGCCAAATTCGCCAACATAAGCCTTATATGCGCTCACGCTCCGACGGAAGAAAAAGATGATATAGCTAAGGATTGCTTCTACGAGCTCCTCGACAAAACCTATGAGCGACTACCGAAGTACGATGTTAAAATCGTGCTGGGAGATTTTAACGCAAAGGTAGGAAAAGAAGACATCTTTAGAAGTATTGTCGGAAAACATAGCCTACACGACAACACGTCTGGTAACGGACTTAGGCTAATTGACTTCGCTACGGAACGAAATGCCACTATAGCCAGCACACGGTTTCCTCACCTCGATATCCATAAGGGGACATGGCGGTCTCCAGATCAACGAACGGTCAACCAAATTGATCACATTGCGATAGATAAGAGGCACGCATCCAGTATTTTGGATGTCCGAACATTCCGAGGAGCTAACACCGACTCGGATCACTACCTTGTAGCAGCCAAGGTAAGAATGCGGATATCCACCACGCCACAACAATCCAGAAATACTGTGAAAAAATTTAATGTCGGAAGACTGCAATCGCAAGAGACCGCCAAGACCTTCGCACAACGCGTATCCCTTAACCTCTCGATTAACACCATACCACCAGCATCGAATATCGAAGAGCAATGGCAACGATGCCAACAGGCCATTAGATCAGCCGCAACTGATGTGCTAGGTTTCTCGCGCCCACCAGCAAGAAACCCCTGGTTTGATGAGGAATGCCGACAGATGCTCGCAGCCAAGAACGAGGCCTACAAGGCTAAGCTGCAGGTGAAGACGAGAGCTGCCATTGAGCTCTATAGGCAAAGAAGAAGGGAAGAACATCGGCTTTTCAGCAAGAAGAAAAAAGAGCAAGAAAAGCGCGCGATCGAGGATATAGAGAGGTGCCACTCCAGGAACGATGTTCGCAAGTTTTACCAAAGTGTAAAACGTCAAAGCCAAGGATACAAGGCTCGAACAGAATCCTGTCGAGATGAACAAGGAAATATTGTAGTTGAGACACAGTCGATGCTGAGGATATGGAAGAACCACTTCTGCAGACTGTTAAACGGCGATGACGAACAACATTCCGCTGTCAGGCAGAACGAACCATTCAATATTGGCAACGACAGCGAAAACTGCCAACCACCCGACCTGAGTGAAGTGAGGATAGCAATATCTAAACTCAAGCTTAATAAGGCTGCCGGAAATGACGGCCTTCCCGCTGAGCTCTATAAGGCCGGCGGAGATGACTTGGTAAGTAACATCCACCAACTCATAAGCCAAATCTGGTCGGATGAAAATATGCCTGAAGAATGGAACCTCAGCATCGTTTGCCCGATCCACAAAAAAGGAGACCCTCTGAACTGCGCCAACTACAGAGGCATAAGTCTCCTCAACATCGCCTACAAGATCCTATCTGCCGTAATATGTGAACGCCTGAAACCGTTTACTAACAACCTGATTGGCCCTTATCAGTGTGGTTTTAGGCCAGGAAAGTCCACAACCGATCAAATTTTCACAACACCAGAGGCACAATTTTCCAAAAGTCGGTGCAACTACTAGCATACGCTGACGATATTGACATCATTGGTAGGACTCAACGTGATGTCATAGCCACGTTTGCTAGTATAGAGAAGGAAGCGGCGAAAATGGGTTTAGCAGTAAATGAGGGTAAGACTAAGTATATGCTGTCAACACGAAAGGACACACAACATCGACGAATTGGACAGAACGTCACCATTGACAGATATAACTTTGAGGTAGTACGGGACTTTGTCTACCTCGGCTCCGCTATTAACTCTGACAACAACATCTCGTCAGAAATTAAACGAAGAATTACTCTTGCCAACCGTTGTTTCTTTGGGCTAAGAAGGCAATTTAGTAGTAAAGCCCTCACTCGAACTACTAAGGAGACCCTATATAAGACCCTGATCATCCCAGTCCTGCTCTACGGCGCTGAAGCATGGACCGTATCAAAAGCGGATGAAGAAATCCTTGGTAGATTCGAGAGGAAAATTCTTCGAAAAATCTTCGGTCCCGTTTGCGTTGACGGGCTATGGAGACGAAGATTCAACCAAGAACTATACGAGCTGTACAGCGACATGCCCCTGGTCAAAAAACTCCGCATTGGACGTTTAAGATGGCTAGGACATGTAGAACGAATGGACACGAATACTCCGGCTCGCAGAGTCTTCGATTCCCAGCCAGACGTCGGACGCAGTAGAGGAAGACCTCGCCTTAAGTGGCGCGCACAAGTGGAAACCGACCTCAACCAACTTGGAGTGCGCAACTGGAGGCAGTTAGCTAAGGACCGGGCTAATTGGAGAGGCATGTTGGTTGAGGCCCAGGTTCATTCCGGACTGTAGCGCCACTTAAGTAAGTAAGTATAACATTTTTTCTATTTTATCCACATCGTGTTTTTAGCCATGCCCACTTTTTTGGGTGATTTTAGTTTTGCAGATAGGATGCGATAGGGTATTCAACGATCCGCACAGCGGATTGTAGCCTTCTCATATGTTTTTATATAAATTACAATTTCGGTTTGGAAACATGAAGACCTTCATTAGAATTCACTACAATACCTTTGCGTAAGCATTTCATCCTTTTTTCAAGGTCGAATACATAAAACATTTCCCCATCCATGTCATGATACAACTACGACAGTTATGGATTTGTGCATGTTGGGTTTTTGCCATTAGATGCACAGAACGAGATAATTACACATACAATATTTTTTTCGCTACAGACTCGTTAGTATCCTGGGCCGAGCTTTCTCACAACCTTTCATATGTGAGTGTGTACTTCTTGCATGATGGCGGGACCTTCAGTTCTATGCCGACTACGAACGGCTAAGTTAAGATAAGCTTTCTTGACTTTTGATACTACTCGTATGATTTGCCAGATCATCACGAGAGGAGAGCCAGGAAAAATTATTTAGGTGTTGCTAAGACTATGAATCGAACCTGAACCTTCTGCGCGGCAATTCAGAACGAGATAGTTGTATCATTCATATAAATTCCAAAATATTCGAATCCACAAAGCAAAATTGCTATCTTCAGATGTCAATACACTCACTCAGAAGGACAAACTTCGACCATTTTCTCGTCGCAATCAAATTGACACCTCCATTGTTCAACGACAAGAAGCTACGAAAAGTTAAATTTTTATTAGATTACGATGAAAGTTTTTTTTTAACTTCCGTAAAATTTTACCGAAAACCGTTTTTATATATATATTACTAGATGTAACCACAACACGTGATAACCACATTACTAAATCAATGAATTTTTGAGATTTTGGTTTCCGAGATTTTTTTGGGGATGTTGTGTTTTCGGTATTTTATGTTTTTAGGTTTTCGGGATTTTTTATTTTCAGGATTTTTGGGTTTTCAGAAATTTTGATTTTCTGGATCTTGGGTCCTCACGATTTAGGGTTTTGGGTTTTCAGGATTTTTTATTTTTGGGATTTTGGGTTTTCGGGAATTTAAGTTTTTTTGGTTTTAGATGTTTGGTTTTCGAGATTTTGATATTCGGGATTTTGGGTTTTCGGGATTTTAAGCCTTTTGATTTTCGGGATTTTGGGTTTTCGGGATAAAATAAATATTAATATGTACATAAAATATTTACGTAATATTGGAGGTTCTATGATCACTTTGCCGGAAATGCCACGCCCCTTTAAGATATAGAAAAAAAAACTATAGCCTATTGCTCCTTCGAGATATTCAGCTAGGTCCTGTGAGAATTTTGAGAAAATCGGTCTAGTGGTGTAGCCAGCTATAGATTTCAAATAAAGATACAAACATACAGTCCATTTTTATTTATAAGATATGGACGAAATATAGATATTAACATTGTCTTAATTATGCGGGAGGATTTCAAACATTTTTACAATTGTTCTAATGAAAGCAATAAATAGAACCTGTACCAAATTTCATCATTGTAGCTCAGAACTTAAGGCCCAAAAACTGGTGACATACGGACTAACGGACGGAAAGACAGACATGGCTTAATCGACTCAGCTAGAGATTCTGAGTCTATCCATATACTTTTAAGTATATCTAGCTAAATTATTTCTCTATGTTACATACTATGTATCAAAACTAATATACCCCTATGGGATACTACTACTACTTACTTAAGTGGCGCTACAGTCCGGAATGAACCTGGGCCTCAACCAACATGCCTCTCCAATTAGCCCGGTCCTTAGCTAACTGCCTCCAGTTGCGCACTCCAAGTTGGTTGAGGTCGGTTTCCATTTGTGCGCGCCACTTAAGGCGAGGTCTTCCTCTACTGCGTCCGACGTCTGGCTGGGAATCGAAGACTCTGCGAGCCGGAGTATTGGTGTCCATTCGTTCTACATGTCCTAGCCATCTTAAACGTCCAATGCGGAGTTTTTTGACCAGGGGCATGTCGCTGTACAGCTCGTATAGTTCTTGGTTGAATCTTCGTCTCCATAGCCCGTCAACGCAAACGGGACCGAAGATTTTTCGAAGAATTTTCCTCTCGAATCTACCAAGGATTTCTTCATCCGCTTTTGATACAGTCCATGCTTCAGCGCTGTAGAGCAGGACTGGGATGATCAGGGTCTTATATAGGGTTTCCTTAGTAGTTTGAGTGAGGGCTTTACTACTAAATTGCCTTCTTAGCCCGAAGAAACAGCGGTTGGCAAGAGTAATTCTTCGTTTAATTTCTGACGAGATGTTGTTGTCAGAGTTAATAGCGGAGCCGAGGTAGACAAAGTCCCGTACTACCTCAAAGTTATATCTGTCAATGGTGACGTTCTGTCCAATTCGTCGATGTTGTGAGTCCTTTCGTGATGACAGCATATACTTATTCTTACCCTCATTTACTGCTAAACCCATTTTCGCCGCTTCCTTCTCTATACTAGCAAACGTGGCTGTGACATCACGTTGAGTCCTACCAATGATGTCAATATCGTCAGCGTATGCTAGTAGTTGCACCGACTTTTGGAAAATTGTGCCTCTGGTGTTGGCTTTGGAGTTTTGCACAATTCTCTCAAGAATCAGATTAAAGAAGTCACATGACAGCGCATCGCCTTGCCTAAATCCTTTTTTGGTATCGAATGTGTCGGTGAGGTCGTTTCCGACCCTGATGGAGCAGCGAGAATTCTCTATCGTCATCCTACACAAACGGACGAGTTTGGGCGGTATACCAAAACTAGACATGGCTCTGTACAGTTCGTCTCTATAAATGCTGTCATATGCGGCTTTGAAATCGATGAACAGGTGGTGGGTATCGATTTGGACTTCTTGAGTTTTTTCCAGGATCTGCCGAAGTGTGAAAATTTGATCGGTTGTGGACTTTCCTGGCCTAAAACCACACTGATAAGGGCCAATCAGGTTGTTGGTAAACGGTTTCAGGCGTTCACATATTACGGCAGATAGGATCTTGTAGGCGATGTTGAGGAGACTTATGCCTCTGTAGTTGGCGCAGTTCAGAGGGTCTCCTTTTTTGTGGATCGGACAAACGATGCTGAGGTTCCATTCTTCAGGCATATTTTCATCCGACCAGATTTGGCTTATGAGTTGGTGGATGTTACTTACCAAGTCATCTCCGCCGGCCTTATAGAGCTCAGCGGGAAGGCCGTCATTTCCGGCGGCCTTGTTAAGTTTGAGTTTAGATATTGCTATCCTCACTTCACTCAGGTCGGGTGGTTGGCAGTCTTCGCTGTCGTTGCCAATATTGAATGGTTCGTTCTGCCTGACAGCGGAATGTTGTTCGTCATCGCCGTTTAACAGTCTGCAGAAGTGGTTCTTCCATATCCTCAGCATCGACTGTGTCTCAACTACAATATTTCCTTGTTCATCTCGACAGGATTCTGTTCGAGCCTTGTATCCTTGGCTTTGACGTTTTACACTTTGGTAAAACTTGCGAACATCGTTCCTGGAGTGGCACCTCTCTATATCCTCGATCGCGCGCTTTTCTTGCTCTTTTTTCTTCTTGCTGAAAAGCCGATGTTCTTCCCTTCTTCTTTGCCTATAGAGCTCAATGGCAGCTCTCGTCTTCACCTGCAGCTTAACCTTGTAGGCCTCGTTCTTGTCTGCGAGCATCTGTCGGCATTCCTCATCAAACCAGGGGTTTCTCGCTGGTGGGCGCGAGAAACCTAGCACATCAGTTGCGGCTGATCTAATGGCCTGTTGGCATCGTTGCCATTGCTCTTCGACATTCGATGCTGGTGGTATGGTGTTAATCGAGAGGTTAAGGGATACGCGTTGTGCGAAGGTCTTGGCGGTCTCTTGCGATTGCAGTCTTCCGACATTAAATTTTTTCACAGTATTTCTGGATTGTTGTGGCGTGGTGGATATCCGCATTCTTACCTTGGCTGCTACAAGGTAGTGATCCGAGTCGATGTTAGCTCCTCGGAATGTTCGGACATCCAAAATACTGGATGCGTGCCTCTTATCTATCGCAATGTGATCTATTTGGTTGACCGTTCGTTGATCTGGAGACCGCCATGTCCCCTTATGGATATCGAGGTGAGGAAACCGTGTGCTGGCTATAGTGGCATTTCGTTCCGTAGCGAAATCAATTAGCCTAAGTCCGTTACCAGACGTGTTGTCGTGTAGGCTATGTTTTCCGACAATACTTCTAAAGATGTCTTCTCTTCCTACCTTTGCGTTAAAATCTCCCAGCACGATTTTAACATCGTACTTCGGTAGTCGCTCATAGGTTTTGTCGAGGAGCTCGTAGAAGCAATCCTTAGCTATATCATCTTTTTCTTCCGTCGGAGCGTGAGCGCATATAAGGCTTATGTTGGCGAATTTGGCCTTGATGCGGATTGTTACTATGCGTTCGCTAATGTCTTGGAAACATAAGACTTCTTGCCTAAGTCTGGCACTTATAACAAATCCGCATCCGAATAGTCGCTGTTTCTGCTCACTATAACACGGTCCGTAGTATATGTCACAGTTTTTCATCCTCTTTTTGCCCGGCCCATCCCATCGTATTTCCTGGATGGCAGTAACGTCTGCTTTGTAGCAGTTTAGGGCTTCCGCTAGTTGTTCGCCTGCACCTCTCCTGTTTAATGTTCTCACATTCCAGGTGCAGATACGAACGTCGTTGTCCTTTTTTCGTTTAGCAGGGTCGTCAACAATAAAATCAGTCCTTTCCGAGGCTATTGGTTGCTTCGTAACCATGTTTTTTTCTGTGGGTGGGTAGTTAACCCAAAGCACAACCCCCAACCTGGAGGGCCAGTTCCAATTTATTAGATACCCCTAGGACACGGGGCCATCAGTATCCACTACGGGATTGAGCGCTGCCGTTGGCCTTTCGGTTCATCCGCCACCATCTCTGTTCAAGGGGCCTGACTAACCCTTGAAATTCCTAGACAACCTGTTGTCCGAATATGTCAGAGCAGCTCATCTAGGTTCGCCTGGGACAGCAGGCCGGGTATTCATCCGTGCCATTCTCACCAGGGTGTTTATAGTGTTGCTGTTTTTCGACGTGTTATCAACACTCGCACTTATCGTTTAGCAAGTCAAATCCGGTTGGATGAGACCAGTACCCGATGGTTACCACTTGGAGGTAAAGATAAGCACATTTGATGTGTAGTCAGAGTTGCAACACTGGGCATTGCCAAGTTAACGCCAATCAGAGTCTACCCTCGTTCTACAACACCCAACCATCCCCTATGGGATACAAAAGAGGAAAATCTATTACAATTAGCTGTTCCGCAACACAACAGACTGTCACACGAACAATTTTGTGTTACCTATATGTTGTGTAGACAAAATATAATGTGCATTTGATTAAATTTAGTATATGAGAAGGCTGGAACAAGCGGTACTGATCGTTTAATACTCTTTCTCATTCCATTGTTGAAAAAAGCATTCACAAAAGGTTGGCATGGTTCAAAATGTTCTACATATAAAACGTAGTGGAAGTATTTTCATCATGTATGTTTGTATTTTTACGTGTTTCTTAAAAATTTAACCAAACATATTATTTTTAATAAAACACCCGCAATAACTAAGCATGGCTCAAAACATTATCTACTTTAGTCGATGACAAATTCTAAATTTACGAAGAACGTTTCATGAACTTGCCTAAAACTGCATCATTTAATGACTAGAGAAACTAATCAATTCAATATCAGTTTTTAATAAAACGAATTTTTAATTTTCTGATCTTTCAGATCTTGATAATTTCTTTGATATAGAGGACAATTTTCTCAAAAGTTTACGATTTCGGTAAATTCATCTGATAAAATTTCGATATTATTGAAAAAGTTTTCACATACAAATTATTGCAGTCTATTTGCCACATCGTTAGTTTACCACGTTAACAATATTTATAACGGCCTTCTGACTCCCTATTTTTAAAACATTTATTAAAAAATTAGAAAAATATTGAACCAAAAACTATATTTTTTTTTCCAAAAAGTTTCTTTGGCTGTGGTCGGTTTTTAAAATGTTTACACTTATATTAGAGACATCATGTAGGATGACGATGGAGAATTCTCGCTGCTCCATCAGGGTCGGAAATGACCTCACCATCACATTCGATACGAAAAAAAGGATTTAGGCAAGGCGATGTGACTTCTTCAATTTGTCATGTGACTTCTTCAATTTGATTCTTGAGAGGATTGTGCAAAACTCCCAAGCCAACACCAGTGGCACAATATTCCAAAAATCGATGCATACGCCGACGATATTGACATCATTGGTAGGACTCAACGTGATGTCATAGCCACGTTTGCTAGTATAGAGAAGGAAGCGGCAAAAATGGGTTTGGCAGTAAATGAGGGTAAGACAAAGTATATGCTGTCAACACGAAAGGATACACAACATCGACGAATTGGACAGAACGTCATCATTGACAGATATAACTTTGAGGTAGTACGGGATTTGTCTACCTCGGCTACGCTATTAACTCTGACAACAACATCTCGTCAGAAATCAAACAAAGAAATACTCTTGCCAATTTATTAGTAAAGCCCTCACTTGAACTACTAAGGAGATCCTATATAAGACCCTGATCATCCCAGAATCAAGAAATCCTTGGTCGATTCGAGAGAAAAATTCTTCGAAAAATCTTCGGTCCCGTTTGAGTTGACGGGCTATGGAGACGAAGATTCAACAACGAATTATACGAGCTGTACAGCGAAACAAGTAGAAACCGACCTCAACCAACTTGGAGTGCGCAACTGGGGGCAGTTAGCTAAGGACCGGGCTAATTGGAGAGGCATGTTGATTGAGGCCCAGGTTCATCCCGGACTGTAGCGCCACTTAAGTAAGTAAGTAAGTTATATTCTCACTATGTGCATATCATATAAGGAGTCTTAAAATGCGATTATTAATAGGGCTTAACGTATAAGTATACGATTATGTATAAAAAGCATATCTGACAAATGGTCTCCACTTCTTTGCTGGCAACATTTCGATGATCTTTCTTCAATGCACTGGTGGCTGTGGGATTATTGGCTTAGGCCTTAAATTAAAAACTAAAACCATAAAAAAACTCGGTTATCATTTTGAGTTATCAACCATCACGTTGTGGATGCATTTGGTTTTCCACTCAGGATCATTTTGCAACAAAAAAATAGGACTCCACTAGCTGATGTTTAATAATCCATTCAACGAAATCCCTTCACTGTAAATGCAATTACAATTTAGTTCTTTAGTTTTTTTTAGGCTTTAGTTCTTGTGATAATTGTACTTTGTAACCATGAAAGCGCAAATCTTTAGTATGTGAGTATACGTTTTATATAGCGTCTTGAAATTTGCAATTCTTTTCAACGACACGTCAAATTACGTCAAATTAATGTTGCTGGATTTTCAGCAACATACTCACATACGTTGATATTAACATTTTAACGACATGATTAGGATTGACAGTATGTTAAGCATACCCAATTGTTCCAGTCTTATTGAATTGAATCATTTACTTCCTTCATAGTTAGCGACGTTAAATCAATATTCGGACTTTGTAAACTATGGCAGCCAGCCTTTCATTATTTTTGAAAAAAATGGTCAACAGTGAAAACGCGATGTTGACTAAGTTTGTTTAAACTTACAACTATCAACTTTTTTGTGGTTGGCGGCAAAATATGAAATTGAATAGGAAGCAAAAAAAACGGAGTTGAGGTTCCGTTTTTGTTTCAACTTATGTCAGCATAAAGGAAAAAAATTGATAGTAAAGTGATTTGCATTTATAGTGAAGTGATAAGCGTTCAGAACCTATAAATCATTTTTCATAGTTGATGAAAAGTTTAGGTATTGGTGAATGAAGGTGTTAACATAGGCAACATCCAGTCACTGAAACATTGACTACAATTGTGCTTACTTAATCTCCCAGTGGTCTCATTGAACCGACTTTGACTTGATAAGACTTATAGGCTTAGTGCTGGCTACAGAAAAAAAAAGAAACGCTATAGGCATAATCAGAATGACCCGAGCGGAAAATCTGGCATGGCCCACCAGATTGAGAGTTGTTCATTGTTTAAACTATTCAATCACTGAAAAACCTAATACTACAAAAAGCCAAAATCGTATCTACACCTAGAATATTAGAACGCGTAACAAAAAAGCAACAGCCAAACAACTTGCAAAGGCCATAAACTGCTAAGCAGACATAACAGCCATCTAGGAAATACGATGTGATGGACCAAACCAAAAAGCGTGACATCTACCACGGTTCATGTGAGCTGAAACAGCGACTATTCGGATGCGGCAAGAAGTCTTATACTTCGAAGACATTAGCGAACGCATTTAAACATTTCGCATTAAATCCAAATTCGCCAACATAAGCCTTACATGCGCTCACGCGAATAGTGACGGAGAAAAAAGATAACTCCTCGGCAAAAGCTATGAACGACCGTGGTACGATATTAAAATAATTCTGTCAGATTTAAACGCAAAGATACGAAGAAAAGACAGTATTGTCGGAAAACACAGCAAACACGATACCATATCTTGGAACAGACCTAGACTAATTGATTTCGCAGTTCGACACCACACAGTTTCTTTAGCTTTATATCCGTAGAGGATGGCGGTCTCCAGATAAACAAACGGTCAATCTAATTGAATGACAAGATACACCCATCCAGTATTTTGAATGTCCAAACATTCCGAGGGGTTTACATCGGCTAGGACCACTACGGTAGGCAAAGAAAATTGGCTGCAATAAGGTATTGGGAACGGGATATCCAGTACAAACCAATGCGAAATACTCTGAAAATATACTGTTAAAAGATTGTAATCGCGAAAGACCGCCCGGACCATTAGAACGCGGTTATATTTGCCACACAATTTTTAAGATGTTGGTATCTTAAAAATCGATATCAATAAGCCAAAAATGATGTTCGTAAGTTTAACCAAAGTACAAAGGGATACAATGTATACCTGAAACCTTTCTCAACTACATAACCGGCCCTTATCAGTTTGGTTATAGGTCAGCATATTCCACAACTGATGAAATCTTCACACTTCGGCCGATCCTAGAAAAAAAAAAAGAACTACCGCCACCACTTTTATAGAGATGAAGTATATATAGAGCCATGTCTAGTTTTGATGCAGGATGCTGCTCTATTATAGTCTGCAATTACATCACCAAAACATTCGATACCCAATACTGATTTAGGTTAAGGTGACCCAAATTCTTCGAATTCCAGTCAGACGTTTGGCGCATCAGAGAAAGGCCGCGCTCTCATTAGCGTACATAGGTAGAAATCCACCTCAATCAACATGAAGTGCCCAATTGAAGGCAGTTTGCTAAAAACCTCGTCCACCGTATTCCCTGAATCGCAGTAATGTCTGCTTTGAGGAAGCGTTGGCCTTTCGCTAGTTTTTCAGCTGCACCTTTTCTTTTAAGCGTTCTTGGACTCTGTGTGCAGATACATTTTAAATTCATAGTTAAACTTGGTCGGCAACGGTGATTTCATTTATTTTTGAAACTTTTAGTTACCCCTAAGTGAAGCATCGAATTTATCTATTTTTTGCCCACTATATACCATTAGATTTGTTTTTGTTACTACATTTATTTACATTTATTTACATTTATTGAGATAGACAGACAAAATGTCCAGATCCCTTTTTTTCTCAAAATTCATTAAATCTTGTAAATATGATATAAACCACGAGTACGTTTGGTGCCCTTCACAACGTCTAATAAAAATTTAAAACAAAAATGTCGTTTAAATCAAAAGTTCTTAATTCATATCAAATGTCATATGATAAGTATCTTAACGACTCATAAATTCAAAACACTTAGCGCATTCATATCGCACACTTTACTAACGACACATGACGTCCGACTATATATATGATCACAAATTAAGTCGTCATGCGCAATGACACTAACTGCCATCTCCACTCAAAGGTCAATGAATCATTTTGTCTTCACATTTCATAATCTAAAATAACTCAATCCAGCTTGAGAGCCATAAAAATGATTGCATAATGTCGTAACGACAATCACGACAGCCAAGTATTCGGACATCGTTTTTAAAACAAAATTGCATCAGTCCATTTGACCTCAAAGATTTTCTCAAAAGATTGCAGTAGAATGTGACACATCTTAATTAAAAATGTATTTCCAAATGTCCGTCGCTAAAATCCGTACTTATCCGAAAAATGTTTAATTTTTAATGAGAACCTGATCTTCCTGTAAATGCCCTCAGCATCTCATCTAATTGTTGTCACACCACACACTCCGCCATTAAACTTCTTCCGAAACAATCAGAACATTAAGCACAAGTCCAATGGCATCCCACATACGAGTAGGTATAGCAGAACTCTAGTTAACATACTTTAAGTGGAAACAATAATACCCGAGACCTACTTCTGTAGATACTGCAGCTACCATATAGCGACTACCATCGCTGAACTGAAGCAAAGAGAAAACGGCCTCCAAGCAGAAGAGTGTACCCTGTAGAACACATCAATTACGTGCCCAGTTGAAGAGTCGTTGTCGGTGTCTCTCAACTCTAAGCTAGACGTTATGATCAGTGTCCATGATCACATGGTGTGATCACATGCAATGATCATTGGACAACATGATCACGTGCAATGACAATGGATATGGGACAGAGCTCTTGGTTTGTCTGCACCTTTATTGTGTCTACGACTTCAGGCGGGAAAAGCAAGCTGCATATTTACTCATGTTCTGATGTGATGAAGATATGAGCAACCAATCAAACATAATTCGAATGCTAAAAGTTATTCTAATGAGAGGCGATATTGGTCAAATTTATTCATGTAATTAACACGAATTGTACTTTCTAAATCGATGTACCTGAACCTGTCAAGTTGAAAGTAGCGTATTGCAACGAATCTGAAAAGGTGCTATACTGAAGTCATATACGACCTATTTTCTCTTTATAAAATAGTCTATCATTTGCCTATATTAGGTTAGGTTTTGTGGGAAGGAAGTGGGTTTGCAGCTATATCTAGATGATTCATTAGTCAATTATGTTTTCTAAAAACCATGATATTCATTGTGCTAACATATAAGAAGGACTAGACCAATTAAGTAAACCATATTCTTGTCTTTTTTATTTATATAAACCCATAACTGATACATGCCCTTCGTTAAACCGTTATTTAAAGTAACTATGAACTTATTTACTTTATTTGTGACAAAATCATATTTTGAGCTTGCAGGCAAACCGTATTGTCCAGAATGCTGTTTCCAAGTTTTAAAAATGCTCTAATAAATGAGGGAACGAAAGCAAAAACATCTCCAACGAGAAACACCACACATTCTGGTCGTTACTGAAGCACAAATCAACTAGAAAACATATCGGACATATCTTTGCTGTCCTGACTACGAACTATACAGGATGGGCCATCTAGTGGTTTCTTTTGAAACCATAGGTTATTTTGACACTGAGAGCTCGAAATCTTGACAGAAAGTCAGCGCGGAACGCGAAACGAAATGAATCGCTTCACGCTTGAACAACGTTGGGAAAACTTATTTGAAAATAAGTTTTGGCCGAAATGAAGCACCCACCGCGTCTGCTGTACGAAAATTTGTGCAAAAAGGTCGTGGGACATGCGTGCTAGTGGGCAATACTCATAGTCCCCGTTGTCGTACCGCGCAGACGAGAATATGGCTGCTGTCGTGTGAGACTCAATTCACGAATATCATCGATCTCAAGTGCTCAACATTTAACGCACTAGCCTGAGGAGAATTCTGCAAAAAGATCTCGGCTTATTAGCTTACAAGGTCCAACTGACAAAGCAATTTTGAATTGGATAAAATCAACCATTTTCATTATATTACATTTTTCACAAGCCAGAACCATTGTTGAAACGAAATGAAAAAAATACCTTTTTTTTGACAGCGAGTTCATCAGCTGTTTTGTGGGACGTGTGGAACGCGTGTAGAATGTATGAAAAGGTGTGTTCATTCCAACAACCTTTAACGAGATGACGTCTGCGAAGCGGTTTCGAGACGGTTTCGGCGTAACCTACTAGTTTTAGAAAACTGCAAATGTATGGAAAAACTCCGGTTTTCGATGTAGGTTTCAGGTATTTTTGCGAAAACTCAGTTTTCGGGTCGGTGTGAAAGCACTATTATGGTGAATCTCAACATTATTATAATAATCTTCGATAACATGAAGACATATTCAGACAATACCTACTTATATCAATTTAATCATTTGATTTGCTGCTGAAAAAGTTCCTAACAAAATTACAAAACAAAGAATTCCAATTTCTGCAGAACAGAAGCTTAACATTAAGTTAAATTAAAAAAAACACGTTTATATTTAAAAAAATTTTTTTTACTTTAAAAATATAGATTTCTTTGTTAATTTTGCCATAACGATTTCTTGCCGCTCAGCACTACAGTAAAAATAGAACAGAATTGAAAGCAGAGGGAGTGCGTGGCCTCATGTTTGTGACCATACAATTTCATACGTTTAAATTTGTTTGCCGCTCAGTGCGTGGCCTTATCCTAAGCTGCATAATTACTCGCCTCGAAGAGATTAGTAAAACACATGACAGAAGAGGCCCTGTAACTTTCGTTCTACAGAGAATACCACTGACGTAGCTAAACATTGCATAAAGGCTCCATCGACATTAACAAAACGACGGCCCAAGCAATTGATCATTACAAATTCGTATATGCAGCGCATTTTAGTTTGAAACTTGAAAATCGTCGGCTGAGAATTGGTTTGACGTATACGGAAATCGCAATTGAAAGTTTACGGTTTAAATAAAATTAAACGGGTCGAATAGAATATCTACTTTCTGATCATAATAACCTAAAAGCTCAGTCTCTTCTAGTTTATTATTTATTAAACCATTTCCTCAGAATCCTTTTATAAGTTCTCTAAATTCATATGCACATACGGCAAACCAACGCTAAACTTTTTATTTGTGTTGACGCGTACGTGTTTACGATTAAAGACATGTATTTACTTAATAACATGCACGTACGTCAAACCAATTCTGAATATACCTTTTATTTTTCTTGTCGTATGATGGAAGTCTATGGACATACGGCAAAATAATACAAAACAAAACGTTTATCCAACAAAATGGCGTTTACGTCAAACCAATATTCGATCTTATTAATTTGGGTGGATATACGTCAAAACAATACTAGATGACTTAGGATTGGCTAGAGATAGGACCAAATAGATAAAATATTTGGAAAGAGCATACTCGAAAACATAAGACTGCATTCATAGTCCAAAAAGTGCATTTTGGCGTATACGTCAAACCAATTCTCAGCCGACGAAATGTTCCTTTACAAAGTGCAGATTAATCATTAGCTACTGGCTACAGACCGTCAATCGCGTCACACCTTTACTAACGCTCTCCTGAACCTCAGCGACTGGTTCAAAATTCATCCTAAGGGCCCAATTATAGCTATCAGTGAAAAACATTATTAGAAATTTTCTTTTACTTCTTGCAGTTTTTTTCATAAATTCAATCATTGGCGAGTTGGTTTCGAAACAAAGCTTTTGCATTTTAGAACATGATTATTCACACATATTTTATTTTTTAATTGTAGTTTTCGCAGAAAATCACTTTTTATTTTTCACTGATCATGATTTATTTTTGTGAAGTAATGTTTGTCTTTCCACCTAAATGAAACGGAATTTTCCTACGATTCCTATAAGCAGCAATTTTGTGTTCCAATGAAGTTCTTCAATGATAGCTATAACTGAGCCCTAAGCGACGATACCCATTACATCCACATGTTGCACCATCTATGCCGAATTATTATTTTCAAGGAAGCCGTTAATAGGACAGACTGTCACTATGACTGGTAAGCGATACTAATGAGTTGGAACTGGAATCATGATTCAAATTTTGAAATTTTTCGGGTCGGTATGTCTGGTTTTGGGCGGCGATTATACCACTCCAGATTTCTTATTTTTGTACTTTTCTTGAAGTCAGGGATCTATGAGAACAAGACACAAACTCTGGGAGTTCCCATAGTTCAGATGAATCGGTGAAGAAGTTCGTTCATGAGGCTTTCGTTATTGGCATAAACTTAAAATGCCGTTAAAAGTCACTGGGATATTTAACTTCATTCAACTAATCAATTTATAGGGGTCAGTGGTTAGTGCGATGAACTGGCGCGCAGAAGGTCTGGGTTCGATTCAAAGCGACTGCGAATTTAGTGCAATTCCTAACGTTGGTGTTGCGGTTACTGCATTTCATGTGTTTCTGTTTTATATCCGAGAATTCGATTATCAAAGGATACCGTTGATGTTTGTTGATACCTATCCGTCGCATATATTTTAGACTATTACAACTTCTTGACCGTTTGTTTTTAAGAATTAGAAAATAAAACGAAAATGTACATTTGATGATCCTTGCCCCGATTCTCTTTATAATTGAAATAAAATAAAGTTGTATGAAAACATTAAAACTCAACTGTTCACCAATCCCTCAACAGTATCGTTCAAAGTAGAAAGTAGAACCTACTTTATGTGAGAACTATGGGAACTCAACAACTGTCATCGAAAGCACGTATCATACCATGTAAATTACGTGCTCAATTTGAATTTTTTTTTTCTTTTTTGTACGAAATATATTACCACTAAAGATTGATCAATCAGCGATTATATCCCATAGATACTCGTCGTATTCGCATGCATGATGGGGGGAAACAAAATGATAGTAAACAGAAATTCCACATTCACCGTGAACTTACCTTCGTGTTCCAATTTGTCTTTACATTCGAATGCTTTCCACAAATGTTATTGTTGTCCCGACTGGTGACGTTGTTGTTATTACTGTGGTTAGTGCTGGTAGTCTTCGTTCCTTTCTCGGTAGTTGACATTTTGTCCGTTTTTTTCTGCAAAACAAAAAAAAAAAACTTTGTTAAAAAAAACCTTTCAAATTGAAGGCCCCCATATCTATTTTTTTTTTTGGAACCTTTGTTTAAGATCGCAAGATCAATGAAGTGTATCTAACAAATGATATTCTCACGAATACCGACTAGACGATCTCATCGTGCTTCAAAAAGTAGGTGCATCCACTACCAAACAGATGTCTTGGCGGACTCCCTGCGAACCAATTCGTAGAAAACTTCGTGTTGTTGCAGATTGAGAAAGTAGCATACAGGTGGTGCTATGCGGTGCAGTGTTGTTTCCGATGATGAATGATAGATGCAAATTGCCGCAATCAAAAAACACGACAGAGGCCACGGTATGGTGTTTGGGTGTAAGAAGTGCACTCTAGCTCTCTGTTTGGTTTGCGGAGTGGTGATGCTGCAATAATTTGTTATTGTCTAATTGTGCGATTTTGACAAATTGTGACGGCACAGTGGTGGGACAAGTTTAAGAAATCGCAGCAATCTATGTTGTAAGTGGGGTAAGTGCTCTAGAATGTCTTAGAATTGTCAATTAGGAAGGAATTGTAACTAATTGAGGGGCAACTTTTAAAATTCAACTTGAGTCAGTAATGTGGATTAATTTATAATTTTAAAAAAATACATCTGTACATCATTTTTTGTGTGCCCCAAAAATTTCTGTCGGTAGGTTTGTTTGTTTACTCATTAACGAAATAACTTATGACACCAATTATTAAAATACTGATTACTGATAACATGAGCCATGTTTACCAGTCCAATACAATCAGTGACATATGAGGAAGGGATATCTGACTTCATCATCCCTTATCGCTTTTCGATATCAAATACTCTATCAGAATACCAAGCAAAAACGATTAGTCGTCGAATAATATGGTAGGTATCTAGCTTCAAAAACGCAGATGGAATCAGCTCTGGGCTAACTTCGAAAGGATGGACTAGGAATAATGGACTAGCCACTTCTAAAATACTCGTGCAGTATGTTACACCTAGTAATCCCAGTCATACTCGAAGCAGCCACAGGGTTAGGGTACTGGAAATGTCAAAAGAGGATACATTTATCTAACCAGACTGACCGTTTTTTTTTTTTCATTCATACAAGGCCTCAAACCTAGCCTCTCAATTCATTTCTGTATGCGAAGTTATATTTTAGCCCAAAAGAATGGCACCACCTGTTTAAGGCCGACTCCGAAAGCCGACTTTTGAATGTTAGTCAGACTTTCCAAGAAGTGAATCAGTGACAAATCTTAGCTGATGTTACTTCCGGAATTTGAACCAGGGACCGTGCGCTCAATATTCTAAGGCATTAAGCCACTGCATCCATTGACGTTTCCCAACAGAAATCTCTGCAGTAAATATTTCTCTTCCTCCTTCATAAGCTCTTACTTTTACAAAATTTAAGTATGGGAACGGCAAGTAGAAATGAATAATCAGAATTAATAAAAATTATATTGTACAGGAACAGATTATCGACAACGTTTTAAATGTCATATAATGCAAAATATCCGATTCATACCATCAACATAAAACAAAATTAAATGTCTATAAGATGCCATCTTAATTAGTCTCTTATCTGCGCCTAGGTTCAAGTCACCAAAAGTATTCACCTTCGAATTGAGCTCATGGCATCGATAGTATAATTCCCTTCAGATCAAGTCAACATAAACTAGTGCTCTACAAACTGTCAACAAGAGTAAAGTTGACAAAATTCACAAGGTCCATGAATCATAATGCACTTCAGTTGAGCAACCAAAGTAGACATCGTCATGCAAATACGAATGCTGGCTATAGCTACACACGCTCACGAACAAATAAGCCGGCTGACGGCTGATCGCTAATTGAATTCGAAAAAAACCGCACCATCAGCCCACAAATCCGTCAGAGAAGTTCTTGGATTGGATCTCTCATAGATACTCGTACAAACAGCAAAACAATACCCGAACGTATCTTCACCGCGATTTGCACGACCTAGTTTGCTTACGGCATCTTTTTACGTACACTCGTACCTAATATGTCAATGATCTGTCAATATAAATGATTCATCTGTGGGAGGGGGAACGCAACTGTCAGACCTACTTTCAGATGATAAGTGCGTGTTGCGTTGCATCGCCAACGACATCGACGTGTGTCGTGCATTATGGTGTCATTACATCTGTAGCTCAGTCTATCAATGTCAAATGAAGTTTTGAAATGATTCGAATTGAATAGAAACACACCCACAATGCAACTGTCAGTTTCTACTTTTCTACTCAGAAACTTCTTGACTTTGTTGCGAAACCAATCGCCGCACTCGAGTAGAGGTCTCTAATATGTCGATGATACTTGAGAAAAACCAGGAAATTAAGCGGCACATCTTCGCAGAGCCCATTAAGTGTGTGCGCGTTGTTTTGGAAAATTACCATCTTACGATGTTGGTAAGTATGTATTGCCGCATTGATGAGAAGCCACCGCCACCGCTGATGTTGCTGTCATAATGACGGCTGTGGCGGTATGATGTTGAAATCTATTTTGTTATGTGCACTCAAGATGGCGAGATACCAATATTGCAAATGTACCCATACTTTCACTGTAAACCCAGTTTTTTCCGCGCTCATTTTACAACTATTTGCCGAACGCTATTGCGGATTGATTACCCATGCAGATTTTATGAAATATTCGTACGCATACGCATCAAGGAAGAGATATCATCCGCGTAATGTCTTTCCATTGGGGTTTGCTGACCTTTTGCATAATGATAATCATAGTTAGCGACTCTCTGCGTTTTTGCGCTACAAAGCATTAGGCAGATGAACGGAGACATTTTGTGATGACTAATTAAAAAAAAAACGCCTCCCCAAGACTCTCGCCAACGAATTTTTAAACGTCAAAGATTCGCGCATACAGACTAACTGAAACCGGTTCGTTTGCTTTTTTTTTGTTTTTGCAATAGTTAATGTGAAGTTTAACTACTTAACGGTTCAAGAAGAAGTGACAATTTCCCATGACAAGTGTCATTAGCATGTGAGTAAGCGGGCTTTAAAGCTGCTTTTAGACGGGTCAGTTGACGATTTTTGTTGGTTTAGCTGGACTTAGATTTATTGGCCGTTTAATGGGCGCAATTTATTTTGTCAAATGGCATCAATAGAAGTTGGCAATAATGGTGATGGTAATAGGTAAAAGGTGATCCTAGTGACCTTCCGATAAACTCTTAGTTTTATGATTTGAGCTGTTATTTTTGTGTAATGGTATAACGTAATTCATAAACGCTTCACTGGATATCTAACCTTTTCATGACTTTTGAGTCGTATGTAGTCTGAAACCAGTATCAAACCAGAGAAAAGTTAACCACATAAGGTTTGCAATGGAACAAAGGTTCTTATACGAGAGTCGAACGAGCTATGGAGATTAAGTTTTAACTAAGAATTGTAGAGTGGCCTAGCGCGGGGTCCTTGGTTCAAATCACGAATGTGACAGCATCTAAGTTTTTCACTGCTTCACGTCTTGCGAAAGTCTGACAAACATCCAAGCGTAATACTGTCATGAGAAACTTCTCAAATTTGCCGTTTGGGTCCTTCGTTAAACACGTGGTCCTCTTCTTTGTGGCAAAAGTAATGGTTTGTGGTAATGCAAGATATGTGGGAGTTTAGAAAGCTGTCATTGAATGGTATAATTCAGACCAGATTCAGAAAAAAATAGGGTGCGTGTTTAGGAAGATATTTAAATATTGAATAACTTTAAAGAAAAAACAGATTTCCATTTATGAGTTATTTTTATTAAATTTGGTCTTTTGCAATTTAATTGGACCAAATTTTTAGTACGGGCGGTATAGGAATGATTTTAGGTCGAATGTTTGCCTTGAGTTCGTCAATAGTGTGAGCCTTGTTGGTGTACACTTTTGTTTTCCAATAACCCCGCAAAAACAAGTCCGAAGAGGTAAAAGCTGGAGATCGGGCTGGCCAGCCAATGCCGCCATTTTTTGACAGCACACGTGCAGGAAATTTTCGTTACAGTTTTTTTTTTTTTGATTTGCAATTGAAACCAGCAGCCGTTCAGACTTTTTCCACACATTTGTGGGCAGACATAATGTGGGTCATTATGTCATCCACCGATATCGATTCCAATCGACTGTTTCGCCTTATATAAAGTAAAATTGCTCGTGAGGATTCTTCGTTACCCTAATGCGCGAATTTTGCTTGTAAGCAAATGTGAATCATCTTTTAAAATGCGCTGGAAGGTGGTTCCACTAACGCTAAAATGCTGACCCCAGTGACTATACGACGCTTGTAGGTGCCCTCTCATCCCACTTCAACTATTTCGGGAGTTGATGAAGTGCATGTCAACCATCTCCAACTGTCCCGTGTTTAACAAAATTTGGAACCAAATGACGAAAAGTGTTGTCAGACAGTGCTTGTTAGCCACGATATTTTAGACGATATGCACGTCGAGTTAACACAATTGAACAACTGTTCAATGTACAACTTCACTATTTCGGCGCGTTGTTTAGGTGTAAAGCTACTGATCGTTAAAATTGTAATGAATTGACATGTCTAAAAACATTTTTGCTTAACTCAATCAGTTGATTCAATCAAGTTATTCGATGTTTAAATACCGACATGAAATATGGTGCATGCTGTACTAAAGAAATGATGAAGGCTATTGAAAAGGAATTATTTTAGCGAGACTTTCTGTTGTGGCTTCCGCCCGGTCTACTATGAACTAATTGCTCCCACCAACCAATTTTTACTCGGCAATCATAACTTTTCCAATTGCGTATTTAAAGGGCTTGAGCAGACCTTTTTCAGTAATTTGTGAACGCAAAGTTAATTTAATTTTTTCGCTACGCATGAGACCTAAAATTTAAAGCAGATTTCGAATTCCAACTTTGAGAAGATTCTCAAGACACTTTGCTGTTACCCAATTTTAAACAGGGAACATGCATATAATAAAAGAAACGCTCTTACGCCTAAGCCTCGTCGCCCACTAAAGATATGTGTTCGATGATTGAATTTTGGATCCTGGCAGTACAGATCAGTCGCGCCCAGTTTTTTTTTTAAATTATTTTAGATATTTCCCAACACCCTTCGCACCCAGTTTTTTTTTTTTAGATATTTTCCAATTTTTAAGACATAGTCCCTGAAGGTTGTAAAACAAAGAATGAGGTGACGGAACGCATTAGTTTTGAAGCTCTGTAAATTGTAGCTTTCCAGAAATATCAAGTTGTTCCAAATGTTTGAAAGGATCTTTTGAATATTACTGTGCATCCGAAAACAGGCTTTAAGTAGACGGGGTTACTGTGATATATCTACATATTCCGTGCAAACATTTATTTTGGAAGTATCGATAAAAAGCGCAATCCAGCGTTCTTGACTGAATCAAGAATGCTTAAGCTTGTTGCAGGAGGACCCGACCATAGATTTGCAAGTTTTATTCAAGTCTTGGACGAATGAAATCTGATTTAATATTAGATTAATCCGTTTGAGTGAAAAACCGTTAACATAGTTTAAAAAAGTTCCCATGAAGGCTGGGCTAGCATACATCCCGAGCAGGGACCCATTATATTGCATTTCAAGTTGGCCACATTTGTATGCTGCTTAAGATATGTGAGACAACTCTGAGTCTTTCTTGCATATAACTCAACCTAGTCATTAGAACCCCATTTAATGATTATAATATTGTCAGCTTTGAGCTTAGTTGACATTCGATAGCTTTGATAATCCACTATGAGCGGGTTCGCAGATCGCAGTTTCGCTAGGGATAAACGAAATTAAGAATGCTCTCATCCGCAAAATAATGGATTTGATAACAAGTCAGTGAGAGACAGTTAGTTTATGTAAATTTAAAATAAAATCGATGAGAGGACTGAACCATGGGGTACTCCTCCAGTGTCTATTGAAATAATTTTAGAGGCTTGTAAATTAATTTGTAAACATGCAAAGTTGATTTTTTAGTTAATGATTACAAGACATTGTTAAAAAAAAGAAAAGATTTTCGGTCCAAAGCCTTCCACAAAATGTAATTGTTACAATAAATTTACAATCGCTCTATCCTTTACATTCTGCGTCGCAAACCCACAATCTTCAGGAAATGGTGGGTCCGCCATCTAACGTTTTTTTTTTTTTCAAATAGTGCTTATTTCGTGAATGCTAACACTTAGCTCATGTCAGATTTGACAGATAATTAGTTGTATCCTTTCGCTGAACGAATATGGTGGTGAATACGCTTGAACAACGCTGGGAAATATTGCAACATTACTTTGAAAATCATGGTAATGTTGCAGAATGTATGCGAAAATTGCGTACGGATTTTGGAAGAAGAGAAGCACCGTCAGCTCCGTATGTTCGTTATCTTGTGAAAAAAGTAAAAGAAACTGGCATCCTCATCGATAAACCAAAGCGTGAAAAGCCAAAAACAGTGCGTTCACCTTAGAATATTGCTGCTGTGGCAGAAAGTGTGCGTGAAGCGCCATCAACATCAATTCACCGTCGTTCTCAACAATTGAACATTTCGGAGACATCATTGAGAAGAATTTTGCATAAAGACCTTGGTATGTCGCCACACAAAGTCCAATTGGTTCAGGAGTTGAAGTGGGCCTGCGATCGACTTAGAGAAGATGCCGATTTTGCCAAAAAAATCATCTTTTCAGATGAACTCATTTTGATCTTGGCGGGTATGTAAACAAGCAAAATTGTCGCATTTGGGGCACAGAAAACCCCCACGCATACATTGAAAAGCCGGTACACCCAAAACGAGTCACTGTTTGGTGCGGATTTTGGTCCAGAGGCATAATTGGGCCATTTTTCTTCGAAAATGAGCAAGGAGTGGCCGTTACAGTCAATGGCGATCGTTATCGGGCCATGTTGAACGAATTTTTGTTCACAAAAATTGAAGAGGAGGATATTATCAACATTTGGTTTCAACAGGACGGCGCTACGTGCCACACAGCCGAAGCTACACTCGATGTTTTGCGCCCTGTTTTTGAAGATCGCATTATCAGCCGCAGAGCTGATGTCACTTGGCCACCTCGGAGCTGCGATTTGACACCGTTGGACTATTATTTGTGGGGTGCCGTAAAAGATAAGTGTTACGCCGAAAAGCCAGAGACAATTGACGCTTTAAAGGACAATATTCGTGAAGCCATTGGTGAAATACAGCTGCACACAATCGATAATGTGCTTAAAAATTGGACCGATCGTGTAGGCTACTGCATGGCCAGCCGAGGCAGTTATTTGAATGAAATTATTTTCCATTATTAACCGGAAGGATTGTACTTTCAAATAAAAAAAGAAATTTGAGAAAATATTCAACAGTTTTTTTTATATTTTATATAAAAAAGTTATTTGGCGGACCCTTTATCATATCATCGGAATAGCATTAAGAACACGCCCATAGAGTGCAACAAAGGTCCACTCAAGCAAAATAATTTACCAATTCTGGTTTGTACTTCCTCAGAGAGAGTGATGAGATTCCCAACACGAGTCAGGAAGACAGTACATCGTCACCGATGTCTAAAAGACATTGACAAACACTCGAAGAGTACACCAAACATAAGGAATAACCCAGAAACTTGTTTGGAATATAGACTGCTTAAGGGTATATCCAAAACAAGTACAGGACTTGTCACGTATATTTACACATAACAAGTAAACAGGTAAAATATTTAGCAGCATATGTGTAATACCTAAGGTTCAAACACAAACAAAAAATGCTGTTCCACACAACAAAATCTACCACCGATTATGTTCGCTGAAGATAGCTTAGATATATTTCACTCTTATCCTTTTTTTATTAAACAATGAGCGGTGACCCACTTGTTCCTTATAAAAGTCGAGGTATTCCCTAGTATTTTTTTTTTTTTAAACATAAGCACTCCAGAAAAATGCTTGATTGTAAGCAAATAGAAGTTAGAATTGACATCGGGTTTCTTATACATTGGGAATTAATAGCTTTAAGAAAATGGATGTGATCGTAAATAACACTTTGGCATTTTCAATTAGAATGAATGGTGGTGCCAGCCAGCGATAATACGCATTAGGAAACTAACCGTGCGTCGTCGATGCGTGAAATGTAGTGAGTAATGCCTGTCACGTGTGAACGCTGGTAGATCAGCACTACTAAACGTAGCATAATCTCAAAATAAAGGGAGAAGATATGTGAGAATTCATACCTAGACTTACGATAGAGAATTGGTGAAAAAAAGCGTGATCAATTTTGGACAACTCATACCATACCAACAGGACTAGCGAAAAGTATTGTGAGTCGGTTAGGAAAGAAGAAAAATACCAACTTGACTAGGTATATGTAGATCTTTGGGAAAGTTATAAAAATGACAAATGAATCTGAAAAGCCCTTTTTATATTCCCAAACAACCAAATTAAGCTGTATAGCACTTATTTCTTCACTTTAAGTAGGCCCTTGCATCAAAAGGCGAGTAAATGTCATTCTACTAGTAATTGATCGAAGATCACGAATGCCTTGCCATAGCCACAAACCGTCAGCTTGTTTAGTAAATATATATTGAAAAGGCTATCTTAAGGCTCTGTAGGAGCCATTAATGCCATACATTTTATTTCATTTCATATTGAATGGGAATGCGAATGCGATTTACGATCCAACAAGATCGTTGTATTGAAGGTCGTTTTAATTGCCATAAAAAAATATCACCTTTGGTAAACGTGACCCTAATGACAATTTTCTCGAAGTAAACCCTAACGATTCCCTTCACTTTTTTAACAACTTTCAACTTCAAATTAACCCCATTTCCACTATTCAGAAAATGGGAAAATGTCATAGTGTACCCATTTCCAGGTGTCACCACTTTCCAAGATGCTATCGCCATATTCAATCATAACAAATGGCAAATTCCCAATTGCAGTCAATGAATTTATATTCCGATAACATAACTTTCCACCATCAATCGTGCAGCGATGCGCTCCATAGCTGCATCCCACAATTAAATCCTTGCCTTCCAAAAGCACACACAAAAGATGACACTTTTTGTTCCTCTATCCAATCGTAGACACAGAAGTCGCATTCACTTCTCGCTTGGCCCCCATCAAAGGAAAATAAATTGATTTTCGCTGTTGGTGTCACAAAACGAAAATAAAACAATTTCCCATGGCTGACAAGAAAAGTGAAATCTTGCACATGGCCAAACACAACAAAACGAAGAACGCCTTTGACGGTCACATGCAATTTATATGAACATGAACCCATCGTACGGCCAAAGATGACAACAACAACAAAAATACATCTTTACCGTGTCAGCAAGTCGTGGGCAATGTCAAGCCCAAGCGCATCTTCAGCACATGAAAAGTATTCGCCCATAAAAAGTCGCATTTTGAGCGAATTCAACTGCACTTTCCATGCCGACAAACCAAAAAAAAAACAAAATATACGACAAAGCATTTTTATAAATCCGTCAGTGAAAGCGAATCCAACGACCAAAACACGATATGGTAGGCTTTTCTTATTCCGAACTCTACTAGTTTGTTGCAATTTAACTGTATGCAGGCACTTACTTTCCATGGACTGTATAACTAGCCGCGCAGGCGCACCACCATCATCATCATTGGCGTAGGCAAATGTCAAGGTCTTCGTCGTCTTCTTCCACTTGAGGGGAAAATGCATCCCATCGTTGAGGAAAAATGGAAAGTGGGTAAATTGCTCCCACTACACTCGTCCATGCCGTATCTAGATACATTTGCATAGATTGGATTCCCGCCGAAAGTTGTAACGAGTTGTGATCTCCATGGAGCCATTCAGTAAACCGCGTACTTACCAGTTTTAGCTTTGGTTTCAGTTTCAGTTTCAACATTCAGACCTGGTGATGAAGATATATTTTTGCACGACCAACGGATAAACCAGATATCGCGAATGATGGTGGTACACTTTTTTTTCGATCAAGTATAGGTGCATATGGTTAAGTATTTCACAAATGTGAGTAGGCAGATGCGCGTCTCCTAAAGTTGAAATACTCGTTTTATTGAAGGTGAAAACGATCAGTTTGGCGGCTGTCGGTTGCCTAGTTGTATTTCACTTTTGCTAGTGAATTACTTAAGACGTGCACAGTGATTCATTACTGAGTTGACTAGTTTGATTGTGGTTCACTGTGTCATATGTTTACTTTTGAAAGAGAAAAAAATATTTTAAAGATTTTAAATGAGTTATCGAATGGGGAACATAGGTTTTTGAAACATTTCTGTAACCTGTGTTAACTTGGCAAGGCTTCATTTTTGAGATTCAATGCATTTAGTCCGTTGGTAAATTTATAAGGCTTAACTTTCGTATTATATATATTTTTGGAATACATAAATATTTCAAATAGACGTATCTGGCATTTTAACTCGTATTATTGTTTGTTTTGGCTTGAAAGTTCAAAATACCTTACCTAACCTTTGGCGAATCGGAGTCCATGTTGGGGTACGACCAAAGTTCCTTTTGACTATTTTTATTAAAAATGATAGAAAAGGAAGATCAGAAGTAATACGAGTCCTATAAAATGTGTATTTTAGATTTTTAAACCATATCTTAAAATTTCTATCGAAATTTGTTGGTTCCAGAGTCCGGCAGCACTCCTCACTGCCTTGAAGCAAGCTAATGAAGTTCCATTACAGCAATTGCGGAAATTAAGAAGTTTTAGGGAGGGTATTTTTTACAATTATAAAATATTAATTCGGAGATGTTCTTCAAACAATTATTAGTTAAGTTTCAATTTATTTTTTCAAACTTTCACACAGTGTTTGAGGAAACGTATAGTCTTCACCAGATTTTAGTTATCACCGAATGATATATTTTAGTATACCGAGCTGGCAATAGAAATTTTCTTTTGTTTCACTATTAGAACTTCAGAAATAGTAGAGTACTCAATTAATACAATGTTCAGCAGCCACTTCTTCCCGACTTTCCTTTGTACAACTAACTCATCAATGGCTAAAAGGAGTTGTTGAGTTATTCCCAAAAGTTTGCTTTTCCCTATCCAAAATCTCATTATAATGGGAAAGATTGTCTCAATTGAGCTTAAGAGATCTTGCCATTCGTGTAACCAGAAACACACATAAATAATTTTGTAATATTGTAGAGTTTTCGTTCTTACAAGCCTATTACATCAATAACTTCCGAGAATTACAATGCAGTAAGTATCTGGGTGGAGATAGAAGTTAATAGCTAGACCATTCGCATTGAAAACATCCAACGACATTTACATTTTATTCCCATAGGCGGTCCAGTATGAATGGAACCTCAGCATAGTTTGTCCGATCCACAAAGAACGATACCCTCTGAACTGCGCCAACTACAGAGGCATGAGTCTCCTCAACATCGCATACACACTCCTATCTGTCGTTATATGTGAACGCCTGAAACCGTTTACTAACAACCTGATCGTTCTTTATCAGTGTGGTTTCAGGCCAGAAAAGTCCACAACTGATCAAATCTTCACACTTAGGCAGATTCTGGTAAAAAAAACCCCAAGAAGTCCAAGTCGATATCCACCGATACCCACCACCATTGATTTTAAAGCCGCATAAGATAGCATTTATAGAGACGAACAATATACGAAGCTCCCGCAACATTCGATATTAATAAAATATTAAGACAAAGGGTCGTGAATATCCTTCACATCCATCTTGAAAGGATCGTGCAAATTTCCCGAGCCAATACCAGGGGCACACTCTTCCATATAAATGTGCAGTATATCTCGTCGATATTGACATCATTGGTCAGTCGTGATGTCATAGCCAAGTTTGATGTATTAGTGAATGAGGCAAAATGAGGGTAAGACCAAGTAAACACAAAAGCACACTCAAGATCGACGAATTGGACAGAACTTCACCATTGACAGATATAACTTGGAGATAGTATGGGACTTTGTCTACCTCGGCTCCACCATTAACTCTGACAACAACATCTCGTCAGAAATAAAACTAGAAGTACTCTTGCCAACCTCTGTTTCTTGGAGCTAATAAGACAATTGATAAGTAACTACTAAGTAAGATCCTGATCACCCCCTTCCTGCTCTATCGCACTGAAGCATGGACCATATCAAAAGCTGATGGAGAAATCCTTGGTCATTTTGAGTAAAAAATTCTTCGAAAAATCTTCGGTCCCGTTTTTGTTGACGGGCTTTGGTGATGAAGAAGAAGTTGTGGTACCACGTGGATCTGTCGAGTTTCCTAATATTCATTTGCTTAATTAAACCATTCCGAGGTGAGAGCTCCAGATAGAGTTTTCTTTTGTTTGAGAGAGCTAGACAAGAGCAGAGAAAGTGAGGAATACACTACTCCTCCTTCTCGTCCAAGCAGCTTGTGCAGAAGTCATTACTAAATAGGACTAGTGTTTTACCATGAAGACCTAGAGGGCAGTTTCATGTAAGGACACCGATGAAGTTACTGATGTTTGATCTAAATATTTACCATTATGAAGCAGATGGAGCGCTCCTGGTTATAAGTTGGCCAGAGTTTGCTTGGATATATAACAGGTTGTACCTTTCATCCATCTGTGGTTTGCTTTCTTGAGCATCCAGTTTAATTTGTGATTTACATGTAGCGAGGGGCATATCTAACATTTCTACTGGCGAAAGAATATCAAGGGTAGCTCATCCGTCCTCCAGTTCTCTGGTATATCTTTGTTTCCCGGTATCCAGAGGATGTGAATGTTAAAGTGCTCTGCCATCTCATTAAGAGATATTCGGCATTCGTAGGCTGATTTCGATTTAACAGATATGGATCCCAGGGATTTTATTGCCGCTTGGCTGTCATTGAAGATGTTAATATTATTCGTGGATATTACATTACTCCTCAGCCAGGACAAGTCTTCTTTAATTGCCATGATTTCCGCCTGGAAAATGATACATTGGTCGAGATTGCGACTGATATGCTTAAATTGAGCAGCTCGAGAAAACACCTCCAATCACTGCAGATTCTGTTTTAGACCAATCCCTGTAGACGTGAATCGAGTTATTGTCTCCAAATATATCCGACTCCCATTCGAGGCTAAAAACTAAGTTGGATAGTGATGTGGTCGGTGTTTTCTGTGATATTAAGGTGATTCAGTATCTTTGTATATCCACCTGGAGTGGGTGTCCATTGTGACGAGACTCTTAGTCTCACAGCTGCGCAAGCTGCGGTCGGTTGGACGTAAATCTCTAGGTGCACTATATAAGTTTATTAAATTTAATCAAAATCGTTGGAGCCGTTTAGGAGAAATGTTGGTTTTACCAAAAACGTTATATGGGAGGTACCTTTAGTTTTGGCAAGAACATCGTTGATATACGATGTTTGATCTCTTTTAGGAGCAAGTATTGGCAAGTAATGACTACTGAGTGAGAGACTCCCATATTGAGTGGATACGGTATCGCCATATCATCAAATTGGAGACCGAATTCACCATATGCTTTCAGACAACCCCGAAAAGATGCACGTGGTATGATGATATTTGCAAGTCTAAGGTGACAGAAGAGGCGCATAGCAAGGCGCTGAAACGCAAAACAGCGCTGGAAATAAACAGGAATATAATAGAATAGAATATAATTAGAAGATGGTAAGAGAAGAAACTAAGGGTAGAAAAACAAAAGAAAACGTAGCTTCCCAGATCAGAAAAGATGTTCTCAGGCAGCATTTCCATAATATTGAGTTACTGCGGGCTAGAGACTGTTCCACCCCTAGTTAACGAACAGTTTACGCTCCCTCCTATTATTGAAGAAGTTAGAAGTTAAGGAAGCGCAGTTATCAAAAAAAGGTTAAAAAACATGGAACGTGCATGGACCAAACTACTAATATAGCCTCGATGGATGAAAGCATGTCCGATGACTGGAATATCAGCTTCATATGTCCCATCTACAAGAAAAGCGATCCCATGTCTTGCATCAACTACATCATTGCATCAACTATGCTGAGTGTCGCATATAAGATCCTTTCCTACGTATTGGTCACACAAGACTTTTAGCAGAACACTTATCAGCACGTACCAGTTTGGCGTGACGCATCATGTTTTCATCAACTCTATGATATGATAGCATCCAACGGCCCGGGCGCCCGTTAAGTAAAAAGTAAAGTAAATACTTTCCTATTTTAAAACAACGCCCCTTTATCTATAGCCGCGTTGTAAGGCAATTCATGTCCTCATTTAACCTGGTGAATGGTCGTTTTCGATGTTCATCCGTAGGTTGTTCAACTTGATAGTGCCAAATTTCCGTTTAACAGTTTATACGAATGTTTCTTTCATATTCTTCATATCGTGTGTCACTTATCTCCACTAGTCTTATCTGGTCGCTAAGAATTGCCAAGATTATGTTTTCAATGCTGGACATTCTTGGCGGTGTATGGAAATATTAAAGGCTATTTTTATGTCGGTCAGCTTAAATTGGTTAAGAAAAGATCCGTTTCATTACTTTTTAAGTAATTCCGAACACCAAAATTCCAAGGATTAACAACAATTACAATAAATTAAAGTAATCCTTTGTAGAAGCAAGCACAGACCAGATGACACAAAACTTAACACACACTAAATCGCTAACTCTATTTGTTTCAAGAAATCTTCATGTAGGTCCTTACAATCTTAAATCCAGTTGAGTGGGCAATATTTGACTTTCCAAAAATAGAAATTCTTCTGATAAAATGCATAATGGTCTTAGCAAAAACTAATCAGACCAAAGTGAGAGGAAGCTGCTATAATTTTCAACAAATGCCCCCAGTAAATACTGAAATACAACCCTCTGCAAAAAATGTAACGGAGAAAGTAGAGACTTTCCATTTTCTAAAATAAATTGTTTGTCAAGAAATGACAGACTAACACGCTGACCTAGACATTGCAATACACTTTTACAAAACATTAACCGTCGTCTTCATAATTTATAATTACCATGAAACAAACACACAAGTAGTTCATTTAACGCCATTATATCTATTTTGTGTTGTTTATTGTACTAACGAGTATTTTCAAAAAAAGATACACGCAGTGGTCGCCCAATAAAATGGTGTGCTTGCAATCACAAAAAAAAAACAAATAATGGCCAAAACTACAAAAACCCATTTACCATCTCTTCACAACGGCATGCAATAAAAAAGATAAAAAAATAATTGTTTGTGGGTTTACTGGAAGTTGTTAATAATACTGTTCATTTGTCTATTAGCACGACATAAAAAAATACAAGTTTGCACCTCAACTCTTTTGTTTTTTTTTAATTATTCTTTGTCGTCACCAATTAACACCAAAACAGCAAAAACTAAAATTGTTGTCTTTCTAAAAGTAATTAATCACACATCAAGTCTGACTAAGGCGGTAAGTGAAGGTTGAGGCGCAGGGTTAGGCGGTCGCAGCATTAATTTAGTTCGAACCGACTATGGCAACAAAAACTTGATTTTAAAAATTTCACAGCTATTTCTCGACGTTATGACAGTTCTCATATGAAACCTCAGACGAAAACTGAATTGTTGATCACGACTTTGACCAATTTAGACATCTAAACCATCTAAACATTTTTTTTTTGATTTTTCAAAATTCTTTTTTTTTTTTTTGCACCCACATTTTATTAACACGGTCAAGCACCTTTTGGCGTCCGTCAGTGCAGCGCGCATAAAAAGTCCCAACACTGATCCATTTCCTGGACTTTTGTGCTGCTGCAGCCTTTGCTCAACATTTAATTAGCCATTCTACTCACGACATTTTGTACATACAATTGTCTGCCTGTTTGTATGTCTGTCGGACCATATTATTTTTTTGTTTAGATTGTATTGACGACGACGCGCCGTTTAGTCGGACCCCAAGTCGAAATACCAAATTTGTATACACTTCTATCGGTGATTTGTGTTTTGAGGTTATGTAAGATCGGCAAAATGCACTCATAGTTCATACGTTCACTGTGATTTGGATGTTGGATTTTATTTTTGTTGCACTGGCGTATACGTTTTGTTTCTTCCTCGGGCTTATTTGGACTTTGAGAAAATGAAGACAAAAAAATGTATAATCAGGGTTTAGAGAGAGGGAATACTGCGATCACACTGCAAGCAATGAACTAGAGCTGTGAGTGGAATTATAATGGTCCCAAACACGAAATACCATCGTGCGGAGACGGTGTACTAAGTGCGGTTTGTACGAGTATCTAAGTATCCGTTATAAGTTACGAGAGAGGGTGAAAATGCTCTGAATTTCAATTGCTCAACGCTCAAGTGAGGTGATTCACACAGAGATAAGTTTGCGTTAGTTTCGGATTCATTTAATTTTTTTTTTAGAATTTGTTTGCCTTCAAATTGGGTTAACCAAACTGTATACGTTGAGCTGTGGAATATATAAATAGTTTAGCTTGAAGGTTTTAATTGATGACAGGTTGTTGGTTCTCATGTGGGATTGGATTAAAAGAGATAAGATAGTTAAGAAGCAGGTTGAATCAATAAAAAATAATTATTCAATATTTTACGAGTACAATTTATTTTTCATACTAGTTAAACAGCGCGAATCCAAAGAATTTCCTTAGTTCATAAAAAGTTTTTACTAACAACTGTTTACTATTAACAATGTAAGTATATTTTGGCTTGGCTGAAGGTGATTCAGTAAAATTTGTATGGGCAATATTAAGTATTGAGGTTTTTTTTAGCTGACCAGCGTGAAATTGCGTGTGTGGACTTTTAATTATAGATGTAAAAAGGTATTAATCTTAAATATCAACAATTTTGGAAGAAATCTGTGAAACACTGTCATTTCAGTATACTTGAAGTCTTCCAAAGTCTTCCAAATCTGATTTTCATTACTTCCTGGGCTTCTTCTACTTACGACCAAGCCCGTCTCTCGATCAGAGAGATCGCGGGTTCCCTGGTTCAAATTCCGAAAGCAACAACACAAAAATCAAAAATTGCCATTCGTAATCGGCGTTAAATACAAGGTCCCATTTTTTGATTGGATAGAGAAACTAGGTTTGGGGTCAGATAGCTCATTCCATTTATTAGTTTCCAATAAATCTGAGACCCGGCCATGCGTATTCCTATTCAATCAACCATTCTCTATTGCAGAGTTCATTGCTCGCCATACTACACGCGAATGATAATGATAATGACTGGCGTATCTTATTCCATCGCCACTCGGGGCACTAGACTTTCATATCACTCACGAAATTCTAATTCATCCAATGAGCCCTGCGCCGCACAGTTAAAAGGACTGGTGAACAATACAGAACCAACCAACCAAATCAACTGCTGCAAATTTATTAAATTAGACTGGGTGACATGTGGTTCGAACGGTGGAAAGGATCGTTTTGGTGATTTGCACTGGCCGGCAAGATAGGCTGATTTGACCGCTCCAAGAGTACGAGATCTTATTGCTCGAAGTGCTTACCAAAATGTTTGAAAATACTACGAACTACATGCTCGTCTCCTTTTTTAGTGTCTATGTCAATCTCCACATACAATATGTGACCTAGCATATAATTGATGGAACCTGGTAATATCGATGTTACAAATATAAATTTTTGGCCCAACAGACTCGTTAGTACCCATAGGGCTACCACCATTGATGTGTGCTTGTGTACTTCTTGCACGATGGTGGGACCTCCTATTTTATGCCCAATCCGAACGGGTGAGTAAAGATAAGCTTTTCTTGATTCTACAGGTCATTGCTAGAGGAGAACCAGTGAAAAATCATTAGGTGTTGATACGGCTTGGAATCGAACTGGCAGTTCATCGCACTAAGCTTCGCAATACTAAGCACAGTCGAAGTTATTATAATTTTCCTTCTTGGGAATCCTGACCAACCACTGATACTGTTTCATCAGAAAAAGTTTACAGAAAAAAAAAACTCATCTAAAAGTTAACACAGGAAGACAAGCCGAAATGTTTGCCATTGGCAACTTAACCCAAATTTTCGAGGAACCAGCACATATTACAGATATATATAATAATTACTATGAAAATAGATTTTTTTCTTCCTCCAGATCCAGACAACTACAAAATCACAATATCTGCTCCATTATAAAACCTAGATCACATATTAATAACTGTGATCTACCAATATCAATGGCAGGAAAAGAGATCATCAACAGGCTTATGAAAGTGCCATCCAACTAAAGCTGAGGCTTTTGTAGTTCTCTTTTTCGGAAAGTCCATTTTTAAAGGTAAAGATATCTTTATGCTCACCCAGAGGCACGTACCCTGAAACGTGCCTCTGCGTGATCGTAAAGATCATAAAGAAGGAAGGTTGAAGTAAAATTTCGATTTGGATTGTAGGAAAGCACTGGACCTGACGGAACTAACCACATTGTACTAAAAAAAACTTGCAACCGTTCTTTGCAATGACCTGCAAAAAAGGGTTGCAAGTTATGTCGTTTGATCAGGGGTTCTATCAAAAGTAGCTCGAATCCAACCGAAGGAAGAAGATTCATGCATCAAATCTACAAACCCATTGCTCTACTACCCATTTTCAGTGTAAATAAAAAAAAACAATGGGACTATTAATAAGCAACGGTTTTGGTGATTCCTATGAGTTCTGAAAAACACTCAACATACAATGTAAACCCTTATGGACAAATGTGGTTGAAAAAAATAAGAATCAAAAGATGTTACCCTGATAGAGGCTCTAGGTTGGAGTGACTCAAGGATCTATTCTCTTACCCCTTCTATTACTGCTGAGATTTCGTACAACCACATTTTTATTTTTCTAGATGAGGGTACTATGATGGCAATTGACACTCTAATTAGTGCCTTAAGCCAGAAAAGGCTCGGTAACCCCTTTCATTGGCCTCAAACCCTGCTGTGCATCTTATTGCTTAGGCAAGTCAGAATTATAACAAAAATTGTGCTTTTAAACATCAGCCCAAATGCATTATATAAACGGTGACTTACAAAAAATGATACAATCGGTAAAATAAAATCTAATACAATTCAATATTAAGAAAACGCCGTATACAGCATTTACAAGAAAGAATAAGTCTACAGTTCTGAAAATAAAAATGGAGAATACAGTCGGTAACTCGGAAGAATCCACGCATCTTCTAGTTGTCACAATAGGTTAAGATGTATCACGGAATTGGAAACAACATGTAACTTCTATTGGCAATCTAAGTTATCTTTTTAGAGCTAAGGCCCGGTTTTTCAGTGCTGTGTTAATTCTAAGTTAACCCAAAGTTTACTAACTCCGCAATAAAATTAATCTAGAGTTAACTCATGAAGCAGTTTTTCAATACAGGATTAACTTGGGCTCCGTTTGTGGTGATTTCATTTGGTAGCACTCATGATTTAGAAAAACGATATAAATGCATGTAGAGTCCACGTATTCTGGCGGATAACTGTTGGATATTACAACGAGACATCATCACATCACTGAAGAAATATGCAGACGGAAATCATAGAGCTATATTTATATATTTTGGCCACCAGGAATGTTTCAACTAACCTAAATCTTAAAGTACGTAAGTTGGCAATACAATTTATCAATGAACTATCTATAACATTTTTTTTTAGCCACCACAACAGGTTCTCCTGTTTCAGGATCTAAACCGCTCTCTTCCGCCCTGAGCGATAAAGTCTAGGTCGTATTGGAGCTCATTGGAAGACGAGGTAGTGTAGCCGACTCGATTTCTTATTATTTTCTTAAATCAAACACCCTTTTTCAATTTGAATGCTGTACACTATATACATTTATTTATAATTTAATATTACAAACTCGCGTGATGCACCTGCATCGTATCACTGCTCGACATCGACTGAGTGACGATTGAGTTTTAACTCTGACCAAAAATCTTCCCGATTTCACCTGGTTTAATTTTTTTTACAATCAACCCATGGTTTAATGTTGGCCACATCCAAAATCCCCTCATATGGAACTTGTCCTAATTGTAAACCTTCACATCTTTTACTAAATATCTGTCATTTGGCAAAATCTTCATTATTCTGTAAGGTCCTTTAAATTTAAGATTTATCTTCCTACATGCTCCAGCTTTACTCTCATAATTCTTAATCATCACGTAATCATTTTCCTTATATACTGTTTGGGTTCGAAGACAAGCTTTCAAAACTTTATTTTTATTCTTTTATTATGTAATTTTACAACACAAACATGAAAATTATTATTAATTATAATTGATTATCTCTCTAAAGTAAACTATGACTTTAGTATTTATGGTGGAAATCCCATAGCTCTTCCGAATTTACATCTGCTTCATCTCGTTCCTCTTGCTGTTCTCCATCTTCCGCGTCCATTTCGTCCTCTTCTTCTTCTTCCTCGTCTATTTCGTCCTCCTCTTCTTCCTCCTCTTCTGACTCTTCTAAATCCAATTCATATCAGGATATGGTTCATGGGGATCCACATCAGGACCGTCCAGATAACAAACTGCCGTTAAAACATTCAAATTGGGGTATATGCCCAATGATGAGACTATTGCTCTTGCCGTGTGCCCTCGCATGAGTTTTACCAGAAAATTGTCTATTGTGTTGTATAGGACCAAGTTAGAACAATATTTTGTGTACTCAGACTCTAGTGTTCTGCGTATTCCAATGCATCTTCTTAGACACTGCCTGCCAAACACTCGAATCTTTTCCATTGGGCAACGTTCAACCACACCTGATAAGAGCCATGTAGCAAATCACCTTAACTGTCAAGACGAATGCTGCAAAACACTCGTCTTATCAGGGCAAACGCTGCCTTAGCTTTCGCCAGATCAGCATCTACATGACTGCCGAAATTAGATACTGATCCATCCAGATGCCAAGGTACTTTGATACACTTTTACTCGCCAGTGGATGTCCGTTTGGTGCCACGATTAACGGCTTTCTTTAGTTCGTTTACATATCCCTTGATGACCTCTACAACGGTGTCCTTAACAGAATAAATTCAGATTTCTGAAAGTTGATTTTCAACTTCGAGTTCTCACAATATCTCTGGAGTAGTCCAACGCACTAACCTCTAGGCCACAGCACATCAGTTAATAATCCAGAGACTATTAGAAAGCTTACAATATTCGAGACGAAATACGGAGTATGTAATCAGAAACATTACGTAAGGTAATGGAATATGCGCTAAAAAGACAATATCTCGAGCAAAATGGTGGATATTTGTCTTCTGATGTTATATTTCAAACTTAATTTTCATAAAATGTATTTCATACATAAACAAAATGATTATAACAACAGTTATACGTGTTCTACCGTGGAGGTCGTATTGGCCCACCCTGCCGCTTTTCTTTTCCTGTGCCTTAAACTTAGCTTTTCCAATAATTTAGTGAAAGAGTGAATATTTTCCTAAAATCTTAGAGCTGATTTTTAATCGCATATCGATAAAGTTTTTCCCTGAGGCTTTCGCAAAACATGGAATAGTAAACAAAAATAGTCCTCTGGTTAGTCGAAAGATTCAAAACAGGAACCCCGTGGTCAATAATCCAACGTAATTACCACTGACTTACAACCATACATTAGTATTTATATCTATAAGCTAAAAGTACTAAAAGTAATTATAAAAACAAAATAAAGGAGAAAGTATTCTGATTCAAAATTGTTAATAAAATATTCTTATTGAAATATAATGATTACTCATAATAATGACCAACTTTCTGATTTAAGCACAATTTCTCTCTGGTAACAGACAACAGCTTTATCGTCGCCACTTAATCTAAACTAATTAAAAGCCAGTTTATGAATTAATTGAAAGTCCATCGACAACTACATGCGGTAATATCGATAATTGCATTTTAATTAGAAAAATCAACTATATTTTCAACATACAGCCATCAGTATCTAGATACATTTTCATTTCACTTTCTATCAAAGTGTTGCTATATTTCCCCTTACAAACATGCATCGACATCTTTACCAGTTTTTTTTTTTTTCTAAAGTTCAAATGATCAATCATAAGAACCCCAACAACCATACCCAGCTTAGTCATTCTTCTCCTCTAAGTAAACGATCGACTCGGTAGGTAGGTACCCAACATTTAAGTTAACCTTTTTGGCAGCGTATATTAAACCCATTCACCCCGATATGCTACAGCGTCTGGCGGTGAAAATATCAAACCCCAGAGCAAGCAATTGCTGAAGGAATAAATTATCATATTCTCAAGACTGCCAACGAGTATATTTACAACGACAATGATGGCAAACAACAAAAAAAAATCCCAACTACTAAAACCAATACCGCTGCAGGGTGTGTATTGTATCTAAGACCTCTCGAACTGGTTCTGGTTGCCTACTGGCTGCTGGTAGCCATTCCTATGGCTTTATAGAACCCAATTTCACTGTTCAATCGTTTGACTGGACCGAATTGTATGTGTCATAAAAAAAACTTCGAAAAACGCTTAATAGATACAAAAACCAAACTCATTTTCTAATCACCTCTAGTATAGAAAACTTTTACTTTGGTTGAGGCAATCGTAAATCTTGTTACTTTTACTTTTTCGGTACGTTTTCCGTGTGCCGGTTCTTCCTCTTTTTTTTTGGCAATTCCATCGAAGATTTTATTCTAAATTGGGGTCACAATGGAGATGCTAGATAACGCCTACAGATAGCATTTAAAATTGATTTACTTTCGAGCGCATTTTGAATGAGAATTGGAAATTTTGGCATACAAACGGTAGATTGATGGAGGTCTCAAAAGCCGATTTGGGTTTAAGCTCTAAATGTTGTTTATGATCACTTTCATTATGGAAAGGTCATGGTCGGATGTTTTTTTTTTGGAGAATTAAAGACGAAATAGCGAATTAATAGAAAGAATCTGATGAACGTGGAGAAGGTATAACATGTAGCGAAAAAAAACGTGAAGCTTTAAAATAGCAATAACAATGGAGATCGTTGATAGGCGACTCAGCGGAGTGACTATTTTCATTGTCGAAACAATTAAACACACGTTTTGGGATAAAATCAATCACTATGCAGTCTTTCAAGAAGACATCAGCAATGTTTGTCAAAATAATGAATCGCTACGTATTGAGTTGGCTACTTTGTGACTTAGACATTGAAGGTCGGAATTGATTGGAATTGATGTCAGAGTAAATAGCGAAGCCGAGGTAGACCAAGACCCGTACTTCCTCAAAGTTATAACTGTCAATTGTGACGTTCTGTCCAATTCGTCGATGTTGTGTGTCCTTTCGTGTTGACAGCATATACTTTGTCTTACCCTCATTTACTGCTAAACCCATTTTTGCCGCTTCCTTCTCTATACTAGCAAACGTGGCTATGACATCACGTTGAGTCCTACCAATGATATCAATATCGTCTGCTTATGCTAGTAGTTGCAACGATTTTAAGAAAATTGTGCCTCTGGTGTTGACTCGGGAGTTTTACACACAAGAAACAAATTGAAGAAGTCACATGACAGCGCATCGCCTTGCCTAAATCCTTTTTTGGCATCGAATGTGTCGGTGAGGTCGTTTCCGACCCTGATGGAGCAGCGAGAATTCTCCATCGTCATTCCACACAAACGTACGAGTTTGGTCGGTATACCAAAACTAGACATGGCTCTGTATAGTTCGTTTCTATAAATGCAGTCGTATGCGGCTTTAAAATCGATAAATAGGTGGTGGGTATCGATTTGGACTTCTTGGGTTTTTTCCAGGATCTGCCGAAGTGTGAAAATTTGATCGATTGTGGACTTTCCTGGCCTAAAACCTCACTGATTAGGGCCGATCAGGTAGTTGGTAAACGGTTTCAGGCGTTCACATATTACGGCACATAGGATCTTGTATGCGATGTTAAGGAGACTTATACCTCTGTAGTTAGCACAGTTCAGAGGGTATCCTTTTTTGTGGGTCGGGCAAACGATGCTGAAGTTCCATTCTTGAGGAATACTTTCATCTGACCAGATTTTTCTTATGAGTAGGTGGATAATATTGTTAATATTGAATGGTTCGTTCTGCCTGACAGCGGAATGTTGTTCGTCATCGCCGTTTAACAGTCTACAGAAGTGGTTCTTCCATATCCTCAGCAGCTCGACAGGATTCTGTTCAAGCCTTGTATCCTTGGCTTTGACGTTTTACACTTTGGTAAAACTTGCGAACATCGTTCCTGAACTGGAACCTCTCGACTCTATGTCCTCGATCGAGCGCTTTTCTTGCTTTTTTTTCTTCTTTCTGAAAAGCCGGTGTTCTTCCCTTGCCTATAGAGCTCAATGGCAGATCTCGTCTTCAACTGCAGCTTAGCCTTGTAGACCTCTTTCTTGGCTGCGAGCATCTGTCGGCATTCCTCATCAAACCAGGGGTTTCTTGTTGTGTCAAGAAGTCAGCAAAAGGGAAAATTAGAGTTTTCAATGAATGAATTCACTTGGAAGGCTCGCCATCACGAAAAAGTGAAAAGTTGGCCTTAGATGCAGCTAAGGATTCATGAAGAAATATTATAGAAAAGCTAGACGTCACAGGACAGTTAATATGATATTTTTGCTGACCTTTAGAGACCCTCTGAACTGCGCCAACTACAGAGGCATAAGTCTGCTCAACATGGCCTACAAGATCCTATCTGCCGTAATTTGTGAACGCCTGAAACCGTTTACCAACAACCTGAACGGCCCTTATCAGTGTGGTTTTAGGCCAGGAAAGTCCCCAACGATCAAATGTTCACACTTCGGCAGATCCTGGAAAAAACCCAAGAAGTCCAAATCGATATCAACCACCCATTAATCGATTTCATACGACAGCATTTATAGAGACAAACTATACAGAGCCATGTCTAGTTTTGGTATACCGCCCAAACTCGTCCGTTTTTGTAGGATGACGATGGAGAATTCTCGCTGCACCATATGGGTCGGAAACTACCTCACCGACACATTCGATACCAAAAAAGGATTTATGCAAGGCGATGCGCTGTCATGTGACTTCTTCAAATTGATTCTTGAGAGGATTGTGCAAAACTCCCGAGCCAACACCAGAGGCACAATTTTCCAAAAATCGGTGCAACTACGCATACGCTGACGATATTGACATCATTGGTAGGACTCAACGTGAGGTCATAGTCACGTTTGCTAGTATAGAGAAGGAAGCGGCACAAATGGGTTTAGCAGTAAATGATGGTACGACTAAGTATATGCTGTCAACACGAAAGGACACACAACATCGACGAATTGGACAGAACGTCACCATTGACAGATATAACTTTGAGGTAGTACGGGACTTTGTCTACCTTGGCTCCGCTGTTAACTCTGACAACAACATCTCGTCAGAAATCAAACGAAGAATTACTCTTGCCAATCGCTGTTTCTTCGGGCTAAGAAGGCAATTTAAGGAGATCCTATATAAGACCCTGATTATCCCAGTTCTGCGCTACGGCGCTGAAGCATGGGCCGTATCAAAACGGATGAAGAAATCCTTGGTCGATTCGAGAGAAAAATCCTTCGAAAAATCCTTCGAAAAATCTTCGGACCCGTTTGCGTTGACGGGCTATGGAGACGAAGATTGAACAACGAACTATACGGCTGTACAGCGACATACCCCTAGTCAAAAAAACTCCGCATTGGACGTCTAAGATGGCTAGGACATGTAGACGGAATGGACACCAATACTCCGGCTCGCAGAATCTTCGATTCCCTGCTAGACGTCGGACGCAGTAGAGGAAGACCTCGCCTTAAGTGACACGCACAAGTAGAAACTGACCTCAACCAACTTGGAGTGCGCAACTGAAGGCAGTTAGCTAAGGGCCGGGCTAATTCGAAAGGCATGTTGGTTGAGGCCCAGGATCATCCCGGACTGTAGCGCCACTTAAGTAAGTAAGTAAGTATTAGACCCCTCTCTCTCTCTTTAAATAATAATAAAACATATGAGAAACCTGCAATCCGTTGCCCCCTAAAAGTATTTTGGTTGTAAAAAGCTATTCTTAATCATTAAAATTGACAGTGAACTACCTACATATATAAACTAGATTATCTGCCCTTTCGTGGTATACATCGGAGCGGATAATTCTCCGAAAAGCTGTTCGGAATATTTCTCCAACATTTTGTAACACATCCCGGTGAATTGCGTTGAAGTGCATTCAGGAGCACTTTTCGTTCAATTTTCGACAGCTAAGTGGAATTTTTTTCCGATTTCCCCCGGCACAAATTTTTTGCGGAATTTATTTACGAATTTTAGTGAAGTGAAGTCGTCGCATTTGTGTAGGTAGTATTTTTTTCCGATGACACATACCTCGAATGGAATTTGAACCTCCGAAGAAGTATGCGTTGCGGAAAATTGTCCACTCCGACGCACGGATACGTCGATAGGGCTGTATATAGCCCCAGCCTGCATGTAGTTCCGAAGAAATTGAGTCCAAAATTCTATCTAAGTGGTTGTCATAATCCTTATTTGTTGTGATTGTATCAGTTCTCATAAAACCAACATTTCCAAAATATTTGTTAAATACAAACAATTTTGTATCAACTCTTGTTTTACTTCTTCTTAAATATGAACACACCCAGTAAGTGCTTTACCTCAATCATCTCAATTAAATCCAATGTTGTGACTTAAATTAAGTTCAAAATCAAACCCTTAAATGGTCATTGCCAAGAACCATCGTGATTCGAATATAAAGCCAATTTATGACAATGAATCATAAAGAACTCAAACATGAAACTATCGCATGACTTACGCACGCACCTACAACCAACTCATCCCAACGGAAATGCAATGCAATTGATATTTGAAGCGTAGGCCATCAATTTGTTAGTATCTAATTAGAATTCAAAGACCCACAGAAGAAGACAAACAACACCCACTCGCCGTAAACACTATTCATTGTCATAAGAACTTCATCAAACCATAAAAGTACACCTTCTACACCTCAACGGATGTGTTCATAGACTCCGTCCTGGTATAATGACTTTATTTAGCCATTTTACTACCAGGTTGCTGTCATTTTCAATTTACCTTCCATCCATCATTACATTCAATCACTACCATCTAGCTTATGCTTATACAAAATTATATTCTGATGGATTAATCTTTCACTCGAAAGATGCTTTCGTTAAATTGCCTCCAAAATATTAACCCGCAGAACAAAAGGCGGGGTAAACAAAAAAAACGAAAGCGAACGAAGCGACGGAGCAGTAATTTGAGATAATGTGAGGCTTGTTGTTCACAAAGATGGAATCATTTTAGGAGAAGGGGTACACCCTGCGATTAAGGGCAATCAAATTGAAATCGCTTTTGTAATCTTTATGTCGTGGATAAGTTTACATGAACAATGCAGTCTGATGTTTCACTTTGGATTTATTTTCAATTTTACCTGGCGCGTACGTGATGGATGATACGTGTATAAAAAAAAGTTAAAAACAAACACAGCCCGGAAAGGATTTTTATCAGCGTAACCTTTTTGAATGACAATTTCATTGGTTTCGAGGTCATGACGAGTAGGTGTGGTGCAGCTGTATAATAAATTTGCTTCGAAAAGGTGTGCAAAGTTTGTTTTTTTTTTATCTCTGGTGAAAGTTATCGAAGTTTCATATTTTGTGATTTATGCCAGAATAAATAAATTACAGATTAATCAGATTAAAAGGGTTTGGTTGAATATTTGGGTGGTGATGGGACTCCTCAGATCATTGACTTATTACGTATCGACTGTCAGCTGTCAACTTTATAGTATTTTCAAAATTTTGTTGTGGTTTTCGGCGACAAACTGACCAAATATATATTGGGCACTAACGGTCAATGCACCGTATCATAGCTTTTCCATTATATTTCTGAGTTTGAAGTTATTCTTTCTTACAACGAATGGAACCTTAAGTTTAACACCGATTTCAATCGTTAAATTTGAAAAGATGGTCATGAAATTTTGTTGTTTTTTATAAACTTTTCATAGACGAACCTAAACGCTTAATAAGCGCCTTGAGATGATGCTTACAGAATACAGATGTTTATTGACTATGCTCTTGAAATATTGTAGATTGTATACTGGTGGAAATACGTATTCTGGAAGTTCTTTCCATTGTTTGATTTTTTATTGAAAACAGTTTTGGTATTGCGTTGTTCTTGTCGTTGTTAGATGGACAGTGTACCTATGAGTTTCAAGTTCATATCTTGTAGATCGTTGAAATGCAACAAGTCTAGGCTTGACTTCTCTAAGCTCTTCCTATAGTACAGTGACAGTACTTCTGCAAGTCTTCGCTGAGACTATGGTTGCAGATTTGAAGTAAGATAGGAATAATGCTGATTGGTCATTTTTGGATAGAGTACAGTAAGTTTAGTTTATGTTTTGGGTCGAACTTGCGGATGTGTACTCTTGGATATTTATTACACCTTCACAATACACTAGAGTACTAGACAATTACTTCAGGATTAGAGGTAGGGACCCCATAGTGGACCAATGCACTGACCGTTAAGCACATATCTGCACCCACAATTAATTTACGCCATTACATATTTTTGTTAATGGGAACTCGGTACTACAACACAAAAGAAGTTAAAAATGGAATCGCACTGGATTTCCTCCTTAAAATTCTCCTTCAAATTATATTGAGCTAACATGGCGATAGTTATCATAAAAATAAAAACCTAGGTTATTGCATCCCGGAACATATACAGATGATGATCTATGAGTGCTACCTAAAAACATGAATCTGTCCCAAAGCGGTTTAGGGCAAGCATTATCGATATCTGAAATTTTAAACAGGAGCACTTGCGTTATTTATTACTGCTGTCGACAATGGCTGGACATGTGTAAGGATGTAGTTTCTTAATTAGAACTCTTTTTGGATCAACACCCATTGACATTAAGAAAATTAGTGATCACTTATCAAATACGGCCTAATATATGAACTTATTCCTACCGTGAAAACTAAGATCATGGTTGAAGAATAAAGTAAAAATAAAATAATAAATTGCCCCTCTTCAATGGGAACCATTTGTTATTTTGGTTCTTAGAGCTCTGTTTACACAAGGTGGTAGGGGTTTTACAATCAGTAACCTAGCTACAGTGTGAGTAATTCAGCCGCTATGGGCGTTTCTCGAGAGCGGACTTCACGTTGTGCGAACGAGAGTTTTACAAAAACATTAAGTTCTTCAATATTCGAGATTTTCATCACTTAAATTATCCGACAAGGTATACCTCTCATTCGCAAATGGGTACAAAAGTTTTAAATGACTGGGTAAACCAACACCTAGTCGACCAAAATCATCAAGAACGGTAAAAAAAAAACGTAAAGGCTATTAATCATTCTGTTCTTGACATTCCAAATTTTTCAATTTGTAAGCGCGCAAGGTATAGGACATCAATACATCGTATTTTGAAAAATGGTCTCTAGAGCTGCACCCCTATAACAATTATTTGGTGCAAAAACTAAATCTCCAGGATGTCAGGCAGAGGCTTCAATTCTTTAACCAGCCAATTGAGCTCTTTTGAACGTTAACTATTTTCGGATGAAGCTTATTTTCATCTTAATGGACACTTGAATACTCTAGTACTCCCGCTAATGGAGTTTAATGAATCCGCAACGCAAGCAAGAAAAAAAGCCCTGTCGGTCCGAGGAATTATCGACCTTTATTTTTTAATGAAAGGGGGCATTCAGTTACATTGAATTCAGAGGAAAGATTATAGACGACTATTACTCCCTGAATTGGAAAACTTACCTGGCTATAATCAAATAACGTGGACAATATCTAGAGCCGCCTACCATGTAATAACACTATATAATGATGTCCAGAAAGAAAAATGTGCATGGCTGGCTTTTACAGTGACATACGGTAACTCAATTTCCTGTTTTTGTTTCTAAATTTGAGATACAACTCATTTATCTTTGGAGGGCCAATGTGAGTGACTTTGTATTTCCTGATAAAAAATAACAGTTAGCATGGTTTGCGCCAAATCATCACCTGCCAGCCCATATGGAGCAGTGCTCTCCATGTTCTTTTTTACGTACTTTCCCAGAAATGTCTCTATATAGTGTATCGTGATGATAGACTCTACCCAAAATTGATATCGGTGTATAACCTGAGCCCTACCTGAGGATGGGGTTAGGGCTATAAAGTGCATGGTAGGTGTACTTAGTTCAATTTCAAAATGTTTCTCAACAAGTCATTCTCGAGTAGTATCATTTGTTATGAAGAGCTTAGCCCAATCCAGCTCCTCGGATTCGGTTCTGAGACCCTGGAAACCAAGCGACCCTGTTGCGACAAGATTTTGTATTTCATTTAGCTGTGCTCTCTAACGTTTATTCAGTGTTCTCATTTAAAGCTGCTTATCCGAACATTCGATACATGTACCGGATATTGGCATGAAAATGTGCTCTCTTTTCAGTCTAATGGTTCAACCAATAATGTTAAGGAGGGTGACAAGAAAGACACTTCAATCTACACATTTGTCCGTTGGTATTTAGATTAAGAATGCAAATGGAGTAAAAAATCTTCGCCAAATATTTTGTCCCGTATGCGAGGAAGAGATGGAGGATTCGTACAAAGATGTCCCAATCAGCAATAATGTACTAGCAAAGAGCATGCAAAAATACAAACAGCAAGGATCGAGACGACAAGCAAAACCGATCACGAATCAATCATTCTAATGAAAATGTTCCTTTCTAAAATAAAAGACAACGTCCCCCATTTTGTTAAGCCACAACGCACAAGTGTTATTTCAGAGTACTTTGCGTGAATATCGCACCTATTTCAAAAACATTGACCGTCAATGAGTAGCTGGTTATCACGATTCCAAATAATCACATGCACTCTGAATTGCCTTTCATTGCGATGACAAAACCAAGACTTATAAAGTCCATTGAAATGAAATAAAATGTCATAAGTCACCCAAGTAAACTTTCCTTTTGCCATATTATTGCTTTCGACTCAATTCGACCGTGCTGCAATCGTCTTACAGAAAAAATAAGCCCATAATTAGTACACCTAAACTGAGTTGATTTGATTCATTAATTTCAACCTACATTAACGTCAAATGATTTCTCTCGATGATAACCCACAGCAGTAGCAACGTAGTTCAATCTCATATTGCAGGTTGAAATGGCAGCACAAGCAGTAGCAATAAAAAGAAACCCAACTACCTTTAAGGCATTTCACGCTTTTCCCTCAGAAATACTACGAAATAGGGGAACAAAAAGCTATACACTCCTGAACCATATCATTTGCGATATTTGCAATACCCCAGCCCCATAAAAGTGCACTGTAACCAAATAGAAAGCGATACCTCCTGTGGCCGCAACAGCTAAAGTGATAATTTACCAACACAAAGCAACACCCTGTGTTTATCTATTGGCCCAATCGACCCTAGAGGGGCAATCTAATCTCGTACCATATAGATCTGTTGGAGAAATGTAGGCGTGAAAAGTGCACAAGTACGCGCCTCTTTGGGTGAAAACTGTTGCAGATCTAGAAGGTAAATTGAATTGCCTTCAAGCTTGTGTCAATAAACAATCAAGCCTTATGGAGCGTAACTGAATAATTGGCCCTTTTGGAGATCAAATTTGTGAACATTTGTGAAAGCCGAAGCACAACTGCAATAAATGTCAGTTTATTGTGTTCTTTGTGAACATACCCGCAGCTAATTGACAGTTTAGTTGTCAGTGTACATTTGTAAAACTCAATCAAGACACTCAATGACCTCAACCGTCTGCATAACTCAATCGAATCAATGTTCTTGGGTTTATTGTTCCAATTCTTTAGCAAAGCAAAAAGAATCGTAAGACTGGAGGACTGACTGGTGACCAGCACACCTCAAGAGTCAATCAGCGCAACCGCGTATTGTCCCACTTTCACGTTCTTTAAGACTCGATCTGAAGAATATTGATATCACACGCAATCTTTGTGAACATCTTCTCTGTTGGGAGTGTGGATTGTTTTGCTGATGGCTCTTCTTTTGGATGCTGTTTCGTCGGCAATTCGCTTTGTGTCTGGAGTTCTCGGAAAAGAAGAAGTGCAAACAGTTGGTTATTATCTGATACTGAGCGTTCCAACGCATGATGAGATGACGATGGTGCCCAATCAATGCTGATGAAGAGATAAAGCATATTTGATGATTGTTATGATGTGAACGATGAACATTGGAGATAAACGGAAATGGAGAAAGCTGAAATGTGCCAAATCCCAAATGTTTGTTTGATTTGAATTTTATTAAGTGATCAGAAAGTTATTTTGCACTTATTATGACATCTTGCTACTGGGGAAAACTATTTAATACGAATACTTAATGGTTGAATAAACACTTGAAATGCAAAATTAAAATTTGGGCAGTGTTTCACTTGATAATAAAGCGGTAATTGGCAGCACTAAGATATATTTGACGGTTAAAGATAGCATAGATAGGAATTGTTATTTAGAAAGTTAAGACACTCATTTTACGGTCGCCTTAATCGTCCTACCGAGGTGACTATTCGAAGTATGGTGGATACATTTGAAACCACTGGTAATCCATAAGTTGACGAAACGCAAGATCTGTCGAAAACATCTCCGCTGTGCAGGAGAACCCGAGGCAGTCGATTTTGCATTATTCACAAGAATTCGGCCTTTCGCAGAACACAACTTTAAGTCGGTCGTGACTTGGACATGCACCTGTACATAATTCAACTGAAGTGGGAGCTGAAGGTAACGACCATAGACAACTACGGGTATTCGATGAATGGACTATAGAGCAGTTGGAAACTGACCATGATTTTCATCGAAAGTTTATTTCACAGCGATGAGGCCCATTTATAGATGAATGGGTACCTACATCAACAAACAAAATTGTGCAATTTAGAACTGTCAACGTCATCAGTCCATATTTCTTTGAAAACGGCGAAAAGTATAGGTAGAATTTGATGATATGGACACCAACGACATCTTTTTTCAACAGGACGGCCCAGCTCACACCACATTGGGAATTCTGCAGGATCGATTCGATGGTCATGGTCATCTCATATGGAGGTGATGTGAACTGTCAACCGAGATCGTTTTTTTGGGATTTTCTGAAGTCGCAGGTCTATACGAATAGGGAGATTCAGAGATGACTGATAGTCTTGTTGCCATTTCAATTATAATTATTTGTTGTACAACAACACTACAAATATAACTGACATACCATAAATGCTCTCTTACTTGGTGTCTACGTCATTAAAGGTATGTACTGTCTTTAGCTGTCCTTTAGCTCTTCAAAAGAATTTTGGACAAATTTCTTTAGATAACATTATAATGGTTTACTTTCATATATGCATCATGATTCCTGTAAGTGCATGTATGAAACTTAAACATATGCAAGAAGTACAGACGCACACATGAATGGTTGTGAGAAGCTGGATACTAACAAGCCTGTTGCGCCAAAAATTTATATATGTAACCACACAAATTGACACAAAACATTGCAAAGATATTGTAAAACATTAAAACTGCAGGAGGATGCAACACTTATTGTCACGCCCTTATTGTGCGCTACTTAATCATGGTGCTGCCAAATGTTTTATGTCAGATTCTTTTTGTGCCAAAATTATAACTTCGCACTAAGAAAGGAATGCAGAAGCTAGATTTAAAGACCTGTATGGCCCATTAAAGCCTATTTTATGTGGCAAATTAAGAGTTTTACGGTAGTTTTTTTTACTGCTAATCCCACCAAATACCTCAAACCTTCCTGGCCGTCAATCTAGACTGGGCTGGCACTTGCACCGGCAGTTTCGCTTAAATTTGTCGTAAGTGATCAACTTTTCACCCAGAAATGGATCGATTTTAGTGAGATTCATTTGTAGATGGAAATATGGTCCATGAAGTTTTGTTACGTTGTTGAAATGGTTCCAAAAAATTACTGGTTAAATGTTTAGCTTCGGGGTATCGAAACAGTGCTTACTTAACGACAAGCGTGACGAAATTGACAAAAACAAAACAGCGTATTTTCTCTTAGGTGGTGTCCGTATTTGACGTGCGCTCATACAAAACTAAGACAATCAATCACAAAACTGCTTCTCCAAGCATCTGAGTATTTCAGAATCCTTCGTAAATAGTTGCTTTTTATCTTGAAAGCTGGTTCAATATGGAATGTTCTTTAATTCATTCATTCATTTCCTGCTTATGCGGGCTTAAAAATATAATCCAATGTAAAATCGAATTACAGCCTAATTAGCATAGTAGGAAGTTGAGATGAAATCCCATTTCTACATGAAAGCTAAAGAAATTCTATAGTAGACGTCATTATCTTACTTACTCTAACCGTTTTCTTTTAACGATGGCAAATCTAAACGGGACGCCGCCAGCAAAATGTGCAAAGAAAAAGCGGTAACATTAATGTCATAATAGGATTTAAATGTCAAGCTTTTGAAAAGAATGCAAATTAGATGGCTATATGCCATAAGTATGTCATTTTTGTTAACTAATGACCTGTGTCAGTCGAGAATGTCAGTTGTGTTACTTTATTTTTGTTCGCAGCTGAAAGTTATTAGAAGCATTGCCATACATTAATATAGACCCAGTTTGGTGGAAAGAGTTGTTTGACATACAAATATATTATAAGCTATCATTTCGAATTTCAAATTTCGATATTTCTTAAGTTTTCTAATCTTGTATATACAAGTGTTCTATTGAGGTTGTGCCTTTATTTGATGTCAATGTGCCATATTATAATATATTCGTGTAATATTTCCTTTTCATAAACAGTTCTTAAAATCTGAAAAAAATAATTTTCATGACATTTCTTTAAACGTCAAATATTTCATAAAACCATCACATCATTCAACTCATAGCAATTGAAAAATGTCTTTTCATAAATCAAATAAAAACATTTTGTACACTCGCCAACTTCCCATCTCGGGTTTCGAATCTTAAATTTTAATTAAATAATACCCCCTGCCGTTCGTTGACCATCCTAGTAGCCATTAGTGACAGAGATAGACACCTCTCTAGTCATAACCCCATGCTAAGTTATTTAATTAAAAAAAATCCACAAAACCAGACATAAATGCGGAAATTAAAAAAAAAACTAAAATTCAATTCCTATGGTTATGTGCAACCTACTATTTTTCATTTGGTGTGTCATTCCATAACGCGTTTTAGTTGCACACTCCAAACAACAGAATAGGTCTGCAATTTTCTCAGAAGTTAATGTCTTCACATTGAACACAGCCTCACGGGGTATACTATAATATTATCATCCATTGTTTAAGCGTGTGAAAAAAGCTTACATTAAATAGATGGCGTTGCATACGCGTGTCACTTTCCGCAAAAAAACTAAACGCCAAACACAATCATGTGAAAATTCACCATCTGCTGTCAAAATATTTGTTTGCATTTTATTTTTTTATTTGATAAAGGCCAAGAACCAACAAAATTGGGACAAGCCACAAGGTATTTATAAATCGAAAGTAGAATTTCATTTTTATTAACCTTAATCCATGATTAATTATTCCATTCACGGCAATGCCGTTCGCCAGTCATCGCATGACATTTATTGTTTATCAGGAATCTATGTCATTAGATGGATATTATGATTTATCCGTTCCACTTTCAATTCTCTCTGTCTAGATGTCTCTATATGGTTAATAAAAGTGAGAAATACCTCACGTACAATCATTGTAAGTAGATATTTTACGGACCGTTACAAAAAGGCCTAAATGTCAAAAAGCCTGCACACTTTGACAGTCATATTGCGGTGACGCCTTAACCTTAAAATTAATCGTTTTATATTACATTTTCATGGAATCATCCACTTTCGCCTTGGGTGCATTTGTCGAATACGTGTCTGAATTTGAAGTGTGCTGTCGCTGCCACAGACTTTGATGCCCAGAGCTGAAGTTTAATTGACACTTGAATCATTTCCTGGAATAACGTTTCCCTCATTTTGTGCAACCACAAGTTAAGGTTGAGGTTATACCCTATGCAGAGGCTATGATCAAGATGATGCAGCCAGGCAGCAGCAGATGCGATAATGGTTAGAAATCTGTTCGCCGGAATGATCAAATTTCCTATTCAAACGCGATTTGTATGGTTGCACAGCTGCGCGTTGTGGTCAAGAATATTGTTGGAAACGGAAAGAGGATTTTAGTAACAATCGGCGAAAATGGCAATCGGAGTGTTTATGTCTGTGGTTTTCATTAAAGATATCGCTTTTGTTAGCAGACAAAGTTTAAGCTTCTTGTAGTTGGTATAATGCGCTGTTCCTGGTAGCAGTGGTACTCCAATTTAACGCCCTGGTTAACATTAGTTGTCTTAATGTTGCCAGCATTGTAAAATACATATTTGAACAAATTCAAAATTAAAGTTCTAGATGACAATATTGTTTGTTAAAACAAACAGGTCACGAGAGCTTCAAAGTGACGGAATTGAGTTTTTTCAATAAGTTGATCAAATAACCTTCAGAAAGCGCCCTGAGATTATACATGCAGATGTTTATTAACTCTGCTCTTGAATTGGTGTAGATTGTTGGAAATACGTTTTATATAAGTTAATTCCGTTGTTCGTTGGTTTTGTACTAAAAATAGTTTCGGTATTTTCGTTCTTAACGACGGACTTTGTTTCTATGAGCGTGTCTTGTAGATCGTTGAAATATAACAACTATTTGCGTTCTTTCTCTGTTCTTGCAATTATACAAACGAACATGCATTTTATTTATTTATTTTGTGAGGAATGTTTACAATGCTTAAAATCTTGAAATTCGCAAAACCTTATTTAAGTCAGTCTTTTAGTTAGAGCTACATAGCCTTACTCAACAATGGCTTTTCAGATATTTTTTAGTAAATTTCTTAACGATTCATTTCATTTCAAAGTGATAAATAGAATCATGTCCGCATCATTAGTACACAGTAACATGATTATTGATTATATTTAGAATTTCAGTCTATGATTTTGTGTGCTTTCAGATTATAAGGCCCACTAGTAAGGAGAACTTATGAACATTCCGAATGGAATTTATGTCACAAAATGCAGAATGAATAACATGTGTGAATTCATGTTGGGTACGGCGAAGAGTCGGTGAAGTAGAAAATACCTCAAGAGGATACGTTGGTCCAAAAGAAAAGTTGAAGAACATATTTCGCCCGGGGATGATTGGGGTCTAAGGTTAGGCATGAATTCTCGATAGTGTATTAAATTCTGGTGAGGATTAAGATTGATGTTTTTAAAATATTTGCATTGTTTCACAGACATATTATTTCAAAGAACAAAAATGATGTTAGATAAAAAATCGGAAGTTGAAAAATTAAAATTAAAAGCAATTCAAATAAACTTTATACCGTAGCACACAGATGAACTTTTAAAAAAAACCGTTGTGGACAGAAATAGATTTTGAAGTGTTAAAACTTTTCAGAGTAAGCGGGGTTTATAAAACTGACTTTTAACATTATCGTCAGATTAAAGTTGAGTAGTACATAAATCGTAAACAATTTTCTGCGGTCAGTGTTGTAATGTTCAGAAACAAAGATTAACAGCTTTATAAGCAAGCAGTTATATGATTTGATGGCGTTACCGAAATTAAACGAGGTCAAGCTCCTACGGGCAAATCTACAAGCATACATCGTAAGCAACATTGGTTCCATGCATTAAACGAATAATTCGGCAACGGTCACGTGGAAGAAATGTTGTAAGAAAGTTTTACGTCAAAAGGATTCAATTAAATGCGCAGAAGACTTTTTTCAGAACGACTTTTTAATGAGTAAATTGTATGTAAGACCAATGGCGACACTGCCAGTAAGACATCAGTAAGGCTGAAATACATTTCCTAAGTTTCTTCCGCTCAGTAGAAAGAAAAACCTCGTTCAACGAAGATTAGGGATAACGCTTCAGGACACATAGGAAGCATAAACGTTCGATCATGAATGACGAGGGTCTTGCTGAAATGTAAAACGTAAAAGCCAGGAGAATAAGGTTCGTATCAATTCCTGCCTACGTATTAACGAGGACAAATCGTAGTCTTACAATGTTAACCCCAGTGACGCAGTAGCTCCTGTAATGATCTACCATGATAAAACACAGAAAGGCAACACGCTGAATTTTGGTGGTTTAATAATAAGGAAAGCGATTGAGCGCTTTCACAGGTCTTTGCGTACTAGTATACTCGTTAGTTTTAAGTCAGACTAAATATATTTAGGAAAAAATATCAAGGGGCCTCTGGGAGGGTCTTCAATAACCATCATAGAATCCCGCAGAGAGTTTCGCAGTAGTTTAAAACATTATGCGAATCTAGGCAGCGTGGCGAACTACCATGATGACTCTCAGAGCGCCTAAAGCAGTGCGATACACTGCTGTCCAGAAGAGCTGGGCTCAATTCCCAATTACATCCATCAGCTATACATCAATTCTTGTTTTTCACTACCAGTAACAAGAATTATTGGGCCTACACGAGTAGGACGAGTGAGGAGAGATCACGGTCGAAAACCTTTAGAAACATCATTTTGATTTTTGAAGGGGAGTCATTTAAATTAATTTCACATTTCATGTCATTCAAAGGCGAATGTGAAAATCAACCAGTTCATTGATGTTCGGTATATAACTACTGTTGAACCATTCTCGTCTGCCTGTCTTTCAACTCAGCCTTAGAATAGAGTTGTAGATTTCACATTTATGCAAGGAGTACACTCGCACACGAAAAATGCTAGACCCTGGATCATAATAAACTATTTCTTCACTCTAAATAGGCAAATTAGTGATAAAGCCTTAACTCAAAATGATAGGGATATGAATTGTTGAATGGACGGAATATATCTGACTATTTCGTTTGAGCATTTGTTGCTACAATAGCGCTACAAGAGTAATATTATGCTATTCGAGGGTTCGAGTGTCAATACTATTGAGTTCGCTACGATTGTGTCTCCTATCAATTTTATAGCACGCATTTTCATCATATCCAATGTATGTAATGATGTGTTTAGCTCTACCTGGTCAGAGTAAACGCACCTGTACGCTTTATATAAGGGCAAGATCAAAAGGGTTAAAGCACTTCTTGGATCGATTAGAGAAACCTACCTATTTCGCAGATGACTTTGAACATTCTTAAAATGTCGTAACTAATATGTGCCTAGCATCTCATGAAATGCTGCATACAAAGGGCCTTAAACTTAGCCTTAAACTTCGATTGTGTTTTGGAGTTAAAGACTTAACAATGAACATTACAAGCTATACACCAACATTAAGCTAGGACATGTAGCAAAAATGATTTTTTTTTCAGTGCAGATTCATCAATTCCTAGCCTGATGCTCGTCTTACATGAATCGCATAAGAAACCATCCTAAACCATCAAAAATAGGTTAGCTGTAGAGACATGTATTTTGAGGCTCAAGTCCACAGCTGACTCAGGTTATAAACCTAGAATGGCTTATAACAACATATGTGCAGGGTGCGCCATCTTTTATGTCGGTATGTAAACACAGAATCACTTTTAGAGTTTTCGATTGCATCTGAATCTGGGTCACTTTCCGTTTTCCGTTAAGAAGATTAATTTTTTGAAAAATCTTGATTTCAATACTAAATCTGAGACCAAAATCCTAATCGAAAACGCTTTTTGACATTATTCATCAATCGATTGAGTTGAGCTCAGCATTTTGGCGTTGGCGGAACCCCCTTGTGGTGCATTTTGATGGATGATTTCCAGTTTTTTTTTTGGTATTAAGTGCAATTTACTACAGACAGACCGTTCACGTCACTTGGAATACTGCCAATTAGTCCCTCGAATGGTTGACATTGAACCTGATTTTTGAAAGAAAATTTTGATGAGCGACTAAGTTCATTTCAGTCTTTTTGGTGCCGTAAAAAAGCCAAATTGCCGCACTTGTGAAACAAAAAAGTGAATGTTTGCCCCGGTTTTTGCACCAAACCATCATTGGGCCAGTTTTCTTTAAAAAAGGCGAAACAGTTTGATGGATTATTGGTTCATTATGTCTGCTAACAATTGTGAGAAAAATGTCTGTGCGGTTACTGGTTTCAACAAGATGGTGTGCCATGCCACACTGCAAATCAAACAATGCAGTTTCTGTGACGAAAATTCCCGGACGTGTGCTGTCAAAAAATGGTGACGTTGACTGCACCTAGATCTCCAATTTGACCCATCCGGGCTTTTTTTGTGGGGTTATTTGAAAAGCAAATTTTACCCCATTAAGCTTCAGACCATTGACGAGTGCAAATCGTACGAAATCATCGCATGCTCGAAAAAGTTATAAAGAACGCAGCAAGAAGAGCACATTTAGCTTTGGTCAATAGAGGCGGCCATTTGATTAATGTTGTGTTCAAAACTAATCCAAACAAATTGAAAAGACCAAACTAAATGAAAATATCTTATACATAGAAATCGGTTGTAGGTTTTTAAAGGTAATATTCACATACCGACATAAATGATGCCGCACCCTTTATATAACTATCCAAGAAGCATTTTGTATTGGAATTAAGGTAGCTAACCACTGATAAGTTGAATACTTATAATTCTGCGAGATTTTTGTGATAGCAGACGCAGCTATCTATCAAAATCTTCTTGGAGAGGTAGCATGTTGACAAAAAGCACGAAAAACAATGATCGGATATGACCTTCTTGCGGAACACCACATGTTACTAAAATAAGTTCCGATAAACCAACACCGAACAATGCACATAAAACTCGGTCTTAAATCTCTTTTTTTCGCCATCTTTTGTCAAAACTAATTTTGTCCGCTTGTCAAAAGAATTAAACGAATCAACCAATCCCACCACAACTGCTCATCCACTTATGTTTCCCACTATAAACATATCAATGCAATTGTTCCACGCTCCGCCAAGAAGTCCAATTCAAGCCGAATAGCCTTCAACTTGCACAATGCCATTGAATAATGGAATTCATTTAGGATCTCCAGCAGACCGCAACGCATAAATTTGTTTCAATTTCGAGTACCAAGATGTTTCCGAAGAAGCAGCAGCTGTCTTGTGTCCACGCAAACTTTGCTTATCAGCGGAAGGTATCTCAAGAAGTCGACCAAAAAGGGAGCAAAACACACACCATAATCCCGGAGAATAACAGCCAAACCGAACTTCAGGAAGAGAAAAACTACGTTTTATTGCTCCTGAAACTGATATCAATAACTTGACAGTACAACGGAAAAAAACGGAAAAGAAGGCAAGAAACGCAACATTTGCCTCAAGCAAGGGAAAGGCTGATTGTTGGTGGAACACCCAGTTCTTGAACAACTCGTTTATTACTATCGCTCCTTGTTGGCTTCTTTTTGTCTGTTGGTTAAATGCCTCTCCGATCAATATTACCCGATAACAGTGAATTGTTGAACTGCAGTTCTATCCACACAGTACACACACACACAGAAACACATTCACAGGTTATGTAATCGAATATGGCGCACTCAGCAACTTGTTGCCAACACAAAATGCCAGAGACCTTCTATAAATGTTAAAGTCGTTTAGGTTTTACTGGCACATTTTGCGCCAGGCTCAGGTTTAGCTTTTCCGATGTTGTTGTTGTTGGTCTTGTGTCAAAATGAAATAATTTTGTAACATTGCGGTTAAAACCGACCGCACGAATCAAATCAGACTTGGTCATGTTGCCCGCGCTGGTGATAGCCAAATTTATTTCAAAAGGGGTATTCTATGTCTTGGATGGTTTATGGGCCCCGATCGAGGATAAGTCGAGAAGTGAAACTGACTTCTGTTGGTAGCGACGACAAGATAAGGCGATTTCGTTCGGTCAGCTATCGCGTCACACTTCGAAGAGGATGTCAAGTTGAGACAGTCAGCCGTACTTGGCAAATGGTGTGTCGCAGGCATTTTTTTCGCCGCGTTGTTTGGAACTGGGAACCTGTTCCCATTTGCAGGTGGATGGGAAATTGCATGTGCAATGGGTACTCGCATGCTCGTTTAACGAGGGCTGAGTGTCTGAAAATGAAATCCGCATGGATACATTTCTCAACGTGAGAATATGGTTGTAGTGGTATTTAGCGTATGTGCATGACTTCATTACTGCAAGGACGTAGGAAATTAATTTTAAAAATCGCGTCTATGTTATACATTTCACAAAGTGTCGGGTAAATGTACATTTTTTTAGCTTACTAACAAGATAATATATTTGAGTCAATGGAATGTATTCATATTTACCAATTACTGTAGTGCTTTATATTTGCATATTAATGCTCGAGGTTACACCTGAGTGTTAGGAAGAAACAGGTCGTAGATAAGAAGGAACTTGACAGTCGTTTATACCTCATTCATTAAGTTGAAATATGTACATGAATGCGTTCTTAGAATGATATCAAGGCAGAATTTCTGATTAGAATTTGCTCTTTTGGATATTTTAACTTCTTAAATAGACGTTTTTTTCTTTTTTAAGCAAATTTATTCTTGTGACTCCGGACATCGGACAGAAAAGAAAATCTTCTTGTGCCAACATGTTAGTACTTTTTGACAGCTAAGGATATAAACTAACAAAAACCGAAATTATCCGGCCTATTGTAGACGCTGAACACACTGTAGGCAGTGCGTTGGGCTTACTTACTTCTCCAGTAAAAAACAGATGTTAGGAACCAACTAATTGCTATGGAAAGAACTGATTTTATTGTTGACGCTAAATTGAACAAGAACAATCTCTACCTATAATATGAGAACATTTAACATGAGAGGTGCAGCCAAACAACTAGCGGAAGCCCTTATCTGATACAAAGCAGACATTACTGCCATCCAGGAAATACGTTGGGATGGGCTGGGCCAAAAAGATGATGGAAAACTGTGACATATACTACGGTCCGTGTTATAGTGAGCAAAAACAGCGATCAAAGTCAAAATTCGCTCTCACGCTACCATGAACTCCTTGACACAACTTATGAGCTACTACCGAAATACGATACTGGGAGGTTCCGAGGGGCTAACATCGAATCGGACCACTACCTTCTTGCAGCCAATGTAAGTTTGCGGATATCCACAATGTCGAAGCCAGGGATACAAACAAAGAATAGAATCCTGTCAAGATCAACAACGGAAGATTATAATTGAGACACAGTCGATGCTTTGAAAATGGAAGAACCACTTCTTAGGACTGCTAAAAGCCCACAATACGAACAATCTCCCGCTGTCAGCCAGTACGAACCATTCAATATTGGCGACCATAGCAAAAATCACCCGACCTAAGTGAAGTGAGGATAGCAATATAATAATTTAATCACAACAAGGATGCCAGAACTAACGGCCTTACGGCCGAGGTTTTTGAAGCCTATAGAGATGAACATTCACTAACTCATAAGATAAATTTATTCGGATGAATGTATGCCTGAAGAATGGAACCTCAGCATCGGTTGTCCGATCCACAAAAAAGGAGATCCTCCGCATTGTGCCAGTCATCTTAACATCGCCTACTCGATCCTATGTGTTGTAATATTTGAACGCCGGAAAGTGTTTACAAACAACCTGATCGGCCCTTATCAGTGTGGTTATACGCCAGGAAAGTGACACTTACATTATTTTTGAGAGGATTTCGCAAAACTCCCGAACTAACAGCATAAATCGGTGCAACTACTAGAACACACCGACGATATTTACAATATTGCTCGGATTCAACGTAACGTCATAGCCAGGTTTGCTAGTATACAAAAGCAGAAAAAATGGGTTAACCAGTTAATTAGGGTAAGACCAAGTATATGCTGCCAACGCAAAGTGATACACAACATCGACGAACTAGGATCAACGCCACTATTGTCAGATATAACTTTGGGGCATTGCGATACTTATAAAGGGTGATCCATTTCGAGGTTCCCTACTTTTTTAAAGAAAAAAAACACAGAAAATTCAAATTTAATGGAGAATGTTTATTATCATTTGAAAGAACATTCTTTGGCATTTATTCTTTGAAGATTATTTCTATCAAATGTTGGCCGTTGCTACGTCGCAGATGGTCCATCCGTTGAGTCCAATTTTCGATCACTCGTTCGAGCATTTCGACTGGTAACTGGCGAATGACACGCGTGATGTTTTCCTCCAAGGCCTGAATCGAAGCGGGTTTGTCGGCATAAGCTTTTGACTTTACATATCCCCACAGGAAAAAGTCTAACGGTGTGATATCACACGATCTTGGTGGCCAATCGACCGGCCCAAAACCTGAAATTATGTGCTCACCGAAATGTTCTCTTAATAAGTCCATTGATTGATGCGATGTGTGGGAAGTGGCGCCGTCTTGCTGAAACCAAATGTCGCCGAGATCACGAGCTTCAATTTCAGGCATCAAATAGTGCCAAGTCGTTCCATACGTCAGTCCGAGTTGCTGCGAACGGCGCCGAATCGACTCTCTACGGTCTTCGTGTACACTCTCAGCTACGACCGCTATATTTTCTTCACAGCGTGCTGGACGTGGTCTATTCGGTCGAATATTATCCAATAATGAATGCTGGGTCTCAAAATGGGTGATGGTGTTGCGAATAGTACGCTCAGTAGGCCGATTATGTTGACCATAAGTTGAGCGAAGTGCACGAAACACATTCCTCACAGAACGTGAATTTTCATAATAAAGTTGAATAATTTGTAAACGTTGTTCACGCGTAAGTCTTTCCATTATGAAATGCCAAACAATACTAAACAAAAATAACATGACAGCAAGACACGACTCACACGTGATCTGTCAAAAAATGCTATTGAAAAAAGTACCTCTACTTGGATCACCCGTTACTACCTCGGTTCCACTTTTAACTATGACAGCAACATTTTTCAGGAATCAAACGAATAATTACTCCTGCCAACCGCTGTTTCGTCGGCTAAAAAGGCAATTTAGTAGTAAAATTCTCACTCGAACTACTAAGGAGATTCTACGCAAGACCTTTGATTATCCCAGTAATGCTTTAGGGTGCTGAAGCTTGAATCGTATTAAAAGTGGATAAAAAAATGCATGGACTTTTTGAGCGAAAAAATCTTCCAGGAACCTGTTTCCGTTGACGGGCTATGGAGATGAAGATACAACCCTGAACTACACGAGCTTTACAGCTACATAAACCCGGTCAGAAAACTCCGCATTGGACGTTTAAGATGGCTAGGACATGTAGAGCGAATGGACACCAATACTCCATCTCGCACAGCCAGACGTCGTCGGACGCAGAAGAGAAACACCTCGCCTTAAGTGGCGCGCACAAGTAGAGACCGATCTCAACCAACTTGAAATTCGCAACTGTAGGCAGTTATCTAAGAACCTAGCTAATTGGAGAGGCATGCTGGACTGTAGCACCACTTAAGTCAGTAAGTTGAAGATGATCGTAGTACATGATTGATAATTTTTTTTGTCTTACATCTTTCTAGTTCGAGAGTTAACGATGTCGTATATAGACGGTTTTCTTGTCAAACGACAGGCTTTATATTCTTTAATTTTTGGTAAAAAAGTTAAGCGTGGTCTAATGAACCACTAAAGGATATGAATAATTTGATTTTTTAACTATTTGATGCTATACGTCGGTTTCCTGATTATAAATCTCCAATTATCACTGGTAACGAAATGTCTGATAATGTATATGTCAACAATCGAAAACTGATAGATTAGGTCCCTGGTTAATGTCCTGATAAAAGGCAGTAATTAGGGGTAATTAAGTCTTATATCGGTTTAATGATTGCTGGCAACTTATCAATCAGTCAAATGTGACAGAGTCAATAATCCAAATTTATAAAAATAATGCGGTGTCCATTTATTATTCTGTTTCAATAATCTGATGATCTGTTTGAATAATCTGACATAAAATCCATGGTGGTTATACGTCAGATCATTTTCTTACAGAATATATATGTCAAACAAATAATTCGGACAAATGTTAGCATTTGTTTATTTATATACAAATTGTTATAAACAAATGAACCCAGAAGTTGATTGTCATCGCAAATGTGTATTTCTACGAATACTTCACCCAGTTTTTCTTTGGATTCGATTTTGTTAAACTTCAATGAGTTGAAATCAAGTTGTCATGACCGCTCAGAGACAACTTTCATAAACACGAATACGAATACCAAATAATATTCTGGTTACGGTATTTTTTCAAGGTCCCATTATTGAATTCAGATTTCTGCTGGTTCTGTAGTGCAGTTATTTATGGACTTTTGATGTTAAGTTTACGTCATACTTGCTTTTGACTGTTTACCGCCATGAGAGTTCGAAGTAAGCATATCATCATCATAAATCATAAATTATGTATGTTCTCTCGTAAAAATGTATTACAATACCAAATGACTGCAAATTATTGACATTTTTAAAATCATTAATACTGTTAATAAAATTGCTTTCATTGTGTGTGATTACAATTCATGAATGTTGTTGGTATGTTACCGTTATGTGATTCATTCAACCTTTTCTTTTATTCATGTGAGAAACTGCCTAGGTAAAAGTCTGCTTTGAACATTGTTTGGCAAATTTTATTTGAAACAAGTTCCCTCGGAGACTTTACTAATTAAACAAGTTTGTGATTTCAAACAGAAATATTTTTCATATGTTTTTAGATATTTGGTGAGGTCATGAAAAAATGCCAAAACGAAGTATGTACATGGCATCGAAGACGATTTAAGTATAAGAGTAAAATACCAAGCAATTTTGACAGAAATGTCACTTTGTTTAATGAGACTGATCTGAGCTTTACTGAAAATTAATTTTATTTTTATTTATTTATTTATAACTTACAGCCTTTTGTGTTCCACGAGAAAATATGCTGTGCGAAGTGTTCTGCTGTTTGTGCCTAAGCTTGACAATCTAGAACTGGTTTCTCTGCACCTGCTTTTGAGTATGTAGAATGTCATTCTCTAGTCGTCGTTTTTTGGTAATTATTAATATATTTTGTGTTTAAGGGCTAAATAGTATAATCACTCCTTAAATGTGCGCATATAAGAAAATTATATTGTTCGACTATAATAGATTTTCTCTAAGTTTCGTTAACTATTGCTTACTTTCGAAAGAGCGATCACATTTTTCATATGAAAGTTTGACAAGCAACTTTTGTAGAAAAAAGTATTTGTAGGAAAAACACATTTGTCACTCCCTTGATCACGAATAATAAACAAGACGAATATCGCGTCTCCAGAACGATTGCTTTGTTATTGATTTAGTTTTTCAAATTGAATTGAACCTTTATAAAAACAATAAAAAATCCATAACACTCATTGACTAAACAAAGCACTAATTTAAGCCACTTAAGAAAACTGAACGTATAAATTTGACATAAGCTTCCGATTGCTTCTGACTAATATATGAAGTTCAGCCTTATGAATTAAGCCTTTATCAGGGCAAAAATTATTTTGAAAACCATGGTTCGCTTCGTCAAACTTATAATCGTCCATCTGAGCAAGTTATTCGGAAAATGATGAATTGTTTTCGCTCCACGCAGTGTTGAGGAAAATCCGAATAAGTCGATTCTCCATCGTGCGCATCAATTGGAGCTATGCCCATCCACTTTGTGGAAGATTTTACGAACGATTTTGGCTTAAAAGCTCCTGCTTGTGCAAGAGTTGAAACAGCGTAGCCATTATACGAGTCGTAGGTTCGATGAATGGGCTGAAAACGTGATACAGCTTGATCCCCATTTTTTGAACGCAAAATGTTGTTCCCCGATGTGGCCCATTTTTGGTTAAATGGATGTGTAAACCAGCAAAATTGTCAATCCAGAAGCCTTTGTCACACGCCCTTACAACCATTAAAACTCACTTGTGGTGTGCTTTATGGGCTGATAGAATCAGGACGATGACGGCCAGAATGCCATCATCAATGGAGAGTGCTATTGAAACATGATTCCTGACTTCTTGGTTTCTCAGTTGAATGACGGGAAGTGACAGAGCTTTGGTTTCAACAAGATGACGCAACATGATACACGTTGCGCGACACCATCAATTTATTGCGGGAAATATTTGCTGGACGCGTAATTTCGCGTAATGGATCCTTGAACTAGCCTTCACGATCATGTGATTTCACACCGTTAAGTTTACTTTCATAATTTCATGTGAAGTTACTAGGGTACACAAATGTTTATTGTGTACCCTAGTAGTGGGCTTGGGTTAAGATGATCTAAAGACGAAATGTTTATATTGACATTATTGAACTATTTGCACCGGAAGTTTGTTTTCGAAAAACTTTAAAATCTGATGTTGAGGATATGGAAGAACCACTTCTGGAGACTGTTAAACGGCGATGACGAACAACATTCCGCTGTCAGGCAGAACGAACCATTTATAATTGGCAACGGCAGCGAAAACTGCCAACCACCCGACCTAGGTGAAGTGAGGTTAGCAATATCTAAACTCAAACTTAACAAGGCAGCCGGAAATGACGGCCTTCTCGCTGAGCTTAATAAAGCTAGCGGAGATGACTTGGTAAGTAACATCTACCAAGTCTGGTCGAATGAAAGTATGCCTGAAGAATTTAACCTCAGCATCGTTTGCAGGATCCACAAAAAAGAGACCCTCTGAACTGCGCCAACTACAGAGGCATGACTCTCCTCAACATCGCCTACAAGATCCTATCTGCCGTAATATGTGAAAGCCTGAAACCGTTTACCAACAACTTAATGTGCCTTTATCAGTGTGGTTTTAGGCCAGGAAAGTCCACAACCGATCAAATTTTCACACTTCGGCAGATCCTGGAAAAATCCCAAGAAGTCCAAATCAATACCCACCACCTATTTATCGATTTCAATACCGCCCAAACTCGTCCGTTTGTGTAGGATGACGATGGAGAATTCTCGCTGCTTCATCAGGGTCGGAAACGAACTCACCGACACATTCGATACCAAAAAAGGATTAAGGTAAGACGATGCGGTGTCATGTGACTTCTTCAATATGGTTCTTGAGAGGATTGTACAAAACTCCCGAGCCAACACCAGAGGCACAATTTTCCAAAAATCGGTGCAACTACTAGCATACGCCGACGATATTGACATCATTGGTAGGACTCAAAGTGATGTCATAGCCACATTTGCAAGTATAGAGAAGGAAGCGTCAAAAATGGCTTTAGCAGTAAATTAGGGTAAGACTAAGTATATGCTGTCAACACGAAAGGACACACAACATCGACGAATAGGACAGAATGTCACCATTGACAATAATAACTTAGAGGATATTACGGGATTTTGTCTACCTTGGCTACGCTATAAACCCTGACAACAACATCTCGTCAGAAATCAAACGAAGAATTACTCTTGCCAACCGCTGTTTCTTCGGGCTAAGAAGGCAATTTAGTAGTAAAGCCCTCACTCGAACTACTAAGAAGATCCTATATGAGTCCCTGATCATCACAGTCCTGCTCTACGGCGCTGAAGCATGGACCGTATCAAAAGCGGATGAAGAAATCCTTGGTCGGTTCGAGAGAAAAATTCTTCGAAAAATATTCGGTCCTGTTTGCGTTGACGGGCTATGGAGACGAAGATTCTATCACGGACTATACGAGCTGTACAGCGACATACCCCTGGTCAAAAAAAATGGCTAGGACATGTAGAAAGAATGGACACCAATACTTCGGTAGAGGAAGACCTCGCTTTAAGTGGCGCGCACAAGTAGAAATCGACCTCAACCAACTTGGAGTGCGCAACTGGAGGTAGTTAGCTAAGGACCGGGCTTATTGGAGAGGCATGTTGGTTGAGGCCCAGGTTCATCCCGGACTGTAGCACCATTAAGTAAGTAAGTAAGTCGTACAAATGATATGGCTGTCAGATTGACGTTGTCGCGAAGTACTCTATTCGGACTTTTCTGTATGTTAGTTTTGATTAAAATCTCGAGTTCGATTTTTTCATTCCATGTAAATATAAATTCCGTATCCTTAGGAGAAAAAAGTCATATTTTAGCTTTCGAAAATCTAAACAAAGTATTTGCATGGTCACGGAATTCTGACCACGTTTATCAAAAGATGACAACAACATGGCTATAACAGCAGGGGACATTTAAAAAGTCCGCTGAAGAAATTAAATATGCATTTCGATTAGACTAGATTTTATATAATCCATTCTTAAAATGGAAATTAGTCAATCAATAAAATTTCTCAGGTGAAATTGGCTTATTTTCCCCCGACCTTTTATAAAAATATTTTTATAATTTTTATAATGATTTTGTAGATGTTAGTAAAAAGTAGGATTGCTTAGGTTTTATATTTCCATTTTTTTAAAGAATAGAGAATTGTATTTTTAAAAAGTAACAACATATGTAGTAAATCTATAAATATAACAAGCATGTAATTACAATTAAAGGGTTAGCACAGTCGTCAACCTTACCATACAGAAGTTATCTGGTTTTTCGAACGAGGTCAGTGATAGTAGTAATATCAACTTTGATGTTGCCCTGGATGCCAGCATTGGTTGGTATCCACATTTCTTTAATACCTCTTGGTAGCTTAATGATATTAATTGGCATAAGCCTTCAAATCAATTATCTTTATTGCAATATGGGTAGGTTGCGCAATTTAAATCTTCGCAATTTTGGGCCCATTAACTAATTGAATTTAATTGAACAAATTTTTTGTGTCAGGCTTTTTGCTACTAAATTAGAGTTTTGTTTTATAATTGTGGAATAAATTGTTGAGTTACTTTTTAATAAATTAACAATCGGCTAATTTGAGAACTTCGATATTGTACAATATCTTAGATGATTACCAACCTAACTCATACTAATCCAAAAGTCGGATTCCACTTATGGATCCCTTTGAAATCTCAAGAGAATCCTTAAGTGAAACACTACTCATCACATATAAAGCGAAGAGGTTTTCTGGAATATGCTGAGACTATCGATTATCGATCACTGATCGATTATCGAAAAATGTCGATTATCGATCGCTAATCGACATTCGGAATATTGGCCTTAATTTCAAGGATAAAGCTATCTGTAGAGCTGAAGCCTTGAAGAGGCATATGAAAACAAATTTCAACGCTTAAGGAACTTAACATTTGGGACACTTTACTTTCAGCTATGTAAAAACCATATTATCACCACAAGCTCTTGAGTATGGCCAATGAAACTTTGCTTCACCGACCTGACATTACCTAACATCATTTGACTTACATATTTATGGTGGGGAAATTCACAAACGAGCAACTTTTAGAAATTACTAAAAAATACCACGATAGTTCCCAGTCGGTGGTCACAACTTTAATTGCTATACATCAATCTCCCAGCCCACGTTGCATCATATTTTGAGTAAAGATCTTGACTCAACCCTTATATGATCAACTTAACTCAAGAACTGAAGCTTGATGAAAATCCTGAATATCTTAAAAAACCATCTTCAGCGATGAAACTAACTTTTTTCAAGGCACGCCATTGCATCCACAAAAAGTTTTTTTTTATGGAAAGAAGTTAACAAAACGTTAAAGATGCTCAAGAACAATATTGAAGTGGCAGTTCGGTAATCGTGTAGATAATCACGTGAAATGGTTCGATCGGATGGCTACCTCGATGATATTATTTAACGCCATTGGATTTCTTTTTATGGCCCGAATTTTTAGTTCCTGTCAGCAAGCCAACAACGCTGGACGAGCGAGGACTAATATCGAATGCGAAATTTACAACACCTGATCTTAGTGAAGTGAAGTGAAGATAGAAATATCTATAAGCTTAAGGCTGCCGTAAATGACGGCTTTTAACCCGACCTTTATAAAGCCGGTGAATATAATTTGGTTAGAAACATTCACATTCACTCAAAAGCAAAATTTGGTCGGATGAATGGAATTTCAGCATTGCTTACCCGATCCACAAAAAAGCCATATCTATTTTTTGTATACCGCCTAAACTCATATGTCTGGGCATAGGATAAAGAAATGCTTGGTCATTTTGAGCGAAAAAAAAAATTGAAAAAATCTTCGGTCTCATCGAAGATTCAACCACGAACTATACGAGCTGTACAGTGACATAAGCCTGGTCAAAAAAAACTCCACATAGGACGTTTAAGATGCCTACGACATGTAGATTAAATGGACACCAATAGTCCGGCTCGCAATAGTTTCAATTCCCAGTCCGACGTTGAACGCCGTAGAGACTTCGCCTTAATTGACGCGCAGAAGTTGAAACCGACCTCAACCTACTTCAAGTTCGCTACTGGAGACAGTAAGCTAAGGCCCGGGCTAGTTGGAGAGGTATGTTGGTTGAGCCCCAGATTCATTCCCGACTGTATAGCGCTACTTAAGTGGAAGAAGGGTTCGAAACAAAAATATAATAAAATACAGACATATATAGGCGTTTTCTCTGTTGCAACATTATTATCGACTTTATGAAAAAAAACTCAATAAATAAATAAATAAATAAACAAAATAATAAATTTGAAAACTTCTAAATGCAATCCGTAAAGGTATTTGTTATCTACTATCGCGTGCTAGAAACATTTTTAAAATTATGTAGATGACAGCCCTTTCTGAAACCATCAGTGATAAGCGATATTGCGTGTACACATTTTATTATAATCTCAACACCTACACAGCCCCACATAAATTCATTTTACAATAAAAAAAATTCCTTATCTCATCTACCCCCCCAATTATGCATATTTTTGTAATAAAAACACCTTCTCTTTCACATAAATTGTTTCCATTGTCATGCACCCCAAATTGTGTAAATCCCGCCCAATAAAATTCAAAAAACCCTAAAAATTGTCGCTACATTTCCATCTAAGAACCGCCAAATGAACAGAAAAACATCTCAAAAGAAAGTAAAAACAATAATCCGCTGGTGATCCCAAAAAAGGGGAACAACAACAACAACAAAAAAACATCTTACAAACCTTATTATTACTGCAGTAGTAAATATCCGACATTTCGCTGCACACAACCAATTTGTATCCAAAGTGATGATGACAGTTTTGAATGGAAACAAACAAAAGAAACGGTCTTACTTGACAGAAATAACGATATTTGCTCGTGTTCCACTTAAAATTTGTAAAAATTTTTCACTCGAATGAATAATTTTTTTTTCTTCTTTTTCAAGACCGACAAAAAAATAAGCAAAACTGCTCAAATTTCACTCTCGTAACACATTTCACGATTTTCCATTTCTTTTCAACTATTTTGTCGGTTATCACACACAACACGATATGGGGGAAATTGAATCCAAAAATTTGGTGAAGACTTAAAAAAATCCCACAAAATGTGTACTACTACTCGAAGTTACATACCAAATCTCGAGTATCACTTGGGAGACAATTTGAAACAATTTTTCATGAATGGTTTTGGGTTTCTCTTCGCAATTAATCCGTTTATACTCTGTCACTCAGGGGACAGATCAAAGCTAACCAGCAGACTACTTTGAGCCGCACAAACTTGTACACAAATACACTCTGAACACTGACGAACTTTCGATTCGAATCGAGTTTTCCTTTCTTCGCATTTCACCAAACGACGAGAAGATAAGTTGATCTTGCAAACTTGCACGCGTCCGCTACCGAACAAAGTTCCAATTGAACTATCTGCAGAAACGGAGATACTTGGTTACCAAGTCTGGCTTTGACTGCTTCTACCACTTCTGCCATCTGGTCAACTTCTTGTGCACCATCTCTTCACGTTGGATTGTGGCTGGGGAAGTGCTTCGAGCATCGAACATGTTCGAGAGGGTTTCCCAAGACAAAAACACAACAGAGGTAAGTATCTATCTCACAACAAGTTGAGGTGACAAAAGACCATCAGTAAGACTATGCTCGTAGGAAAGTGCTCGTTTTAAGCCGATTGTTGGGAATCATCAGAAGCATCATTAAATCCCATTACGCGGCGGTCCCAGTTCAGTACCCGGCTAGTGTTGACTGGGAGGGGGGGAAGTGGGTTTAGAATATTGCCTGTTCACTTGGTGTGATTCTTCTTTGAAATAGAAAATGGAACGAATTGATGGGTCCGCTCCGTGGTTGGGTATAACAACTAATGCCATTACTTACTTACTGGTCATAGCTTAGTGGTGTTTCTGTCGGTTTGGTGTGCTGCTTCCTAGGTGGTGGTGTTAATATTTGCACCTGCTTGGCAGGAGGGTAGGCTGCTCATTGATGGATTCACATTCGATTGCAAACAGTTGAAATAAATGCGAACTAATTTTGGTGAAAGAGCATCGAAGCTTGGACGCAGATTGGTGTCAATTACTGGTCGGATGGTGAAATATTATGCAATAATGAGATTATATGAGTTTCGTTTCGGTATAAGTGGGAAGGAAATGGCAGTTTTGATTGGTTGGGATGCAATGTTTATTTTTAATTTGCAATTATATTGAAGAAGCGAATTTTTTTGTAACTTAGATACGAAGGACAAGTCACCAGACCAATGGATTACATTGACAGTAATGTGGCACTAATTTTACCAATTTCTTCTTAGTATTCTTCTTTATCATCAAGGTTATAATCTTGATAAGATGGTTCATTACTCTTTTACTTTACTGCAATCTTACTATTATGGTTTGACCACGAAAAGGGATGAACAAAAGTACTCCCGATTTAGAATTACTTCTTCACACAATGCTGGTATTGTTACATTTGTGTCTTTTCTTTTCTTCTTAGGATTACTTCTATAAAAATGACCACACCAAGTGATCCAATTTTGGTTAATTTTCTTGTAAAAGATTCTATGTCATGCAAAGCTCTCGACCCAAAAGCAGGGCAGCCATTCTATAAGTGTGCTTGCTACTTTACAGAAGGAAACTCAAAAAATAGGTTTCACAGTAAATGACAGTAAAACCCATATATATTCTGTCAACACGAAAAGAGCCACAATATTAACGAATTTGACAGAACGTCAGCATCGACAGCTACAACTTTTCTACCCCAGCTACGACAACGCTATGTCGTTAGATATCAAACGAAGAATTACTCTTGTCAATCCCTTCTTCTTTTGGAAATCTTCAGTTCCGTTTGAGTTGACAGGATATGAAATCAAAGGTTCAGGATATGTAAAGCGAAAGGGAACCAATACTCCGGCTCGTAGAGTCTTCAATTCCCACCAATACGTCGCGTCGGTCGGACGCAGTAGAGGGAGACTTCGCCTTAAGTGAAACGTACAAGTAGAAACCGGCTTCAACCAACTTGAAATGTGCAACTGAAGGCAGTCCGCTGGAATCCGGCTAATTGGAGAGCCATGTGGATTGCGATTCATCTCATACTGTAGCGCCACTTAAAAAATAAAAAAAAAAGATTCTTTTGTAAGGAGCCTCAGGATCGTTGAACTTTTATTCTATTAAGCTTTGTTACTCCTGTTGATCATCTAAGCTGCGTTAATTTGCTCTTAAGACTTTTGTACATTGTTCTACCTTGTAAGGCATATATGATCACAGGTGCACAACAGCAATGTATAGCTTCCTTGTTGGCTAATGGTCACAGAAATTCGACATTTTATGTACTCTACACTTACGCTATGACTTTTGCAACGCTTTGATGTCGCGGTGTCGCTCGGTAGTCTTGTGAGATTTATCCATCCACCATTCTGGTCATCACAATGGTGAAGCCTAATCCCCCTTTACCTCAATTCTTATCCTCTTGTGTAGGACCTGAACGGTTCGGTTTAACAAATACCCAGTCGCAAACGGAAGAACTCCCTCGGATATTGGACTCCCAATTTAATGCAGCTTTGTCCGTGCATCGCGGATCTGTACGCCTATAGATACGAACGTCGTTTTTCTTTTATTGATTAGCATGGTTGTCCATAGGGAGATTCAATCCTTTTCCAGGATTTTTGTTTTTTCGTAAAAATAGGCACTTTTGCCAACCTGGAGAACCAGGATCATGTTTTAATCTGAGGACAGCAGGTCGGATATTCCGCGTCAGTGATCTGTGGCAAACTTATAAGTTTGGCAGGCCAAATCCGGTTGGTTATGACTGTGATGTCGAAGTTACAACGACTGGGTGTTGTGCATGTTAATTCCGCTCAGTGTCTTCCAACGTTCTGCAATACGCAACCAATGAGTTGTTGTACGACCCCTAATATGTCAAATCCAACATCTTTATACATCTAAACAGTTACGAGCTCATTTCCGATAGCCTTGTTAAGCATAAATTTATATATTGCTATCTTAACTGCCTACCAATTCCAACAATCAGTCTTATCGTGGCGAACGCTGAGTCCCTAGTACCTTGACCCTAAACATGGTTTGAATCAATGTCTTGAATCTTCTCATATGCATATGCTTTAGGGTAGGGAAGACAAATGGTTTTTGTAAGAAAACGCCTCCAAAAAGTGGACGTGATCTAAAATTGGCGACGAACAGATAGACGGATGGACAAAAGTACATAGCTTAATCGACTCAGCTAGCGATTCTAAGGTATATCTACTTAAATCATTTTTCTATGTTACAAACTATGTATCAAAACTAATATACCCCTTTGGGATAGGGTAAAAAAAACAAATTTATTACAGCTGCCATCTAAGGCTGCCAGGATAGAGCATACGGGACTGTACGAAATAAGATTTGAAAATAGTGGGTTGGTTGGAAAGCACACCCTCAATAAAACGACAATAGATAATGGCTCCCAACTAACGGACTACCGACTAACAGTAGCATGTAATACTGTCACAGTAGCATGAGGTTCCCATAAGTTTAAATCCAGAAAGCAACCTGGCGATCTCAATATGGTCGAACCGCCAATCGAACAGCCAGAATGTACACACATTCAGAGGGGCAAACGTTGAACTTTTTCTCGTTGCAACCAAATTCAGAGCCTGTGCAACGATAAGAAAGTACGAATGATGCAAAAAATAAAAAACTTCACGTCGTTTGCCTCAGTAAGATTGCCAGAGTCTACAAACCACAACTCAGTGAGAGACTACCCGCTGTTCCCTCACCCGCCACTAATATCAGCACTCAGTAACGTAATATTATCAAAGACACGTAAGGCAATAGCCACCCCTGATATATGTACATGGTATGACGGGCTCAGTGGGACGATAGCGATGAACTGCCGCGCAGAAGGTCTGGCTTCGATTCCCAGCCGTAGCAACACCTAAATGATTTTTCACTGGCCCTCCTCTTGTGATGATCTGACAAATCATCCGGGCAGTATCAATTGTCAAGAAAAGCTTATCTCAACTTAGCCGTTCGGATTTGACATAAAACAGGAGGTGCAGCCATCATACTGGGACCACCGATAAATAAGAGCTGTAATGGCTTGGTGTTCACGGTAAGCATGCTTTACATTATCTACCGGACCCTATCCTACCAATCATATTTTACGGAGCCGAGTGCTGAATAATAAATGGAAATATTAGGCACTTTCGAAAGAAATGTTCGGTCCTTTGATACTATTAAAACCACCACCTTGGAAATTTCCCCGCTCCCCTCAGTGAAAAGGAAAAGGATTTTCAACTATTCGCACAGCAGATTGTAGCCTTCTCATGTTTGTTTTTTATAGAAATACAAGCACACATGTTTATATATTAAGATGTTTGTTTATGATATTTATTAGAAACCATGATTATTTTTTTAAAATATTTCCCCCATCGGCTTGACAGTGATTTCATGGACCTGAAAGTAAAATGAAAATGGAAACCAGCTTTTGTATTGAAAAACAAGAAATAGCACCCACCTGCACATTAGGAGGAGTCCTCAAGGCATATAAAACAGCATCAGCAATATTCTCTGGATTAAGTCTAGCCATATCCTTAACATAAAATTGAATTTCCTCAGGAAATATGTTTGTATTTACTGCGCCTGGACAAATGCCCTTTAAAAAAGGTTGGTAAAAGCTTATTAGATTCTTATTCAAAAAATCTACTTTAACAAGACTATGAAGACAAATCTTTTTGGCAAACTTACTGTAATCTTGACCTTGGATTTGTGCAACTGAAACTCCTGCCGATATGTCTCCGTCATGGCGGTTATAGCGAACTTAGTCGATGGATAAATATTGAACGATGGCAGTACGTCAATAAAATTAAGCACCTGATGGCCGGCAATGCTGTTGATTATCAAAATATGGCCCTCATCGTCTCGTGATTTAATTCGATTGAACACTTCCCGAGTGCACCATAATACTCCCATCACATTTGTGTCAATAACCTCACGAATTTTACTCGTATTACCAGGTGCCACTAGTTCAGTTTCCCTCGTGATGCCAGCATTATTCAGGAGCACACTAGCTCCCCCCAATTGTTTCTCTGTCCAATCAATTGCATCAATAACCTGGTCCTCTTTGGAGACATCACACTGACGAGGAATAAACTGTGACTGTAGGTTCGCTGGTAAACTGTCTCTAACTTCTTTTAATTTTTGATCCCGTCTTGCCAATGCGACTACTCTCAGTCCAGCTCCAACTAAAGCTTTTGCACAAGCGGCACCAATCCCACCACTAGCTCCAGTTACGACTGCGACTTTGTTCTGCCACCTTTCCATTCTGATAGCCAAATGAAACTGAGGAAATTTATTTCCACAAGAGGGATGGATATACCCTAATTAGGGGTTGGAAACTCAAAGTGGGACAACCTCTAATTGAATCAATCAATTATGGGGTGTTCACTTGGCTTCTCTTGTAACCATGCACTTACTGTATGTCATTCATCATGGAACGTTGGCATAGGAAAGTCGCTGTCGTTACTGGTGCAAGTGCTGGAATTGGAGCTGCATGTGCAAAGGCATTAACCGCCGCCGGCCTGGTTGTCGTAGGCTTGGCAAGGAGAGATGAACGTATCCGCAAATTGGCCGAAGAGCTGCCCAAAGAAGTGCAGGGAAATTTACATGCACTGAAGTGTGATTTGACTAGTGAAGATGATGTGATGAAATCGTTTGAGTGGACCAAACGGAATCTAGGTGGAGTCGACATCCTAGTTAATAATGCTGGAGTCATTGAAACAACTCAGCTCTGCAAGCGCAACAATACCAAGGAAATCCGTCAGACAATCGAAACGAATATTATGGGAGTGGTTTACTGCACGCGAGAAGCATTCAATTCCATGCTAGACAGAGATGTGGAAGGACACATAGTGATAGTTAATAGTGTAGCTGCACATCAAGTGCCAAATTTGGGTCCTGATTTGCCATCGTTGAATGTATATCCGGCGACAAAGTTTGCGCTGCGAGCGATGACGGAAATCTACCGACAGGAATTCATGAGGAACAAATCGAAAGTTCGAATTAGTGTAAGTAGAACATTTTTGACACATGCTAACATTGACAGGGTTTTCTTTCATAGAGCATTAGTCCGGGCATAGTAGATACGGACATCCTTCCACCAGAGATCTTGACCGTGGTAAGACAATTCTCGCCAATGCTGAGTTCGGATGATGTCGCTGATTCGGTTTTGTATGCAATTTCAACACCACAAAATGTGCAGGTAGGTTCATTTTAAATCTTTATTGGATTCATGTTGATTATTCAGAACTCGAAATTAACAGTTGAAAATGGAATTTTCGTATCTGTTATTGATGATGTTCTGTCCAATTCGTCAATGTTGTATGTGTTCGCAGCATATACTTGGTCTTACATTTACTGGTAAACCCATTTTGGCCACTTCGTTCTCTATACCAGCAAACGTGGCTGTGTTGGTTGGTTCAGGAGTTTTGCAGAATCCTCTCAAGAATGATGACAAAGAAGTCAAATGACAGTGTATTGCATTGATTTCTTTGGAATCGAATGTTTCGGTTAGGTCGTTGCAAACCCTGATTGAGCATCGAGAATTCTCAATCTTCATTGAGAGTTTGAGTGGTATACCAAAACTATACATGGCTCTGTATAGTTCGTCTATATAGGTGATGGGTATCGATTTCGACTTCTTGGGTTTCTTTCCAGGATCTGCCTAAGTGCAAAAATGTGATCATTTGTGAATTTTCCTGGAAAGTTTATATCAGGTTGTTGTTGAACTGTTTCAGGCGTTGACTTATTATGGCAAATAGAATCTTGTAGGCGGAGACTTTTGCATCTATAGTTGACACTTTTTAGAGGGCCCCCCTTTTCTGGATCGGGCAAACGATGCTGGGGTTCCATTCTTCAGGCATACTTTGAATGTTGAATGGTTCGTTCGCTTGTTTGTTCTAAAGATTGTACGTAATCGGTGTTTAACAGGCATAACGGACTCTTCCATATTCTCAGCATCGACAGACTCAACTACGATATTTTCTCGTTCATATCGATAGGATTCTGTTCGCGCCATGTAACATTGTTTTTGACATTTTACACTTTGGTAAAACTTACTTGTATATAAAGCTTAATAGCTGCTAGGCATTCTTCAGCAAACCAGGGGTTTCTGACTGGTTATGGCATGGTTGATATCCCCTTTCTTAACTCTACTTCAACAAGATAGTGGTGCGAGTCGATGTAAGACCTTTTGGACATCGAAAATACTGAATGCGAATCTCATGTCTATCGCAATGTAATCAATTTGATTAACCGTTTGTTGATATGGAGACCGCCATATTCGACCGACATTTCGTTCCGCTACAAAGTCAAATATTTTGTTTGCAGATGTGGGAACACAGTACTGCTAATGATACCCCCCTCCTACCTTTGCGTTTATACCTCATAGCAGGATCTTTACATCGTACATCAGTAACTGCTTTTTCCAGGTGTTCGTAGAAACATTCCTTAGCAATGTCATTATGTACGCAAATAAGTTGGACTAGCTATGTCGCTTGAAACAAATCCGCATCTGAATAATCGCTGTTTCTGCTCACTCTATCACGCACCGTAATAGACGTCACAGGATTTCATCATCCTATTGACCGGCACACCCCACCATATTTCCTGGATGGCAGTAATGTGTGCCTTGTAGAAGCAAATGGGTTCCACTAGTTGTTCTTTTGAACATTTTCTGTTTAGTGTACTAACATACGACGCACAGATACGAACGCCTCGTCGTTGCCCTTTTCAAAGCTTTTTGTTAGTTCGTAACAATTCGTTGTTTTTCCGTGATTGAGTTCTTAACCCAAAACATAACCTCCAATCTGGAAAGTCAATTCCAAACTTATTAGATGCTACTTGGATACGGGTCTAATAGTTGGCCTTTCCACTCATTAGCCACAGAATCTCTGTTCAAGAGGACTGACTATTCTTGGGATTCTGAAATGTCTTAGATGTCGTAGCATCTTATCCCAATTAGAACTGCAGACGCAGTCAGTAAGAAAACTTTAGTGCTGTTAATTTAGATATTTGAACGCGCAGCAAAGCTGTAGTTTCGTTAATTTTTTTTGGAAAAACCCATTGGGCCAAATCGGAGGTGCTGGATGCCAACACCAACTAATTATTGTCAACATCCCAGCTGAAGAAATTACATACCACACTGTGGTTTTAGGTTAATATGGAATGCAGTCAGCACAGTACGCATGTTTGTTGAAGGATCCACTCAAGTCCACTTGCTTCCTCTAGAACGGTTTCGAGAAGCTCCTCATATACATTACACCGAGAATTGAAGTCACATTGGAGAGCTCCAGCACAATTGCTGCACAAATCGTGTACGGATATTAATGATGGATTTGCTTCGATGAACGATCGGAAAGTCCAAAAGTAGACGCATACTTGCACACAGTACGTCATGTTGATTGCGAGATTGAAGTTCCCATTGATGAGAAGTACAAAACTAATATTGTATTACAAACGTCAGCGTTGGATTCCAGCCTTGTATGTTAACATCTAATGCATGTTTCCGTACATATGGCTCTAAATGTTCGAAAAAAATGTCCGTTCTGGATGTATTTCCGGTGACACTTACGTAGTGGTAATATGTTCAGAATGTGATATTTCATGATAAAACTATTGAAAGCTCAACCTATATGTATTTTATTTCAATTTGAAGTAAGTCGTATATCCTTTTACGCAAATTTGCGAATTTAAATAACAAAAAAAAACTGCGATACCCCGAAAAGTTAGTTAGGACACCACCCTTGATGAAGGTCTCCATTATTTGTATTCCTAACCCGAGCAATGTGTTCAAAATTTATTATGTTGTATAAAACACTCGATGAGCAAACATATATTTTAATTCAAAACATTAACATCTCTTAGTATTTAATTGTTTATAACAAACTTTCATTCCAGGTTCACAATATAATTATCAAGCCAATGGGAGAGAAGTTCTAAGGATGTCGCCAAAATGCAACAAAACAACTTGGTCTTTGATTTAAAACTTTTCGCCAACAGGTTTTATAATAATCTCATGAATCTAAAAATTAATAAAAAATCATTAATCAAAATACAAACACAGTCTTGTTTTTGTCTCACCTGGACGTGTGGTGGTGTTCCAATAGCATACAACACTGCATTTGACACATCTTCTGGGCTCAACATCGGCGTGGTAGCCTTGATTATGTCAATTAAATGGTCTGGAAAAATCTCGGTATCAACTGCACCAGGACTTACGCTCTGACATGCGTAAAACTTCAATTAAAATCTACACAAATTGTATCTGAGTATATCCTTACCGTTACACGAATTTTCGTACCATGTCGATTGAACTCCTGTCGATAAGTTTCCACCATCGATGTAACTGCATGCTTTGAAGCTGGATAAATATTAAACGACGGCATTTGATCTCCTAAATTTGGAGTTTTATGTCCTGCAATACTGTTGATGATGACAACATGTCCATCGACATCCCTCGACTTCATTGAATTGAAAGCCTCCCTTGTACACAACACCACACCAAATATATTGGTATCCAATGTCGCTTTAATTTCCGCTGTATTATTCGCTTGCACCAACTCCGTTGTCTTGACCACTCCAGCATTATTGACGAGAACATCTACTCCTCCCAATTCATGATCGACCAGGGAAAAAACCGATTTCACTTGCTCTTCATTGGTGACATCGCAACGCATTATATGAAATCGCGAACGTTTCTCTATGGGTAAGCTCTTTCGTATATCCTCCAAACGATCCTCGCGACGTGCCAACGCCACCACAACCATTCCTTCCCTGTGAAGATCTCTTGCGATCGCTTCACCAATTCCAGAACTAGCCCCGGTAACTACAGCGACTTTGTCCAGCCAACGATCCATTTCGAACTGTGCAAAAGTGCAGTAAGAGTGATCCAGCCAAGTGAGAGTATTCGCAAACGACTGATGAGCCGAGAAAGTTTCGCAACTGGTTTTGATATGAAAATGATAGGCGTCTATGGTTTGAGGTTTTGCACTGGCTTGGAAGCGACTTTAACTAGCGATACCCATACAAATGCGTCTGTAATCAACACCAAGATCCAACTTATTATGCACGATCTAAGTGTAAGTAAGAGATGTGCATTGATGCACTGACATACAAGACAAATCAATTGATCGTGTGTTAGTGAATAGCTTTAGTAAATGCTCCGATAGTTTAATTAAAAATGTCACCCCAGTTTTACAGTGTCGCTTCACTTATGGTTGGGACTAATTAGGACTGGATCTATTAGTTGCATATTTTGCGTTTTCTTTTCAGTTTTGTCTAAGCGAAAGAACAACGTAGCTGAGGAAAAGAATTCAATTAAGGCATACGTTCGTCATTTTCAAACCAATTAAAACGTGTATCTTTTCTTAGGAAGCAATTAATGTTCTTTATGGAGGTACAGTCCGTTACAGTATTTTTATCTTTTGTACTACATCCACATCTTGGTAAAGTTCATAAAGTTCGCGGTTGTATCTTTTCCTCCACTTGCCTTCCTTGCATATAGTACCAAACATTTAAAGAAGATGTTTTCTTTCGAAAGTGATATATATTTTCCTTCCTGCTTATTGTCCAGCACTCGCCGCCGTAAAGTAGGGTTGGTAGGATTGGGGTCCGGCAAAGCAAACATTTGGGCTTTCATTTGTTTCGCTAAACCAAAATAGCATCGGTTTCCTAGGGTTCGTTTTCGTCGTATCTCCACCTCCACTTTGCTTTCATTTCTGGGGTTGATGATGACTTCAAGGTAAATGAAATCGTGAACTACCTCAAATTGTTGCTATCGTACCCCAATTGATTGAAGAAACCGCATGATAGCGCATCTCCTTATCGAAATCTAGAATCTAGAAAGAGATGTCAATGGTATATTCTCCAAGGTTCCAGCGGTTTCTTGATTGTTCGAGTATTAGTGTTGACAGGTACCACTATTCCAGCCATTCCGGTGGGCTCATTCAGCACCACTGGTGGTGTTCAGAAAAAGTTTACAAATAAGGGTGTGTGTTTCGCACAGCAATCAGATTTTATAACATTGTCCTCCTCCTAAACTCGTTCGTCCCGAACAAGTGTACCTATCCTCAGGTTCACCTTCGTAACGATGTAACCGATCCTAGTCTTTTCTGTATACGGTACCTACACAACGTCGTTTATGCGGTTCACAATTTTTTAGGAGCACCTTCGGCGACATTCTTTTTTTACGTTGGGGATTATATAGCCACACTAAACCTCCTTCTTGAAGTACAGTTCCTGTTGCACTGATATCGTACCTGGTTTTCATGCGATCGCCGGCTAGTCTTATTCTTGTCCTGGTCCTTTCACCCAAACATTACTTTCCTAAGCAACTTTAATGCTCGGTCAAATTAGACTACACATGGGGAGTGTCCAGGGGTACTATGCACTGCGCTTCGGTACGCCATCAGGAATAAGGGAATGCAACGATCCCAGTTTCGTTGATTATCGTATACCACAGTTGAGTGATGCTCTTTCAAGGTTCGATTTAATTGTTCCACCATTCCGTCTGACTGTGGATGATGCGGTGTCGTTCTGGTCTTCTTGATATCTAACCAAACAGACATCCTTGAATACTCTGGACTCAACGTTTCTATAGTGATCAGAATGTTGTTCCAACGATGCCCCGAATCTGCATACCCAGTTGTCCACGATCTGTTCCACTAGTCACTATTGGCAAAAAAAATACTGGATAATTCATTTTTCACAAGCCTTGTAGAATTGAGACGAATTTTTCACCAACAAAATCATTCGTCATGCACAGGAACAGTTGGTAAAAGGTCTGGGGCCATATTTTATAAAACGAATATCGTTAAAATCACTTCGTTCTCGTTGAAATTTGATTACATAAAACGAGTATCGTTCTTGATTTTACGATACTCGTGATTTCTTACGACTGGCATTGGGCAGTCGTATAGCTTTCGTTTTCGTAGAGCTGTTATAAATTTCTCGTTTTACACAATCGCGCTTTGTCGTGACTATCGTTTACTTCTGTTTCGTTTACTTGCCATTCGTTTCGTTTTATGTAATAGAGCCCCTGAACTATAAGGCCTCTGGAGAGTGACTATCGAAGTGTGTGGCCTGGCGTTGTCCTGATAGAATACAATTCCACTCCTATTAGCCTAAGCTGGCCGCTTCTGGGCGATTGTTTTCTTCGGACTTTCCAAATATCGATGGTACAAAGGCCGTCAATCATGGCTTGGCCATCGTTTGTGCCGGGCTCCGCTATTCGACCACGACTTTTTTCACTTAAGGTTGTCGTAGGTCCTCCACACTTTTCATCATCAGTTACCATCCGCTTCAGAAATGGAAAGATTTTGTTTCGATTCAGCAGAGATTAGCAGATGGAAATTAGGTCTATGATGCTTTTTTGTGATAAATTGATATCGCCCACAGCAAATACGACTGTTGATCTTACGTGATGCAAGTTGTACCGTCGAAATCAGTCGAAATGTTATCGTCAAAGTGGCTTAGGCAATCGAAATAGTGATTACATAACGGTCAGACACGACGATTTTTATGATTCTATCGACATTTTCGACAATAAGCCTTTGAGAGAATGGTGCGTCTTTGACATTGAAATTACCGGAACGCTCAAACAAAAACTAAGTCAATCAATCAAAAAACTCAAAGACAAGTTTTCTTTTACGAAATCTCACCTTTCTAACGGCATTTTGTGTACATCCGATAATGGATTTCTTTTTACTACAATTTTAAAATCACTTTATTACTCAACACATTGAAATTTTTCTAACGAATTCAAACATTGAATGTTCCTAGTTCACCCCACTGTATCTATCGTACTTCAAAAGCAGAGTTCCAATTACGGATCTCTCCGATATATATGAAAAATCCGTAAGTCGAACACGATTTCTCACATTAAAAACACGCAATTTTATTCCGATTATCTCCTCTAGAAAAATCTCTGAGGGATCCGTAAGTGCTACCAAAGAGTATAGATCTATATAGAGTACGTACCACGGCTAAACATTTTGTAGCCGTTTAAGAAGCGGGCGGTAAGTGCGATGTGGAATTTTCGTCGTTCGTATGCCCGTGTTTGATGCTGTGGTACCAATGTGAAAACTGTGGTATCACTATCAGTACCCCACATAGAAAACTTTCGTATGTAATGAGCGCTCTATGTAGTTCTATACTCTTTGGTGGTACACACCGCATACATTTGCATTTTTCTTATTCATGCAGTGTACGCTTCAGCCCCTATCCCTTAACTTGAAGTTTTAATTCCACACTGCAATCATTTGGCTGGGTTGAGCCTTCAACTTGATCGCAGAATCTCAATGCTGATTTGTGTCATATTTACACCTTACTTATATTCGGTGCGCTTTATTAATTCCTGTGTGAGCTTAAGTATCATTTACTTTCAGCTAATGATGTTTTCATCTGCTTGATTAAACCAAAATAAATTTATTCCTACACGTTGACTTCGAAGCATGAAGCTCATCTTTAAGGCTTGTGGCATTCTTGGGCGATATTGAAGAGTGATGACAATTCCAATCATGCCAGCAAGCGAAAAACCACTGACGCTATAGTGGTGGTAATCTTTTGAGGTGACGTCAGTGGGACCTGGTAACTCACTTATAGGATATGCGATGATGTCCTTAAAATATAGAATGGAGATCTTCCTGCTCTGATTCTTTTATATTGTGAAGCAATTCATTACTATGGCTGTACCTTGTAATCATATTTCGTAATGTTTGTATAGTTGGCAAACTTGCAGATCTATATCCTTTGTGGACACTACTACCATACGGGTAATTGGTAATTTCTACCAACTGTGGCTATTGGTAATATTGTATTAGACGAATTGTTTCCAATAACTTCGAACCCTGCCGATATCTTCAAAGAAGATGACAATGCCGTCAAGCTCCCTAACGCTTACTTCCTTGTATGTTTGATATAGAGAGACAATAGCACCATTAGAAGAACCGCTGATATGATGACATATCAATCTGATTGCAAACTCTCAATCAAACCGTGTCAATGATTTTCAAAGTCAAATTCGAAAAAATTCGTTTGTACATTCAATGTGTATACATATATATTTCATTTTTTTTTGTTTAGATTTCTTAACGTATAAAAAATAAATAAACTAATTTGTTTCAAATTTTAATTTTAACAATAAAGTGAGCACATACGGAAACGGAACACCTGGGTCGCTAGCTCTCTCTCTCTTACGACATCATACCCTTGCTACGTTTAAATGCCGCACCAGCCTTTCGATTATGATTGGCCCTACTCGACTTGTTGGCGTCCTTTTTCTGCCGATTGATCAGCACCTGTTTATCCTGTCCCTGTCCCTTTGGCGCACCGATAACATCCTTTGACTTGGCCTGCTGTTGCGGTGCACGAGATCCATACTTGGCCGCTCGATTTGCTTCATATCTCGCTCGAATCAATTCTGGATTCTCACAGAAATTCATTCGATTATTTTGATTCTCCTTGCCATTGGTGGCGGTTTGTTCGTTCGGTTCTTCCTCATCTGATTCCTCTTCTTCCTCATCACTCTTATCTTCTATTTCGGCAAGCGTAGATTTCATTTGTTTCGATCGTACCAAGCGTGTTTCACTCTCCAATACGGCATCGTAACTGTCGTCATATTCGTCGTCGTACTCATTCGCACCTTCTTCGACTAAATTGTACTCCTGGTATCGATGACGAACTGCATTCAGGTCCTTCTTATCGTCAAGCATATCGCCGAGATTTTGTGGAGCATTTGGGAAGCCTTTATCGATTTTTATTATGCAATCGGGATTGTCTTGAGTCATTACATCGTACTTGTCGCCATCAAATACGTTGTACCGCTTGATGCCGGTCTGTTGATAGAGTGTATCTTGTGGATCGGGTGGGATGTAGACTTCACTTTGGTCGGCGTGTATTAAATCGGGTGGTAGATTTTGCTCCAGAATAGCTGCTATCGCGTCTTCCGAGTTATCATATCGAGAGAGGACTCGCCGAACAAAACCATCTCCCAGGTGTGGTAAGACATCAAGTACGCTTGTCACTTCTAGATCGATGTCTCTGGCTTTAGGATCGGTATTTGTTGATCGGCTGGTAGTTGACATTGACAATGTTGCGGCTTTACTTGTCGAGGGTTTGTCGTTATCGTAGTCTACTGAAGCGGCACCTTCTGGATCTGGTCGATTCGATGTTGTTGGCTCTGAAAGGGGAATTATTTGTGAATTCATTTTGATGGTAAATTAGATTGTGGTGGACTTACTTTGATATGCTTCATGTTCTGATAAATCTAACTGTGCGAGATTTCCAATCATTCCAAATGATTCGGAATCAGCCTCTTCCTTGTAACCTTTGGCAACGAAATCTGATTTGAATTCATCTCTGTTTAGGAATTTGGTATTTTGTTAAGGAAACAACGTGAGGAGTATGTGAACAAAACAAGAGCTTAGGAGGTAAGAAAATTCCGATGAAATGTGATCTAGATCATTAGCAAAGTAGTAGATGACTGTTCAACGTTTTGCAATCCAGAACCTTGCTTTGGGGCATCTTAGACGTCGCAATACTTAAACAAAGTCAATGTCGAGTTATAGAATATAAAGATTGTCATTCTATCTTCTCCAATGCCAGTTTAAGGACCGAATGCATTTGGAAAAGAAGTATCATGCTATAACGACGTAAAGTATGACGGTTTGTTTTCTAATTGGTAATCCAACCAACTACGTTCCCATTTCTTCTCCGCGAACCTATAAAGAAACGATTTTTTTAAAAAGGATACAAATCTTTGCAGGCTTGTTTCAGTATATCCACATCTAACTCGATTGGATACTCCCTCTGATAGTCTATCACAAAAGCCCGATCCGATAAGCATTCAGTCATGATGCCAATGAAACTCTCTGAAGGCATTAGGCTCTTCTCCCTAATCCAACAAATCACGTCAATATGTTTATAAATCATTCAAAAAATGCCAAACTTACGGATTTCCTAGCACAGTCTCAATGTAAAGATAGACGATGCTCCGAAAAGCCTTCAGAAATTGCACTCGCGCCTCATTCAGCCACTTTAAGCTGTTCGCCTCTTTGTTGATTAGATAAATATTCTTGTAAAGGAATGGAATTGCGTTGTCGTAGAAATTTGTTATCCTGAAATGGCAACAGCTACACCAAACCGAACTAAATATGCTACATCCCAACTCACTTTTGTCCTAAATTGATATCAAGGGCGATATTTCTAGAGTCTGGATGAATCTCTAAAAGGATACTCAATGTGAATGCACAATCGACGGTATAAAATACAAGATCATCGTATGGTGTCTCCAAGTCGTCATTTCTGTCTCCATAAACCCCCTCATTCTCAGCCTGTTGCTGGATATTCTCGAAGGCAACTGGAAAGTACTGCATCGCGGCAGTCAAATCATTTTTGTACATTGGTTCGATCCGAAACAAAGTGTTGACAATATTCCGTAGTACACGCAAATTTGTATCACCAAGAGCGATTATTAAATCCAAAACCATCGGTATGGATATTAGGAAATTTGAATAAATCAACTCCTTGAGACGATCCTTGGAGATCCATTCAGCATCCGATTCTTTGTTAGTAATGATGCGACAAATGACACGAACAACAGCAGCTAAAATATCGGAATACAGTTTGGGGACACGAGCATTTGTTGTGAGGGACGATATGTTCAAGTAGAATGGAGTTGCCTTCTTAAGGAATGAAAGTACAGAGTTTAGTGCGGCCTTTTGGTAGATCATGTATGACCAAAATCTGCAAAACACATTTACAATCAATAAAATATAGAAACCAATGGTCACCTCTCACTTGTGGTGCTTTAGTCCCAGTAGGAATTGTATATCTTTTAAAAACCATTCACTCTCAAAGATCCACTCATCCAAGTCGGCATCAGTTCGGATTTTGCCACCTGACCCGACCAAACTTAGATAATTTGTGAATGCGTCACGAGTCGCCCAGCGTTTGTGCTATTCAGAGAGATTTGTTGACTTAAGTGAAGAAATTCTGTTATAGAAAAGTCATACCAATGCAGGAACTTTTATCATTACTCCATCTTCGTCCAGCCGCAAGATGAGTTCCTCCAGCGGTTTGTTGTCGGGATTCTATGGGACGGATTTGGTCATTAAAGGTTTAATTTGGGATTAAAGAAGGGAATTACCGAAAACAAAACATCAGGCTCGATTGTAGTCATATTTGTTAATATTACCGTCGAAATTTCACCACTTGCTACAACACGACGAGGAGCTTGACAAATTGGCAGTTTGCAATTTTGACGAGGCAACCGCACCAGTCAGCTGAGTGTCAACAAGATGTCAATGTGAAAGGGGTGTAGGAAAATGTAGATTAACAACTGTGATGCTCAAACTATAAATATTATTGTTTGGATAAGGGTTAATGCACATGTGGGGTAAAGAGTTTCCCTACTGGCTAATAGAGGGCTACAATGAAGTGTTTGATTAAACAAATTTCATGCAAAATTTTGTAGAATTAAATACATAAGTAGAAGCTTTAATATATTTACATTGAACGCATGTTGTTTTCGGAAAGGCTCGTGTAAACACTATACAATTTACCCTAAACCTCCATCGAATAATAAGGCTTTGTCCCAATTACGTTAAAATTGGTTTAGATTTTATCTATACGCTAATTTTTATGTTTCGTTGGGGTAAATAAAGCAGTGTGCTGTATCAATTGGATTTAAAGTATTATATTTTGAGTGCCGTCAGGGTCACTAGCTTACCACGTACAAAACAGCCAGTTGTGAGGGATAACGAATCGGGAAACCGCGATTCAGGAAACATGGATAGGATCAGAAATGCATAGAATTAAAACATGTGACAAAGGCTGCACATATTACAATGCGGATTCGTTGTGGGGATTTGACTCAGGTTGCAAGAGTAATTGACTCTAAATCGGCTAGTGATCGCCTGGCTCTGGTCCGCACCAGAGTAACGTTTTGCAACATCAACCGTATATGTGTGCACCCCCTTCCAATGAGACAGACTGAAGACCCTATCTAGATGAAATTTTACGACCTCCGGAATGCGATGTAAAAATCATACTTGAAAATCGGTAAGAAAAGCACAGTCTCCACAAAACGACAACAGATTCCGACTAACAGACTTTGCAGCAGCATGAAGTAAAACTAGGTTTCCACGACTTCGAATCCATAAAGCAACCTGGCGATCTCCTACAACTGTATCGAGGAAAAAAATAATATGCAGCCTGAATTCAGGAAAATCGAAGAGTCTCGCGATAAGGAGAATATATGCGTCAAATCTACAAAATGGCAAAAAAAAACTGAAAGCTGGCTTCAAAGTAAGAATTCAGGTTTTACGAAACCACAATGACAACAAATTCCCTGACGAGCAGTCAATTACAAATGCATTCAGGCATCATTTCCAGCACCTGCCTATGTGTGTTATGTCGAGAGAAACAACAAACCCGAAATGGGTGAAAGCATGCGCTCGATGACTGGAATACCAGCTCCAAGAGATGCTATCCCATGTCTTGTACTAAATACTGGGGTATATCCATGCTAAATGTCACATAAAAGATCCTATCCAACGTACTGTCTGAACATCTTAATCCTTTAACATTCTCATTGACTCATTGACTTGTAGCGATGCGGCTTCCGGCCCAGTAGATCGACCATAAACCAAATTTTTTGGGGCAGGAGTCAATACGGAACACACTATCTTTAACAAATCCGTCCAGAAACTAGGCTACCCGACGATATCGACATCATTTGTCATTGTAGATGCATTAACGGCAATCGATGTAGAGGCAAAATGCGTTGGTAATGTAGTTAATGAAACAAGGCAAGGTATATACAAAGTCCTGTTAACGCACAACCTTCGGCAGATTGTCAATGTTGATAGCAGTTCATCTACCTCACCTCGGAGTCAAGATCAACTCCACGAATTACACCTTAGTGTAGAGACGACGAAGAATGACCCTAGGAAACCGATACGAGACGAGGACTTGATAATAAGCAGGAAAGCTAAGAATCAAGTATTATTTAAACGTCTTTAATTCTTCATCGAATTTTTGGTCCTGTATGAGAGAACGGCGGAGAAGAAGATATACTCGCGATCTTTATGAGTTGTATCAAGGTGCGGATGTAATAAAAAGGTTTGACTGGGTCACATGGAGCGAATGAGGGTAATACTCAATACTCAATTATGATAGTAAATCAGTGCAGGTAGTCTTTAGCCTATCTAGGAGGACTGCCATAAGCAATATAATTCTTGTTAGATCTAGTTTCAGCGATCTAGTTCAAAGTCCAATGTTCTAAAACCTAGAACACACGAACCCATCTAAATTACACACATACATTTAAATCTGGATCAGCCTGAGGCCACTTGACTCCATATATCATTAAACTCTATTTATTAGGCTCTAGTGCAATTTTAAAATATGTCAAGCGAGAATTTCAAATGTTTGCCCAAGACCAACACATTTACACCGAGCTGCCAAACTTCATTTCACAAATATTTGCAAATTATTAAGACTCGTTAGTAATCAGAACCAAGCTTTATCTCACTGCTGCCTGCGCGTTTATATATTGCACGATGATGCGGCTTTATTTATTATGCAGAATCCTATCGGCTGAGTTCAAATTAGCTTTTGTTGACAACTGATACTATCAGATCGTTACAAAAAGAGGGCAAGTGAGAAGTTATTTGAGGTGTTGTTAGGGTAGGGAATCAAACCCAGATACGTAATATTTAATACGCTTTGTCGACAGTTTTGTTAATATTTATGAATATATCCCAAAAATAGCAAAACCAACAAGATGTCAAATGACATTATAATGGAGACAAAACTTACTAGAATCACTCTCGTTTATTTTTTCTTGGACACGAACAAATCGTCGCCCTAGTGACAGAAGAACGTAACTACTTTTTTTGATTTTGGGCTCGCTATATGCCACCTTACTAAAAATATAGAATTTTTAAAGTGGACGAAAAATTTTACCTCTAAGTGAAACTCATAGTATTGAAAAATGGTAAAAAAAATCACAAAATCGCATTTGTTTTTTGCGATGAAATCAGAAATATGAGACCAACATTTTATAATCCCAATTGATAAACTAATTCGAACAGAACTGTAATGACATGCCGAAACATCAAAGCAAACAGAACTATCTTCTCCTCAAACCAAACCTAATGACATTTCTCTGACGAGAGGTGTTTTGTTGACATCATGCCCAACTGTCACTTGGGACTGTTTTTGATTAGAAAAAAAGTGAATCCTCCTTAATCAAAAGTCGCCTCAATTTCCTAACAAAGTATATTTTATAAAAGTCTTCACATCAAAATAAATAATGTCCAATGTATTCGGGGAGGACAGCGGAGAAATTCTCGAAGGATTTCTTTGCCCCATTTGTCGGGAAGATCTCAAATCCTTAGAGTTCCTAACAGATCATGTTGAAAAGTTGCATGCCGAGGAACAGGACGCCATAAAATCAATCTTTAAAGACATCTTCAGCAAAGCTAAGCGTAAAATCAAGTTCAATTTCGATGATTCCATTGATCTGGCTAAGAGTTTCGATCGCGACATTCGTATTAGCAACACTACAACCCGTGGCAATGTCTTCAATTACATGACACAAAGTGTCGGCGCAGAGCGTTCCCATTTATTATATTTTAACTCAGTAAGGTGCGTAAATTACTTGACAATTATTTTGATGTATTTGCTAAGCCAATCATTTTAGAAATCCACGATTAGAGCGCTATGCCAGCGAGACGAACAAACTGATAATCCGACTGCATAAGCTGCTTAAAGACATGCCCACTGAACCCGTTCTAAGGAAACAACATGAACAGAATGTTTGTAAACACGAAAATTGTAAACTTTAGCCACATATAAATGTATATGTCCTTTTAGATAGTTCCATGGTTAGATGGAAGTTCGGTGAAACTTTGCCCAAATTGTGCTAAGGGTTTCCATATCGCTCGGCGACAACATCACTGTCGACTCTGCGGAAGTATTATGTGTAATGACTGTTCTAAATTTCTACCACTCGATGATGCGTGTAAGTAGGGAACTATTTCCTTATTCCTCGAGTCCAATTATAACTTAATTTTTAGTGGAACTTGCCAGTTTGACAATGTCTCGAACTGATCCCATACCAAAGGCCAAAGATGAACGTATGAACAGTATTCGGACGTGTGATCACTGTCTGTGGCTATTGGAGACTCGGAAGGAAATGCACGATAGTCGGACATGTCGCCCACCAATCTCTATCATATACGACGAGATCCAACAACTAAAGAAAAACATCCTGCCAGACATTGAGATGTACTTGAAGATAATTGACAGTTTGTATTCGGGAGATTCGATTTTCACAATTGCAGATGCGAGTGCGTTGCGTGGGAAAATTGGGCAAGTTGCCGAGACGGTGGATGTCAAGAGTAAGAAAATACTGCTTATGCCCTGTCAGGAGGGCAGTCGAGAGGAGGCTATGAAAAAATCCGTACGCATCTCTTGTGTGCAGTTGATAAAGGAACGAATGCTTTCCATTCCACCTTTGCCCATAGAAGCGGAGATAAAAAAGGTTCAAGACAAAAAGCGAATGGAAACCGAACAGCGAATCGAAACGGAGCGCCGATTGGCATTCGAAGCATACGAGAAATATGGATTGGGTGATACTAGTAGCAGTAGCGGGGCTGGCAATGATTCATATTCATCAGCGGTGAGTTGAACTTTCTGCATTTTTAACAATTACATTGCGATAGTTAGTAAGGCGTTTGTAGACTTAAAAGGCATGTAATTTTATGATTGACCTTTATTTCCAAACTTTGATACGGTATTTGGGTTCATCAACCAACGACCTATCCTATTTCGACAAACCTTTTAGTTTGCTCTTTTCTAAAACGATCTTTTACTTACGTCTCCATTAATCCGAACCAGTCCGTAACTCAAGAGAAACTGTAAAAGCGACTCAAGGACTTAGTGATTTGAGAAAAATCCCGTCTCATTCGAATGATCCTTAAAAGAGGATATTTTGCTTAACGTAGCTCGGTACTGTGAGTGAAACTCGTTTCATTTTGGAGCGTATTGCAATCACAGAACAATAACATCAATGAAGCATCGTCATCTCGCAATATGATAGATGCACCATTCCGCATTGGGAGTAGCAGAGTGAGTCCTCCGAAGGATCTGACAGCGTAAGCTTGGTTAAGTGAAACTGATTCAATTGGGACGATATGTCGACAATATTCTCCGCTTCGCTTCGCCTAGAAGAAGTTGCACTTCAGTGGTTCCAGTTCCGGCGATCGGAATGAACTTGAGGGTCAGTTTTCAAAAAATAAATAACGAAAGCGTTTCCAAAAATTTGTGATAAAGCTTAGTTGATATTATAAATAATGTTGAAAAAAAATAAGAATACATATGGGGACGTTAGTTTATGCAAAAAGGTGGGCATGCTAGAACCACATTATATCAAGCCTTACAAACGACATCTTAATAAATACCTTAACCGCTTCCTCAAAATCAAATCATATTTTGCCATAAAGGAGCAAAAGAAAAATCGGGAAAGTATTGCTGAACGCCCCATTGCGATCCCATCAAGCAATATCACGTCAACCGAGAGACGCAGGCCAAATAAAGCGTGTTTGTCTGTAAGGCAAAGGAACACGTGGCACCCGACTGTCATCTAAAGCGTCAACATGTAGGAATACGGCCAAATGACGAAAATTCCTACAACAACAAATATCTTGACTGGATACGGAGGGGGCAGCGTTGGTTGTAGGTGACAATGGGGGGGGGATAAGGGGACTTGGCAGTCTCCCGATCAACGAACGGTCAACCAAATTGATCACATTGCAATACGCATCCAGTGTTTTCTATGTACGAACATTTCGAGGGGTTAATATCAGCTCGGACCACTACCTTGTTGCATCCAAGGTAAGGATGCGTATATCCACCATGCCACAACAAAGCAGAAATACTGTGGAAAAATTTAATGTCGAAAGACTGCAATCGCAAGAGACCGCCAAGGCCATCGCTAATGTCGAAGAACAATGGCAACGATGCCAACAAGCCATTAGATCAGCCGAAAATGATGTGCTAGTTTCTCGTGGCCACCAGCAAGAAACCCCTGGTTTGAACGAGGCCTACAAGGCTAAGCTGCAGATGAAGACGAGAGCTGCCATTGAGCTCTATAGGCAGAGAAGAAGGGAAGAACACCGGCTTTTCAGAAAGAAGAAAAAAAGAGGAACGATGTTCGCAAGTTTTACCAAAGTGGTAAACGTCAAAGCCATGGATACAAGGTTCGAACAGAATCCTGTCGAGATGAACAAGAAAATATCGTAGTCAATGCTGAGGATATGGAAGAACGACTTCTGCAGACTGTTCAACGGCAATGACGAACAACATTCCGCTGTCAGGCAGAACGAACCATTTAATATTGGCAACGACAGCGAAAACTGCCAACCACCCGACCTAAGTGAAGTGAGGTTAGCAATATCTAAACTCAAGCTTAATAAGGCCGCCGGAAATGACGTCCTTCCCGCTGAGCTTTATAAGTAACATCCACCAACTTGTAAGCCAAATCTGGTCGGATGAAAGTATGCCTGAAGAATGGAACCTCAGCATCGTTCGCCCGAACCACAAAAAAGGAGACCCTCTGAATTGCGCCAATTACAGAGGCAGAAGTCTCCACTACAAGATCCTATCTTCAGTAATAAGTGAAAGACTGAAACCGTTTACCAACAACCTGATTGGTCCTTATTAGTGTGGTTTTGGGCCAGGAGAGTCCACAACCGAGCAAATCCTGGAAAAAACCCAAGAATTTCAAATCGATACCCATCACTTATTTATCGATTTCAAAGACGCATGCGACAGCATTTATAGAGACGAACTATACAGATCCATTTTCTAGTTCGATGGAGAATTTTCGCTGCTCCATCAGGGTCGGAAACGATCTGACTGACAAATTCGATACCAAAAAAGGATTTAGGCCAGGCGATGCGCTGTCATGTGACTTCTTCAATTTGATTCTTGAGAATATTGTGCAAAACTCCCGAGCCAACACCAGAGCCACAATTTTCCAAAAATCTGTGCAACTACTAGGATACGCCGACAATATTGACATTATTGGTAGGACTAGCCACGTTTGCTAGTATAGAGAAGGAAGCGGCAATAATAGGTTTAGCAGTGAATGAGGGTAAGAGGAAGTATATGCTGTCAACACGAAAGGACACACAATATCGACGAATTGGACAGAACGGCCGTACCGGACATCTCGTCAAAAATTAAACGAAAAATTACTCTTGCCACTGTTTCTTCGGGCTAAGAAGGCAATTTAGTAGTAAAGTCCTCACACGAACTACTAAGGAGATCCTATATAAGACATTGATCATCCCAGTCGTGCTAGACGGCCCTGAAGCATGGACCGTACCAAAAGCGGATGAAGAAATCCTTGCGAGAGGAAAATTCATTGATAAATAACGGTCCCGTTTGCGTTGACGGGCTATGGAAACGAAGATTCAACCAAGAACTATACTAGCTGTACAGCGACATACCCCTGGTCAAAAAACTCCGCATTGGACATTTAAGATGACTGGGACTTGTAGAACGAATGGACACCAATACTCCGGCTCCGGTCTTCGATTCCCAACCAGACGTCGGACGCAGTAGAGGAAGACCTCGCCTAAATTGGCGCGCACTATAGAAACCGACCGCAACATACTTGAAGGCAATTAGCTAAGGACCGGGCTAATTGGAGAGGCATGTTGGTTGAGGCCCAGGTTCATTCCGGACTGTAGCGCCACTTAAGTAAGTAAGTAAGAATTTGGCCTTGTTGCAGACTGTTAAAATGCGTTCACTTATGTCAAAGCAAAAGACTTTTATCCGAAGTCATGCAACAAATCCGAAGTCGCTGTTTCTGCTCACTATAACACGGACCTTAGTAGATGCCACAGTTGTTCATCCTCCTTTTACTACTTGGAAATAAAAAAGGGCATTTGACGTATAGTCAACGTTGCACTTGCAACGATTGGGCGTTGCCAAGTCAACATCCAACCAACCTTTTGTTTGGTAATGAAAACAAATATCTTTTCATATTATCCTGTCGCTTGATAAACGTCCAATATCTTCGTTTGGAATACATTTGTATGGCAAAACAAAAAGCCAACGTATCTGCTTTGGGTCAATAGTGTTATTGCCTCCGACAGTAGCTTTAAATTCCATACTTTGCCAAGTGTTGACTTTTTTTATAAAGTTACAAATGCACGCCGAAAATGACTGCGTCATTTTATTATCAACCTCCGCCCTAATGACTCAAAGATTTCATGTATTACTCAACAGTCACACAATCACGATCCATTATTATCAAAAAGAAAAGTGAACCACCTGTACAACTCATTTAGTAATGCAAGTATGTACAACACAGTGTGGCAATAGGCCAATGACATAAGCTAAACCAATCTATTTGCTTTGGATCGTAAAAAGATTTTTATCATCGGCTATCGTCTAATCACACGAATTCCTAAAATAAATAACACGCCGACTTATATTGCCCTTGTAAAACACGCATTTTTTTCATCACAACATAAAGTAAACACCATAACTTATCCCTTTACAGTCGGCCCTTCGTACTTTGGACAACTGGAGCGCTTATCAGCTGACCACCTCTGGCGTGGCCAGCAATGACCCTCTTGTCGAACAAATTAACATCATCAAGGGCTACATCAAACAGGCCCGAAGTGCAATGCGTTTCGACGAAGTTGCCACATTAGAAATGAATTTACGAGAACTCCAAAGAGAATTTTACAATCTAAATCAAGTAGCAAGTAATGCAACCTCCACCACAGATTGAAGAAAGGACAAAAGAATGTATAAACTCGGTCGTATTCAAAGATAGTGAAGAGTCCATTTTTATTCTCCTTCTAGTTTATATATTACGATATATATATGTAATTATGTGTAAATGTATTTTTTTTTTTGAAAAAAATGCTTAGAGAAAAATTTGTGCAAATCACAACTAATGTTTCAGCAATAAAAAATGTTACACCGAGATGGTATTATCTGTTGACTTTTTTTTAAATGCTTGTGCTTGTTATAGAATAGTGTGCTGCCGGTTGGACTTTGAACCTGCTTATGCCTTAAGACCAATGGATGCGACCAGCGACTTGACCTTTTCAACGTACTCCGTTTGGGCATCGTCGGATGATTTTCCCTTTAGCTTGTTCCATGCCTCCCACTTGGCTTTGCCCTTGAAGTCCAAGAAGCCCGGTTTATCTGTGAATGCAACATGATACGCATTAACCTTCATCGTCGATAACCTTATCGACTATGCATCGGATGTTCAACAAATTACTCACCGGTATTGCAATCGCCGACAGTTCCCTGTTTGTATAGGCTGTACAACTCCAATAGATCATTGTCGGATGGAGTATTGGTCAAGTTCTTGACATCTTCAGCAGCTTTGTCGAATTGCTAATGGCGATTTTTTTTTTTTAAAAAAAATTTTAAGATAATATTTGTACTTACCTCTTTGAGTGACATGATTGTGCGTTTTCTTTATAGAGGTGAACCCTGTTTATAAAAAGGTGAAATTATACTAATTAAATGACTGCGTAGATCTGACGAATGAACATGAACACGTATCGTATGTTACAAGCTAGATACAGACACACAGTAAATGAAAACTTAAAAACGGAACAAATCGATGATAAGATTTTCAAATTCCGATATGAGCAAGTAATGTTTTACAGAATAAATAATTCCTAATATCAGGCGATTATGGTGGGTGTTGATGGGCTGATACAGAAGATGGCAGGTGAAAGAGGCACCTTGCTACTTACCTTGTAGAGAAACTTTAAGCGAATGATTTTTTTCGTTTCGTGGAGAGAGTAGGTGAAAATTGCCGGGTGTTGAAGTTGAACCAGTTTTCTGTCGAATGAGAAATATATTCGTTGGGTGTGTTCGATGAGTTATGTTAGTGGGAAGAGATGACTGACAGATGTCATGGTAACAGTTTAATATATTAAGGGTATTCAAGCAACGTCGTATTTTTTACTACGTGCGAAAAATTGTAATTTTACGACGAAGTTTCATGAAAGATCCTAAAACCAGAGAACGAGTAAAGAGAACTTTCGTACGTCTTCCCCTTTATCATCCGATTTCTTACGTATCGTTTTGACACATATAAATTAGCAGGGCTGCAAACAAGTGTGTGTGAAACAAGGAATGTGTGTATCTGGTTGGACCCGGGTGATCAATTTATCGGTCAAAATCCTGTAAAATTCCAGGATTAGCTTGTAGGCAAAACGTAAAGTCCTGGAAAGTTTCCTATCTCTTCTTTACCTGATCCCTGCATAAAACTGCACCACTAGATATTGCAGTAACTTACTGAATTCAATCTCATTTTAGTAATTTTGTTTATTGATAGAATTTTGTTCCTATTGTTCCTTTTCCGTTCTCAATAATTTTTTTTTTCAGTTAAAGCGCATACGGTTGATGTGTGAAAGTGATTGATTAAATGTCAAAATAGCATTTCAAAAGTTTACAACTCTTACCATCTCATACAACCAAATTGCTGTGAGAAATTTCCGATATTGTTGTAAATGATTTCCCATACAAATCTGGGCAGATCATTTAACACGTCGTAATTTTATTACGTTTACAACGACTTTACGACATTGCGTGATAATACCCCTATATTATCAGGAAGTCGTCGTAAGTGGTAAATTTTTGAAGAGAAAAACGATTTATCAACATCGTTTACCATCTCAGACACCCAATTGTAAGAAATTTCCGATATTGTTGAAAAAGATTTCCCATACAAAATTTGACAGTTCGTTTATCACTTTGTAATTTTATCACGTTTATAACAAATTTCCGACGTTGCATGAATACCCCAATTATCAGGAAGTCGTCGTAAAAGTGGTAAATTTTTGAAGAGATAAACGATTTATCAACATTATTTGTAGCTAAACATAATCACCCTTTGGGCCGTTAGGTTGGCAGACGGACCTAGTTGAACCACATGAAATCAATGTTACCTCACATTCACAATAAAGTACTTCGGGAGAGAGTGCTATCTCCCTCATAAGCGCGTTGTTTCTTTTATTTAAATCTATATGTAGGACAACAATGAGCTATTTGATATGCCGAGGTAGTGGAGCACTGATTTTTGGATTTATTGTTTTGAAATATGAAAATATAAGTTGTTCACAGTAAAACACAAATTATGAATATTTTAAAGTACTAAGGGAGTTTGTTTAATTATAAAATTGAAATAAGAAGAGTGAAATTGATAACCCAGTGTCATTGCAAAGTGTGAATTGTGAATATAAGTGCGATGGCAAACCATGTTTTTGTGTTCTTCATTTCCCAAACAACAACACCTCTTAATATATTTATTTGGTTTAATCTGGTGTAAAACTGGTTTCACACCATACTCCCAGCGCACACGAGATGAAAATGCCGGTAGAACAAATTGTAAACATGAACCAATTTTCATTGTGTTAGTAATTCTATCGAAATTGACATTTGCCTTGATTACTTTTGAGGATTCGCAAGCTCTTCGGTTTGTGTGAGAGTATATGCAATTACAATAATGTTGACTGCTCGACTCACAAAACGCGTTTGAGAGCCGCAATGACATAAACAAAAATTTCAGACCTAAAATGGTGAAAAATGTGTTTGTATTGGTTTTCAACCTTGTTCCACCGCACAAACTCGGTTGTAGAATTTCAACCATTTCTCATAGTCCCCTCGCCTAAAAAACCTGTTTCACATAAAAAAACTCATTTCATGTGCGGAGGCCCAATAACATCATTTACAATGTTTGTTCAATAAACAAGAATTTTCGTTTAAATACATTAAACAGCAAAATATGCATCTACAATAATACCAAAATATTCCCTTTTATAGCTGTTCGACTCAAAATTGTGTCATTGGTAGCCCAAGCTTAGCCGTTTATAAAAAACAGGGAAAAAATCACTTAAAAATAGTGCCATTGGTAGCCCAATCTTAGCTGTTTGTGATAAACAGTGACAAAACACTGAAAACACCCTTATACATGATGGACTATTCCATCTTCAGTGTGACAACTGCTGGGAGACTCAAATTGTGTCATTGGTAACTCTGAAAGATCAGCCGTTTGTGACAAACAGAAACAAAACACTTAAAACACCGTTATACACGATGAACAATTCAACCATCAGCGTTTATTAAAGGTTGTATTCAAAAAGGCTGAATAAATATTTACTTGACAATAAGAATTTCAAACTGACGTAAGGAAGCTGTTAATGGTGTTGGTATAAGTAGGTGTAAATCTGAATAAAAATTGAGTATTTTTTCAATCTTTTTTTGCCAATGGAAAACGAAAAGTGATACAGATCAAATTTAGATCAAGATCTTGTCCCAACCGAAAACGCTATTGACGATTGGAAAAGTTTGTAAAGCTCCTCTACATGTGAAATAAAGAACATGTTATGTGCTATAGAATTTGGGGAAATTTCCATTTATTCAGGATTGAAAACTGTGTTTAAGACGAAAACGCCAACGTGTATTTCCAAACATTTTATTATTACGCAATAATTTGCATGTTGAAATATGGCATATTGAATGTCGATGTATACCAAAATGCTAGCCTTCAGTCGTCAATTAGATTTGTTGGTGAAAAGCACCCTTTACGCTTTTCGTACAAGCAGAAAAAAGTAATTTGGCACCACTGTTCGTATTCAGCTCGTTGTTTATCAGCTCACATGAAAAAACAATTTGCGAAATTTACTAGACTTTACCAAAAAAGTTTGAATATCCTAATCTTATCCATACTTGAATAAACTTTGTTATTAACTAACGCACTGCAGCGAATCGAATCTCGTACACCCGCAATCTCAAAAGAACAGACGAAACGTCTGATGCGATGGTCGTAAGTGCAAGGTTCCATTAATTGCTATTTAACACAAAACACGATTTCTTTAGATTGTAAACGATACCGGTCCGAATGATGGGCAAAGAATGCAAAATGAACACGAATATACCAGAGAAGAGCTCGCCCAAATGTTAATCGAAAGCGCTAACAGAATATGTAAGAGTTATCCTTGCCAGATTGATGCGTTATCATAACTTCACTAAAACACAGGGGGACAGTGCAAGATAGCTGGAAACAGACTGTTGACAGAGTGGGGTGCCTATGAAGCTTTTGATAGAATTGCCCGCTTAGCAGCGAAGCATCCGCTTGCTGCATTAGCTGCTGTACTGGGCATAGTTGTTGCATTCCTGCCATTTATGATACTCATGGCTTTTGGATTGTCCACCATGGCTATGACCTTCACTGGATTTTTACTTCTTGAAGGTAGAGTTGTTTGTTTTTTTTTGCATTCAAACAATTGATATGTTTTACAAGTGCGATTTTTCTAGGAACACTCCTTACGGTTGCTTCTGTGTTACTGTTTGGCTGCTTAGGAGCAATTCTTCTGGTGTTTTTGTTCTTTAGTGTTATAACGATTGCGGGTTATTTCGGATTTATTCACATTTACGACTTGTATACTGATTCTAACAGTCGGACCGCACTTAGACAGTTCTTGAGGCGTGAACGTGCACATACTGGAAGTGAAAATAATCGCTAGCGAAGAAGCATATAAAAGACTGAATCGTACAGCACAATACCAATGCCAAATCTTGCACATCACTTCGGTGGCTTTAGTCACAGATCTTACTTCAGTGGACCACCATAATGCTTTCAATTAAATTTTAGGAAAATTACAAAAAATAAACATTTTAAACTACACAGACATCCACTCGTATTAGAAACTGATGCCATTGGTACCTTACTTCGGGTTGAAAATATTTTCAGGAAAATCGACAAGAAAAACGGGGAAAGGCAAATGGACGAGATTACATGATTAGGATGCGTATTCGTTGTGGAGAGCCGACAGCGGTCAAGAATAACCGACTTTAAGTCGGTAAGTGATCGCCTGGGAGTGATCCGCATTAGCGGAACGTTTTGCAAAATCGGCCTTAGGTGTACACACGCTTCTACCGATCAGACTGAAGACCCTATCAAGTAGGAATTTTAGACCTCTTGGATGGAGGCTGTCCGAAATACGATGTTGAAATCATACTCAATGCGCAAATTGGTAAGAAAAACATCTTTGGTTAGTTAGTTGGAAAGTACAACCTCCATGAAACTACAAAAGATAATGGCTTCCGACGAACAGACTTCGCCGCAACATTTAATACAGTTATCAGCAGCGCTAGGTTCCCACGACTTTGAATCCACAAACCAACCTTGCAACGTGCAGATAGTGGAACCGTCAACCAAATCGACCAAGTCCTCATAGATGCGAGGCACGCATGTAATATCCTGGATATACCAAGGGGGGCAAACGTTGACTCTGGCCATTTTCTCGACACAGCCAAATTCAGAACGAAAAGAAGCTGCGTTGGACGCCTTAGTGACCTTGAGATTGTCAGAATCTACGAACAAAAACTGAGCGAAATCTCAAAACCCAGTGGATACAGTATCGCAATATCACCAAAACCACCAGCTACAATGTAAAACATGCTCCGCATCGGAACCAGGAGAAGGGAAGAGAACAAAATCCTCCTATGGAAGAGTCTCACGACATGAAAAACATCCGTCAATTTTATAAGAAAGATAAACAACTGGTAGCTGGCTTTAAAGAAGAAACACAGGGAATTGTAGAAGTATCTAGACAGCAGTTCCAGCAGCTGCTTAATCGATGTAATGTCAAGAGCTCTATAGGGCAAGGAACCAGCCCGCATCCAGTCAACGAAGAGGTAACGCCCCCTACCAGTATTGAAAAAAAGGTAGGGGAGCCACAAAAAACCGAATATTGAAGAACAACAAGGAATTACCAGCAGAACTCTTCAAATACGAAGGTGTTGCTTTAGAAGTGTGCATGCACCAAACCATCAAAAAAGTCTTGATGTGTGAGAGCATGCCCGATGACTGGAATATCAGGTCCATATGTTCAATCTAAAAAAAATGGCGATTCCATATCTCCTGCACCAACTACCGAGGCATATCGCTGCCAAATGTCGCATATAAGATCCTATTCAACGTACTGTGTGAACTTATTAAGCCTTTAATGCAGCACACTTATCGGCACGTACCAGTGAGGATTTTGGCATGGCAGATCGACATTAGACCAAATGTGCACACTAAGGCTAATCCTGTAAAAGACCAACGAATTTTAAGTCGAAACACACCACCTTTTAATCGACTTCAAGGGCGTTTGTTAGCATCAATCGCCTAGAGCTTTATAAAGCCAATCCAATTCACACCGTCCGAAAAGAAGTTTCACTTCAAAAATATTCAAAGAAACCGCATAGCCAAACTTTAAAAGAAGAAAAATTAAATTAGTCGCCATAGCTAAATTCAAAACAAGAAGCATTACGTGCACATGATTAGTGGCTGAAACGCAATCACCCTTTGGAGCCCCGCGTTGCCGACGTTACGCTCTAACTGCTTTGCACCTGCTTTGACATATTTACTTGCTCAGCGGGGTCAACTTCTGCTATAAGAATGGGGTTAACATCTTTGCTAAACATATCGTACTTCACAACCCTCTCAGAGAATACGCAGAAAACAACAACAAATTTTTCGACAATACACACTTTTGCCAACCTTCGCTTTGCCCACGGCAACGTTACGTTAAGATTTTTTTTTGTTTTTCATTTTTTTTTTAGTAGTATATATATTTATTAGTATTTTAAATACTTTATAATTACATTTATAATAAAAAAATTCTAAATCAGTTCATTTTACAGTAATTTTAAATATCTCTTTTTATATGTTTGATACATTTAGTTTTAAAAATTCTTAAATTCTCTTCATTTTTTATATATGTTGGTAACATGTTGAAAAGCCTTATCCCCTTGTAGAGTAACGTCTTCTGACAATCTGTTGATAACTGCAAATTCAGTCGGAAATCATTCGCGTTTCGTAGGTTGTATGGTTGAGCTTCACTCACAAGTCTGACTTCCCGTGTTAAATATGCTGGTGCTTCGCCATACTTTATATTGAAAACTGTAAGTAGTGCATTCAGTTCCATTCTCTACTTGACATCCAACCACCTCAGTGTATCCAACATTTGCCTTATTGGTGTAAAGCGATTGCATTTCAGGATGCTTCTCATACCCTTATTTTGAAGTTTTTGCAATCTTTCGATTTGACCTTGATTGCAACATGAGAACATAACGGTAGAACAATATTCAAAATGTGGTTTTATTATAGTGTTGTATATATTAACCGCTGTTATATAGTCCATTCTTTTTCGGATACGTTTAAAAAATCCAATCTTTTTCCCTATTTTTTACATATATAATCGATGTGTTGCTCCATTTTTAACTCTTTGTCTATTATCATTCCTAGATATTTTATGCTTTTAACATTTTCGATCGTATTTCCATTTATTTCATAAGTAGTTCGATATCTATATTATTTGTCATCAACTTAGTTTTTTGTTCATCTTAAGCCATGAGACTAGATTTTTCACATCGTTGTCTAAAATGCTTTTGCATTGCTCAGTGTCGTCTCCTTCAGCATATATAAGAGTGTCATCCGCATATAACACACTTTTGCAAAATTGTATAGTTCTTGGCATATCATTTATATAAATTATAAATAGGAGTGCCCCTAAAATTGATCCTTGAGGAACTCCTTGTTCTACTTTAATATATTCCGATGTAGAATTATTAACTTTTGTCCTCTGCATTCTATTTGTTATAAAGGACCTGAACCAATTAAGTTCCTTATGTTTGACACCATATTGATACATTTTTTCTAGTAGTATTTCCTGATCAATCGTTTCAAAAGCTCTCTTAAAATCAAGAAAAAGTGCAATTATTTTTTTCCGCTTTGTACAATTCTTCCATTCATTTATTAAATGGTTTACCGCAGTCTCACATGAGTACTTTTTTCGAAATCCCGATTGGTAAATTGATAATATATTATTTCGTTCAATGTATTCCATTAGTTGTTTTTTTACAATCGCCTCTAATATTTTTTCAATTGTCATTAATGTATTAATTGGTCTAAACTCTTCACATTTGTTGGTGTTTGTAATTTCAACAGGTGTGATCATTGATTCTTTCCATAAGCTAGGAAATTCACCCGTTAAAAGCGATTTATTTATTAATTCCAGAATGTTGTTGCCTAAATTATTCCAGTTATCCAGTATCATTACAGGACTTACTTTGTCGAAATCAGCTTTATTTTTTAATGACTTGCATACTGTTTTTAAATCTTGTAACGATATTTGGTGGAATTTGAAAATGGTATTATATTGATCTACGTAATTTCTATATATAGTATTTTCAATTGATTTACTAATTTCTTTTACACTTTCTATAAAATATTTATTGAATTTGTTTGCTATTTTCGTTTCATCATCATATTCTTCATTTTCAAATATTATGTTTTTTTATGTTGCTTTTTTGTCGTTTCAATACTAATTTTTTTATTTGCATCCACATCTCTTTCTGTCCGTTTGCTTGGGAAATTTTGTTGTTTATATATATGTTTTTTGCACTATTTATTTTAACCTTGTATTTGTTTCTTATTAATATGTAATCTTGCCAGCTTTCATTGTTGTTAATTATTTTGGCTTTTTCATACTTTTCCATTTTTTGATTTTTTAGACTTTTAAGTTCATTGTTGAACCATCTATTTTTTTCATTTCTACTATTTCTTTTGGTGATAAATTTTGCTGCCGTATTCTTCATAATTTGATTAATTTTGATTGCATTTTCATCGAGGTTTCTTTCTTCATCATACTTTGTATTCCATTTACTTAGTTCATGTGAAAAAACGATATTTTTTGTAATCACATACTTCAATAGTATTTTCATATTTCTTTATTATATTTTTCGTTTTTATAACAATTTCAATGTTTTCATGGTCCGATATTTTATAGTTTCTGTCTGCTTATACCGTCATGTTTTGCATGTTTGTTATTAGTTACATAATCAAGGATAGTTTTTGATATAGATGTAACTCTAGAATAGTCCTCCATTTTTTGCGTTAGATAATTGTCATTCAGTATGCGTTCAATTTCTCTTTTGTATAGTTGATCTTTGCACCAATCGATGTTAAAGTCTCCAGCTATTAAAATGTTGCTCGTTGTTTCAGTCAGTTTTTCAATATTATCTTCAAAAAATTTACAGAATTCTCTTTCAGAACTATTGGGCGATCTATATATTGCAACTAAAACGAATTCAATTCCATTATTTTTACATTTACATGCTAAAAACCATCTTTGAAAATCGAACGATTTTTTTACTATGTTTGTTACGCTCCACTCATTTTTAACATAAATTGCACTGCCCCCAGTTGAGATTGAAGCTCAACGCCGGACAAAGCTACGTACTGATAGGTAACATTGATTCCATATGGTTAAACTAGGTGCGTTAGCAACGCTCCAACGCGCCCATTCACCTTCACGTTACAGATTTCCGGTGATGATACACATTATGTAAGTGCCTTCGGGTTGTCTTGTTTTTAACTTCGGAGTCAGCTACAGCCTAAAAAAGCTGGGTAGCCTATAAAAGGAGGAGAGATCACAGTTTGAGATCCACTAGAGCAATTTATAAACCAAAATTAAATGGTTGAAGAGTTGTAATCTACGTGCCTGGAACGCCGTGGCCACACACAAAGAAGCGTCGTTGGAATAAAGTCAGCTTTAACACCAGGAACACAGTGAAATCTGAAACAAATCCCTCATATTTTCGTGTCTCTGATATTGATATTGACGTCTGCCCTCGGCGAAGGCAAATTTTAAATGAGTATTTTTGTCAAAATGAAATGGTTTGGAAGTGAAACGTTCATGCCCACACCGAGAATTCAGATTGAAATGGATTCTTGAAGGATTTTCGGTGCAATCTTCCTTTCTCTTTTTGGCTCACATAAATTCTACCTGTCTCATTGGTGATGACATTCATTCCAAAGAAAGTGTGGCCAGGCACTACTACAAAATGCATGTGTTTCTGACAGTTGTGATATTTTATGTGGCATAAGAACACAATTTCAGAATTTATATCTGTACCACTAAATATTATATGGTGTATTAAAAAGAAACAAATCTATAAAAAAAACTTAACAGTACACACCCAAATAAAGCTTGTTATATTAAGCAAAGTTCAACATATACGTGTGCGATATCATATTATTTATGTCATCAACTGAGCTATATATTCCCACAACATCCACCCAACATGTAAATCTCGTCGACTCATGCTGAACATCTCATGCAAACGTTGTACATTAATGATTCGCTGAATTCATCCGAATCGAAACAAGAATGGCGACCGCCACGCTGAATATGTTCATCCATTGTGTATGTTCCTCGGAAAGTTGTGTAAAATTTTTTGTAAAGTTCAACCAAAGTGAATTTTCATCTGCTAGTGAACAGTTGTGGGGAAATTCTTTCCACCATTGTCCCGAATTTTTTTTGTGATTTTGAGAAAATCAATTTTTGTGAACTAAAAGTGCGTTTATCGAACCGTATTGTGCATAAAAACATTAATTAACTATTCACGAACGGTAAGTGAATAAAATTTTGTGAATATTTCCACCAGAAAATGCCAAAAAAGTAATTTAAAATTGGGGGTGTGGTGTCAAGTGCAATGGCTGGTTTAGCTGGCGTACCTTGCATACAATTGCGGGTGTACATGGATTTTATGATTTTTTTTCATCATCGAACATTTTCTTTGGAGTTTTCTTAAAAATTAAATATCTAGCTAGGGGTTTATTTTTTGTTGAAAAATATGCTGCAATATGGAAATTTATGTTTTTTTGTTCGTTGTTGCGGTTAAAGAAAGTCCGGAAATGCCAATCCTCACCTGATGGACTTTTTTTTCAGTTTTGTGTTTATTTTTTGTTTTTTTTTTCGTCATGGCGCTGCGCTTCTCTTGTTGACCTCTTTATTATGTCTTGAGAGTGGTTTTCTGTATCAGAACTCTGAGTAGCTCTGATAATTGTAAAATAATCATAATAATTGCGTTTTTTCCTTTGGATTTTCTTATTTTCTTTACAAATTACATGCGTGGAGTTCGTCTTATTAGTTTGTGTTGTCTTTAGGGTTAGATTATCTAGCTATAAACAGAGAACGGAGGTGGTGTGGATGTTCTTGGGAAATCCGTGACTAATGTACAAAGTATGTGCTAATCTTATACACGGCTACATTGGCTACGTCAACCGTGTAAAAAGGTTCAGGCATGGTTCATGCTGTGTTCATGCATTTTTGTGTAACCTGAGTTTTGTGAAATGGTATGGGTTCTTCATCGGATCAGGGGACGAAGAAGGTACCTGCGCCTTTGTCTTTTAATGGTGGATTATATTTTTGTTTCGCAGTTTCTAGCAGAAGAATGGTTTTCTCAAACACTCTTTGCGAACCGCAGGCATCCCTTGAATGGATTATTTTTCTTTTCTATGAAAAGGGACTAGCGTAACAAATCAATTTTTAGCGGTTCTGTCTTGGTAATTTCTAAAGATAAAGGTGTAGCGACAGGTAGCACACGACATAATCAACTTTGCGAAATGCTTGGACATGCTGTTCCATATGTGGAGAAAATAAACATTATATGCCAAGTAAATGTTATTGTTTGCATTAAGGAATACTACAGGACTATTGGAACAATTGTTACCTTACGTGACTGATAGTAAACTTTAAAATTATTTCCAATTGTTGAAGGGTTGTGCTCATGTATGAAAGCAATTCTGTATTTCATTCATTCTCAGTTGATAAGTTTTGCCCATCTTATAGAGAACACCTGTAACAGCAAATTTAAAGTCGAAGCCTTTTATATGATTTTTCACACAATCGACGATAGACTGTTGTCTTATGTTAGCCAACATCGGCACGACTGTTCCGTTTTTTACCACCTAATGGTACACTTGTGGGGTTCCTCGCTTTTATATCAATATGCAGTCACTGCCAAACTTATTTTGTTCTTGAAGAGTCTTTAAAGCTTCAGAACTTCTGCCAATACGTTTTAAAGTTTTAAGATGTTTGTGTTCGCATTGTCCTGCTGTAGGATAGAATTGCTACCAATTAATTTTGAGCCTGCCAACTAATTTAAATTATTTAAACAAAGGGACTATCATATTACTAAAGCACCTGACTAGCGGATTGACACACCTTATCATGATTTTACCCCCTTTGAAATGCCTCGTGGCTTGTTTGCCCTAGAGTAGTAATATTTTTGTTCATAGGTAACGTCCAAAGAATGCTACTTAAAAACTTTATTGGTTGTAACCTAACCTGCTTGCTGTTAGGTGTTATATGTTTTTTTTCTGGACTTTTATTTTATTTTCTTTAAGAATTCAACATTACGCTCGTTTACTGATCCTGTTTTCCCGATCTTAAGTGTAACCTGAATGACCGAAACTTTTTCAACATCATCTCTTTTCGATGACACTTCGACGTTCAACTTTGAACTTAGCAATTGCGCGGCCGAAACACGTCTCTGGAACTCTGCCGCAAAGGCAGCACTTTTTCAACAGAACGTTCAATAGTTTTGTCATCTCGTACAACATTTCTCACGCAAAAGCCTTACCAAACTTTTTAAAATATCTGAGTGTCAACTATGTTCTATTTTTTACCACTTCACAACTGAAATTATGATGTTATTACAGGTCGTACTTCCGCGTAGTCGTAGTCGTACTTCCGCGTTTGTGAAACATTTGGCGGGCTACGTAGGGTAGGATCACTTTTTTGATCATGAGCTGGATTCTTCTTCTTTATGATAAAGGCTTTTTCGAAACATTGAACTTCTTATTTGAGTATGGCTAGTTACTGCTGCTGCCATGCAAAGCCATTCTTTTTGTAGATTCTTTAAGACTGTATCAGGTGTGAAAGCACCGCACTAGTGAGAGGCAGGATAATATGCATTTCTTAAGTTTATTTGAAACTCATTTCCCTCCAAAACATTTAACCATATTGGAGGTGCAGTGGCCTAATGGTCTGCATGGGGGTCCTCTGGTTCCGATATTAACAAAACAACTATTGTTTACCGCGCAACGCCTTGTGAAAGTCTGACAAACATCAAAAAGTAGAAAATGGCTTCAGATAGAGTATCCATTCTTTGTTGCAGAATTTTAGTTACTTAAATCACGGCAAACAATAAAAAAACAATGTTGTTTAATGAATTATGTGGGTCTTAAACCTTAATTGCTGTTTTCTTTTATTAGTGATATGATGGGTTGAATAACCTTGTAGATGTGTATGGACAAAATACACATATTTACATATACACATAAATATTCCACAAGATAAATGTTTTTAGTGCAAATATGTAGAGTAGATGGGTAGCAACAACCCCCACGTGCGTTGCTCAAGTGGCTAAAAATGCATGTTGCAGTTTAGAGACTGTTAATAGCTAAAGTTATTTGAAGACGATACCCTACTGGTTCGTTTTTTACTGTCTTAGTTTGTGGAATGGTCGTTTATTTTAATTTCCAACTCCCGATACGAGCACACTTCCTTTTTGTGACGCTTGTTATAATTAACATAGCGTATTACAAAATTCACACAAGATTTAAAATTGTCGCCATTTGTGCGATTAAATGTTGACAACCAAAAAACAGTTTGACAGTTGAAGGGTAGTAGAAATGGAACACTATACAATACGCGCCTTCATTTTTGAACAATATTTCATAAATAATACAAAATAAAAGAAATACAAAAATAGCAATCTTTGACGCAACAGGCTCGTTAGTACCCATGAGTACTTCTTGCACGAGTTCGGGACCTCTTGTTTTATGCTACGGCTGAGAATCGAAACCAGACCTTTAGCGTATGTTACCTATTTTACACATTCGGCTTCAAATAAAAAAAGCCAAATCTTTATTATTCCATACGAAATGGCAGGCAATACATATTATAGCATGACAGTTCGTTTGGCCCGTCTTGTATAAAAAACTGGAGTAGTTTTGACAATATATCAGGCTAGTGTCTCCTTGTAGTTTTGTTAATAAAGTGTTAAGAAAGTGTGATCCAATAAAGGTTTCCTGACTTTTTTTTAAATAAGACACAAACTATGTATTGAGGAAAATTGTTTTTTGAGGTGTTAGTTTGGTTCATGTCATATAATGTTTATGGATAATTTCATTCAAATGTTTCCCACGACTAACTCTTAAATAGTCCATTCTGTGCGTCCAATTTCCGAGCACTCTTTCAAGCATATGGGCCTGTATTCCATAAATAACACCAGTATGTTGGCTTCTATAGCTTCAATCGTTTCGGGTTATCGACGTAAACACGCGATTTCACATATCCCCATAGAAAGCAATCCATTGGTGTCAAATCACATGATCTTGGTGTCCCAATTGACACGACCATCTCTTGAGATGATGTTTTTATCTAACGTTTCTTTCAATAAAGCAGGGTGGCTTGTAGCGCCATGCTGTTGAAATTACAAGTCAGCAACATAAATTGACTGATCATTGCTCTGTAGCGATCTCCCTTGACAGTAACACGCGTTTATGCGCATTTTTGGGGTTGCATTAGTAGCTGTGGCCTCTGCCTCTGGATGTTCATCGGGCTAAATTCGACAATTTTGCTTTTTAACGTAGCCGTTGGACCAAAAATGAGATTCGTCGCTAAAAACTATTTTTAGATAACTCTATAAGAATTTTTAACTTAAAATTAAAATTTTAACAATTAGTAATGAAAGTCACTTTTGGACACTATATATACAAATCATTCGAAGAATACCTTAATTGTCAACTATAGGTCGACCAAATGGTTGTCTTGGAGACTTTATTGCGGCAATTCTGTATATTATCAGATCTTTGAAAGGTTTGATTTCCCCTATTTGATTTTTTGAATCCTTTTGATATTTTTTAGGTATAGTCTATTAGGCTAAATGTTTCCGAAGTAAAATTTTTCTTTGATGCAACCTAAATGTCAAGTTCATATTGCCGAACTTGGAATTTAAAGCAGACCGTAGTAAAGCATATTGACTATGCAACTGACTTAATACAAAAACAATTTCTGTTGCACAACAAACAAACAAATGATGTCACGAACTAATAGGAGATTTTACCATTGATGTACAATCACCGGCAACTTATGAGCAGATTGAACAAACAACTGCAAGCATTTCGGTGAGTTGTTTCAGCGCTTTAAGTTTGGCTCCGCAATTTAGTATGCCAAATTTTAAATGATTTTTTAATGATTTTGCCATGATTCTGGTGTTTTTTACTTCTTGCTGATCTAAGCTTAACGAATCTCTTTGCTGATTCATTGCTGTTTGTTTGACTACAAATATAACGAGTTCAAAATAAATATGCTGTTTCTACCAAAATATGAAATTTGCCTTTTACATTGCAGTATCGTCCTTATCTCATGTTGACAATATTTTTACTTATATTTCTTGTACCGCATATTATAGGTAGTACATCTACTTTTTCTATATTATCTCACCAAAATAAACCTCAGATTTTGTATCCCGTATCAATTAACAGATCACAATCCAAAATTTATAAAACCAAAAAAAGAAAAATGGTATAAGGTCTGTTTTGATTGACGATATCGCATCGCCACACCATAATGGGATTCATTTAAGATCCAATTCCCAAAGGGAATGTTCCTATTGGGGAGGACATGTGTATTTGTATCCATGTTGTCTCAATAAATTCAGATGAAAAAATAAATCCGACTTTCTGAAACCAACAAATGTGTCATTAGGAGTGTAATTTAAAATCTTAGCGGCAGCTTTTTATGGAATAGTTCTATTTTCCTGTAGCACTATTCGTCTCAATTACATGCGTGACCTCTACCTATCTACAATTTGATAAACCCCTCTTGAATACTTTATTTTTCATTTTATAAATGTTAATTGCTTGTGAATAGAAAACAAATACAGTGTATTGGCTGATAGTTGGAAATTTGTAAATTGTTTTATTTAAGCAATTTAATTTCGTTTTATCTAACAGAAGCGATTGTGGGCAAAAATCGTATCCACCATAAATGATAAAGGAAAATATTTTAGTGACTGGCAATAAAAATAGCGGACAAGTTAAGGTTCTATGGTCAATAAAATGTACACCAAATGAGTTCTTTGAATAACGACGTTTGAAACAACATTTTAAAGAAATTTATCTTACAAATAGAGAAGAGTGCTGACAGCTCTACAAATTAACTTATTCTCTACTTGTTTGCATTTAGGGTTTTGTTTGATCTAAATGTCTCTACACACTGTGTGGAATCATACCTTTCGAAAATCTTCAGTTTGAGACGGGCCAAATATCAGCTCTACATTCAGATTTTTATATTACACGTATTATACAAAAAAAAATCAGTTAAAACCTTGTTTCTTTAAAAAGAATAATAAGCAAACTAACGACGTTGTTTAGGCATCGTTAGCAAAGTCAACATATTTCTGGTGAGATTTTGTTTGTCCATTTATTCCCTCAATTTATTCTAATAGAGTGAATAATGTCATGTATAGCCCCAGAAATGACTTACAAATCAACCCCTTATCTCATAAGCACTTGAAATCGTATCATTGTGTAATTGAAAAAAAAACCTATAGCTTCTCCTACTCTAAGCTGAAGCAAATGGCAAATCATAAAAGTTAGATTTTAAAAACTCCGAACTAACCCAGACTCAACCAACCCTGGATTAAATTTAATCTAGAGTTAACTCATGAAGCAGTTTTTCAGTGCAGGATTAAATTTGGCTATAAGTGTTGATTCAATATGGTTACACTGATGATTTATCTATTTTGCTGTTAAAAAGTTATCGAAATTTATAGAATCTGCAACTTCTCGGCTGTCAGCTGTTTGGCTTCCTCTTCCTCCTCCTGCCTTTGTCTTCTTAAAACAGTTGAAGTAAATATTTAAAAAAAAATTGCAGTCGCTGAGATCTAAATCCGAATATGTATACCGTAAACGTATTCAATTTTTTTAACAATTTAATTCACTGTTCACATAAATAGAATTGAAAGTATGTAATTGTTATTTTATCATCTCACAAAACATCTAATCATTTAATCCAGGGTTAACTCACCAACCATGCTGGGTTAACTCGATGTTAACTCTCGATTAATATTGACGGAAAACAAGTTTCTCAAATTAAGTCAGGTTGAATCTCGAAACTAGGATGATCTCGCACTGAAAAACCGGGCCTTAGTGAATAATGTTTACATGCATATCAGCTTGTAGAGGAATAAAAACATTTTTTTCTATGACGCCTAGGTCATCGGTACCTGTACCACTTTGCGGGTTCAATGCTTCTCAACTCCCTTTCCTTATTGAGTACCGCTCACGCAACAGGCACCTTTAACTCTGTTAAAGGCCACGTTTTGTGTGCATGAAGAAGACTTTGAAAGGCCACCGCATCTGCCGTTTACAATAACGAACACCCAATAATAAACAGTCCTGCAGCTCACGGAAATGTTGGTCAATGGCAGAAGTAGTTAGTAATAATTTTACAGACTGTTCATATCCTCCATAAGTTAGAACTGATAGATCGCTATTCGCTAGCTACAACAAAATAAGAAAACCCCGACCTATTCGCTAGAATGTATTCAGGAAATTTTACATTAAACTCGGAACAAGCAGTGTGTCCAATGATTGTTAAGTGTCAAATGTTGACTTCGAAAATAAGACGCATTCTGAACAATTTGATCTTTAACATAGCTACTAGTCAGGGCGGTATTCCACCTATTGAATATAAAAGATGCGTATCCGAATTTGCTCCCTTTCTTTGCAGATTATTTTCTATATCATATAATTAACAAGTATTTCCATGTTGCTAGAAAATTGCTCGAATCCAACCATTACCCAAACAAAAAGGAAATTCATGCCTGAAAACTACAGACTACATAGAAAAGAATGGTTCAATAAGCGATCGGCAATATTGGTTCATAAAGAACCCACTCATCTGGAGATATGCAAAGTTATGTAACCGATCTATGGTCATCTGCAATGGGAAATCATCATCGAAAGCTGTTGACCTGTTCATTTTCAATTATTTCCTTCGCGTTTGGCATACGGCATTGCTAGCCAAGTTAACAGCATACGGACTTCCTCAAATACTATGCGGCTTTCTGTTATAAAGACATATCGTCCAAACTAAGTTACCTTTTTTAGGGCTAAGAGATATTTTACACTAGTTTCTTGTTCTGTAAAAAGCCCTAGTACGACCAGTTTTTTTTAAAATCTGTTCTTATGATTTGAGTTCAGCCCCAAACTAATTCTGAACTTACTGGACTCTATCCAAAAAATGCAATCCGCCTTATAGATTATTCTTCTCTTACATCGTCTCAGGGAGATCCTGGAGCGTAATATGTTCGCGTTAACTGATTTTATAAAAAGAAAGTGAATGGAGAAGCTAGTTTTGAAGACCTCTATGCGTGATATTTAATTTGTTCATAGTTAACCTAACCTGTCGTATAGGTCGTCAAAATGTCTTACGCCAAGGCCTGATCTCACAAAGTCCAACAAGTGCAAATCAACCGATTGGTTTTTTTTTAAGGACGTGTACATTGGTTAATATTTTAAACGATGGGCTTATCTCTTCCCATGGTATAATATTTTCAAGTCTTGATTTCGACCATGTTCGGTCTGCACTTTTGCCAAGTTACTAAATCTACCAACGTGCTCTTCCAAAACAAAACATTTACTGCGATTCATTCTCGAATGAGTGAACCTTTTTGAGCACCACATTTTACAAGTTCTTGTTGTTTATTTAGTGAGAACCAAAACAGCCAGTAGGTCGTGATTGTAGGACACACCCCTAGGTATTACTTGCTAATTCGATAAATACATTTTATTTCTACGTCATAAAATATATAATATTCATTTGTTTTCATTATTTCTCTTTTCAGGTGTGGTGTGATACGCCTAAATCACCATGAGTTACTTGCCTCCCCAAAATCGAACCAGTAAGTACCTTGATGCATTCAAACGTCTCGACTACTGCAGGACGAACGAACGACTTAATATTCAAATTTAACCTAAAACAAACACTTGAATTCTGTAGTGCGCGCCTGGCTTGCACGTAGAGTGCATTCCCTTTGTCGATTTTTCTTCCTCATCGTTGCATAATTAATTGATTTCATTTCTTTATTATTTGGAATATCCCTTGAACAGAGAAACTCACCCAATCTGCGTTTTAAGGATTTTCCATGTTCAAGGGTTTTGACTTGATGGTAAATTTAGGTCTCTTGAGCAATTACATGGCACAGTGTGTTGTACGCGTGTTGGAACGACACCACCCTAAATTTGTGTGTGCATGTCTCATCTCTCATCTATAATATCTGCTCTCTAACACACACTCACAAAAAGGCAAAAATTATGCCAACTTGTGAAAAATTCCCGCCATAAAAGATTGAGGTTCATTCTTTTCTCGGTCCTGCATTTTTTTTTTTTGCAATCATGTACTCTTTTCTGGGAAAAAAATACACGGACCAACGATGGCGGGAGCATGCAGAATAAACGGCTGCTGCCACAAAAAACCCTTTTGGCTGAATAAACTTGCAATGCAGCAGCAGGATAATGTTGGTGTATGAATAAAGAGAGGAATTGCAAAAAAAGAAGAGGAAAACAAAGTAAACCCCCTGCCCCCTTTTCCAAAAAAGAGGAATTAAACTGCTTGTGTTTGTAATAGAAACTAAGTGCTATGTATGTAGCTTACACTACACAGTCGTGCACTTGGTTGAATTAATTCATCTAACACTGTCGCGTCTCGTCATAGTCCTTGTCGTCGTCATCATATTTTTCTTTTCTCCTTTATCCTTGCGCCTTGCTCTCTTTCTCTCAACATCTCTCGTCGTCATTTATGTGTTATTTGCAGTGTAAGTGCACCGAGAGAGTGCTGCCTTTAAGCCTTCCATCCACACAAGGGGTGGATATGAAAATCCCCACCTACTTTTCCGCTTCCCATTAATTCTGTCGTCGCATGTGTCAAAGGGATTTTGATTGTCAACAGGAATTTTTTCTGCTTTCTATAAATTTGAAAAAAAAAACGCAAGAAATTTTGGGTGGTGGAATGAGGCGGACAAAGTTTACGTTAGTTGAGTCCTTCGGCTGTTCAGGCTTTCTGTTGCGCGCTCCGCAGTGTTCACAAAAAAGTGATAGAACCCAAAGTGGAATGAATATTTCTCATCACCTTTATGTACATTTATTTACCATTTATATACATAAATCGAGAGAAGGAAATCTGCAGCTACACTCTTGGGGCACGGAGGGCGGTTTTATGTATTCTGTTGGGCCTTGCATAATGTATCGCTTGCGGTATTTTTTCGCCATTTAAATTTACATTTGATTGGTCTTTTTGTTGTGTGTTGTTGTTGTTGTTGTTATTGTTGTGCGAGACTTGTCGCTTCTAGTCCAGATGCATTTGTTTAATGGATGTGATTGGAGGAAGGATTTCATACGTACAAGTGAAGGCTCTTGAGGAATTGAAATTTTCTACATGTATACACCTTAGGCTTTGTAGGTTGAAATGCAACTCATAGTCGACTTTGATGATGACTCCACAAAATGGACCTGTAGCTGCAAACGTTAATGGTACTTGTAATGTAAGACAGATTGCACAGTGTGTTTAATGTTTTTTTTTTCAAATGGGATTGTTAACGTCGAATGGTATCGGTGTCGACAAATTCTTGCAATAATTAAAAGTCGTAAACAAAACGCCCAGCTTTTAAATGTTGTAAATGTGGCTCCTGAAACGTTGAAGGTCTTACCATCCTCGTCGATCGTACGAGGCTTCCAGTACGAGTGCCTTGACATCCGCGATCTCTTGATCTATAAACTAGAGTTCAATGTTCCTTGTCGTCTCGGAGGTAATTCAAAGATTCTCTTGGGTGGATTACTTTCCATTCCAGATGTGTTTTTACTTTTTGCACATCTTGCAACAGCTCATTTAGATTGCGGTTGTGCTTTCTGCTCCCCCATTTGCCTTCCTTCCATTCCAAAGTGCCTAATATTTGCTTTGCCTTCCAGCTTATTATCCAGTATTCGGGACCGTTTAAGTAGGCCTAGTAGGATTAGAGTTCTCTTGCTCCATTAGAGCTTTCGCATTTTTAATCCCATTTGTTTCGCTAAACTAAAGTACCATCGGTTTCAATCGGTCAGTCTTCGTCGTTCTCCACTTAGGTGTGGGTTGATGTTGACTCCGATGTGGATAAACTCGTTAATTACATAAAAGTTCTTGCTATCAGCAGTCACATTGTTGTCCAAGGTACAGGGTACGCTACTTTATTTGCATATAAAGTCTTTTGTTAAGGACCTGTCAACTTCTTTTTTACGACCGCTATTTGTCTTTCAATATTAGCTCTGAGCTCCTCTTAAATCTCCAGCTTGTTGGCAAAGAGCAATGATTTAATGTTGACCCATAAAAAAATTCCAGAGGAATTTATCGCATCTAGACTTTTTTTTACACGATCTTGGCTGTCAATCGACGGGTCCGTTTCTCGATACTTTAATACTTGATACTTCAATAACTCCATTTTTGCACCCGCTTTGTGGCTACAGCACCGTCTTTTTGGAACCACATATCACTGATGTCCAATTCATGTAAATAAGGTTCCAACATGTCTCTGTAGCGAACACTATTTACAGTAACGTGACGGTAATTTTTATCGACCAGCCCAATGACGCCACCAGCATGAAAACCGCACCAAACTGTGATAGATAAAGTGTTGTTTCATGAAGCATAAGAGGGTTCTCATCTGTCCAGTAACGCATACTCTCCACACTTCGAACAAAAAGTAGTCTCACTGGCACGGCAACATCAAGCAGCTACATGCCATACAGCGGTTCAGAGCAGTACTTCATGGGCCAAAACATTGATGAGCGAATCATTTAAAGAAATGGAACTCTCAATTGTCCGCCTAGGTCATGACTCTTTTTGACTACTGTTTGTGCTATAATGGAGTTCAAGCCACTCGAATATGCTAATCTGAAATTAAATCAGCTACAGTTCATAACTTACAAGCCAATATTCTGTGCGATATTGTTTTTGACATCATCAGTGATCTGGGTTCATATATAACTGCAAAGTTATAATGTGTACAAGTCCCCGCCATAGGTAGTTACAAGATGACCAGAAATCCTATCCAAAATTTTTTTCTGTCGATAAATGCCCTTTCGCCGTAACTGTTCTGTCCGAGAAAAATAGGAACAATCAACTTTAGAAATGCATATATGAGTCACTCAGTTTGCCTAAATATATATTTATATGTATATACATCTGTACAGAAAAACGTATAACCCTATTGCAACCACAAAAGTGCTGCAAATATTCACAACCAAAAGGCATCTTTTGCAGTGTCATACTCCCTCACTACAGTGAAAGCTATTATGTTTGCATAAGATGAAAATGCATCCAGTCCTCAACTCACCCGCAGATTTCATCAAAAAGCGATCTCCATTTGTGGTTGTAAATGATTGCAACTAAAAATTTTATTACTTTCAGTTGATGGCGCACACACATTTGCACAGCGCACAATATCTAGAACTGTAATTATTGTAATGTATCTGATAAAAAAAGAACACACAAGTCCACCACCTACAATAAACCCAACACACTTACACTCAGTGGTAGCGGTGGTTTTGCTTCTTTAATGGAAATCATCTCCAGGAGAGTAATTCTCAAGTGGCACATGCAATGGAATCCATTTCTCTACCATCGATTTATCGTTGTCGTCGGTTCCCTCCCAGTTACTTTGAAATCCCATCTCATACTATATAGACTTAGTGCTTTTCTTTTGTTAACGGTTTCTCTCATTTTCCGATTTTTTTCTTTCCTTTCTCCCAACAGTGCCGCATAATCAATATAATCCACCGGACTTACCAATGGTATCGTCCAAGGAGCAAACGCTTATGTGGCAACAAAACTCTTACCTGGGTGACTCTGGTATCCATTCGGGTGCAGTCACTCAGGTACCCTCATTGAGTGGTAAAGAGGACGAGGAAATGGAAGGAGACCCCCTAATGTTTGACTTGGATCAAGGTTTCCCTCAGAACTTCACCCAAGATCAGGTGGACGACATGAATCAGCAATTGAGTCAGACACGTTCGCAGCGAGTACGTGCGGCAATGTTCCCCGAAACGCTCGAGGAAGGCATCGAGATCCCATCGACCCAGTTCGATCCACAACAACCCACAGCTGTTCAGCGTTTATCTGAGCCATCGCAAATGCTAAAACATGCCGTGGTCAATCTTATCAACTACCAGGACGATGCCGACCTCGCCACGCGTGCAATCCCCGAGCTCGTTAAGCTGTTGAACGACGAGGATCAAGTGGTAGTTTCACAGGCGGCCATGATGGTCCATCAGCTGTCAAAGAAGGAGGCATCACGTCATGCCATCATGAATAGTCCACAAATGGTGGCAGCTCTTGTGCGCGCCATCTCGAATAGCAACGATCTTGAGACAACCAAGGGCGCCGTAGGCACACTGCACAACTTGTCGCACCATCGTCAGGGTCTGTTGGCCATCTTCAAGAGCGGCGGCATCCCAGCACTTGTCAAGCTGCTCTCGTCGCCAGTTGAATCTGTTCTCTTCTATGCCATTACCACTTTGCACAATTTGCTTCTGCACCAGGACGGCTCAAAGATGGCCGTACGTCTGGCTGGAGGTCTCCAGAAGATGGTCACCCTGTTGCAGCGTAACAATGTGAAATTCTTAGCCATTGTCACTGATTGCTTGCAAATTCTGGCTTATGGCAATCAAGAGAGCAAGTTGATCATTTTGGCTTCCGGTGGACCGAACGAATTGGTTCGCATAATGCGTTCGTACGACTACGAGAAGTTGCTGTGGACCACATCGCGTGTACTGAAGGTATTATCGGTTTGTTCCAGCAACAAGCCTGCGATTGTCGATGCCGGTGGCATGCAAGCCCTGGCAATGCACTTGGGCAACCCATCACAGCGTCTCGTGCAGAATTGTCTCTGGACTTTGCGTAACTTGTCTGATGCAGCGACAAAGGTCGAGGGACTCGAGGCTCTACTCCAGAGTTTGGTACAAGTTTTGGCTTCCACAGATGTCAATGTGGTGACATGCGCAGCAGGTATTCTCTCGAATTTGACTTGTAATAATCAACGCAACAAGGCCACAGTCTGCCAAGTTGGCGGAGTCGACGCACTCGTCCGCACCATCATCAATGCTGGCGACCGGGAAGAGATTACTGAACCGGCCGTATGCGCTCTACGTCACTTGACTTCACGTCACGTTGACTCGGAATTGGCACAGAATGCAGTTCGCTTGAACTACGGACTGTCAGTGATTGTGAAGCTTTTGCATCCACCGTCGCGTTGGCCCTTAATAAAGGCCGTAATTGGCTTGATTCGCAATCTGGCATTGTGCCCAGCAAATCATGCACCGTTGCGTGAGCACGGTGCCATACACCATCTGGTGAGGCTGCTAATGAGGGCTTTCCAAGACACTGAAAGAGTAAGTTTCCATAAATAAGTTCCTTATTATGGAAAAAGTTTCATGTTCTATTTATTTTTTATTTGCAGCAACGTTCGTCTGTTGCAAGTACAGGTTCACAGCAGCCGAGTGCATATGCCGATGGAGTGCGTATGGAGGAGATTGTCGAAGGCACTGTTGGTGCATTGCATATTCTCGCTCGAGAATCACACAATCGAGCACTCATCCGCCAGCAGGCGGTTATTCCGATCTTTGTGCGTTTGTTATTCAACGAAATTGAAAATATTCAGGTGAGATTTAAAACCGTATATACCGTATCCTATCAGGCATTTAAATATTTACATTGTGTTTCATTAGCGCGTCGCTGCTGGAGTACTTTGCGAGTTGGCCGCTGATAAGGAGGGCGCAGAGATTATCGAACAAGAAGGTGCCACCGGCCCTCTAACCGATCTATTGCATTCGAGGAATGAAGGCGTAGCAACATACGCTGCAGCAGTACTCTTCCGCATGAGCGAAGACAAGCCCCAGGATTACAAGAAGCGATTGTCTATCGAGCTAACAAATTCCCTACTACGGGAAGATAACAATATCTGGGGTAATGCCGATCTTGGTATGGGACCGGACTTACAGGTACGTTAATCACAGGAATCACACTTTATCAGTTAGAACAAAGCAAAAAAGAGAGAACGCGCGGTGTAGATGTCAGTTAATGTAGGAAATCATACGAATTTTGGGACTCCCCATCGGCTATCATGTATCTCTTCGTGTGTTTACTCGTTTAAATTAGGGCTTGTTAGAATAAACAACAGATTTGTTCAGTAGACAACGGCTTTTGGTAGGAGTAGTGCACAGGGTATCATAGTTAATATTTGTTTTGGCAAACACACGATAATAACTCGAAATAAGTGCACCTCACAGGGGAACTTTGGTTGACACTATCTATGTTAATCAACAAAGAAAATGTTTTTGTGTGGATTAATGGGTTTTTTTTTTTGTTAAATATTAGCACTTATTCGATGGTTCACAGAGTCTAACATTGGCAAATGTAATTCAACCTTTTTCTTGAGCTAGCTAAAGGATATTTTTTTAAGAAGTTAGTAGTGGATCCGTTTATAAATAGGAATTTGTACTGCTCTTACATATAAAATAAGTGGTGCTACTGTCCACGATATTTGAGCAAAAACTCTTTAAAGAATTTCGTCTTTAAAAAGGCACAGCTTTTTGGGAGCACCTACTAGGAGAATTGGTAACACTGGTATATTTTAGATATGTGTACCCTTCAATGTAGATATTGCAGCGATTGCTCCTATTACGACAATGTAAGAGGCTTATAAGAGATCGAACTAATCGGGTTTGCTCTGTTTAGAGATTCCATTATAAAACAGCAGGGCTCTATGCAATCTTGTGATATCTAAATTGTTGGACAATTCAAATCATATCGTTATATGAATAGGCTACACATATTTTTTTAATTTAATTTTTATTGTTTATATTTTTTTTAAATAATTTGGCGACAATTTTTAAAATTAGTGATTGCAATAAAAACAGTGAGTTTTTGCTAAGGTAAATTTGTTCCACTAATCTTTTAATAGTATCATTTGCTTCTGATATTACTAAATCTATGACATAGTTCTGCATTGGAATTAATTCATCGGCCTTATTTGGGTAGGTATTGAGTTTTCTACATTGCGGTCAGAGACGGGAAGTGAATATAGAGATAGAGGTTGTTCTGCTTTTTCTTTTTGCCATTCATTGATTTCAGCTTCGAGGTCATCGAAGAACGTTGCTTCTAAGCATTGTTCCATGATTTCCTCTTCTGCAAGCCGTTTTAATTCATCATAGTAAAATTCTTCTTCGTGCTCCATCCACATGTAATCAGAGAAATCAGTTGCTCTGATAAAGAACCGTCGTCTTCCTCGACAGGATCAAATTGGTCAGACCAGTCGTTGCTTAGAGTTCTCATTTCAATGAGTTCTTTAACTATGAATTTAAATGGGAAAAATTCTACTTAGTTATGTCACTTTGTCAGGGATTTCACGGAGAACTTAATTTCGATTACAAAAAGTTGACTAAAAATGAATCCAAAAAATTCTTGAGAAAAACAAGTGTGAAAACTTTTAGGGATATTTATTTCTACAAGTTCTACCGGTGTTATTTCGTCAATAGTGCGTCTAATGTTGGCTTTGAGGTGATCAATCGTTGCTGGTTTATTAGGATAGACCAGAGAGTTCACGTATCCCCACAAAAAGTAGTCCAAAGGTTTCAAATGGCACGAACGAGGTGGCAATTCCATTTCTTGAGATGATTCAGTCACCAAACGTTTGGCTTAACAAAGTCATGGTTTTGTTGGAACCATTTCTCTTCCAAATTATTTTCAATGACATGAGGAATAAATAAATCTCTCATTCGCCTGTAGCGGTAATGTTGGCACCGGTTTCTGGGCTGTATAGTTCGTCTTAAATCGATGAGCAGGTGGTGGATATAGATTTGGACTTCTTGCGTTTTTTCCAGGATCTGTCGAAGTGGAAAGATTTGATTAGTTGTGGACTTTTCTGGCCGAAAACCCCACTTTTAAGGGCCGTCCTGGTTGTATGTAAATGGTAGTTGGCTCAGTTCTGTGGGTTGGGCAAACGATACTCAGGTTCTATTCTTCATACTTTCATTCGTCCAAAGTTTGCTTATGAGTTCAGCGTGAGGGGCGCGACAAACCTAGCACATCAGTTGGGCTGATCTAATGGGTTATTAACATCGTCGCCATTGCTTTTCGATATAAGATACTGTGGTATGTTATTAATCGCGTTCTGTAAATAACATGGCGGTCTCTTATGATTGCAGACCTTCGACATAAAATATTTCACAGTATGTACTTAATATTTTTTGTGGCGTTGTAATCGTAATCGCCTTCTTACCTTGGCTGCAACAAGGTAGTGGTCCGAGTCTATGTTAGCCTTTTGAATGGTCCGAAATACTAGATGCGTGCCTCTTGTCTTTCAAATGATAAGTGTCATCAATTTGATTGACCATTCGTTGATCTGGAGACTGCCATGCACCTTATGTATACCGAGGTAAGGAAACCGTGTACGGCTGTAGTGGCAATGCGTTCGGCAGCGAAGTCAATACTGCTAAAGATGTCTGCTCTTCATATCTATGCGTAAAAATTTCCCAGCACGATTTTAATATCGTACTTCGGTAATCGCTCATAACTTTTGTCAAGGAGCTCGAAGCAGTCTTTCGCAACATCATCATTTTCCTACGTTACGCTCACATGAGGCTTATGTTGGCGAATTTGGCTTTGATGTGGATTGTTACAATGCGTTTGATATTGTCTTTCCTAAGTCTAGCACTTACAACAAATTTACATCCCAATAGTCGCTGTTTCTGATCGCTATAAACGGATCATAGTAGGTGTCGGAGTTTTTAATCCTCTTTTTGTCCGTCCCGTCCCGCTTCCTGGATGGCTATAGCTGGGACAGTGAAAAACTGTGTTTTCTTGTATTTGAACGTTTTTTCATTGCTGCATCTTAAATCCTTCAAAGGACAATATTCGCAGAGCGACGACAAATAAATCCATTTAGCTAAAAACATATAAAAAACTACTCAGAGTAGTTTGCAACATCAAAGTGGAATCATTTAATTTTAAAAAAAGTAAAGAAAACCTATCTACAATTTTACAGAACCGAATTACATTTGCCAACAATTAGAACCATTGCTAAAAGTAGGAATTTCACAGTAAAATCGCTAGAATCACTCGACAATAAGATAACGCAACACGCAACCTAAATATATGTTTTAGTCACATTTTGTATCCGTTTTACTTAATTTGTACAAGTTTCCTGTTTTCATTTCAAATCTTATTATTTGTTTATTATTATTTTTTATTTAAATTATATTTTTGTTTATTTTTTTATTTTATTTTTATGTTGGAAACAAAATTTTCTCCACGACTTTTAACAACAACCACAAAATCAAAAAAACAAAAACCCTCTCTATATAATGCACCTGTATGAATCGGGCTTTGCCTTTACACAAACACCAACAAAACACAAATTGAAAAACAAAAAAACAAAAAAAAATTTAACTGATTCGTTATTGTGTTGTTGACGGGAAAAATTACCACTTCCACTGACTAATTCAAATAAATACCTAAAAATAGGATATGCTTGGACCAGAACAAGCATATGAGGGCTTGTATGGGCAAGGCCCTCCGAGCGTACACAGCTCACACGGAGGTCGAGCATTTCAACAAGGTACGTACCATAGAAACCGAGTTGCATGTCATCTCACTTAGTTTTGTTGATTAATAATCATTAAAAGTTAAAAAAATTAAAATAAACCAAAAAACATACCAAAAAAACAAGTGTTCTACCAAAAGAATAATAATCTTTTATAATTATTAACATTATATTTACTAATTTATCAAACGATGCACATAAAAAAAAATGTTATAAAATAACCACACACACACATTGCACAAAAAAAAAATCAAATCAATTCACTTTTCGTGAAAAGAAACATTTTTTTAGACATAAATAAAAAACTAAACGTAAGTTGGTCTAAAGAAAACGAAAAAAAAAAAACAATTGAAGACCACTGCACCAACTAATTCAAATGCAGTTTAATGTTGAAAGTTAAAGTTGAACGTTTATTGTTTTTGTTAACTCACAATATACGATAATCACCTCATGTCCTCACATAATATATACACATGTTTGAGTAGGAGTTTGTGAATTTAGATTGAGTTCATATTGAATGTTGTCAACATTAATACAAATATTTATAAACAAATCTCCTCTTTTTTCATTTTTTATTTTTATTTCCAAACAACAAAACAAATACAGAACCAGTTATTTGCCACGACACGATGAACAATTACAGTGAATATTGTTATCGAATGGTTGAATAATTAAAACCAGCAATACAATCGTCCATCATGCGCATTAATAACTCTTTAATTAAAAATAAAAAAAAAATTGGATATTTACATAAACACACACAAAAATAAGAGGGTACCCTACGAACAAGAAAGCTCCCTCAATTGGCTAAAAATTTATCTCTCTTTCCGACAGGTATACATTGAGTGTAAAAAAAAAACTTTTTCTCGAGTATCTAACGAAGCAATTTACACACGTATTTACATTGAAACGCACATGTAATTTGAAAGAGTTGATTGGAGTTTTGTATCTAGAAATTAACAGAAAATTTTGTAAGAGACGATAATAACAGATGTACATTGGAAATTGGAATATTTACGTTTAGGGTTTTCTTCGTTAAATAAAAGGATGTTTCGGATTCACTAATTGCACGTTACTATTGACTTTAGTAAAAATTCGGTGAGGTAAACTCTAGGTATAATATAAGGGGAAATTCTCTCGTCGGGGACAAGTTGTAATATTCTTCTAAATCATGAAAGAAGTGTTCTCTTCATCCCCTAACAATTAATAAACACTTTGACGTGGGATAATAGTGGTGCAGCGGAATTTGAAGGAAGGGTACTGGAGTAATTATCGTTTGCTTGGCATAATTAGCTTGGTTCCACTTATTATTGTTTTGTGTTTGCCTGTTGTGGTTGTGCGTTCAACCCCAGCCAAAATCCATGAAACCATAATTCATAGAAATAAAAAGGTCTGCAGTAAAGTATACACCAACTTTCGTTCAAGATTCTGCGAATATAAAAACACAAAAAACAGCGATTCCCCTATATTAGTTTGGAGACAACGCATGGAGTAAGCTTCCACCACGTATTTTCTATCATTCTGGCTCGTACTATTTATTCCCTAACGCCCGCAATGTGCTAAAACATTAAAAGAATTTAAAGAAAATATTGTGACTGTGATTTAGGAAGTGTGGATTATCCACAGCACCGTTCTGCTTGCAACATATATCATTAACTTTCATATTGTTCAATTCAGGCCCAAAGTAATTGATTATCATTGATCAATAGAGCTTGCTATTAATGGTGATGTCCGCATAAACGTCATTTTCGAAGCATAGTATGGTTTTCTTTTTGTATATGCATTGCCACCTGGTAAACCAAGGGTTGGTATCACTTCATAAACGCCCACTTTGCTTGTTAACAAAGCCATTCATTCAAAAACGCACATCGTCGCTTAAGATTATTTTTCGACCAAAATGTTAGTCCTCTTCCAAAAGCTCCGAAGCCCAATCACTGATAAAACGGCGTTGTCTATGCTGATTAACTTTGAGCTTCTCGACGTGAAATTCGGCAAGTTGAAGTCTGCGAAAGGCCGAGTTCGTGTGCGGGGCTAGGAATCGTCTTTTCCGGGTTACCCTGCACACTTGGACGTACGAATGATAGGTTTTCGTTTACCGAACCAGTCGTCTCGCATTTGGCCACCAAACATTAGAATGTCGACTTAAAAGGGCTACCGCGTCTGTCGTAAAAAGGTCACAAATTTTCACTAACGAGCATTATTTAGCAATTTTAGAAGCTTCTCGTGTCAGTTTTATTACTCTTTAATGTTTGTCAGACTTTCTTATTTCTAAAAAGCCGGTAGTCTTCACTTCTCCTTTGTCTATAAAGCTTAATGGCAGCTCTCGTCTCTTCACCTGCAGATTTGCCGTGTAGCCCATAAATTGAGTCCAGCAACTCGTAGAAGCTCGCCTTTCTACTCCGTCGTTTTCCTGCGTCGGAACGTAAGCGCATATAAGGCTTAAGTTGGCGAATTTTTCCTAAATGCGTATTGTAACAATGCATTCGCTAATGTCTTGAAAGCATAAGGTTTCTTTCACAAGTCTGGCACTTATAACAAATCCACATCCGAATATTCGATTTTTCTGCTCACTAAAGTCCGTAGTAGATGTCACAGTTGTTCATACCCTTTTTGCCCGGCCCATCACATCGTATTTCCTTGATGGCAGTAATGCCTCTTTGCAGAAACTTCTATTTATATTTTTCACAATCCAGGTGCAATCGCGAAAGTCGTCGTTTAGAGTATAGTGAAAAAAGTAGTAGGTCGAAAATGACCAACACAAATACAAACTACGTAAATATTCCAATTTCGCGCAATTTTATTTACATTACACATAAAACACAATTATCTGCTAGACCCATCTCCCCCGTTTAACTAAATATAGACCCCCATCCCTCAAGTGTTGATAAATTTGCAGCTATTATTAAACAAATCGTTAAACTTGTGTCATTCTCATTACGTTTATTGTTATAGTTTCAATTCATCATATGTTCCATGTTTAATTTAATTTAATTTAAGTTCTCGTATTATTTAATTTCATTGCAACGTTCATTTGTTATCTAGAACTCCTTGGTTGTGGCGTCTCAAATTATTTTACCACATATATTTGTATAGCAAGTGTAGGTGAATTTTCATTTAAATACGCTTTCCTCTCGCAGAATCATCAAATATGACCATTGACCTCCTCACCCCTTCTCATCATTCAGACCGAAACAAAATAGTTTTATTTTATTTTTCCGTTAACATTTTGAAGTACATGTTTCACCGATGAACTCATTTAGCTGAATTTAATTTGTTTGTTTTGTAATTAAAAACAACACAACATTAAAAAAAATAAAAAAAACTTCCACTTTTTAACACCACCGATAAAAATAACTAATAAATTGTTTTTTATCTTCTTTTTTTCCTGTCTCTCCTTGGGATTTTTTTTTAAATTAATATTATAGCTAAGCCAGCCTAACATATATCATCACTAAGAAATAATTTAAAAGTTTGTTCAACTGATTAATGAATTGGACAAATATCAAAATTAAAGAAAACCGAATTTTTAGTAACATTAAACAAAATTATAAAAAAAAAACAAACAAATATATATAATTTCACTTAAGAAGATAAAAGAAAAAGCAAAAAAAAAATTATTATCTTCAAAAGATAATATGCTCATCGTAAGAATAAAAAAAAAGTATTTATCTTAGTGTAAGAGATACAAACATAAGGAAAAGAAACCAAACAATTGTAATGACATGAGATCATGATCTTCACCAATCTTCCCCTCACTTTTCATTTCGAATAAAAACAATGAACAAGCAAAGCAAAACGGCGTTAAATAGGTGATTACTAATTGCAAAAAAACATTATTTTCCTGTACAAAAGTTTTCTACTTTCATAGATATTATTTAAGTTTCTGTTGCTTAGATCAGAATTATTGTCCTAATTTGTTGGTTAGAAAAAAGTCTGTTTTAAGTTTTTTTTTTAAATTAATTTTCATTTATATTGTATTTGTATCCTTTACGGATATCTTTTTAAGTTATATTTTTTTATTTGGTTTGTCCAAACATTTTTTAAGTATAAGTGTGGTTTTGATTTTTCCAAGTAGAAAAAGATTTTTTTTTTTTGTAGAGCTTCACGCATCTTGCATGATTTTATTTTGAATGCGTAATGCACATTATCTGTTTGTGTTTTTATTTTTTACTATATATGTAAAGGCATTTATATCAATGTTAAGTACTTGGCTTATACTACACGGCACTTTTTTCAGAAGTTTTCGAAAATCGTGATTTTACATACGCTCTTGAAATATTTTTAACTAAATCAATTGTTTTAATTAAAAGGTCTTTCATTATCAAGTTGTCAAACTTCAAAGTTCAGTGTGAACACACCCTTAAACTGATTACCGAACTGTCTATGTAAAATATTAATTTTTTTCGTCATGGTGAAGTACACAAAGGAACAACGTTTACAAATAATAAAAATTTAAAATTAAAATATTTATTTGCGAGATATTTCCAGTATGTGCAGGCAAATTTAAAAAAAGTCGCTTAGGCCCTTAATCTTCTAAGCGCTTCAATTCATAGTCTAAAAAAAATTAAGTCAGAATATTCGTTGCTTGATGTTGCCGTGCCAGTGAGACTACGTTTTGCCTTTAGTGTAGAGAATATTGCTGCAGTAGAGACGTCCGTCGCAAATGAGCCAAATCAGTCAATTTTACTTCGTTCTCAAGAATTAGGTCTCTCCCAGACCACATTATGGCGAATTTTGCGTAAGGATCTTGGCCTACACCCTTAAAAGATTAATCGTGACTCATAAACTAAAGCCACTTGATCATATGAAGCGACGTACGTTTTTGAATTGGGCTCTGGGCATGATGGCAAAAAATGAAGAATTTCATCGCAAAATAGCTGCGGTAACGGTCAAAATGTGTTGGCGAGTCATCGAAAATATGGTTCTGCATACGTTCCCGTGGTGGAAATATTAACGAAGTCAAATTCCATTCATAAATGTTTGAATAGTAATTCAATCCAATACATTTTCTTTGATATATCTCAAGTAAAAAATAAGTTGTCAAGTCCTTAATGAAAGACCCTTTACAAGGAATAGAAGGTCCTTGAAAATGATTGTTCATGTATATACAAATTGCATACAACAATGATTATTTATCACAATTTTAGTTCAGGATTTGGCATGAAGCACCTTTTTTCGAAATGCGTGCATTCATTCGGAATCAATGAAAAACTTCTATGGATACAAAATTATCTTTCGAAACGTATAATTCAAGTTGTGTTGGACGGCTTTAGGTCTGTAATTCACCAAATAAAGTTAGTGTTTCCCAAGGCTTAGTTTTGATTCCGACTTTTTTTCTCATCTATTCCTTTCAAATGTTGGTCGTAGCTGGTCCATGCGGACGTTTCAATTGTCGATGACGCGTTCGAGCATATTCGTCGCAAATAACACGGGTTATATTGGCCTCCAATGCTTCAATCGTAGCTGTCTTATCCACAAACACCAGAGGAAAAAGTCTAACGTTGTGATGTCGCATGATCTTGCTAGCCAATTCACTGGTCCGAAATGGTTTCTCAATATGTCCATTGTTTCTCGGGCTGTGTGGCAAGTAGTGCAGTCTAGTTGGCCCCAAATGTTGTCGAGATCGAGATCTCGGCTTCAATTTCAGTCAAAAAATAGTCGGTTATCATAGCGCGATAACGATCCCCATTTACAGTAACTGGCGCCAGCCTCATTTTTAAAGAAATACGGACCGTTGATTCCAACGGCCCATAAACCAAAGCACACGCTTGTTTTGGTGGACCAAAACACCTTGATTTGGTCATAATATATAAAGCGATTATACGCCCTAAAACATAAGTTTAACGCCCACATCTGGTCGGGCGCACCAAAAACAACAGCGACATAGCGAAATCTTAGTTTCGCTTCAACATCTTCGAAACGTCTCCTGTTTTACCTTGTTGATCGCTACTTTCACCGCAATGCTTAAATAAAATAGTCAGCTGCATTACAAACATTCAACAATTCAGCAACAATATTCGTTACGCTTTGAATACAAATCAGTTCACCCTCAAGCCTATCTTCGAACGTACGCTGAAATTTAGATATACGTACATCAACTGAACAAAAACAAATGTGGAATGCTCACCAAATCCTCTTTTATGTCTGTAAGCAAAAGACATTTAAAACCAATGAACATCGACGTCTCCTTTCTTCTTATCCCCAATTCCTTAACGCTGGTAGCGTGCTTAAGCATATAAAGGAACATATAAAAGAACTTTAAAATGTAATAAAACAAAGATGATTGACATGAAATTTACTTTATTCGAAAGATAATCCTCTTATATGACCGGGAGGCTGGCTCGGACGTAATCTAATCTTGAGGTCCAATTTTCGATGACTTTTTCCAAGGTTTGTGGCCGTATATCGGCAATAACGCGGCGAATGTTGTCATACAAGTGGTCAATTGTTTCGGGCTTATCTAGTGACTTCCCATACCCCCACAAAAAATAGTCAAGCGGCGTTAAATCGCACGATCTTGGAGGCCAATTCATGCCTTCACCGAACGTGTCCTTCAACAAATCAATTATGGCACGAGCTGTGTGACATGTTGCGCCATCTTGTTGAAGCCACTTACCCGAACATCATGGTTGATGTGGCTCTATAGCCACCAGCAACCCATAAAGCACACCAAACAGTCAGTTTTTGTGGATATAACGGTGTCTGAACATACACTTGAGGATTATCATCACTCCAAATACGGCAGTTTTTCTTTCCGCAAAATCTTCCAAAAAGTGGATGGACACATCCAATTCCTGTGCACGATGGCGGATAGTCTTTCTCTACGCTAGGCTCTACAGCTGCAAGGACTTCTTCTGTACGCACTGTACGACGTCTCTGTGGATGCGTACTATCAATTAGAGTAAACGTGGTGCGAAAACGTTCCATACTAAGTCGAATTAATTGCTCTGATGGGCGATTATGTTGACCGTAAAATGGACGTAGTGCGCGATACGTATTTCTAACACAAACATGATTTTCAAAATAAATTTGAATAGCTTGGACGTTCGTTCTATTCATGTATAAAAATGCCAATCCAAACTAAAAATAAATCACTTGACAGCTGACAAAATGGCCGCCAGTTAAAATAATGTTACCTACTTGAAGTTCTATAGCTCTAAAAAAAACACCGTTATATGTAGGTTTCTCTTGTTCTACCTCTGATTTTCTCGGAGATTTCTTAAGCTCAATTGGTGGATCTGAACCAATAAATGACATTTAATAAAACTAATGATACGGAATACAGGAATTTAGTTAATTAAGTGATAGTTAGCATTATTGATGGATAAACTCAACATCTATCAAAACACGAATAATAATAATTCGTCGCTGCGAAATAATATTTTTAAGTATCAACACAACTTTATTGCATGTTTATTTTTTTGTCAATTTTAAATAATATTTTATTTACATAAAATAATCTTTATAAATATCTGAATTGCTCATGTGTGTGTATCGTTTATTTTTTCTCTTGTTTGATTTCTGTTTCAATTTTCATTTTGGAATGAATTTAAATCAAACATAAATATTATTGCGAGTGTTTGTTAAATTTTTGGTTACATATTCTAACTTTTTCTTTTATTCAATTTTTGTATGAACTATATCCTTAATGTGTTTACTCGTTTGGGCATTTAAATCGTCACGATTAAGATGTACGTTCACATGAAGGAGTTGAAGTAAAAAAAAAAAACTGTCGGTCGGTCATTGTACTATTTTGAATAAATTAAAAAAAACACGGCTGCCGCTGGCGTTTTTTTCACTCATAAAAAAAACATAACCGTATTACAAGCTCCAGGACATTGGAGATTATCTACCGTCTCCCTCACTCACCATGTGAACGAAAACCCACCGAGTCTATGCATATGTACAAACAAACAAAAAACTTACTTTGCACAATCGTTTTTTCTGACTCTTCCTTTCTTTCTCTTTGTTTATGAATATTTAATCACAACAGGATATGATACTCTACCAATAGATTCGATGCAAGGTCTGGAGATAAGCAGCCCAGTCGGAGCTCCACCAGGTGGTGCACCCACTTCACCCTACTCTATGGACATGGATGTTGGTGAGATCGGCGCTGGAGAGTTAAACTTTGATTTGGACGCAATGCCAACACCCCCAAATGATAACAACAATTTGGCAGCTTGGTACGACACCGATTGTTAAATTTAAAAAAAAAAATTAATAAAAAAATAACCAGACACACATACACACATATTATATTTCATATTTTTATCATATACATTATGTTTTAGATGTATTGAAATTTTATTTTATATTTTTTTCTAAAAGATTTTATTTCTTTGTCTATTTTATAAGAGAGAAACAAAAATACAATTGATACGAAACTTATAACACGCAATCTTAAATAAAAAAACGTACTTTTTTGTCAGCTAGTATTAAACAACAAATTGGTATTTTTATTTATATACTTTTCGAATTGGACTGATTTTTATTTTAATTGAGGTAACGCCGATTTGAAGGTTCATTCTTAGCCGGCGAATGGGCAGATTATTTTGTTCTAGTCTGCAAATCAGGCTAAAATTTATTTAAAAAACATGAGAAGGCTATAATCCGCTGTGCAGATCGTTGAATACCCATCCCATCCTTATATAATGTACCCAAAAAGTGGGCGGGTAGGTTTTTCTTATAGAAAAAGGACCCCAAAAAGTGGATGTGAGTAAAAAATGTTATCATAACCAAGATTTTTCATCGAAACATTTTTTGAATTTATTAAAATTTTACCATTTTTTTTTTACTGAAAACACCCCCAAAAACTATATGGACATTAAGATTGTCTAAATATGCTATTCAGAAACTATTTTAAAATGGGCGGATTTGACAGAGAGTCTATGTACCAAATTTCATCACTTTAGCTCAAAATTTAAGGCCCAAAAATCGGTGAAATACAGACGGACGGACAGACAGGCATATCTTTAGAAATTATTTCTCTATGTTACTACTTAATACTAATATACCCCTATGGGATAGGGTGTGAAAAATGCACGGCGCTAACTTTATTTTTATAAAACAGATTGCTCCATTCAATTTGAAAAGTTTGACAGTCATTGGGTGTTATTAATGGTATAAGCTGCTATTTCAAGCTGTTGTTAGCGTTCATTCGAAAATGGCAACCCATAGTAAAACTATTATCAAATGAGAGTTAATCTATAGACCAATGACAAATTTAGTAAACTGAACAAATTTTCTTGATTGGCGCTACAGACCTAGGTAGACCTGGACCTGTGCTCTCCCTACTTCGTCTACATTTGGCTTGGTTGAGTTCGGTTTCTAATTGTTTGCGTCACTTGAGGCGAAGTCTTCATATACAGCGTCCAATGTCTGACTGGGAATCGAAGACTGCGCGTCAGAGTATTGGTGTCCATTCGCTCTACATACCCTAGCCATCCCAAACCTTTAATGCGGAGTCACAGGGTAATCGAATGACGTGTCCGACCAATGATATCAATATCGTTGGTATATGCTAGTACCTGCACCGATTTATAGAAGATGGTGCCTCGGGAGTTTTGTACAATCCTCTCAAGAATAATGTTAAAGAAGTCAAATGACAGTGCCTTGCCTAAATCCTTTATTGATATCGAATGTTTCGGTGAGATCGTTTCCGACCCTGATGGAGCAGCTGAAATTCTCCATTTTCACCATGCACAGACGGTCGAGTGGTATACCAAAACTAGACATGGTTCTGTAGGCCTTCATCTGGCCTATAATATTTTCCTGGAAATGCTGTCGTATGCGGCTTTGAAATCGATGAATGGTCGGTATCGATGTGGACTTCTACGGTTTTTTTTTTCAGGATCTGCTAAAGTGCGAAGATTTCATCAGATCCGAACTTTCCGGCCTAAAACCTTAGTGATAAGGGCCGATCAGATTATTGGTAAACGTTTTCAGGCGTTCACATATTATGACAAGAAGGATCATGTAGGCGATGTTGAGGAGATTTATCCCATTAAAGTTGGCACGGTTTAGAGTCTCCTTTTGTTGAATCAAGCAAACGGTTTCAGGCGTACATTCATCCGGTTGTATATTTTTCTCCATTTGGCTTATTCAACTTGAAAATTTTCGTTCAAATGTGACATATTTGCTTTGCTTTTCAGCTTATTCTGCAGCTCTCGGAGCCGCAAAGTAGTACTGGTGGCAATAGGGGCCAGTAGAGGAATCACCCATCTATTTCGCTAAACTTAAGAAGCCCTGATTTCCTAGAGTTTCCATTAAGGTGTCATTCGTGGGGTAGATGTTGACTCCGAGGTAGATCAACTCGTTAACTAGCTCAAAATTGTTGGTACCAACAGTGTATCTGTCCAAGGTTGTGGGCCGACCGTAATTTATTTCCTGAAAGCATATACCGACTCAGTGGCGCGATGGTTAGTGCGATGAACTGCTGCACAGAAGGCCTGGGTTCAATTCCCAACAGTACCAACACCTAAATGATTTTTCTCTGACCCTCCTCTCGTCATGATCTGACAAATCATCCGAGTAGTATCAATTGTAAAGAAAAGCTTATATCAACTTATCCGTTTGGATTCGGCATAAAACAGGAGTGGTTGTGATAAAGCTTGGCCCTGGGTACTAACATGCCTGTTGCGCCAAAACCTTTTATTTGTGTTTATACCTTGTCTTGTACTCGTTTACTGCATGTACAACGTGTTTCACCTGCTTATTAATTTCCGTAAATGCTTGTAAAACTTAACGATGGAAGCGACCAATGATGTCGCTAATCTGTAGCTGAATAGATTTGTTAAAGGTAATGGCTTCAGTATATACTCCTGTTAGCGCGTCTCCTTGTAAGAACCCATACATGTTTGGATAATTTCAGATTGTCTTCCAGAATTAAGCGACATAGCTGTATCAATTTTGATTGAACATCTGTCATCATTTAATAGAAATCTAGGCGGTTGCATTTTAAATGCTAATTTCGAACGCCAACGGAACCCACGAGTCAGTTAGCGTACGATCCTTTCTTTAGCATCAGAAAGTAGATTCGGGGTGTTTAATACTGGGACTGCGGGTCTGAACAATACCTTGTGTGTTAAGAAATATTATGTTTCACTACAAAATATTGCGTTTCGGAACTCATGATGTAGCAGTTCTGCGTTTAGCAATTCAGCCCCTTGTTTATAATCATAATCGTTATTTGTTGTGAATATCATTTACTATTCGCTTGTATCGTAATATGACCGCAATGTAAAACATAATAAATCCTTATTACGTAAAACGATTATCGGTGAAATGAGATTACGAAAATCGTTCAAGGCTAAAACTCGATCTCTCTTACCACCGTTTCTCATAATCGCAACATGTCCTGACTATCGTATATTGCCGATCGTTTCGTTATACATTGTAGAGTCCCTACCATTATGTGTATACAAGTAAAATAGAACAATGTACTTTTGCAGTTTCACAAAAATTTATTTGTTTCTTATTAAGGGATAAAATATAACACAATTTACAATTGTGAAAGCTAAAATATTTAATTTACAAACTATAAAAATTATTTATTGTAACAATGTGAAGACATTTCAAATAAAGGGCCTTACAAGTGTGAAGTAAGTTTCTGATTAACATAAGTGCATTTAACCCAAGGTTATAACAGACCTTTATTAGTCGGGAGGTTAATTATATCTATCTCTTGCCCCAAGGCATTCCAAACTCGTAAAGGCTTTAGTAATCTAACTCAAATAAACGAGTAATAACATAATATAATGTATGTCAGTTTAATTGAAACATTGTTATGAAGCCTCTAAACATGGTCTTGTCAAGTCAGACCACCATTGATAAAAATGTCGTTTGTACAAACCCAACAAAAGTGGTCCGCGAATCAAAATACTGATACTGTTCCAGTATGCTAGCACAATAGGCGCTCAACATATGTAGAAATATCCAGGAATGTAAAAATCACTCCAGGAGGAGATTCACCTTTTTTTCCATTTCACTTGAAAACATGAAATTTAATTAATTTTTGTTGGATCACGTTTTTTATTTTACGTTTGGTTAAACAAAAATTAGACTCACCTCAAGGTAACAGGGTATGTATTATTAAAATTAAGCTACTAGTAACACAAACATGTATGTGTTTAAGAACTCAATGGTTAATGCCAACTTTCCTTTATTAAATGTGAATTAATTCCATATGACAGATTGAAACTAAAAAACAAACTTTAATATGCATGTGCAAATCATACAAAAACAGACGCAAACACAGCATAAACACAACAACAACAGCAGTATTATAACTCATTTCCAGCACTTAAAATTTAAAAACAAAACTTCATTATCATATAAAAAGAAACACCTGCAAAATTTAAATAAACATTCAAAACCAAATAAAATTGCCTCTCGTAACGAGAGAACAACTTTATATTTAATCTACTATAGTGGAACAATTTGTAAGTGTTAAAAATTAAATAGTTCATTAACAAAATAAATAATAAATAGCTAAACTTCACAAACAAATATAATAAACACCAGCAAGAAGGTTTTAATAACCCACCATTTCACACCAAATTCAACTCGTTATTATTTCCAGTCATTTTATAATTTTTGTTTAAAATAAATTCAAGTTTAATAAGGTTTAAAAAGAAATCATTAATCTTTGTTTTTATGTAGATTCATAAGCAGTAAAGTTACACATAAAAGAAGTATTTTGTGTCAAATGATGAATTTTATACAAGAAAAAGAGTTTAAACAAATGCGATGAAAACAAAGAAAAAAAATAATTGTAAACATTTAAAAATAAATACAAACAAATAGGACAAAAATTAATATTACAAAACAGACGCAATAGCATATGTATTTAAATATTTTCCAATTTACAAAACTATTATCTACAAAAGAGGAAACTATACATAATTCAAATAAAGGAAAACGTTTTAACAAAATTTTACGATGTTTTTTGTTTTTTACATCATCATCCTCATCATCAGTATCGTTCTATCAAAATAGCCCGGTCTTTAGCTAACCATCTCCATCGAGCCCTTCAAGTTGCTTGAAATTGGTTTCTACTTATGCACACCACTAAATACGAGGTCTTCCTCTACAGCGTCTAAGGTCTGCCTGCCGTAGTATAAGTGTCCATTTGCTGTTCATGTCCAAGCCATGTCAAACGTTCAAGACCGATCTTTTGTAGATCTAGTTCGATTTTCAACATATCGGTCTCCAGATCAACGAATGGTTAATATCACTACGATAGAGAAGACGCATTAAGTATTTTTGATGTCGGCATATTCCGAGGGGCTAGCATCTACTCGGAGCAATTCCTTGTTGCACTTGTGATATCCTCTACCACGCTACAATAAATGAGAAATACTGTGAAAATATAAAAATCCCTTAACCTGTCGATTAACACCATACTTCCAGCATCTACAGTCGAAGAATAATGGCGACGATGCCGACAAACACCCGAATCAGCCGCAGCTGATGTGCTAGGTTTTTCGCGCCCACCAGCAAGAAACCACTGGTTTGTTGAAGAAGATAGAGGAAAGGTGTTTGTAAGTTTTACGAAAGTGTTAAACGTCAAAGCCAGGAATAAAAGGCGCGGACAGAATCCTTTCAAGATGTACACCGAAAAATCGTAGTTAAGAGAGAAACAGTCGATGCCTAGGATATGTAAGAAACATTTCTGCAGACTATTAATCGTCGATGACAATCTACCGCTGTCAGGCAGAACGAACTTATTTAATATTGACCGACCTATGTGAAGTGCGGGTAGCAATATCTAAAGTTAAGCTTAACATGGGTGCCGGAAATGACGAAGAAGAAAGTAACATTCACCAGCCATAAGCGAAATTTGGTCGTATCAAAGTATGCATGAAAAATGGAACCTAAGCATCGTTTGCCCGATTCTCCAAAAAGGAGACCCTCTAAACTGCGCCAACTATAGAGGCATAAGTCTTCTCAACATCACCTACAAGATCATATCTTCCGTAATATGTGAACGCCTGAAATTATTTACCAACGGCCTGATCGGACCTTATCTGTTTGATTTTAAGCCTGGTAAGTCTGTAGCTAATCAAATCTTCACACTTTGGTAGATCCTGGAAAATCCCCAAGAAGTCCAAATCGCTATCCACCACTTGTTCATCGATTTCAAAGCCGCTACAACAGCATTTATAGAAACCACAAAGCATTTCATTTGATAACTTTGATTTTCAATGATCAAGATTTATTTTTCTGAAGTAATGTTTCGCATTCACCGTAATGAAACAGAATTTTCCAATTATTCCCATAACCAGCCCCCGATGTAAGATTTCAATTCCATCATGTTTTGTGTTGCAATTAAGTTGTTTAATAATAGCTATAACTGGACCCTATGATCAACTCGGGATTAAAACTTGAAAGTCTTTGAAATGAACATGTGGCCCAGCTCTAACCACCGTATTAATAAGAACGTCCTAACCCATAGATATGATATATGTGAATTAACTGGGAATAAAAAATTTAGTACTGTGATAATAATTTCCTATTAATAAGATGTTCTGTGAATAATTTGAAAAACTGGTATGGAAGTGGGAACCAGACATGAAGTATTTTTTTTGTAAATTCTGACTTGCCGAAGCAATAAGATGCATGTCGACCTTCATTGTGTTTGCCGTCAGATGTCTGTTTAGGTTAGTAGCGCTTCTACTTTCCTAATGTAGCTGATAATACATTCAGCAGAGGATTTCCTTAGTTCTTCGGTACTTAATATTTCCCTGAAGAAAGATTCCCTTCTCATACTGTTAAGGGCCGGGCATTCACCTATGATGTGTTCGGCTGTTTCGTGAGTCAGGTGAGTCGATTAGATGCAATTTATTTAGGTCATATTGTAGACCGTGATGATCCGTTAGGTAGCCTACTAAGTATTTAATATCGTGCCTGCGAAGATTTAGTATCTTGTTGGCATCTGCTTTGAAGGCTTAATAACGGGTCCGCCATCTAACGTTTTTTTTTTTTCAACTAGTGCTTATTTCGTGAATGGTAACACTCAGCTCATGTCTGATTTGACAGATAATTAGTTTTATCCTTCCGCTGAACGAATATGGTTGTGTATACGCTTGAACAACGCTGGGAAGTATTGCGACATTAACCCCCAAGGCAATCTCGACGCAACGGACGGTATCGACGCAGACGGTTTCGCGTTGAAATGTCAAAAACTCATCGAGCTTATGGGAACATGTATAAGTGGGCAATCTGAACGCCGACGCGACGCAATGGACGTTAGCTACACAGAAAAGTTGATTCAACTTCAACTTTCTTGCGCATCGACGCATTGGAATGTCAGTTTGAAAGCTGTCAGATGGTATGTTTGTGAGAATCTTGAGATTACTTTCATAGGTTATAAATAAACAAAATAAATTAAAAGTACTGAATTAATAATTGTGTTTTTTATTTTATTTTATTTTATTTATTTAACAACTTATTAAATTTTCTTCTGTGAGAATTGAAAAACAAACAAAATCTTCGACGGCTAATGGTGAACTGTCAATCAAGTGACATCGCATCGCGTCGCGTCGTGAGCGTCGAGATTGCCACCACCACTCAAATCCTCACCATTTTTGACACTTCAATGTCAACTGCGTCGCGTTCGTCGCGTGCGTCGAGATTGCCACCACCATAAGGCTGAACTATAATATACGGAAGCAATCGGAAGCTAATGTCAAAATTCTAAGTTAAGTTTTCTTCAGTACTCTCAATTACTCAAGTTGCCCATAATAGACTTTTGAGAATGGTATTGCAAACAATAAAAACAAAATTTCGTTGCTTAGGAACTTACAAATTTAAATTGTGTATGAAAGAACAAAAGAAAGAGAAAGAGCGAATCAATTCGCTTTTTCGTAAGTGAGCAAAAGTGAACGAAAACTGAACGAATCGAAGCGAAAAGCTATTATGGTAGTATGTACAATACAAATTGCATGTGTTCGCACAGTTACGGAAGTGGTCGTCCGCAACCAGCTTCTATTATAGTTCAGCCTTTACTTTGAAAAGCATGGTAATGTTACAGAATGTGTGCGAAAATTGCGTACGGATTTTGGAAGAAGAGAAGCACCGTCAGCTCCGTATGTTCGTTATCTTGTGAAAAAAGTGAAAGAAACTGGCATCCTCATCAATAAACCAAAGCGTGAAAAGCCAAAAACAGTGCGTACACCCGAGAATGTTGCTGCTGTGGCAGAAAGTGTGTGTGAAGCGCTATCAACATCAATTCACCGTCGTTCTCAACAATTGAACATTTCGGAGACATCATTGAGACGAATTTTGCATAAAGACCTTGGTATGACGCCATACAAAGTCCAATTGGTTCAGGAGTTGAAGCCAACTGACCATCCAATGCGTTTTCGCTTCGCTAAGTGGGCCTACGATCGACTTAGGGAAAGATGCCGATTTTACCAAAAAAATCATCTTTTCAGATGAAGCTCATTTTGATCTTAGCGGGTATGTAAACAAGCAAAATTGTCGCATTTGGGGCACAGAAAACCCGCACGCATACATTTTCTTCGAAAATGAGCAAGGAGTGGCCGTTACAGTCAATGGCGATCATTATCGGGCCATGTTGAACGAATTTTTGTTCACAAAAATTGAAGAGGAGGATATTGGCAACATTTGGTTTCAACAGGACGGCGCTACGTCAGGCTACGTGCCACACAGCCGAAGCTACACTCGATGTTTTGCGCCCTGTTTTTGAAGATCGCATTATCAGCCGCATGATGTCGTTTGGCCACCTCGGAGCTGCGATTTGACACCGTTGGACTATTATATGTGGGGTGCCGTAAAAGATAAGTGTTACGCCAACAAGCCAGAGACAATTGACGCTTTAAAGGACAATATTCGTGAAGCCATTGGTGAAATACAGCTGCACACAATCGATAATGTGCTTAAAAATTGTACCGATCGTGTAGGCTACTGCATGGCCAGCCAAGGCAGCCATTTGAATGAAATTATTTTCCATTATTAACCGGAAGGATTTTACTTTCAAATAAAAAAAGAAATTTGAGAAAATATTCAGTAGTTTTTTTTTATAGCATTTTCAAAAAAGTTATTTTAGCTCTTTTGGCCTGTCTGAGGCCTGGAATGTTCTCCCAGTGTTTTGTTTCCAGCTTTTTATAACCAGATTTATGGCTGATTTGGGGATTGCACAGAAGGGTTCGGGTCCAATAAAAGGGGTTTCCGAACCTTTTCTTGCTAGTTCATCAGCATTTTCGTTACCTTCAATCCCTTTATGTCCGGGGACCCACCATAATCAGGTTTTGTTCCTGGAACTAAGTGTTTGGAGGGAATGGAAGCAGTGTAGTACTGATTTGGAGTCAATAATGTGTGAGCTAAGAGCTTTTATAGCTGCTTGACTGTCCGTGAATATATGGATGTTGGCGCCTTTAATACCGCATTCTTTGATGGCGTGGAGCTCTGCTTGAAATACACTAGGGTTTTCCCCCATAGGTATTGTGACCTTCCGAATCGGTCCATGGATACCAGCTCTAACCCCTGAGTCCATTTTAGAACCATCCGTACACCACTTTAGACGGTTTTGGCAGTTTGGTAGGTTATTGCTAACCCATGCTTCTCTGGTTGTGATCTCCGTTGAGCGTCTTTGGTAAGCGGTCTGTAACCGCACAGATCATGTAAAGTTCTGGAAGTTCCAAAAGTAGTTCAATTAGTTGTTTTTTGGGTGACTTTGTCCCACCATACTATTGAAGCGTATGTTATATAATGGGCCTGACCATAATCGTTTAGATCCAGTGTGTGGTCTTTGGAGAGATTTCCCAGGTTTTACCATACATGCTTCGGCAAGCTCAGAAAGCTTTGGTTGCTTTTTGAATTTTGCTGTTAATGTGGGAGTTGCAGCTTAGTAGGGTCTCTGGTGGGATCCTGGTGATTTCCCTTCAAAATGACAGTTCATCTTATGTATTTGCTGCCCATCGATATTTTCTACCTGTAAAACAAAAATATATTCTTTTGATTATGTTATGATATAGAATGACATCTAAATGATTTTGGACAAACTATGAGTTACTCCACACTTAAACTACACTAACTCTAGGTTTGTTTCTTCATGTCAAAAAATTGTTATTAAATAATAATATTAATTTAGCTATTCCTAGAATTAATGTTTGTAATTAATATGGTTTAAATATTTCACTGATCGGGAGTAATTTTATCCTACAATATATACCCTGAGTACCCATGGTACTATTTCCGTAGTGAAGGATAATAAGGAGCAGAGATCAAGAGATTTTTACTTGATCTCTGAAAAGGAGTACCCTTATATAAATGAAATAAAAAGTGTCTTCATCTAAATGCATAAAAACTGATACCCACTAGCACACGTGTATTCCACTAACTATTGGCTGCCTAAAGCTGAAACCCAACAGAAAATGCTTAGATATTTTAATAAACAAATACTTTGAAGTCGTTTATAAAAAACGATAACACCATCGTAACGTAACGCAACAGTTATCCATCCCAACACAAATCCTTTGACTTGGCAGCATTTGTTAGAAAACTTTTTACGTGGCCGGCTGGCGAAAAGACAAGTGCAAATGATGGCGGACGCAATTTTTTGACAGATTGCACTTTTTTATTTTTTGTCAGATTTTTGTGTGTTTTTTATCCGTGAGTGCAGCAGACCCCAAAAAGCAAGAAGAAAAGGAAAAAAATACATATTTTTGTGTTCGCTCGCACTTTCCCCAAAAACATAACATACAATCAACTCGAATAAACCAACATTAAACAAACTCCAATTATATTTTCCCAAAAAAAAAATCGGTCACCCACCTCATCAACTTGCAAATGCATTCGAATTGTGACATTTTGTTGTGACTTGTGAGCAAAAAGAAAGAAATTTGGAATTGGAAAATTCTCTTCCTTGGGAAAGTTGCAAATAAAAATTTACCAAACATAAGTGCGTTTCGAATCAACGAAAATGGCACTAAAAAAGGTGAAAGGCAACTTCGAACGAATGTTTGATAAAAATTTAACAGATCTCGTCCGGGGAATTAGAAATAACAAAGATAATGAGGTAATTTTTTTTATTTTCCAATGGGAATAAGGTGAACTCCCGCATCATCATAATAGTGGCAGTTGCAGAAATTTGTCAACAATTATAGATTGAAAGGATAAATTTCGAAATAAAATAAAAAAAATCAATAAGGCTCGCATGGGACGCAATATAAAGCACTCTTCAATAAAAATAGCCCTCCAATCTAATTGGTGACTTCCCAGCTGCCACTGTACCACATGCCTTATGCTAATGGATTTGTAACCATACTCTCCTTATACCATTACCACCCTCATCGGACAGTGCAATTTGTGAATAATTATTTTCGTTTCGCTTTTGCAGGCCAAGTACATCGCACAGTGCATAGAGGAGATCAAGCAGGAGCTTCGCCAAGACAATATCAATGTTAAGTGCAATGCTGTCGCTAAGCTGACGTATGTAAGTACAACGGAGAGAGAAAATAAAATACAATAGTGAAGAAGGGGGCTTAAGTGTAAAGCACAAAAGGGATACCTGACTGAGATCCGAGGCAATTAAGAAGAGTGGTTAACAAAATGTATTCACTTATTTTTAGTATCCGCATTTGTGGTTTAGATAACACTACTTGAGAAATAGAAGACTTGCTATTGACATTCTTCTCTTCATAAGTTCTTGTTAGGCCTTCACTTTTTGCTTTGGGGGTAATTGGAACAGCTTGTTGTGCTGTACCTACCAATTGCTTAATAATATGTAACGAAAAAGAGCAGATGCCTGTATGAACAGATGGAGTGACGTGCGTGATGTTTTACAATCTTATCTCTCTTCTTTTTTTTATTTGGACATAATGCCTATAGCAAACACATTAAATTGTTGCGAAAGTAATGTAAAGGTTCTTAACTTAGCAATAAAGGAAATTTGTTTGTTTTGCAGCAGTACAATTGCAAAAAGGTTTCCTCGAGGCAGAGAGCAATACTCCACTCTCATATTGTTGAGGATTTCGAATATGTATGTAAACTCTGATACAAGGCAATACCCTTTTTATTTTATATGCAGATAACATCGTGACACCGATTAATATGAATCACCAAAGGCGGCTTACTAGCTGAATGTTAGGCAAAAAAAAATACGAATACAAATGTTTGGTGGAAAATGCACAGGGCGCAGCTTTTTCTCGCAACCATTCATGTGTTGTCCAAACGGCTGAATTGAGATAAGCTTTTCTTGACAATTGATACTACTCGGATGATTAGTAAGATAATAGAGAGGAGTACCAGTGAAAACATTTAGACTTTCGGCACAGCAGTTCAACGTATTTACCATCGCTCCACGTAGCCCTCATAGTTCATACAAATGCTGTCATTATATTCCCAGGGGTTTCATTTTCATTTATTAAGATTTACCGAACATTGAAGTTGGTAATCAAAATTTAATGCAAATATTTGAATTTAACGGATGTCTCAGGAATATCAGTCGAAGCATTTGACCCAACTTGTAATGAGACAAAGCATAAGGCAGTGTGATAATTAAGAAAGATCGAGATTCAGATGAAGTTTTTGCAGTCGTAATGGAAAACAATTCCTCTCCTATACCTTTAGACGGTACAATTGTTGACAACTGGTCAAATGGTAGGCAATGCGATCATTATAAAACCATTTGAGCCTTTACCTAGTTAATGCCTACCAACTCCGACTCCTAGCCTTGTATATAGTAGACTGTAGGAAGGATCTCAATACCTGTGTAAAGTCTTGGCGGTAGCAGATGAGATTGGGAAGTAGATGTGTCCTCACACTAAGGTACATAATCATTTTCCAACACAGCAGCTTACGAATTCCCAAGATAAAATTAACGGTGCGTATACAGTCCCAGTAAGGATGTACAATGTTAAAAACCTATATAAGCCGCTTCGACATATTTGGACAACAATTCATTTAGCAATCTCAAAGGCTAGACAAGACGAAATGGTGGCGGAAGATCTAAAAGGCCAACGGTAGCGCTCAGTAGCGTAGTGGATACTGATAGCCCCGTGTCTGGGTGTATCTAATAAATTGGAACTGGCCTTCCAGGTTGAGGTTTGTGTTTTGAGTTAACTACCCGTTAACTATATTGTTACGATGGAAACAAGAGCCTCGGAAAGAAAGACGTTCATACGTTTTACCAAAGTGCAAAAAGTTTAAGCCAGGGATACAAGGCGCGCACAGAATCCTATTGAAATGAGGAAGGAAAGATCGATCAACTACGATCAGCCGATACGGAGGATACGGAAGAACTAATCCTGCAGGGTGTTTAACGGCGATGACGCACAATCTCCTGCTGCCAGACAAAGAAAACCATTCAAAATGGGCGGTGAAAGCGAAAACTACCAACCAAGTCCGTCACGCTGGGTTTTATAGACGAACAGAGCCATGTCCAGTTTTGATATACCGCCCAAACTCGTCCGTCTGTGCAGGATGATGATGGAGAACTACGGAATTTTGCCTACACCGGCTACGCTATTAACTCTGACAACATCTCATCCGAAATTAAACGAAGAATTACTTTTGCCAACCTCTGTTTCTTTGCGCTAAGAGGGCAATTAAGTAGTAAACCCTCACTCGAGCTACTAGGGAGATCGTATACAAGACCTTACAATGCACTGGAGCATCGACCGGAACAAAAGCGAATAAGGAAATCCTTAGTTGTTTCGAGCGAATAAATTCTTTGAAAAAAATTAGCTTGCGTTAACGGGATATGGAGACGAAGATTCAAGCAAGAGCTATAAGAGCTGTACAGTGAAATAAACCTGGTCAACAAACTCCGCATTGGAGCGAATGGACACTAATACTCCGCCTGGCAGTCAGACTTCGGACGAAGGAGAGGAAGAACTTGGCTTAAGTGACGCTCACAAGTAGAAACCGACCTCAACCAAGTTAAAGTGCCCAACTGGAGGCAGTTAGATATCGACGTTAGCAAAGGACCGGGCTAATCGGAAAGGCATGCTGGTTAAGGCCCAGGTTCATTCTGGACTGTAAAGCCACTTACGTAAGTATAATCTAAGATATAGGGATATTATCCAGATACTATGGATCGTCATAGTTCGATCTGCCAAGAACCGGCTGATGTTTTTCCAGAGATATTCTCGGGGTTGCTGCATTTCCTGCACAAATCTTGTATTGTAAGAGGTTGTGACCTGCGAATGCGATACGCCGCTATTGACATCGATACATATTTCGTTAAGATTACGTTAGCCCTTAATATGCGTATTAAGTCTTGTAATTTGTATTAATTGTGCAACTAGCTTAATTTTTCAATTTTTTTTAAAACTTTTCCCTTGCTTTTTATAGATACAAATGCTTGGCTATGATATTTCATGGGCTGGCTTTAACATCATAGAAGTAATGAGCTCCTCGAGATTCACCTGCAAGCGAATTGGATATCTAGCGGCCAGTCAATGCTTCCATCCGGATAGTGAGGTAAGTAAATGCATCAAATAAGTTAATCACTTAAAAATACATTCCCCTGTCGACAGCTCCTCATGCTTACAACCAACATGATTCGCAAGGATTTGAACTCGCAAAACCAATATGACGCCGGTGTTGCGCTTAGTGGGTTAAGCTGTTTTATATCGCCCGATTTGTCCAGGGATTTAGCCAATGACATTATGACATTGGTTCGTATTAACATATTCAAAAAGAAAGTTCGATTATGCTAACCGTTTACCATTCCAGATGAGTTCAACTAAGCCGTACCTACGTATGAAAGCCGTCCTAATGATGTATAAAGTTTTCCTGCGTTATCCCGAGGCCCTTAGGCCGGCATTTCCCAAACTCAAGGAGAAACTAGAAGACCCCGATCCAGGTTAATATCACATCACTTCTGTAATTTCAACCTTTTCTCATTTCTCCATTTGTTTTGTAGGTGTTCAATCGGCTGCTGTAAATGTCATTTGTGAACTAGCACGTAAGAATCCGAAAAACTATCTTCCACTGGCACCGATCTTTTTCAAACTCATGACAACGTCCACCAACAATTGGATGCTTATCAAAATAATCAAATTGGTAAGTTAGCTCAGTTGCCCCTCCTCTCATATCACCCCAACCACCCACCATTCATAGTTATTATCTCACGAAATCATAAAAAAAATAATTTCTCTTTCCCCTCTCTCTTTATCTGAGAGGGAAACACACAATTTTAAGTTCCAAATCTAATCCTGACCGATTCTATGTTTTCTTTCTTTCTTTTCTTCTTTTACTTTCTCCCCTCTCCTACTGTTTTTTAATTGATATATATTTTTGTGTACTCCTCTTTTTTTGAATTCTAACCAAACAATATGATTCTAAATAAAAAAAATATAAAACAGTTCGCCAGTTTAACTGCCATCGAACCGGCTCTGGGAAGAAAGCTAACGCAACCCTTGATCGAAATTATTTCCAGGTTTATTATCTCTCTTTTTATATATAATTTTTACAAATTTAGTTATTTCTTTAATTTATCTCCTCTCTTAATCGATTTTTTTTTGTTTTTGAATTTGGAAATTTGTTGTCGTTTTTTTTAATCATCACCAAACAACACTTTTATTGATAATTCGAGCAATGTTGAATTTTTTTTTTTTTAAATATTTTTACCAATTATTTTGAGTTGGATTTTCAGTTGACATTTTAAATAGTTTGGTTGAATTTTATTTTTTTTCATTTCATCACAAAGGTTAGTGCTTCATATGAATTTAATTAGCGAAATATTTTAATTTATCTCTCTTAAGACGTGGAAGTAGTCGATTGACGAATGATAGTATGTATTCCAGTGCAGCTAAAAGCACTAACTTAGGTAGACAAGTATTTCTCTTTTTTGTGTGTAGACTTTCGCTAGATATTATTAGAATCAGCAGAATTGTACCTATTATAGTGGATATCGATTTTTTGAATTGTAAATAATTTGCACAAACTATCGTATGATATTCGCCAAACACTTTAAAACTAAGCTCTAATTTATGAACCAGCCTCTTCTTTTAGCCCGATCCGTAGCTAGTATCCTCGAGTTAGGATTTTCTACCTGTTAGCTTCACATAGACGATTATTCTCTTACATCAAAACTGAAACCTTTGGCTCAGCAAAGACTTTTAGGAGATTAGACTCTTTATTACAGGTACTAGAACGACATATGCCGGATTAGAGAAGTTGCTGTTGCATTCAAACGACCTACAGAGACACGCGGTAAAAGCGGTAAAAAAAAGTGTAAGGCAGAAGATATCCCTACGATGTTCAAGCGAGACAATTGAGTTCGCTACGGTTGAATCTCATATCAGTTTTATCGCATGCTTTTGTATCCTATCTGGTCGGTGCAATGATGTTTTTGCTGCACCTGGCCAGATGTGGGCGTTAAACTCAAGTTTTGGGGCGATATATGCTTTAAATATTGAGGTCAGATCAGAAGGGGTGAAATATTTCTTTCATCGATTGAGGAAACCTTTACATTTCGCTCCGTTTTCAGCGATTTCGAATATATGGTCGTTTTAACGAAGGTCGTCACTAACACACATACCGAGTATGGAAAGTTTTTCGGTTTCGACGATGCATATTTTGTCATTTTTGACCCACGTCCTAAGGTGAAGGGCGTGAATTCGAGAACGAATATACAAAAGCTGAGGGTACTGTCTTTAACAAAGGAATGGATTGGATTAGAAGTTTTTGAAAAATGAGAATGAGTGTCGGAGAAAAAACGGAGTCCGAGGTCATACTTGAAATCTTCCAAAATAACTTTAATTGAACGTTTCGAAAGGTAGTTTCTAATACATAGAAGAAGAGTCTCATCGATTCCAATAGCAAGCATTTTCGGCAAAAGGGCTTCCCTGTCAAATGCTTTTGTTTTTTCTTGTTTTCGCCACCACGGTGGTACATTGTTTGCACTTCTCGGTAAGATATGCCATCAAATCACCAGTCGAAATGTTGTTACGAAAACCGTATTGTCGGTCATTGAGGAGTTTTTTTGATTCAAGATATTTCATAAGCTGATGGTTTATCAGCGTTTCCATGACCTTAGGAAGAAGGGACGTAAGTGCAATTGGTCGGTAGTTGGAGAGAGAAGAAGATTCTCCCTTTTTTTGGGACGGGCTGGACAAATGCTATTTTTCATGTACTTCAGAAGAGTCCTGATAATTAGGACAGATAGAAAAGCTTTCGCAGTATTTTTGGTTCTTTAGAATTATGGGAGAGATACCATCTGGACCTGACGATTTGTGAATTATAAGATCAAATAATATTCTTGTGACTATACGGGTACGAAAGTGGAGTGATTTTATGAGTGAAGTCCGAACTATCGGAAAATGCTATTTTTGTGTTCGCTTATAATTCGCAGAATGTCATTGAATTATGTTTTTCTGGCTTATGGCTGATATCGAATGCGCCAACTTTCACTTAATAACCGAACGCATTACATTGTTGATGGTCAATTGTTCTATTCTTGAACCTTCCGACAATTTTTTTGTTGATGAGTTGCCGTATGCTATTAACGAAGTTATCCCTAAGCAGGCATGCAGGACGTCATTCCCAAGATACTGGTTAAGTTTCAGCTTTAATATGGCTATACTTACTTCGTTTACGTCAGGTGGACTTTATTTGTCGATGTCATCTTCAATATAAAATCTGTCTCAACAAACCGGGGTTTCAGAGTCTTGAGAAGTGATTCTTCTATACTCTTTATACCGACTGTTACTTCACTACGATTTCCTTTGTTCATCTCCACAGAAACCTCCCCATTCATTGCATTTCTGACATTCATTGAAAGGATAACAACTGAAGGCACAAAGTGATTGTTGATATTTGGTTACGATATATTAAACTTCGACCTGTCGACAATGGATGGGACAATCCATGCTAATGTAACTTAATGAAATATACACTGAACATGTTTTCAAACAAATATCAACTACTCGGGGCAGAATACACCACTCCGGATACTGTAAGCCATGGGATTTTGGCTAAAATTGATTGGGATTGGTTTTGAGTTCGGTGAAAAGATGATAAGTCTCCAATTAGGTCTAATAATAGCTCCGTTATCGGTCTGCAAGGCTTAATGTCGAGAACGATAGATACACTAAAAATGCATTGGAACTTCAGTCTGCACCCGTATAACATCCAACTGAACCATGAACTTAATGTTAACGATTTTTAGACAATGACGCTGATCTGGCTTAGAAGAAATTCAAGTTCGGTCTGGCAGAATCATCGTATTTTTTTCAAAAAAAAACGGGAGTCAACGGCGAGTGCTTCAGATCTTCTTCTTCTTATCTTATCTTATGGGCTAATGGATATCGAGGACAAGTGCTTCAAACTGGACGGCTTTACGTGCCACAAAGCGCATGTCAAGATTTAAGGATATGGTTATCTCGCGCAGTTTGAAGTATGAGATTTACAGCATTTAGACTTCTTACTTATCAGTACTTTGGTCATCTGCACTTGATGCTGGTGGCAAGTTGCTCGAATAGTCATGCAATGTTTGGAGATTGTTTGTTTGTTTGGAATGGTCCTTAGTAGACCGGAGGTAGCTCCATTGTGTTACCTCCTAGAGAGATAGCTCTTACTCCTTAGCTATTTGTGGAACCAGTGGTCATAAGGAAGGTCTTTCTTTTAAGATTTGTGAGAGAGCAAGTGTTAGATTTTGGCATGTCTCTCAACCTCGAGAAAGAGTTGGTTTCCATATTCCATCAGCTTGTTTAAAGTGAATTGGATTATTTCCCATAGCGTCGATAACTAGGTTACTGATAGAAAAACACACCTCCTAATTGTGTGAACTAATGCAGTTTCCTCCTAGCTTAGTTTGCAGCTAAACTGGAGGTGTCGTTTTGTTGTGATTTGTATAGAATCAGCAGTGGAACCGATCAGTGGTCTTTGCCTTAAACATTTACCGGCAGTTATGAGGGGGATAGAATATGTTTAGTTTGCTGAAAAGTAATTTGAATTTGTATAAGCAATATATTATCTGGTCATGTTATGGTTTTAAACTGTTAACCCCCCACTTAAGTTTTTTATTACAAAACGGGGCAAACAAAGTGGCATGCTGCTTGAAAAGTAAGTGTCCATCAGCAGATCCAGAGATTCAATTTTGGAATCTACCCATGTACCGTTTTGGTGCATAGGACACTCGATATTTGTTGTGATTGGGAGGAAACTTTTGTTTGCCGAGCCACAGAGATTCGGTGATGTAGTAATAACTGGCAAGTTTTTAAGCTTATGCACCTCATAGTCGTTTTTGCAGATGATCTAGAATGTTTTTCTGTCTGCCAGTGGAAGAATGCGGAGAATCTGCCGAAGTGGTTCTTCCATATTCTCAGCATCGATTTTGACTCAACTACGTCTTTTTCTTGTTTATATGGAATGCTATAACTGGATTTAAATTTTTAAATATAGGTAAAACTAAAACTTCGATCGCACACTTTTCTTCTTCTTTAAAAAATATCAACATAAGGCTTCGTTGCCAAATTTGGGTTTGATGTGGGTTGTAAAAATGCGTTCGATGATGTTTCCGAAACATTAGGCTACTTGCCTGGTTTGTCGTTTTTAACAAATTCGAATCCATTTAGTTTCTGCTGACTGTAAAGCGGCATATACACACGTCAAAATCTCATCAAGCATGTGAGAGTGTATTTGTAAATTTGCTTTGATGCAGCATATACACACATCAAGCATGAGGCTTCAAGCATTCAGTTTTACCTTACATTTTGTTGTTGCCTCTGGGTGCTTTTCCTTATATTTTGTAAGGAGCGTTTCATACTGCACTTTTTTTTAAATTGCGGTTGCTGTATTCCTTCGATTTTATGTTCCATAACACTGGGAGAGAACGATAAACCTCTAGAAACTCCAAAATAAAACTTTTTTCTTCCATATTTACATAAATAAACACCGCACTGTTAAAAAAAACCCGCGAAACTGACGTCTTTACGCTGGCGTCGTAAAAATGAGAATGAATGCTTGATCAAGCATTCAATCACGAATATACACTACGTCAAGCATTGACGCCTGATTGAAGAAAAATCAAAACGTTTTGATTTTGCTTCAAGCATGCACACAACGTATAGGTGTTTCGTTTTCACTCATACACTCTCGCATGCTTGACGAGATTTTGACGTGTGTATACGCCGCTTAACACAGACCATAGAAAATGTCGTAGTTTTTCGCTACTCGGTAACATTGTAGTCAATAATAAAATCATTCCCCTCTCAGGCTATTGTTTGCTTCGTAACCATGTGTTTTTTACGTGAGTGGGTAGTTAGCCCAAAGCACAACCCCCTACCTAGAGGGCAAGGCCCTTGTGTTCACCTGAGGACACCAGGTCATGTATTTCGTGCCAGTCATTCTGACCAGGTTTATTATAATGTTGCTCTGGTCTAGTTATTAACACTTGCACTTATTAGATTAGCAAGTCAAATCCAGTTGGATAAAACTAGTATCCGATGTTTACCACTTGGATGTAAAATTAGCATAATTGATGTGTAGTGTAGTTACAACGACTGGGAATTACCAAGTTAACTCCGATCAGGGTTCACCTTCGTTCTACAACATCCAATAATTCAGATGCTTCCGATAACATATATTCTTACCAATGGAACACGCCATTACAGCCAGATTACAAAAAAAAAACACAATCAAAAATTGAAATGACAGTGGTCTGATCATATAACCCTAAGTAAACTCATTTTGTTGGGTTTTTGTCCATCCAAATTAACACGAGCTCAATTCCAAACCTCTTATGATCTCGTACCAAAAAAATAACCCCATAGCATTACAAATATGCACATTTAGGAATCACTTATAGCTTACCCTGGTGCATACTTCAACGACTTTGACTATTTCCACAATTCGAGAACAAATGGATTTTACTGCCAGAAACAAAATTCACAAACCTCCACGATGTTCACCAATCACACAACTCCCCACAAAAAGTGTTTTCGAGAGGATTACATAAATAAAAACATTTCCAGAACTGTAGGATCTCCACTCCATACACACATCTATTTATCTCTCTCTCTTTCTATCGCTATATTACTATCTCTCACATACAACCACACAAACATCATTTAAAATTTGAATTCAATATTTTTTATGATTTTATTTTGCTTGTTTCTTTTTCTCTTGCATTTGCAGTTTGGCGCTTTAACTCCTTTAGAACCCCGGCTAGGAAAGAAATTAATAGAACCTCTCACAAATCTAATCCATAGGCAAGTTTTGTGAACTCTCATACGTTTTTATTTTTATTTTTAAATTGTTTTATTTGTTTTTAATTTGTTATTGTTGTAAAGTTTTGCAGCGAATTTTTTGTTTTGTAAATTTTAGTGTGCGTGTGCGTGCGTATTTATTTTATTTATCGCTCAATGTAGTTTGTTTCACATATTTGATTGTGTTTTAACTTTTTTTGATTGCTTTTAGTCAGCTTTTTGGTCTAGAAAATGTCAAATTTAATGTTTTCTTGCTTGTGTTCCCTTTAGTACGTCAGCTATGAGTCTGCTGTATGAGTGCATAAATACGGTTATCGCTGTCCTAATAAGCATAAGTAGCGGTATGCCGAATCATAGTGCCTCAATCCAACTGTGTGTCCAAAAACTTCGTATCCTGATCGAAGATTCTGATCAAAATTGTAAGTATGATTTATACACCTGCGAATGTTCTCTGTTTAGTGTGCATATTTTGTTTGTTTCTTCCTTTTTTGTTTAGTAAAATACCTAGGGCTTTTGGCGATGTCGAAAATCCTTAAGACACACCCGAAAAGTGTTCAGGCGCATAAGGATTTGATTCTCGCATGCCTGGACGATAAGGACGAGTCAATTCGATTACGTTCCCTCGACCTGCTGTATGGAATGGTTTCGAAAAAGAATCTCATGGAAATAGTCAAGCGATTACTCGGCCATATGGAACGGGCTGAAGGCTCTGCCTATCGGGATGAATTGCTGTACAAGGTGATTGAGATTTGCTCTCAAAGCTCATACCTGTATGTTACGAATTTCGAGTGGTACTTGACGGTTTTGGTGGAGTTGATACAGCTGGAAGCGGGATCAAAGCATGGTAAGTGTTTGTTTTTAACTTCTTATCGAGCTGCTGTTAATTAACTTTAATTTTTTTTAAGGTGGTTTAATTGCAACTCAGCTTTTGGATGTTGCCATTCGTGTGCCAGTAGTGAGACAGTTTGCGGTAAATGAAATGAGTAATCTCTTAGACACATTCACGATTTCATCGCAAAGTAATTCGATGTATGAGGTGCTATATGCTGCTGCGTGGATTGTTGGTGAATTTTCGAGGTAAGCTGATAGTTTTGAATTATTTTGATTCCCTTGACTACAGTTGGCATCCGGTATCTAACTTTGATTTTTCTTATAAACGCGTGTACTCCAAATGAATCAAACTGAAATAGAATCATCTATGGCAGATGGGGCTTTTTGATTTTGCATTCAATGTTCCATTCTCCATTTAATCGAATCGTACAAACAGCCACTTAATTTTTCAAAACAATTACCAAAAACAAAGAAAGAAAGATCCAACCTACTTCGATTGTCTCAAAGCAATAAGTAAAAGATTATATACCAGCTGTGATTATATACCAACTGTGATTATATACCAACTGAGCATTATAGGCTCATAACTCAGAGTGCCCGACCTTTAGTCCAAATATGTTTATGGGACAATGTGTAGAAAGATCAATAATCGCAATATGGTTGAATATTGCACTTGAAATGAAAAAAAAAATGGCTATATGACTATTTTTTAAAGGCCCCATAGACTACGCATACATGCATGTACAATCACAACCATGCAGCATCACTCTTCCTCCACTGACTATATTTGTAAACTGGACTGTACTCAAAATTGTGTTTAACGCTGGCTGACGCTGATCGTCATTATTTATGTAAAAATGTACTCTTTCATTGATTTCTTCCCCGTAACTGCGCAGTTTCGCATAAACACCAAACATTAATGCATGCATAAACAAGAAAATATTGAAATTTTCTAAAACTACCAACCATGATGTATCAAACAGTCAACGTACTCTCGATTTGCAATCACAATACTGAGCATGCAGGTATGTGCAATGTGTGGACCCTATTATGACAGCTCGGCAAGTAGACTCCGTGGAGGCTGCCATTTCGTGAAATATTTTCTTTCAAATGCTACAGGGTAGTCGGTTTATTGACTTAAACTTTAGATTTGAGATAACCCCAAAGGAAAATATGCTTCGGTGTCAACTCAGGACAATTTATGTCATCTCTTTGGAGGTGGCAGAGACGTGTTGGATGCAATGTTCTTCTATCATGCTAGAACCATGTTCTTTGGTTATACCCAGGTAAGTTTTGTTCATAACGTTGTAGTAGTCTTTCATCTTCAAAAATAAGATCACGAAGTCAAGGTCATGACTGGCATCCACGGACTTTAGTTCTTGCACCAATTGCATTTTAATGTAATGATGAGCTATGTACATTTTAAGAACTTGCGCACTTAGAAATTGAATATTTCTGATCGAACAGACTGATCAAGATTCACCACGTTTTCTACCGCTTCTGTATGATCTTGGTCGCAAGGGGTTTTCCACTGTTATACACATCTCCCGAGAAACGTTCCAAAGCGACTGGGGCCGATAATTCCTTGCTGCTGTATTGCAGCCAATACGATCATTTTAGGCTTGGCTATTGGTTTATTATATCCCTCGTTTCATTCACGCAGTAAGCTGAACAAAAATAATCTTCATTTTGATACACCAGCTATCTCCTTGATATCAGATAACGGCTCCTTGGGCTGCGAAAGCGCAAAAATAACATGCGGAAATGGAATCCAACATAACTTGCATTATTGATACCACTCCAAGTGCTTGAAAACTTCGTTTGAAATCGATATATACAAACTGAATATTGAAAAGTCGATATTTCGCTATTTCGTAAAAATCGTATCCAGGGTATGATGAAAATACTACAATGACCACAATAACTGACCACTTGTAATATGACTAACACTAGGTTTCCTTAATTTCCAATTCAAAAAGCGACGATCTTTAGGTGGTTGAACAGGAAACTAAATAGAATGTGTGATATATACAAACTCTCGAAAATGTCGTCGGTCACGGTGTTACTTACGATTTTGCTAGTAGTCCACGGGTCTTGTGGAAATAGAAAGGATTTACGCAGAAAATAATTGATAATTGTCCATTTTGTTGGAGCATGAGAGATTCTATTGTTTCATGAAAACAAACTCATGCACACATCCCGGCGACAATCTTCATATTCCCTCCTGCCGATTATAACCAACACTTGTTTAAACAGCTCCATATTGTTTCGATCTCCATTGGACTGACCATGGCATACACCATCTCTATGGAGCACTAAAGTATTTTTCTATGCAAATAAATAAACAATTTTTCTATGTACCGGCCATTAAATGTGTGCCACTCTTTCTGTCGAACATTCATTACCATGCTCAATATCTTTCTATCGAACATTCATTACCATGCTCAATATGTCCACTGAACTTCCACCGTCATCTGCATATTGATTTCAGTACCAAGTCTTAGTCTTTGCATTTATTCTTGTAACCAATAATATAAACAATTAACAATAATTTTTCTGTGATGATGATCGACTACGAATGGCTTTCAATTTTGTATCGGGAAAACCTGGGATCCAAAGCTGCGATCTTAAACAATTCTGTTGTAGTCCATTAAGCCCTCTTGAATCTCTTCTTGCAGTGCTCGAAAGATTCTTGAAGGCCTATAATCAATTTTTCTTTAGGATTTGTATTTTCGCAATTCTAGAGTGAAAAACTTAAAACCTTTGTAGAATCCAACCTTTGTGTTTAAAGACTTAAATAGGAGGAGACCATGCGTACAAGGAGGCTTCTATTTCATAATTAAAGCATATGTTCCCAGATACAAAGGTTTGCTTCAAGGTAATAAGGAAGCTTACAAGAAGCTCGATTGAGAGGTGTACAATTTGTAACATTTCTGCTATATGAGTTAATTTATCATTTGATTATAATTTGTTTTTTTTTTTTTTCGTTTATTTTAGCGAACTTCAAGATGCAGAACGCACGTTAAACATTTTGTTGCGACCACGACAAGTTCCCGGCCACATTAAGGGGGTTTTTGTGCAAAATGTTATCAAATTATTCGCAAGACTGGTAACGACATGTTTAGAAAATAACGATGTCGACGGAATTGTTAGAGTAAGTCTCCCATTTGATGTGGTTTTCCTTTTCAAAAAAAAATAACACTGTTTTTGTATTTAATTTTAAAGCTTTGCAATCATGTCCTAGCCAAACTCCAAGACTTTTCCAGCTCTAATGATATTGAGGTGCAAGAACGTGCGAATTCCGCATGTGTTCTTATTGAAATGCTTCGTTCGCAATTCGGCACTCATATCATAGCTATGAATCACAATAACCACAATCATACCATGGACATTATAAGTGGCCTCGAAACGATAACCGACGATGGTGTTGGAAATGAACAACCGTTAGAGGCAGCATCACCTGTAGTTCCTACCATTCCGACATTAGCTATAGAAATCGTTCAAGAAATGGCACTACTCTTTGCCGGCGAATTGATACCCGTAGCGCCAAAAGCGCAGCGTAAAGTACCACTGCCCGATGGACTTGATTTAGATGAATGGATCAATCCACCCCCTGAGGATGAGAGCAGTTCATCAAGTGAGGGGGAAAAGGATGAGCTATTTGTATCAGCGAACCATGAAAATGAAGATAGTTCCCGTCGACGAAAGAGCGAAGAACTTACCCCTGAACAGTTGGAAAGAAATCGGCAGGCGCGCCTTATCGAACAAAGTAATAATCCGCACTACTTAAAGTCGAGCGACGGTAAGAGAAACGGCGCAAACAGTCTTAATAACGATGCAGACTCTTACGACAATATTGATGATATTCCAATAGCTGAGTTGTCGCTGGATATTCCACTGCAAGTACATTGTAAGTATTATATAGATTTAACTGTTATGATGATAGAGAACTAATGTTTGTTGTTCTAGCCATTAAACGATCGGACAAGTACTTGGTGGATGATAAGAAAGCATCTAAAGACAAAAAGAAGCACAAAAAGTCAAAGAAGAGTAAGAAATCAAAGAACAAGGTTGCTTACACGAGTTCAGAATCAGAGGATGGTATGTACCAGACTTATTTATGTGGTACACAATTATTTATTCGAGCTTCTTTCATTCAGAACCAAAGCCCATGCACATCGTAAACACAACACTGGACATGCCCGAAGGTGTAGCTCTCTCCGACAGTGAAGACAAGGATGGCAAATTTGATCCCAATGATCCGCATCGAGCCTTAGACATTGATTTGGACATGTAAGTGAAATATTACTGTAGTCATCTTAAACAATTTTAATGTGTGTTTTATGTATACTAGTCCTGACTTTGAAGAAACTCCAAAACCACGAAAGCCAGTTCTGACCAACAACACAGCTTCAAATGAAAACATCGACACAACAGCCAAGCGAACAAAATCGAAGAAATCAAAGGACTCTAGCAATGACATCACTGCAGCGACAGCAGCCAGCACTTCTAAAAAAGAAAAGAAAAAAGCAAAAGACCGTGAGCACAAGTCAAAGTCGTCCAAAAGCAAAGAAAACGATGAGACTCCCAACCTCCTAGGAACACCAGAGAAGAAGAAAAAAGAGAAATCGTCGAAATCCTCCCTATCAACAAAAGACGAAGCGACCAGCCACAAAAAGAAGGATAAAAAGGAAAAGCATCATCGTCACCATAAAGAAAAGAAGAAGGAGTCAACGGAAGCCACCGCAGCCGCATCCACCTCAATAGGAGAGTACGAAGAAGCGTTTGGCATCTCAACGCCCAGCAAGGAGGTCTTCTAAAAGAACCACCTTGCAGCTAGAAGCCGAAAGCTGCTTAGTAATAACTCTACAGTTCAGAACCCCTCCCTCTCCAGCCTCTCTTAGGTTTAACCAATAGAGATAAAGAGAAACCAAGTTGTGTTATAAACCGAGCTATTAATCACTCAATGTAAATGCGTCGTCGTCGTCTTCTCGCGTAAGAAAATATTAAAAAAAATGTTTTCTTAAAAAAGAATGAGATCAAAAAAAACAATGGAAACAGAACAAAAAAAAAACATCAATTACTTAGTTAAACTTATTATTATGTATTTTATATGTGCAAACAAATATTTGCGTCTAATTGGCAAATAAAAAAAAAACGCTAAAAAGCAACCATAAAACAATAAATTAGAACGACATATTTAGCAATTTCTTAAAAAAACACATTTGTTACTCTAAGCCACATACATACACATACACAAACCCATGAGAGATTGCTTATTTTAGCTTTATTCATATTGCAGATAGAAAATAAAAAAATTAATTGTAGTAATGTAACAACAACCAATCACAAGAATATTCAGCAATTGTAAACTACTTAAAAATGCATTATATATATATACAGACAGATACAACAGAAGAATTATATATATTATTATTATTACTCTTATATACTAATTATATATATACATGCATATATCTGCTCCAATATTCCAACAATTAGAAGAAAGAAGAAAATAAAAAGAAGAGAGAGAAACGTGTTAAACTTTTTAAAATACACATACAGGTGTTTTTTTTATTGTTAGACCACCAAAAGACCAGCCATGCGAGTTAATGGAATACCATTTGCATTGTTATACGGTATTTTAGTTTTGCAGATATTAGGATATTGATAGCTATGGACACAAACAAACAACCCCCTATCAGTCGCACCATTTCACACCAGCTAGTCTCCCATCGGTCGCGTCCTTGGGTGGCGGAAAGAGGAATTCTCTGAAAATATGCGGGATGGGTGGGAAATGAAATACCACCCGTGGACCAACACTAGCTATCTAAGGTCCCTATCAAAAAATCTCCTCAGACGGCAGCGCAAGAATTCCCAAGTTGGAGTGAACGGTGGGGTCTACATTTCCAGTTCGGACGGACAAGGTAAATAAGCTATTTGAGCTGCTACGACATATTCGGGCAACAGGTCATCTAAGAATTTCAAGGGTTAGTTAGAGGCCAACGCCTTTATGTTTGGATTTACTACACACGTAAAAAACAGCTTGTTACGAAGCAACCAAGAGCATCGAAAGGGCTAATTTCATTATTGACGACCATGGTAAACGGATAACGACGTTCGTATCTGAATCTGGAATGTGAGAATATTAAACAAAATTGGTATAGCCGAACAACAAACGGAAGCCCTAAGCTGATTAAAAGCAGACATTACTGCCACTTTAGGCCGCAGTTATATCTACCATTGAAAACCATAATTTGAAATTTTCTTCTCCTCATTGCGGCTTATTTAAAATTCAACCATTGGCGAACTAGTGTCAAAACAAAGCTAATGAATTTTAGAACATGATTATCTAAAAATATTTTAATTTCTAATTATAGTTTTCGCAGAAATCACTTTTTAGTTTTCACTGATCACAAAAAAAAACATAAGTCGAACAGCGAAATACAAACTTTAAACTTACATAAGTCATATGTTAAATGTTTTTAACATACTTTAGAATCCAGAGAATCAAGATTCTTCAAAAGTGCTCTAAAGTAAAAAAAAGAGTGCGTTTGTATCCCAAACCCAATCGAAAACGCTATTACTCTTAATGATTCAGTTCTCTTTATTCGTTCGAAGAATGCACATAAAGTGCAAATATTTTATTTTGTAAATAAAAAGGAACTTTAAAAAATAAGATTGGGCCGACTTTGTTTTGTTATCTGGTAAAAAGGAAATACATTCGCCAGCTAGTTAAAACTCATCACAACCTTCCATAAATTCTTCGAAAAATCTTCGGTTCCGTTTGCGTTGACGGGCTATGGAGACGCAGATTCAATTACGAACTATACGAGCTGTACAGCAACATACCCTAGGTCAAAAAAAACTCCGCATTGGACGAATAAGATGGCTAGGACATGAGCGAATGGACATCGGGCCGTCGATTTGTTTCAGAATGAGGACGTATGTATAACTTTGTTACGGAAGAAATTTTTGGAGAGCAAATCATTTAAAAATCGGAAATTATTTCGATTATATTTAAAAATTCAAAAACACATTCGAATTCCCTGGAAATGATAATGGCTGGGACAGGGGTTGGACTCAGTAGAGAAAGACCTCGCCTTAAGTGGCGCCCAAAGTAAGAAACCGACCTCAAGCTACTTGAAGTGCGCAACTGGAGCGCCACTTAAGTAAGTACCTACTAGTAGTGTGTCCCGTGGTGAACACTACTTTTTTATAAAACACGGGACAAGAAGAATAATGTTTTTTACACTATGATTATTCGACTTACATGAGACCAATATTTCAAGATTTAAGAGTTTTATTTAATTGTAGCACAGGATAGAAGCAAATATCATAAAAAACTAAAACGAATATCGTTAACATCACTTCGTTCTCGATGAAATTCGATTACATAAAACGAGTATCGTTCTTGATTTTACGATACTCGTAATTTCTTACGACTGGCATTGGGCAGTCATATAGCTTTCGTTTTCGTTGAGCTGTCATAAATTTCTCGTTTTACACAATCGCGCTTTGTCGTGACTATCGTTTACTTCTGTTTCGTTTACTTGCCGTTCGTTTCGTTTTATGTAATAGAGCCCCTGGGTCACCTTTGGCGGCTATAAAAAATCCTTTTTTAACTCAGAGAAACAAATTTAAACACTTCTTTAGGTATCCTAAAATATGGGCATTTATTTTAGATTATTTTTTTCAATTGCCTTTTTTTATTCTATTTTTCTTTTTTTATTTAAAAATACAACAGTGCTCTAGCGTGCTTTTCAAAAATACTTAATTTGTTTTTAATACGAAAAAAAAAAATTTTCAACCATAATTGTTGTAATAATTTTAAAACGCAACGCGCAAAACCAATAAGTGCTAGTTATTTTTTTTTTTTCTTTTGCTTTTTAAGGAGATTCAAAGTTGTTTCTAAATTTAGAGAATTTCGCAGCACGAAACGTATACTAGGTTCCTACTCGGCACTAGCAATGGCGGATGATGGCACTTGGTGCTACCATCACCATTTTGATGGCAAAAAATGGCACGATGGCATTTTGTAATCTCACTGCGGTTTCGACTAAAATAATACATAAGTTCGTTTTTAATATCCAAGGGCGGGGGTCAATTGATGCTGTAACGACTACTTGTCATACTCTTGTTTGTGCTAAAGAAGACGTTGCTCATGCGCATATGTTCAAATGTAAGCGGTACGCCAAGACGTTGATCGCGTTTCTTGTAATACTCGTTAAAGTCCAAGCGAATACCAAACAATTGAAGATTGTGATCATTGTTCGAGTTCAAGGCTAGTAAAAATTGTCGCACAGCTATTTCATAGTCACAGCCGATGATTTCGAGATTCTTTTGACAGCTGTTTAGATTCTGTTCGAAGATTTTGTGATCTTCATCGCGTTGCAATTGTGTTTCGGCGGTTACACCAAACTGTCCGGCCTTCTCTGAATTGCGCTTTTCATCTTCAAATGCCTTCGTAGATTGTAGCTCTTTAAAGCATAATTCCAAGAATTTATCCTGCCAAACTTCTAGACGGGTTATGCCGAGGTAAACCTCTTCCATGTTACAAGAAAGACGATCCGATTTCGAGTCGAGAAATGCGCCAATTTTGATGGTAGTTAGGAATTCATCATGTGCATTTAAGATGTCGTCGAGCGTTTTAGCTTGTTGGACTTTCTCTTGGAATTCAGCCCAAGAGCATTCGATTACCTCGAAGAGGATGTAATACTGCATTTGGTGAATAAAGTGAATCATCTCGGAAGTGAATAAATGCAATCGGTACATTATTGGATTGAGTTGGGTTTTCAGTGGGCGGAGAGGCTGAAATAATAAAAAAATATATATTTTAGTAACGTAATATTGAATTTGATGAAGAATATGATATGAAAGAAAATGAAATTTAAGAATAAGTTTGTAGTAGAAAAATAAAATTTATTATTGTAGTAAAGTAATGGTTTGGTACCACTAAAAGGTGACGATTTTGTAACACAAACGGCTGAGCTTTGGGTTACTAATGATACAATGGGGGTATTCATGCAACGTCGGAAAGTCGGTAAATAAACTCTCAAGATTTGTATGGGAAATATTTTAGAAAATATCGGATATTTCGCACACGAATTAGTTCGGTTGTTAACTTTTGAAACGCTATTATGACATTTAATCAGTCACTTCCACACATCAAGGAATAGAAATCACTAAAACACATCTCAACGGTTGTATAGTTAAACAGTGCATAATTATTTATGCAGTCTTCCGTTGAAAAAGTCACAAAATTTCTTATTTTTATTGTGTCAAATAAAGTACTAAAAAGAGAAAAATCTTTTAAAATGAGCTGTTCCACAGTTATGCAGAGTTACCAAATTTTTATGGTTGCGAAACACATAACATTTTGGTAACTTATAGTGCTTACACACCGAATCATAAACTGAGTTTTCGCAAAAACACCTGAAACCTTCATCGAAAACCGAGTTTTCCCATACATTGTCAGTTCTCAAAACCTAGTAGGTTACGACGTAACCTTCTCATAACCACTTCGCAGACGTCATCACGTTGCAGGTTGTTGGAAAGAACACACCTTTTCATACATTCTACACGTGTTCCACACGTCTCACAAAACAGCTGATGAACTCGCTGTCGAAACAAATGTTTTTTTTTTCAGAAATTTACACACCAGAAAAACAAAACAAGCGGTGGGCTTGAGAGTCAAAAACTGTTGTCAAAATCTTTAGATTTGTTTCATTTTGAACTTCAAATGCTAATATTAGTTTGATTATATTAGAATTCATTTTATTATTCAATTACAAAATTTTCACACACAAATGTTGCAGCAAGTATCACTATTCACAGCTGATTGAAATGTCAAACGAAACCTGGTCAGAGTCGGTGCGAAAGCATCCAGTGGTTTACGTAAACTTTTTGCCAAAAACTCAGTTTATGATTCGGTGTGTAAGCACTATTATTTATAAACGTGACAAGAAATTTATAATTTTTCAAAAAGTTTCGTTTGTATTTCAAGTATCATTTTTCAAAATTTCGATCTGTTCTTTTAGAGAGCCTTGAAGATACAAAACAAAACAAAAATCTCTATGCAAACAGTTCTTCGGAGCAGCACTTATCTGACATCTGTCAAATTCCCAACAATTGCGCAAAAGCAAAATGTCACAATTTTTCAAAGAACTGCCATAAATTGCTCGTGAGTCGCCTGACGCATCTTAAAACCCTTTTTTCGTTGCTACTGTAAGCACCTGTGCAATTTCTCCTACCAACAAAATGTTAATTACTAATCTATTATTTACTATATAGAAAAAAAAACTACCAAACAAATCTGTCAACATGTCGCTCAGCAGTGATGCAGTTTTCCAAAAAATCATCGATGGAATTAAGGAAAACGAAGCCAAAGCCAAATCTGTGAATGGTGTTTTCTTGTACAAGATCACAAAGGACGGCAAAGTTGCCAAGGAATGGAGTAAGTATTCACCAGATAAAATCTCTGTCATTAACGAGCTAAGAGACTAAGCAATCATTCAACATATTTTTAGCTTTGGATTGCAAGAACGCCAAAGTGTACGAAGGTCCAGCTCAGGGAGTTAAAGTTGACACCACTTTGACTGTAGCCGATGAAGATATGGTTGATATTGCTCTTGGAAAACTGAACCCACAAGCCGCTTTCATGAAGGGCAAGCTAAAGATCGCCGGCAACATTATGTTGTCACAGAAATTGGCTCCCCTCCTAAAGGCTGCCGATGCTAAATTGTAAATTGGAGATGGTGTATATTATATAGCTAGAGTTCAAGGCACACACGTAGACGTAAAGTGGTCATAATTTTTTTTATAATTAATATTTCAAGACATTCGCACGGAAAAAAATCAATAAACGAAGAAGAAACTAAATATAAATCAAGCAAAGTTCGTGTATTTCTCTAAATGGTCTACGACCACACCTAATCTTATCATCGTGGTCGACAATAGTTGTGAAGTGTTTTAGATTTTCATCTAATCCGTGAAATATTTGTTTCCTATTGTTAGAAATTTGATTACTTAATCTGCTATCCAAGGGTTAAGCGTCGAGTGTTGGTGTAGAATATACATTACTTGGGGCAAAGGTTAACTTGGCTGAGACTGAAGTGTGTGTAGAACTTATGTGTGTATTTTGTCAATGGTAATATATTCAGAGGGCTCGGTAAATAGACGAAACGCATTTAAAAAAAAAGTTAAATATGTATACATACTCGGAGTTGATTTATTTTAGCTGAAGTCTTGCTTTATAATTGGGAATACATTGTGCAAACAGTTGTGTATCTCTAAAGACAAGTACACTGTACATACTTGTGTGTGCAGCTAGACTTTCTCCAGCTGAGAGGGGTTAAATGTGTGTAGTTAACAATACGCGACATGGAAATCGTGTCAATAAATAGTATTTAATAATTTAATTACTTCAAAGTAGGTATGTATGGGGAATTTGTATACATTTTTAGTTGGATAGTATAGTCTAGTTGATTGGGTGCTTCTCTGCAGTATCAAGAAATTGTACACTTAAGACGAATGAAGAATATTGGCAAAAACAAATTTAGGAGTGTTACCATTTGAGGTCTTAGAGAACTGATAAGAAAGAAACAGATGTTACTTTCTCTTATTATCGAGCACAACATATATATTTCATAACAGCATACAGCTGAATTAGAAATTACCAAACATTGCATAGAGAATTTCGTAAATATCAAACCGCTTGACTGATTTACTTAAAACATTCCACCTTTTCATTATTAAGGATAAAGAATCTTGAGATCATCCTCAAAAGCTAAGAGATAATCATCTGCCGACTAGAGCAAAGATTCAGCCTGGCTGTGAATCAAAGTAAAATGAAAAGCTCAATATCCAAATGAAAATGTGAAACAAACAAATAAAAGCATTAGAAAATGCTGTAGGAATAACTCCGGAAGAGCTGGGCGTACATAAAATAGCTGCACTCGAGGAGCCTGCGAAGCTATCTGGAAGTTCTAAACACCATAATCTATCCCTTAACGAATCACAAAAATACACACTGAGAATCGTAAATTACTAACCCCACTACGAACAAATGGAAACTATAAACAATTATCAGAGATTAATCGTATCGACGTAGTTTGAGTGATCACATTCGCTTCTGAACACACATGTTGCGATGACGTCAAAAAGTGTTTTTTGCAATTAAAAAAAAAAACAAAAACCTTACTAGAATTTTACACTGAGAGCTTGGGGATAGTTCTCATCTCAATATACCATAAAAGTGTACTCATAAAAACTACTCGATGTTAGCTCTGATGTTTGAGTTGTGTAAGCATCCGAATTGATATGAAAACTATCCATGTAAGCTCAAACGATAAGCGAATGATCCGAATATGTAAATTTGACAAAATTATGCGTTCATATCGAGGACGGGTAGTTACTTTGATTATCTATTACCATTATGGGTTTGTGTGTAATGATGATTTGCAGTCACGCTAATTAACACTTATGACACAAAACTTAAGTGCTATTTGGATTAGTGGTTACTGAACCATGAGCTCACGTCTTCGAGCACCTGAATGTGAGGCCAATGACAGCTTAGTGTAAATTAAATCGAGGTTTAAACGAGGTTCATAAATGCAAGCGTTTACTAACAGCAAAAATGTGATCCAAGTGCAAAATCACAAATACACTAGCATAAGGATGAATTGCACATTTTTTATAAAAGCAATAAAAACCATACTCGTTTGCGCTTGAGGAAGGTTAACAAAAAAAAATAAAATCGTGGAAAGACTGTTGAAAACTCTCATCGAAGTCAGCACAATGGTACTGCATCTTAATAACTATTCATACGAGAAGAATAGGATAGTTTATAAAGTCAGGCATATGCATATGCCGCCCATAGTTTTAGTAACCCAACGAATGTCTTTTGTTGATTTCCTTTTTTTAAAAAAGAATCATACTTATCATTGCTTTTAAAAAAGAATCATATGCATTATTGCTTATTTAAAGCTAGGAACTCCAGTATATGTGCTCTAACTTTGGAGGTAATTTTTACTTTGAATCCAAGTAAAAGCAAAAATGGACTTTTTTCATAAATTTCTTTTACACTTAAACTATCTGCACTACTCTATGAACATTATTTGCTAAAAACTTAAATTAAAATTGGTTATATAATATATAGTAAAGGTAGATAGCTTTGCTGACCATTCGTTCTACAACCTACTAAATTTTCTGACTTGCCACTCTGAAGCCTAAGATTTCAAATATGTTACACACTGTATATCAAAAACCTCTATAAATGGTACAAATACACCCATGTAAGACGTGTTGTGTGTAGACAAGAATCTGTCAGAAAGAGTGTTAAAATGTATTATGCATTAATTTGTCCATAAATCTATAATATTACAACATGAACACAATTATAAATGCTCAAGACCTTGGAATGTACTAATAAAACTTACGAGGCGAAGTCGAAATATTGACAATGTGCCAATTTGGAATAATTGGTGCAACCACCTATTTTTTTGTTTTTAGAACTCAAAGCTCAACTCGCTGATTACAAATATAAAACTTCAAGATAACACAACATTTATAGACATTTATAAATATTTATAAACAGCCGTATCTATAAAAGAGATTTCCTAACTTTGGGACACCTCTAAGTAGTACTTAAGTGAACAATCACTATCTATAATTGATTTTCCCATTTAGCGCACGTTGCTAAAAGATTGTTTAACTTTAATGCGAACTAACCCTGCCATTTTAAGATTAATTTTGGAAAAGAATTTTCATCTGATAATTTTTTGGAAATTTATTTTGAGTTTTTGTGCGTTAAATTTTAATAAAGTGAAACTAAATTAATATAAATGGACTGAAGTTGCATTTCGTTTACTAACGATTTAAGCGTAGCAAACTTTATTAAGTCATACACACTAACAATGAAGATAAATATTTTAGACAAATACGCCCACTATGGTAAAGCTGATCTCGAAGGATCAAATAGAGGTTAGCATATTTCTGCTGAACTCCAAATAATGGTTTCTAAAATATATTGACATTGGATATTCCCTTTTTAGATGTAAGACGACAAAGCCAGCATCCATTCATGGGTGCGTTACGGATTTTAGTTTGACCAAGTTAACTTTGCCGGTGCACTGCTCTCATTGGTCAAACTTTGCATCGGCAAAGTTAACTTGGGAAATCTAAAATCCGGAACACGGCCAATGTATCCAATCGACGCTTTGTGTTATTTGTTAGTGCACCTCTCTGACTGTACCCATATTAAAATCCGAAATGTAGTGCTTGCTACATTTTTTTTACTCCTCTGTTGAAACCTCAATTCCGAAATACACCAGTTACATAGTAAGAGAAACATATCACGCATTGATCAATATTTTCATTAAGAATTGTTATCTATATATATAAAAATGAAACCCGTTTTCCGTTGTCACGACATAACATGAAAACGGCTTGACCGATTTGGCTTATTTTTTTTTTTTTGTAGTTTTCTAATACTCTGTACAAGGTTCTTACGGAAAAAAATATTGAGAAAATCTCTCAGGTCAGCTTTGAGAAAATAAATACTACTAACACTAAAATACTATTACGGACCCTAAAACGAAACAGTACCCGGGCGAAGCCGGGCCGGGCAGCTAGTATTAAAATAAGAATATAATTCGCTAATACACATCTGAACGGTTGTATAGCTACCGCGCACGAATTTTTATTCACAAAACCTGTCCATAGTAGTTTTACAGGACTTGTGTCAAATAAAGTAACAAGAAGAGGCAAATCTATTGCAATTAGCTGTTGCACAGCTTGGCAGAGTTAGAAACTAACCGCGACCGTTTTGTATTCTACACTTTTGTAACATTTGGGTGACTTATGCTGGCTCAATTACATCGTTTATAATGTTGGATCTATCAATAATTCGGGACGATTTTTGTGGTAACTCAAATTTTTTTTCATTGTCCTGAAGATGGCACTAACTATCGCGCCACTGAGTCCTTATATAAGCTCTATAAAACAATCAGACGCTTTTCGGTTATGCAGCCTCTATTTAACATTGTATAAGGTTTTTGAGTGCAAATGCCTTTTAGGAGTGCATCTTATAATGAATGGTAAAACATTTAAAGGGTATTCATACCCCTTGAGTGCGCATAAATTATAAAAAAAATGAACAAGGCTGCAGATATAGTAATAGGTACGTACATTTCAGGCGTTTTACTTATCAACATGTTTGTACCGACGCATTAAATATACACATACAAGCTTTAGATTTCATAGCTTGGTTTAATAAGAATGAGCTGCTCAGAAAAGAATATGAAAGCGCAGCTTTTTAAATGAAAAAAAAAACATCAGAATAATTTAAACAAAGATGTGTTACAGGAGGATGATGACAGGGAATTCTCGGCGCTCATCTGGCAACATTAGATATCAACAAAACATTAGATATGACAAAAGGATTTTGTCATGGTTATGCATTGTAGTGTGACTTTATTAACATTATTCTTGTGAGGATTGTGCAAAACAAAAGCGACTCTGCTTATCTCGGCTCCGCTATTAACTCTGATAGCGGCATATCGTCAGATTTCAAACCAAGAATTACACTTGCCAAAGCTGTTTTATTGAGCTTCGAAAGCAATTTAGTAATAAAGCTTTCATTCGAATTTCAAATTTTTGATATCGGATGAAGCGCATTTCCATTTAAGTGGTTATACCAACAAGCAGAAATGTAGATTGTAGGGCTCTGCAAATGCAAGGGTAACACACCAGCATCAATTACACCTCTAAGATGAACAGTTTGGTGCAGAAAAAGTTATCAGCCCCTATTTCATCGAGAATGATTATGAAACGCGGGCTTCTTACAGATTAATGTTCCACAACTTTTGCGGTCAATTGCGAAGCAGGAACCTAATTTGTGGTTCCAAAAGCGACTGCGCAAACTGCTAGAAAATACAGCTTACAGCTTGCCACCAGAAACTTTACGTGGTGTAATGGAAAACGGACTGAAAAAAGCCAATATCTGTATAGAGTAGAATGGTGGACATGGTTCTGATGTCGTATTTCATATTTAATTTCTATTAAATATACATAAAAAACAATAAAAAAAACAAGAGTAAAGAGAAGAGATCCTATATAAGACTGACTATCCCAATCCTGTCCCAATCGAAGAAGCATGAAATTTATCAAAAGCGGATGAATCGTAAGTTAATCTGTGGCTCTTACAACTAGAAATTTGCACTTAATTTAAATACACACAGCTTATTTTCATAATTATTGCCACACTCAGAGGCCAATACAACCAACCATACAATTTCAAAATAAAAAATTCTCTGTCGAATCGCAATGCCTTTTACAACTAAATGTGGATCGTGTTTGACATGGCAGCGCTAATAGACTAGCAATATGTAGGTTTCATTTTTGAAAAAAAAGATAATAATAAATATGATTAATTAAGTGCTCTGTGAAGATTCTTTTAAAGGTTTTGAGTAGGAGGGCCGACTAAGACATTAAGGCGATTTAAAAGTATAATTATATCTACACAATTATCTTTATTATCCAGAATCATATTAGCCTACGGACTGAACAGCTTTTACGATATTTTGCATATCACATATTCACATATTCTCTGTGAAATACTATCTTATCTAAAAATAAAAATATATATTTGATTGTAAAATCGTTGAAAAATTGATGACGAGGCAGAAACAAAACAAAATCCCACAGCGTACTTATCATCGTACTTATCATCATCATCAATTGGTAGGCCAAATGTAGTTATATTTTACAAAAATGCCAACAAGATGTCACACATCTTTGTTCCATGTTCGTAAAGAAAGTTCTATGATTTGAAGTTTGTACCCACGGCATAAGATTAGATGAAATTCGCGTTATCATATACCTTGAGGTGCAAATATTATTTACTCGTACATGCAATAAAAATGAACGATAATCTTAATCCGATTATGAAGCAAAACACGTTACACTCTCGTACATTTTGATATTCGTTTTTCAGATAAATATTCACATTGATTAGGCAAAATCAATGAAGGAAATCTGTCAATGAGCTGTTGCCTTCCTGCACCCGGGGGTCTTAAATAAAAACATTCTATGTACATTGGCGTAATCGAAATGACGTCTGATTATTGGTATCAAATTTAGTTTGCAATGTTGTTTTCTATTAGTGTGGTTGCAATTTTTAACAGATTCAGATTAGATGGCGAGGGGAAGATTTGAACTAGGAATGTACTATCTCGCTCTTAAGGTCGAGGGGGGATTATTACAAGAAAAATTTGGTAAATCGAGTAACAGCAGAGCCCAATCCTCGAATGCCCAATCCAAAAGAAACTTTTATTGATAAGGTAGCAGTCAAGAGTTTAAGAAATTCAGAAATTCAGTCAGATTATTGACGCTGAATTTACGGAGAGAATATAACTTAAAGTAAAAGGTAAAACATTCATCAAGGTACCATAGAAAACGCAGCCTTACCGTAATATAAATCTTTACGTTTTCAATTCGCGTCAAAACTCACGTCTCTGTTCTTAGGGAGGTCTATGCGATTTGGTTGCATCGAATCCTCTTTATGGTATAAGAAGACTAATCGATGCAACCTGGCTTATAATTCTCTTCCAAAATTAACTTGCTGCATGTTACAATCGCAAAATAAATATGAATCAGGGAAACAATTTCGGAGAAAGAGTTGACTGGATAGCACCTAACTTCGGGTAGGGGATAGAATATTCCCGATGTATGCATGCATGTCGTAAAAGTAAAAGTAAGAGGCGATAGAGTACACAACAAATGGTATGAATAAAACAACAAGATTTAATACCCCAAGTGGCAGTCCAGCTGGGAAATTCCACCTCTTCGGAGGTCGGTTCTAAGGATTATTGCAACCCAATTACCGTTTTACAAAAAGTTTAAGGTTAACTCGATCCCCTCCACTAAGTTAAAAAAAAAGGCTGGTGTGAGCGCAAGCGAGCGAAAATCGGTAGTCAGCGAAACAAAAAAGTTTTGAGGATGAAAATAAACCACTCCGAATCCGGAGAATCAAGAAAGTGATAGATATACAAACAAAAAGACAAAACAAGGTTCTAAAGCGGCTCTTAAACGGTTGACGCTACCCCTTAGAGAGTTCAATCGATTGACTGTGCTATTTGCTAAAGAATGCTATTAAGGATTTTAAGGAACGTAAGATAACCTTAAAAGTCTAACAGCGAAGATAGAGTGCAATTATATTTAGAATTAGAAAAATTCAAAATAAATGGGCAGGGGAATATGAAGAAAAAGCGGCGTTTTTCCAGCCTACCTGGGAGAAATCATTAAAGCGTTCGATAGTCAAGCTATTCACGTCAATATCAATAGGATGGAAATAATGTTTGACTACTTACCTCTAAAAAAGCAACTCTTAAATAACTAAAACATGAGATCGGGAATCTTAAACCTAAGAATGCTCCTGGTTATGATTTGATCACCGCTCAGATTAAAACACGGCCAAGATAATGGAATGTTGCCGAAGTCATAATGATTTTAAAACCAGGAAAATTGCCAATGGAGTAAAATCATATGATCGAAAAAATATTACTAAGACGTTTACCGCCGGTTATATATCCCTGACTACCACTTTTAGGTCAGGTGCACAGAATTACTAACAGAATCGAGAAAGCATTCGAAGAAAAAATTATATGCTCCAGCATATACCTGGACGTCTCGCAGGCATTTGATAATTGATAACGACTTCTCCAATTATGCCTATACGATATATTACAATTAAAGGCCGGCGAACCACAAGGAAGTGTTCTTGGGCCGCATCTCTACCTTTTATATACTCATGATATACCGAAAGAAATGACACAGCTATGGCTAAGTTTGCCGATCACATCGCTATCCTAGCAGTTGGTAAAACGAAGAGACAACACTTTCAAGACGCACAGAATAAGTAAATGAATGGGCAAGGGATTCGCCAGGTCCTTAATAAAACTAAATCTGTTAACTTGATTCTATAAGAAAACTAAAGATTTGTCAATTTTTCTAATCTTGGTTCGAATACCTTTTGCAAACGAAGCCAAATACCTGGGAATGACACTCAACGCAAAGGTGAAATGGAATTCGCAAGTGAAAATGGAAATTTAGAGATATATACTGGCTACTCAAGAAACATTCCCTGCTCAGAACCGAAAAAAAACTGCTTTTATACAATCAAGTGCAAAACCAGTGTGTACTAACAATATACCGGTTGTACCAGGAAAACAAATGCCAGTATTTTACAAACACATAGATCCTGGAGTGCCTCCCTATATCCTCGATCGCGCGCTTTTCTTGCTCATTTATCATTCATTTCTAAAAATCCGGTGATCTTCCCTCCTTCTGTGCCTATAGAGCTCAATGGCAGTTATCATCTTCACTTGCAGCTTAGCCTTGTAGGAATCGTTCTTGGCTGCGCGCATAGCACATCATTTGCGGATGATATCTACTGGCACAAAAATACTAGATATGTGTCCCTTGTCCCAATGTGTTTGACCGTTCGTTGATCTGGAGCCACAATATCTGCTAACGAATATTGAGGTGAGAAAACCGTGTTCTGGCTATAGTGGCACTACAGCGAAGTGAATTAGACTAAGTCCGTTCTCAGACGTGTTGTCATGTAGGATGTGTTTTCCGCAAATACTTCAGAGGATGTCTTCTTTTCCTACCTTTGTGTTAAAATCTCACAGCACGATTCTTCGGTAGTCGCTCATAAGGTTTGCAAGGAGCTCGTAGAAGCAGTCTTTTGCTATATCATATATTTCCCTACGTCGGAGCATGAGCGCATGTAAGGTTTATGTTGGCGAATTTGTCCTTGTTGCGGATTGTTACAATGCGTTCGCTAATGTCTTCAAAACATCAGACTTCTCACCTTAGTCTGGCGCTTATAACAAATCCACATCCGAATAGTCGATGTTTCTGCTTGATGTCACAGTTTTTCATCCTCTTTTAGCACGGCCAATCCCATCGTATTTCATACTATCGACTTTGAAGCAGCTTAGTGCTTTAGCTCGTTGGTCCGCTCTATCGCTCGGTTTATTTTTTTCACATTCTAGGTGCAGATACGAACTTTGTTGTCCTTTTTTCGTTTAGCATGGTCGTTAACAATAGAATCAGTTCTTTTCCAGGCACTTGGTTGCTTTGTGAGCACAATTAATTTTTTTCTGTGAGTGGGTAGTTAATCAAAACCAAGCTTCGATTTATTAAATACCCCTACGACACTGGGCCATCAGTATCCGCTACTGTAATGTGCGCTTCTCATCTCTTCCGCAACCATTTTTGTTTAAGGGGACTGCCTTATACTAGATGACCTGTTGTCCGAATATGTCGGAGCAGCTCAAATACGTTGTTTACTTAGTCCATCCTAACTGGGACTGTATACGCTACCGCCTGGGGTGATTTTTTTGATAGGGGACCTTACCCCTCATAGTTTTGGTCCCTGAGTGATATTTTATTTCCCACCAACTGTGCTCTGCGTTGAAAATACTTCTAATGAGAAGAGTATTATGAAACTGTACAATGTATATAGGATGAACGATAGACAAAAGGAGGATGCAAAGCTATTTCCATTAATGACACAAAAGGATTAAGAATAGTGTATACCCAAATGCAGATTTGACACAAGCAAATACATTGTAATGCTCCTCATCTCGAATAAACTTGACAGCACCATGCTGGTTTGTGCTTTTAGATATTTCAGACATAAATACACCATTTAAGATGTATTTATCCATCATTCTTCTTAATGGACTAGATCCTTTCACTTCAATCAACTAATTACCACTTACCTTAGCATTGCACATTTGTTCTTTCCAGATCTTGGATGACAATAAAAATTCGATATGTTTCATACGCCAAAGCCTCTTAAACAGAATCTGATAGTTGTCCATCGAAGGGTCAAGCATGGTTGTCAGCGCACCACGGACTGTGTACTGCAGCGATAGAATATCCCAACCGGTATCACCATCATATGGATGCAGTAATCTAACATCCAGATGATTGAGAATTTCTGGATCATCATATTGTGCGTTAGTACTGCGAATGGCAGCATCCATAATAGAAGACAAATCGTAAGAATACAACTCCTTTGCTGGTTTGTCTAGTTCCGATCTAAAGTACATGAAGAAACGTTAAACAAAAGTTTCCAAAGACTATGATTCCGCTTACTTCAAATTTTCCATGAGAATTCCAATAAAATCACCCTGACCAAGGAGCAGATATCTCCTCATGGCTTGCAGGTGCTCGAGTAATTTGTGTGGACCCATCACTATATCCAGTACCCGCTTCGAAGTGTTCAAGTATACTGCATCGATTGTTGAATGGAGTTTGGTGTCAGCAACTTTGGCGAAGATGTTTTCCGCTGTAAAATGTAGGAAAACTTGAAACAACTATTCGTTAAATCACTAATGTCACCATCTCACCATTCAATTCGAAACATTGCCGCAGTTCCTCACGCCCTTTGACCGGTGTCTTATCTTCGCAGATCTCTCGCAAGAAGTTTATACTCTTACCGGTGACGAGAATTTTATGCGCCATATCTGTGGAGATAAAGTCTGGCAGCATGGACGTCCGCACTCGGTACTTGTCGTGCCATAGCCTATCAGGTCCCACCTCGGACAGACATTCAATAAAGAATTCACCATGTGGGTCGCAGATCTCGCCCTCCAATAGCCATCGCGATAACATCTGCTGCAGGGGTCCACAAACAGCTAGCAACATCTCTTTGACCACTGATTTCACCATCGGATCACCATTGCACAGAAACCCATGGACTATGGACGCCAACGCACCGCCCTTCTTTTCCTGACAAGCTCCTGCGATTGTGGCTAACCACTGTAGACGCTGCAGTGGATCTACGGACCACACGAGAATCTTCATTAATGTGACTTTCTCCACCGATGGCGTCGTAACCGACGTCCATTCTTGAGATTCCGATTTACGTTGCTTATTAAGCTGAAATGGAAGCATATGTTTTCACTGAATGAGGCGCTATATTATGCGGGTTTACCTGTTCCTGCAGCATAGCAACCATGCCATAATACTTTGTCAGCTCGGTCTTAAGAGCTGATATAAACCCTTGACCCATCAAACCAAGAGCACAGAGCCCACTCTTTGTGTCCGTGTACGATTGCACTTGGTCGTGGTAATAACTGAAAAGAAAAAGGTATTCGTGCTTACGCCTTAGGGTTTTCCATCGTTCTGAACTCACCCCAGCTCGGATAATCGAAGTAGCATACCAGCTTGTACTACGTTTAACTTTCTTGCTTTAGAATCCAACTTAAATGCTCCTGATATCACGTCCTTTTTTAGGTACTTCCCCTGTATGCCAGTGAAGGCGTAAATAACATTTTGGACAATGTCATCATTCAGATCGTTTTGTGCAGCGTTCGGTTGATGTCTCACTAATTGATTATCTTTGCTACCTGCATCACTACTGTCCGATTGTAGTTGCTGTGTGTGTGCGGTACGTAGCGTGGACATCTTGAGGTTGCTCTCTCCGCCGCTATTCATCGTGGAGCTCTATAAATAACAGATGTTACCCACGATAAAAATAAGATAACTGCATTTACCTTCTGATTGATAAACGAGTTTAATCCCCCGCGTCCTAACGTCGTGCCAGGATTAAAGTTATGCGTCTTCTGCAACATACTCGAACGAATGGAGTGCAGTGCTGAGCTCACCCCAGGTCCATTATTCTGATTGTTTGTGATAGCATTGTTGAAACCATTAGATGAGAAATTTAACGCATTACTCTGCGAGTCAGCCAACAAGTATAGGAACGTCAGCAAAGCACTTCGTTGTCTTTGATCTGTTTGCTGTAGAAAGAATACATTTTCAGTTTCAGAGAAGTTCATTTCGTTACCATGATTCCTTTCTTAAACTTACACTGGTCTTCAACTGTTCGTAGAGATTTAGAAATAACGTAGCACTGCTCTGTGATCCACTGGTGTTTGTCAAATGGCTTGAGATCTTCGAGACCAGCGAATTCTCATTGTATGGCAATGAATTGCCAAGCGCCGTTGGACAATTCGATATGTATTGCGTTACATTCCGAAGAACATCCCCTGCAAAAATGACACATAAATTGGAATCTAAATATATACAATTACTTCCTAAACAACTAACAAAAATAATTCATTAAGTGGGCTACAGTCAGAGCAGGGTGACACTGCCTCCACTGTAGCCAAATGCTAGAGAATTTGAAGATTTCACAGCAACCAATGCGAATTATGGCACCAGCCATTAACAAAACCGAAAGCATTCAATGGAAATAAGCGATTCATTGTAGTTTGTTGTGCAAAACAATAGAAAACAAAAATTGATTGAATAAAAACCTACTGTGATTATGAGCACCAACATTTTTGCAAAGTTTCTCCAGCAAATCGTAGATGTCCTTGTAATTACCACGGCTCGTCATAGTGCCACTTTGCCTGCGTCTATTAATCGCGTTTCATTAATTGAGACTAATTATTGATGCAATTAAAATGCCAATAAGAAAACGAAAGCACACAACAAGAAAAGGAACAGAAAAAAAGAGGAAAATCGTTTGCGGTTTGCTGGGATTCGTTACAAATGAAAGTTGACACACACAAATTGAGTGGTATACGGCAGCTGGTCGCTGTCAGTGGGATTCCTAATGAATTTTCTGTTTTGTGGGGGTGAAATTGGATTTATTCTTTCGACTGAGGATTTTTAAATTATTTTTAATAACTTGCAGAGGGAAAAACAAGTGAATTACGGGGCCGTGCTATTTTCTGTTAGTTTTTTTTGTTTGCAAATTTAAAAACAAACTTTTTTGACGGTGACTGATGGCATTTCGTTGGAGGGGAAGGTATGTTGGTTTCGATAACTAACTAAAGTGGTGGATTCGATAGTTATCGATGGTTAGATCACAATGGAAACAGATCTGAGTGTGGAATTTATTATGTGGAATTTCTAGAGGCGGAAACTCACTAGTTGCGATTGATATACAGAATATAAGGCATTTAAGCCCTGGTCAGAATGCATATCTGTAGCTGGTATCTTGCATCGCTGTCAAAAGAGAGATACATTTCTTGCATGAAGTTGCCTCTATTCTATTACGGGTTGCCCTGTTTTTATCTTTTCACGCAGCTACAGATACGCATTCTGAGCAGGCCTTTACAATTTATCATTAGGGGTATTCATGCAACGTCGGAAAGTCGTTGTAAGTGTGCGAAAATTAAGACGTGGTAATTGAACTTTCAAATTTTGTATAGGAAATATTTTCCAACAAAATCAGTGTAAACTGAGATAGTAAACGTTGTAAACTTTTGAAATTCTATTCTGACATTTAATCGCAGTCACTTTCAGACATCAAACGTATGAGCTAAACTGAAAAAAATTTCGAGAACGGGAAGAGAAGAATATGAACAAAGTTCTATCAATAAATGAGATTGAATTCAGTGGGTTACCGCATTATTTCTTGGTGCAGTTTTGGGGTCGTTCAAAAAACGTGGTCGTAAAATTACAATCTTTCCAACGTAATAAAATTACTAAGTTGCATGAATACCCTTATTGTAAAATTAAAATTAAAAATATGAAATTGTCTGTAAAGTGTTCGAATATACGTCCCATAGACTCGACATAATTTTTATCCGTGAAGGCGCTTTCTATTGATAAAAATAAGTGTTCGGAAGTGTCCGGAATCAAAGGATTACTTCCAAAACCGTTCCATTGGCAGCGACGAGGAATTTTTTGCTAGATTATATAATAAAATCCACTCAAGAAGCACTAACATAAAACAAAATCTATACATTGTGCATAGCAGATTGGCCGTGTTCCAATTTTTTTCAGATTTAAGTCCAAATGGTTGATGGACCAATGAGAACAGAGCTTCATCTAAGATATTTTACTATAAATTTTAGGAAAGTTAATTTTCTCACTCCTTAATGTAAGCCCCGTAAGCGACTTTCGTCAGCCGCCTCCGCTGAGATTTTTTATTCAGTGGAACAAGCTCAGTGAGGGCTCAGTGGCGCGATGGTTAGTGCGATGAACTGCCGCGCAGAAGGTCTGGGTTCGATTCCCAGCCGTAGCAACACCTAAATGATTTTTCACTGGCCCTCCTCTCGTGATGAACTGACAAATCATCCGAGTAGTATCAATTGTCAAGAGTAGCTTATCTCAACATAGCCGTTCGGAATCGGCATAAAACAGGAGGTCCCGCCATCGTGCAAGAAGTACACACGCACACATGAATGGTTGTGAGAAAGCTAGGCCCTGGGTACTAACGAGCCTGTTGCGCCAAAAATTTGTTTATTTTTTTTGAACGAGCTCAGTGGTGCGATTGTTAGTGCGATGAACTGCCATCCAGAAGGTCTGAGTTCGAAACACCTTAAAGAATTTTTCACTAGCCCCTCTCCGTTAATTATCTGGCAAATCATTTGAGTAGTATGTAACAATTGTCAAGAAAAGCATATCTCAATCAGCCGTTTAAACTACTTTAGAATAGACAGAAAACGAAGGTTTACTTTCGACACCAGCTGAACTATTTTTGTAGAAGGAGGTGAGAAAACAGATCCAAAAAAGTTTAGTCTTCGCTTATTGCAGAAAATCACCGCTTTGTCAAGTAAGGATTCGTTTTTGACATACGGATTTATAGTAGATCTCGGAAACAAGTACGTGACACAATTCTTTTAAAACATGGGTAAACAAATAAGTGTCATTCGGTCTCATAATTTAACCACCATTTACATCGGTTTTGAAATCATCACACACTCCTCAAACACACCCACTCGTTGAAATTCAACGAAACATACTCAACGAAGTTCATGCCCTACAAATAGCCTAGTTTCCGGCTACCATTTTTAATTTTTAATCGAAATGTGACTTGAACGGGACGGTAGCAAAGGGCGTTCGCCTGCGAATTGCCACGAAGTAGCTTTGTTGAAAAAAATTAAATTTATTGCATCAATTCGACTGCAAAAAAGCCGGTAGCGCTGTGATATTCTTCTCAAAAGGTATGTTGATATTATCAAGGTCATATTTCTGACGAAACTAACGTAAATAGTATTAAAATCGTGATTATGCAACTTTGCTTATAGATTTTGAGCCGGCTTGCAGTTTATTTTGCAAACAAACCACGATGGACACGTCATCATCGGTGGTAAAATCGAAATTCCTAATGAATCTTGAGAAACAGGAGCATTTGGTCAAATTGGCCATTCTTCTGATTGCCGCTGTTTTATGTAAGTATCATCTTTGCCCATGCACATCTCTTGCAAATGGCGTGCAGCGTTCTTATTGCGTTTTATTTTCTTTGCAGCGTTTGCTACACGGTTGTTCTCCGTTTTACGGTTTGAAAGCGTCATCCATGAGTTTGATCCGTACTTTAATTACCGCACCACGCGGTTTTTGGCGGAACAGGGATTCTATAATTTTCACAATTGGTTCGATGATCGAGCGTGGTACCCCCTGGGGCGCATCATTGGGGGTACAATTTACCCCGGCCTCATGGTCACATCGGCGGCGTTGTATCGCGTCATGTGGTTGTTAAACATCACAGTAGATATACGCAACGTGTGTGTGTTCCTGGCGCCATTTTTTTCATCATTGACCACGATTGTGACTTATCTGTTGACCAAGGAGATTCACAGCACTGGAGCTGGCCTCGTTGCGGCCGCAATGATCTCGATAGTTCCTGGTTATATTTCACGCTCAGTTGCTGGTTCCTATGATAATGAGGGGATTGCAATCTTTTGCATGCTCTTGACATACTATCTGTGGATTAAGGCTGTCAAGTCGGGAGCGATATTTTGGGCAGCAATGACTGCATTGGCGTACTTTTATATGGTTTCGTCGTGGGGCGGCTATGTGTTCCTAATCAATCTGATTCCCCTGCATGTGTTGGCGCTGATGGTGACTGGAAGGTTCTCTCATCGAATCTACGTCGCCTATAGTACACTGTATTGTGTGGGAACTATACTCTCCATGCAGATATCGTTTGTTGGCTTTCAGCCAATCCAGAGTTCGGAACATATGCTGGTAAGTTGGCTTTTAGATGTTTCGACTGTTTAGAAAGCGTTTCTCAAAATGATGAATCCTTTAAATTCTTGATAGGAAGAGTATGACACATAATGAGTACTACAACATTCTGACATGAGACAAATGCTTTTCTTACATTTCTTGGTCGCAGGGAGCTCTATTGACATGATTTTTTCTTTTCAGGCCCTCGGAGTCTTTGGACTTTGTCAGATACATGCTTTTGTGGACTACATCCGCTCGCGGATGTCCAAAGAACATTTTGAAGTTCTATTCAAGGCTCTGGTGTCGGCTGTCATAACTGTGGTGGTTTTGGTTGGCACTTTGCTTACAATTACAGGGAAAGTATCGCCATGGACAGGGCGCTTTTATTCGCTTTTGGATCCATCATATGCTAAGAACCATATTCCAATCATTGCGTCCGTGTCTGAGCATCAACCCACTTCGTGGTCGTCGTTCTACTTTGATTTGCAGGTAAGACTTTATAGAGATCAATGGTCTCCAGTCCATGAACATTAATAACTCACCCCTCATCTGATGACAATCATCCATAAATAGTGCGAGTTAATGTCCATAAACGTCGGGTTGAGAAGGTTCTCCATCTCTCCAGCGTTTATCACGATGATTACATACACTTTGATCGCTGATTTGTCCATCGCTCGTATGAATGTAGCTCATCTCAAAAATGCTTAATCGATTGTCTCTTTGCAGATACTTGTATTCCTGTTCCCAGCTGGATTGTATTTCTGCTTCGCCAAGTTGACCGACTCAAATATCTTCATCATTCTCTACGGCGTCACTAGCATTTACTTTGCTGTAAGTACCTCTGAAGACTTCTAATGTCGCCAGCACTTTACTAAGTCTCTCTTCATCTTCTCTCTCCAAACAGGGTGTGATGGTACGCTTAATGTTGGTCCTTGCTCCAGTGATGTGCGTGCTCTCAGGCATTGCCATCTCACATTTGCTCTCTAAATACATCAAGTGTGTCGATTCGGGTGCGAGCAAACCCGTAGAGCACAACAAGCGTCATGCTAAGAAAATGGAACAGCAGACTGCTGTGAAGAAAGAAGTTGCAATTGGATTTGTGGCCATTCTAACAGTAATGCTCATCACATACACATTCCACTGCACATGGGTCACCTCTGAAGCATACAGCTCACCAAGTATCGTGCTCAGTGCGAGGTCTCACGACGGTGGACGTATTATATTCGACGACTTTCGAGAGGCGTACTATTGGCTACAAATGAACACCCCCGAAGACGCTCGCATCATGTCGTGGTGGGATTACGGCTACCAAATAACAGCCATGGCCAATCGAACTATCCTGGTTGACAACAACACCTGGAACAATACGCACATCTCTCGGGTTGGTCAAGCAATGGCTTCATCCGAGGAGAAAGCATACGAAATTATGCGAGAGCTAGACGTGGACTACGTGTTGGTTATCTTTGGTGGACTGACAGGTTACTCTTCGGATGATATCAATAAATTTCTTTGGATGGTGCGCATTGGAGGCAGCACCGATCGCGGTGCCCACATCAAAGAGAAGGACTACTACGCCGCCAATGGGGAGTTCCGAGTTGATAAAGAAGGCTCGCCAACTCTATTGAATTGTTTGATGTACAAGATGTGCTACTACCGTTTTGGTCAGGTGTACACTGAGGGCGGAAAGCCAGCCGGCTATGACCGGGTGCGTGCCGCAGAAATCGGTAACAAGGACTTTGAGCTCGACGTGCTCGAGGAAGCGTACACAACGGAACATTGGTTGGTACGGATCTACAAAGTTAAGGATCTCCGAAATCGTGGAGTTTAAGCTGCTTTCCACTCCACCCCCCACTCACACTTACTATAAAACACACAAGCATTATTTTACACAAACACCAAGCTTAGTTAACAAATTTTAATTTTTAGTCTAGAACTTGTAATACCAATTGTATGCGCATTACGTTTTTATAAGTGTAATTGTGATCTATTTGTACAGTTACTCCTACCATGATCTTTGTATGCTTCAAAGCCATTCTCAAAACGTTCCAAGAACCGAACTATATTGTAATCTCTCTTAAAACGAAACACATTTTCTTATTTTTTTTTAAATTTATCTATTCTACCTACATTATAACATTTTTTGCTTCGTTTAATCGGATGTAAGCTTTTGTTTTTAAATGGAAAATGCCGATTATATGATAAAGGAAACTAAAAAGTATTAAAAAAGACATTCTTTTAATAAATGCGATGGATGTTTATTTTTAACTCGATTTAAGCTGAGTTTGAGATTTTTTCAGTGTGCATGGATGCAAGAGCTTTATTTAGATCCGTTACTGGATTAAATTTTGATGCTGCATAGGGGCTAGAAATTCAGACATCGATCACAGGACCATAATTCTAAGGCCGCGGTGACGACCAAACGCTAGTAAGCGTTGGCGCTAGTGCGCTTGTAATTTTTACTGGCTTACTAGATTTGGCCGTAGAGGTGACAACAAAACAATACAAAGGGCTCTATTACATAAAACAAAACGAGCGGCAAGTAAACGATAGTCACGAGATACTCATCAAGCTACAGCGTAATGGGTTAAAAGTCATAGCCTACGCAGACGATGTAGCGATACTAGTTAAAGGGAAATTTCTACCCACTCGCCACTATTAGTGAGCTACTCGAGCAGGCATTGAAAACGCTCAATGAGTGTACAAAACGATGTGGGCTTGGCATCAACCCCCAGAAACGGAACTCGTTCTCTTTACGAATAAGAAGAAATACCAATATTCGACCTACCGTCTATCGATGGGACTACCCATCAAATTAGCCGATAGTGCAAAATATCTGGGTGTCATTCTTGATAAAAAAAAACTCAACTGGAACCTAAATGTGTGCGAGCGCATTTAAAAGGCCACAGTCGCTTTCTATACGTGTAACCGAATATTCGGAAAAAAAACTGGAGTCTGAACCCTAAGATCATCCTATGGATGTACACGGCCATTGTAATACCTATATTAACATATGGGGGGCTTGTCTGGTGGCAATCCACAAAAAAAGTCATCCATCTGAAAAATATGACAAAGGATAGCACACCAACAGCGGGACTGGAAACCATCATTAATCTGCTGACACTAGACCTTTACATGCAAGAATCTGCAGCCAAAAGTGCGGGTTGTTTTTGCTGATTTAACAGCTGCCTCCCATAGCCCTCCAAAATGAGGCTATCGAGGTGGTTAATTCCTTCTTTAAGGCATATAGAGTGAATTGATGACTGTAGTCATTCAAAGTTAATGCGCGATCAATTTTTCAATCTTTCGGATACTTCGGATTTATAATAACCTACATATTATTAAGAAAACTATTGCCGCCACCATTAGGGTCTAGCTAACTAGACCTCAAGGAGAAGTCTTCCCCTAATTGCGTTTTACGTCTTGCTTGCAATTAAAGACTCTTTGACCCGAAGTATTGATCTCCATTCGCTCTATATTTTCAGGCTTGTGCTTGTGATACCTACCAGTATTTCTCTTGCACACTTTAATTATTTGGTTAATCGAGCCAAAGATTAAAAAAAAGAAAAACTAATTGCAGAAATATTTGAATTCCAAAAAGAATTAATATTTTGAGAAAATGTTACCTTTTCCGGAGAATTTGAATTTCAAATGAATACAAACGAAATACATTCCGCTATTTAAAAAATTTGCTCCTCATAATTTTATCGGTTACAAAGTTATACGAAAATAAAAAAAAACTGAGAAACGATGTTTTCCAAACGTTCTTTGATCAGTTTAGATTTGCTAGCTTCTGAAAAACATAATTATTGTTTTCACAAAGTCAAAACAAGAAAAAATCTAAACTCATCTTAGTAGGTCAGTCAAGTCGTCTTGGAAAACATCGTTTCTCAGTTTTTTATTTTCGCCGATTCGTTTCAGAATGAGGACGTATAACTTTGTGACGGATGAAATTGTTGATGTTATTTAAAAACCTGAAATAATATAAAAATACATTCAAATTTACTGGATGAGGTAATATGTTATGTTCTTAAAAAATTAATTGTTTGTAGAATTTTACTATAAACTTCGATTTTGTTTTTTAGTTTAAAGTTAACCAAAGAAAGGACATGGAATTTAAATGTCAATATACGAATTGTTTGAAGTGTGCATGAGAAATCCTGACGGAAACCACTTCAATGTTCAAGCGTAAAAATCTAGAGCGAATGTAGACCGATCCGATACTTACTATACGGCTCACAGAGTCTTCGATTGCCAGCAAGACGTCGGACACAAAAGGGATTAGACTTCGCTTTGAGTGACATGCACAAGAAAAAAATCTCTATAGAATGGTATATATTTAGGTTGTCTGCTGTAAGTTGGGGTAAAATAGTAGTGGACTGGACAATAAATATCTAATCAACAATTTATGTATATTTTTTTCTTTAAATAACTCTTTTTGTGTTAAGGTTCCAGTTCCAGTTATAAAGTCATAATTGAAACACATAATTGGAAATTTTGTTTTTCACTAGAGAAATTTGACCAATTGGTGTTTAACTGTTGTATGAATCAATAAATACCCTTCCCCATTACCTATTTTAAACCACAAAATATATACCCAAAAAAGTGGGCGTGGCTAAAAACGTAATATAAAAAAACAATATATTGTTCGGACATTTTATAAAAAAAAACTTTTATGGTTCGACAAAAAATAACTTTTTTCTATTGCATATGCTATGGGGAAGGGTATACAAATAGTTTTTATAGGAAAACGCCCCCATAAAGTGGTTGTGGGTTTAAATTATCTATAGGCAAGATTTTATTTATATTACCGACGTTTTTTTTATAATTTCTTAAGAACTGTTTTACTGAACCGTTTTACTGAAAACATCCCCAAAAATAGGGCGTGGCAATAAACTTTATATCGACGAAATATATATATTAAGATTATCTAAATATCTTGTTCAGGCACTTTTTCAAAATTGTTTACCGTTTGACCAAAAACATTGTTTTTCCGTCCGTTGTAGTGGGCGGATGTTAAATTTTGTTTACATTTGTTCTGCTCGTCATCGGTCCATCTCAAAATTTAAGACCCACAAATCGGTGACACTCAGACGGACGTTCGGACGGACAGACAAGGATGGCTATATCGACTCAGCCAGCGATTTTGAGTCGATTCATATACATTACGGTATATCTCATAAATTATTTGTTTATGTTACAAATTTAATGTCAAAACTAATATACCCCTATGGGATAAGGTATTAAAAGTAGACAAAAACTATTTTAACTTACATAAAAATTAAATCTATCTATAACACTCGAACCAATTATCCCTCATTACTGTAATTACCTTTGTCTACAATGGCTATAATGTCAACAACAAAATGTTATAACATCGTGATAGCTTACTTATTTAGTAACAGTTCGGAGTGGACCTTGAGCTCAACCAACTCTACTATTTCAACTCTTCTTCCGTAGCTAATTACCTCTATTTGTGCACTTCAAATTGGTTGAGGTTGGCTTCTATTTGTGCGCACCACATAAGCGAGGTATTCCTCTGCTGCCACCGAGATTTGTATTGGAATCGAAGACTCTGCGAGCCGGATTGTTGGTGTCCATTAATTTGTCATTCACATGTCCTAGCAATCTTAAAGGTCCAATGTGGATTTTTTACTTCTCCAGTGCCTATAATTAAGTCTTGTGATTAGCCGAAAATTCGAAGATGAGATTTTTACAAATTCTTATGTTTTGGTACCTTGAGTAAAAAAAATATGTTTTTAAAAAATGTCTCATATGCCCCGAGTGATCGTCATCCTAAATGGGTCGTTGACCATCCGCTATGTCATGGTTGCACATGGCATGTTGCGCCGCGGCGGTATTGTTGGAACCATTTCTCCTCCAAAGGATTTGCAATGACATTAGAAATAAAAAAATCACGAATTATTCGCGTAGCATTTGCCATTCACGCTAATGTTGACACCAGTTTCGGATTTCAAGACATGTTAACCGCACCAAACAGTGATTTTTTTTTATGTAACCGAGTCTCAAGATTCTCTTGAGGATTTTGCTCATTCCTTAAACAACAATCCTGCTTGTTTACATACTCTTGAAGACAGGTCCGCAGGCTTTAATTCTTGCACCAGTTGGATCTTATATGGATGTAGGCCAAGATCTTTCCTCCAAATTTTACAAGTAGTGGCCGGGCAGAGCCACTTGCTGAGAACGGCGTCGGATCCATAAATTAGGGTCCTCTGTTACACCTGCGATGGTATCTTCTGTAAGCACGGTACTGGCTCGATTCGGGTGAATATTATTAAAAAGAGTAAATGTGGTTATGAATCGATCCATTGTATTGCTTAGTAGCTGCTCTGATGGACGAATATGCGCACCTCAAACTTGACGAAGTGCTTTGGTGAACAGAGAGCGAATTTTGGAAATAAATTTCCACGATTTGTAAACTTAGTTCTGGCTTAAGTTTTTCCATGGTGATTTGCCAAAGTATACTGAAAGTCAATCACACTTCATTTGTATTACAGCTAGTATGACAGTTATCCCTATCGGAAGTTCTCTACCTCTGAAAAAAAAAACACCCTATATTTAATGAACAGGATCAGAGACACCGCCTCTCGAACAGCCGTATCTTTACCATGTAGGATGGTGCTACATTGAACCAGTTGACACAGTCTTAAGCGATGATTGGAGTTAACATTCACTCATGAATCAAGTTGACTGCTTTGAAATTGACTTCAGCACAAGCCACCCCAGACCTGGCCAGACAAGAACCAATATTTCTTTTGTAAAATAGAGAAACTTGTCAAGCGAGATGTCAAGATTTTTAACTTCACTTCTCACCGTTAATAGCGGAGCTATGTTGCTGAGCAAAGGTGGTTCACATCTCTTTGAGTTCGACCAATAATGTCAACATAGTCGGCGTCTGCTATAGCAGGTCCACAGATTTGTAGATGATTATGACCCTGGTGTTGGTTCGGGAGTTTTGCACAATCCTTTCAAGAATTATGTTAAAGGAGTCACATGACAATCACCTTGTCTAAATAATTTTCGATATCGACGTACGCGTTTGGGCGTCATACCAAAACTAGACATGGCTCTGTATAGGTCGTCTATATAAATACTATTGTAGGTCTTGAGTATCGATTTAAATATCTCGGTTTTTCTTTGTCAGAATCTACCGAAGTGTGAAGATTTGATTACTTGTGGAGACTTTCCCGGCTTAAAACCACCTATAAGGTTAGATCGTTGTTGAACTTTGACGTTTTAAAAACATGCCTACTAAAGTTAATGGGTTGGTAAATGTCGAACTTATTAAATGTTTACATACCGACATAAAAGATGATGCACCCTGTATAAATATTATATGGTCACCAATTCTTGAGTAATGTAAATACGGTCCACCCTCCACATGTCTTACCAACTATTCTCAATAAAAAACATATCGTTTCAGGTATACATGTATGTATTTGTGAGTGTATATATTGTAAATTTTGATTAAATATAATTAAAAAGTATATATGTATGTGTATATTGAACATTTTAATTCTTTAGTCTAAAATGCATTCGAAAGTTGTCCTTAGTCATAGTTTCCTCCATAACGGTTTGTTCAACCAATTTCGTTAGATTCCTCAAGCTGATCCATTGGTTCCGTTAATACCATTGGTACCATTAGTTCCGTTTGTCACCTTCATCGGTTCCTGTGAGATAAAATTCAGCACATCCAATTTCGTGGCAATTCCCTTCACCACATCCTGGCCATCGACTTTGTCTACAACGAGTACCAAGGTCTCAACCTCTAGTACACGTGCAACTTTGCCCAAAATCGCGTTTGACGACACCTTGATTGGTTTCTTGTTGATAGCCTTCGTTGCGGGATCTGTGTTCTTGCGATTCATGCTGACAATCTGGCTAATGAGAGTTTCTTGAGTCACCACACCCAAAATCGATCTAAAAATCGGACAAATACCTAAATTTAGTTTCGTTCAAGTAGATCTAGTTAAAAGTCAACCTTACCCATTTTCCTTTTGTATAACCGGGACTTGTTGTACATTGTTCTTCTTAAGTACGCTGATAGCCTCTTGAACTGTGGCTGTTGATTCGATGGTAACAGGAGTGGTCAATTTCAATTCAGAGATCTTATGGTTCCACCACCAGTGTTGGTGTTCATTGACCACCTCCTTGAAATCTCTTGCCTCCATCCAATTGTCGGAGACAAATTTCGTCATGTAATTGCGAATACTATCGGGAAGGACAACCACACAGCGTTGGCCCTCCTTCAGGGTTTTTGCAAATCTCAAAGCTCCAACCATTGCTGTGCCACTGCTTCCGCCACTGAGAATACCTTCTTCCTTGTTCAATCGTCGTGCCATCTGGAAACTCTCTTTGTCGCAAGTCTTTGTCCATAGGTCAACTACAGAGTGATCCATTACCGTTGGAATAAAGTCATAGCCGATTCCTTCGACTTCATACATTTGGACATCTGTCTCATTTAGATTCTCTGGCTTAGCTAGGATCGATCCGAAGGGATCAACGCCAACAATCTTGCAGGAGGGTACAACTTCTTTGATTTTACGGCCGATACCAGAGATGGTACCACCAGTTCCGGCTCCACAGACAACCATGTCAACTTTGTTATCCAATTGCCATAAGATTTCAGCACCAGTTCCATCATAGTGAGATAGTGGGTTTCCCGCATTGCGGTACTGATCCAAAACAATTGAGTTGGGGATCTCCTTTTGCAGGCGTTGTGAAACACAGATGAGACCTTCGGGTGAGTCGAATGGGGCTTCGGTGGGGGTACGAATGATTTTCGCACCGAGAGTTCTCAGGGCGTACACCTTTTCATTGGACATCTTCTCTGGCATCACGATTATGCATTTGTAGCCCTTGACAGCGCATGCCATTGCAAGACCGATTCCGGTATTTCCCGATGTGGGTTCGATGACAGTGAAACCAGGTTTAAGCAGCCCTTTCTTTTCGGCATCTTCAATCATTCGGAAACCGATACGGTCCTTGACTGAACCACCGGGGTTCAGAAATTCACATTTTACATCTGAAAGTTGGACATAGTTTTAAGCAACTAGACAACAGGTTTTGGGATGTTCTGGGTATACTTACACATCTCACATTTGATACCCTCGGACTGGGGAATTTTATGTAATTTCACCAAAGGTGTGCATCCTATCACGTTGAGGATGTTAGGGGTTATCTTTGTGCGGTGGGGACTAGAAATGAAAGAGGGGGTGAAGTCAGATTTATGTTTAAAAAATATTTGTCGCGATCTTGTTATCAAAACTAGAATGTATGGGGTTATCCAATGGTGCACAGTAGTTATCAAAAGAGATATGCAAAGTTATCGAAAGTTTATCCATAATTGTTTAAAAATTGAATTTCTCTAAAAAAATGGTGTTCTGTTCAATTTAAATAGATTACGTCACCCTGTAATCTGAACAGTTTTTCTCAAGATTTAATCGGAACAAATATATATTCCTGCGGATTCTAATACGATAATTTCGAAAAAATCGATATAAAGTTTAAAAGTTTTCACAACACATTTCGTCTACAGTCTTTCGATTTTAATATTGTAATTCCTTTGAATTCGAACTTGTTTACGCGACCTATAAACAATTAAATCCAAAAATAATTTCCTAATAACATGCATACGTTTGTGACGGCTATTGTAGTCTTATCTTGTAAGTGCTTCAGTCTTTTTATATATTCAAGCCAAAAAAAAAATATTTATAACTTTGCCAAATATTGATAGAGTTTAACCTTTAACATCGTTAAGCGCCAAACAACCCCCTGGTGGTAGAGAATTTGCGCGTTTAGTTTCATACAACATTCAATACGTCAATTGGACTTGTGATTGAAGATTGATGCGTAATATTCGAATGCCTTGAACAAATAATCTAGCATGACTCCTTCTCGCATGATAAGCTGTGTTTAAAGTAGTTGGCAGGTTTATTTATTAGTTGGTTGGTTAATTAATCTATTATACAAAGTTAGCTTTGAGCTTTGTGATCTAAAACTTGTTATCACAGCAGAACATCCCATAATTCAAAAGGATGTTTCTTCAATGAATCAACGGTGGTGCCTACATTAAGGGCATTATCTCTTCATTTCAGAGTGCAAAGTTATTATTTTTGCCACAAATAGACCTTCTGTTTAACGCCGAATCCAAATAGCAAATTTAAAAAGCTTCTCATGGCAGACAGTGTTACTCTTGGATGTTTGTCAAACTTTCATAATGGCAGTGGAAAAAGTTTGGTGTTATCACTATCGGGATTTGAACCAGGGAACCCGCGTTTAGTAATCCAACACTCTTACCACTAACAGGCCACTGCCTGTTGTAACTAAACTGTTTATGAAAAACTTTTCGGAATTCTTTTAGGTCAGGCTAAGCGGCGCTATGGTTAGTGGAATGTACTGCTGCGCAGAAGGTCTGGGTTCAATTACCAGTCGTAGCAACACTGAAATGTTTTTTTATCGTTCCTCCTCTCGCGATTATCTCACAAATCACCCGAGAAGTATCAATTGTCAAGAAAAACTTTTATTAAATCAGCCGTTCGGATTCGGCATAAAACAGGAGGTCTCGCTATTGTGCAAGAAGTACACATCACACATTAAAGGCAGTGACAGAGACAGAGCCTGTGGCGTGGTTCGGGGGGTCAATTTTTTCGCAAATGACATGGGTGTCAGATTGACGTTGTGAAGTACTCTATTTTCGTTTGAGTGTTTTCAGAAATAACTTGGTTCTTCGTTAATTTTTAACGACTTTCAACATGCGCTACCGGTTTAATTTCACATCCAAATGTCTTCTTGCTTGCACATGGGTATGGGAAAAATGTCCCAACGTACTAGAGTTAATTTTCATCGGTTAGGAAAAGTCAAACTTTCGAAAGGAGTTCAACTGTCACAGGGAAAATGATCTTTAATACCCTATCAGCTAGGCTAGTTTTTTTTTTTTTTAAATCTCACCTTACTTTTTTAAAATTCTTAATAAAAAATATGTCACTTACATATCAGTTTGAGTGTGAGGTGATTTTTCAGCACTTGCACCCAAATGCCATGTGCATTTTGATGGTGATCCAGGATGAATAAAGTCCTTTGGTGTTTCGTATGATTTATTTCCAGGCATCTTAGTTACTTGTAGTCTGTAAACAAAAACAAAATTTAAATCATGTAATAACACCATGACAAAGCATCATCAACAATTCCCTATAAACGATAACAAAACACGTGTAATCAGCTCAATTGAGTCAAGACAATTCAGCCCCCCCCACAACACAAACACTTACAGGTTCTAAGAAATTTTATTACAAGCAATTAAACCGCCAGCGCCGCTAGTCTTTACACGCGAGCGCACAAAAACGAAATGATAGAGGAAGTTAGCTATCGCCAGCACCTAAACTGAATTCAAGCATGACGAGGTGTCATTTCGCACACAGGGGCTGCATGCTCTTATCAGTTGCGCGGTTTAAATCGAAATCAAAGCTCCAAATGTCCATCCTAACTGACCATAATCAGTAGGACACCATAAAATACAAGGTTAGATAAGCGCCTTTTTGATTGCAAATTAAAAATCCGATAATGTCAAGTGGGTGCTTAAGTTATTGATAGCCCACACTCTTAAGAGATATGCTAGAAGGGGGTGTGTCTGGGGCAACAATATGGAAAATTTCATTTGTTTGTGACGTGAGAAGCGGGTCAATAATTGAGATAATTTGATATCAAGTATCAAAGATCATGGCTGTGAAGTTTGTTCAATATTTTAATGGTTCTGTGAATCAATAGGTAATCGGTATACATAGAATTCAGGAACTTTACTACATATCGGTAGATACTGACGATTATGGCTTTAAAAATTTTCAGAAATAATTATTTAGGTTTTTAAAACTTTCCAACATACTGAAAGTAAATGGTGGTGAAGGGTTTTTACTCAGTACCAATTGCAAAATTTGTACAGCTCAGTACAAATTGCTAAAAATTGTACAGCCGTTTCAGACGCGGACGGTAAGTGCGAAGGGGAATTTCGTCGTTCGTATGCGTCGACTATGCTCGCGTTGCTGTGGTACCAATGTGAACACTGGGGTTTCATTATCAGTACCACACATAGTAAATTTTCGTTGTATCATGTGAGGAATTCATCATTTTAATATGCTGCGAAGTAAGGAAACTGGTTTCTGACAGAATAAGTTCCCCTCTGGTGAGAATGTTGTTCTACTGAATAAAAAATTTCCGCTGAAACAGCGAAGGGAAATCTCTGAGGGATCCGTAAGTGAAACACGCCTAATGACTGAAAACTGTTCTCTTTTTAGTTTTATGAGTCTGAGCTGGACAGTCTAGCTAGAACACAGTTTTTGCACCTACTTTTGGGTAGGAAAAATCTGACACCTTTGGATTTGCAGCTATATTTATAAGAATGAAGTCTCTATCTGGGCAAGCAACACCGTTACAGAGTCTCCTTATACCAAGAATATGTTATATGTAAATCACAAATTACAGCTGTTCGAAAATATGCCTTAAAATGCTTCATTTCTTCAAGGATTTGGCATTTTTTTTTTTTTTTTTTTTAATTCTGACCTGCCTAAGCCGTAATATACACATCGACCTAAAAGATCTATTGTGCTTGCCGTCAGATGCTTTTTAGGTTAGTAGCGCTTCTACTTTCCTAATGTAGCTGATAATACTTTCAGCCGAAGATTTCCTCAATTCTTCGGGACTTAAGAATTCCCTGAAGAAAGATTCTCTTCTCATACCGTAAAGGGCCGGGCATTCACATATGATATGCTCGGCTGTTTCGTCTTCTTCTAGACATAGTCTGCACTCCGGTGAGTCGACTAGACGCATTTTGTTTAGGTGATATCGCAGACCGTGATGACCAGTTAGGTAACCTACTAAGTTTTTGATATCGTGCCTGCGAAGATTTAGTATCTTGTCGGCATCTGATTTGAAGGGCTGAATAGCTCTTTTAGCCTGTCTTAGGCCTGGGATGTTTCCCCAGTATGAAACACATCTGTTTTGTTCCCAGTTTTTTTATGACTAGATTTATGGCTGATTTGGGGATCGCAGAGAAGGGTTCAGGTCCAATGAAGGGGGTTTCGGAACCTTTTCTGGCTAGTTCATCAGCTTTTTCGTTACCTTCAACTCCCTTATGTCCGGGGACCCACCATAGTTTGGTTTTGTTCCTGGAACTGAGTGTTTGGAGGGAGTTGAAGCAGTGTAGTACTGATTTGGAGTCAATGATGAGTGAGCTAAGGGCTTTTGTAGCTGCTTGACTGTTCGTGAATATACGGATGTTTGCGCCTTTAATACCTGAGTTGTGTATTAGGTTTGCGCATTCTTTTATGGCATGGAGCTCAGCTTGGAATACACTAGGGTTTTTTCCCATATTTCAATGTAGAAAAATGTATGTTACAGGGATCTGTAGAACATTTTTCTGAGAACTTTCACTAAGTTGTGCTGTATTGTGCTTTTATGTTCTAAATAAATCTTTATTAAATCAAGCTTATTCGAGCTCATTTTCACTTAAGTCAATAGCCAAAAATCAAACACCAGTTCATTGACAAATACTACTGTCTATTATAAGACACATATTTCCATTCCTTGATGAATGAACAAGATTGTTTGCGCAGCATAGTGATAGTTTTTGTACTGAACCACGTTAGTAATGATCGATGAGCAACACAGGACCTCAACCGTCATTCGAAACTAATTTTTTACACTTTTTGTTGCCTTCTTCATCTGATGTTGATATCGAATTCTGTTTTTTAAAGTGGCATTTTGGTTGTCAATTAAGCTATTTCCGACTTCATGAAAATTCATTAAGAATATAGTACTTTGATTCAGATTCAGATTCTTTATTGAGACTTTCTAAACGAATTTTACATCTTATGAAGAGAGTGAATAGGATATATTGAGGATATAAACTTTATATATATGAGGATATAATGTATGGCTCTCTCTTTAAGTAATTTTAGTTTCAGAATGCCTAGGTACATGGCTAAACTGTTTCTTTTCGATTCATTTTAGCTATCAATTATAGCTATATTGCTGTCTTTTACATAGAGTACTTTGCGAAAACATCAATCTGACAGCTATATCATTTGTATGAAGGGGAATCGGGGTGTAGTTTTTTTTGGAACTATCCCTCGACCCCCTTCAATTAATTTGCCTTCATACATTACATACATGGCTGACAGATTGACGTGGTCGGCCTAACGTTGATTCCTGAAATCAGTGTTGATAGTGTATCTAGCAACAAACATTTTTTTTCTAATAAATTTAAGGTGATCTGTTACAGTTTAAAAATAAAATTAAACCTATGGCAAGTTTAAGTTTTTAAGTTTTAGTTGTATGATCCGGCAGAACTTTTAAATAATAACTGCTAGTAAAAAACGACTACTACGATTAATATAAAGCGCCCTTTGTTTTTTTTTTTAATATTATCGCGGAAATGGAATATAAAATGTTTAATAAATTTTGTATATTGTACCAAAATTCTGGCATTAATTTAAATAGCAGTCGATTTTTTTATAAACGCAGTACATATACTATTCAAAATTTGTCCGAGTCGTATAGTGCCTTTGTTTTTATATTTTTTTATATACCATATAGTTCAAGATCATGTTAAATTTAGAAAATTAATCTTTCTTCTGCATAAACAAATAAATAAGGCTTTGTGAATAATCATATTTAGCCTTCACCTTCATTTTATTGTAGGTCACGCTGTATAGATATTTTTGGTAATCTGAGTTGTAAAATGTAAGATGATCACTTAAAATGATTAATAGTTTACTGCCTTTAGTGTTTTGTGACAAATACAAAATGATTAAGACTGAACAATCATTTTGTATTTAGATGACCTACCAGACCTTTTGATTTGGAGAGATGGACTGAACTGGACTAAGCAGGAGATGTTGACTTTAGCGTGTCGTTATGCCAGATTTCTGTCGTTCTAGCATTATTGTATAAATATTATCATTTGTCAGGCACATGGTTAAACAATAAAATTTATATATATGCATGGAAATTGAATACATAATTGATTTATTGATAATAATAGAAGTGTAAGTCTTAACTAATGTGAATTTTATTATAAATTGCCTTGGAGTTTCTAATTAACAGAGATTAACTTATTTTTTCGTGACATTTGTTGCGATTTTTACTCCTGTTTTAAAGTTTTATTTGCCTTTTATTGTGTTTTAATTGATAGCATCGTTTATAACATATTTGGTCTGTTCGCGTTCACTATTATTTCTACCGGGTTCTTACTGCATTTTGTTGATTTTTACTTATTGCCGTTTCATAAGCAAAAATGAGTAAGAACCAGTAAGTTAGTATTAGAAAGTGACAAGTCATTTATTTTTACATGGGTTCATGTCATTTGTTCTAAAAAGCTACACGAAACCAATGATTTGACTTTTTTTTATACTTTAGCTCGATCCTTAGATTTCAGGAAATTTGTCTCTTTCTGAGAGAATTTACTCATCCCCAAGCAATTTGAGAATTTACTTAATTTGTCTCTTTATGAGAAAATTCACCCATCCCTAAGGAATTTGAGAATTTACTAAATTTGACTGCAAAATTATGGGAACAGACACATTAGGTCTGTTCCCGTACAAAATTATACTAGGTCTGTTCCCGTACAAAATAATATTTACTGATTCTTACTGATTTTTACTTATTGCCATTCCCGTACGCAAAAATAAGTAAAAGAGACAGCTCACGAGAGAACAAAAAACTACCCCTCCATAAAAATCTGTAAAAAAATTTACTGCAGAAATTTCTGTTGGTAAAAATCAGTGAACTGTCAGTTGGTATCTAAAAGTGACAACTCACTTGTTTTGACAGTTGATTTATGTCATTTGTTCTTTAAAAGGCATACAAAATATATAATTTTACTGTTTTTTACTTAAACGCATTCCCTTACTTTTTGGTAATTTTGTCTCTTTCTGAGATAATTTACCCCCACTCCAAGATATTTGAGAATTTACTATATTTTACTGAAAAAGTACGGGAACGGACCTATTGTGTATGTATCTGGGCCAAAAGTAACGTCATTTTTCAAATGTCATTGTGCTTTCGAATTTATATGATACGGGCATGAACATTTATATCATTTCATTTGACCGGCCTTCATCCTTCGCAGCTTTTTGAAATCTGGCATTTCCCACAAAAACCATAAACCTAGCACTGTTAGTATTGAATTGAAAGCCATCACTGAAGAAGCATTCACAAGATGTTTTCCGAGCAACAATTCAGAATTCCGTAAAATGAGCACAAATGTGCATCACTTTCAAATAAACTTTCCATGAAAATGGAGCCCCATTTCGTTCACTACCAACAAAATGGCAGTCAATAGATATTATAGCATTATATTTGGTATTTAGGTTTTGGCCCACTTCTCAGCCGATTTCAAAAAAGCATATTTTTGTTGGTCAAGATATAATTAATTTTTTTTTCAGGATAGCATATATAGAAATTTTGCCCATTTTTAAGTGTTTAAAAACACATCTTTAAAAAATGTGTACGGCTCCAACATTTTTTTGCAAAACAAACTAAAAACAAATTCTAATTTCTTTAGAAAAAAAATATCTAGAAAAGGTAAGTGGCAACACGCGATAACGTTTGTCCCAATCGTCTTGGCCTATTTATTTCAAAACGAACACGATTTTGTCCATAAAACGACAGTTGACATATTAATAGTAAATCTGACACATTAATGTTCAGATACGAGACCAGAACTATCGGCATAATATTTTTGGCAATGATCAATCAAATCGTTGTCTGACACATTAATGATATTTAAAGCATAAAAATATTGCCTATGACTTGAATAAAATCGCAAGTTATTATGATAAGATACACCATGGCGTGGTCAAGTTGTTTTTTATTTAAATAAAATTATTATAAGTTTACATTTTTTGTTTTTTAGATTTAAAAATTATGAGCATTATTTTTTAGATTTTCTTAAAATGTTTCTCAGATATTGTTTAGTTTAGATAAGCATGCTTAAACTCCTATTCATAATCGATTTTTCATCGTTGTTAAAATTAAATATGGTAGCTTTAAAAATTGTAATAGAATGAGCAAATTTAGTATAAATTTTGAATTTGAATACAAAGGGTGTTTCTTAGCATGCTTTCTGTAGAAACACACCCATTTTAAAAATCATATCTCGAAAATAAATATAACGGCACTAACGAGCCTGTTCCGGTTGTCTGTTACAAAAAAAAGTGTATTTGCATTTTTAATGGAGACAGTTACCTAGTGACCGGCTTCATATTAATTCCGGAATGTAGCGCCACTTAAGTAAGCAAAACGTTCGTATGTGATTAGATTAGATGGGATGTTTTTCAGAGTTTCTTAAGAGGAGGGCAGAGAAAAACTTTAGGTTTTGTTACTTTCGTAGCATTTGAACCATGAACTACCCGGGCTATGGAGTCAAAAGCACTATACACTAGGACACTGCACAAACAATAAGATAATATTAATAACTGGGATCACATTGGAGCGGAATTTCGAAATTATTTTTTAAAAATTCAGAACAAGTGGGTACTTGACAGATGTTTATTAAAATGGTTCAATACAAAAATGACCACTAAGGTACGCAGATCAATTTACTGAACGATAATAATTTCCTCAATTGAGGAACGAGTGATTTGCACAACCATAGACGATCTATATTTTTTAAATTTATTTTCTTAGTAATATCTGCGAACGATAAAAAAGCAAGAAAGCTTTTTGGCTCTTTGTCGTACTTGCAAATATAAGCATACCACGGTTATCTTTTCGGTGTAGCTGGTAGCCTATGGTGTAGTGTGTACAAGTGTTTTTATTTTTAGTATTTTTTTTCAAACAGAAATATATTTATATTTCATAAATAAAATAAGTGTGGATTTTTTTTAATGGTTATTTTACTGGGGCTGTGTCCTGCCTTTGTAGTGTGCGGACGTGTTTGAAGTTTTTTTTATTAATGGGGCTTTTACATTTATTCAGTAATTAAATGAAAACAAATCTTCTGAATTGTGAAACGATCAATATGGACTATATACAAAAGTAAACGTATGCATTTCATATATGTTGTGATTTATTTTACGGTACATACATTCACGTGTTTTTGAGAAATGCCGGCAGCTTTATTTACATTAAAAGAACAAAAAAAAACATGTTCTGGTTTTTTTTTGTCAAAAACAAAAGTGATTAATGATTATACAAAATATATTTTTAGTACACTTATATTTAGTTCACTAAAGCACACAATTCACTTTATATGAGCTTGACAGATGACATTGACATATATGACTTGCATTTCTGTCATTAAATGTTAATGCGTAGATCGTCATGCCATTTAATCTAATCATAGCTTAACTAAAACTGTCAGAAGACGATGAATGTAATAGTTTTCCGGATACGATGTGAAAATCTCACTTGGGGACTTCAATGGGAAAGTCGATGATGAATACAAATTTGGGGCGCTAATCGAAAAACCAACAATCTCCAGATGGTCAATAATCATCATGTCGTCGATGATCGCTCGGTATTTTGAAAAAAAAAACGACTTCTGACTATCAGAGGGGCAAACGTAGACTCGGACCATTTTCTCGTCGAAGCAAAATTCAGAGCCCGACTGGCCGACAAGAATAAGCTACGAATGGTGGAAAAAAGAGACTTCACGTTGGTCGCCTTACTGAGTCGGAGATAGTAAGAGTTTACAAGGAAGATGTAAGTGAGAGAATCGCCGCTCTACCCAGACCCACAACCTATATCAAGACCTATCAAGACCCAGAGCATACAGAATTTCAATATCATCAAAGAAGTAGCCAAAGCCACCATAGGCTACCAGCTTCACCGAAAAGATGGCCGTGGTATGCTTATATTTGCAAGTACGACAAAGAGACATGCGCCACGCGGGAAAGAATAAGAACACGCAGTTCAGGGGATCATTCCGTAACTTTGAAAACGATAATCACTCAGACGGATGTCGAGACCTCATGAGCAATCGCTCAATAAACGTCGCTGATTTGACGATTATTATTTTAAGTGAAGCAAATAAAGTGATATCGCCGACAGCAAAAAAGACTATTGATCTTACGCGATGCACTTTACGGATTGAGGGCCCAGGGTAATCGAAGATTCTCACGACAAGAAAAACATCCGTCAATTCTACAAAAAGCCAAACAACTGGCAATCAAATTAAATATATGGCATTAATGGCCCATAAAGGACCTCAAACCTAGCATCTGCATTCACTTGTTTGTGCGATGTGATTATTTTTTCCACAAAGAGGAGGACTTCTTGGATGTTTGTCAAACTTTCGCAAGAAATCGAGCAGTGACAAAAACTTAGGTGCTGTCATTTTCGGGATTTGAGACAACTGCACCCAAAGGCGGCATTTCCAGCAGCTTAGTGGGCATACTGTCGAGAGAGTAATGGTCAAGAAACCGGCACACCTCCAGTCTACGAAAAGGTTACCCTCCCTCCCAGTATTGAACAAGTTAGTGCACCCATAAAAAAGCTGAACATTGGACTACTCATCAAATATAGAGGTGTTGCCATAAAAGTGTGCAAACTATCAACAAAGCCAGGAATATCATGGAATATCACCTCCAATATATAAGGCAATCTCTTGCACGAACTACTGATCAAAAAATCCTCCCAGCTACTGGGAACGCAGACGATATCGACATCAGTGGTAGCTCCTATCGTGTCGCTGCAGAAGCATAATATGGCAATTGATGAAGAGGCGAAACGGTTGGTTTGTAGTTAACGCGAACAAGATGAATCGTAAATCCCTTTTTCGTAGTTAATCCGACTTTCAATAAAAACTATTCAGAAGTGTTGAGTTTTTAGATGACTGGAATTTTTTCTATATTATCGCAACTACTATTAATCTGGTTGAAAGTAAGCTGTTAAAAATTATTGCCAAGTTGGAATTGATTTCTAAGATTTTTAAATTGTGAAGAAGAAAAGCTATGAATCGATCTACTGCGAAAATTGGACTCTCTTTATACATTTCTGAAACTAAAATATGGAAATGTGCCAAGTTTTATTAAAAAAAACTTTCTTCAGGGATGTATGTATGTAATCGCTCACAGTTTGTTAAGATTGGGTATAAATTATCTTTTCAAATTAGTAACTACTCTGGAGACCAGGTGTGCAACGGGGCAGTCACCTTGGACCCTAGTTGTTTCAACTTTTTATTAATCATTTACCTATAGCAATTATTTTTACTATTGTTTGTGTTAATTTCATTTATCTAATATGTTCAGTTCAGGTTCGATATTATTTTTTTTTTTTTTGACTTTTCAAAAATATACTGCTTGTGGTCCCAAGCAGGGGGGTTACAGGAGGGCAGAATGCCGCCTTAGATATTGATATTCCTTTTTTAATTCTAGTAATTTTCACTTAAAACTTCATTTACAGCTGGCAACACTGTTACTAACTATAAAAAATAAAATATTTGCGAAAATGTCACGAAATACTTTTGTAACGGGTTACTCGAACTGATGTAGCGGTCGATTATCATGATTGACAGAGCTAAATGTTACTGCATTTTGCAATCAAAGCATTATATCAGTGCATAATGTCCGATGTTTGTGTGAGGAAATCCAATTGGGGAATTCCGATGCAGAAAATCTCATTGTGGAGTTAGAGCAAGTCGTGCTGTAGGCAGTTAGTTTGAACAATCCCGAATGCCTTTGCCAAGGATTTTTTACTTAATTTATTGTTTTGCGAGGACATTTTTCTATGAAGCAGTAAAGGTGGAAGATTTCACCTCTGATCAATCAATGTTTGTACGTTGGTACTATTGCCGAATGGTATAGTTATTACCAAGAAACAATAGTAATCCAGTTTTTGGAAACGTTTCAATCCAAGCATAAGATAGGCAGCAGGGCAAGATTGTTCAAATCGACCAGAGAAGGATTATAATAATGGATAATAGAGGATGGGTCTGAAGACTTGAGGCTAGAAGAGTGCCCATATAATAAACCTAGTTCTATCCCTCTAATTAAAAGCACGTGAAACCAATCATACACACAGATTGCTGGATACGACTGCTTGGAAGATCATGGGTTCGTTCATAACAAGTGAACCACAGTTCACAACCATTTTGTTGGCCCTAATGGTACTCATACTCAACCGATAGAATCCCAGTGGCGTGTCGTTAAAAGGGAATTATACCGCCAGGAATACCAGTGCAGTGGAGGAGAAAAATAAGCAAACAGAAATTAGATAATTTTGAAGAACTTCTTAAAGCGGTTGTGTTTATCTATATCGATTTGGGAAAATAATAAAAATATAACCAAATTCGACTCTCCCAAACCAAGACCTCAGTGGCGCAAGTGGTAGGCACTTGGCTCACTAGGCACGGGATTACAAGTTCAATCCCCGGTTAGGGAATAAGTAGTTTCAATAATTATACAGAGAACTGAACGTTCAAATAGCATCACTATTAGAAGGAATCTGATGAGGGCACTTGGTAATGTCCGAAATAGCTATTCCAAACAAATAGTGTTGTTGTACACAAGTTATTGTTGTAATTTCAATCATTTAATTGATAATCAGACATTTGTCAGGGGTCTGCCCCCTTAGAGTTAGAATCGTTGTTACTTCTACCTTACTACTACTACCACAAATTTATTTTATTTTCTCCACACGAGCACGCAATAAATTTGTAGACATTTTTTTCAGTATCATGCAACTTGTTTGCACGATGCACGGTTTGCCTTAAGATGCATGGTTTTACCTTTAAATTATTTGACAGTTCTATTTGTCAACCGTTTTTTTGGAAATGTGTAGTACACAAGTTGTTGTTGTAATTTCAATCATTTAATTGATAATCAGACATTTGTCAGGGATCGGCCCCTTAGAGTTAGAATCGTTGTTACTCCTACCTCACTACTACCACAAATTTATTTTATTTTCTCCACACGAGCACGCAATAAATGTGTAGACATTTTTTTTCAGGCTCATGCAACTTGTTTGCACGATGCACGGTTTGCCTTGCATGGTTATTACCTTTAAATTATTTGACAGTTCTATTTGTCAACCGTTTTTTTGGAAATTTGTGATTAAAATCGACAAAAATACTAAAATAGCAGCAGCTATGGTGATAATAATTTCATTAAAACGTAAAAATTAAAGCAAAAAAAAATAGCACCAGAAAAAGAAAATTTTGGCTAAGAGATTGTAGGTATAGCAAAAATAAATATTCTGCAGCTTAATTTGTGTGTTCTTATGTGAATTTTAATGAAACAAATAGACCTAAATCTAACAATTATTAAATATTAAAAAAATATAAGGCAATAGGTGTTGTCTTCAATTGCACACGAATGCATTTAAGAAGCCTCCAATTTGTTTACAACATTTCCATGAATGTTATCATTATATTGACAACGAGAATTGTACTATTATCAGTGATGCAAAAGTACCAGCCAATGAAAATGTAAATATGTGGCAACTATTCGAAGATTCTCAAGTTGACACATGACTTAATTGAAAAGTGCTGATGAAACATCATCAATTACCATTGCAAGCAGGTCTTCGCCCTATGTCATCTGAGACTATCTAAGAAAATTCCACCTGTATCAAATTTGTTATCAACTATTTTTCGCGGGTGGGCTAATATTTCCACACAAACATAAAACATTTTTTTATTGTTCAAGTGCGAGGAAAATAACATCTATCAATCAATCAAATTAATTCACATTAACCGGTAAAAACACGCGCTTTTTTCATTGTGTACAGAAAAGTGCGAATGATAGGTACCTAGATATGAATTCAATATGATTGTTTTTTTTTTTTCAAAATAAACACGTTGCAGGAGTAAATCATGCCTGACAGTTGGCATACTATGTAGAAGCACTTGAAAGAGACCATGAAATATATAATGTAAGATGTGAACATTAAAACAGGTACGGTAGGTTAGGTATTTACACGAAGAAAAGAAAAACGGATGCTCCATTATAGAAGCCCGAAACAACTATAGATACATTTTTTATAGACACTTTTCTCACCTTTTTTCGCGTTTTGAGAAATTTATGTTAATTTATTTAGTTTTACTTAGAAAATTGTATAACACAACTAATTTCGGATTTATATTTGTTGTTACACACAGAACGTTCTATCACAATAATACCAAACACAACGATGTGGATGGTAAAGACAAATTGAACTACACTGCACTCACTCAGTTGACGAGTATTTATATAGGGGGTACACATTCCCAATTCCCCATGGCATTAGATTGAGTCAAACACTCCAACCGTGTTGTGGTTTGGTTATCTTGCCGTTGCTGGCCTGTGTGGTTAAATGTTGAAGGGAACAAATACACTCAACTGCTCTTTCTAATGGGCATTAGAATGAATGGAAGAGAGTTTGTTAAGAGAGTACGGATGTAGGGGGTACATTTATTATTACCACAATAACCTAGAGACAATCTTATAAAGGAATCCCAATCCAATGTAACCATCATGACTCTAATATGGAAATACCCTATGTTACACTCCTTATCTTATGTCAAGTATGTTAAATGCATCCATCCCTAATCCATTTTCAACTGCAAACACTGTTCATGACGTTAAAATTAATGGGCATAGGTAAGTGTTTTCCTAAGAACAGTTTGTTTATGTCAGGCTTCAAATAAAAATGGATATAAAGGGCCCGGTTATTCAGTGAGGGAGCATCCTAGGGATTAAACTCGAGTTAGGTTGTGGTGGTTGCACACTTAGACCATAAAGGTCCATGTGGTACCAGATTGATCTGTCGACTATACCTATATTCGTTCGCCTAATACAAGGTGGCGCAAAAATAACCTTCCGATGTTTTTTGGCTGTAATTTAAAAATAAATAATTTAAAAAAATAGTCACCAATATTCCGCGTTCTGGAGCAGTGTAGCGTAACATTGTTTATTAACGTGTATTTCGCATGTGTTTACTACACAAATGTCAAAACAGAACTGACATTAGGGGCCAATCGCAAAATTTATAGCATTTTCTGATAGAACCATTCAGAACTGTAGAACCATTCAGAACTGGCTATATAGCGTAGGAGTTTTCTGACATTGAATAGCCAGCTCATTTAGATTATCAAAGAAGAAGTTTCCCAGATGGAGTTTTCTTTTGTCGGAGAGAGCTGGACAAGAGCAGAGAAGGTGACGAATACTTTCCTGCTCTTCTTCGTCCAAGCAGCTTCTACAGAAGTCATTGCTAAAGAGGCCTAGTCATATTGCATATAGGTCTATAGGAAAGTTTCGTGTAAGGACACCGATTATAGTGCTGATGTTTGATCTGATCAGCATTCTAAAGCAGATGGAGCGCTTCCGGTTATAGTTTGGCCAGAGTTGTCTGGAATGTCTCTGTGGACCGACATGGCACCCATAGAAGAGGTGAATGTTGGAATGCTCTCCCATCTCATTAAGAAATAGTCGGTCTTCATCGGCTGATTTCGATTTGAACCAGGTGGATTCCAGTGATTTCATTGCCGCTTGGCTGTCACTGAAGGTGTAAATATACTTCGTGGATATTACATTATTTTTCAGCTAGGACAAGACTTGTTTAATCGCCATGATTTCCGCCTCGAAAACGCTGCAATAATCGAGAAGGCGAAAGGATATGCTTAGGTTAAGCATCTCAAAGAAAACAGCTCCACCCACTCCAGATTATGTTTTAGACCCATCCGTATAGATGTAAATCGAGCTATTGGTTCCGATCGCATCGCAAGGCTACTTGGAATGGTTGTCCAGTGTCCTGATATTATGATCAGAACAGAGTTGGGGTGTGGTATGATCGGTGTTTTCTGTAATGTTAAGGTGATTCAGAATCTTTGTGTGAGTGCAAACTTTACACTCACTCCATTAAGTTTGGGAGGGTCAATGTGAGGGACTTTGTATTTCCTGCTGAAAAGGACCAATTCGGTTTTTTGAGCGTTCATGCCTAGTCAACATCTGGCGGCTTATTTAGAAAGTATAGTGAGTAAGACCGTTTTGTAAGAGTTCTCTAAGGGTATTAAGGTATTTCCCAGATACAGCTTTTGCCACGTCATCCACGAAGGCAATCACTTGGCATCCTTCTCTTTCTAGATTTACTAGTAGCTCGTTGACCACTAGATTCCATAGAAGAGGAGACAGGCCCAAAGAAATTTTTGTTGATTGGTGATGATAATATTGGTAATTGGAACGGATGTACCTATCAACTCTGGTTCAGTATCCACGGGTTTAAAGGATAAACTCGAGTTTTTCAGCCAATTTTAATCCAGAGTTAACATGCAGCATCTTTGGTGAGTTAACAATGGATTAAATTATAAGAAGTTATGACAGATAATAAAACAGCAAGCGAATAATTATTTTGATTTTTATTTAATTGAACATTTTATTAAATTATTAAAAAATTAATACGTGTACTATAGATTTAGATTCAGGCCTCAGTGACTCGAAATAGTGACAAAATCATGTTCATTTGTTTGGGGAATAGGAAACCAAGCAGCTGACATCTGAGCTGTCTATTTTTAACTTTTTGACAGTAAAATCGATAAATCATCAGTGTCATCATATTGAATCACCACTCAGTCGAATTTAATCCGGAACTGAAAAACTGCTTCATGAGTTAAACGTAGATTAATTTTATTCTAGGATTACTTGACTCTGGGTTAACTCAGCACAGAAGTTGCTGCAACAAATTTGTTTCTTTACGATTTTTAATAAGAACACCAAAAGAATCAGAAGAAGACAGAAATAACACCACCGCCGGCCGCCACCCAAAAAGTGCTTTTGAATTATTGTAGATTGTATATAAAGGGTGGTTTAATTTTAAGGGCCGATGTTGATTTTAGGAAATTATTGTCATTTCTTTTTATTATGATAATATTGGTATGGTTCAATTATGTATGGAACAAAATATCGGCCAAATTGCCGCAGCGACCTCGGCGGCACATCTCCATCCGATGGTCCAAATTTTCAATGACGCTGAGGCATACTTGAGGTTCTATGCCGTTAATGTGCCGAAATATCTCATCCTTTAGCTCTTGAATTGTGGCTGGCTTATCGACGTACACCTTTTCTTTCAAATAAACCTAAAGAAAGAGGTCCAACGTTGTCAATCACATGATCTTGGTGGCCAATTGACATCGCCACCACGTGAGCTAATACGGCCGCCGAATTTGTAGCGCAAAAGAGTCATTGTTTCGTTAGCTGTGTGGCAAGTGGAACCGTCCTGTTGAAACCACATATCATCCACATCCATATCTTCCATTTCGGGCCATAAAAAGTTCGTTATCATCTAACGATAGCGAACACCATACACAGCAACTGCCTGACGGGCCTCATTTTGGAAAAATACGGCCCGATGATGCCGCCAGCCCATAAACCACACCAAACAGTCACTCTTTGTGGGTGCATTGGTTTTTCGACAATCACTCTTGGATAATCATTCGTCCAAATGCGGAAATTCTGCTTATTGACAAATCCACTGAGGTGAAAATGTGCCTCATCACTGAAGATGATTTTCACGAAGTGCACGATATGCATTTTGATTTGAACGCCCATTTTCATAATAAGCCTGAATAACTTTAACGCGTTGCTCGATTGTGTATCTTTCCATGCAACAGGGCACTTGCGTATGCGGTCGATCTTATCGCGTACTCAATAGCCCCTACCGTTTTTTTTACATGTTCCTTATCAGGCCGATGATTGCCTATGGGTGCCCGGTTTGGTTCTATATAGATTGATACCTTTCAGATCACTAAAGTCATTCAGCATCGAGGTGTGGGTAAATGAAAAAAGTGGTGGGTGCACGACTGAGTCGTACGTATTTGCTATACTTTCGCGCTCAAATCTAATTTATGATAAGAAGAACTCTTAATACTGAATTGGAAGAAAATCTGTGCAATCGTACTTATGATATTTTGTTATAAGCCAGTTAAGTGACATACGGCTAAAATTAACTCAAATGTAAAGAGTAACATTTATTTTTATTCATTTAAAAGGAAACATAATGATTTTGCAAATTTGGCCTAAATACAAAAATCCGTTCATGTTTTTAGAGAATAACTTTGTACATAGTTTTTTTTTAACATTAATAATCGTGTTATGTTTAATTAAAATCGTTTTGGAAAATGTTCAGTTTCAACAAAACTGTTCTATGGTAGGTATCATTAGTTTTGGCTCTTAATACCGATTGCAAAAATCTCTCTCGGTATTGATCCAAGAACGTAGTATATTAAATTTGGAGTTAATCCGTCCAGCTGCGATCGCAGATCGACAGACAGACAAACCGCAGTCTGTCTGCGAACCCGCTTTTACGGGCTTCTCCATCATGGTAATGTTAGGTTTGATTAAAAACTTAGTCGATTTTGTTCACGAAACCAATACCTGGTCTACTAGGAGCCAGTAAAAATACGTATTGTTGAATATACTGGATATCCAAAATAGGTTGTTACTTTTACTCAAAACTTAATATTTTAGCGATCGTTCTGTATCGTCTACAGGGACCTTTACAAAATAAATTCACCGTGTCGTACTAGATCTATATATTTGAAAATGAGAATCGCATAGTTCTCTTCTCAAAGAGACACAATCGATCTTTCTAATTAGAATGCTTATGTACAAAATATGTGTAAAAAATAATTAAATTTAATATAAAACATTCGCATAGGTAACTTTTAATCTGCTTCTAAATATTTACCATATGGTATTGTTTTCTCTACCATTATCTGCGATATTTGATGAATTATCTCCCCCATGACATTCTTTATCAGGCACCTGTCAAATTGATCTCTCTTTCCCTAGCAAATATAGCGAATGCGATTTGTCAATTAATCTAGATTTCAGTTGGTTGCTGACTCTCTTTACCGGCGGGCTTGTTTTTTTCTTTCTGTAGTTTTACTCAAGTTGCCGTTCGTCAATCTCGTCAACAATAGTCTTGAGATTTTTCAAAAACAAATTGACAGACTTTGCATTTAATTCCATTACAAATGGCTTCTCATCTTTTGAAAAACGGAGCGTCCATATTAAAGTGTTACCTTCCACGTCAACTTAACGCGATCAAAAGTGTAAGTGCGCAAGTTTTAATCGAAAAATAGTCGATTATTGTCGAATCTAATGAAAATTATTTTATATTATGTTGCTGAGTGCCAAATCTGATTATATAATGTACTTCTGTGTATGGTGGTGGCAAATTATTCGTGCTGTGAAAATATGTGTGCTCTTAATAGAAGAGAGATCTCCAGTGCTGCCACTTTGGAAAAAAGTGAAATCTTTGGAATGAAAACAAAAGATTGTTTTAATTTATTACGTTAGAAGAAAATAAAGCAAATTGTGTTGTTTGACGATGTTTTGCTGTGGATGAGACATAAGGACATAACAGATTCTAGATCAAGATACAAATATAATATATTGCAAAGCGAAACATTGTTCTGTCACTATTAACTTCAACTGTCAATATAAAGGAATAACTTTTTACCTCCGTATTAATGAACCTTGTGTAAAACTATAGATTTCTCCAATATAAAATCAAACCAGAGGCTTGCAAGGAGGTGATGAATTAAAAAAGTCATTAGCTTTGTAATTCAAAATATGACCACCATTTTCAACGTTTAAGCCTCCATTTCGTATAGTTCGGATACACTGTTATTTGTTTATACAAGTGGCAACGCGGAAGATCTCTTTTCATATTAATTGTGGTCATATCTCTCCAACAACCTTGCAAGTGCGTATGTGTGCAAAGATAATTTGTTGTTGTTTATAATACAAATCTATGCAACACGTGTTTGGTTTTATTCTCGTCCATTTTTATTTGTTAGGTAGGTGTGCGTTGGGGGTGTGTTGTCCACCATATAACACGATTTCTTATTGATGTGGCTATTGTTTAAATACGCACAATACAATCGTATATAGGAGATATTGGAATTATTACAATGCTTTGCGTAGCGTAGGTAGGTAGGCAAACATTTGTTTAGGAATGCAATTGGTGTCCTTTTGTCAAGAGGTCATTGACAAAATAACCTGCAGCTTAACAGCTGTTTGGTATTAGATACCAATATCGACCTGAATAAGAATGGATTTATTTATAGAATAGGGTAAAACATGTACCTATTTGTTATTATGGACGTGTGAAATGTTGATAAAATTAATTGAAACCCGTTTATTTTTATCAGATGATTGATTAGCTTTGTCTAGAAGCTATACTCTAAATGGAAACGATTATTTTTTTATTATGATGTACCAAGTCACGAACAATCGGTTTTTAATAGGTGGCAATCATTATTTTTGTACCTAGGTAGGTACCTACCTAGGTCATTTTGTGTCAATTGCGATAAAAGTGTGGATACTTTAAATGTAGTTGGATAATTTTATGTGGTAATAGCAGATAAAATTATATCCTGTGGTTAATTTTTGACATTTTGTACGTCAACAGTAAACTAAGGATGAGTTTCAATTGACGACTGAAGGCTAGCATTTTGGTATACCTTGACATATTCCTTTTTTCTCTACTAGCCGCAAAAGTGGCGCTATTCGTATGGAAAAATAGCATTAAATTAAAATTACATTTTTGTAATAAAATGATAATTTAATCGCGCAGCATTTCATATATTTAAAAAGTCCATTATTTATTCAATTAAATGCCATATCAACTTGTATATTGCCTAATAGTTAAATGTTTGGAAATATGCGTTTGCATTTTCGTCTTAAACACAGTTTTCTTATGGTAATCCTGTATAAATGAAAATTTCCCTTAATTCTATAGCACTTAGGATATTCTTTTTTTCACATGTAGAGGCGCTTTTCAAACTTTTCCACACGTCAATAGCACTTAACATGTTATTTTTTTCACATGTAGAGGCGCTTTTCAAACTTTTCCACTCGTCAATAGCGTTAATATTTTAGTAGTTAGATATTTATGCCATAAGATTATGTTGAATATAGGCTTCAATATCGTTATTCATAAACATATTAAAAGGAGCGCATACCCCACTCCTAAAAATGCATGTAAGCGCAAAAATAAATATGTGAATTGTTGCTTATACAGGGTGTTTATTTTTTCGGCATATAAATTTAATATGAAATAAAACACTTGAAAATAATTTTAATATTTATGACATTAGCTTCAAATATCTACCTACATACTATACTATTCTATTATTGTTAAAATATGATTTCCGGCATATTGGCGCCACGGCTAGCTCGAATAAAGCGCAATAGTGAAGCCCAATTTTCGACATCTTTATCGAGCTACTGGGATCGTATATCAGCAATAACAAGACGAATGTTGACTTCCAAATCGTTCAACGTTTATCGGCATAGAATAGTCACTTCACATACCCCCAAAATAAATAATCTAAAAATGTAAGATCACAGGATCGTGGAGGTCCACAGGTCCATTACGTGAAATTATAAAAACTCAGCAAATGTTTCCCGCAATAAATTGATGGTACCGCGCGACAGTTGCCCCATTTTGTTTAAACCAAAGCTCTGTCATTCAACTGAGGGACGAAAAAGTCAGAAATCATGTTTCTATAGCGCATTCCACCGATGTTTCCACCAGCGAACCAAGGTTTTCAAGATAAGTCTGGCTTTAATTATTCATCGTAAAATGGCAAAACGTTATAACCACAAATCAATTTTTAATTGTCAAACTGACAATCTGTATAAACAGCGTTGCCAGTTTAACGAAACCTCTAAAAAACATATGAGAAGGCTACAATCCGCTGTGCGGATAGGGTATTAAACGATCCCATCACATCCTTTAAATTGATATTCCCAAAATGTGGGCTTTATGGAAAGACTTAGGTATTAGAAGAAGATATCGTTCAGACAGTTTATCGAAATCTTTTATGGTTCGACACAAAAAACAACGCTTTTCTCCTTCTTATGCTATGGAGTAGGGTATACATATGGTTTTTGTAAAAAACTGCTCCAAAAAGTGGGCATAGGTTAAAATGATCTATAGACGGAATGTTTATTTTAACCCTATTAATGTTTTTGCATCAAAGGTTTTTTTTTCGAATTTCCTTAAAAATTTAACAAAAACAGTTTTTAACAGAAAACGCCATCAAAAAGTGGGCTTGGCAAAAAATGTTGTATAGACGAAATATAGATATTAAGATTGTCTAAATATCTTTTTCACAGAAATTCCCTACCGTTTGAACATAAAGAACGTTTTTCTTAAAAGTGGGCGTGACAGTGGGCGGATTTATAAAATGTTTACACTTAATCTGAAGACACGGACGAGGATCCCATATACCAAATTTCATTATCCTAGCTAAAAATTTAAGCCCTAAAAATCGATGACATACAGAAGGATAGGTGTATCCCATAACACTATGAATGTGGCACTGACATTACAAAACTATGCTGCATTTGAGTTCAATTTCTTTGGCAGGCAACTTGTGCATATTATGGTTGCAAAGAAAAACGTGTGGTAAGCGTCCGTTTTTAAATTATGAACACAGGAATTCTTAATAACTAAATTTGGCGGAGTGAAAACATAAATGCGGGAGTAAATTGGAAGTTTTCATTATTGGCCAATACTGAAAATTCAGTTGAGAAACTTTTAGGCAATAGTAATATTGGTTTTCAAATTTATTAAGCTCGGGAGAATATTTCACGAAAACTTGAATATTCAAACTTGGACTAAATACTAAAATGCGTTAGTCGAGCTTTTGGGGAAAAACTGGGTATAGTATTAAGTTAAATCGAAAGCGACTGCTGTTGTTGTGACTATAGGTCGGGCCAAAGAGGGATTGGCTGGTTTGACTGGGTAGTTCTGGAACTATTGGAACGTTTCGCATAAACGTTCTAAAAAAGCCGCATGAAGCTTAGCGATACACTCGTTCCTAGTATCTCTCAGTAATACAAGGTTCGATATTGCCTTTATGACATAGTTACATGTTGTTGTTGGCAAGAGATCCCCATCCCACCATTTTGTCACGCGATAAAACCAATTGTCACGTTCGTTAACTTTACTTTATGTCGTAGTCGATCTGAAAAACGAAGGCCTTCCCAAAAGCACACACACTGTTTGCTTTAAAAGGGCTTAAACGCTCATCTTAAGAACATAGATATTGAAAAGAAAGTAGGCAAACCGCTAAATTCATTATATTTTGAGCCCTTTCATTAAAACCAGAGACTTTATAAGTAAGAAAAATATCTATGGCGGTCTAGTCCGATCGTGTTACAAGCTGTGCAAATCGTACTATATGTATTCCCAAATCATCTAATAGAGGAATGACCAATTATAAATTGGTAATGGCTCTGGAGAGGCACTAAAGTGATACTCGTAGATTTTTGTCTGTTCACGTATTCACAGAGGTGAAAGTGGTCCGAGTTATTCATGCTCATTTTAAACACAAAATGTTCCACTTCGGTCAGAGTGCTCCACTTACGGATCCCTTAGAAATTTTAACACCCTCTACTCTACTTGATACTTGATACATACAAAATCACCAGTTGTTTTCTCTGGGCAGAATGGGCGTGGAGATGTTTCTTAATAATTTTAGTCTCAGCATATTGTAGAAACTCTTCGCTTTGCCAAGATCTTGGAAAAATCCGTTTCTAAAGGAACACGATTATAATTCTTGGCACATCGTCGTCTAGTCGATATCGAGGGAACCTTCAGAAAAATAGAGTCACGGCTGAGATATTCTCGGCTGAACATGAGGTATGGTACCATCTAGGACTAGCTCCCGTGGTGTATGAAGTTGGGTGGCTAGGGAAATGGACATAAATTCACTATTCATCAAAATAACAAATTCGAATTGTTCCTTGACGAATTCTTCATGTTCTTGGATTATAGTAAACATTTTCAAACAAATTCTGTTTGCTTCACAAACGTCAAATACGAATTCACATTCGACGCCATCTTGAGATGAATTTAAGCGATATCAGTCAAGTTTTCAATGGTTGTTGTTTCAAAACGAATGCTTGGGTATTTGAAACGCATGGGAGAGAGCATTAGCTCTTGAGGTACTACAGCGATTATACGAAATTCATCTAAAAATGCCATTAGCTTCCACCACTTTATTTTCGAAATCTTAAGTGTGATTTCTCAATATTTATATGGCTCATGTCATATGAAAAACCGTGCTCCATATTCTGTGATTGGTGCAGAAGAATTGGATAAAACGATTCATACATCGCTGTGGTGTACATTTGAATGACAGGTTCTGATATAGAATAATTGTGGTTTGGAAAAAAAAAACGCGTAAGGAACAGTCTATGACCTTTGCACAGATTTTCGGTTACATACGCACTATCTCTGACTGGTTAGATAACGCCAAACATGCGTGTAACAATTCCCACAGCCAACCACAACGTAATTACTATTGGACATGGACATTGCCCAAATTTTAACTATCGCTCTTCTATAAACAGTGTAATGTGGTTAATGTTGATAGTGGTCTTTTGAAATGCTGTTTGGTATCATTTTAACAATTCGAAATCGTTGTTTTTCTTTTTGCAGACACCCACCAACCAATTCCGTTCATTCCATTTATCGCCATGTCTAGAGAAAGTGATTTCCTTTAATCTCAGCGATATCGGTGAGGGCATTCGTGAAGTTACAGTAAAAGAATGGTAATCTGACAAATATTCCAAAAACAAATGTATAATCATTTTCTTTCTTTCAGGTTTGTTAAAGTTGGTGATACTGTCGAACAATTCCAAAACATTTGCGAGGTACAATCCGACAAAGCTTCAGTAACAATTACCAGCCGTTATGATGGCAAGATCACAAAACTCCATCACAAGATCGATGGAACCGCTCTAGTTGGTAAGCCGCTACTGGATTTCGAAATCGAAGATGAAGATGGTGACTCAAGTGACTCCAGTGATAGTGAAGATGAGAAGCCCACTGAAAAGGGCAATAAGCCAGAGGCTATAGAAAAGTCTGCTGATAAAGATGAGGTTGGACGACTGATTAATTTGGCCACTCCAGCTGTTCGTAGAATAGCAAAGGAACACAATGTTGATCTTTCAAAAGTACCCGCCACTGGACGCGGTAATCGTATTTTGAAAGGAGATGTTATGGAGTTTTTGGGACAAGTCCCACCAGGTACCAATATTCCCCATCCTACGTTGGTTAGCGCCAAAACTACCGGTAAGACGACAGCACCACCACCTGCTGATCGCACAGAACCATTGAAGGGTGTTCGCAAGGCGATGTTGAAGTCCATGACCGAGTCATTGGTAAGTGGAAACACGATCTTAGTGAGAATATACTAATGTAGAACATCCTTTTTTCTTTTTAGAAAATCCCCCACTTTGCGTACAGTGACGAGATCGATATGAGCAAACTTGTAGAATTCCGTGATCAATTGAAGGCGGCCGCTGCAAAACATGGCGTCCCCAAGCTCACCTTCATGCCATTCTGTATCAAGGCCGCCTCAATTGCACTTAACAAGTTCCCCATCATAAACAGCTCATTGGATCTCCAGAGTGAGGCTATTATCTTCAAAGGCGCCCACAACATTAGTGTTGCCATTGATACTCCACAAGGACTGGTAGTGCCAAATATTAAGAACTGCCAATCGAAATCGATTCTTGAAATCGCTAGAGACTTGAACGGTTTGGTTGAAAGAGGACGCTCGGGCACCCTTCGTCCGGATGATTTTACCGATGGAACATTTTCTTTGTCGAATATTGGCGTTGTCGGCGGTACCTATACCCATCCCTGTATAATGGCTCCACAGGTGTCAATTGGTGCTATGGGCAGGACTAAGATTATGCCACGCTTCAATGACAAGGGTGACATTGTCAAGGCGCACATTATGAATGTCAGTTGGTCGGCTGATCATCGTGTTATCGATGGAGTGACAATGGCAAGCTTCTCCAACGTCTGGAAAGAGTATCTAGAGAATCCCGCTTTATTCTTGGTTGCCAATGAATAAATTCGAGAAATGGAGATGGAATAGAAGTTGCATTTAAAATAAAAATTCAAGGAATCTACTCAACGATAACTAAGAAATTTCTAACCTGGAAAGGCTGTATTGTTGCATTTATTAAATTTTTAAGTCATTTTTTGTGCATTTAATAGTGTTTTTTGTTTGTACATATACATAATACATTATATATTTTACTCGTTAAAAAATATGATTTTAATTTATAAATCATTTTGTTATTGACATTACAATATGGTCGTTGCAGGCAATAGGCCTATTTTTTAGGTATCTAAAGGCAGAATCAATACTAAACTAATCGAAAAGTTCATAATAATATTTACTTAAGGTGTTTTTAATTGGCAAATATTACTTTATTGTGTTCTTTCATCGAGATCTGTTAAAAGTTTAATTTTAATTTAACTAACAAGTCTAGCATCCCAGGTTATCCCATTAAAAGACGAAATATTCATATTATCATAACCAATGATCTTGCATCGAACATTTTTTTCGAATATTTCAAAATTTTACCGAAAAACGTTTTTTTACTGAAAAAAATCTCAAAAAGTGGGCGTGGCAAAACTCTTTGTTTGGACGAAATATGAATGTTGGGATTGTCTAAATGTTACAAAGACATTTTTTTCAAAAATCTTAACCGTTTGGCCAAAAACAACGTTTTACTAAAAAACGGGCGTGGCAGTGAACAGATTTTAAAAATGTTTACCCTTGTTCTACTTCGTCGGCCTATATACCAAATTTCAACACTCTAGCTCAAAACTTAAGGCCGGACGTTTGGAACACACATGTTTACATCAAAATCCAAAGGTGTGTTCGCTCAAACAACCTTCTACGCACACATCATTTCGCCTGAAAATCAGTTTCGAGGCGATTATGTTGTAAGTAAAAATTTATTTGAATTGAATTTCAGTTTTCGATGATGTTTTCGAGTTTATTCCAAGAAGATTAGAAAGAAGTAAAAAATATGATTTTTTAAGTACTTTCATTGGAGAAAAGAAGAAATTACAAAATTTAAAGTATATTCAAACAAGGAACATGAATTAAGTGGAACTAAGAGAAACAACATACGTTTTATAATAATGAACTTTGAAATATATAATCTCCTTTTTTGATTGGTTGTTGACCTCTTTTTTTGTGTAATGCTCGACTACCGTCAACGACGGTTGATTTCGTTCGTCTTTTTTTTATAAGATATCGATAGTCCATTTTCTGCGTATCATTGAATACCTTAAGATGGTGAACTTGGATTATTAAAAAATAACTGGAGTAATTCGATACGTACTTCGCGTCGCTGGATCCCAAATATTTTGAAGAACGTCTTTCTTTTGTTCGTAACAAAATTGTTTATGGCTCAAAAATTAGCTTTTACTCAAATCTTTTCATTTCCAGTTTAGTTTCTAACGTTGTAATAATATTTTCGAATAACATTTTCCTGGGGGTCATTCCGTAACTTTGAAAACGATTATCACTCAGACGGTAGTCGGGACCTTATGAGCAATCGCTCGATAATCGTCTGTGATTTGACGATTATTGTTTTAAGTGAAGCACATAAAGTGATATCACCGACAGCAAAAACGACTTTTGATCTTACGTGATGCAAGATGTACCGTCGAAATGTGATCGTCAAACGATAATCACTTTACGGAATGAGTGCCCCTCATTCGAACGTATATGCGTTCAAAATATTCAACCTGTTTCATTTCTTTCACATTTCGTTGAAGAATATTCGAATGGTTGATGTAGCTCTCCTAGGATTCTTAAACTGAAGTCGTTTTGAGAACTTCTTAGGGAGAAGAGTGAGAGTTGCAATAACTCGTTGCAGACTTCTCAAGGATGATGTCCATCTGTAATGACATTCTAGATGTCGTTAACAATTTTCATTAAGTTCTTCTTGAAAACATTAAAGTGAATTTCTCTTTATCCAGCATTATCATATTTGATTATTAAGTGAAGCCCACGACTTTGCAATTTCAGGACTACTTGAAGGATGTTTTTTAATATGATTTCATGGAAGTGTTGACGTAAAGTCAACCACAACAAAATTCTTCCGAATTCTATTCTCTCATTATTAACTTACGTACTAGACAAAAAGGCTTAAATCGAACTTATCATAAACATTTTTCCATAAACTAACTTACTGGTTTTTAGAAGGCACTCTAATGCCCAGTTTAACAGTGAGAGCTTAAGCCTCGCGTGGAACTTAACCTGCGGTTTAACATAACTTTGTGTTTCACAGTGCCGGCTTAAGAGGTAACCACACTTAAATGTTGATAAAACTTAAGCCCCCGATGTTGGTGGCTTAAGTGTTGGATTAACTTCTGTCACAGGAAATTTTGATTGGTTGTTGGATTTAGTAGAGAATTACTCAATGGGTGATGTCCATACTAAATTCCATACATATTCGCAGAATATTCCCGTTTGGTGTATAGTTTTAAGCGCATAACTAATAAATTACCTACGAACCATTCACAATGACTTGTTATACTTGGCTTAGCTAAACCACACTTTTTTGATGACTGTGAAACCCAAAAAACTTAAGACCAAATTTAAGATCTGCTTTTTGCTTAGCTTGCAACGGATTAAGCTCCCACTGCGAAACCGGGCATAAGTTTATAGTTAATATTATATTTGCTTTACGTCTTTTAACTGTCGGTACTTCATTTGTTAACAATTTATATTCAAATAAAAATATAAAAACGTTGTTTTCTGAATTTTTTTATTATGAAACTAAACCGCTTAAAACTTACCTAATTTGCTTAAGTGGTGCGATGGTTAGTGCCATGAACTGCTCTGCAGAAGGTCTGGGTTCGATCCCAGCCCTATAGCAACACCTTAATGATTTTTCACTGGCCATCCTCTTGTGATGTTCTGACAAATCATTGGAGTATTATCAATTGTCACGAAAAGCTTATCTCAACTTAGCTGTTTGGAGTCTGCATAAAAGATGAGGTTTCACAGTGGGAGCTTAATCCGTTGCTTAGCTAAGCAAAAAACAGAGCTTAAATTTGGTCTTAAGTTTTTTTGGGTTTCACAGTCATCAAAAAAGTTTGGTTTAGCTAAGCCAAGTATAACAAGTCATTGTGAATAGTTCGTAGGTAATTTATTAGTTACGCTCCTAAAACTATACATCAAACGGGAATATTCTGCGAATGTGACACAGTTACTACCCGAATTTATTTCGGACATTACCCATGGAGTAAGTCTCTACTACATCCAACATCCAACCAAATTTTTCTCTGACAGAAGTTAAGCCAATACTTAAGCCATCAAATTCGGGGGCTTAAGGTTTATCAACAGTTAAGTATGGTTACCTCTTGGGCATAAACATCTCGGAGAAAATACCTACACCCAGATTCTGTTTAAGACCATCCGTGTAGATGTGAATCGAGTTGTTAGCTCCAATCAAATCCGACTCCCATTCGAAGCGACTGGGCATGGTTCTAAGTTAGCTCAAAACTGAGTTGGGTAATGAAATGATGTAATTGGTGTTTTCTGTAATGTAAGGGTGATTAAATATCTTTGTATGTTCACCTTGAGAGGGTGTCCATTGTAATGATGCTCTAAGTCTCAAAGCTACACAAGCTGCGGGTCTGTTTCCCAAGTATATATAGAGCTGCGGAGGGGTGGTTCTTAGATCTCCGAATGCATAGAAGGTTGCGGTTGGAAGCTGTTTCTACAGGCGTTGACAGGACTAACACACCATACAAGAGTATGGGTCTAACGATGGACACGTAAAGCCATAGAGTGATAAATGTGGTTTCATACCCCATTTCTTCCCGATTGCCTTTTTATATAGGTACTAAGGTGGCTTTCTTTATGACGCGTTCTTGAATATTGATTTCCCAGTTTAGTAACTTATACAAGGTGGTGTAGATCAATTACTCTTTAGAATGTTTCTAAAAGAAGAGACGATCGGACGGAGATCCTTTGGATTTATATGTAATATTCTTCCAGCTTGCGGGATGAAAACAACTTTTGTTTCTGTCCCTGCCTTTCTGGTGTGTAAAAACCACAGACAACTGGTCATGATGGCCATTGTAGTAAGATATCAAGGTTGTATTGGAGATCCGCAGGTATGATAACATCTGGTCCAGGGGATCGTCTGAACATGTCTGGTTCAGAACCCATAGTTGTAGAGGAGCTCCCAGGAAATTTAGTCTCCAGAAATAGGTTTCATGCTGGAGGTAGTCCATTGACCGTGGGGTTAAAGAAGTATTGGTGGATTGGTGGAGAGGATTGTAAGGAGTCTTGAAGCCTCTGAGGTTTCTTCTATTTAATCACAGAAGGTGCGCCAGGATGCTCTCTTTTTATAGATGGGTAGGTAGAAGTGGCGGTTCGGAATGAACCCAAGTAGCACAACTGCCTTTTTGTTACCACGAATCGTGTGACCTTTATTATGATTGTTGTTGTGGATGTGATACCGGCGGTCTCTAGATTCAGCCTGTGAGCTTTAGAAAACGGATAAGAGCTTGTATCCTTTTACCCGAGATGTCGCTAAGGTCGTCGAAAAATGGTTGGTCTAACGCACGCAATTCGGCCCTTGCTAGTGCTGGAGATTTGCAGATAAAATGGGAGTGGGTTTCTCTCTCATTTGTGTGCCCCGTGACTAACGCCAATATTCTTGCGATATCTAGACGGGTTCTATTTGGTAGATCGTTTGTTCTGTTTTGTGACGCAATTTGCTGACATTCTACATTTGGAGTCGGCTTTTTCAGGATGTATGAGTGTATTTGTCCCTTAACCTCGGGAGGTCCCAGTATAGTGCTCATTTGGAGCTCTTGGTTTAATTTTTTGGCCAAGCCTTGCCACGAGGCTGTCTGATAGAGCAGGCTGATGAACTTGCATCGTTTAGGAATCGTAAGAGGTTTGCTACCAGACTATTCAGTTATATTTTGTTACTCGGTTGTTCTTAGATATCATAGAGATAATTTTATTGGCTAAACTATCTCTATAAAGAAACCAGTTGTTATTTTTGGGATTCTTAAAAACCTTCAGGTTCGGAGGATGGATGTATCAATCGCAGACAATTATTGAGCGATTGCTCATGTGGTCTCGACTACCGCCTGAACGATAATCGGTTTCAAAGTTACTGAAAGACCCGACTGGTAGTGTTTTTTTTATTTCACACTGACATTGTCACACGCTCTTGGAATGTTTAGTTTTTAGAAAATTGTCCCTTCCGCCGAAATGTAAAAGAAAAGTTTATATTTTGTTATATACATCTATATATACATATTTCGGAGCCTAGGCTATTGAACTCTTTCCCGTTTCGCATTTATGTAAATTATTTAAAGTGCGTTGATCAGGCGCAATACCGTTCACTCTGTATTCTCAGCCAAACCTCCTAATTATGGCCTCTATTCATATGTTGATAACAAATTCATCGTTTCACTATAGCAGACGCACAAGTCTCTCCGCAACGAAAAGACTAACCCAGCGGGGATGGCTGGACCAGCTATATCATATAAAATTCGTACTACTTCTGATCAATTTCACAAGAAACACGTCATTCTTAATGATAACAAACACCTAACCTCAGTTGTTCAACAAGTGAAAGGTCGCACCACATGTCTGAAGGCCTAACTCACGTTCAGTTCATGGTTTTTGAATAAATCAATTCTCCCATAGCGATAAACACAAATAAAACATACGAATTGAGCACCCTGCCTGCATTTAATACGACCTACATTCCGGCCATTGTAACATGAAAGCTCATAGTTGACCTATTTTCCACCAGACAGTGGCATATGAGTAGCTATAGGTAGCCATTATTTGGAATAATCCTAATCCGCATTAAATCCCTCCCCCTACTGTGTAGACCAACTCTTCACCCTACAAAACAACAAACTGTTTCTTATCACTGCACTACCACCCCCACCGACCACCATTGTCAATAACATCCACTCGCTCTCTAATGCGCTTCCCCTCCGTGGAAAAGCAGAACAAATAATTGAAATGCAAAAAGAAAAGAACTCCCCACACACCTGTCATTTTGACGAATTCCACAACTCTTTACCACAGTTTTACAACTTCTTATCACCGAACTCACCACGCTTACAGAAAGCTTTGCTCTTACATTTCACATATCCAGCGTCAGCCAAGGAGTTAGAAATTTTCCAACTGGGAATATTTTTATCAGTTATTGGTAAGCTCTAGAGTAGACAGGTTCGGAAATTCGGAAAACTCTCATCAACTAGTGCAAAAGTGAAAAGAAATTGAGAAAAAATCCTACAAAATGTGGAAACAAGATTAATGGTGGCAACGTTTTTGTGTTTCTAAAGAGAAAAATCGGATTGATTTTCCTTAATCCTGTGAAAAGTGTTTTAAGTGTAAAAGAGTAAAATCCCGAGGTAGAAGAAATGGAACCCCAACTAACTAGAATAATGCCCTGGTAAGCGCCATTTTGATGTAAAAAATTGTGTTGTAATGATTTTTTTTTTACCGAAAACTTAAAAATCTTGCAATCAATCAATCGATTTTGGTCTTAGAAAATCCTGCTGGGAAATATTTGGGACGTTTTAGCTAGCTGGCCCTTTTTCGTAATTAAAGTGTGTGTGTATAACATCATATCGCAGTGGGCCAACAGATATTTTTTTAGATTTTGTATCTTCTCCGTCGTGGACGTTTTCGTCGTCGTTTTTAACGATTTTTCCAATGACCTTGCTGCGTATAATACTCGTACGCCGTACCAAAAACCAAAATACACATACACACACTTTCTCGGTCGTAGTCGCTTTCTCGCTCCTGCAACGGTGATATGGATGAGAAGGACGACGGAAAAAAAAAATGTGAGCCACTGAAAGCAGGGTTGGCTTTTGGGGGGCTCGCTTGAAATACTCTCAAAAGAAGGGTGGAATTTCTGCTAGCCCGAGGTAGCAGGAAACAAATACAACACCTTCAACGTGTTATTCTGACTACTGACAGTGTCAAGTGTTGCCAGATGAGCTGGGGAAGAGTTTTTTTTTTAATTTCTCAAATCTCTGTCACTTTAGCTTGATATTAGTTTAGAGCTGATTTTATATGTAGATGCTGTATGGGAATTGATGCGGCGGGGATTTGTTTAAGTGACCTAATTTTGTTCAGATGGCCATCGAAATGGAGCACAAGCATGAGGGAATAAAAGGATTTTCTATTCATATGGTGGGTAGTTGAGAAAAGTGAAGCTTGTGAAAGTCCACCCTTTTCTATTGTTATACGAACTTATTTTTAAATCTTGTAATGGAGGTCTTTCTATCGTCATAATGTCCCGATTGTCCTATAACCCAGTTTGAAGAGGAATATTTTATTTTTAGAATTCAATGTCATCGTGTATAGTATTAGCTAAGGACCACTTCAGACGGTGCCGTTTTTGCATAATTTACACTCTGTAAATGGATTTGCACAACCTCAGTAGTGATAATGTAATATTACAACACATTTTCATGAATTGCTTAAGGAGCTTGGATGTTCATTTGTGAAGCAAATATTTGCATATTATTTGTAGGGTTAAGCATGTTTTTACCATCATGTATAAGGGGATTCTTTAGAAAATTACTTCTTCCATCCCATAAACATATACCTATCTTGTGTCCAGATATTTTAAGATAAACTTGCTTAAAAAATATTATAGATAGAATGCTAACAATTGATGTGGAAATAGATGGCAGAAATTTGAATATTTATTGCTCAAGTCAAAATCACATTTCATAAGCTCTTGCTATGCCACTGCAAGTCTAAATATATCTACCATTGAACGACTAAATAGTTTTGTTTAAGGAGTCTGAACTGCATAGAAAATTACTGAAATATGCAGGTTTTTGTGTTTCATAAGAAAATATGAGTTGTTCATGAGTTGAACAGTTTAGAGCACGTTTTTCTGGATCAACTTTTGAGTATGAATGCAAAAGATTTTAATGCTAATATCTATTTGTCAGTTTTGTAGCTTCTATTGTAATTTGATATTAATATAGTCTTTTCTAATAGAGCTTTTGGGTTTGCAAATTGTACATATAAGAATTAACCTTCTATCAGGGCAAGCAATAAGTTACAAAAAGTCCCTAATGTAAAACTATATATTTTTTTAAAAAAAGGCTGAACATTTGAACATTGGAAGAAGTGCCAACTGCTATTTAGTTTTAGTTATTGGCTTAGCAGATAGATGGAAAGTTATATTAGTGAATTTTCAACATACTTTATTAACTCCCAAAAGCAGTAAAAACTCCACTGTTCTAGGTGCCATCATAACAGCTATTGGCGTACACTTAAACAACTCATAAGAAGGCTACAATTTGCTCTGCGAATCGGTAAATATCCTATCCCATCAAATCCCAACATAAAAACTAATATCCCAATGAAAGTGGGCGTGGCAAAAAACTTAATGGGATACAATTTAGAAAATGACATTGTACAACATATTGTTCAAACAGTTTATCAAAATCTTTTATCACCGAATGAAATAAAATCTTACAGACCTATTTCACTTCTTCCAATAATTTCAAAAGTTTTTGAAAAGATATTACTCGGGCGCTTACAACCCATTTTTGACCAGAAACGCCTTTTACCTGACCATCAATTTGGGTTTAGATGTAAACATTCGACTATTGACCAAGTACATCGAATTACCGATGTAATTGAGAAGGCTTTCGAAGAAAAGAAAAATTTGCTCAGCCGTACTTCTTGAGCTGTCGCAAGCTTTTGACAAGGTTTGGCATAGAGGCCTTCAATACAAATTAAAACAAGTTCTGCCTGAAAAATAATATAAAATCCTCGTATCTTGAGCACAGACTCTTCCGTGTGAAACTTGGAAACGAATTTTCAGAGTTCAAAGAAATAATGGCAGGAGTACCCCGAGGAAGCGTCCTTGCATCACTCTTGTTCCTCCTATTTACACGTGATATCCCACAAACAAACGATACAATAGTTGCAACGTTTGCTGACGATACTGCTATACAGCAGTTGGGACAACAATAGAGGAAACATATATGAAATTACAAGACGCTTTTAACGAGGTTAATGAATGGAAAAAATCCTGGCGGATTGCACTTAACGAGAGCAAATGGATTCATGTAGACTTTTCGTATAAACAATTGCCTGTATTTCTAAATACAGTTCGAGTACCAGGTGGTGGTTTTGGTGAGTAAAAATCTCACACTACTTTGGGCACGTACTCAACGTGTCAATGAAGATTTCCACTACCCACGGCAAACAAAAAATCTTTTATGATTCAACAAAAAGCAACGTTTTTCTAAGGCATATTATACAAGATGGGCCAAATGAGATCACACTATTGGAAGATGCTTTTATTTTTGCAAATGGCCGCCAATGTCAAATCTGTTTTGACATTTGTGGACTAGACAGTAACAATTCGTCTGTAGAGTTGGGGCAGTGTGAATTTCGTCGCCGGTTCCCCGGACGTCCGACACCGACTGCGTAAACACTGCGCCGTTTGGCTACCAACCTTGAAGAGTATGGGACCACACGAGACGTTGCCAAGAGTGGCCAGGCCTGGAGCACCCGTTGTGCCGAGAATATCGCCGCTGTTGCCGAGGATGTCGAGCTGTCGCCGGAAACATCGACCAGACGCCGTGCCTCGAAATTGGCCATCAGCCGGTCGTCCCTGAGACGAATTTTGGTCAAAGACTGGCGCATGTTCCCGTAAGAAGTCCAGTCCAGTCCATTAGCGATGAGGGTCATTTTCACCTCAGCGGGTACGTGAACAAGCAAAACTGTCGCTTCCTGTATTTTTCCTTAAAATCAATGACACGCTGATGGACGGATAGATAGACATGGTTAGATCAACTCAGCTGCCGATTCTGAGTCAATCCATTTACTTTAAGGTATACCTAGCTAAATTATTTCTCTATGTAACAAACTATGTATCAAAACTAAGGGTATAAACATGCCGAATGCTTCAAGACTATGTCAAATAACACTCGCTACCCTGACGTGTAGAGTACGGTTTTTTTGTGCTAAGTTAACTGTAAGTTATAGTTAACTCAGCACAGAAAAACTCGTCAGAATAAACCCCAGTATAACGCAAATGTCATTTGACATTCTTTTGAAGCGCAATTTGTCAGTGCAGGGTTAAAGTTGATACTAAGGTGTGACTAGGTATGGTAACACTGATGATTTATCGATTTTTTCGTCAAAAAGTTATCAAAATGTACAGAATTTGTAACGGCGTCGTTATTAGCTAATAGATTTCCTATTCTCCAAACAAATGAAAATGCTTTGAAAGTAAAGTATAGTGAGGAGTGCATTTTCTTCCTTTTTCGAATCGATTGGATTTGGGAATTATTCCAGCAACTGGGGTAAACCTGTGCGCAACAGGCTCGTTAGTATACAGGGCCTACAGCTTATTTCTTACAACCATTTATGTGTGCGTGTGAACTTCTTGCACTACTACTCGAATGTTTTGTCAGATCATCACTATACGGCTGGGAATCGAACACATACCTTACAGTTCCCGCTGAGCCCGTCATATGACATAGAAAGTAATCTGTAGAGAACGGCTGCAAATTCATTTCTGTGCATTTCTTAAGTTTTGTACTTAAAAAAATGCACACCTGAATTAGGAATTCCGTCCGGTTCAGTGTTTTTTTTTACAGTCCAAATCGCTTAGGATACTCCTCTTTTTTTGGTTGACTTTATTTTGCTACTTGATAGAAACTAATATTTTCTCTTGAGTTGGATCTGAAGTCCTGAAGGAGTGCAGAAACCATCATCATCATTTATCCTGCTTTTTAGCATCAGTTTTATCACGATTAAATATCGCAGTGCTAGGACATAGGAGCTTAAGAGCATTGTCGACGTATGATCAACCGCTTGCTATATTGAACCACACGGGGCATGAGCTAGTGGGCCATTCGCCGCATCATTTCTTGTTATTATAAGATTACCTAACTTCCCCAATTCATTGTTTGAAATGTGGCACCATCTTGTTGGAATCACGTATCATCCTGATACCCAACTATGTCCGAAAATAGTCTTTCAGCATGCCACGAAAGCGAACTCCATTGTCCGTAACATCGTCTAAAAATTACGCTCCAATCATACCGCCCTTATGCTGGGGGTATGATTGGACACAGGGTCTATTTCTAGAAGCAATGGAATCCCAGGGCTCAGTGGCGCGATGGTTAGTGCGATGAACTGCCGCGCAGAAAGTCTGGGTTCGATTCCCAGCCGTAGCAACACCTAAATGATTTTTCACTGGCCCTCCTCTCGTGATGAACGGACAAATCATCCGAGTAGTATCAATTGTCAAGAATAGCTTATCTCAAGTTAGCCGTTCGGAGTCGGCATAAAACAGGAGGTCCCGCCATCGTGCAAGAAGTACACACGCACACATGAATGGTTGTGAGAAAGCTAGGCCCTGGGTACTAACGAACCTGTTGCGCCAAAAATTTGTATTTGTATTTGTAATGGAATCCCATAAAGCATATGTGGGCTGAAGCTGATAAAGGCAAAAATCAACTTCATCGCTGTAAATGATTTTTTCGATGAAATTCTTGACTTTCATAATATATAGGCTGTTTTTTTAGAGGTAGGTTTTTCGAATAGAGATAAAACTGACATTTTGTGGTCAAATCGGGCAACTCTAATGTCATTTATGTTCAGTTTGGTTTGCCATTTCATCATGAACAGGTTGACAAATGAACAACCCTTGCAAATAGTGCAAATTTATTTATTCAGGCGGCGAAGTTTACCGCAAGCTCCGTCCATTTTATGGTCGACATAATCGTCCATCAGAGCAATTAATTCGGTTAACCATGGATCGTTTTCTCACTACGTTGATTCAATGTGATAATACGCATCCGCAGAGGCGTCGAACAGTGCGCACCGAAGAAACGATTGCCTCTGTAGAGCAAGTGTTGAAGAATACCCGAATGAATCGATTCGCCACCGTGCACAGCAATTGGAGCTTTTTTCATCAACTTTTTGAAAGATTTTGCGCAAAGATCTTGGCTTACGACCTTACAAGATCCAGCTTGCACAAGCTTATTTAATTAATTAAACTAAAGCCGCAAGACCTTCTGCAAAGCGTCGTGATTTTGGTGTATTGCCAAATTGATGGACATTAAAATGAATTTCTTGTGTTTTAATTCAATTCGAAGTTCCACACCTTTAAAAAACACTCTTTATTTGCAGGGGGCATTCGGTTAAGATTTGACGCTTGAAATGATATCTAAAAGATATTCAGCCCTATGGAGGTTTCCGTCGCAGCGGAAAATTCTCCGATTTTGTACCTACGATTCGGTGGATTTATACTCCGAGGTATTCTTCCGAACGGCTGTTTGGAATATTTCTCCGACATTTTGTAACACATCCTGGCGAATTGCGTTGATGTGAGTTCAGGATCATTTTTCGTTTAATTTTTGACAGCTTAGTGGAATTCTTTCTCCGATTTCCTCCGACACAAATTCTTCGCGGACTTTATTTACGAATTGTAGTGAAGTGAAGCCGTCGCATTTTTGTAGTATTTATTTCCGATGACACATACCTCGAATGAAATTTAAGCCTCCGACGAAGTATGCGTTTTGGAAAATTGTCTGCTCCAACGGATACCTTGATTAAGATCTTAAGTTATTTTTAGGGTGTAGATCAAGATCAAAAATTTGGTTCAAAACTCGCAGCAGTATGGACTGAAAGATATCTATGTACTTCCTGCAAACGCCCGAAGGTCGTATCATTTTGAACTGAGTAATTTACATCTGCGATATTTTCGGACAGTTGCCTTATATATAAAGGGTCCGCCAAATTTGCCAAATGCTATAAAAAAAACTACTGAATATTTTCTCAAATTTCTTTTTTTATTTGAAATTAAAATCCTTCCGGTTAATAATGGAAAATAATTTCATTCGAAAGGCTGCCTCGGCTGGTCATGCAGTAGCCTACACGATCGGTCCAATTTTTAAGCACATTATCGATTGTGTGCAGCTGTATTTCACCAATAGCTTCACGAATATTGTCCTTTAAAGCGTCAATTGTCTTTGGTTTGTCGGTGTAACACTTATCTTTTACGGCACCCCACAAATAATAGTCCAACGGTGTCAAATCGCAGCTCCGAGGTGGCCAAACGACATCAGCTCAGCGGCTGATAATGCGATCTTCAAAAACAGGGCGCAAAACATCGAGTGTAGCTTCGGCTGTGTGGCACGTAGCGCCGTCCTGTTGAAACCAAATGTTGCCAATATCCTCTTCAATTTTTGTGAGCAAAAATTCGTTCAACATGGCCCGATAACGATCGCCATTGACTGTAACGGCCACTCCTTGCTCATTTTCGAAGAAAAATGGCCCAATTATGCCTCTGGGCCAAAATCCGCACCAAACACTGACTCGTTTTGGGGTGTATCGGCTTTTCAATGTATGCGTGCGGGTTTTCTGTGCCCCAAATGCGAAAATTTTGCTTGTTTACATACCCGCCAAGATCAAAATGAGCTTCATCTGAAAAGATGATTTTTTTGGCAAAATCGGCATCTTCTCTAAGTGGATCCACTAAGCGAAGCGAAAACGCATTGGATGGTCAGTTGGCTTTAACTCCTGAACCAATTGGACTTTGTATGGCGTCATACCAAGGTCTTTATGCAAAATTCGTCTCAATGATGTTGAGAACGACGGTGAATTGATGTTGATGGCGCTTCATGCACACTTTCTGCCACAGCAGCAATATTCTCGGGTGAACGCACTGTTTTTGGCTTTTCACGCTATGGTTTATCGATGAGGATGCCAGTTTCTTTCACTTTTTTCACAAGATAACGAACATACGGAGCTGACGGTGCTTCTCTTCTTCCAAAATCCGTACGCAATTTTTGCACACATTCTGCAACATTACCATGATTTTCAAAGTAATGTCGCAATATTTCCCAGCGTTGTTCAAGCGTATACACAACCATATTCGTTCAGCGGAAGGATCTGTCAAATCAGACATGAGCTAAGTGTTACCATTCACAAAATAAGCACTAGTTAAAAAAAAGAGTTAGATGGCGGACCCGTTATATTAACTCGAATATATCCACTAAAAACCAGACAGTCTGTTTGTCGGTTTGACCACCAATTGGAGTAAGCACTCTTAATAGTGGCACCACTGACTTAGAATAATTTCCAAACGTTGCTCGCTCGTAAAATGCGAAATATAAATATGTATTGACTGACGTCTTGACACTGACTGATCATAAAAAAAAGTTTTGTAGAACTTTATAAAAATTGTAATATTGTGACGCCCCTATTGGAAAACCCTAAATCAACAAATTATTTTACTTAGTCGAGTCATCTTTATAAATGGATTAAATGTAACTTTCATCGTTTGTGAATTTATTCGTTTTCATATGAGTAGTCTAGTCAGCCATTTTGTCTCGTTAGACATCTGCTCAAATTTGTTAAAAAGCTAGAATTTGTCTTCCATTTCACTGCAGTGGGTACACACTATATATTTGTTCCCCAAATGAAACCATTTTAATTTCCCCAATTTTTTTCAAAAACAATTCCCAATGTATCTCTTGCCTCGTTCCCATATATCCCATTGTATATAGCCTATTGCTGTATCTCTTCTATTGGTTCTCTGAGTTGGTAACTTTTCTAATTTTCGGATAAATCGCCAAATTTCCGCTTGAAAACTTTTTCCAAGTCCTAATTCAGTATTTTTTTAGTCTGAGGGAGTTGTAATAAATGTTACCAGTCACGAAGCCAAAGTTTTCAAAAGTAATCTCAATTGGGGTCTGGTAACACTGTATGATTATTCGGTTTTCTTTTTTCTATTGATTATTATTTCACTCATTTTCTTACACTTTCTCTCTCCCAGCATCGTCATCACGCCACGATACCACATCATCACCATCTGTGAAGGACATTTTTTTTTGTTTCGAAACTTTTCCCATGCGAGGAGAGCTCCCCTTTCATTCTCTTAGTTAATTTGAAATGTGTATAAAGCACGATGCGACACTACACCGCAATGCTAGCTTAGGGGAGGGCTTGAACAAAGGACATTGTCCTGAGGGGAGCGACGAAAACCCAACAACGACAAGTTAAGGCAGGGCTGAGGTTTTTCTCTATCATTCTCTGTGTGACAGGAATTAAATTAACGCATGTATGTAAGAAACTCAATTAGCGGGAGGCAACATTATGTGGTGGCTGAGCCAAGAGACAGAAGATTCATCATCTGCCCTTTGGTATTCTAGTCGATTCATTTCATTTCATTTCACCGCCTGACTTTGATTAATTTACAGGACTTCAATTGGATTTGTCTTAATCAAGGCAAACGCGCTAGAGTGGGTTGTGCATTCATGTGAAATGAAAGTAAAATTGAAAGGATATGTGTAAGTGTATAACCCTTACATTCACTAGCATACAAGCTCACAATGGGTGGGCTTCATTTTTTCCATAAGTGTCCCTTTACTGCCGGTGACCTTCAAGTGAATAAGCTTTATGCAGAAAATCTCCTTTTTTTGCATTCACAATGCATTCAAGTCCTTGCATCAAGTGGGTCGTGAGTGTGCAATGGGTGGGGGAGTAATGATGGCGGAATAATCGCAAACGATTTGTGGCGTAGTTTATTGTCGCCGCAATCGTCATCATCACCGTCGTCATCGTCCTCAGTTTCGATTGTAATTTGATGCTGAATTGAGACCAAGGATATGACTGAACCCACGCTTTGGAGTCCATGTGTTCCATTCGTATGGGTTCCACTTTGAGTTGAATTGTATGTCAATGGTTGCATGTGGCAAGGACATTTTATGACGACTGGATGATTTGGTTTTGTTTTCTAAATTCTTGCATGTACCATGGAGTTAATGATTTAAATTATTTTTCCTTATTTTTGGCGGTGACACATTATCACTGAGTCCTTAAGGCATGGGAACTCGTTTGACGTCAGGACAAAACTGTGGGTGTATGCATAATTTATATGTACGTATAGACCAACGTTGCATACCCTTAGTCTCGACTAGAATTGATTTTCACAAATGCTAGGGATAATAATGTCGATAATGGTATGGCAACTACAAAGTCTCGAATGTACTCCTTGGTTGATGTTGTAAGCACCTACAGACAAATGTCCTTTGTTCCGCTGGAAATTGTACATTATTGCAATTTAAATTTACACAAAACCAACGTACCTACCTATGTATCTATACATATTTGTATCTAGTTTCTTTTTGCCTTAACCAAATGACAAACATCAACATGACTTTAGTCAGGGACACCAGTAGGTGCGGTGGTCTTTGCCATGTTTTGTTGAACTTAACATTCGCCAACGTGGTATGGTGCCTTCGAATAAAAGTTCGCCTCATTCGGGTTCATAGAAGGCCTATGGACTTGAAGAAGGGAAAAAAGTAGAAACATTCTGCTTTCATGGGTAACGGTGTTTCCTGGATATTGTATGTTCTATCCATACATATATTTACTTACTACATACGTATACTTTAACTACGTCGTCTTGTTAGGGTTAACAAGTTTTGAAGCCATTTTATCATGCTGGTGGGACTTATTTGCTTCTTTTAAAAGTCATCCATTGTATTTTTCAGAAAAGGGAATAGTCAAGTGACTTATCTGTCAGTCCTTTGTTGATGAAAATGATCCAAAGGATCATCACTTTATTTGGTTGTCACTTTTGTCAATAGGTTAGTGCTGTTGGACTCTGATTGATGATCAGATATATGTAATTTATTTATTTTATTTTATATACCTACCTAACAGTAGGTAGTTTCGTTTTTGAGTCGTTATTTTCAAGTGTCGCCGTTCTTATAACGGGTGATCCAAGTAGAGATACTTTTTTCAATAGCCTTTTTTGACAGATCACGTGTGAGTCGTATCATGCTGTCATGTTATTTTTGTTTAGTATTGTTTGGCATTTCATAATGGAAAGACTTACGCGTGAACAACGTTTACAAATTGTTCAACTTTTTTATGAAAATTCACGTTCTGTGAGGAATGTGTTTCGTGCACTTCGCTCAACTTATGGTCAACATAATCGGCCTACTGAGCGTACTATTCGCAACACCATCACCCATTTTGAGACCCAGCATTCATTATTGGATAATATTCGACCGAATAGACCACGTCCAGCACTCTGTGATGAAAATATAGCGGCCTTAGCTGAGAGTGTACACGAAGACCGTAGAGAGTCGATTCGGCGCCGTTCGCAGCAACTCGGACTGACGTATGGAACGACTTGGCGCATTTTACGTCAAGATCTTAAATTGAAAGCGTACAAAATACAGCTTGTGCAACAACTGAAGCCGCTCGACCTTCCCAAGCGACATAGCTTCGCTCTATGGGCTCTTGAAAAGTTCCAAGAAGATCCGACGTTTTCGAGGCAAATTTTGTTTAGCGATGGGTCAATGGGTATGTAAACAAACAAAATTGCCGCATTTGGGACGAAGAGCAACCTGAAGAGATTGAAGAACTGCCACTTCATCCAGAAAAAACAACGGTTTGGTGTGGTTTGTGGGCCGGTGGAATCATCGGTCCATATTTCTTTAAAAATTAAGCCGGTGCGAACGTAACCGTCAATGGCGACCGTTATCGTGCCATGATAACCGACCATTTGATGCATGAAATTGAAGCTCGTGATCTCGGCGACATTTGGTTTCAGCAAGACGGCGCCACTTCCCACACATCGCATCAATCAATGGACTTATTGAGAGAACATTTCGGTGAGCACATTATTTCACGTTTTGGGCCGGTCGATTGGCCACCAAGATCGTGTGATATCACACCGTTAGACTTTTTCCTGTGGGGATATGTAAAGTCAAAAGCTTATGCCGACAAACCCGCTTCGATTCAGGCCTTGGAGGAAAACATCACGCGTGTCATTTGCCAGTTACCAGTCGAAATGCTCGAACGAGTGATCGAAAATTGGACTCAACGGATGGACCATCTGCGAAGTAGCAACGGCCAACATTTGATAGACATAATCTTCAAAAAATAATTGCCAAAGAATGTTCTTTCAAATGATAATAAACATTCTCCATTAAATTTGAATTTTCTGTGTTTTTTCTTTAAAAAAGTAGGGAACCTCGAAATGGATCACCCTTTATATTGTGAACTATTTATTATTTGTTCTGAGATGACAAGTTATATGGCCTAAAAACATGCAGTTGAAAAATAAATTAAGGAAAGACCTCCTTTCAACGGTGGCGTCGTAGTCTCAGTTGGAATTTACAATGTGAATAACCTACATGAGCTGCTTCGACTAGGAATCTAAGGACCTGTGAAAAGTGATGAAAGGCCAACGGCAGCGCTCAATCCCGTAGTTGATACTGATAGCCGTGAGGTATCTAATATATTGCCTTACAATCACATGTAAATTACAGATCAAACTGGATGCGATCAAGAAAGCAAACCGCAGATGGATAACGTGTCAAATATCCAGGCAAACTCTGGCCAAACTTTTACTAGAAGCGCTGAAATTGCTCAACAGAGCATAGGACACTGTCCTATAGGCCTACACGCAAAAAGACTAGGCCTCTTCAGCAATGACTTCTGTAGTAGCTGCTTGGCCGAAGAAGAGGAGGAACGTATTACTCACATATGCTCTTGCCCAGCTCTCTCAGAAAAAATAAAACTTCATATGGGAAACTCCTTCTTCGATATTCTAGGTGATCTGGCTAATATAAATGCCAGAAACCTCCTACGCTACATAGCAACCTCTGAATGGTTCAAAAGTCCTATTTATGGTTCAAAATTATTTGCGAACGCATTATAACAATCAGCATCAAGGCCAAATTTACCAATATAAGCCTTATATGTGCTCACACTCAAACGATTTATATGATAACCTGGAAAAACTTATGAGCCACTAATATTTGGATATTTTAACGCAAAGGTAGGAAGAGAGGACATCTTTAAACTTTGCTGTGAAACTAATTGCTACTATATCTAGTGCACGATTTATTCACATTGATATCCATAAATATACATGGCGGCCTCCAGATGAACAGACGGTCATACAAGATAAGTGGCGCTACGGTCCGGAATGAACCTAGACCTTAACCAACATTCCTCTATAATTAGCCCGATCCTTAACTAACTGCCTCCAGTTGCGCACTCCAAGTTGATTGAGGTCGGTTTCTACTTGTGCTTGCCACTTAAGGCGAGGTTTTCCTCTATTGCATCCGACCTCTGGCTGAAAGTCCTATAGACATTTTAAACGTACAATGTTTTGACCGGGATAGCCGTCATTTCCGTCATATTTAAATAAGTTTGAATTTAAATATTGCTATCCTCACTTTACTTAGGTCGGGTGGTTGCCGATATCGTTGCCAATATTGAATGGTTCGTTCTGCCTGACAGCGGAATGTTGTTCATCATTGCCGTTTAACAGTCTGCAGAAGTGGTTCTTCTATATCCTCAGTATCGACTGTGTCTTAACTACCATATTTCCTTGTTCATCTCGGCAGGATTCTGGTCGAGTCTTGTATGCTTGGATTTGACGTTTTACACTTTGGTAAAACTTGCGAACATCGTTCCTTGAGCGGCACTGCTCTATATCCTCGATCACGCGTTTTTCTTGCTCTTTTCGCTTTCTTTCTTAAAGGCCTTTCTTCGTTGCCTATAGAGCTCAATGGCAGCTCTCGTCTTCACCTTCAGCTTAGCCTTGTAGGCCTCGTTCTTGGCTGCGAGCATTTGTCGGCATTCCTCATTAAACCAGGGGTTTCTTGCTGGGAGCGACAAACGAGAGACCGCCATGTCCCCTTAGTGAAATCGAGGTAAGGAAACCGTGTGCAGGTTATAGTGGCATTTCGTTCCGTAGCGAAGTTAAGTAGCCTAAGTCCGTTACCAGACATGTTGTCGTGTAGGCTATGTTTTCCGACAATACTGCTAAATATGTCTTCTCTTCCTACCTTTGCGTTAACATCATACTTCGGTAGTCGCTCATAGGTTTTGTCAAGGAGTTCGTAGAAGCAATCCATAGTTATATCATCTTTTTCTTCCGTCGGAGCATGAGCGCATATAAAGCTTATGTTGGCGAATTTGGCCTTGATGCGGATTGTTAAAATGCGTTCGCTAATGTCATGGAAACATAAGACTTGCGGCCTAAGACTGACACAAATCCGCATATGAATAGTCGCTGTTTCTGCTCACAATAACACGATCCATAGTAGATGTCACACTTTTCACTCCTCTTTGTAGCAGTTTAGAGCTTTCTCTAGTTTTCGCCTGCACCTCTCCCGTTTAATGTTCTTACAGGTGCAGATACGAACGTCGATGTCCTTTTTTTCGTTTAAAGGCACTTATTCAGGACTTTGAATGTCTAAACAGATCGTGGAAAAAACCGAAGTAGTCCAAGAATGCAAATTATTGGCGCAATACCGTTATAACCCATGTCTTATCTTTTATCACCATTTATATGTGCATGTGTACTTATGGTGCAGAAGCGTACCGGCAGACTCACATGCTAAAACCGCTTTATGAATATCCGTTACGACCGTTATGTTTAATATCTCTAGTTCGAAAATATTTATCACCTCTCTGTAGAATCACCAACAAAACAACACACAGACCGAAATTTAGGTAAAATCGGCCGAATAGTTTGGGTTACAGTATATCAATCAGACCCCAGATCACAGACATATCTACATTATTTTTAAAAACTACTTTGCGGACCCAGGGTTCCTTAAAGCATTAAAATATTTGTATTTTTGGACACACACTACATTCCATTCACCCTTTCAAAAGTACTTTGGACTTACTGTGCCACACGGATGGGGGTCCATATCAGTTAACTAACATTTAATTACATACACCCGTAAGCCGAGCTACTTGAAAGTTGAAATTGCAAATGTCACCATTATTTACTTTAAATTCCTTAGCCTAACTGCAAAATAAACTGTTACTTCGTTAATGTCATAGGTACTAAAAATACTTTGACGTAATTGTATTTTCGTCAAGTAATTACCCGCACTTTATACGCGTGTACATTATGTGTCCTTGTGGGATAATGGACGTACAAGAAGATACAAGTCCATGTGGTTGTGTCCTGCTTGAGGAACTGTTTCACTCAAATAAGGAAATAATGGCAAATTTGCCAATGGTACAGGGATGCTGTGATGCTTAGTCACCTTGGTTGTGTGTATTTTTAGATTTCAATGTAACGACTCGGAATGTAGATGTAAATGGTTCGTGCGGTTCTGAGAATGATTTCAAATGATCGAAGAAATACGCTCAAAAACGTGGCAAAATGTTGGCTTCTTCTGTTGTCTGGACTACATGGGAAATAAAAAAATAAGTTCCACTTTCCGGGTGAACTTTACAAAGAAAGGGCAACCGACACGTGGTTGGTCTTTACCAGCGCACATGCAGCAGCATAATGTGAATGTGACCTTTTTTTACTTTTATCAATTTGTTGAGTTAATATAATATAATCGTATGGATTTAATGGGAATGATAAATTACGTATGAAATGGATAAATAATTGAATGAAAATTATTTCAACTAAATGGATTTATCTGGGGCGTATACTTGCTGATTTTTTGCCAGAGCAGAGAATAATTTTATTATAAAGGGTATTCCAATAGGCACTTTTGAACTTTGACATTTGATAGCGGCCATATTATTGAAGCTACTTCTGTTAAATTGGCTGTCATTTATTCAGTCTGTTATGCATAATTACCATGGGAGGACAAAGCGTTCAACAACACGTGCAAATGATAAAATTCAAAAGAACTCTTCTTTTTCTAAGCCACAATTTGGCAAATGTTGCCTCAACGACATAATTTACGACAGTCTTTAGTCTAGTTTTTTTTATAGTACCGTTGGACTTTTTAAGCGCGGACTGGGTGTACCTTACGAGGTTTTTTTTATTTTTTCAAATTTGAAATGCATAGCCTCTAATTTTTTTCATAAATGTTAAAATATACCCAAATATGAAATTTCATAATTCCAGCATTATCGCAACCCGTGCCGACCGAGCCACAAAGTTTATTAAAAGAACGTGTAATGTCCTGATATTTCTGCCCCCTATAAAACTAATATAAACGCAGCAAATAAAGTGATTAAGAGTTAAACAAATCTTTATTAAAAAAACATAAACAATAACAATCAGTCAGTGTAATTTCTCTTGAGTGTAGTTTTTTTGCAGTATGGGTACAAATTTATATGTTCCTGGGAACAGCGTAACAAGAATTGCTTTTGTCTTCTTCAGCCGTGATAAGTCCTTTGAAATCTTGCACTAATTCGACAGCTCTCTGAGCAGTGTCATTTACAACCTTTAAGCGACTTATTATTCTTTTAGCTTCCAGAATAGCAGCGTTATCATTCCAAGAATATACATCGTGAAAAAAACTGTCATCGATCTGCAGCAGAGATAGAAATCGTTTGCTCTTTTCCGATTCAAAATCATCCAACGTTTTATCTGAAAGAAAAACAAGTTCAATAACAACAACAAAATATAACAAGAATAATTTAGCTTACCAAACAACTTTTGGGCTAGTACTTCCTTCAATCGGACATAAAGTTTGCCAAAATCTGAGCTTTTATCCCTGTTTAGGTTGACAACCATTTTTCTCTTAGTTTAGTTATCAACCGCATCATCAAAAAGAGAAAAGTGAGAATGACAGTTTCTTCACATAAATACCACAAGTGATGGCTAAGCTTGCTTATAAAAGCTTTAGAAATTGATGCTTCAGCTTTTTCGTACTCTTTTAACGCCTTCAAGAAGCATAAGTCTTGGTTAGATGCTTTAGTCGCCACTGTGCATTCGAGCCAAGGCTTAACATATAATGTGACAAAAAATAAGCAAACATCTTGTAGTGCCATTTTGTCATTTGCAATCATTTTAAATTGTTACTGAAAGAAACATATTTTTAAAGTATAGATCGCCTCTGCCATCTATCGTGCCTGATGCATAGCTCCTGGGGGTTTGTGTTTTAATTTCTTCTTTGTATCTCCTCCCAAGAACACTACGCATAGTTGAACCAATTCGCGGTAATCGTCTCTTATAAAACCTTTATCCAGTTCTGCATTATAAAGCATTAGCAAAGATGTAATGTTCTTTTCGGCATGTTCTTTTACGAAATCAAGAGATAGGTAAATTTTACTGGAATCGATGTATTTCCAATTGTCTCTGAACTCTTTGTAGAGCGGAATATCTGGGCTACTAGTAATTTGCTTTATCTTGGTTTTGAAGACAGTTTTTAGGACCAATTCATAAACATGATGACGAAAGGAAAAAGCAATAATTCTCTTTCTAAAGAATGCTCCAAACCAGCACAGGATCCATTGAAACGGCCAGTATTCGAAGCTGTTGTGTCGCAACACATTATTGTGACTTTATTATGAAGGTTCCAGTCAAAAAGAGCAGTTGAGACGGCTTAAGCTTGATGTTTTCCAGAAGAACTCTCTAGTTTCGGCACTGCAAGAAGCTGTTCTTTACCATCAAATGAAGCAATAATTGGCAAACGCTCTTCGTTGGAACTTCGTACATCCAAACCGGGGAAAAGCTTCCCATCCCAATGGACTGTGACTACATCAGGTAGGTACATAGTTCTAAAAGTCAGCTTTTATTGCTTCTGCCCTAAATTTTCTGGTTTGAGTACGAATTCGCTGAATCGAGGATTTATTAATAGGGAAGTCATCGCTGCTCAGACCAAGCGCTTCTACGACCGCATGAAGAATGTAAACGGAATCTCTTATACTTAACTGGCGTCGATCTAAAGCTGCGACAAGTTTAGGTGTAATGAGATTCTTTCTACCACTTATTGTACTTTTTCCAGGGCAGATACTGTCTGGCAAGCTGAGTTAAGAATTCAAAATCTTTTTTTCGTCCAAATCTTCTGAGTTCAGAATTCAAAATCTTTTTTTCGTCCGAATCTTCTGAACATTCCAAGTTATTTGTAGTGGAATTAGATTCAATATCCAATAACTCTCTTTGTCTTACATTCCTTTCCTTAAAAATCACAAATGAAATGAAAAATTAAATACTTAGTTACAGGTCGCAGCGCATTACCCGGCCAACTTGTATGGACAAATTTGAATCGCAAGTCAGCACGGGTCACCGTTTTAAAACGGGATAATATTTTTTTCAATACAATATTGGGTTATTACGAAAGTTTTAAGAGGGAATGCGTTAAAAGAAATATCGATCTTGAAATTTGAGGGACATCCTCGAAGACCCAGGTTCAAATACTCCACATCTCTTGCAAAAGTCTGACAAGAGATCATGATGGCTTGGTCTTTGAAACGGACGTTCGGTTTTCCTTGCCTTCTCGAACCTGGCTGGCTGGGATTCGAAGATCCTCTTAGCTGGAGCATTATTGTCCATTCGCTCGATGTGGCAGAGCTAATGTAGTCGACGTGTTTTAGCTTTTTGGATACATCCACATCTTGGTACAGCTCGTAGAGTTCGCGGTCGTATCTTCTCCTCCATTCGCCCTCCTCGCGCACAGTATTTTTCGCCAAAGTATTTTTCTTTCGAAGAAGCCCAGTATCAGCTCTCCGTGGCCGAACTCGCAGGATAAGGGTTTTGTAGAGCACACATTTCGTCGTTCCAGTTAGGAGTTTTGAACCCAGTTGTTTCGCCAAACCGAAGTAGTAGCGGTTTCCTAGGGTAATTCTTCACCGGATCTCCACTTGGGTGTCATTCGTGGAGTCTATGTTTACTCCGAAGTAGCATGTTCTTAGTGGTGTCCTCATTTACTTCAAGGCCAAAGGATTTCGCCTGTTCTTCTATCGCCGTGAAAGCTTTAATCACGGCTTGCTGGGAGCGACCGATGATGTCAATATCGTCCGCATAGCCCAGCAACTGGACGGACCTGTTGAAAATAGTGCCTTCCGTGTTGACACCTGCACTGCTTACTATCTGCCCCAGTACGAGATTGAAGAAGTCACATGATAGCGCGTCTCCTTGCCGAAATCCGGTGCATGTTTGAAACAGTTCGGTGGAGCTATCTCCAAACTGCACGTTGCAGCGCGTGTTTTCCAGCGTCACGTGACAAAGCTAAATCAGTTTTGCCGGGATTCCCAATTCGGTCATAGCCATATAGAGCTCCTGACGATGTATGCTATAATACGCGGCTTTGAAGTCAATGAATAGATGGTGAGTTTTGACTTGAAATTCGTTGGTCTTTTCTAGGATTTGCCTCAGTGTGAAAATTTGGTCTATAGTCGATCTGCCGGGCCGGAAGCTGGTACGTGTCAATTTGTGTGTTGCAAAACGGTTTTAGACGTTCACACAGTACGTTGGATCATCCATAAACTATTTTGCAATATCCGCTTTTTATGATCGATTTCTTAAAATATTGATTTTTGACAAATTAACACCAATACTTCAGCACACGGTCAATAATTCTCGGTCAGATGCTAGACGCAGTATCAGTCTTTGCACGCAACTGGAGACTTAAAGACCGGCCGTATTTCGTAGACATTTAATATCCTAGGTTCTGAAGCTAATATTTATTTTTCTTAAGTGGATCTACAGTCCAGGATAAGCCTGATCCTTGACCATCATACTTCTTTAATTATTCAGATCCTCAGGTAAGTACATCCAGTTGCGCAGTTTGAGTTGGTTGACGTTTTGTTTATACTTGTGCGAGCCACTGAAGGCGAGGTTTTCCTCTATTGCATTCGTTCTATGGCTGGAAATCCTAGACATCTAAAACGTACAATGCGTTGCTTTTTTTGTTGATCAGATCTATCTCGCTGTACATCTACTAAAGTTCTTGGTTGAATCTTCATCTCCTTAGCCTCTCAACGAAAATGGGACCGACAATTTTTCGAAAAATTGGTCGCCCAAAACGAAGAAGGATTTCTTTATCCGCTTTTGTTAAGAGTCCATGCTTCGGCCCCGTAGAGCAGGACTAGGATGATAAGGGATTTATATAGGATCTCCTTAGTTAATCGAGCTTGGGAGGTAGGTATTAAAATTTTTAAGAGCACCTGTAATTCTGTGGTTACCTCTTCAACTTTCACTGATTCAACGAACTGCAATGATAAATGCTTTAAGATAGAAATTCTTAAAGAATTCAAATATTTGCGATTAATCATTGATTATAGAATGAGTTTTTATAACCATACAGAAAGTCTTAGACAGTATTTCCGGTGTATTCTTAGAAATGTATACTATTTGCGCAAAGTTTGCTCTTCTCAACTACTACTTAAGATATATTATGGCATTTTTCACTCGAAATTACAATATGGAATTTCTTGTTGGGGAGGTACATATTATAACAAAATAGAGCCTCTATTAGTTTTGCAAAAAAGTGTTCTGAAGAAAATATGTGGCAAACCACGCCTATATCCTAGTTTTCCACTATTTAGGGATTTGAAAATTCTCTCAGTACGACATATGTATTGCTATAAAGTTCTAAACGTTTTCTTTAGAAGATCTGGTAATCTTAACTTTAGAATAATTGATAACTATAGTCTACGTGGTAACTTTTTGAACCGAGTGTCTATACCGGTTTTTCGAACAACTGCATTTCGTAATTTTTATAGGGTTTCTTCGTGTTGTATATTTAATAAACTTCCTCAATCTATCAGAATGCATACATCTCATTCGTTATTTATTAAACATGTAAAATACTGGCTCTTTAGTCTTGATAATGAGAATATCGAATTCTTTGTTAATGGCTGATGTTTTCATGAAATGTTAATTTTAAACTTCCAATTTAATTCATTTTGATATAGATTATGTTAATTAATAATATTTTAACTTTTTTTAATATTTGTTTTTTAAGGGTCACCCCACCCATTTCTAATTGTTTATCTCAATTTTTTGTTGCTAAGAGTGGCAACAACCCTATTTTTTATAAAAATATTTTTGTCACTTAGATAAAATAAATACGAATAATAATTATAATTCCCATACTAGAAACGGTTCGTATATAGAAATGCTGTAGTAAGCTGCTTTGGAATCGGTCGGTGGGCGGTTTAGGTTTGGACTTGTTGGGTTTTCCCAGGATCTGCAGAAAAGTGAAGATTTTATACATTGTAGACTTTCATGGCCTATAGCTACACTGATAAGGGCCGATCAGGTTGTTGGTAAACGGTTCAAGGCGTTCGCATATTACTCCAGATAGGATTTTGTAAAGGGTGATCCATATCGAGGTTCCCTACTTTTTTAAAGAAAAAAAAAAACACAGAAAATTCAAATTTAATGGAGAATGTTTATTATCATTTGAAAGAACATTCTTTGGAATTTATTTTTTGAAGATTATGTCTATCAAATGTTGGCCGTTGCTACGTCGCAGATGGTCCATCCATTGAGTCCAATTTTCGATCACTCGTTCGAGCATTTCAATGGTAACTGGCGAATGACACGCGTGATGTTTTCCTCCAAGGCCTGAATCGAAGCGGGTTTGTCGGCATAAGCTTTTGACTTTACATATCCCCACAGGAAAAAGTCTACGGTGTGATATCACACGATCTTGGTGGCCAATCGACCGGCCCAAAACGTGAAATTATGTGCTCACCGAAATGTTCTCTCAATAAGTCCATTGATTGATGCGATGTGTGGGAAGTGGCGCCGTCTTGCTGAAACCAAATGTCGCCGAGGTCACGAGCTTCAATTTCAGGCATCAAATAGTCGGTTATCATGGCACGATAACGGTCGCCATTGACGGTTACGTTCACACCGGCATAATTTTTAAAGAAATATGGACCGATGATTCCACCGGCCCACAAACCACACCAAACCGTTGTTTTGGATGAAGTGGCAGTTCTTCAATCTCTTCAGGTTGCTCTTCGTCCCAAATGCGGCAATTTTGTTTGTTTACACACCCATTAAGCCAGAAATGGGCCTCATCGCTAAACAAAATTTGCCTCGAAAACGTCGGATCTTCTTGGAACTTTTCAAGAGCCCATAGAGCGAAGCGTTGTCGCTTGGGAAGGTCGAGCGGCTTCAGTTGTTGCACAAGCTGTATTTTGTACGCTTTCAATTTAAGATCTTGACGTAAAATGCGCCAAGTCGTTCCATACGTCAGTCCGAGTTGCTGCGAACGGCGCCGAATCGACTCTCCACGGTCTTCGTGTACACTCTCAGTTACGGCCGCTATATTTTCTTCACAGCGTGCTGGACGTGGTCTATTCGGTCGAATATTATCCAATAATGAATGCTGGGTCTCAAAATGGGTGATGGTGTTGCGAATAGTACGCTCAGTAGGCCGATTATGTTGACCATAAGTTGAGCGAAGTGCACGAAACACATTCCTCAAAGAACGTGAATTTTCATAATAAAATTGAACAATTTGTAAACGTTGTTCACGCGTAAGTCTTTCCATTATGAAATGCCAAACAATACTAAACAAAAATAACAATACAGCATGACACGACTCACACGTAATCTGTCAAAAAAGGCTATTGAAAAAAGTATCTCTACTTGGATCACCCGTTATGTCCAGATTTTGTTCAGAGTCCAGTTTAGATGGTCGCCTTGTTTGTGGATGCTGGGGTCCTATTCTCATACTGCCATCCGACCAAAATTTAGTAATGAGATGGTTTATGTTGCTTATCGCTACTGGATTTATATAGCTCCGTAGGAAAGCTGTCATTTCCAAAAGCCTTGACAACGTGAGATTGGTTTTCAAAATTGGATTGGTCTGCAAAAGTGGTTCTACCATATTCTCAGCATCAACTGTATCTCAGCTATGATGTTTCCTTGGATTGGATTGACAGGATTCTGTTAACGACTTGTATCGCTCTCACGTTTTACGCTTTGGTAAAACTTACCAATATCATTCCTAGAGTGGTAACTCTCTAATTCGTCGATTGCGCTTGTTTGTTGATCTGTGCCCTTATGATATCAAGGTTAGGGCACAGGGTGCTAGGTAAAGTGAAATTTCGTTCCGAAACGAAGTCAATTAACCTAAGTGCGTCTCCAGACTTGGAGTCGTATAGTGTGTGTTTTCGTCATTACTGCTAAAGATGTCCTCTCTTATCACTTTTGAGTCAACATTTTTCAACTTTTTCCTCCGTCAGAGCGTAAACGCATGTAAGATTTATGTTTGCGACTTTGGTCTTAATGCCAATTGTTACAATGAGTTCACTAATGTCTTCAAAGCATACAACTAATTGTGTCACTCATAATAAATCCGCATTCGAATAGTCACAGTTTTTGTTTACTATAATATCCTCCTTTTACGGGCCCATCTCAAGACATGATAAATGCAAACTTAACTGAGACAATAAATTCTGTAAGTAATTTGCAATATCAATTTTTATTCATTCAAAAGTATACCCTACGAAAACCGCGTTCCATGCTCTCTTAAATTGATTTCAACTTTCTGAAATGACATTCTCTGAAATTAATTTCAAATCTAAATCCAATTTATTACATGTGTCCTTATATACACGCCCAAAATTTTCTCAAATTAATCAGATAGTTTGATATTTCAAACCATATAAAGCACAGGCTTACATCACACGTCAACAATTCCCAATAATCTGCTATTTGACTTGTCGTCTTGCGTTCCCCTTTCAACTTCATTTCCATTTAATTAAATACCAAAAATAAATCCTTATCAATGCGATTTGCCCTTTCGTCGCAATGGCATGTCCTCGACTGATTTAAATATAAACACAAGGAGTACTCGCTGCTGCGTTCGGATTTCTGCCTTCCAATGGCTTGATCTGCAGTTTCAGTTCATGTGGAATTTTTAATTTCCCTCGTGGGTGTTATTTAAATTCTGAAAATAGCTCGTAATATGACGCGTTTTGTAAAGTTTCCATGTTCTTTTTTTTTTACTTGCGATTTCCATTAAAAATGCGCATAAATTTCCTAACCTCCGAGAGGAGGTTTTGAACTACAGACTATTTTCTGAAATTCAAGCAAGATGAACGAGACTACATGATATTTATGCAAAGGTGGGCACTTGAGTTTGGAAAAGTTTTTAAAGCAAAAAAGGAATAAAAGCTGAGATATACACTTTTACAAAAGAAAAACATGTTTACCTTCCATTAGGTGATATTAAAACGTTTAATGGAGCTTGCATTCATTATTTGATTGAGAATGCAAATATCCTGATGAGCAAGTAGTCACAAAGGAGAATGAAAGCGAACATACTCGTAAATTTGATTGTTATTGGATTCGTATATCTTCGAACACCCAGGAGGTGTTGCTTTCTTGATTGACTTATAGAGGTCGATGTACAACAAGATGTACCGCGAAGGGGATGTATGAGGTTAATTAAAAGCATTCTAACATGCCCCAAGGGGTGAAACTGGCTATTAGTTATCATTTACGAAAACAATAAATTTGAGAGAGTGGAAGAGTAATGTGATGGCAACACGAACTGAAAAATCAAGCAGATAAAGAAAATATTTTTTTTCGTTTGTTACACTTTGGCTCATGACTTAGTCAAGCTGGATTTTCATATACGAACATGTGATTTTGCGATTTGATAACCCCAGATAAAATTATGGTTTTGAAACTAAAAAGGATCGATAGTTAGTAAGCTCTTCTTACAGTACTGAAAATGTGCTTTATCTCCAACTTTTTCTAATTCCAATATTCGTTTTATTTCGGATACAAACATAGCTGTTGATTTGCATATTCAGCTGGAATTAACTCCTTTCTCTTTCTACATGTGAATCGGCAATGCTTTAGTTTTCGAAATGATCTTCAACCAAGATTGATCATTTCCCAGTTATCTGATTTTAACTGAACTGCATTCGCCTTTCATTCCTGCTTCTATTTTATGGAGTATACAATCCTGTAGATTGCAGAAACTTATAAAAGTCCTTTAAAAAATGCGGCGAAATACACATAGCTCCTTACTTATAAAAATAATATCGGTGACAAGATACAGTCTTGGTCCACATTCGTTGTCAACTCGACAGCTTTCCTCCATAGACAACGTGCTATTTTGATTCCTCGTTAGTAGCTTGTTACCTGTGCCATTCAAGGCCTTTATACACAAACCCCCTTATTCATTAGATTTCACTAAAACATATCTCAACGGTTGTATAGTTATACAGTGCATAAGTATTTATACAGCCTCTATCCAGGGTCGCACAATTTCATATTCATAACATATTTCCCCATCCATAATAGTTATACAGGGTTTGTGTCAAATAAATTACCAAAAAGCTCGGCAGAGTTACCAAGGGATCATTTTTATAGTTGTGAAACTCACGGTGGAAATTTTATTTTCTACATTTTTATAACATATTGATGACTTATGTTGACTCAATAACATCGTTTACAATGTTGAGTCTGTAGGTAAAATATAATTACCATTTGAACAAATTAAATAGTGAAACAACTGCTAAAATACAAAAATACACTGGATGATTTTTTTCAACTTACAATTGAACCTTTGGTAACCCTGATGCTCAGCCGTCTGAGTATACAGAAATAAAAAAAATGATATACCCTTATACAGGCTATTATTCAACTATTCAACCATCAGACGCGTTTAGGATGTGCAGCCTCTATTCAACTTTATATAAGTTTTATGAATAAGGTTTTTGCGTTTAGAGGAATTTCTTTATACTTTCCATGTAATGAATTTATGAATAAGGCTGAAAATGTTGTATAGATCCCTTCAATCTTACAGGTTGGCTTACGGGCTACGGCTGTGCAAGCCAGCGGAAAAGTCTTTTGATAGTAATCAATGGATATTCAAACTTGGTTAAAAGTGCAGATCGATAGTCTCGGTTATGATGTATAAGGATCTTGCGATTATCTGACAAATCATCAACTATAAAAAAATCGTATTCCAAATGAACCGTTCCGATTCGGCAACTTGAAGTTCCGCCACCGCGTGCAAGAAGTACATACGTTGACATAAATGGTTGTCAGAAAAAGCGAGGCCTGAGTGTTAACGAGTCTGTAGCGCCATTTTTTTTAAAGCTACCCAGACGTTAATTCGAACCGCATATTATAGGAAAGAGGGATTTTCTTGATTGACTGAGGAATTAGCAATTGTACAAAAAACGTATGGTATCCTCGTGTATTTCTTCATCACCGCATCCTCTACAAAGTTGTTCCACTCTTCTAGAAGAGTTTTCTAACAGTTTGTTTAGATGTTCGCAAGAGTTCTCAATTGTGTTTATGTCAGGACTTTGGAGCGAAGTTTTCTGATGTGGGGACAGTTATACAATTGCCAGGATCGGACCTTATAAGCCTTGTGTTTAGAAACATTGGTAAAGTTTGCAAATTTAAGGCCAAATTCAACTTAAAATATTAAAAAATACATGCGGATCTTATAAAGTGAGAAATGGACTTTATAAAAAATATAAAGTACCTAGGTCAGACGCAGAAAAGGAAACACAAACCATTACCGATGCACCGCTGTGTTGATCAGTTGGTTTCAAATTCTTCCAAAGCAACTCTTCAGTAGTTCTTTTCCACACAAATGGTTTGCCATCAGATTCAAAAATATTAAATTTATTTTCGTAAATAAAACATCTTTCTGAAGTCTTTTCTTCTTATTTCTTACTTATAAGTGGATTTTGACTGACTCTCCTTCCATTCAATTCCATTCTTTGAAGAACATTCCTAATGGTCGATGGGCTCGCATGCTCTCGTCTCCATCTGCAGCTTAGCCTTGTAGGCGTCGTTGGCATCGTTGCCATTGTTTTTCGACGTTAGGTGCTGGTGGTATGATGTGAAACGAGGGGTTAAGGGATACGCATTGCGCGAAGGCCTTGGCGGTCTCTTGCGATGCAGTCTTTCGACATTAAATTTTTTCACAGTATTTCTGGTTTGTTGTGGCGTGGTGGATATCCGCATCCTTACCTTGGCTGCAACAAGGTAGTGGTCCGAGTCGATGTTAGGAATGATCGGACATTCAAAATACTGGATGCGTGCCTCTTGTATATCGTAATGTGATCAATTTGGTTGACTGTTCGTTGATCTGGAGACTACCATGTCCCCTTATGGATAGTGGCACTTCGTTTCGTAGCGAAGTCAATTAGCCTAAGTCCGTTACCAGACGTGTTGTCGTATAGCCTATATTTTCCGACAATACTGCTAAAGATGTCTTCTCTTCCTACCTTTGCGTTAAAATCTCCCAGCATGATTTTAACATCGTACATTGGTAGTCGCTCATAGATTTTTTCAAGGAGCTCGTAGAAGCAATCCTGTTTAATGTTCTGACATTCCATAGGTGCAGATACGAATGTTGTTGTCCTTTTTTTGTTTAGCAGGGTCGTCAACAATAATATCAGTCCTTTCCGAGGCTATTGGTTGCTTCGTAACAATCGTTTTATCCATCGGTTGGTAGTTAACCCAAAGTACGACCCCCAACCTTGAGGGCCAGTTCCAATTTATTAGATACCCCTAGGACACGGGGCCATCAGTATCCACTACGGGATTGAGCGCTACCGTTGACGTTTTACGTGTTGTTATCAAAACTCGTACTTATCGTTTAGCAAGTCAAATTCGGTTGGACGAGACCAATACCCGATGGTTACCACTTGGAGGTAAAAAATTAGCACATTTGATGTGTAGTCAGAGTTGCGAGCACTGGGCATTGCCAAGTTAAATCCAATCAGAGTTTACCCTCGTTCTGCAACACCCAACCATCCTGTAACATATGGACATGGCTAGGACATGTAGAGAGAATGAACGCCAATACAAGTGCTCCGATAATATTCGATTGCCAGACAGAAGTCGGACACAGTAGTGGAGGACCTGGCCTTAAGTGGAGCCCAGAAGTAGAAACCGACCTTATCAAACATGTAGTATGCAACTGGAGGCAGTTAGCTCTGCATATTGGTTGATCCTCATGTACATTCCGGACAGCAGCGTAACCACAGTATAAGATGCGAGGATTTTTTTTTCAATCTGGAGACAAATTTATATAGGAAAATAAGAAACTGGGTTTTCGTGATTTTTGGGTATCCCACAAAGAATGTTATTTGATTCTTCAGCTTCGAACTTTTCTAGAATATACTGGGCAAGTAGTTTTCTTATTCGCACTTAACCTCACCTATCCTTTTAACTCAATGTTTCGTGTTCTCCTTCATTTTCATTTGGCTTATTAAATAACTCTATTTAATTATTCATTGCATACAAATGAAACCCACATCTTTCCTATTCCATTCAGGCCCTTTTTAGGGGTCATATTTATATATATAGCTTTGGATATTTTTTTTTAATAAAAAAACTTCTCTCATTCAAAGAGCGTAGCAAACCCATCATTTCCCCAGTATTTATTTTTTTCCCAAATAGTCCAACAAAGCTATCTTATTCCTGGAGACGACAAGGATAAACTTCAACCGATCTTATTATTATTCAAAACAAACGGCCAATTCGTTGTTTGTTCCAAATTCAATTTCTCAAATGAAATTGACTGAGTGAGTAGGTGATTGCTTTCCTTTTTCTGCATTAACCTCAAATTCATCCATTTGCCAGTTTCTAGGTCTGTGTCTTTATCTTCCCTCTCCAGTTGTTGTGCTGAAGCACCTTAGGGTGTTTTCAAATAAACTTTCATTGAATCTTCAGTCTTCGATGTATTAGAGGATGAAACTTTTGTGCATTGTGTGTTGTCTCTTTGGGGAAGGAGGTCTTTTGTGTGTTTTTGTCTTCAACATTTTTGGGTTGAGGATATACGACATGTTTTCCCCTGAGGTTTTTTTAGATTTATGTACAGCTGAGAAATTCTTTAAGAAAACATCTCGAGGGGAAACACACCTATAACAAAGCACAGATACATTTGTTTCCATCTCCTAATTCCAGTTTCACTGTTCTCTTTTCAGATCAAAAAGCAAATTATAATCACACACATAGATATAGCTACAAGGATATCGTTTGCGTCCCAGTTTGAAGAAACAATTGCAGCGGCAGAGGTAAAAGGATATCCGAATAAAAATGGCCGAACAACAAAAGTTATCCCTTTGTCCTCGTTTGGTGGATTATCTGGCGATTGTTGGTGCCCGAACTAGCCCACCAACTAGGACAATCGCTGGCAATAAAACCCCACCCGTTCAGGTAAGGGCTTTTTTTTTAAATAAGGTTGTTACAAGAAAAGAGATTTTTCTGATTTAAGATGCCGGAGCTGTTAAGACGTTACCCACCGTCGGATCATGCGGATTTTCCACTCCCCCTGGATATGGTGTTCTTTTGCCAGCCCGAGGGATGTACGAGTGTTGGACCGCGACGAACTGGTTCCGCGGTGAGGGATGCCACGTCCTTTGTCTTCGCACTGACCGACAAGGACTCGGGCAAAACTCGCTATGGCATCTGTGTGAATTTCTATCGTCCGGTAGATAAGCACGTGCCAGCAAGCGCGGCAGCTCCAGTTGCTGCACGAGGAGGTCGTCGCAGTTCCGCTTTTCGACGTGAATCATGGCGCAAAAGTATGGAACGTAGTTCCGACTCTGCTTTCAGCAGGCAAGTAGTCTTGAATCCACACAAACATTCATCATTCATCATGTCACGTCCACTTTATTTTACCATTAGTAATAGTCACGGTATTTTGACTACTTCTAGCGACTACAGAAGTAACGTAGCGCCTAGTGATTCAGATCGTGAAGTACCTAGCCGACGGGATTCTGATCCGCCTCATCATCAAACACCACATCCCATACAGCAGCCACCGAAATTGGGTTTGATAGCACCCAGTGCGGACTCGGAGTCCGGTGGAAGTCACTCGCCCTCGCCGAGGGCGTCTCGTAAACGCACAAAAGTTCGCAACCAGTCGTTGACCTCACTTTGCATAATCTCGCATCATCCTTTCTTCACCACGTTCCGAGAGTGCTTGTTCATCCTAAAGAAGCTCATTGACGCCTGCAATGAGTCGTCCAGTCCGAAGAGGGTAGGTGCATCAAATAAGGTTAATAGGTGGGTATGGAGCAATTCCCCAAGGCACATGGTCATTTTTTCTTTTCCCTCTTGCAGAGATAATGTATGGACAGTCTTAACTGGCAATGCGACAGATGCCACACCCTCAATTGTCATTCACGATGTAAAGGAAATCGAGACATGGATCTTAAGGCTTCTATCCACGCCAGTACCAGTGCCCGGGTCTACCAGGGTTGAGGTAAGAGCTAACGAACCACTTTCGTATTCCACAACACGCATGACACCCTCATCTTCCGTTGACAGGTGGAAGTGCTGTCACCATCGGTCCATGAGCCTCTGCTGTTTGCGCTGCCAGACCATACGCGTTTCTCGTTGGTGGATTTCCCGCTGCATCTGCCCCTGGAGCTACTCGGCGTGGAGACGTGCCTAAAAGTGCTGACCTTGATTATACTCGAGAACAAAGTGTTGTTTCAGTCGCGAGACTACAATGCCCTCTCGATGTCGGTTATGGCATTCGTGACAATGCTATATCCGTTGGAGTACATGTTTCCGGTGATACCGTTGTTGCCCACCTGTATGAGTTGTGCGGAGCAATTGCTCCTGGCACCGACTCCCTTTGTCATTGGAGTGCCGGCAACGTTCCTGCTGTATAAAAAGAATTTCAGGTAAGTGCTCAGAGAGGGTGCGTTTTCAGGTGGTCCATAAAGTTCTGAAATAGAGAGGGGGGAGGTTTGAAATCGGTTGACAAAGTTAAAGTGATGGTGGTGTGTGTCTGTTTAGGTGGGCGAACGAAGGATATTACATTATTTATAAGGGAGAGGGGGTTTCGGTCGTTTTTCATGTTTGTGTAGGCAGGTGTTGTTTGAATCTTTCAAAGCGTTTGTCAGTTTTGCTATCATCTGTAGATGTGTTTTTGATGTGCTCCCATATAACGTGCATTGGGTATTGTTAATGGGAAGATGCCATCAACCTTTTAGTTGGTTGTCTGAAGTAAGCTATTTAAATGAATATCTTATAATGCGACTGTGAACTCTTAGACACAATGGATCCTATCATTTGCTTAAATGAACGAAGGTTACATGTTTTGCGGGCGGATTTTGCAGAAGATAAAGTGTTTTGGGGTTGGCTATATTAAGGGAGATACATTAGCTGGAATAGGTTGTTTAGAATATTTGATAGCATATAAAATGGTTTTACGAAGGTTGGAGGACGACCGACTAAGATGAATTTTAGACGTGGGTTATTTTTTAATCGATTTATTTTACTTTGCTGGATTAAATTTTTCACAACAATATACGTGTTTTCGTTGGTTGGAGGTTGAAGTGAAGTGAAGTAAGATTTCACACGGAGTACAAATACAATAAATGACTGGGATTACTTTACATTTTTATGCAAAGTATGATTGAGTTGGGATAGACTCAGGCTCAACATCAAGGGTAGCTGAAAAAAAAATTTTGAATTTCTGAGTTTGAAACCCGTTCAAAGTGCTTGACATTTCTTGTGTTTCGTTGAAAGATAATAGACGGCCACAGTTGGCCAAGTTTTTAAAATCCGTTGCAAAAATTATATTTCGCGTGTGCCTAAAATCCAAAACTAATTTATTTACTAGATTAGGAAGCTGATCAAAAGCCGAAAGAAATTTTGAAATCAGTCGAAATATTCGGCTGATACAATATTCATAAAAAAATTTTTTTTTTTATTTAACATTTTTAGAGGAATGTAGTCGGGAAGCGTACGAATGGCCGACAGTAATAATGGCGACTAAACAAATATAAATTTAATCGACTGTTTAAATGTCGACTAAAGTTTGACTGACGAAAAAAAATGACAGTTTAGAATCCAGACCATTAAATGTCGATTGAAAAGTTGTCGGTAAAAATGTCGACTTTTACCCAAAATATAGTAAAATTAAACAAGAATGCTTTTAAAATCGACTTTATTAGAGTCGACATTACGATCAGTCGGTACTTTTCGAAAATCGACACTATGACGGTCGATTTTTTTCAATCGCCATTTTCAAAATCTGCAAATCGTACCCAACACAATGTAGCCAATAGAACGATACTCTTCAGAAATGATAAATTTGTTAGATGTTATTCCGACGAGAGTTTTAAAGAAATCTAGTTTTTATATATTAGTGTTTCGTTAACCATAGTTAACAGTTTAGTTTTTAACGTCAAATGTATAAACAAACCAGTTTTCAAAAAAATATATTCTTTATTAAAACAAATATTTGAATTGAAAATATTCTTTTAGTTGATATTTTCTTTTTTCATACCAATATTCTTGCAGTTTTTTTTTAAAAAGCTTTGCATATTTTGGCAGTTAATTTTTTTTTTACACAAAATCAATTGATTAAAAAGACGTATCTTAACACATGATTCTGAAACACCCTATGTATCTTTTTTTTTTAATGATAAAATTGTTAGCGGTGGGTTTCACCGTTATTTAAAAAAATATAAATTTAAATAAATTAACTCATTCAAAAGTTATTATTTTTGCAACCAAAAATGGAAACGAGCCCACTGTGTATTTTGACAACTAACGTTATCTGACTAAAAGTAGGCAAACCAATCTTCAAATATAAATAGCAGATTGAGTTTGGATCGTCTTTATTGAGAATCTTTTACTTTGCTTTGCATAAATCTCACGACAATACCCCTAATAGTGGTGTTGACGTACAAGCAAATATTTTCAATTTCTTAATCACTGCAGTCAAAATTCCGAAAAAAATATGGATCCGCTACAAAAAAAATTTAAGCTACCAACTGTAATTGATTTGTATGGAGGGGTAAACAATTACCTCTCTATAAAAATAAAAATCTCTCATAGTACTTTTTGCTTACGGGAATGACATTAAGCAAAAATAATATTGTACTGGAACAGACCTTTTTTATTCTTCCTTGCGAATGATATCACCACAAAACGAAAATTAAATATGCTTGGTGCATAGATTGTCCACTGCAACTATTATCAAAGTGTTAAACTGAAAGCATCTTCGTGAATAAAATCTTTTCCAATTTTTGTTCATGACACTCATATTTGCAAGAATTTTGCAATTACAATTTCAGGATTTTTTCTTCCGCTTTTGATATGTTTCATGCTTTAGCGCCAAAGAGTAGGAATTGGATGATCAGGGTCTTGCATATGATCTCCATAGTAGTTCAAGTGAGGGCTTTACTACTGAATTGTCTTCTTAACCCAAAGATACAGCGGTTGGCAGCGGTTTCGTTCTATTCCTGACGATATGTTGTCAAAGTTAACAGCAGAGCCGAGGTATCCAAAAAAAAACCGTTCTACCTCAATGTTATATCTTGTCTTATCAACGGAAGCGTGCTATCAAATTCGTGTTGATAGCATATACTTACCCTCATTTAAAGCTTAACATGGTAAACGGTTTCACGCGTTCGGCATAAAGGCTGGCATTTCCAGCAGCCTTGTTAAGCTATCCTCACTTACGATACTCCTTTGTTGATCTTAACAGGATTCTGTTCGAGGCTTGAATCCCTGTTGGCATCGTTTCCATTGTTCATTATCATTACATTAGTTGCTGGTGGTATAGTGTTAATCGAGAGGTTAAGGTATACGTGTTTTGCGAAGGCCTTGGCGGTCTCTTGCGATTGCAGTCTTTCGTCATTAAATTTCTTTATTATTATTGGCTTGGCCAACCTAATTTTGGAAAAAGTACGGCCCGATGACGCCGCCAGCCCATAAACCACACCAGTCACTCTTTGTGTATGCATCGGCTTTACAACACTCACTCGTGGATTCTCAGTTGCCCAAATGCTTCAGCTTCAGTAGGCTTCAGCTCTTGAGTCAATAGAACCTTGTAATCGTGCAAATTAAAATCTTTATTCGCGGTGATGTTCGTGAGATGTTAAATTGTTGGGCACGATGACGAGTCGAGGTTGACGGCTCTTCTGCCACACTATTGCGAATAATAGTAATGTTTTCCGTAGAACAAACTGGGCGTGCATGCACAGGTGTTTTCACATTTCCTACAGACCCGGCTTGCTGAAATCTGCGCACAATTCTCCCGATTGTGGACACATTTAGTCGATTATGCTGTGTGACTCACAATTAACATCGTGATTATTGTTGGACCACCCTTTATATTGTTATTATTAAAATTCATTCAATGTATAAAGATTTCACTTTGTCCAGAATCCGTACTCTCTTTCTCTGAAAGGTTTTACTAAGATGTACCGTTCTGTACAACTTCATATTCACTAAACCATACTAATAAAAGAAATTAAAAAAACAGAAACTCCGTAGGTATTTATTGTAGCAATGCTCCTGTCAAAAGAATGTGATCATTTATGCGAGTTTTACTCGCGAATGTTATTAAATAATGATAAAACTTGACAGGAAAAGAAGTTTCTTGAGTTAACTCGATGTTAATTCTGAGATGAGAATGATGTTACACTCAAACCGTTCTATAGTCCAGACTGGTGTAAGCAAAAAAGTGTGATATTTAAAAATATCATCTAATATAATCCGCGGTACATACGAACTATGCACTGAAATACTGTTTGCACAAACAGCTTTTTTGGCCCTAAAGAGTGGGCGTGGGTAAAACTATTGTCAGTGGGTAAATTTTAAAATATTTGGGGAGAGTATGATAAGTTTGGCGCCAATAATTGATAACGGTGTTTTATAGAGGGTCAAAAACAAGCATTTTTTACTATGAGAGAGGAGTCTATCTCGCCCTGTTTAGAGAAAAAAAGACTAAAAATGGAATTTTTTTTTTAACAAAACAACGACAACACTACTACTATCCCCATTTTGAAAGCCAGAAACTATTTTTTGAATCCTCAATTTAAATTTATTTATTTAAGTCAAGTTTTTGAAAAATTCGCTTGCAAACTCAAAATTTTGATTAAAAAAAAGTTAAGACCAATTTTTTCATTGTTGTGAAATGAAGTGCTTGATTGGCTTTTTGTGGTCAATGCTTATATCAATTCTGAATCGAACACAAAAAACCGAATGGTTTTATGTCTTAGTTTTGAAGAAAAATAAAAATTACTAAAACAATTTTTGTATGATTTTTGTGTTTTTTGGTATCTCACTTATGCCCAGTTTCACAGTGAGAGCTTAGGCCTCACGTGGAGCTTAACTTACGGTTTAACATAACTTGCCGGCTAAAGATGTAACCAAACTTAAGTGTTGATAAAACTTAAGCCCCCGATTTTGGTGGCTTTAGTGTTGGCTTAACTTCTGTCAGAGTAAAATTTGTTTGAATGTAGGATGGAACTAAATTCGGGAAGTAACTGTGTCATACTCGCATAATATTATCGTTTGGTGTATAGTTGTAGGCGTGTAACTAATAAATTACCTACGAACCATTCATAATTAGTTGTTATACTTGGCTTAGCTAAACCACACTTTTTAAATGACTGTGAAACCCGAAAAACTTAAGCCCAAACTTAACCTCTGCATTTTGCTTAGCTAAGCAATGACTTAAGCTCTCACTGTGAAACCAGGAATTAGAGGATTAATGTTCATCTTTGTAAGTAAACATTCAGTTTGTAAGTAAAGTACAACAAATCAGGTGCATTGCATTTAACAACAACACACACAAAAAACCTCGCACCCATTCCAAATCCAACAGTGAGCCCTAGTAGGGGGGTTGCAGGACATAGAAATCTCACTGTTTACACCGAATTAATTTTGGTAATTTTCAATTTTCTCAAAAACTAGAATACATTAATTCATATTGTTTTCAGTTTTTGCTTAAAAATTAATTAGAGCAACGAACTTCAGAAAAAAAATAAAATATATAAACAGCTTTGAAAAATTACACTTACAACTTTTTTTTCTTAAATTTTGAGTTTAAACCATTTTTTTTTGTCAAAATCTATGCTGGATTTCTTTTCAATTAAAAATTAGCTAATATAACAAAGTATTGGCTTTAAAAAAGGTGTACTACTTTATTGTAAGTATTACCGTTATTTTTTAATAATTTTTTTTTCATTTTTAATAATTTTTTATGAAATTGCCCCTCCCGACCAAACGGTGGGAGATAGACCCCCTCACAATCTCACATAGCCAAACTTATCGTACACGTGCCAAATTTTCACATTTGTACAGAAGGTATGGGCGAAGAGTTTATGTACTTAATTTTATGATTCTAGCTCAACATTTTCGGTCGCACTAATATACCCATGTGGCATATGATATGGTATAGGTTTAAAAATATAGGCGTGTTAAAATTAAATTTGGACAAAATGTACACACGTTTTGTGAGTTTGTGTTTTCGTGGAAACTTTTTTGAATTTTTTTAAACTTTTACCAATAAAAGTTTTTCTTAAGAAGATGTCCCCAAAAATAAGGCGTTGCTAAATTCTTGTAGACAGTGACATTTTGGAATTACATATCTTGTTCAGACAGTTTTTCAAAATGACTTTATGGTTTGACCAAAAACAACGATTATTTTTTAAATACGTGCAGAGGTTGGATATTCTCTAGTAATCAGATAGATTATATACTAAGGTGCGAAATAAAAGAAAACGATCCGGTGGATAGTAAAGTCGTTTAAAGAGGATTTATGTTTACTAATGTAGGTCGAGCGGTTCTCAAATGCGGAGTCACATAAGGCACGAATAAAAATCAGATGAAAAGAATACGCTTGGTGGAAGTTTAGGCGGTACCAAAATCGGATTTAGTGAAACGATAAATATAATATTATGGTATACAAATATTACGAACATCAAGTGTAAAATGGCAACTTCATCAACCGATTGTAACAACTATAATGCACAAAGTCCACCCGCACAACATCCATCTTGTATAATATCATTTCATTCGAAATCAGTTAACACGACCATGATAATTCATTTTAAAAAACCTAGTCTCGATTACAGACTCCCAGATGACATTTGGGTAGTTGATTTGGACTCTACAAAGTTATCACCACCAACGGGTGGTGCCGAAGAAATTCCCGGACTTCCCGAACCAGAGGGAACTATTTTGAAAAACCACCTAAAACAGGTAACACTAATTTTACTGAAATTCAAATATATCAACAAATTTATTATGCATTTCTCTTTGGCTATAAGTGTGAAAAAGTATATAATTGAATTTCTAATCAACTAACAATTTATTATTTCTCTTAAATTAACTATTAAATATATAATTCAATTTGCGAAGTTTTAAATTGTAATTCTGTATGCTTATTTATAAAAAAAATTCAAAAATATTAAAAAAAATGTTGAATTATATATTTGGAATGAATATTAATTAATAAACATTGTATATTGTATTCCCAATTTGTTTTTAAAACAGGCAACAAAATATGATAAGAAAATGTTGCTTGCATTCTCTCTCTAAATTAATATATATATTTTTGTTTTGTATAAATTTAAATGTCAATGTGCCTTTTTCTAAGCATTTATTCATTCAAAAATTCATTTACAAAAAAAAAAAAGTAAACAAAAATAAATATTTCATTTTCACTTTCAAAATATTTAAAACACACACTTCTACTTCTACTTTCATTTTCTCCAATGCTCTCTCATTTAAAAAAAACACAACACATTACATTCTTAAAAAAAAACTAAAAATATTGAGCAGGCTATGCAACTCATGGATCAAGCTGGACTTGGTGTAAATATTTTTTTCTTCTTTCAGTTTTTTTTAACGAAAAAAAATATTTTTCTCTTATTTAAATAAATAAAAGTAAATATTTTGATTTTTTATTTCTGTATACTTTTCAACTATTTTCTATATTGCATGCTCTTTAAGTTTTTGTAAAGAACTTGATCAAAAGAAAAAAACTGTTAATAAACAACATGAGTTCATTCAAGTATTCTGTATAACTGTATTTTTGTTGTTAATTTTGTAAAAATATTACTTTATGTAGTATAATTAAAATTAAAGTGTTAACCATGTTTGTAAAGTTCTTTGGTACTTTTTTTAATTAACTATGTTGGTGTTTGTATTAGTATTTGTCTACCATAGATTAGATTAGATTAGGTTAGGGAGTTTGAATCGAGTTATAATATCATTGCGGCCAAAGTTGGGCCTATTGTGATTTACTCCAATTAGAGCTCACTAATGATACCGGACTTTGTGATGAATCCTAGGAAATCTTTGAGTTGGCTTTTAGATATGTCCTCTGCGTAAAGGTAGTGTTTACATAGTTGGTGTTGATGTAATCTGATTAAACATTTACGGTGACACAGGATGTGTTCTGCTGATTCTTCGTCCCCGTTGCATAGTCTGCAGGTGATATATTTAGTTATTCCCATTGTCATGAGGTGTTTTTTGACGTGACAATGTCCAGTAAGGAACCCTGTGACAGTTTGAATCTGACTCCTAGTTAGATGTAGAAGTTGTTTCGTTCTTGGGTGGGAAGTGTTTGGCTTAAACATTTTGGCTTGTCTGTTACCTTCAATGTTAGTCCAGCAATGATTGGCCCTGTTTTTCAGCCATGTTTTAATATGGAATTTAGCAGTTCTGATGTGTAGTCCACAGTCTTGGCATCATAAAGGTTGTATATCTGCTATTTCGGTACCTACGTGTCCACTGTGTCCTGGCATCCAGATGAGATGTACTCTGTTTGTGCTGGCTAGCAATGTGGGTAGTTGTAGGCAATCCCATACTAGTTTTGATGTTATTTCGTAACTTTGTAATGCTAGGAGTGCTGCTGTGCTGTCAGAGAAAATATATATGTTCTTGTTTGTTACGTGGATCACAGCTAGGCGATAGCTAAGATCAATTACTTTTGACCTAAGTCGTCTCCCCACAACGAATCCACACCCTTATATGTGCAGCCTTTACTGACAGATGTAATTAATGCCGCATGTTCTTAATTTTTGCATTTTATATCCATTTCATCGTATTTTCTGAGTCACTTTATTGCGTGTCAAGAAGGACGTTCCAGGTGCAAATTCCTAAGTAGTTGTCCGTGATTGCTCCTAGCCGTTTCTTTAAGAGTATTGGTTACTCGACGCTGTTGTCTCTCTAATAACTAGCTGTCTTTCACGTGATATAAGGAAATAACCCCAATTTATTAGATACCCCTAAGAATTTTACTACGGTATAAAATGCTGCCGTTGTCCTTCGATTCATCCGATCCATCTGCTGCCCAAAAATGTCGGATCAGCTCATGTAAGTTGCTCACTTTGTTCATCCTAGATCGAGTATTTAATGTCATTTTCCATGTTGGATTCCATGATTGGTATAGTTAAGGGCTTGTCCACGTAGACGAACAACTTCAAACAACCTAACATTAGATCCATCAAATCCCATGATGTTGCAGGCCAGATCTATTTCTGGAAATTGTCTTGCCATCGCTTTCGTCTACTACTGATCCGCTGGTGAATTTTCCAGGTTCAACCTCAAAACTCCATTTTGTTAGATATGAGATATTTGACATTTAAACTTTTTTTTTTCTATTAACCTGCAGTCTTGAGAAGCATTTTTATGTAAGCTGCCGGTGAAGTGCATTGTTTCTTTTATTTACTTTCTTAATATAGTCTTTCGTACCATGACATTCTGGAGCTCCTCTTTTTTTGCTATCCGTAGCACATCTCTTAGTCTTTCGCAGCTTATCAGGACGTTTTTCTATTGTGGTTCCTCTGGCTTTAAATAAACGATGCAGCGGAGTACTTCTAAATAATGTCACCAATAAGCCATCTCTATAAAACATTTTGAACATTTTGATGGTTATATTATGATTTAATTTTATATGTTAAACAATTATATTATATATATATTTTTTTCTTAATGTTAAAGTGTTACTTTTATTTAGTTTATAATAACTGTATACTGTACCAATCATACCCTATTCATGTCAGTGCCATACTTCATATAAAGTTTGTAATTTTTGTTTATACATATTTTATATTCGTTGTAATTTATTAAAATGTTGTTAAATATTCTGTACTTTTTGGAGAGTGTTTTTAATTGAATTATTGTTTGCATGTTTGAAGCTCAGCTTATAATAAATGTCAAATGTCAAAGTCATGAAGAAGGTATAACAAGAATATTGTAGAACATTCAAAGGGAATAACAGTTTTAAAAGGAATGTTGGGTAAATTCTTAATGCAAAGGAAATTGTCAGAATATATGTTTTTAGTGAATCTGTTTTGTTCGCACATTTTAAAAAGCTAATACAAAGTGGCGCAAAAGTAATCCTCCTATCAGAAAATGCTATAAATTTTGCGATTGGCCCCTAATGTCAGTTCTGTTTTGACATTTGTGTAGTAAACACATATGCGAAATACACGTTAATAAACAATGTTACGCTACACTGCTCCAGAACGCGGAATATTGGTGACTTTTTATTTAGATTATTTTTTTTAAATTACAGCCAAAAAGCATCGGAAGGTTATTTTTGCGCCACCTTGTACAAGATGGGCCAAAAGAAGTCATCCCATGTTGTTTGGCTCTCATTTTTTTTTCTAAATGAAAAACTTCGACTCTTCCAGCGTAAGTTTGAGTGGGTGTAATGGCTCCTCCTGGATTTTCGGTGCCCCAGAAGCGATAGTTTTGCTTGTTGACGTACCAGCTGAGGTCGAAATGAGATTTTGGTCGAAAAATCGTCCACTTTGTCCTCGAGATTGAGGATGGCTTGGGGCGTAGGTTACACGCGTTTGGCGGTCGACAGGCAGCAGCTAATGCACGAACTGGACTTTGTACGGGTTTCACCTTAGCCCCAAACATTTCGCTATCGAATATGACATTCCAAAATGCAATTACAATTAAATGAAACACTAGTATTGTTTCTGCTTAACGAAGATTGGTTGTCATTTAATATTGACAGTACAAGATACTTGCTTGATGAGGTCAGTTTATATTGTGCACTCAACTTAATACGGTGTCTTCCTCTACTGTGTCCAACGTGTGGCTTGTAATCAAATACTCTCAATAATGGCTGCATAATTATTTATACAACATGTAACTATTTTTTTACAACTGTTTCCAAGTTTTGTTTTGCGATTTCTAATGAAAAAGACTGAAAATACATAGGATAGGGTAATGTATAGGAATGGCAAATTGCTTACACGACTTTACTATTTTGTCGAGATTACTTATGGTCATAATGGGTGATCCATTTCGAGGTTCCCTACTTTTTTAAAGAAAAAAACACAGAAAATTCAAATTTAATGGAGAATGTTTATTATCATTTGAAAGAACATTATTTGGCATTTATTTTTTGAAGATTATGTCTATCAAATGTTGGCCGTTGCTACGTCGCAGATTGTCCATCCGTTGAGTCCAATTTTCGATCACTCGTTCTAGCATTTCGACTGGTAACTGGCGAATGACACGCGTGATGTTTTCCTCCAAGGCCTGAATCGAAGCGGGTTTGTCCACAGGAAAAAGGTTTCCCCACAGGAAAAAGTCTAACGGTGTGATATCACACGATCTTGGTGGCCAATCGACCGGCCCAAAACGTGAAATTATGTGCTCACCGAAATGTTCTCTCAATAAGTCCATTGATTGATGCGATGTGTGGGAAGTGGCGCCGTCTTGCTGAAACCAAATGTCGCCGAGATCACGAGCTTCAATTTCAGGCATCAAATAGTCGGTTATCATGGCACGATAACGGTCACCATTGACGGTTACGTTCGCCGAATCGACTCTCTACGGTCTTCGTGTACACTCTCAGCTACGGCCGCTATATTTTCTTCACAGCGTGCTGGACGTGGTCTATTCGGTCGAATATTATCCAATAATGAATGCTGGGTCTCAAAATGGGTGATGGTGTTGCGAATAGAACGCTCAGTAGGCCGATTATGTTGACCATAAGTTGAGCGAAGTGCACGAAACACATTCCTCACAGAACGTGAATTTTCATAATAAAGTTGAACAATTTGTAAACGTTGTTCACGCGTAAGTCTTTCCATTATGAAATGCCAAACAATACTTAACAAAAATAACATGACAGCATGACACGACTCACACGTGATCTGTCAAAAAAGGCTATTGAAACAAGTATCTCTACTTGGATCACCCGTTAGATAAACTGCGCGCCATCAGGTTAGCACAACCTCCAAAAGCTTTATAAAAGTACCACTGTTCCGGATTTCAGATTTACTAAAATATCTTAGATAAAGCTCTCTGTTCTCACTGATTTATCTTCAATATTTGAACCCGTATGACAACCATTTTTTTGGCATTTCAAGTAGTCTATTAAAATTGATACGATTAAAGGAAAAATAAGAAATACAGGGTGTGTTTTATGTTCCAAGTCGATTTTGTTTGGTTGCAATTTTTTTAATGAAATTTGTCAGTTGGCATTTGGTAATCGTAGAGAGCGGTCGATAACAATTTATTATGGAGCATCTAACGCAGTAACTTATTAAAGCATTTTATGTTAATAATCATTAAACAAAATCATTATAAGTGACAAAGCACATCTCGACTTTGCTAGCTTTGTTAATACATAAACAGTATTGCCCCTATTGGGGCAATGAAAACCCTCGATTGATACACCGAAGACCACTACACCTTCATAGAGTAACTGAATGGTGTTCCATTTGGGCCTCATGGGGATATATTTATTTGAGGATACCATAACATTTACTGGTTGCCACTATTGGGACAAGCTGGAAACATTTTTGTGTCTGAATTGGATCAGTCAGGCCTACAGAACATGTCGTTTATACAAAACGGTGCCAATTGTTTACGAGAGAATTTAAATAATGTCAAAAGGTGTTGACAAAAGGTGGTGACATCGACTGTCCCCAGATCCCCTAATTTGACGCCTGCCGATTTATTTTTTGGGGGGATACTTGAAGGAAAAGGATGCTGAATTTACACCAGCAGTCTGCGAAATTGCTATGCGAAATTACCTTTGTACCACGACCAGAGGTGTCCACTTGACCGACGTCATGTTTCATACATAATATTAAATAAATTATACATTATAAAATTGTATTTCATTTTAAACTTCTTGAAAAAAACCTGGAGCATAAAAGGAACCCCGTTTTAATATAATAGGATGTAAGTGACTTTCTTGGGCTACTCCAGATGGGGCAATAAAAGGGTTCGAAGTGGAATGTCTAAGTGTTACCCTATAAGAAGTCCGTTAGGACCGTTAGGATAAACCTTTGATGTGAAACTTCAATGTTGGGTACTATTTGCCGATTTTTAAAATGTCTATTTAAAAAGATCGACCGTCATAATGTCGACTTTCAGAAAGTCGATTGGTTAAAAAACCGACTGATTAAAATGTCGACTCTAATAAAGTCGGTTTTGATGCATGCATGCGGCGGCGATCACTGTCGATCAACAAGCCACTCTAGCATAATTGTTAATGTTTACATTAACAGTATTATTTCAATCATTCGAAGAGAGCATCATTCCTGTTTTAATTTAGATAAAAGTCGACAACATACCGACAACTTTTCAATGAACATTTTAATGGTCTGGATTTTAAACTGTAAACTTTTTTTGTCGATCAAAATTCAGTCGACATTTTAACAGTCGATAAAGTTTATATTTGTCTAGTCGACATTTTTTTTGTCTGGTGGGCCAATGAAAACTGTCAAAGGATGACAGCACAGTAGTTTTATAGAAACCAAACAATATAATTCTTTGTTTTATTCAAATTATACGCGAAAATTTGTATGTTTTCTAGATTTATCATAATATTTGAGTTAGTAAAAATAATCTTAGAAGGTTTTATAGTCAAAACTTCTAAAGTGGAGGGATGTTATGTTTGTCGTCTCTTTTAACATACTTAAAAATTAACGTTTTTGATTGTTCTTTACACAAAAGTACCCGATGGAACCTAAGTTCTCAAGTATATATGATTCAACCCAAATAAGTCCTGGTTGGAAACCATTTATAACTGGTCAAAGTTTCTTTTGTCCTCTTTGTCAAAATGTTGGAATGATGAACAAACGTTAAAAGATTTGTGTTTGTAGATCGCATTTTTTTATGAATTAGGTATACTCTGAAATAAAGAGATTTGTACATAAACCGAACAACACGAAAGTGGAATGGTCTACCAAACTCGGTTTTCCTTTTCCATTATAAGTCACTCCTGAATGTCCTTAACGCCGCACGGTTCTAAAACATAAAAAGGGTATTCATAACCCCTTGAGTGCGCGCAAATTATAAAAAAAGCTATCAAGGTGAAACTGTGCAGGGTTGTTAGCCTTCAGTTTTTGTGTTAAATGAACTTTTTTAAATATGGAAACCCAGACCTTTTGTGACAATACGCTAGAGAGATTCGTGATATATGATATTCCTGTCCAAGTCACCGAATTGACTGCTTCGGAATTATCATTTAAAGCTTGTTATTAGTTGGCGAAGTAAAATCAAAATTCGGAGAATATTTTGTACGAAATTTGCGACCTTTGGCAGCCATTTCTTTTCTTTTTTTTGTTGTTAAGAATTCATTGCACTAACGGCAACAAAATTAAATCATGCATTTTGGGACAACCTTTGCAAGTTGTTTGTGTATGGGGCGTCCTGCTAAGGTAACTGATTCAATACCCAAAAGTCAATAATAGTTGTTTCATTGCCTTACCTAAATTATTATAGGTATCACCAACTTCCTTTTTCCGTATCTAGATTAGTATATAATATTGCTAACTAGGATAACTTATTAGATGCATCAACATTTTTCTAAATACAAATCATGACTTTGGCATTTGCATTTGATAATATTTATTTGTATATTATTTTTAAATCGAGCCCTTAACAAAATGCTATGCGAAAACCCACAATTAATATGACATCTGTATATTCAAGGCCCTCACCTCAATGTCTGCTAGCAATCAAGCAGCATCGACCCAACAATTAATGCCATCAATACGGGATAGCCTTCAGCAACCGCCCATACTAGGGTAAGTTCAATTTATATAATGTCAACAATCTAACAATATCGAAACTATTTGTTTTGTCATATTAGTGTTTCATCAGCTCGGCTACCCTTGCAATCACCCTCCTCAGCACAGGCTAGTCAGCGAAACTCCATCTCTACTCAGGGTGTAGCATCACGGCAGCCAAGTCCAGGAGTACCTCCGGCGATAAATCCATTCATTTTCGGAACCGATGTTGATTCCGTAGATGTTGCAACACGAGTTGCCATGGTGAGACTTAAGATCTATAATAACTTTGTCTATGCATTGCACATCAATCTTTCTTTTAGGTTCGCTTCTTTAACTCACAAAACACACTTGCCAACTTCACGGAGCACACTCGAACACTTCGCCTGTACCCGCGACCTGTTGTCGCATTCCAAATCAACAGCTTTTTGCGGTCGCGACCTAGAGCGTCAGTGTTTCTGAATAAATTCGCTCGCACTCAAGCCGTGGAGTTCCTCTCCGAATGGTCGCTTACTCCTACAAATGTGGCATTCCTTCGCGTTCAAACTGGAGTCCTGGATCCGATTCAAGTCGGTGACAAGGCGAAATGGTTCGCTCACGGCCTTACACCCATTCGGTTCTCTGTATGGGATGATGGTAGCTCTTTGAATGGAGCCTTACGTAGCCTACAGCAACTGGAATCTCAGCCGACAGATGAAAGTGGTTCAGATTCCGAAGGAGCTGAGAGCACTAGTTCTTCATACTCGTCACTTAGTGATTTTGTATCGGAGATGGTGTCCTCAGATCTTTCGCCTAGCTTACACGATGTATTCGGACCTCATCATCATCACCATAATGTGCCCCAGGTATGGAAAATAATAAGCTTTTGTATACTCAAGATAACGTGCTTATAAAATCAATCTTTCAGACTCTTTCATCAAACTTAGATCCTAGTTTAGTGTATCATCCACCAAGTAAATTGCAATATCCGGAGGGTATGATCCTACAGTCTTCCAAAGAGGATGATGATCGACCCGAATCTCCACAATCCTCATCATCAAGTCGATCGGACTTGAGTTCACCCAGCTTCAATCGTGATTCAGAGTTTGATTTTCCTCCAAAGGGCGAGGTGAAAGCTATGTCCAAAGAGGATGAAGAAACTTCACCAGGTAAGCACAGATTTTCTTCCCTACATTTCATTTAATAAAAACAAAATCCTTTTAGGTTCACAAAAACTGCAACGGAATGCCTCAGACCTAGAAAAGGATAAGCGAAAGGGAACGGTGTGTTTTGTCAACTATTTTTTTAATAAAATATTTTCGAACTTACTCCACTTTTAGGGACTTCCAATCACCCCGACTGTTGTGCGACAACCAAGCTTTACCAACATCTTAGCACGAACTAGTTCGGGTTCAAGTTCCGGTAGCCCCAGTGCTAGTCAACGAAAGGGCTCTCAAGGGTCAATATTTGAAAATTTCGCATCACATGCCAAGGAACTTGTGAGAGAGACTACCCGACAAAGCAGTCAGGAGGGTATCTTGGCGCATGTGGATAAGGTAAGTTATATGTTCAGACCTGCAGTTGTTTGTTCTATCGGTGTCTGTAAATGTGTTGAATGCTTATGTCTTGATTTCTTAATCAGTCTTTTTAAGTTTATAGGTTTTTTTGTTAATTTTCGTTTAAATGCGATGTTTTATTTTTTTTATTTATACTTCGACTTTGAAGGATTCTGTGGACGAAGAGGAGAGAACATATAATCCTCTCGAAAAGGTTTGTACACACAAAACTTTTTTTTGACAAACAAAGCATCACGCAAAAAAAAAAACAATTCGGCTCGAAATTTTTATCAAAAATTGTCAAAATTTATCACAAACGTTAAGTAGTTTAGTGCTGCATTTATTTATTTATTGTTAAATAAGAAGTATTTTTACTTTAGAAGTGTGACTTTAAAAAAAATATTTATCCAAATGGGGACCGAAAAAAGTAGTATTTAAATATTCCCAGAGAACACCCTGTGTAACAGGACGGACTCACTGACGGCAAGGTATTTCAAATTTACCTGATTTCTTGTACAGATTTACATTTCAAAACAGAGTAATTTTTACCAATCGAATCGTTATTAAAAATTTGAAACAAAACAGGCGAGATTTTCAAAAAAATCCATAAATTGAACACGACTCCTCGAATTCGAAAGAAATCCGTCGGTTCATCGCGTCGGTCCCTCTGTCCGTAATCGTCTCTTCAACGGTTTGACCGATTTTCTTTAAACTTCGTATCCAGGATTTTTTAGGTCATAATCCTAGGCCATTTTGTAACTTTTACCCATAAAAAAATTATACATAGTCTCAATTTCCTCGAAAACGGGTCTAGCTAGGTAGGTAGAAGTGAAGGTTTGGCATGAAGCCAAGTATGTGCCTTTTTCTTACCATGACTCGTGTACCCTTATTATGATTGTTGTTGTGGATATGATACAGGCGGTCTCTAGATCCAACCGGTGAGGTTTCGAAAACGAATAAGATTTTGTATCCTTTTACCCGAGATGTCGCTAAGGTTGTCGAAAAATGGTTGGTCTAACGCAAGCATGTAGCTTTTTTTAGTGCCAGACATTTGCAGATGAAATGGGAGAGGGTTTCTCTCTCATTTGTGTTCCCGCAACTGTGGCATTGAGTGTTGTATGGGATCCCTAGTTTGGCCGCATGGTATCCAATTGGCCAGTGCCCCTTGACTATCACCGTAATTCGTGCGATATCTGGGCGGGTTCTATTTAGTAGATCGTTCGTTTGGTTTGGGCCATATCGTCCTCAATGTGACGTAATTTGTAAACCTTCTCCATTTGTAGTCGGTCATTTTCAGGAAGTATGAGTGTATTTGTCCCTTAACCGCACCTAGCGTGTAGAGCTGAGCCTGGCCTGGACAGCTCGTCTGCACGCTCATGTCCTTCAAAGTCACTGTTCCCTGGGACTCAGAGAAGTGTGTCCCTGAAGCGTTCGACCAGGTGAGCAAGTTAGTTCCGGCATTCCTGTATCAGATTGGAGGATATGTTAGCCGAGCTGATGGCCTTAATGGCCGCTTGACTATTTATGAGGACAGCAATATTTTATTTCGTAGTGTTATGCCCCAGTAGCGTGCAAGCCTCTAGGATAGCCAGTAGTTCCGCCTGGAATACGCTGCAAAATCCAGTAGGCGGTATGATACTATTATTTTCGGTGATTCGATTCCGAGTAGACTCCGGACCCCGACATCTCAGTTCATCTTAAATCCGTCGGTGTAGACGACCGTGTCGAACTCTCGTACTAGGAAAGCCTACGTGGAAGCCTTTCTTGAAGCTTAGTGTAGGTGTGATGTAGTCTGTTGGAAACGTGACCATGCCGTTTGTTCCAGGATATTACTGTTACCATACGGCCTTGCAGTCCAGCATCCTAATTCCTTGAGTCTTACTGAGCTGCATTAAGCGGTATCTTTAATGTGTTGGTTGTGAGGCAAGAGATGCAATAGCACAGTAGGGGCATCTATTGGCGCCCGTCGTGCCTATACTGGCTGTTCTTTAATTTTCTTTTTAGTTTTGTGAGGTTTGAGCCTTTACTCAATGCGGGCCTCCATACTAGTGAACCGTATGTGAGAATTGGACGTACCACTTATGTGTACAATACATCCACAAGGTCATCTTTGGTTGAAGTCCCCACTTCTTTCCAAAGGATTTGCTGCAAGCATAAAAGGCAACACACGGATTTTCTTCAGACTTCCTTACTCTATGTTCGATGTTGTGTTTCCAGTTAAGTTTTGGGTCAATCATGATACCCAAATACCTAGCGCTTGAAAATAGTGTTAGTGGTTGGACATTTAGACGGGGGAGGGTGAAATCGGGTATTTTAAAAAATTTAAACTCATCTTAGCAGGTCAGTCAAGTTGGCTTGAAAAAAATAGTTTCAAGTTTTTTTTATTGTCGCCGATGTGTTTCAGAATGAGGACCTGCTACAACTTTGTAGCGGACTACATTTCAAAACTTGTACATTGAAGTTAATTCTGCCAAGATTTCTCATGCATTTCTTCATGTCCTTGCATATCTTTGAGCTAAAAAATAAAAAAAATGTAAGCTATAGAAAAATTCCAAAAACAATTATTTTTTAATATGATATTAAATGTTCAGTAAAATCATTTTATTTATTTTTATTTTTTTGGATTTGAGGTTTTTGTCGTTGTTTCTTCAAAATATTAATATATTAATTTGTGTTATAAATAAGTTATTTAAAATAGTTATTAAAATTATTCAGTTGAAAGATATACTATTGTAAATCACATCTCTGTAATTTGTAAATTGTGCGATAGCCTATTATATCAATTTTTATAACGAACAATAAAAATAATGTTAAAATGTTTTAATTTTGAAATAAATTCGAAATACTTTCCGATTTTTAAATAATTTGATCCCCAAAAATATCGATCCTCCGTCATAAAGTTATGCGTCCTCATTCTTAAAAAAATCGACCAAAATAAAAAAAAAACTTTGAAACGATGTTTTCCAAGCCGACTTGAATATTTGACAAACGTACTTTAGATTTGCTTGGACGGCTATTATACAGCGCATGTTTATCGAGATTGCAAAAGAAAGTGATAATGAAACAAAAAATACATTAGAGTGCATAAGAAAGTGATAATGAAACAAAAAATACATTAGCCCAGTGTATGTGGGAATGAGCTTGGAAAAATTAAATTTCAAAGACATTTTAAACCTTGTACATTGAAGTTAATGCTGCCAGAAATGGGAGTGGCAAAAAACTTTATATCGACAAAATATAGATATTAAGAATGTCTAAATATATTGTTCAGAAAATTTTCCAAAATTTATTACGGATTGGCCAAAAATAACGTTATTCTGAAAAGTGTGCGTGGCAGTGGGCAGATTTTGAAATTTTGTACCCTTCTTCTGCTTTGTCGTACAGAGAGTGTATAGAACAAATTCCATCATTCTAGTTCAAAATTTAGGGCCCATTAATCGTTTGACACAGCTCGACCAGCTAACGATTCGTTAATATAATACCTTTCTAAACAATTTACCAATTTTACAAACTAGGTATCAAAACTAATCCATGCTTATACCTCTATGGATATAATATATTTACAGCCAAAGAACATCGGGTTATAGCTTTTCAGCCACCCTGTAGTATGTGGCTCTATCTTGTATGATTTGTTGTTTTGGTTAGATGCACAAACAAAAAACAACTTTAGATACAAATAAGATGCAAACATTTGTCCTCACTTACATAAAACCCATAATATAAACACCTTACACCTTATCAATCTTCAGAATTAGGGTTATTTTTGAGGCTTATCATTATTATTTGCATTTTTGACATAAATTCCTAGCCTTTAGCTTTTCATTTAATTTTTGTATCACTTCTACTTTATCATTTAATTAAAATTTTTCTTAATGGTAGATCTCCCTTTGAAAATATCCTTTCCGAATTACCCGTTTAATCACACTTAAATCTCATTTTTTTGTCAGCTCACCCTAAGTGCAAAAAAGGCAGCCGGAGAAGCTTCCAAACAAGCAATTGAGGTGTCTAAACAGGCGGCTGGTGTAAGTAAAAACACCTTTGATGACCTCACCTACGTTGGCAAGTCGACGTTGGGTGATTTGACAAAAACTGCAAAGGAAGCTGCCACCAAGAAGGGTTTGATGAAAGGTAACGAGCAAGATATGGGACTTCAAGGGCCGGGAAATCAAATTGCCACACAAAAACAAGGCGGACTAATGCAGAACACTGGAAGGGACTTTTTCTCATCGATTGGAAGTGATATCAATGGATTGACGTCTTCAACAACGGCAATGTTTTCAGGGATGTTTGGAGGAAAAAGTACGAAAAAGTGTGAAAATGTTAGTCCAGATGAATTAATATTTTGAATGTTTTCAGAGCAACAACAACAGCAGCATCATCAGCAGCAAAGACATCCAAATCAACAGGGTCAGCCAGCAGCACAAAAGCAAAAGAGTGGCCTGTCTTTTGATCCTTTCCCTGGCCGAAAGGGATTGGCAGAGCGGACACCTTTAATTAAGCATTCCGGCCCAAAACAAAGCCAGGAGGAACTCCAGAGGCAGCAGAATCAGGAACGCTCACATAGTAACTCCGAGAATCAAGCCTTTTTGAATGATGTTGTAGCGCAGGTTCTTGCGGGAGAAGGTGTGGGCTGGCTTAAGCTAAATCGGTTACGTAAACTTATGGAAGACGAGTCCTACAGAATGCTGGTGCTGGGTAAGCTCAATAAAACACTGGATCGCAAGATCGCGCCAGATGATCATATTGATGATGTGGTAAGTTGATTTGATTTGACATCCTTGAAATATGCCTAATGTATAACAAATACCCATTTGCAGTGCATAACAAAGCCCATTTGGAAGGGCATACTCAAGTGCATCCAAGCTATAGCGTCTGGTCTTGATAGCACATTTTCTAATTTCGGTCTTGGAGGAATGGCCTCGGTCTTTCAAATGATGGAGATCGCACATACTCACTTCTGGAGCAAAGAACTCAACGAACCCACCACTGACATGGGCTCTAGCTTACTCTCCAGTCATGCCGCCAGTCCTATGGGAAGTCGTGAAAATCTCCGATCACCATCAAGTCCCAATGCCTCGGTTGCCGGAAGTGAATGGGCCTCCCCACAGGAGTCCCGAAAAAATTCCAGCCAAGGCGATCGTAGTTTTCAACGTCGAATGTCATCGGCAGACAGTCAGGATGGCCAGTCAACAACAGAAATGTTCAAGGACATGCTGACCCAGAAAAGGAACGTCCTGCTAAGCAAGCTGACTTCCTTCGATTCTGACGTAAGTGTCTTTTATTTCCCTAGACTCGTTGTGTTGTATACCACTATCTCAGCTGTATTAGATTTTGATTGAAAGGCTTTAGTGCTTAGTTGGTGTGTGATCGTTTGTATATTTGCCATCTATCATCTGATTTGTACGATCCATCCTTATTCATGATCTTTAATTCAAGCTTTAGATAGTAACTTGCTATTGGAGATCGCTTGTATAATTTTTGAAACCATTTTAGCCGGGATAACTCGATATAGATACTCGTATACCTCATATTTTGCTTCTTGCATCCTTTGCATCATTTTTGTAGCTTTTGATTGAAATTGATTTCGAAATTTTATTCCATTTATGTATTTATATCCTTTTGCTGTTGTTATCTTGTGTATGCCAAGAGCTATGATGATGTTGAATATACATAAATGTGTGTTTTGGTTTAGGGTGCCGGCTCAACTGGGGCACTCTCGGTGGTTAGTGATCTTCTGCCATCGGGTCATTTAGGCGGTGGACAACGAATGCCCTCGATAAGTTGCCGATCCACCGTATCCGATACTGAATATGAAAATGTAAGTAAGAAATGTAAATTGTGATTAAAAGAGGTGGTAATAAAATTTGAAGGTGTAATGGGAAATAAGGCCACTGTCGTCAAAAATTGTCGGTAACAATAAAGATGTTGTATGACGAAGACAAAACATATCAAGAATTTTAATATAAAACGTGGCTCAAAAGTAATTTACTAAATTGAAACAGATATTAGTGTTCCCTTTTTTTATTATTTTCTTAATTTTCTTGAGAACTTTATTAAGAATAATTTCAAAGCTTAAGATAAAACTCGTTGGATTAAAATAATCACTCTATGTCGTTATGTTTATGTTTGAATTAAAACGCGATTTTAACGCCGCGTGTCTTTATTCTCTGCGGGGTGTTAAAACTTCAGTAATTAATGCCTTTAAATAATGGATTATAATGCAGAATTGGAATAAACCGCTCTCTATAGCAAAATAATATAAAACACAATTTTTGAAATAAGATGTACATTCATTCACGAAAAAAATTAAAATATATGCCGGTCAACGTCTTCCGGGTATCACCATGTGAGTTCGAGGTCGTTCGAAGCATGTATTGCTGAAATCGAGACTAAAATCCCCTTAGCGTAAGCTTACCAATAGTAATAAGGAACAAATGATTTATAAATCGATGAATTTTAATCCTTCGATTAGCAGCTACAAACCAGACATTATTACCATCCTGGAAATATAGTGGCATAGGCAGCGCAAAAGAAGTACGAAAAACGGTGAAATTCAAAACTGTCCTTCTCCATGATCTTAAGCTTTTACTAGACGAGCATTTCTACAATCCAACAATCCAGGAAATAAGATAAGACAGGTCGGGAAAAATAAGGATAAAGAACTTTAAACTGCCACGTAATCGAACATGCCCATAGAGGAACGCCACAGGGCGGCGTCATCTCTCCTCTTCTCTGGCTTATTGTTATGAACAAAATTCTAGTTAAACAAGACGGGGAATGGGTGGAAGTTGTCGCGTATGCGGATTACGTGGTGATACAAGTGTCAGGAAAATTCCCCTCCGTGATAAGTGAAATTATGGGGGCTGCTCTAGAGAAGCTTAGCACCTGGGCTGCAATTTGTGGCCTCGGTGTAAACCCGAGCAAAATGAAATTGGTGCTATTCACCCCAAAACCAAAATACCCGACTTCACCCTCCCTCGTCTTAATGGCCAACCACTCACACTTCAACTAAAGATGACCTTGGGGATGTTCACAGCAGTAATAACGGTAATATCCTGGACTCGTTACCAAACGGCATGGTCACGTTTCTATATAACACCTATACCAAGTTTCAAGAAAGGCTTCCACGAAGGATTTCCTATGAGAGCTCAGTGGAAGAGAAACAAAGTAGTAAGAGATTTCGACACGGTCGTCTACACCGACGGATTTAAAATGAACTGTGGTGTGGGGTCCGCAGTCTACTCGGAATCGCTGAAAATATCGGTATCATACCGCCTACCGGACTTTGCCAGCGTATTCTAGGCGGAACTACTGGCTATGCGAGAGGTTTGCACGCTACTGGGGCGAAAAGAAAAATATTGCTATTCTCATAAATAGCCACACGAGTCGTGGTAACAAAAAGGCACATAAGTGCTACTTGGGTTCATGCTGAACCGCCCCTTCTACCTATCTACCTACCTTAAACTGCTTAAAACAGTCCGTATTATGATAAAGAAAGTTACATTTCAAATGTTAACGTTCCAAACAGGGGCTCAAAACTAGCTTCTCATTTATTTGAGTGTGCGACGTCTTATTTTTGCCACTAAGAAAGGACCTCCTTTTTAACACAGATTCCGAAGGGTAGATTTGAGAAGCTTCTCATGACAATAAGAAGTAATGCAATAAAAAAACAAGGGTGGCGGCCTAATCGTTTTATGAGAAATAAGAAAGTCGGGTAGAGAAATAGGAAAGACGTGGGCATAGTAACGACTTGTCTCATTGGGGGATTATTTTATTTATTCAGGTTACTATAACTGAAATCAAGAAGCTCTTAGGTGAAAATGTATACCTTGTATCGTATTGGAGTCCTTTTCTTTCCTAAATTCATTGTTTATCCTGTTCCTAAAACCATTTTCTTCAACAAAAAAATTTGCAGACAAATATATCAAAGGACTCGAAGAAAAGTGGTAACTTGTGGTCTGGTAAATCGACTTTGAGCGCTGGCTTCCGATATACTGGTGGCCATTTAATCAACACTTCCACATCACCATCACCTGATAGTCCCAGAGTGTATCTCTTTGAGGGTCTTCTTGGTAAAGACAGATTAATGCTTTGGAATCAAATGCAGTTTTGGGAGGATGCATTCCTAGATGCAGTCAGCCAAGAACGTGATATGATTGGAATGGATCAGGTATGTCTCATCTAAAATTACTGATAGTCACTTTACAAAGGATTTTTTTTATTTTAGGGACCCGGAGAAATGATGGAGCGCTACAAATCACTCAGTGACTCGGAGAGAAAACGCTTAGAACACGATGAAGATAGGCTACTTTCAACGATGCTGTACAACTTGACAGCGATCCTAGTGATGTTGAATGTTAATAAGGAAGAAATCAAGCGGAAAATTCGTCGTTTACTTGGCAAGAGTCACATTGGTTTGGTATACTCACAGGAGGTTCACAATTTAGTAGACCAAATCAACAATTTGGTTCGTTTCTATGAAATAATCACTCTCCATTATTAATTATTGACCATGATGTGTTTTTATAGAATGGCAATGACATTGATTTGAAACCGTTAGGTTCAAGGCTATTAAATCGACGGAGCTTCACGGTGCATCAGGGTGTTGATGCCACAGCACCTTTAAGATTTATGGAAGTCCGCGATGATGGTTTGGTTTTGAGATCCGTCAACGGCACCATAGTCGAACGCTGGTGGTATGAACGTCTGGTGAATATGACCTTCTCACCAAAGACTAAAGTTCTCTGCCTCTGGAGACGTAATGGCGGTCAGACGCAGCTGCATAAATATTATACTAGAAAGGTTAGTAACAGAAAATAAATGTATCTTCTCGATTCTATGCGAAATATTCTCCTTCCAGTGCAAGGAATTATACAATTGCATTAAGGAAGCCATGGAACGTGGTGGCACTCCAACAAATGTACCTGAACTTGGTGGAGAATTCCCCGTACAAGATATGAATTCTGGCGAAGGGGGTCTCTTACAGGTCTGCCTTGAAGGCGTTGGTTTGTTATTTGCCAACAGTAAGGTAAGAAGCTTCAAGTTTATTCCACCTAACAATAGATAATAATCCTTTTTTTAAAACCTCCAAGCAACAATAATTTTAAAATAACTTATTTTCTATATTTAATTTAAAATATTAATTATTGTTGCTATTTTGTTATAATTTGTTTGTTTTTTTTTATAAAAAATAAAATTGTGTGTATACCCACACACATACTTATATCGTATGACAATGTGAGTTTATTGCGTAAATAATTTTTTCCTATCCCCAAAATTATCTTTCGCTAAAACACAAATAATACGTTTTCTTAAGTTTAATAATAATTAAAGAAATACATGCAAATAGCAAGGACCTTCTCAATGATTTTTTTAAATAAAAAATATAAAGAAAAAATCATTTATACATAAAAAAATAATTTATCTAAGGCATATTGATATAATTTGTTTTATATAACGTTTTCTTATTTGGTGTCTTTTCTCTAAGTGTTAAGAAATATTTTAATCTACTCCTAATTTCAAAACATATAAATATTTTATTTTCTTTCGTCCTTTTGTATAAAACAATTAATTTCTGTCGCCTTTAATATAAACAAAAAATATATAGCGATATATAATTTTTTGTTTATTTAATGCAAAACCACTCTACTTGTCATCGATTTTATTTATTCTTAAATAGCATACGTGGCCATATTTGTTTTATTGTTTAAAAAAAAAAACAACAAAAAATGAATCAAACTGGACTGAGTGACAAAGTTTTTTATTTGTTTTTACTAAAAATGTCTACTCTATTCTAATAATTATTTGTTTATTATTTTTATTTCAAATATTACTAACCGAATCATATTGCATAACTCGCATGGTATTTTTTTTTATACTTTACATAAAGATGTATCTATTTCTATAATTTTTACATTTATTTTATTTTGATTTTTTAAACATACATAAAACAATTGGCATAATATTATTTAGAAGGTAATGCTTAAAAAAATGAAAACTTAGTGTGTATAAAATACGTGAATATAACAGAAACAAATATTTTATGTAAATAATCTCATTAGAGCCTTTGATTACAAACTTGATTCATTTTGAATACACTCTTTCAAACGAAATTTTATTAAAATGTGTATTCTTCCAAATGTGTTTGACAATACAAGGTTTATCAAAAATGGTACAAAATAACATAAATCAAAACAATTGTTTTAAATATTTTGCGATAAAGAAATATACACATTTTGATGTATGGAAAAAGGCTAAATGGATCTACATTTTTAGTCGATAATGTGAAAATAAATATTTTGTAAATCTACAAAAATTAGTAAGGAATCGGCACTGTACGTATCTTGATACACTTATTTTGGAGTAGATTTTTAAATAAATGTAAATTGTATGATATAAACAAAATAAATACGTGATAATTATAAGAAAAGGTAAAAGAAAGCCTTAACAACATTTTCGTTTTAACATTCTAACACTAAAAATCCTTTCGAATGTCATTTACTCATAGTTGCAGAACTTATTTTATCCATCCATCATCTTGCAAAAGTCTTTCGGCTGTGTTACACAGTGATGGAAAGTTTCTTAAAATTACGCATCTGAAGGGCTGTAGACAAAAACCGAATGCCTTAGTTCATAGCTGGTTGTACTAAGTCATTCTGGATATTGGCAATCAACCAAGCAGTGCGTTCTACCTGATTCTCACATTTTTAAGGGATTTTCTTTTATTATCCAAATCAAATCTTTTTTTTGTTAAATATTGTTCCTCCTTCATTGTTAGCTTTTAAATGCGATCTTTAAAATAACGGAAAATCATAATGAGTTATGGATACAATTTTTTTTGATTTTCGAAATAATATAATTTATATCTTTTGAGCCTTAACATCAATAACCGAAATTAGTGCAACGGATTATTGTATTTTGGCCAAACTATGAAAATCGCAAAGTTATCGCATTTTTGGTTTTTGATCTTATTCTGGTTCCACAGTGAAAGAAAATTTTACATACGACCCAGTCGTGCATCTACTACATTACAGTGTAGTAGTGCATTCCGCCTTATAGACTAATCTTCCTTATTTCAAATCTGCAACCTTTGTCTTGGCGAAGACCTATGCAGGAAATTCATCTGTATATTGCAGATATTATAACGGCAGATGTTCGGAGGAATTTAAAGTAATCATCCCGAGAGAATACGTCAAACACTAAAATTAAATATGAACATGCGAGTTGAATTGCAGAACGACCGATCTGTAGACGTTTTTTTTAACTCGACATTGGTTATGGCAAAATTTCCCATTGACACATCGTCTGGATATATTATATTTCCTGCCAATTCAATTTAGTGAATCAAAGTTCGAACTCATCGAGATGGTGTTCCCAAACATTCCCCAAAATTAAAAGAATCTGTTTTTGGTGATATATTGGCTGCAAAAACGTCGTTGTCAACGAAATACATTTTCAGATGCAAATTAAGATAGCTGACGGAATGGATGATACACAGATCGGTTGACTTCGTAACTAACCAAGCTGATGTTGTCGTCTACGGATTTTTAAATTTTCTGGAATTGCCCGAATTGCATCCTCATCATATGCAATTAAAAGTCGGAAAATAAACCAACCAAATGACACTCGGCTTGCGGTTAAGAAATTAATAAAAAAACGTCATCGAAGCCACGCATCCCTATGATTCCGAATACCATTCCATTCGACTTTAAAATTTCCAGTGCAGTTTGCATTTGCAATGTCGATAAATAAATCCCAAGGGCTGTCGTTTAGTACCTGTGGCATCAATCTTGAAAATCCATGATTTGCACAGATGGATTTAATAGCGGGAACCACTTTTTTGGCTTTCTCTCTCATCGTAATCAAAATCTCGAGGTCCAAAATGTTCATGAAAAAAACACTTTTTTTATAAGAAAAAATGCCTTAACCCTAGAAAGGCAGTAAGGCACATGCTATATTTTTTTTACACACAAATGACTTTCTTCGTCAAATCGACGAAACTGATTTTTGATCCGGGCTAAATAAGCATCACAGGGCTAAATTCCCAAAAAAAAAAAGGAAATAGACCCCGCAGGGATTGTTTCCTTTCGAAATGGAAGCAAGTCCTGCGGCTGTTAATGCCTTTTGCTTGTTGGGCTTATTTCCTTTGCATGCATCTAAACTAGCAAGCACACCAAAGCCCGAGTAGGGGGTTACATGGGACAGCAGGCCCCCTCTCATATTAAAACTTTGCATTCAATAACAGCTGCGGTGTTAATGCATTTTTAGGGTTCCATTTGAAAAGGAAATAATTCCCGCGATGGCTTGTTCCTTTTTTCGGCAATTTGGCCTCCGCGGGGCTTAATAGTTTGTCTCAATAAATGCTGTCATATGGGCTTTGAAATATAACGCGTTTAAAAGCGTCGCGAGGGGAAGAACTAAGCGCGTGTCCCTATTCAAATCCGGACAGTAACAACACCTAAGTTATTTTCACCAACCCATTTTTTGCGAAAGTATGACAAACATTCTAGAGTAATAAACTGTGATAATGGTAGAAATATAACAAACGAATACCTATAGGCCTGTATGGGCCGTAAATAACGCAATCAAAACAGAAGAGAAGAACACCGGCTTTAAAGACCAGAAAAGTCCACAACCAACCAAGCTTCACACAAAACAACAACAACTTACTACTTACTAGCCGTCGATATTGACATCATAAATCTCGTAAAAATATTTGGTTGAATCTTCGTCTTCATAACCCAAGAAAGCAAATGGGACATAGACAGCTTCATATTCCATTTAAAAAAAAAACTCTGCATTGGACGTTTGAGATGGCTAGGACATTTTTACTGAATGGACACCAGAGTGCTAGAGTCTTCAATTCCCAGCCAGACGTCGGACGAAGCTGGTTAAAGCCGATAGTAGAAGGTCGATTTTTATATTAACAGTGTGGGGTTGTAATTTTGGCATGACCCACATTATGTTGTTCCATTGAAAATTGTTCATTCAATCCAATCCGATATAAACACAAATTGTCTGGCACAACAAACTTGCTAGGTTTTTCTCATAACCATACATGTATGCGTGTGTACTTTTTGCACGAAAGCGGAACCTCCTGTTTTATGTGAAATCCAAACGGTTTAATTAAGATAAGCTTTTCTTGACAATTGATACTCGAATGGTTTGTCAGATCAAGGCGAGAGGATAGCTACGGTTGCGAATCAAACTCAGACCTTCTGCTCGGCGGTTCATGGCACTAACCATCGCGCCACTGATCTCCGTCGTTACTTTCGTATTTTTGGATCAGGCTTACTAGTCGTTGTATCTTTTACGTCAGGTATTAATTTGTTCGTCTTAACAAAAAGAACATTAATGCCCGGTTTCACAGTGGGAGCTTAATCCGTTGCTTAGCTAAGCAAAAAGCAGATCTTAAATTTGGTCTTAAGTTTTTTGGGTTTCACAGTCATCAAAAAAGTGTGGTTTAGCTAAGCCAAGTATAGCAAGTCATTGTGAATGCTTCGTAGGTAATTTATTAGTTACGCGCCTAAAACTATACACCAAACGGGAATATTCTGCCAATATGTATGGAATTTAGAATGGACATCACACATCACCCATTGAGTAATTCTCTACAACATCCAACAACCAATCAAAATTTCCTATGACAAAAGTTAATCCAACACCTAAGCCACCAACATCGGGGGCTTAAGTTTTATCAACATTTAAGTGTGGTTACCTCTTAAGCCGATACTGTGAAACACAAAGTTATGTTAAACCGCAGGTTAAGCTCCACATGAGGCTTAAGCTCTCACTGTGAAACTGGGCATAAATCCTACGTAGGACTTCTCTATGGTAGTGAAAACAGCTGTTACCTCTAGTTTGGTTCTTCACATCAAGCCAATGACATCAGCAAACCCAAGGTATTGCGTGCATTTTGTAGATGTTTTGGGTTGTGTGCTGTACACTATTTTTGACCATAACATCAAAACAAGTGCTGAAGAATGTGTTCCCTTGCTTAATCTTACGGCGGTGTCGAAGGTTTTTGTAGACTCTTGAGCTATACAACACCGTTCTACTCACACTGTCGTTAGCGGCTTCACAATTCGATTAACATTTCAGGATCAAGCATAATGTTTTAGATTAGTCGGTGAAAGACTTTTCTGACTTTAAGCCGCATTGGTATGGTCCGATTAGATTCGGGATGAGATTGAAACGCTCATATAGGCGATGTTTATACGTGGATCGCCAAGCTAACTTTCCTATGACCATAATTTGACTTGAGATATGCCAATCATAGCGTCATCAAGCCTGTAAAAACTCCGCTTGAAACCATTCAGTGCCAAGCAATCCCTATGTTTATTATAAGACGGTAATGGCTACTTGAATTATTTTTAGGTGCGGGCTCCCGACTTGTTTAGGGTCTCTCTATGAAACACGGCCTTCCACCCTCTTTGATCCCGGACACGTTGCTTCCAGTCATTCAAATGAAGCGCTCTGGCATCAGCGATCGCTTTATTCTTAAACCAGAGGTTCGACTTTCCTGTTGCCTCGAACCCGAAGGTTGAGATTCGAAGATTCTTTTGGTTGGAGCAGTTAATTGAGCAGTTCGTTGGAGTTTTGCATCAACATGACGAATTGAAATGAAATATCCGTCTCTAAAGTCCTATACAGGCCCTCAAGCATAGCTTCACCATTCATTTTTGTGTGAGAAGTTATTTAATTTGCTATTTGCCGATTCCAAAAAGCAAATTTAAGGAGCTGTTTTATACTATTAGACGTTAGTCAGACTTTGCCAAGAGGCGGGACTGTGAAAAACGTAGGTGTGGAAGTAATCATTCCTGATATGAAATATCGATTGTGTTTCCTCTCGGTGTTATGTGTCCATTTTTGCGAAATTCGGGGCAACTTGTTAATCATTTGCACCGGAATTCTGTTAAAACATTTCGGCATGCCTTCCAATTCTTCAGTAGGACTTATAACCTGGTCATGTTTCTTTTATTGGATCCGTAATCTGTCGGTTTCCCTTTTGATAGGATTCATACAAAAGGATTAATTTAAAACCAATGTGCATCGGTATCTCTTTTCGTCTTATCTCGAATTTTCTTAACGTCCGCACTATGTTAAAACATATTTAAAGAGTATTCATAACCCCTTGAGTGCTCGAAAATTATAAAACAAAATTGGATTGGATTGAATTGGACTTTGACAATTGATACTACTTGGATGATTTGTCAGATCATCTCGAGAGGAGGCCAGTGAAAAATCATTTAGGTATTGCTACGTCGAATCGAAAGCGGCAGTTCATCGTACTGATCAACGTGCCACTCAGTCCGTCAAATTTATTGCCATTAAGGGTAGGTGTCCCAGACCGACCAACTCAAATTTCATGTAAATGCATTTGAATGTGTTGGTAAGCTCTCTTTAATTTTACTCATGTGCTCTTTGCTTCAACGCAAACGAAAACTGAAGGAAAAGACAAAAAGTAGCAAGCGCAGACTAATATTACATATACCTACCTACCTACATATGCAATATACAGACACCAAGCAAATAACTTGAAAACAAATATGGAAAGAGAAGGAAAAAAATCAAGTTGAGGGTTGGTTTGGTGTACATATTTTGTCTTGTAATTTTCTTTCAGATTTGGTGATAAAATGATAAAATTGTTGCTGGCTGCCGCGCAGCGAGGTGTAAAAGCAGTTTTTAAGGTTTTCATTGTATATCTTATAAAGAAATGTGTAAACCTTACCCAGGTTAACTTTTTTCTTAATTTATGAGATGTAGGAAAACACTTGTTTGGATGAAAATTCGATTACTCAAATAATAGGACGGTAGACAATAGTGCTACTGATTCTCGTCGCAACAATAGTAGGATGAAATTTTTCAAATCAAATAACAAAAAATGATAGATATTTATCTAGGTAATTGTCACCCCATCTTCTATCAATGCTCGTTATGAAGGTACCTAAGCACCTTATATAAAAAAAAAAGAAGTTTACGAAAGTTAATTTAACCGCTATAATTAATTTTTGTAGGTTCAAGGTGTCAAATTCACCAAACAAATACTATTTGAGTCGAATTTTAAAAAAAACGAAAACGTTTTTCCGTGCAGCGAAATGTTTTTTAAACTATTGAGAAATGTATTTAAATCAATTATACGCCTGCCCTCCGGAACAAAACTACAGTTGTCCTTCACTGTAATGTCCACCTCCATAGGAATTTCAAATTCCTGACCCTGATGTTTTACGTGATCACTTTCAATTTCAACGTTCGTCAATGTTGTTGACGTTGAAGAAAGATCTTCCGAAACACGATTTTTTACAACATACCTTCAATCAATATGTAAATTGTAAAGTTTCGGAAAATTAAATTAGTAAATAAAAAATCAAATAAATTTAATAAATATAATATAGAAAATGACATAGTTCAAACAGTTTATCAGAATCTTTTGTTGGTCGACAAAAAACAACGTTTTCTCCTTCATATGCTATGGGGTAGGGTAAACAAACGGCCCCCAAAAAGTGGGCGTGTCAAAAAACTTTATATGTATGAAATATAGATATTGATATTCTGTAAAAATGTTGTTCAGACATAATATATATATACATATAATACACATATGTATATACAATATAAAAAATAACATAAACAATTAAATTAACAAAATAATATAACAACTTGCCCTAAAGTTCCTAGGTATATCGGAAGTTAAAAACAATTTAGCGGGTGAAATCGTGGAAATTTCAAAATTCTGAGTGACAAAAAACCAAAAAACATCGATGTAAAACATCGCCCCAAATAACATCGATGCATTGTTTGCATCCCTATACTTCCCATATAACGGTTTGCGAATATATCGATAGACGTTGAAACTTGTTAAAAACAACCTGCTTACCTTTTGTTTTTTTTTTTTGATGGGTTTGGCTGTTTTTTTTTTGCCATAATGAAACGATTTCCCCTTATTTGAAGGCATTTTATTTATATATGTAATTAGTTTTTTTTTTAAGTTGTGTCACAGATGAATTTTGATTTCAACTGAGGGTACAAAATCTCAAACTGAAACAAACAATTATAAATTGTCTCCTCCTGCGAACGGGAATTTAACGGTCATTTTATCCCACACATAAGTACACCATACACACAAGTACACTTTGACTTACTTCCCACTCAACCCTTTCTGTCACGTGCAAACATACGCATACAAAACAATTCATCAGCAGCGATAGCAAACATTTAAATAATGTAACGATCTGTATTATACCATGTCCACGTGAAGTCCACACGAACTTTCATCAAGTCTACCCGAAAAGGTAAACAAAAGATACATACATAATAACAATCTCGCCTGCCTAGTGCCTGTATTTACAGAAGAGAATAATGAAAAGAGAATGTCACCAACTCACCACCTAGTGACATTATTTTGAAACAAACTTCTTTGTGTGCGTGAATTCGATCTTTTTTTATGTAAAAAACGTAAAATAGACCACTTTTCTAACATCAAAATTTGAAAAACCGTGTGGAAAAAAACTATTTTGTATTTTGAATTAAATAATACAAATACCAAAAAAAAATTTCACAGCGGCATTGCAAATAATGTCATATTGAATTGCATATTTAAATATGTTAGAAGAAAAAAAACATGTTTTTAAGACCGGTACGTTGTGCCCTATATATTGTCGCTTGGTCAAAAAATTATTTCCAAAAATTAGGAAATATAACTATCGATTTCCCAGCCAAAAAACCCAAAACGTTTAAAAAAAAACCACCTTTTTTCCATTTTGTCACCAAAAAATTACTGTACAAAATACAAAAAAAAAAAAAAAAAACGGTATCTGCACATATCTATTAGCTTTGTAAAAAAGCTAATTTGACTTCGTTACCTTTTATACTTTAGAAGTTATATCTAGTTAAACTTTGTAAATTTACCTTATTTTTCATAGTTTTGTGCATTTTTTTCGGGATAAATACTAAAATTCACAACAAAAAACAACCGGTGTTATCTGCGCAAATCTATTGTCTGTAGAAAAAAAATATAAAAAAAATAAAAAATATGTATATAAAGAGATAAAAATGGAACGCAATTAGCATCTAACTTATTTGTATGGTTTTTCTACATGTCAGGCGGTTTTGAGGCTCAAAGATATTTTAATGTTTTTTAAATGCTAAACAAGTACTTTGCTTAACATATTTCCAATCGATCACCGTTTATTTCATTTAAATATTCGGAAAATTGTGAGCGCTACACAATTTAGCGCAAAACTCCAACCTATTTTTGCATGGGACACCTACCCTTAATATCGAAAAATTGAAATTATTTTCTTCTAAATTAATTCGACGTAATACTTACTTACTTACTTACTTAAGTGGCGCTACAGTCCGGAATGAACCTGGGCCTCAACCAACATGCCTCTCCATTTAGCCCGGTCCTTAGCTAACTGCCTCCAGTTGCGCACTCCAAGTTGGTTGAGGTCGGTTTCCACTTGTGCGCGCCACTTAAGGCGAGGTCTTCCTCTACTGCGTCCGACGTCTGGCTGGGAATCGAAGACTTCGACGTAATACTTTTTAAAATTAATTTTAAAAATACAGTATCCAGATCGGTGCAATAGAGGAAAAAAACGAGTGAGTGTGCACACAAGGTAGAAGTGTGAACTGTGTTCTTGTTAATATGTAAGAGAATCCGATGAATTCATTAGAGAGAGATAGCGATTATAAAAAAAAATCCCATTCACACCGTCTCAAAAGATGTTCCACTTCAAAAAAAAAAAAAAAAAATAGCTTTTAAAACTTTATTTTGGAAAAATATAAAACATAAAACAGTCGGAGTATGTAATGTCCATTTTCCCACATTGACAATGTTATATTACCGACTGCCGTTTATATTTACTAATTTTGGGAATATATTATATATTATTATATATATCATGAACTAATGAAATGAAACTAATATTTCGAACAAAACTGCATTCATAGTCTTTTTTTCCCAAAAAAATATGAATGGCCGATTTTTTAATCAAATTTTAATTTTTTTCGCAAACTATATTGACTAGTTGAATGAAACTGAATATCGGTGTTACGGTAATTAATGGTAACTTTCATATAACGCATATGAAACTGCTATAGCAATTCGTTTCAAACTAAGTGCAGTTTTTTTGTACTTGTATGCACCAAATCTAATTTTTTTTCAAAAAATAGATATTGAAGAGGTTATTTTCCAGTTACCTTAAACTAAGAAATTTGTCAAATAAAATTTATAAAATGTTGGATAAATAAAAGTCAAAATTAATCTATGTATTAAATATATCGCATATCAATAGAGACATAGAGTAAAACTTAGTTTGTAAGTAGACAATTAGGGTTCAGTTATACCTATCATTGAAAATTTTCCTTCACTTTTTGCGGATTTTTTTTATAAAATGTATTATTGGTGAGATGGTGTTCAAACGAGGCTTTTGAATTTTAAAACAATTTTATCCAAAAATATTTAAACTTTCGCAGAAATAACTTTTTGTTTCTCCATGTTCATGTTTTTCTAAAGGTATGATCAACCCTAGCTTCAAGTATTTTTCCTCCCCACTGTGGTGACAAAATGAACATTTTTCGATGATTATTATACAATTTCTGACGTTTCAAGGATGTAATTTCAGTCAGAGCCATAATGTGTGATGCTATCGGAAAGTGTCATCGATTTTACGAAAGTCAAATGTCAAAAAGTCATTTAAAATAATGATGGAACAGAGATTTGAATGCAACTCATTAATTTCTTTATTATTGTATTCCAAAGTATAGCTTAAGAAAAAATATGATCGTGCATTATGGTCCATCCTGTTACTTAACAATTATTTTTGAGAAAAACACAATTAAAACTGCAGGACTTCTAAAAGCTTCCCTTTACATTTTTATTGTTTTTTCTGAAATATGAATGTTAAGACAATTTAAGTATTTCAATGAATGTTGGATTAAGCTGTAATCACCTGTCAGCTTCTTATATTTTTCTATAACCTCTAGTGGTTATTTTGCTTTTATGCTCAGCGTTCTCATGACATTGCGCTTAACCCATATAACCTTAGGTTCTTAAGCTCAGTTCTTTGGTGGCAGAATATTAGTATTACGAGCAGTGGTCTAGTGGTTGGACTACTAAGTACAGGGTATCTGGTTTAAATCCCAAACTTTTTTTTCCAAAAACCTGTCTCGAAACATTCAAGAATATAAAACTGTCATGAGAAGTTCTCGAATTTTACGTTTGGAATCGGCTCTAAATTTTAGTTTCCATTCAATGTGGAAAAATATTACTTTGAACACATAGAAGAATGGAAAATCTAGATTTGAAGCTTTGTAATGGGCTTTAATTGAAGATATATACATATATTTATTATTTTTAGGATTACCGCGATGACAAGTTCGTCACATTTGTGTTGATCTTCAAAGCTATAATTGAAGACAGATATCATATTAACTTCAAAATAAAAACGCGTACTTGAACGCGTAGTTTCTAGTTTTATTGTAATAGTAAATTTACAATATATTCTATAAAAATGACGGAAATCTAAGAATTTAATTCAAAATTATGATTTAGTTTTATTTGCGTATTCAGGTAATTAATCAGGAAATTTAAAAAAAGCGACTTAAAAACCTAAAATTTAGACCTCTTATTATTTACTTATTGGAAAACACTTCTGTCATCGTATAAACACAAACATTTATAATTTTTAACATTTTTTTCTTATATAATATGCTAGTGAATGTACTGAATGCTATATATATTTATTTATATTTAATATATAACAAATACAATATAATAAAGTACATAAATATATATTGATTATTTTTTAACTAAGATTTCCCTTTCATATAAATATATACCTTTTTTATTTTTAATAATATTGTAAACCTGTTTTCCTAAAAAAAAATATACAAAATACTCGTATTTAGATCATTATTATTTTTTTTCTTTCATTTCCTTTATGAGAATATAAAACCTTTTTCTAAAATACGGATGAGTGGTATTGCAATCGCGTTAATTTTTTTTTTTCCATTTCGACAACTTTTTTCCTATATATGTAAATATATTTCAAACTTACTAATGTAATCGGTTTTTTTCTTCTCAATATCTCGATATAATATTTTTTGTGTTTTTTTCTTAAATGTTATTTTTTATCAATAAAAAATAATTCTTTTATTTTATTTATTTTCTTGTTTCCATTTTAATTAAAAAAAAATAAAAATCGAAATTCTTAATTGGTAACTTTTGAGATGGTCCTTGTGTACATTCGCTAATTAATTTCGAAAATAATAGGAAATTTAAATTTATTTTTTTCGGTTGATTTTTTTTTCGTTTTCGTCTTCTATTCCATCCCTTCATTGAATATTTTTTGTGTTTTTTATTTGATTTATTATTTTTTCATCAAAAAATAAATTTTTTTTAGTTAACAAAAAACTTGCAAAAAGTAGGTTCAGTTTATATATTTTGTTATGATTTATAAAAAATAGAAGACTTTTTTAAAAAAAATATACCTTACACAAAAAAAAAGAAAACTAAAACAACAACAAAAAATTGTATATAATTATTTTTGCGGATCGCTGCCGCTTCCTTTTGGATTGGTCTTCTACTACTACTGCTATCATCAAATCGTTTGTGCAACCACAAACTAAAATACAAAACTGCGTGTGTTCCCAATTTTTTTCAAACAAATTAAAAAAGGATTTCGAGGTACTATTTCAATTCAAATTTTGTTTGTTCTGTTAAATCAAAAAAAAATTGTTCAAATTTTTAAAAAAAATCACATTTGCTGTTTTTTTTTTTAATTTTTTCTTTAACAAATTTGTTCACCACAAGTTACACACAAGAGACTCTCCCCCACCTCATTGTACAACAACTCTATATAAATAAAACGAAATTTTGTTTTAGTTTTTATTAATCAATTTTTCTTTTATATCCAAACTCGTGTTTTCTTTTTCATGTATGATTTTAACTCAGTACCATTATCACAAAAATTGTTCAAATCAAAAGTATTATTTAAATGTTTCTCTTCAGCATTCAAACACATAAAATATATTTTTTTAAATTTAATTTTACTTATTAGAATTTTTTGAGTGTTTTTTTACAAGAAATTAGTTATATATGTAACAACCTTTAAAAAAACAATAAACAATGGAAAAGATATTAAACAAAAAAAAATACACAAAAATAAATAAATTTAACAAGAAAAAAATATACACAACACCAGTAGAAGTAATTGTTACATTGCTTTAAAAATGCAATAGAACTTTAAAAAAAAATTCAAGAAATTTATAAAAAAAAATACAAAATTGTTATTGTTTTTCTGCTTGTGTAGAATTTATTTGTAAAGCAACAATTTTAAGGCAAGTAGAATGTAGTTTCATATATTTATTTAAAGAAAATCTAGTTGAATAACATTTAAAAAAAAATCCATTTCACCTAGCCACTGTCTAAAATGTTTTAGTTTCTGTTTTTTTATTGTTTTAATTTCTATAACCTTTAGTTCACAAAAAAATGATGTGTAAAAAGAGTTCTTTCGTGCATTAAACTAAGTTCTCACCCCCTGTAAAGTTAAAAATATAGTTTAAAAAAAATACCACCAAATTTTATTTTTGTTCTAGTAATTAAAAACAATTAAGTAGCATGACATTAAAAAAAAAATAATCGTTACAACAAAAAATTTATTATTTTGCTTTTAATACAAAACAAAAATGTCAATACAGTTTTGATTTTATTTTTCCAGTAGGTTGACAAATGGGCTACTCCTTTTATTGAAAATAGATCTTACTTTATCCATAATAAAGAAAAAAAGTAAAATATTTTCAACGATTTATTTTACTATCAATTTCGATTTTTCGTTCAAAAAACAAATAAATATATTTAAAAAAAAAAACAAATTTAAGACCATCTCACAAGTGCTAATTAGAAATTTGTTTGTTTATAATTTGTTTGTTTCCTAGTAAATCAGCTTGCTTTAAGTAGAAAATAGTTTTGTAGCATTTATGTCCCTTACATTGCTTAGGTGATTTTTTATTTTGTTTGCAACATTTGAATTTATTTTGAGCCAAAAACTAAAAGAAATTACAATTTTTGTGTGTGTGCTTTAAAAAATTGCGCTTTCAAAAAGTGAGTTGCTTGTAGAGTTTTGTTTTGTAAGTCTGCAGAAATAGCTTTGTACATGCATGTAGTGATATTGTGAAATTACAATAAACAAATGTAAAGAAGAAACGAACGTTGGCACAATATGTTGGAAATAATATTGCACACATTCCATTTTTTAAACAACAACCAATTAACTATTTTTCACATGACACAGTTTATTTAAAACAAGGAAGTGAACAACATTAAATTTTAATTTCTATATCACATTTGCAGTCTTAAAAAAAAAATAAAATAAAAAAGGATTTTTTTTGCAATAATGTTTATAATTAAATATTTTCAGTTTTTTGTTCGCCTGGATCATATTCGAAAGTGCTTTACACAAAAGGGAGGAATATTCGTGCTAGAGGAATATAGTGAGTATTTTTTTTAATTATCAATTTATATTTTTTTTAACGATTCTATTTAAACACATCAACAAATTAATTCATTAATCTATAAAGTTATTTTTACAAAAAAAGGAAAAATGTAAATGTGTAAAAACGCGTTTAAAACTAGCTTCTCTGGATATATTGATAAAACTTTTTAAACAATCGCAAATAATCAATTATAAATGAAATACCGTTAAATTTTAAGTACATATCTACACCTGATAAAATTATTTTTAAAAAATGCTTAAAGCCATGTATGTAAAGTTACGTAGTTAGTGTTGCCTTCCTGAATCTAAGATTTCGATTTCAAAATCACATCAGCCAGACCATCAAAAAGTTCAAAAGTCTTTTTTTAATTTTCAAGTTCAGTTAATTTTTGAACCGAATGCTGAATGCTAGATCGGCTAAGCGAGCGTTCTATGTCTATTGATATATTTTACCTATTACGGTATAACTATTTAAATTATCTCTCTTTGTTACAAACTTAATGTTAAAACTTATATGTCCCTATGATATATTGTATACAAATTGGTTCAATATGACTCGTGCGATTGCCACGACTAGACTATTGGCATATGGTGCCAAATATTTTCTATGTAAAATTAAAATCTCTACAGGCGGGCTAAAAACAACTCTATTAGACCAAGAAGTGAAGCTAAAAATAAAAAAATGGCATCAGTCATTGTGACGTGCGCTGTGTGGCATGTAGCTCCGTCTTGTTGGAACCACATCTCATCCATATTCATGCCATCCAATTCGGGAAAAAAATAGTCGGTTATTATGGCTCTATAACCGGTCTCCATTAACGGTAACTGACTATCCAGCATCATTTCGGAAGAAGTATGGCCCAATGACTCCACCAGCCTATAGAGCACACCAAACAGTCAGTTTTTGTGAATGTAATGGGGTCTCAAGGGTCTCATGTTGATTCTCTTCACTACAAATGCAGCAATTTGGATTGTTGACGTAGCCATTTAACCAAAAATGAGCCTCATCACTGAACAAAATTTTGCGATGAATATCAGCATCGATATCATTCTCATTTTCGGCCCATACACAAAAATCACGACGCGATGCATGGTCTCGCGGCTTTAATTCTTGCACGAGGTGGATCTTGTAAGTTCGATAGCCAAGATCTTTTTGCAAAATCTTCCATAAAGTTGATGGGCAATTGCTGTGCACGGTGGCGAATCGATTCATTCGGACGATTATGTCGACCATAATATGGGCGGAACTTTTATTTTTACTCATAGAAATATGCCTTTCTATGTCTTTTAATTGACCAAATTCCACACAATGCTAATAAATTTTCAGTGTCAGTTAAAGACTTAAGTGAAATTTTAATTGTCAATTAAGCTTTTTCTATTTGTCATAAAAATTCATTGACAAGGGGTAAATTTCAGTCGGTTTTACGCTATTTCGACGTTTTTTTTTAAATTTATCTTTGCCAATTACAAATCCACAAACTTAGTTCTATTTATATTATACCACCAGTATATTCTCTTTCCAACAAACATAATGGATTACCCTAAGGCTCACTTCTATTACCAACTTTGTTTTTATTTTCATTAACTACATAATGAATCCAATTTATACATTTCGGTGTCGATTTGATTGACCGCGTTTGTTGGTCTGATGACCGCCATGTCCTCGTATGAATAACATAACACTTTTAGAAAACGTCGTTATTGGTCAAACCATAAGGTATTTTTGAATATACAAGGTGGCGCAAAAAAAAACCTTCCGATGTTTTTTGGCTGTAATTTAGAAAAAAAAAAAAAGAAAAACTTTGATTCTTCTTGTGGATTATTTTTATTTGGTCTTGTAGCGTAACATTGTTTATTAACGTGTATTTCGCATGTGTTTACAACACAAATGTCAAAACAGAACTGACATTAGGAGCCAATCGCAAAATTTATAGCATTTTCTGATAGGAGGATTACTTTTGCGCCACCTTGTAAATATTAAGACAATAAGTTTGCTTGCAGTTTTTCTTACAGTCAGGTTTTAGGGGCGAACATTACTTGACAAATGTAGCTATTTGGACAAGTATCCGCTTAGAGTTTTCGCTCACTTTTGCCATGTCCTAAGTCTGTTACTAGATGTTGTATAAGCTGAGTTGTTTTCTCTTCCTACGTACCTATGTATAAGCTTGTATAAACCACCCTTAGTCATGCATTTTGATTTCATCCGTCGGAGCATGAGGGCATTTAATACTTAAGTTGTTAAATTTGGCCTCGTTGAGAACAAATTAATTTTTACAGCACGGAAACTAGTATTTATCGGATTTTTTTATCCTCCTTTCCTGTATTTCCTGGATGGCAGTAATATCTACTAATCGTTCCAAATTTATACAAATGTGTTCGACTTTTCCGTTTAGCTTGGTCATTAACCATAGCTCGACGCGTTGTCTTGAAGCTTCAATATAGAGAACATAATCAATAGTCATGTGAATTTTAAACTCCCCAACTGAGCTTCCCCATTCATTTGTTTGTGCGAAGTTTTATTAAGACCACAAGGTATGTTTCATGCTGACTTTGAACGTTAAATTTTAAAAGCTTTTTATACTCTTGGATGCTTGTAAGACGTTCGCAAGAGTTGGTTAAGTAAAAACACTTTGTGTTTTAAACTTAATTGTTTAACCTGTACATTTTTTCAAGTTTATTTGGATATATATCCGATACATCTTCGCACGTCAAAGAAGCTATGAATCATGAAATGCGACTCAGAGGGAGATTAATATTCAGCTTCTTCAATATGATATTTTACTAAACAATATGTTTTTACATGAATTATAAAAATAACTAACTTAAGTCTTATATTGAATATGCATTTCTTAATTTAGACCACTGATATTGTAGGTTAAATTTACATATCAAAACTTATTCTTAGATTTGTGATGCTAAATATCTTGCACATTATATGAAAAATTTTCTAAATGACGTATTCTTCTGCAATAGCTTTCTAACTTTGTGTTCCACTTTTAATTCTGTTAACTTTTCAAATTTATTACAGATCCCAAAACACGCCAACTTATCCAAAGAAAATACAAATCATCGATGGTAAGTTTGTATCGAATTGGCTCAATTAAATTAGTTAAAAAAAATCGTTGTAATAGCTTCAGTAAAATAAAAGTTGTTGCTCAACTTATTGGTGTGCTTCGATATTTTGATTTTCCAAATTTGTAGCACGATTTTAAAATTCCTAAAAAAAATACTTCTAGTTACTCTTTTATTAGAAATTAGTTTCCAAAATTTCGTTATAAATTTTTTCAAAATTTTTATTTTAATTTCCAAACAAAATTAAAAAATCTATCAAAAAAAATCTATTTTATTATTTTTTATTTTTTCTATGTTTTAATGTGTTGTTGTGCGTTAAACAAAAACTAAAAAAAAAATTACCTCAATACCAACCTACACTGCCTACTCTCAAAAACAAAAGGCATCCGAAGCCGCCTTATGCCTGCACAGAATATTTTCAATAAACTTGGCTAAAAAGCTCATGGATAATCCACAAAAGGCCAACGAACTAGACGAATCACAACTAAGCAATGAAGAGACATTAACCTAAAATGCATTTCAATATAACGTATCTGCATGCAGCTATCTAATTGTTTCATTTAAATCAAAAATTATAGTTTACTCTAAACCAATACTTAAAATAAATTTCTTCCGCCTTAGTTTCTGTTTGTTGTATAATCTTCAAAAAAAAGTAAAAAAAAAAAATTCTAAACCCTAATGTAAGTGTTGAATTGCTTTTTGCTTAGAAATCCTTAAGTGGATTTTTGAAGTTCATCTTGAAGAACAGTGGTTAAGCCAATTTGTTTTTTATTTCTACTTTTAAGGCCGATCAGATATGTTACTCGGTACTTTGTGTGTTTTCTTACGTCGCCGCTGGTCATGATCAGAAGAAGAACCCTGTCGTCATCACGCCTCAAATTCAGGACATTCATTCGCAACAGCAACACCAACAGCAGCAGCAACAACCGAGTGGAGCTCCTCGAATGGCTGGGCCGCAATTATCACCAAAACCGAGCCATCAGCAACCATTACCTCAACAGCCGGCTAGCAAGCTTCAAACGGTCACCATTAAGCACAGTGTACCTCCACAAAAGCCAACTATTACCACTTCGACAGTTCAACCCCAGACAAAGCATGTCACATCGGGCACGGTTAATGGTGGCCAACAGCGACCCACTCATTTACCATCGAGAAGTCCAATTTCGCCGAACTCGAAGAACCTTCCTCAACTCCCGCCAAGAGTTCCTTCGCAGACATCTGTGGAATCCGGTAAAGGCCGAGGTAGCAGTGGTCCACCATCGGGACCTCCACCAGCAATTCCTCCCAGAACCGGAACGATGTCACGTTGTGGTTCAGTTCAGGTACCCTCGTCGAATCCAAGTCGGACATTGGTTCGTCAGGCTTCAGCTAATTCCATACCCCCGCAATACACCCCTCAACCACCTCCGCCCTTTGTCATTCCCCATCGAAGAAGCTCAATTAGCCGCCAGAGCTCTGTAAACAGCACCGGGAGTGGTGGAAGAAATGGTGGTGGTGGTGGCGGTGGGAGTGGTGGTCCAGCCTCTTGGGGTGGAAATGCCCATGGATCCCCATTTTCCAACCGAAAACACTGACAAAGGGACTCGATTTTTCAGTTGCGATCGGATAATCCCGTTTGTACCTCTTACTGTCTACCATGGCTATAAATTTCATTGGATCCTAGTCTTAGCCTATTTTCTTGTTCAATGACTACCACTTTGAAAGAATATTGAATATCATGTCATATTCAAAACCTAGTTTCCTCCAAAAGCTTTAAAAAAAAACTTGCGTCTCATAACCTATAAAAAAAGAACATTTAAAAAAAAAAAATTCGAAAGAGACGAAAAATTGCAATATCAGTGTTACATATTAAAATAAATTTTTAAAAAAATTAATAAAAAAAACCTACCAAAGATCATTTAATCAGAAAAAAAACAAACATGTTAGCAAATCTATATTAGCAGCAAAATTATATTTAAATACTAAGGTTAACTTAAAGAAATTAAATTATTTGCAATGTTATACAAATCTTGTATTTTATTTTTCATGTAAATCTGTAATACAAACAAAAGTGATGAATGAAGAAGCCCCTTAAAAAACTTGATGAACAATAACTAAATTTAATCTTAACAAACCAAATACCTACTACTTAAAGTTTACTTTAAAAAAATTGTAAATCTTAAAAACGAGAATGTAAACCGGAAACAAACAAAATAGTGGCACTACATTTTTATGAATAAAATTTTAACTTTGCAAGCAGTTACCAACTGGATGTATTCCTATGAAAAAATTAAATTTACAACAAAAAAAAATAATTATATTTGTTAAATAATTAAATGTGTATAGAAGAAAAAATTAACAAATTTCTTTTTGTATTATAAATGTGTAAATGTGTATTTTGTACTTAGAATTTTTTTTAAAGTCTAAGTTTGCAATGGATTGATGGAATGAAATGAAGAAAATTTGTTAAAGAAAAAATTAAACGCGATAAGGATAGTCTATATAAAATAAATATTTGCAATCTTATTTAGCTAGTTTGTTTTCATGTATTAATAAAATGAAAAACAAAAGCAAAAACAAAAATGCGTAGCTAGAGAGTTAAAGGGAGAGCATTGTCTAACAATCAACAATCTGTATTTCTGTTAACAAATATTAAAATAATTAACAAAATAAAATAAATCAATTCAAATTGAGGTTATAAGTGTTTTTCTTTTAAACTGCGACGATGTGAAACTTAACACATAATGCACCTTAGTCAAAATTCAATGTATCTAATTGTTTTTAGTAAATGGCCAGAGAGAGGAGTGTCATACGTTGTATTAAGACGAAAATTATATTTGCGTTAATCAACCAAGGTATCTGTTAGAAAAAAAAATTCGATCGATGTTTCCGTTACGATTAGCATTTCAGAAAGATTTTCCGACTAAATTTTTTTTTCTTAAGAAAACCAAGTTAGTTTTTTTCATATAAGGTAGTCGATGCATTCAACGGTGAATGCCAATGCAATGGGACTGCAACCGTTTAGTCTTAGGAGCTATTCATTAAATCCCGATGAATCGCTTTCGGTGGCGGATTTATATTTTCATCGAAAGGTGTATAGGTAATGAAGTGTTGGCAATTCGCTAAATATAAACAAGAAAATAATGGGTGATTTTTTAGCTGGTTTGGTTTTGGCAACACTGGTATTGACAGCTGACGTGTGTTTAGTACCTTGTGTCACTGTCAAACAGCTTCAGCTTGGTTTGCAATTTAACCATGGATCGTCTTACAAATGAACAACGCTTGCAAATTATTGAATTTTACTATCAAAATTCGTGCTCGGTTCGAAATGTTCATCGCGCGCTGCTTCCATTTTATGATCGGCATTCTCGACCTTCTGAGCAGTCTATTCGGAAGATTGTGACCAAATTTCGCACCAAATTTACTTTGTTGGACATTAAACCACCAACACGCTTACGTACTGTGCGTAGTGAAGAAAATATTGCGGCCGTATCAGCTAGTGTGACAGAAGACCGCGAAATGTCGATTCGGCGCCGTTCCCAGCAGTTAGGCCTTTGTTACAGCACTACGTGGAAAATTTTGCGGAAGGATTTGGGCGTAAAGCCTTTTAAGATACAGCTTGTGCAAGAACTAAAGCCAGCCGACCTACCACAACGCCGAATTTTTGGTGAATGGGCTCTTGGAAAGCTGGCCGAGGATCCGCTTTTTTATCGAAAAATTGTGTTCAGCGATGAGGCTCATTTTTGGTTGAATGGGTACGTAAATAAGCAAAATTGCCGCATTTGGAGTGAAGATCAGCCAGAAGCATTGCAACAGCTACCAATGCATCCCGAAAAAGCCACTGTTTGGTGCGGTTTATGGGCCGGCGGCATTATTGGGCCATATTTCTTCAAAGATGATGCGAATCGCAGCGTTACTGTCAATGGTGAACGCTACCGAGCGATGATAACAAACTTTTTTTTGCCCGAAATGGAAGTTTTTGACTTGCATGATGTGTGGTTTCAACAAGACGGTGCCACATGCCACACAGCACGCGAAACAATGGCGCAATTGCGAGGCGAGTTTGGTGAACAGTTAATTTCACGTTTCGGGCCGGTCAATTGGCCGCCTAGATCGTGCGATTTGACACCATTAGATTATTTTTTGTGGGGGTATGTCAAAACTAATGTCTATAGGGACAAGCCCGCTTCGATTGACGCACTGGAAGCCAACATCCATGCATTCATTCGTGAGATACCGGCCGATATGTGTGAAAGAGTATGCCAAAATTGGACTCAGCGGATGGGCTACCTGAGACGCAGCCGCGGTCAAAAATCACCCGTTATTTAAGGGAAACTACTGCAAACTGCTGTCAAATTTCGAACAAATAAATGGAAAATCAAAGGTCAGAATGGACAAACAGGGAAAATAATTTTCACCTGAAGGTGTATTGACATAAAACGATTATCGTTGGAACTACCTCATTATCATTTAAATGCGGCTAAAAAGAGAATCGTTTATGAATTTTTCGATTGAAAGTGCCCTATATATGCTTCGCTTTTCTGCTAGGACTGGGAGGATTAAGGTCCGATAAAGCAAACATTTTGACTTTCAGGTTATGAGCTTTGATTCCATTTGCTTTTCTAAACTGAAATAGCAACGATTTCCTAGTATCAATCTTCTTCGTATCTCCATTAAGGCGTCATTCGTGGGGTTGATATTCAGGCTTATCACGAATTAATTCTCCCGGGAGTTTTTCCCTTGTCAGCAATGTAAATCAGATTGCTGAATTGGAATAATTTCCCGGGAAAATGTATTCGCGATAGACCTGATTAACTGCAAGGTAGACGAACTTAAAATTCGTTGCCCTAGTGACACAAAAAAATTTCTTTTACCATTTTTGATTTTTATGAATTTCATGAATAATTTTGTAAAGTGTTAACTTCTAATCTACTTCACTTATTCACAGTTTCACAGTGAGAACTTACGCTTCACGTACGGTTTAACATAACTTTGTGTTTCACAGTGCCGGCTTGGAGTGTTGGCTACGTAAGTGTTGATAAAACTTAACTTAACTTCGGTCGGAGAAAAGTTAGTTTGGATGTTGGATTTGGATGTAGTAAAGATTTACTCCATGGGTGATGTCCGAAATAAATTCGGGTAGTAATTGGGTCATATTCGCAGAATATTCCCGTTTGGGGTATAGTTGTTCACAATTACTTGTTATACTTGGCTTAGCTAAACCACACTTTTAAAATGACTGTGAAACCCGAAAAACTTAAGCCCAAACGTAAGCTATCCGTTTTGCTTAGCTAAGCAACGGCTTAAGCTCTCACTGTGAAACCGGGCATTAGAGGTACAATTTTTTGCCACAATATATAGTAATTCTATACTTTAAGTATGGTGGTATACCCAGACCAAAATCTTAAATATAAACATAGTTACGTCATCAGCAGTGGCAACAGTTGTGCGTCGACAGTACTTTGTTTGTTAGTAGCATATACTTTCGGTTGGCCAACGCATTTCGCTTCTTCCATAATGGCCGTAAAAGCATCTGCAATGACACGATGGGATCGACCAATGATGTCGATATCGTCTGCTGGACAGACTTGTTGAAGATAGTGCCTTCCGTGTTTACTCCTCCCCTAAGCAATATCTGTTCCAGCAAGAGATTGAAAAAAAATCGCAGGTTTGGGAGATGTGCATGTTTGAAAGAGTTAGATGAGCTGTTTCCGAACCGTGTTGTCCAGTGTTGAGCGATACAACTGTATTAGGTTTGATGATATCCGTCATTCCGACATTGAAAATTGGAGCTCTAGACGGTGGACGCTATCATAAGCGGCCTTGAAGTCGATGAAAAGAAAATGTATCTGGGGTTCCAGCACGTAAATTGATACAATCGAGGATTACTGATCGATCTGCAACGCGAAACAAATGTTTCTTGGTAGCAGATAACTTTAAACGAGTTTGATTGCGATTTGTTCTTAAAAATGTCATTGTGAACTATAATATGAAGTATCAAATGATTATTTTTGAATTTTAAATTCGTAAATCATTTTCCAAGTTCAAATTAAAAATGTTATTTAGAATTACTTGTTATACTTGGCTTAGCTAAACCACACTTTTAAAATGACTGTGAAACCCGAAAAACTTAAGCCCAAACGTAAGCTATCCGTTTTGCTTAGCTAAGCAACGGCTTAAGCTCTCACTGTGAAACCGGGCATTAGAGGTACAATTTTTTGCCACAATATATAGTAATTCTATACTTTAAGTATGGTGGTATACCCAGACCAAAATCTTAAATATAAACATAGTTACGTCATCAGCAGTGGCAACAGTTGTGCGTCGACAGTACTTTGTTTGTTAGTAGCATATACTTTCGGTTGGCCAACGCATTTCGCTTCTTCCATAATGGCCGTAAAAGCATCTGCAATGACACGATGGGATCGACCAATGATGTCGATATCGTCTGCTGGACAGACTTGTTGAAGATAGTGCCTTCCGTGTTTACTCCTCCCCTAAGCAATATCTGTTCCAGCAAGAGATTGAAAAAAAATCGCAGGTTTGGGAGATGTGCATGTTTGAAAGAGTTAGATGAGCTGTTTCCGAACCGTGTTGTCCAGTGTTGAGCGATACAACTGTATTAGGTTTGATGATATCCGTCATTCCGACATTGAAAATTGGAGCTCTAGACGGTGGACGCTATCATAAGCGGCCTTGAAGTCGATGAAAAGAAAATGTATCTGGGGTTCCAGCACGTAAATTGATACAATCGAGGATTACTGATCGATCTGCAACGCGAAACAAATGTTTCTTGGTAGCAGATAACTTTAAACGAGTTTGATTGCGATTTGTTCTTAAAAATGTCATTGTGAACTATAATATGAAGTATCAAATGATTATTTTTGAATTTTAAATTCGTAAATCATTTTCCAAGTTCAAATTAAAAATGTTATTCTTTGAGTGAGGATGAAGAAGGACCTAATACTAAAATTCAAACGTCATGTTTAAGATTTTGTGCTGCCAAATCTGACGGTTCAGTCGAGGATAGTCGATTGAACCGAAATATGTGATTGTTTCGATAAAACTCGATTGTATCAAGTTACGTGCTAGCACTCCTGGACTTGAAAATTGTTGGCCATTTCCAGGATTTGCCTTAGAGTGAAAATTTGGTCTATAGTTGATCTACAGGGCCGAAAGCCACACTGGTAGGTGCCGATAAGTGTGCTGCAGAAATGCTTAAGACATGACATTCACATAGAGTACGTTGGAGAGGATTTTATATACGACATTTAGCAGGGATATTCCTCGGTAGTTGAGGCGTCTTTTTTTGTAGATGGGATATATGAAGCTTATATTAAGGCATGTTCTCATCCATCCAGGCTATGTTGATAATTTGGTGCATGTACACTTCTAAAGAAACGCCTACGCATTTAAAGGGTTCTGATGGTAATCCATGACAATCTGCTGCCTTGTTGTTCTTCAGTTTATTTTTATGGCTGCACAATATTTTCAATTTTGGGATGTAGCGTTACCTCTTCGTTGACTGGTTTATTGCCCTCTCACTCTATCTTCATCATTCTGCTGTAAACGTTGCCTAACTGCATGTACAATTCCCTACGCTTCCGTAGAGCCTGCGTTCCTACTTTGAAGCCAGCTCCCAGTTTTCGATTACCCTGAGTCTTCTCTTCCCTACTTCTGGTTCGATACACCGGGTACCAAAGCAGTTTTTTTTTCTGCACTTTTCGTAGCTTCTTCTCGTTGAACAGTCGGGCTCTGAATTCGGATGCGACGAGAAAATGGTCGAGTCCTCGTTTGTCCTTCTGAATGTATGTACAATCTACATCCAGCGCATGTTGGATGCGTGCCTCGCGTACATGATCGATTTGATTAGCGGTTCGACCATCTGGAGACCGCCAGGTTGCTTTGTGGATAGTTTTCCATCAATTCAGAGGAGTCCTGGTGAATAGGATAGATGAAAAAGTTATCGCAGTGATTTTTCCAGAGTGGAAGAACACCTCTTCAGCATTTTGGGGAGGTACCATCCGGACCAGACAATTTGTGTATGTCAAGATCAAATAATAAGACTGAGCGCAATCTGGCAATATGGAACTGGCTGCAAAACTACAGCATTTACTTTGTTTAGAGAGGTGACAGTTTAATTGGCATAATAAGTTGGGTTTGAATTTCATCATCCATTCCAGGATGTTTAAAAACGCCCCAAATATGGACGAAATATTGTTGATGAATTCGTCCAAATATTTTGAACCAAAAGAAAACGTTTATCTTAAAAATAGGTGTGGTATTTGATGGATCTTAAGAATATTACCTTTTGTTCAGCTTTAAGGAACAGGGAATTCCTATAACAATTTTATTAGTCCAGCTGAAAAATTAAAGCACAAAAACATGTGACGTACGAACGGATGAAAATAAATTATTCTTTCGTTGGCAACACAGTCTATATAAAGGCGAAAAATTCAAATTTTGAGTGAATTATTTAAGACCCGTTACATGCCTCTATCGACACAGTTTTTGATTGCGGAAATCTATCCAAGGCCTCCGAAAGAATTCTTACAAAAAGTGTATTCCGTGTTTCTACCTATCCCACGCATTATCTTTTCCATCATGATATTGAAGAAACCGCATGCATTCCGGAATTCGTTTAAAAGATGATGGGTCTCCAGTTGAAATTCTTACATTTTTCAATATGCCGTAACAATAGCTTGCGTACCTTCCAACTTCCAAGTGCGTACCTCCAAACTATCTCCACGAGTAAAAAAATATCAAACCACTTTAATTTACCTTAAAGTTTATTTCATTTCGAAAAATAATATATTAACAACGGTTGCTTAAGTCTCTCTTAAATTATATCACTACTGACTTAATAGCTTAAGTTATTGTCTCTTCCTCAGTCTAACTTGGATGCCATTTCCACTCTTAATGATCAATTCAGCCAATGGCTGTGGTTCAAATCCCGTCACTGGCAATAATTCGAAATTCCTCAACAACATGGAAAGAGTGCACTTCAATTCCAACATGGCGAATTTTTGACCTACAGAAATTAAAATTATATTCCAAAGTCTGAAGACTCTCCATCATCAATTCTTACCAATGCAATTTCTGGGTCCAGCACTGAATGCAACAAACGAATATGGGTGCATGTTCTTTTCATCCAGCAGGAACCGATCAGGCTTGAATTTCTCTGGCTCTGGGAAGTGTTTTTCATCTCTGTGCACAACATAGGCTAAGACAGCCAAGCTGGTACCACTTGGTACAGATCTATTTCCAATTTTCACATCATCAGTCATCATTCGACTGTAGAATGGCACCGACGGATAGAGGCGAAGAGTCTCTTTGATCACGGCTTCTAGGTACTTCATAGGTTCCTTTTCGTTACCTTCACAGGCGACAGACTCTTCGTAGGCTCTTCTTTGTTCCTCTGGATGTTGAGACAACAAGTAGATGGCAAATGAAACAGCTGAACTGGTTGTGTCATGACCCTCGAACATGAAGGTATCGACTTCCTCACGAATGTCTCTAACTGTCAAATCAGCACCATCCATCTGGGCGAGCAACAAGATGTCCAAGAAAGCCAAACGTTTCTTAACGCCAACATCATCGACTTTTTCTAAAATTAAAATCATCGGTCTATAGAAAAACAGCTTTTGCTGGTGATTTTCAAAAATTATCCTTACCAGCATCAGCCATACTGAGGAGGTTTAATTCCTTCAAAGCCTTTCTACGCAATTCGATGACTCTCATTGTTTCTCCGTGTAGTACAGACAGAGCGTGACGACGTTCCTTAGCCATTTCAGTCATGTTGAACAGAATCGGTATCCTATTCCACAGTGAGAAGGACTGTTTATGAGTAATGCGGCAGATACTGAAAAAGACAGATGGAAACTTAGAACGAATCCGAGCTGAATATATCTTTAACATCAACTTACTCCTGAACAGCGGTGACGTATTCCGAAGTACTCTCAACCTGTGCGTTCTTCTTGATACCCATGGCTGTTTCACAGATGATATCCAAAGCCATTAACGTAATATATGGATATATGTCGAATGCCTCTCCATTAGCCTTCTCTGTCAGTTTGTTAATCCAAATATTTGCATTTTCTTCCATGGTTGGCTTAAATTCTCCCAACATTTTAAAGTGGAATGCGGGGGTCAACATCTTCCTCCTCCTGTGCCACAATTCACCACCACTTGTCAGAAGACCTTTTCCTAGCCATGGTTCAATTACTTTGTAGTTACGTGACTTGTATAACATTTGACTACTGCCAAGGATTGATTTCACTTCATCTGGATCGCAAATAAATAGGGTGAGATCCTTGCCGAACCAAATACGGTATGTTGGACCATATCGACCGCGGAGTTCATGCAGCCAGTCGAGGATTTCTATAAAACAAAAATTTAAATTATTATAGATTTGTTGGTCATTTTAGGAACAAGTTTTATCGTTAGTATGTATTTCATTTGTTGTAATAATTAACCGAATATTATTTTTACGGATACTTACTGATTTTTCTATTTTTTTAATTATTTCCGTTCCCGCACACAAAAGTTAGTAATATTAATAGCTTATGGGAGTGGAAAAAACTACCCTACACAAGAGTAAAAAAAAAATTGATTACACTGTTGATAAAAATCAGTAAACCGTCAGTTGGTATCTGAAAATGACAAGTCATCTGGTTTGGTGACCTACAGTACAATTTTTTACTGATACATACAAAAAAGGCGTATAGAAACTTTTTTCAGTATAAATTTGTAAAAAAATCAGTAAAAAAATATTTCTACGGGAACAGACCTCATAGATGTGTGGCATTTGTTCATAAAAAAGCAAACAAATATTTTTACAGTAATATAGTCGGGAACGCATTTAACTAAACTACTAAATAATTTAAATAATTGTACCTCTTCGTAAATTTGTCTCTCTCTGAGGAAATTTACAAATTTTTACTGCAAAATTACGGAAACACGAATATTTTTCGCAGTGAAACTTTCGGCGATGGAATAACTCATGGCGGGAACTTTTGAAATCAAAACTTGACCATCATTCTTATTGCGAAAGTTAAAGTTTAATTCAAGTCAAAGTCTCGTAACGGCCATGTCTTTTTTCAGATCAATGCGTCATCGACGCATTCGGAAAGAAAAAAACATTATCAAAATCATCAAAAATAATATTGTAGACCTAATTCATAAATTTCCAATAAACATTTATAGTTTCTGATAGTAGAAATCGAAAACACACGTTACATCACCGTAAATGTCGCATTCGTTACTTGCGTAGAGATTCCCCCCAAATCAGGGCTGTCAATATACTTCATATGTATTAGATCTACTTAGTTAATTTGTTTTATGCATCTACTACGTAGCAACTTATGTCTTCTTTGTTGGACTCATTTTTATACAAATATCAACTTTAATTTAATATGTGTTGTATTGATTCATTTTTGCAATCGAAAAAGTAACTTGCTCGTACATATAATAAAGCATTTGCGCGCTTAGGAATTGAAATGATCGGATCGTCTCCATGTTCCTTAGGTTAGGTTAGGTTGGTGGGTTGATGAGGCAGACGGTGTGCGTCTTCCTTCATCGCACTCAGGTCAATATAGAACCATTGTGATGCCCTTTGGGGGTCCACTTGTGTGGTTCGTTCATTCATTGTCCCGTAACTGTCCATTGTTGTTAGCCTCTTTCCAGCCATCCAGCTGTTGTTGCAAACCTGAACAGACTAGGGAGAGGGATTTCGGATAGATCAGTGAGGTCATGGAAAAAGTTTTTTCCTTAGGTTCTCATTCTTAATTGGCTGAGGCCTGGGCAGTGGCACAGAAAGTGAAGGGTATCTTCGTGCATTTCTTCATCACCGCAGCCTCATCATCTATGAGATGCATTTTCAGTTTGTGGCTTTTTAGTAAGTTGTGTCCAGTAAGAATGCCAACTAAAGTCGAGACTGATTTCCTGTTTCTTCGAAGTAGCTTATGGGTTCTGGCTTATGGGTCAGGCCACATCCTTTTGGAAGTTTCACAGGTGGGAAAGGAGTTCCACCTGTTTTTGGCACTAATCAGTGTTTTCTGTCCCACCCGAGATTTGAGGTCACATAGTGGTGGATTGACAGACTGGTCTGCTTGGTCAATGCTGGAGGCAAATCCTTTCTCGCCAGTTCGTCAGCAATTGCCTGTATGCCTCTGTGTCCGGTGACCCAGCAGAGCTTAACATTATGTTGGACGCCAAGAACCTTTAGGTCTTCACGACAACGTTTCACAAGCCGAGATTTTATTTCGACAGCAGATATAGCTTTTATTGCAGCCTGACTGTCAATAAAGATGGTGATATCATCTGGTGGTATCGCCAGCAATGAGGTCGCTTTGGCTGCCTCTGCTACTGCCAATATTTCGGCTTGGAAGACACTACTGTGCTCAGGTGCTGTTTAGCTTTAGTGTTTCTGAAAACACTCCAGCGAAGATGGGTATGGTTTCGGTGCTCAATTCGTTCCTCTCCCACTCCTCTCTGCTTGGAAAGATACAGGAGTTCCATGTTCCTTACCCTTATTTAACTTGGTCGCCCGGATTTAATGTTATACCGGTCTTTTTAACTCATTTTGGCTTGGTGCACATTTTTTTAAAAACATGTTGTATATTTTCCGGCAGCTACTAAATATTTCTTCCAGTAGCGATTGTGACTTCCCTTCAAGTTGTCCTTTTTTATCTCGACAGAGTTCTGTAATGACCTTTAGTCCGTAATTGTTTCTTCTGGTTGGTTTGGTTAGTTAATAAAGCAGGCGATTTTCTGTGTTCAATATTAAGCCTGACTATCAGTGAACATGGTAAACTAATTTTGAAGTGTGAGAGTAAGACAAAATGTGCTTATATCGGTATAAAATAAATCACAGTCCATTTCAAAAGCCGAAAAAATGTTTAACAATCTAAATAACCCAGAAATTTTCATTTTTTATTTTTGTCCTATATTTTGGATGTTATAAACAATTTTAATAAGGCATTTAAATCGGAAAAGACACACAAAAGATACATATTCGCGTGGTCATGATCTTTAAAACCATTTTATAAAATGTTGTTATGGCAGAACTACTTGATGACTCTTTAATACTATTCGTGGAGTACAAAGAAAAATCCAATTATTTAGATATAAAATTTTTTTTTTTATTCATCACCGCAGCAGCTTTGTATGAAGAAGAGTTTAGTCGGAATAGGGATTAATTTCTGACTTAAATGTATTTAGTTTCATTTTATGTTGAATTGTGTGATCAACTGAAATTTCGGGTCGATTTAAGTGACAAAAAGTAAGAAATGTTAGAACATTTGGATCCAAAAGAAATACAAACTGAAAAATATCCGACAATCCTTCCAATTGTTAAAAGAGTTCCTTATTATGATCAAAATAAAACATAAAATAATAGAATTTCTAAACTCTGAGTTTAGAACGCCTCTGTTTACTAAAAATATAAAAATGAGGGACGATGAATATGTTTTAACTTAGGTTGCGTTTATGCTCCCAAGAGAACATTTTGGAAGAAGATATGTTAAAGGTGTTGCCTGACTTTGTGCTTACACTAGCTAGTCTACCGCAAAGCATTGCAGCAGCCGAAAGACGATTTTCGGATTTTAACAAAGAAGAAACAGAAAAAATAATGTTGATATAATCATGATTAATACGATATTTTTTATATTTAAATATGCATGTGAAACTTAGCTCTAATTTCTAAACGAAAATCTAGTCAATATTATGTTTTCGTTCTGAATTTAAAATAAATTTGTTTTTGCATTATCTGCTACATTTTTTTTTAAAATCTACTTCGTTTTTTTCTGCGATTTACTACACTTTCTGGGCTCAGCATGGCAGCCCTGCAGCCCGCTTTATCAATCCACCCATTATTTATTTAATACCAATAGTTATAATGAAATATATTTCCATTGCAAACAACTTAGTTTCTTTTTGTATTTTGCTTAATATACTTACTTTCTAATATGGATAAGGTTTCCAATCATAAAACCTCCCTAGGTAGAATTCGCAATCAATCGAGTGCCCTGACATATTCAAATAACAGGCCATATAGGAATTTCAAGGGTTAGTCACGCCCCTTGAACAGAAATGGTAGTGTATGAGATAGCGCTCAATCCCATAATGTAGGCTGTTAGACCCATGTCCTAAGGGTGTCCAGATTAGGGTGATATTGTGGTTTAACGACTCTATCGCGGAAAAACCCTATTGTTACGAAGCAAACAAAATCTTCAGAAAATAATTATACTTTTGAATTATATGCTTAATTACATTCGTATATGTAGCTGGAATGTTAGAACACTTTACAGAAAAGGCGCAGGCGAATAGATTGCTACAAAGCAGACATTACTGCCATTTAGGAAATATTATGGGATGGGCCGATAAAAATGAGGAAGGAGGACTGTTTTATCGACTACGGTACATGTTAGCAGTATCTCAATGCTTTACTTGAATGTTGTAGGTTCCTTTTAACATAAAAAAGTGAACGTTGATTTATTATAAGCAACAGACTTAAGCCAAAGTCGTATGCTTTAAAGTCCAAATTCGCCATTACCACTCACTCTTTAAAGAAGGAATAAACTTTTATGAGCTCCAAATCTTGCGTTGGACTTATTTTGTAGATATGAATAAAAAATTGCGGTGGACTACTAAGCACGGGGTTCCCGATTCAAATCCCGCAATACCAATTTTTTGTTTACTCCCTCACTTATTGCAATAGTTTGACAAACATCAAAGAGTTTTAAAACTCTGATGAGAAGCTGTCCCATCATTTGTGGAAACAATAAAACTTCGTACACACAAATGAATGGAGAAGCTATGGGCCGTTAAGGCCAGATATTTTGTTTTTATTTCAAGAATTGGTTTGTTCTACGAAGTCGATATCGGTTGTACTTTTTAAGAGCTAGTTAATAAACAGTGTTAAGAATTTAGAACACGACAGTCGGTGATGGGGCAGTGCTGTAGCCTTATTGATAACCCCGTTTTAAGGAGTGTATAAACTTAGGAACTCTTTAAAATGTCTCTAAACTAAAATACCTTATTCATATATCGATTAAAAATTTGAATAGGAACAGTTTTTGCAGTTTCTCTCGTCTCGTTTGATGACATAATAGTGCCAGTATAAAATTGAGTTTTTGTCAAAAAGTTTTCGAAAGCTACTATACGTTCACACCATGTTTCGTTGACGTTTGAAAAGAAAAGAAATGAACAAAGTCATTAAATTGTACGCACACATACCATTTTAAAATATATATATATATATATATTAAATTTCATTCAATTTGACATAATAGTTTGCGAGATATTAACAGTTTTCTTTATATGGCCTGTATGACAATATCCGTAATATGGATTTTCTCGAAAAAAAACTGGGTATGCAGTTTTGTTTTGACGTACTAGCTGTCAGATGTTCTCTAGGATGTGTGGAATATATTGAAAGGTATGCTCAAACAACCATTTACTGAGACTTCCGTTTTAGATGAAGTTTTTGGTTTATTTGCGAAAACTCAGCTTTCGGTTTGGTGTCGTAAAATGGTGTTTAAATCCAGTGTGCCAATTGCGTCAACATTCTACCCAGTGTATAAATAAATGACATAAGTGAATATAGACTTTAATTTTTTGACTTGCTCTAGAGCTCACTAAAAAAATGTTCAGGGGCTTATTTATAAAGTTTCATTACCTTTGTGATCCTGTGTTTAGTATTAAAACTAATATGACATGACATTATATCTGCCATAGTAAAAAAATAAAAAAATGCACAAAACTCAGAAAGCTATTAAAATTAAAATTACCAAAGAACAAAAATATATAAAAAAATGTTTATTTATAGAAAAAACTATCTGAGATGAAATTGTGTTTGATAGAATATTTAATTTTTAAATGTATTCTATCTACACCCGTTTATTTAACGCAATCACTTATTAAAAGTTTTCGGTTACACCAGTCTCGCGAATGACATTAATGTTAAACACGTAAATGATAAAGCTACTTGCTTTAATCATTAGGTCAGTTCCAATTTCCAAAACACAGACTAAATAATCTACTAACTCTGATTTGCAATTTGAATCAATAAAATTATAAAGTACCCACTTGTCAGTATTCGTCATTAAATGCTGACAAATTTGTTATATCAATTAAAATTATTTAAAAAAAAATAATCTAACAATCTACCATTATCAATGATTCTCCAACTCGTGCCTAATTCATTCATAAACACAAGACTAAATGTCTGACTTCAGAACACACAAGTTGACAGGTTCAGATAAGAGTAATTTTGCTTTAAAGTCCAAAAAGATATGAGTTCCAAAACAATATTCGGAAAACTTAAGGCTCCTCATTTAGTTTAGTTACATACCTCTAAACAAGTCTGTCTGCGGCCTTGGTGGAATTATGCAGAATGTGTGGCACGTTCAAAGGTGACAAGCATTTTTTTCAACCAGACATCTATAGCACAGATAATAATACGGCGAGCCTTTTGGACTTTCGGCTTTAAAAACGATAATTGCGTTCCCAGACAATGATGATGAATATTGGAAATGTTGATAAGCCCAATGATAGCTCGTGACTGCCGGGGTGGGTGTGGCACCTAATCTTATTGGCTGAAGTGTGTAACTTATAGCCTTTGAGCTTATTGTTTCAATTTTGTACTAGACTAATGTTTATTTGATAGATAGGGTCAACAGTGATAGCCTATGGTGATTCCGGTATAACTGAATTTTGTTAAGAAAAAATCTTTGACTTTATACTGACAGACGTTTTCCAAGTGACATTGGATTTCTAACTTTGAAACTAATTCAGGAAAGTATGAAGGAGTTTTTAATCCTGGCTAAAGATTTTGGTATTTAACATCGGTATTTCAATGTCAGGTTTAACATTTTCTTGTAAATGAAATGTTAAAAGTAAACTTTGGCACACGATACACATTTTGAAATTTGAGCCTTATTTATTTATTATTTTAGAGCTTAAAACTTTCCGCATACACATGTTTATGCTTAAAGTGTAAACTTTATCGGCGTCTTATCTGCCCGATTGTTAGTAAACAGCGAATAAACTTTGTATTGTAATAGTTTTGTTTATAATAAATACGAGTAAAATAAAAAAAAACATTGGTATACATTTTTAATATTAAATGTAGGTAAATCAGTAGGTAATGAGTTTGGGAATACTTTTACCTCTAAATTCCATAATGCATATGTAATACGTTTCTATTTCGATTTTAAATGTCAATTGGGTCGCTTTATGGACTTTGATATATATGGTTGGTATCAAGCTGTCAAAAACATTGCATGTTTGAAATATGAAAGTTGGACAGTCACTGCAATAGCCATGCGTCAATGTTGTAAACAGACATTGCGTTTGAACTGTTCGATTAATTTCGTTTTGACAGTGTGACATGTCATTTATGAGAGTAAATGGAAAGGATTGTGCTGTGGCTATTACAGTTTGGGTAAACAGAAGCTGATGGCAGTATTTGTCCCGATTTCGATCTAGTTTCAACTCAACTTCTCATCTCAATTGGGGATTGGCGGTAAAAGGCTTGGGGCCGCGAGTGGGGAGAATATTAGTAACATACTATATTTGAGAGGGACCCAGTTCCTAGTTATTCAACTAACCAGTGGTTAGTGGGCTGAATTCCACCGATATATGTTTGTATAGTTAAGCAAGTCATTTTGTATTGAAAATTAAAGTCATCGGATGGTCCATTCGACAAAAAAAAAATGTCGAAAGACTGCAATCGCAAGAGACCGCCAAGGCCTTACGCAACGCGTATCCCTTAACCTCTCGATTCACACCATACCACCAGCATCTAATGTCGAAGAACAATGGCAACGATGCCAACAAGCCATTAGATCAGCCGCAACTGATGTGCTTGGTTTCTCGCGACCACCAGCCAGAAACCCCTGGTTTTGATGAGGAATCCCGACAGATGCTCGCAGCCAAGAACGAGGCCTACAAGGCTAAGTTGCAGGTGAAGACGAGAGCTGCCATTGAGCTCTATAGGCAAAGAAGAAGGGATTAACACCGGCTTTTCAGAAAGAAGAAAAAAGAGCAAGAAAAGCGCGCGATCGAGGTTATAGAGAGGTGCCACCCCAGGAACGATGTTCGCAAGTTTTACCAAAGTGTAAAACGTCAAAGCCAAGGATACAAGGCTCGAACAGAATCCTGTCGAGATGAACAAGGAAATACCGTAGTTGAGACACAGTCGATGCTGAGGATATGGAAAAACCACTTTTGCAGACTGTTAAACGGCGATGACGAAAAACAAACCATTTAATATTGGCAACGAAAGCGAGAATTGCCAACCACCCGACCTAAGTGAAGTGAGGATAGCAATATCTAAACTTCAGCTTAATAAGGCCGCCTGAAATGACGGCCTTCCAGCTGAGCTTTAAAAAAGCTGGCGGAGATGACTTGGTGAGTAACTCATATGTAACTCAAGTCATAAGCAAAATCTGTTCGGATGAAAGTATGTCTGAAGAATGGAACCTCAGCATCGTCCGATCCACAAAAAAGGAGACCCTCTGAACTGCGCTAACTACAGAGGCATAAGTCTCCTCAACATTGCCTACAAGATCCTATCTGCCGTAATATGTGAACTCCTGAAACAGTTTACCAACAACCGGCCCTTATCAGTGTGGTTTTAGGCCAGGAGAGTTCACAACCAATCAACACTTCGGCAGATCCTGGAAAAAACCCAAGAAGTCCAAATCGATACCCACCACCTATTTATCGTTTTCAAAGCCGCATACGACAGCTTTTATAGAGACGAACTATACAGAGCCATATCTAGTTTTGGTATACCGTCCAAACTCGTCCGTTTGTGTAGGATGACGATGGAGAATTCTCGCTGCATCATCAGGGTCGGAAACGACCTCACCAACACATTCGATACCAAAAAAGGATTTAGGCAAGGCGATGCGCTGTCATGTGACTTCTTCAACTTGATTATTGAGAGGATTGTGCAAAATTCCCGAGCCAACACCAGAGGCACAATTTTCCAAAAATCGGTGCAACTACTCGCATACGCCGACGATATTGACATAATTGGTAGGACTCAACGTGATGTCATAGCCACGTTTGCTAGTATAGAGAAGGAAGCTGCAAAAATGGGTTTAGAAGTAAATAAGGGTAAGACTAAATATATGCTGTCAACACGAAAGGACACACAACATTGACGAATTGGACAGAACGTCACCATTGACACAGATATAACTTTGAAGTAGTACGGGACTTTGTCTATCTCGGAATTACTCTTGCCAATCGCTGTTTCTTCGGGCTAAGAAGTCAATTTAGTAGTAAAGCCCTCACTCGAACTACTAAGGAGATCCTATATAAGACCCTGATAATCCCAGTCCTGCTCTACGGCGCTGAAACATGGACCGTATCAAAAGCGGATGAAGAAATCCTTGGTCGATTCTTGAAAAAATCTTCGGTCCCGTTTGCGTTGACGGGCTATGGAGACGAAGATTCAACCAAGAACTATACGAGCTGTACAGCGCCATGCCCCTGGTCAAAAAACTCCGCATTGGACGTTTAAGATGGCTAGGACATGTAGAACGAATGGACACCAATACTCCGGCTCGCAGAGTCTTCGATTCCCAGCCAGACGTCGGACGCAGTAGAGGAAGACCTCGCCTTAAGTGGCGCGCACAAGTGGAAACCGATCTCAACCAACTTGGAGTGCGCAACTGGAGGCAGTTAGCTAAGGACCGGGCTAATTGGAGAGGCATGTTGGCTGAGGCCCAGGTTCATACCGGACTGTAGCGCCACTTAAGTAAGTAAGTAATGTAAATGCGATAGTATGCTTACGGATTTTCTGTCCAAATCGCATTAAATTCGAACAGCTCTAAATATGGAAAGGTAAATATCCAACAGAAATCACTTTATAAATATCAGTGGAACTGTGCTAGACGAACAAAATTGTTTGCTTATTTTGGCAATAGATCGGGACACCGTATAAAACCCCATGGATCAAAACAATCAAAGAAAAAATGAGGACACTGACCAGAGCTGAAGAGGGCTAAACTTTGAACAAGTCGTTGATACTCTGTGCACCTGGTCGCCAAAATATCAGGCACGGTATAAAAATTCATAATTAGGATAATTGAGGAGAAATTGAGCACACTTGTCATAGGAGTGCAGTAATTCAAACAAGGCATTATTGATAATCTGTGAATCACGAGAAGTCAAAGGATCTTTGTTCATTAATTACCTAAATGTACAGCTTATAGTGATTTTTGCGCAAAGCAGCCAAAGGTTATAAAAGTCTCTAATCTAATAGTAAAAGACACCTGTGTGGCTAATTATAGAATTAATAACCGGTGATCTATGATATTATGCAATCAACTAATGTTCAAAGTTCAAATAACGCATCCAGACACAACAATGATAACAAATGATAAGAAATAAAGTTCGTAGAATTTTTTTTTACGTGGGAATCATAATTTTCCCACTAAAATATTTTTTTAGATAACCTAAATATAGAACGTCAGGTTGAGACGTTGTCAACATTATTGAAGATGTCAAACATTTCTTGAGAATGTGTAAAACCCAGAAACTAATAAAAGTCAACATGCAAATAAAAGTCCAATGACTTTTTTGTTATAAATTGCGCATGTTTATAGCAATTATGTTTGCCAAACTGTGTAATTCCTTAAAAAGATTGTAAACATAATAATCATCGATTAGTTAACTCAGGCATTTGAAGGTGTAATAAAGTAGGTTTATAAACCATATAAAAACTGTTAAAGTAGCCCAGTAATTTGACAGCAAACAAGCAAAAAAACTGCTGTATGGTTTTTGCAGATTTCTGTTTGCTTTGTGGATCTAGTAATTGAATTACCAATTAAAAAAAATTATATTTTGACGTTAACTTTTACTTAAAAACTTTAAAACTGTCTTCATCTATGTGCAAAAAATACATTTTATAGACATAAACACCTATATTTTATTTAATTTATTTAAATGGGAAAAAACACTAAACGATATTATAAACTAACTATAAAATACCGCTCTTGAAGTGCTCTGATATTTAGATATATGGATGTGCTGATATTTCGAAACAGAAAATGATCGATAGTAAAAATGATTATAATGCCATTCTATCATTTTAATAAATTAAGAGACTTTTAGTGTCAATTTCGTTCACATCACATTTAAAAAAAAAACAATACAATTCATGTATCGAAAACATCAGTTCCCTTTTAAAAACTACACATATCAAACTGTCAAAATTCAAATCCACTTTTCACATTTTTTAAAAGTCCTTTAAAATATCCCAATACTTACTTCCTTTCTTGATAGTTTTCACCAGCTCTAAAGGTCCTGGACCGGGTATATTTCTCGAAAAATTAACAATACGCAAATAACTATAAATTCTTGGTAAAAATTGGAGCAAATAAATAACGGCCAACGCCAGTACAATTATAAAGAGACTCATTTTAACTTGAGTACGAAAATCAAGATTATTACACTACTAAGTCTATGTTCGTTAACTGAATTCTAAGTAAAGACTGACGATTGAGGTGGGGAGTCCTCTTCTATTCATAGTCCCGCCTTGGTGGAAATTGTGCAAAAAAAAAAAACAACGATGTCAATCAAAACACCGAGATATATTTTTGTTTTTGTAGGCAAACTGTTGGAGTTTGTACCTAATGATTTTGTGACATCATGTAGTTGGAAATGAATTTGCCACTTAATTTGTTTTGATTAATCTACCCACAGATGTAGTGTTCATTTTTATAGATAACGCATTTGACGTTAGAAAAATGAATGTCTACTAACTGACGTTTTATTGCATTCGAATTTACAAACTGTCATTATACCATTGGGTTTAATCGCTCAGTTACCATACCAATCGTATATTGAATAAAGCGTAGAAGTATGTTTGCAAAATCAAGAATTGTGGTGACTATAACGTAAATAGTAGAAATAAAATGCATACTTTTAGGAATTCATTTGTTTGATACGAATCGCATTTGCATCAGATGTTCCAATTAAGAAATCACTTTTATATCTTCATTATAATATTGTTTTCCGTGAGCTGTTGAAAATCTTCATAGACACGATGAACACTTGCGCACTTGCGAACGCAGAGCCTAAGTTTGGGCTTAAGTTTTTCGCGTGAAACCGGGCATTAAAAAGTGTGATTTAGCTAAGCCATGTAAAGGCTTATAAATTTTAAAACATGATTATCCAAAAATATTTTAATTTTTAATTCTAGTTGTCGCAGAAAATCACTTTTTATTTTTCACTGATCAAGATTTATTTTTGTGAAATGAAACGGAATTTTCCAATTTATCCTATAGGTATCTATGGGGGAAAAATTTCAATTCCATCATGTTTTGTGTTATAGCTATCATTGAACAACTTCATTGGAACACAAAACATGATGGAATTGAAATTTTACCTCCATAGCTGCTTATAGGAATCGTAGGCAAATTCCGTTTCATTTCGGTGGAACGACAAACATTACTTCACAGAAATAAATCATGATCAGTGAAAAATAAAAAGTGATTTTCTGCGATAACTACAATTGAAAATTAAAATATGTTTGGATAATCATGTTCTAAAATGCATAAGCTTTGTTTTGACACCAACTCGCCAATGATTGAATTTATAAAAAAAACCGCAAGAAGTAAAAGAAAATTTCCAATGATGTTTTTCAATGATTCTACAACTGGGCCCTAAGTTCTGTGCTTTTATCGTGTTTTAGCTATCAGTCAAAAGCTTCATTGGAAATTTTATTTTGCTTTTTGTGTTTTTTTATAAAGCGAACCATTGCTAGTTTTAATTTATGTTCTCTGAAAATCACTTTTTGTTGAACGATCAAGATTTATTTTTCTGAAGTAAAATTTGTCATTCCAGTCATTCAACCCAAATGAAACAGAATTTTCCAATGACCCTTTACCCGCAATACCATTTATGAATGTCCTTAAGTTTCTGTATTCGTAATCCATTGAAGAGACAGAGTGAGATGACAGAAAAGATTGAAACCAACTTGAATTTAAGAGGAAACATTCAATCATTCGATAAATGTAATTCGGCCTCATCATAAGTTCCGACGCTCATTACAATGACATTTCAGCTGTCAGTTCAATAGGCAAAGCCAATCTGCTTGCGAGCATTTCGCAACCAGTTCCACTTTGCCAGATGTGCCCAGTCTCCTCCTGTACTTGACAACGTAGATCAATGAATGGGACTAATCCACTTTCGTTTTCGTACCGTCGCAAGAGTACTATTTGATTTCAGAAACGCAAATCACGTGGTTCAGATGGTCCCTTGTCCCCTACGCTGATAAAACCACTGCGTATGCTTTTCGATCTGTTCTTTTTACCGTTTCAGAGTAAATGAAATACAGCATTTGTCCAGATCTTCCGTAAAAAAAAGTCGAATCTTCATCTTTTTCTAACTATCGATCAATTTCTCTAACCTATGTCCTATCTAATGTCATGGAAACGCGTCAGCTTATGAAATATATTTAATCACGAAAACTCCTCAATGACTTCATATATCAACAAGTCATGGTGGAGAAAGCATGAGGTCTGTTCCCGTACTTTTGCAGTAAAAATTAGTAAATTTTCAAATTTCTTGGAGTGGGGGTAAATTATCTCGGAAAGAGACAAAATTACCAAAAAGTACACGTTAAGTAAAAAACAGTAAAATTATATATTTTGTATGTCTTTGAAAGACAAAGAACAAATGACACAAAACACCTGTCAAAACAAGCGAGTTGTCACTTTTAGATACCAACTGACAGTTTACTGTTTTTTACCAACAGAAATTTCTGTAGTAAATATTTTTACAGATTTGTATGGAGGGGTAGTTTTTTGCTCTCTCGTGAGCTCTCTCTTTTACTTATTTTTGCGTTCGGGAACGGCAATAAGTAAAAATCAGTAAGAATCGGTAAATATTATTTTGTATGGGAACAGACATATGATTGTTGCGCATGATATTTCAAAGGCATTTGAGAGGGTTTGATATCAAACACTTTTGTCGAAAATGAGTGCATTTGACATCGATGAACAACTTCTTTTATGGATAAGAAATTGTTTCAACTTGTATTGGACGGTTTCAAGTCAGTAACTCAACAAATAAATGCTGGTGTTTCCCAAGTCTCTGTATCCGACTCTCATTATCATTTTTATAAATGCTCTCCTATCTGCAACTTACAATCCAATTCATTCCTTTGCTGATGACAGTACTCCCAGCTTCTCATTCGTTTTTAGGACCTCATCCCTTACCTTCGGACGTGGTCTCTAAATGTCAAAATATGTTAAGCACATTAAATTCCGACCTAGACTGCATTATAAATTGGGATCAATTCAAAATGAATGCAAAACCAAAATCTATAGCTATTATCCATGAATTGTACTTATGTCGAAGAAAACGAAAAACATTTCATTCTCGGTATGTGCGTTAGTAACGACTTACGTTGGAATGATCACATATTCCAAGCGAAACGTCTAGGTTTCTAAATCGATGTAAGAAATATTTCACCCCTACTAATCTGGTCAAAATATAAAAACCCAAACTTTAGTTAAACGTCCAAGTCTAGTAGGGTCTAACAAAAATCACATTGCATCACCTGGATAGGATTCAAACGTGTTCCAACAAACGTATAGGAGACATAGGATTAAAAAATCATTAGTTTAAACATATTTGAAATATCTTCTGCCTTACCTTATTTTACCGATACTTTAACAACCAATGCTCAAATGAAATAGCTAGTTGCATTCCTCACATTCAACAATTCTACGCTACTAATGCAAACCATTTAACCCTCAAGCCTACATATAGGTTTTTTGTACATAAAGAGCAACACGGTGAATGCTCTACCAAGCTCTGTTTTCCCTTCCTATTATAGCTTACAGTCATTTAAAACCACTACTGTACATCGGTACTTCCTTTTTTCTTATCCCTAATTTACTTAACGCCATCACTGTGCTATAACCTTTAAAGGATGAATACCCATTGGGTGCGCTCAAATTATAAAAGGAAACAAATCGGAGACTATAGACGATTCAAATCGCCAACATTTGCCTCAGCAAATAAAATTGTAACAGATCTGTTTCTTTATGAAAGGTGCTATAGGTACTATTCCAGCAATTCTTCAGAGGAGCTCAAGGACATCATCCCTAGAAGAATGTATTTCTAACATAGAGGACACGCAGTTCCTTAAACATGAAGCGGACTACGCAATACCGAACGAACGATAAAATTCCCAAAAGACTTTTTTCCACCAATAACTGACGGAAGACCTAAACTGCTACAAAGCAGACACTATTGTCATCCAGGAAATACGATGGTACTGTGACATCTGCTACGATCCGTGTTATTGTGAGCAGAAACAGTGTCCATCGTTCATCGGATGCAGATTTGTTATAGGTGGCATATTTAGGCAAAAGAGCTAATGCTTCTAAAAGATCTGCGGACGAATTGTAACAATGAGTATCAATGCCAAATTCGGCAAAAATAGGCCTTACATGCCACAACGCTCCGACGGAAGGAACCGATAGAATAAATTTAAACGAAAAGGTGGCAGTGTTATCGGAAAACATAGCTTACATGACACCATTTCTTGCAACGGATTATTGAAGAGGTTGAAGAGATCCTTGGTCGTTTTGAGCAAAACAATTCTTTTGAAAATCGTTGGTCCTGTTGGTGTTGACGGACTAGGGAGACGTTGATTCAACCAAGAACTTTACAAGTTCAAAAGACATAATTCTGGATAAAAAAAACGTTGCATTGGATGCTTAAGATGACTAGGTCGTGTAAAATGAATGTACACCAATAGTGCGGCTCACAGGGTCTTCGATTCCTTGACAGATCCCATATTAAGTAGGCAACTGAAGACAGTTAGCTAAGGACTGGGCCAGTTGAAGGTGCATATTGGTTGGTCAGGTTCATTACCGCTTCAGTTCAGCTACTTAAGAGGTATTATTTTATTTCATATTAGGAATTTTTTTTAATTCGGAATGGGGGTAAATTATCTCAGAAAGAGACAAACTTGCCAAAAAGAACCGAAACGCGTTTAAGTAAAAAAACAGTAAAATTATATATTTTGTATGTCTTTGAAAGAACAAATGACACAAAACACCTGTCAAAACAAGTGAATTGTCACTTTAAGTTACCAACTGACAGTTTACTATTTTTTACCAACAGAAATTTCTGCAGTATATTTTTTTACAGATTTTAGGGCTAGTTTTTTGCTCTCTCATGAGCTCTCTCTTTTACCTTTTTTTGCGTATGGGAACGGCAATAAGTAAAAATAAGTAAGATTTAAATATTATTTAAATCTAGTTTGACAACTCTAGACACCAGCAAATTATTTAAATTGACATCTAACATAATAGATACCAAATACCTATTTAAAATTTATTGAATTAAAAAAATCTGTCACCATAACAAGCATTAATTTCCAAAATAAAACAGTTCAGGTTCTTCACAAAAAAAAAAACACTTTAAGTATTGTTACGACTTTTGTCTGTGCTGTGTGTATTTACAGCTTAAGCAGTATTTGTACTCTACCATCATTGTGACTGAATCTTTTATCTCTTCCTCAGTCTAACTTGGATGCCATTTCCACTCTTAATGATCAACATAGCCAATGGCTGCGGTTCAAACCCTTCCACTGGTAACAATTCGAAATTCCTCAGCAATTTCGCAAGAGTACACTTCAATTCCAACATGGCGAATTTTTGTCCTTAAAACAAAAACAAAATTATTTTATGACCTAATACCACCTCCGTAATCTTACCAATGCAATTCCTTGGACCAGCACTAAATGCAACAAACGAATACGGATGCAGGTTCTTTTCATCCAGCAAGAACCGATCAGGCTTGAATTTTTCCGGCTCAGGGAACTGTTTTTCATCTCTGTGCACAACATAAGCTAGGATAGCCAAACTGGTACCACTTGGTACGGTTCTTTTTCCAACTTGTACATCTTCAGTCATCATTCGACTATAGAATGGCACCGACGGATAGAGACGAAGAGTCTCTTTGATCACGGCTTCTAGGTACTTCATGGGTTCCTTTTCGTTACCCTCACAGGCGACTGCTTCTTCGTAAGCTTTTCTTTGTTCCTCGGGATGTTGAGATAATAAATAGATTGCAAAGGATACCGCTGAGCTGGTAGTATCATGTCCCTCGAACATGAACGTGTCAACTTCCTCACGAATGTCGTTATCACTTATATTAGCCCCTTCTATCTGGGCGAGCAACAAAATATCCAAGAAAGCCAAACGCTTCTTAGCACCAACATCATCGACTTTTTCTAAAAATGTAGTAGAAGCCATTTGAAATGGTGTCCTTTGTTAATTTATTGGAATATTCTTACCAGCATCAGCCAATGTCATAATGTTCGCCTCCTTTAAAGCTTTCCTACGCAATGCAATGACCCTCAAAGTCTCTCCGTGCAGAATCTCCAGAGCACGTTTACGTTCCTTGGCCATTTCGGTCATATTGAATATACCAGAAAATCTATTCCAAATCGAGAAAGACTGCTTATGAGCGATTCGGCAAATACTACAAGAGAAAGGAAATAAAACGATGCACGAATTGTATAATTAAATGAACTTACTCCTGAACAGCGGTGACGTATTCGGAAGTGCTCTCAAGCTGAGCGTTCTTTTTGATACCCATGGCTGTCTCACAAATGATATCCAAAGCCAATAAGGTAACATACGGATAGATGTCAAACCCTTCTCCGTTGGCCTTCTCTGTCAGTCGATTGATCCAAATGTCAGAATTGTCTTCCATTGTAGGCTTAAATTCTCCCAAGATTTTAAAGTGGAATGCTGGTGTCAATAACTTCCTCTTCCGGTGCCATAATTCGCCACCACTGGTCAGTAGACCCTTGCCTAACCATGGTTCAATAAGCTTGTAGTTATTTGACTTGTAAAGCATTTGATTGTTGCTAAGAATTGATTTGACATCATCTGGATCGGTGATGAAAAGAGTGAGATCTTTTCCAAACCAAATGCAGAATGTTGGGCCATGTCTATTACGGAGGTCATGCAACCAGTTGAGGATTTCTGTGAAGTAAAGAGCAATTAAAAATAAGAAAGCGGTTCTTGTTATCTTTCGATCAAAACATTTTGTGCAAATTGTGAAAGAACACCAACGTAAAACAAAACGAGTGGTGGGTGCACGACTGGGTCGTACGCAACTTTCTCTTTCACAGCGAGTTGGGCGTTAGATGAAATCATAAGCATTTTGATTATCGATGCTAAAATGATATAAATAATGTCGAAATGTATTTATACGAATGTTTACTCCGAAATTTGAAGGAATCGATGTCAATGTGAATAATTATGATATTCCGTTATTGGCCAAAACTGAAAATTCCATTTAGTGATAGTTGGGCTAAAACTAATTATGTGGAATTTTTTCAAATTATAATAGTAGTTTATATATTAAATTTCATTCAATTTGACAAAATAGAAATTAACAATTTTCTTTATATGGCCTAAATGACAAAATCCTTTATATGGATTTTCTGGAAAAAACTGGGTATGTAGTTTTGTTGGAACTAATATGGTTATAGTATATATAAAGTTTAATCAAAATCGTTATAGCCGTTTTTGAGAAAATTGAGGTAATGGGTAATTGTTATATGGCAGGTACCGTTATTAACATGGCTAAAAGCAAAAAAAAAATGGCCTAGAAATATGACCAAAACAAGCTTGGATACAAAGTTTGAAGAAAATCGGTCAACCCGTTTAGGCTGGGGAGACCATTACGGACAGACCGACCGACGGACGGAATTCCAAAAACCACTTTAAATTGAACGTTTCGAAAGTTAATTTCTAATCCATAGATGAAGTTTTTCATCGATTCCAAATGCACTTATTTTCGACAAAAGGGCTTGATGGCAAACCCTGTGAAATACCTTTGAAATATCAAGTGCAACAATTTTGCTTTCTCCTGTGGATTGATTGGTTCCACTTTTCGGTGAAATATTTCATCAAATCACTAGTAGACCTGTTGCTGCGAAAACCATACTGCCGGTCATTGAGAAGTTTTCGTGTTTTGAAATATTTCATAAGCTGACGATTTATCAGCGTTTCCATGACCTTGGTCGGTATTTGAAGAGAGAAGAAGATTGGCCTATTTTTTGGACAAATTCTTTTTTCCATCAGGACACACAACATCGACGAATTGTCAGAACGTCGCCACTGACAGTTATAACTTTGAGTTAGTGCGGGACTTTGTAACTCTAGCAACAACATCTCGTCAGAAATTAAATGAAGACTCTCTTGCCGACCGCTGTTTCTTCGGGCTAAGAAGGCAAGCTCCGGTTTGCCGAGTCTTCGATTCCCAGCCAGACGTCGTTTAAGAACACGCTCACTTTTTGGCAAAAAAGAAAGAAAAAGTTTTGAAGAAAACAATTCGAAAATTATGTAAGATGCATCTCGTCTACATATCGTTATTCGCTCACAAAATCATTGATAATGTTAATATAAATATTTTGTCTATAGATCATTATACCCTATCCCATAGGGGGGTATATTAGTTTTGACATTAAGTTTGTAACATAGAGAAATAATTTCGATACATATACCTGAAAGTATATGGATCGATTCAGAATTGCTAGCTGAGTCGATTAAGCCATGTCTGTCTGTCCGTCCGTCCGTCCGTCCGTCTGTATGTCACCGATTTTTGGGCCTTAAATTTTGAGCGTTGAAATTTGGTATATAGACTCTCTGGCCGACGAAGCAGAACAAGTGTAAAAAATTTTGAAATCCGCCCACTGCCACGCCCCCTTTTAGAAAAACGTGGTTTTAAACCAAACCGTAAGGAATTTCAAAAAAACTGTCTCAGCAGCATATTTAGACAATCCTGATATCAATATTTTGCCATACAAAGTTTTTTGCCACACCCACTTTTTGGGGTCGTTTTAGTAAAAAAACGCTTTTTGTCCAAATTTCAAAACTTTCAAAAAAATGTTTGATGCAAATACTTCCGCAATGGTAATATAAACATTTTGTCCATAGATCATTTTCACCTACGCCCACATTTTGGGGGCGTTTTCTTACAAGAACCATTTGTATACCCCATCCCAAGGCATTAGCAATAGAAATACGTTGTTTTGTGTCGAACCACAAATGATTTTAATAAAAAGTCTGAGCAATATATTGTGACAATGTCATTTTCTGTATTTCATCGCCATAAAGCCTATATTTTGAGGATATTAATTTTAAGGATGGGATGGGATAGGGTATTCAACGATCCGCATAGCGGATTGTAGCCTCTCATATGTTTTTTTTCTGCGTTTTCCTAAAACAAAACATTTGTAAAGCCTATTCCATAGCATATGCCATAGAAAAACTTCGATTTTTGTCGAAAGATAAAGAATTTAGATAATCTGTCTGAACAAGATGAGGTGACAATGACATATATGTATTATATATTTCATCAACATTCAGTTTTTAGCTCCCCCCCATTTTGGGACATTTATTTCAAGGATGGGACCTGTTGAGTGAAAGGTTGTGGAAAATTCATGAAACTAAAAAAATAAATGTAAGATGGGTCGATAATTCACCCTAACTTTCGAAAGAGTTGCTGCGAATTTAACGAACAGACGAAAAGATCGAGCTGCTGAAAAGTTAGTTCAACGGTGCCGTGAAATAACGCCGAATTACAAAATTAGGCGGTATTTTACTTTATGAAAGCGAAAGAACGTCGAATTTCCATGTTCGGTCTTATTATAATTTGCTGGAGTGAAATAAAGCTGAGTCGGTCTTATTACACTTTGCATGCATCCAATTCACACCCATTCCATGTGCAACATTTAGCCCAAGCGTAGGGGTTCATACTTTGCACACATCCGAGTGCGAGTTTGGGTATATGCATACTTTGAATACGTGTGGGGAGGCATAATACCCCCGGCAACCCCCTGCTTGAGCTCACTCCAAACTTACGCGAAATTCCAAAAATTGTCGTTATTTCGCTTTTATAAAGTGAAATAATGCCGTTATTGCGCTCGGCGGTATTTCACGGCACCATTCAGACACCTCCAATGTCTAAGGGCCACGGCTGATGTTCAGGAAGGCAGTTACCTTTTTGACAGCGTTAGAAGCTATTGCGATAACTGCAAACTCCACAGACAAATAAACATAAAAATGTTTGGCGCAACAGGCGTTAGTACCCAGGCCTAGATTTTTCTCAATGCTGAAACGCTTTTCTTGACAATAGATACTATTCGGATGATTTTTCGGATCATATGTTCCCATTCGTCAAAATGTTCGGTTGGCCAATAAGAACAGAGCTTCATATAAGATCTTACTTAATCTGAAATCCGGAACACGACCATAGTTCCTTTTTAACTCTCTTTCAAGAGAATTGTGTTGTTTTTATGAAAATGTTCGAAGACTTTGATTGATTCTAACCTTACTAACTCTAAGGTTACTCAAAATAGTCCCGCGTCTGTCCGTAATACCTTCACCAGCCTAAATCGGATGAACCGATGCACATTGGTTTTAAATTATTTTAAGCTATAATGGGAAGAAAAGACAGACTTAGAGCAGCAGAGGAATGAAGCTGTCTATTTCACTTGAGCATTGTTGTTACAGTAGCGATAAAACAAGGTAAGGCAGGAGATATTTCGACGATGTTCAAGCGAAACTGAAGAAGAGTTTGGTGTAATGTCGATTTTGGTGCATCCTACAAGACTCAAGTTATGGGCGTATAAACGTTTTATATAGGTACTGTGGCCAAATAAGAATGTGTGAAATATTCTACATCAATTAAGAAAACCATGACATTTTGCTGCGTTTTCAAAGACTTCAAATATGTTGCCGTAACCTTAGTAGTTACTAACATACATACGAAGGATGGAAAACTTTTCGGTTTTTTTCGAAGCTATTTATGGATAATTGCTGTAGATTTTGGTTTCGCTTTAATGACAAAAGGCTGCATTGTCTATTGGAAGCATTGAATTGGAATTCTCTGTTGGATTTACACCATTTGGCAATGCTATCAAGATTGGAGTTCAATGTGCTTAATATATTTTGTCATTTAGAGACCACGTCCGAAGATGAGGGTAGAGGACCTGAAAATGAATATGAAAGCCGAGAGTACTGCCATCAGTGAAGGGATGAATTGGATTAGAAGTTGCAGGTAGGAGATCATTTATAAAAAATGATAAAGCGAGTCGGAGACAAAACTAAGCCTTGGGGAACACAGCATTTATTTGATGAGTTGTAGACTTGAATTCGTCCTACAAAACTTGAATTGATACTTTCTAATTCGTGGAAGCAGTTTTTCTTAGACTGCAAACACACGCATTTTCGACAAAAGGGTTGATGTCTAACCCCTGGAGAATGATTTGGAAACATGAAATGCAACAATTTTTCTTTCTCCACTAAGATGTATTGATTGGTTCTACTTTTCTGTGAGATATGTCATCAAATCCCAGGACCTGCTGCAGCGAGAGTTTTTGTGTTTCGAGGTATTTCATAAGCTGAGCGTTGCCATGACCTTGTAGTTTGAAGAAGACTTTTTGGTACATGCTCAAAAAATGCAGTTTTTCATTTACTCGGAAAAAGTCCTGATGAGTAGGGCACATAGAAAAGCTTACGCAGTGGTTTTTCTTGCTTAGAAGAACACCTCTTCAGATCAATATACCATTTGGACCAGCAGATTTGTGAATGTCGAAATCAATTTAAACTCTTGCAACTGTACGAGTATGAAAGTGGATTTTCTTCATTGTATGATCTACTTTCAGGAGAAGACTGTGGCAATCTATAGCAACATGGAAGTGGCTCCGAAATGTGCAGTAAGAAGATTGGCTTTGTCTAAAAAGCTGTCAGCTAGAATGAAATTATGAATAACCGTTAGATCATGATCATATTTTATCAAATGACCAAAAGTTTTTACTACCTCTGGGACATTGTAGACATTTTTGCCTCAACGTTTGGTGATTTAAGAATTTGACACGCTTTAAAATGGGCATTATAGTCATTTCTGGCTTCTTTGAATTTCTTTGGCTGTTATATAGGTCTGCCTGGTGAACCCTGCAGGACTATTATAACCTTGTTCGTTGAAGGTTAATTTCCGAGGTTCACTACTGTCGAATTAAAATTATTGATTGGAATTCAGTTCACATCAATGCATCTCTACAAAATATCAATAAACGAGTGGTGGGTGCACGACTGGGTCGTACGCAACTTTCTCTTTCACAGCGAGTTGGGTTAATTAATGCTAAAAATTATAAAAAATGTCGAAATGTTTACTCCGAAATTTGAAGGAATCGGTGTCTATGTGAAAAATAATTAATTTTCGTTATTGGCCAAAACTGAAAATTCCGTTAAGTGATAGTTGGGCTAAAAATAATTATGTGGAATTGTTTGAAACTATTATAGAAGTATATATATTAAATTTCATTCAATTTGACATAATAGTTTGCGAGAAATTAACAATTTTCTTTATATGGCCTGAATGACAAAATCCGTTATATGGATTTTCTCGAAAAAACTGGGTATGCAGTTTTGTTGGAACTAATATTTTTATAGTACGTATAAAGTTTAATCAAAATCGTTAGAGCCGTTTTCGAGAAAATTGAGGTTATGTGTAATTTTTATATGGCAGGTACCGTTAATAACATGGCTAAAAGCAAACAAAAAAAATGGCCTAGAATTATGACCAAAACAAGCTTGGATACGAAGTTTGAAGAAAATCGGCCAAGCCGTTTAGGCTGGGGAAACCATTACGGACAGACGGACCGACGGACCGACGGACCGACAGACCGACGGACCGACGGACGGAATTCCAAAAACCACTTTTTTAGGCTCCGCTATCATCGTAATGTTAGAATCAATCAAAATCTCGAGGTCGAAAATTTTCACGAAAACAATATCTTTCTCTTTGTAAGAGAAAGTTAAAAATAAAACTCATTTAATAAATTCAAGTTCAGCATCCTATACCGCATCCAGACGAATTTCGGAAGAAATCAATTTTGTATTTCCTCCGCAATGCGGCGGTTAGCCAGAATTTCAATTTGCGGAACCATAAATATACCCGATGGGTGGATATGTTTTTTTGCCCTTCTGATTTTAATATAATTCCCATGTGATGCTACTGCTAACACAGTTGGTACCTTTCTAATTACAGTTCACTAGTAAGTGCACCTCTCTAATATCCTGATTGACCGCATCCCTACTGAATCCGTTTAACTCTTTCCACGAAACCACGCACTTTCAATCATTTGTTTTGTGCTGAAATAATTAATTTCGTTCCTCCACCGAGATCCAGACAGGGCACCGTCGAAAACATACAAAATAGATCATAACATCAACACCACCATCCCAGAAAAAACTACGAGGTGCATAAATCCTGCGGTCCTCCGCTAATATGTATAGTTTATCGCATCCGAAAAATTTATGCGAATCGGACGACAACGTGAATGAGAATCATCGCGACTCACACCCACACTCCCACTCACAAACACGCTGATGATGATGTTGATGTCCTTTGGTTGTCTATCCTAGAGCTGTCAGGATGAGATTCTATACCTAAATTATATGTCAGTGCGGGCAGACTCTATGCTCTGAGCACATCGCTCTCATTCTATATGAAACGCTATGCGGTTTATGTTGAGGTTAACTTCAGGACTTATGCACGATGGATTTGGTCAGATTATGATGTGTACGAGCTTTGAATCTACGAATTCATGAATAGAGGTTTTTGGACGACAATTCCCCAATTTTTTTTTGGGCATTTTTTATGGCATGCCACAAAAGGCTTCTGCGGCGTAAAACTCCCTGCAGAAGTAAATTTTGAATTTGATTCTGGTTCTGGGGAAATGGCCTGCTTGTGAAGGACACACACAGGAAAACGACATAGTCGACCGACTCTCGGACATTAGTCAACGTTAGTTGTCCAGCAATTGTCCCACAACGAAACGTAATGGCTCAGCTGGTCCTATTCTCTAATTGAAAATAAAGGCTATATGCATGGATTAATTTGTATAACATTGCGGGATCGTTGGCTAACCGCAGGATATTAAAAAAAAAACAAGAGAAAGTAGTTTCATTGTTGTTATTGTAGTAGGAGGCGAACAAATTTTGAATTGTATACCCATCTGAATTGTATACGGTTTAAAGCGGCATATACACACGTCAAAATCTCGTCAAGCATGCGAGAGTGTATGAGTGAAAACGAAACACCTATACGTTGTGTGCATGCTTGAAGCAAAATCAAAACGTTTTGATTTTTCTTCAATCAGGCGTCAATGCTTGACGTAGTGTATATTCGTGATTGAATGCTTGATCAAGCATTCATTCTCATTTTTACGACGCCAGCGTAAACACGTCAGTTTCGCGGGTTTTTTTTAACAGTGCGGTGTTTATTTATGTAAATATGGAAGAAAAAAGTTTTATTTTGGAGTTTCTAGAGGTTTATCGTTCTCTCCCAGCGTTATGGAAAATAAAATCGAAGGAATACAGCAACCACAACTTAAAAAAAGTGCAGTATGAAACGCTCCTTACAAAATATAAGGAAAAGCACCCAGAGGCAACAACAAAATGTTAAGGTAAAACTGAATGCTTGAAGCCTCATGCTTGATGTGTGTATATGCTGCATCAAAGCAAATTTACAAATACACTCTCACATGCTTGATGAGATTTTGACGTGTGTATATGCCGCTTAAGGGTGCGCTTTGAGTGAGGAGCATTTTGGTTTAGGGCCAATTAGAGTTTGGATTTGATAGCGAGAATCCTTGATGGGTATTTAATTGGTATGGAAGCAGTTGTTGGATGTTGAATGATGGTTTAATATTTTTGTTTTGCAAATTGTTTTGGTATGCAATGCCATGTAAAGAATTAGATAAGCAGATCTGAAGGGTTCTGCTTAATAGTGGGCTCTTTTGAGTTCTGAAAATTACCTAGACACTTTTTCGAAGACATTTGGGGAAAAGGATGACATTGACATCGGGTAAGAAATTGCAAATGTTACTAATCGATCTTAGTGAAGTCAGTTATTTTCATTATATTGTATAACTTTTGGCAACCTTAAAAGTAATGTCTCAGCTTGTACAACTTTTGGCAACCTTAAAAGTAATGTCTCAGCTTTAACAAAAATTCTTTGGCAAAGCCAAAAACATTTGCAAGTGTATTGCCAATCCAAAAAGAAAAGCAAAATCCTATCGAAATATCTACCCAAACCTGTCCATAATGAGAAAGTCGAAACTTCAACGGAATCTCTGTCTACCCTGCGATATAATATCAAATCTATGATAAACAAAGAAGGACATCTAGTTTCTCGCCCCACCTTGGCTCGAATGAATTTGGCCAAATTTTCTCATCACAGCACGCATGCATTAAAGGCAAATGAATAAGAACCGGTCATCACTTAGACCATCCTTGATATAGTATGGGCTAGCAAAAACAAAAGGATACTAAAAGTCGTAACCGTAGTCCGTAACTGGTGTAGAGAGTCATTTTACCAATAGAGTCTACTCATGCTTAGATCTAGAACAATTTTTTATACACTATCCCATAGGGGTATATTAGTTTTGACATTAAGTTTGTAACAAAGAGAAATAATTTCGATACATATACCTCAAAGTATATATTGGTATATAGACTCTCTGGCCGACGAAGCAGAACAAGTGTAAACATTTTTCAAATCCGCCCACTGCCACTTACTTACTTACTTAAGTGGCGCTACAGTCCGGGATGAACCTGGGCCTCAACCAACATGCCTCTCCAATTAGCCCGGTCCTTAGCTAACTGCCTCCAGTTGCGCACTCCAAGTTGGTTGAGGTCGGTTTCCACTTGTGCGCGCCACTTAAGGCGAGGTCTTCCTCTACTGCGTCCGACGTCTGGCTGGGAATCGAAGACTCTGCGAGCCGGAGTATTGGTGTCCATTCGTTCTACATGTCCTAGCCATCTTAAACGTCCAATGCGGAGTTTTTTGACCAGGGGCATGTCGCTGTACAGCTCGTATAGTTCTTGGTTGAATCTTCGTCTCCATAGCCCGTCAACGCAAACGGAACCGAAGATTTTTCGAAGAATTTTCCTCTCGAATCTACCAAGGATTTCTTCATCCGCTTTTGATACGTTCCATGCTTCAGCGCCGTAGAGCAGGACTGGGATGATAAGGGTCTTATATAGGATCTCCTTAGTAGTTCGAGTGAGGGCTTTACTACTAAATTGCCTTCTTAGCCCGAAGAAACAGCGGTTGGCAAGAGTAATTCTTCGTTTAATTTCTGACGAGATGTTGTTGTCAGAGTTAATAGCGGAGCCGAGGTAGACAAAGTCCCGTACTACCTCAAAGTTATATCTGTCAATGGTGACGTTCTGTCCAATTCGTCGATGTTGTGTGTCCTTTCGTGTTGACAGCATATACTTAGTCTTACCCTCATTTACTGCTAAACCCATTTTCGCCGCTTCCTTCTCTATACTAGCAAACGTGGCTATGACATCACGTTGAGTCCTACCAATGATGTCAATATCGTCAGCGTATGTTAGTAGTTGCACCGACTTTTGGAAAATTGTGCCTCTGGTGTTGGCTTTGGAGTTTTGCACAACTCTCTCAAGAATCAGATTAAAGAAGTCACATGACAGCGCATCGCCTTGCCTAAATCCTTTTTTGGTATCGAATGTGTCGGTGAGGTCGTTTCCGACCCTGATGGAGCAGCGAGAATTCTCCATCGTCATCCTACACAAACGGACGAGTTTGGGCGGTATACCAAAACTAGACATGGCTCTGTCCAGTTCGTCTCTATAAATGCTGTCATATGCGGCTTTGAAATCGATGAATAGGTGGTGGGTATCGATTTGGACTTCTTGAGTTTTTTCCAGGATCTGCCGAAGTGTGAAAATTTGATCGGTTGTGGACTTTCCTGGCCTAAAACCACACTGATAAGGGCCAATCAGGTTGTTGGTAAACGGTTTCAGGCGTTCACATATTACGGCAGATAGGATCTTGTAGGCGATGTTGAGGAGACTTATGCCTCTGTAGTTGGCGCAGTTCAGAGGGTCTCCTGTTTTGTGGATCGGGCAAACGATGCTGAGGTTCCATTCTTCAGGCATATTTTCATCCGACCAGATTTGGCTTATGAGTTGGTGGATGTTACTTACCAAGTCATCTCCGCCGGCCTTATAGAGCTCAGCGGGAAGGCCGTCATTTCCGGCAGCCTTATTAAGCTTGAGTTTAGATATTGCTATCCTCACTTCACTCAGGTCGGGTGGTTGGCAGTTTTCGCTGTCGTTGCCAATATTGAATGGTTCGTTCTGCCTGACAGCGGAATGTTGTTCGTCATCGCCGTTTAACAGTCTGCAGAAGTGGTTCTTCCATATCCTCAGCATCGACTGTGTCTCAACTACAATATTTCCTTGTTCATCTCGACAGGATTCTGTTCGAGCCTTGTATCCTTGGCTTTGACGTTTTACACTTTGGTAAAATTTGCGAACATCGTTCCTGGAGTGGCACCTCTCTATATCCTCGACTGCCACGCCCCCTTTTAAAAAAACGTAGTTTTCAGCCAAACCGTAAGGAATTTCAAAAAAAATTGTCTGAGCAGCATATTTAGACAATCCTAATCTCTATATTTCGTCCGTACAAAGTTTTTTGCCATGCCCACTTTTTGGGGGCGTTTTTAGTAAAAAAAAACGCTTTTTGTCCAAATTTTAACACTTTCGAAAACATTTTTGATGCAAATACTTTCCGCAATGGTAATATAAACATTTTGTTCATAGATCATTTTCCCCTACGCCCACATTTTGGGGGCGTTTTCTTACAAAAACCATTTGTATACCCCATCCCAAGGCATTAGCAATAGAAATACGTTGTTTTTTTTAAGGATGGGATGGGATAGGGTATTCAACGATTCGCACAGCGGATTGTAGCCTCTCATATGTTTACTCTTAGAAATGCAGAATTTTGTAAAAGTATTTGTACCCTTCCAGAATTTGACCCCAACCGCTTTAATTGTTGATATTAATATTTAATTAAGTATTATACACTAATTTATAAGGTTTTGCAATAATTATTTATTTTGAGATCAAGGGTGTCTACTTTAGCTTCACGTTATCGCTGTTATCATTTCAGATAGTGTGCTTGATTAAAAACTAGACACTGATGCATGCATACGTCACTCAATGAATGTCCACCCTTAGTTATTAACCAATTAATATATTTTTAGATTAATATAACTCTTTTTTTTTTGGATTAGAAGATAATCTCTTACTATTTCACTTGTTATTGCTTTTCTTCAAATGTAAAAATTTATTACTGCACTTGCTAATATCGTTCAAATTAGTAAATAAAAATAAATGTTTACAAATTAGTTCAATTAAAATTTAAAATAAAACAATAACAAGTAACATAGCCAAAAATAGACTTTTAAAAAATCGCAAATAAAAAATACCAAACAATAAAAACAAAACAGTCAGGATGAGATAAGTCAAATTTTAGCATCATTTCAATTTAACGTCATTGATGTATGTCTATTATAAAACCTCGTTCGCAGATAAATACAAGCGATTGAGGTCAACAAGTTGTAAAACCACACCAAACAATTCCTTCTTCACTTTTTCTCTGCAGTTTATTTATTTTAGTACGTACTTCCTTCTTTTATAGCTGCAAGTAACTCCAAAGGTCGAGGGCCGGGAGTTTGTCGCGAAAATTTTAGAATGCGCAAGAAGTGTAAGAGCCTTTTCGAAAAACGCAACAAATAAACAACGAGCAACGCGACAACAATCATAAAGACACCCATGTTTACTCGATAGTCCGCACTGTATAGAACGGCATCAAAATGAACACTGAATAGCCCCAAGAATGATAGTGCAGCCTTACCTCATGAAGTCATGTGACATGAGGTTGAGGTCCGTTTATTCAAGTTGCGATAATAAAGAGGTGAATTAAAAAAAATTGCATTGATTGCAAAAATACAAAAACAATCAGTGTGTTGTAGACTCATAGTACTCAGACTTTAGACTTTAGAGATGCAAATTGCCTACTTTTAGGCAAAACTTTCGCTATTCCTCACATGTGTATTCCGTTGCACTTTTCTAAAGGTTAGTGTCTATTTAAATGTACAATAAATCTAGGTTGTTTTGTTTTATTTCTCAAAAGTTATTTCGAGAACTCATCAAGTAAGGAACCTGTTAAAAACGAGGAGTGGGTGCACGATTTGCTTCTTGCGCGGTAAAGATAGGGTGTTATTTTCGAAGCATAGAACTTAAAAAAAAAACACAAAAAATTCACTGGAATGGCCAACATTTTGGCTTTATTAGCTCACAAATTTTAAAGTTTAAAAATAATGATGGCCTCCGCGACTGCGCCTTCTGAACGCCATCTTGTCGTTCCAAATTTGGACCACTTTTTCAACCATACCCGGACTTATTTCGTCAATAGTGCGTTATTCTCTACTACATCCAACAACCAATCAAAATTTCCTATGACAGAAGTTAATCCAACACTTAGGCCATCAACATCGGGGGCTTTAGTTTTATCAACATTTAAGTGTGGTTACCTCTCAAGCCGGTACTGTGAAACACAAAGTTATTTTAAACCGCAGGTTAAGGTCCACGTGAGGCTTAAGCTCTCACTGTGAAACTGGGCATAAGTGATCAATTGTTGCTGGTTTATCAGCATAGAAAAGAGATTTGACGTACCTCACAAAAAGTAGTCCAAAGGTGTCAAATCGAATGAAGGTCCATTTCTTGAGATGATTCGCTCACCAAACGTTTAGCTCAACAGTCTTCGTTACACGTGCTGTATGGCATGTTGCGCCATCTTGTTGGAACCATTTCTCCTCCAAATGATTTTCAATGACATGGGGAATAAAAAAAACAAGAATCATTTGAATGTAGCATTCGCCATTCACGAAAATGTTGGCACGGGTCTCGAATTTAAAGACAAATGGGCCGATGACGCTTTCGGCATGTATACCGCATCAAACAGTGATTTTTTCAGGATGTACTGGATTCTCTAGAGTCTCATGAGGATTGCGCTTACTCCAAAAACGATAATTCTACTTGTTTACATACCCGTCAAGCCAGAAATGAGCCTCATCGCTAAAGATGATTTGACGATACAAAGAGAGACCGAGTTGCTGAGAACTGCGTCGGATAGGTAAATTCGGGTCCTCTGTCAAACTCATGTTTACAGTGGTGATAGCTTCTTCTGCATACGCATTGTACGGGCCGTATAAATCGTATACAAAAATCCGTTGAGTTACTATTAGATATTGCTGGCGATTATGGTTTCTCGCTGCTAGCCACACTCATTTGTTTACACCACTCTAAGTGATGTGTTTCATTATGTTGTGGATTTTCGAAAAAGATTAATGAATGGACGTGTTGATAAGTTAGTCCAATGGACAAAAGAGTATAAAAACGAGACAGAAACAAAAACATATGAGAAGGCTACAATCCTTTGTGCGGCTCGTTGAATACCCTATCCCATCGCATCCTTAAAATTAATATCCTCAAAATGTAGGCTTTATGGCCATGAAATACAGAAAATAGCATTGTCGCAACATATTGTTCAGACAGTTTATCAAACCTTTTGTGGTTCGAAAAAAAAACAACGTATTGCTGTTGCTTATGCCTTGGGATGGGGTATACAAATGGATTTTGGTAAAAAAAAAAACGCCCCCAAAAAGTGGGCGTAGGTGAAAATGATCTATGGACAAAATGTTTATTTTATCATTGCGGAAGTATTTGCATCAAAAGTTTTTTTTTTTTAATTTGGACAAAAATCGTGTTTTATTAAAAACGTCCCAAAAAAGTGTGCGTGGCAAAAACGAAATATAGATATTAGGATTGTCTAAATTTGCTGTTCAGACACTTTTTTTAAAATTTCTTACAGTTTGGCTACAAACAACGTTTTTCTAAAAAGGGGGCGTGGCAGTTGGCGGATTTCAAAAATTTTTACACTTGTTCTGCTTCGTCGGCCAGAGAGCCTATATACAAAATTTCAACCTCTAGCTCAAAATTTAAGGCCCAAAAATCGGTGACACACAGACGGACGGACGGACATACAGACATGGTTTAATCGACTCAGCTAGCGATTCTGAATCGATCCAGGTACTTTGAGGTATATGTATCGAAATTATTTCTCTATGTTACAAACTTAATGTCAAAACTAATATACCCCTATTTCCGATATACGGCCACAAATGTTGAAAAAAGTCATCGAAAATGAGACCTCCAGATTAGACTACGTCCGAGCCAGTCGTGGCGGTCATATGCCAGAAATCATATTTAAATTATAATGCCAGAAGATTATCCTTCGAATAAAGTAAATTTTATGTCAAAGAAAAATAAAAATTCAGATATTTGCACCTTAGTGGGTTACATAAAAGTTCTACTATTAGATACCCTGGGATAAGCTGTATGCTGTAATTAACTATGAGATGTTATTTTAACGATTTGTCTTCGAGTATATGTCAGTCATGAATTACAAGAGGAAAATACTCACTGCAACTTCTAAATATATGCTTGTGAAATTATTGAAAAGTTTTATGTATTGTCCATCAATAAAGCCTGCATACATTTGATCTTTCGAAATGTTTATAAACAAAGTTTGAAACTTTTATTGCGAAATTATAATTCCTTTATTATTAAATATTCCTTAATAACAAAAAGTTAAAAATACTTAAATCAATTTATTTACCAATTATAAAATTAATAGTTTTTGGGCCAAAACGTAAATGAAATCTTTATAAATATATTTCACTCAAATATTGAATTTTGCGCCATTTATAGTATCTACTATGTTGCCAACAAAGAAAAAAGATAACAATGTGACAGCTGACAGTTCGGGGCTAGTAAAAATGGAGCGCTATACGTAAGAACAATGTGTTTTCATTGCCAGTGTTCCGGATTTTAGATTACAACTGAAAAATAAGGTAAGGATACGTAGAACGCAAAATCATACTGAATGGTAATGTAAATGTCAAACTACGCCAACCCTTATTTTGCAATTTCATTTTTCATATTTATTGATTTCTAATAACTTTATCTATTCATAATAATTATTCTTTATCAGAAAAGTAAAAAAAAAATATCTTAAAAAAAACCTATATTATCGGGCAATATTAATGAAATCAAAAACATCGCTCAGATCTGATTGCTCATGCGTAAATTATCAACTTGTTTCGTCAGTCATTGTCCCTCTAATGTCACTTGACTAAAATGGTCGATTGACTTATGAGAACAGAGCTTCATCAAAATATCTTACTTAAACGGAAACCCGGAACACGGACATTGTTGAGCAATATTTTAAAAACATAATGGACCATTCTCTTTCGAAAATGCAGCTGGGCAGGCAATAATAATTAATGGTGTTCATAATAGTGACATGATAACCCAGTTTTTAGTACCTAAATTAAAAGATATGGATGTGACCAACATGTGGTTTCACCAAGACGGTGAGACATACCACACAGCCAGAGAAACAATTCAATACCTGCATGAGTCATTTACATTTTACGTGAATTATGGGACACCCTTTATATTATAAATATTTAGGCTTAAGATTAGTTATTGTACCCTATCCCATAGGTGTATATTACTTTTGATGCATAGTTTGTAACATAGAGAAATCATTTTGATAGATATACCTTAAAGTGTTTGGATCGACTCAGAATCGATAGATAAGTCGTCCGTCCGTCCGTCTATCTGTCTGTAGGTCACCGGTTTTTAGGCCTTAAGTTGTGAGCTAAGATAATGAAATTTGGTATGTGCGATCCTTGTACGTGCTGTTTGAATCATGGCGCTATAAAAAAGCCCCATTTACAGAAACTTCATTATTTTTTTGAAGAATTAAGGACCGATGATTCCATTGGCCCATAAACCACACCAAACGGTTGTTTTGAGTGGATGTGACTGTAGCTCTTCAACCTCTTCCGGTTGTTCTTCGTCTCTTATAAAACGATTTTGCTCATTGACGTATCCATTGAGCCAGAAATTGAGAAAAATGTGGTCAGAAACATTGGATAAGCTGCGTCGTAGCTGCGGCCAACCATTGAAAGGGATTATCCTTAGATTAATAATAAAGATTTCACGCTATATTTGAATTTTTTGCTTTTTTGGATTTTAAAAAAATACCACTTAATTGGTCACCCTTTATAACGGGTCCGCCATCTAACGTTTTTTTTTTTCAACTAGTTCTTATTTCGTGAATGGTAACACTTAACTCATCTCTGATTTGACAGATAATTAGTTTTATCCTTCCGCTGAACGAATATGGTTGTGTATACGCTTGAACAACGTTGGGAAATATTGCGACATTACTTTGAAAATCATGGTAATGTTGCAGAATGTGTGCGAAAATTGCGTACGGATTTTGGAAGAAGAGAAGCACCGTCAGCTCCGTATGTTCGTTATCTTGTGAAAAAAGTGAAAGAAACTGGCAAAACCAAAGCGTGAAAAGCCAAAAACAGTGCGTATACCCGAGAATATTGCTGCTGTGGCAGAAAGTGTGCTTGAGGCGCCATCAACATCAATTCACCGTCGTTCTCAACAATTGAACATTTCGGAGACATCATTGAGACGAATTTTGCATAAAGACCTTGGTATGACGCCATACAAAGTCCAATTGGTTCAGGAGTTAAAGCCAACTGACCAACCAATGCGTTTTCGCTTCGCTAAGTGGATCCACTTAGAGAAGATGCCGATTTTGCCAAAAAAATCATCTTTTCAGATGAAGCTCATTTTGATCTTGGCGGGTATGTAAACAAGCAAAATTGTCGCATTTGGGGCACAGAAAACCCGCACGCATACATTGAAAAACCGATACATCCAAAACGAGTCACTGTTTGGTACGGATTTTGGTCCAGAGGCATAATTGGGCCATTTTTCTTCGAAAATGAGCAAGGAGTGGCCGTTACAGTCAATGGCCATGTTGAACGATTTTTTGTTCACAAAAATTGAAGAGGAGGATATTGGCAACATTTGGGTTCAACAGGACGGCGCTACGTGCCACACAGCCGAAGCCACACTCGATATTTTGCGCCCTGTTTTTGAAGATCGCATTATCAGCCGCAGAGCTGATGTCGTTTGGCCTCCTCGGAGCTGCGATTTGACACCGTTGGACTATTATTTGTGGGGTGCCGTAAAAGATAAGTGTTACGCCAACAAGCCAGACACAATTGACGCTTTAAAGGACAATATTCGTGAAACCATTGGTAATATACAGCTGCACACAATCGATAATGTGCTTAAAAATTGGACCGATCGTGTAGGCTACTGCATGGCTAGCCGAGGCAGCCATTTGAATGAAATTATTTTCCATTATTAACCGGAAGGATTGTACTTTCAAATAAAATATAGAAAATATTCAGTAGTTTTTTTTTATAGCATTTTCAAAAAAAAAAGTTATTTGGTGGACCCTTTATTATATATCTAACGAGTAAAATTGAACGCGCATCATTTTGAGTATGAACATAGGTACTTTTGCAGAGAATCAAAGATCTGATAAATTTGTTAAAAAGTCAAACGTGATGATTTGAGAAATCAATTGTCAATCAAAACGAATATACCACTATGGGAAAGGGTATAAAAAAGCCTTATCTCAACTTAGCCGTTCGGAGTTGGTATAAATAAGGAGGCCCCGCCATCGTGCAATAAGTACACACGCACGCATGAATGGTTCTGAGAAAGCTAGGCTCTAGGTACTAACGAGCCTGTTGCGCCAAAAATTTGTTTACAAATGTCAACGTTTAGTTAACTGTTGAAAATATTGGATTCGAAAGTGAACGTTTGCGTCTAATTTTGTTTTTGAATTTATTCGTCAACATGTCGCTGTTAATGTTTTATCTAAAGAGTTAATAGTATATATTTTTTATATGTGACTTTTTACTGTCCAAAAAAGATTTCTTTTTTTAATGACGTACGTACATACGCTTAAATAGCGTTATCTTGCATTTTATAGACACGTAAGTCAAAACAATGCTGAAGAAGCATTTGACATTTGATGGCACAATAGGACGTACGTCAAACAATTGTTAAACAAACATTGTTTTAAATTGTATGAACAATTTAACTTAAATGCCAAATTTTGGCGTTCACGTTTTTCAATTCCAAGGCCTGGAACTTAAAAAAACTCCAAAAAGGGTTTGACAAATTTTGATTTGCACGGCACTGTATATTTGTGAGAATAAATTGTGATCCATGTAAAAACCCGCCAGTCCAAATAAACAAACATAAAATAGCTCATGACCAGACCAGTGCAGACAATATTTGTCATACTGCCCTTCTTTTAGATTCCTAGCACGTACGATCATATATATAGTTTTCGTGGTGTAATAACCTAAAGCTGGGAAGAGCTTATTTTGAAGCCATAAAAATACTCGTTAGAATATGTGTTTCTGAGAAAGCAATTTAACTTTGGGTACTTTTTCAATGATGCTTGATCTTAGTATAGTTCCTGTGTATTTACATTTTCGTTACTCATCCATATAATTCAATATAAGTAACTGTCTGTGGTTGCAATTTTTTTTTCAAATTCCTCAAGATTGTCGTAATGATCTGTTTACACTATTCTGATTCAATTTATTGAGAAGCCCTTAGTAGGCTTGGTTGGCAAGTACGCATACTCAGTTATTGCGATGTATGGTTGAATTGAGTATTTGTGCCTACTAATGGATCGTAGGTATCAAAATACGATCTAATCCAAAAGTACCTATGTATTTTTTGTAATTAATAAGGAAAATATTAATAGAGGCATGACACGAATCTATATTTATTCTACATCACGCTAGTTTTGAACAAAGGTTTGCTACTAATCAAATCGGTTTAAATGGATTTATTTCATACCAGATAACATTATAAAAAATAACATCTGCCCTGAAGTGTAAATTCCATTTAATAGCTCATTCAATGTTGTTTATAGAGTTTTTGGGTGTGACACACAAAATTACAATTCATGGTTCAAAGTACCATACAAGGTACGGTGAATTACGCATGAATATGTCATGAAGGAGCGGTGACATATTACGCAATGTTTTCGCTAATAAGTGTGAGATGATGGGGCAAAATCGTATGAAGACAATTCGTTCCGCCCTTCAATTAAAAATCGAATTTTCGATATTTATTTTCCATTTATATCTTGGCGAGGTTCAACAGTATTTTTAAAGAACTATCATCATACATGAGAATTCTTTTGAATTAGAATGTTTTTTTTGTATTCATTCATTATGTGATTTTTTCCCATATTTGTGTACCTACGTTATTTATTTGTTAACATGATAAAGTATCCGGCGTTAGATTTGATGGGTTGATATTATATTAGAAATTTTTATTTTTTTAGCATATGTTTTTAATTTAAAGGTAAAATTAACAATTTGTATTTAACCTACTCTACATTAATTATTATGTCTGTACAAAATTTATATTTTATTCGTTTCGACGGTCTGAGTTCCATTTCCAGCCGTAACAACACATAAATGATTTTTCACTGTCCTTCGTGATGATCTGACGAATCAATCGAGTACATAGTATCAATTGTCATGAAAAGCTTATCTCAACTTAGGCGTTCGCAATTCGCAAAAAGCAAGAACTCCCACCATCTTGCAAGAAGTACACACACAAGAAAGCTAGGCCCTGGGTATACTGACGAGAATTTTGCACCAAAAATTTGTTCTATTTGTAATCGTCTTCTTTTTCTTTTGTTTTCAAATTTTTTATTCCAAATATTTTGGCGATTTATTGTAATTTAATTTAATTTGAAAAATAGAATTTATGAAAAAACCGAAGGAATTGTTTAATAACCTATCCGACTCCATCTTTAAAATAAACATATCCTAAAGCTGCGCGTGGTTCAAGTAGTTCTTCAGACGAAATGTACTTAACTTTATTGTCTAAGTGTTTGTTAGAAGTTTTTTTTTAAGATTTTACCAAACATTTTTTTTTTCTAAGAAAACGACTCCAGAACAAGACCGTGACCAAAAACGTAAATAGAACAAAAAAATAAAACTACCTTGTCTAAATATTTTATTAAGACACACAATTTCCTAAACATTGATAAAAATATAACGTTTTTTTTTTTAAAGAGACTTTTTCCTGTGGGGATATGTAAAGTCAAAAGCTTATGCCGACAAACCCGCTTCGATTCAGGCCTTGGAGGAAAACATCACGCGTGTCATTCGCCAGTTACCAGTCGAAATGCTCGAACGAGTGATCGAAAATTGGACTCAACGGATGGACCATCTGCGACGTAGCAACAGCCAACATTTGATAGACATAATCTTCAAAAAATAAATGCCAAAGAATGTTCTTTCAAATGATAATAAACATTCTCCATTAAATTTGAATTTTCTGTGTTTTTTTCTTTAAAAAAGTAGGGAACCTCGAAATGGACCACCCTTTATAACGTTTTTTTTAAAAGAGGGTGTGTCAGTGTCAGATTTTTTTTTACACTTATAAAAGAGGCATAAAAGAAGATGTTCATGTACAATATTTCATCATCCTAGCTCTTATTATAGAAAGCTAAACAACTAGCGAAAGCCCTTAACTGCAGCAAGGCAGACATTACTGCCATCCAAGATATAAGAAAGGATATGCCGGTCAAAAGGAGGATGAACAAATGTGACATTTACTACGTTCCGTATTATAGTGGGCAGAATCAATGACTTTTTGAATCCGAACTGTAATAAGCGATATACCTATGAAAGGACCGCATGAAGGACAAATGGCATTACTAAAGGCTGTTACTAGACTGTGTATGTTATTGGATTAACTTGGAGTTAACTTTGGATGAAAATTGATTGGAAAACATGCTTCTCGAGTAATTTAGAGGTAAATTTTGAATCTTAAATGATCTTGTACTGAAATACTGTTCTAAAGAAACTTAAATAATTTGTTTTATGAAATTATATTCAATTGTTTTTATTTTGGAATGGTTCTTATGAATGCTAGATTTACAGTTGCCGCTACGTACAGAGACACGTATGCAGCTTCCTTTTAGAAAATTGACTTCAGAGTAGAAATAAGAATCAACTCTATTATTGATTGAAGCAATAATTGTTTTCATCTCGTTTTTACAGATTTTATAACGGCAGCTTTTAAAAAAATATTGTTGCATTTAAAAAAAAAACATCAGGACGCGCAGTTTCACCCACACTGTCCAACTTGTATAAAACACGATCAACCCAATACCAAAATTATTTTTATTACAGAACAAGCAAACAATGGAACGAACTTCCAAAAGACGTAATTCCACCATTATACAATCTACAACATTTCAAGAGAAGAGTTAATAAACATCTGCAAGCATCATCTCAGGGCGCTGCTGGATCGTTATAGGTCCCCCTCATCAGAGGAAAGTTTGTAAAAAAATTCAAGTTTGATGTTTTCTTTTTGTAAACTTCGGGTCAGGTCTTGACAATGAGTGTGATAGCAGGCAGCAGAAATCATAGGCAAGTGTTTTTTAAATGCGGACTTTAATGGGCTGGAGTAAGATGCCAAATGGTCATATGTCGGTCAGTGTCAACACATTGTTTATTTATACAATAGTGTTATACTCTATAAAGCAGCTTTTTTATGGGTGCAATTTCATCTAGTGGATAATTTAGGAATAAGAGTTTAGAGTTTAACAGTGCCTGCTCAGAGACGTGCCAAAAGTGCGCCGAAACTTCCTTTGGACAGAAATTACCGACATTAGAGCGTGGACAACTAAAATTTTTGTCTTTCTTATGACCCTTTGAGGGACTCAGGCTAAGAAAAGGCAGCCTTACATTCTCTTCCTGTACGCCTTCCTTGCAATCGTTTCGTTCAAGCATTCACTTGATCGCTTGAACCATAAAACGGAGGTTTGGTCTTCCTTATCATCTCAAACCTGAATGTGGGAATACGATGATTCTCGTGGGCGTAGCATTAATGTTCATTCCCTTAATGTGGCTGAGCTAATGTGTTTGGCGTGTTTTTAATTTCACAGTTCTCGGTGGGAGTCGTCATACTATTAAATGACGAGAAGTATGTTGCAGAAAGGCTTAAGACATTCACACAGTGGGATAGGAATTTAAATCTCGTCTTTCTTTATATGAGACATATGCAATATGAGCAACACGAGCTGTACATCGACATAGACCTGGTAAAAATAACCTCCACATTGGACGATTAGGATAGCTTTGACATGTAGTGCTAATGGACGCCAATGATGAAGCCTAAACAGTCTTCTATTCACAGACATATTGTAGACACAGTAGAAACCGACCACAACCAAATTAAAATTCGCAACTAGAGCCTGTTAGCTACAAATCGAGAGAAGTCCGTATCTGATCGATTTCCTATCAAGGCTTTGTAATAAACTCGATCAAAAGTTTTAGAGTTATCCAATGCAACTGATCCCGATGATCCAATTTGTATTTTTTGTGTACCCGCCTTCACCACTACACACTTACTTACTTAAGTGACGCTACAGTCCGGAATGAACCTGGGCCTCAACCAACATGCCTCTCCAATTAGCCTGGTCCTTAGCTAACTGCCTCCAGTTGCGCACTCCAAGTTGGTTGAGGTCGGTTTCCACTTGTGCGCGCCACTTAAGGCGTGGTCTTCCTCTACTGCGTCCGACGTCTGGCTGGGAATCGAAGACTCTGCGAGCCGGAGTATTGGTGTCCATTCGTTCTACATGTCCTAGCCATCTTAAACGTCCAATGCGGAGTTTTTTGACCAGGGGCATGTCGCTGTACAGCTCGTATAGTTCTTGGTTGAATCTTCGTCTCCATAGCCCGTCAACGCAAACGGGACCGAAGATTTTTCGAAGAATTTTCCTCTCGAATCTACCAAGGATTTCTTCATCCGCTTTTGATACGGTCCATGCTTTAGCGCCGTAGAGCAGGACTGGGATGATCAGGGTCTTATATAGGGTCTCCTTAGTAGTTCGAGTGAGGGCTTTACTACTAAATTGCCTTCTTAGCCCGAAGAAACAGCGGTTGGCAAGAGTAATTCTTCGTTTAATTTCTGACGAGATGTTGTTGTCAGAGCTAATAGCGGAGCCGAGGTAGACAAAGTCCCGTACTACCTCAAAATTATATCTGTCAATGGTGACGTTTGGTCCAATTCGTCGATGTTGTGTGTCCTTTCGTGTTGACAGCATATACTTAGTCTTACCCTCATTTACTGCTAAACCCATTTTCGCCGCTTCCTTCTCTATACTAGCAGGTTCGGTTAATAGTTATATTCTGTGACAGATAAACTAAAACTAAGTCTTAAAACTCATTCATAAAACAAATATTTGGACATAAAACGTGCCCCTTTCGAGTGAGGTATGAGCTCCCAAAAGGAATTGTGGTTAAAATTCACCGGTTTCAAAAGTGTTAATGTATTCAATAAAAAAATGCACCCACATTTTCAATGTCAGAAATATCCACACCATCGAATTTGCAACATACCTCAAACGATTCATAAATTCATCACACAAGACAGTAGACAACAAAAAAAAACACCTCATCCACCCTGTACGTCATTAAAAATTAATTACAATTTCACCAAAAAAAAAGAAGAAAAATCGCACCACCTGAAGACAAGGTCTTCGAATTCCGACAATGAACTCAAAGCAAGGTCAAAGCAAATAAAATATACCTATGCCCAACAGGAATAGACGCACCGAAGCAGTAATTGAAAACATGTCAATAATTACCGTTAATTCGTAATCAATTTGCAATCAAAACATCAAATTGCTGGATACTATCGCGCACGCACTCATGCGGTAACCGAATTACGTCCGAATACCGAATTGTCATTCAAAGATGCACCTGAACCCGCGCTCATTGGATAACATCATCTGTCAGCTGTACATAGTCAAACGAACGAACATAAAATTTGACTTTTGCCAAATGAGCCATCACTGGTCCGTCAAAGTGTACAAAACCAATTCGAATCTGGATGTCATTACGCATGCAGCTGGGGATAATCTTAAGCAACAAAAGACGGCCCATGGAAATGGGACACAACGTCGATGTAGAGGCACGCAAGGCACTACACGAGTGACACAACCTCTAATGGTTGTTATCGATGTTAGTCAGTGTACGACGAGTACACTTTTTGCGATATTTTATCCAAAAACAAATTGACAGCTTCACCGCTGAATAGGTATGACTTGTGTCAACATTTAGAGGTGAGTTGTTAAAAAAAAAAGTAATCCAAGGTGGAGAGCGTATAGAATCTTTGAGCTGAACTTTGTTCAAGCTGTGATTAAGTACTGCGGACGGTAGTTATGCCAAGTCGTGTGGTAAATTGATTATAAATCGTGGATTATAATCTCAAATTACTCTTCAAAGAGCCAAGCAGATCTGCCGAGGACCACACCCTATTTTGTTTGTCTGTGTTGTTCTACTACGTAATAGATGCTTAAGCTACTGCTAAGTGCTAATTGCTTTGATAGCCACTGGGACCGATGGGGAAAACATGAACTTGAACTTAAGTATTTACTGTTGGTATTATGGGACGTGCACGTAAACATGAACCTAGGTTTTAGGGTAGTGTTATTCATCATATATTCATGTTTTGCATGAACCTATTCGACAGCTGAGCAAATATAACTAAGAAAGTTTTTTTTTGTAAACGCAGGTTCTGAAGGAACAATAGATTACTATCGGCGTTATAGGAATGCATTTTATGGTGTTGTCGAAATCATATGAGAACTGCCAAAAAGTGTATTCTAACAATTCTCAGAACTGAAATTCGCTGCTGGATTTAATTTCAGAGTGGTTCTGATAATTTTCAGTAACAACCTAGGGATTGAACATTGCTTCAGAAGAGGGTACTCAATTGAAAACAAAATTGTTACAAAGCAAGCAAGAGCTCGAGCTTTGAAAGGCCTGATTTTATTATTGAAGATTATCGAAAAAGTTCGAACTTATAGTAATTTGTTCGAGTCCAAAACAAAAAGAATTCAGCCAAACTATAAGCAGAGGCCCTAATGTTGAAAACAATGCAAACATTGCTGCCATCCGAGGAGGGACAAGAACAAAAAGGACCGCATTTATTCCTTCATCTCTCGATTAATCCCGTACCTCATCTTATTTTGAAGATCAGTGAAAACATTACCAACAAGCCATAGGAACGTTCGCAACTGAAATGCTGGGTTTCTTTTTCCCATTAGCAAGAATCCTCTGGTTTCAACAAGAATACTGACGGATACGATAAGGCAAATAATGCGTCCTGCAAGGTTAAGATGTATGTGAGGAGCTGCTCAAAAGTCTTCATTAAGCTTTATGGCCAAAGGACAAGCAAAGAGCACCAGCTTTTAAGAAAAAATAAGGAAGAACAAGTCAGGTGCCACTCCAGAAATTATGTTCAAAAGTTTTACCAAACCATGAAAGCAAGTGATTCAACGTAGCCATTACTACATCCAGGAAAACCGATGGAATTAACCAAGAAAAGGACTATGGAAACCAGCCAAATTCACTACGGTCCGAGTGGACGTCAACAAAATCAGTTTCTTGAATTAGATATCCGCACTTGGCTTTCTACTTTACCTAGGCAAAAACTCAGATTCGCTCGTCATCCGATGGTGGAAAATAATGACATCACTAAATTCTGTTTACAAGAGCTCGACAAAACTAATGAGTTTTTAACCCCAAGGTGGGCCCAGAGCATTGTCAGATGCAAGTCCCTTAGACTCCCGTTTAATATCATACCACCAGCATTTAATGTCGAAGAAAAATAGCGACAATATCATCAAGGCATAAGATCTTCCGCAACTGATGAGTTGAGTTTCTCCCGTCCACTAGAAACAACTCGCATTTGATGAAGAATTCCGACAGATGGTAGCAGCTAAAAATGAGGTCCAAAAGGCAACAGTCCAATAATCAAAAAGGAGGAGGAAGAACACGAACTTTTCAGAAAGAAGAAACAAATATGAGAAGGCTATAATACGCTGTGCGAATCGTTAAATACCATATCCCACCCCATATCCCAAAAAGTGGGCGTGGTTCACATTTGTATGGGGATGAAATATAGAAAATGACATTGTCACCATGTCTTCTTCTGATAAATGGGCGTGGGTCAAAATTATCTTAGATACGACTAAATGCACACCATTTTCATAAAATTGGACCGAAAACATTTTTTTTACGGAAAACGCAGTCAAAAAGTTGGCGTGGCAATACACTTTGTTGACGAACGAAATATAGATATTTAAATATCTTGCTCAGATACATTTTTAAAACAGAGTCCCGTCGACATGAAGAAATGATAAACCTTTTTCAATCACAGTTAATGTGGAAAATATTAAACTGCGATGACAAACAATCTCCCCCTGTAGGCAGTATAACAAACCTAGCTTTTCCATTCATTTGGGTGTGCAAAATTATATTCTTAAGACCTAAACGCCGATTTCGAACAGAGATTTTAAGAAGCTTCTCGTTACGGATGTGTAGTCTTGGATGTCTGTCAGTCGTCCGCAAGAGGGGAGGCAGTACAGGGACAATACACATATTAGTTCAATTCACTAAACACTAGGAACCTTCACAGTGAACTTTATTAACTTTACAGAAACATAAGTCCTGTAAAAAAAACAAATTTGGTCTAGGAAATTCAGACCAAATAGTCCACACCGAACAGTCTTGGATTACGAGACTGACGGTAGACGAAATAGAGGAAGATTCCATCTTTTATAAACCGCACCCGTAGAAACTCCTCTTAACCAACTTAAAGTGCGCCACTGGATAGCCAGGGACCAAATTCTATAAGCGTGATTTTTCTGCCTGTGTACACACCTCACAAAATTCACATTCACTACCTGTGTACACCCAAAGCAGTTTGTGCGATTCCGCAACATGCTGTGAGTTTGAGTGTGCTAAATGGATAATTTTCGACAGCCGAGTGAACTGAATTCATTTTCAATACACCATGGTGCACAATATTTCCGGTGCGCTCATTTTCTTCACTCTGCCTTATTCACAGCCGAAAAGAGAGTGAATAATTTTCTCAAGACAACGGTAAAAAAAAAACTCACTTGCACGCTTAGGCCCAGTTTAGTTAACCTAGAGTTTACTAACACCGAAATAAATTTAATCCAGAGTTAACTCATGAAGCAGTTTTTCAGTGCAGGATTTGATTTGACTCCGTATGTGGTGATTTGATTTGGTAGCACTCATGATTTATCGATTTTGCTCAGTTATCACTTTAACAGCTGTTTGGTTTCCTTTTCCCCAGACAAATGAAAATGCTTTTGTCGCAGACTTACAAGCCTTTTTGCTCTAAACAAACTGTTAAACTCAATAGTAGCTGAAGTCTGCATTTAGTTTTTTTCTCGAAATTATATAAAATGTCCATATAAATTGAATTAAAAAACATATGAGAAGGCTACAATCCGCTGTGCGGATCATTGAATACCCTATCCCATCCCATCTGTAAAACTAATGTCACCAAAATGTGGACATGGCTTAAGACACGATGGGGATTAAACATAGAAAATGACATTGTCACAACAAATTTTACGGCTCTACAAAATGCTAGGTTTTTCTCCTGCATATGTTATGGCGTAGTGTATAAAAATGGTTTTTATATAAAAACGCCACCAAAAAGTTTGTGGGGGTTATAATGGTCTATTGACGAAATGTTCATATTAATATTATTAATGATTCTGCATCAACATTTTTCCGAAAATTTTAAAATTTGACCGTTTTTTTTATTAAAAACGCCCCCAAAAAGACATGACAGGCATGGCTAAATCGACTCAGCTATCGATTCTGAGTCGATCCATATACTTTGAGGTATATGTAGCTAAATTATTTCTCTATGTTACAAACCATGTATCAAAACTAATATACCCCTATGGGATAGATTATAAAAATTGTTTGCCTGGTATTTTATCATCTGTCAAAAACATCTGATCATTTAATCCCGGGGCTAACTCAGTGAACTTTAACCCATCAAGTGACCAACTCCAAGTTAACTCTAGATTTAAATCGACTGAAAAACTGCTTTCTCGAGTTAACTCGAATTTAATCCTGAAATTAGGATGATCTCTCACTGAAAAACTGGGCCTTAAGGAATCAGAACAAGACAGTGTGCACATCTTTTCGTGTACACATCAAAACTCACCGTTGCGGAATTCGGCCCTAGATAACCTTGGAGAGGCATGTTGGTTAGGGCCCAGGTTCACCTTTATGTTGACTTCCTTCATTATCACGAAATTTCGACGTTTTGTCAAAGGCCGAAGGCTGTCAGTCGTCAGTCAATTCCTTTCTTGTTTATGTTTATATACGCAACGATACCGACAGCTATATAGGTAATTCAGTCGCTATGGAGTGTTTTTCGATAGCGTACCACCAGAAGATTCGAGGTTTTCGCCACTAAATAATACACCAAGCTTACCTCTCATTCGAAAATGGGTCAACAAGTTTGAGGTGTTAGAAATAAGACTGGGAAAACCAAAATCCCGGAGACCAAGATCATCAAGAACTATAAAATTCAATTGGTGCACGAATTAGGCAGGATGCCAGTAAGAGGCTTGACTTTGTAAACCAATCAATTGAGTGCTTTTCAACGGTTACCTACATCTTATTTTCGGATGATCTTAATAGACATTTGAATAAGCAGAACTGCAGAACTGGAGTGCAACTAATCCGAAACTCTTTCATTCGCCTATAATGAGCTTATGGGATGCGATGTCGGCGCGAGAAATTATCGGCCCATACTTTAGAGCAAAGATAGGTATAGTTACACTGGATTCAGACCATTATGTGTAGATTTTAGACGACTTCTTGGTACCTGAATTAAAAAACATACCTTGATATAACCAAAGAACATGGTCCCAGCAAGACGGAGCAAACTCATACATTATAAGCTTAGTACGCAGCTCGCGCTAAATTTTATCTTAGCTACTCTCCACTTGTTTTCTCCAATCCAAAGATAAATGCAGGCTGAATTCGTAAACAGCATATAGATGAGTCAGGTAAATGTCATACATTCGCAGATGTCAGTAAATGTCAGATAATCAGTCGCGTCAATATTCTTCCATCAAATATTCTTCTTCATTTTCTTCCATTTTCTTTTTATTTTTTATTAAAATTTCACCGATTTAAATGCCTCGCAAATTAATTTCGCGAGATAAATAAGCCGAGTACAACACTTTTCGTATAACACATAATATTATTATACCTTACCTACATTTTGTGTGTCCCATCTTTATGAAGTTAAGTTTATCTCGCGAGCTGCGTACTGCACTGATAAATTTGCTCGCTAAATTTTATCTCTGTAGAGATTTTTGTATGGGAGATAAAATTAAGCGCGAGCTGCGTACTGGGCTTTATCAGAAAATCACTTTTTGTTTTTCAATGATCCAGATTTATTTTGGCTGAAGTTGTCATTCCAATGAAACACATTCGTTCCAATGATGTATGTTTACTTCTTCGTTTGTTCCAATCCGTAATTAGCCTTTGTATGATCAACCCTAGCCTCGAGTATGGTCCATCCCCCCACATTGTTTATTTTAATGACAGAATTTTCTAATGTTTTAACCAACTTTTCAAGTAAAATTTCCGTACCCTCATGTTTTGCGTTCTAGTGATGCTTTTCAATGATAGCTATAACTGGACCCTGAATCTACCTCAAGAACGGAGTCAAAGTTTACCGTCACTAATCAACCAATCACCATCTATCATTAAAAACCCACAACTCATCTACTTTCAAAAAGTAAAGCTTTGATGGCAATTAGGTCCGCATGAATGCTTATTAAATGAAAATGATTTCTTGGTCTTGATAAAGAAACTCGTAAAAAATATCTTGTCCAAACAGTATCTCACAACACTCGCGTTCAGGGTCATAGAATATATTCGTAAAAGTCATTCTTCTAAATGGCCACGTAAGAGAGTCAAAGAGAGTTAAAGCCCAATGGCTCATCAAATATCAAAATGTGGCGGGACATTTGTGGTTTTGAAGTAAAACGACAAGTTTCTGAAATTGGATATATCCACACATCGAAATGAGTCTTAACATCACTAAATTTCAGAAACTGCTTATCGGTACTTATTTCACCTTGAAGCCCTTTGTGGGTAATACCGAGTAGATGAAAGTAAACTATTTGTTTTCAAATAAAAAAAAATTCGGCTCCATTTTAATCAAACTATCTAATCAGGCACTTAACCTTCAGCTAAAGATGAAAATGACCACTCTCGGTCTCAGAATAAACAAAATAACCTTGAGCTTGAGATATCTCTTCCAGCTCAAATTGCGTTTCAGTAAATTCCTTTGAACTTCAAATTACGTAAAATTTTATGGGACTTATTTATGTTTATTACAGACAGTCTTAGAACAATTGACACATTATGTCTGGTGGATAAGTACGAGTACATTTCGTGTCTGAATTTATGTTTATTATTTCAGAAAACAAGTGCTAAAAGTTATACTCAATCCATTAGACAATTAAATTTTTGTGAGAATTCCTAAGGTCACGTGCTGTGTCTTTGTTGCATATGTGACAAGTAACATTGTCTTGAATATAATTAGAGGCTTCGCGCATTATTCCCTGCCTAATGAAAAAAAAATTATATCTCAAAAGTGGTAGTAACATTTTAATTGCCAACTAACTGAAATGTTACCTAGATGTTTGTACAATGAAATGTTCCCTCCACACGCCGCCGGAACACTTTATGTTTTGAACTTTGGAATAATTTTCCATGTCAATCTTGAGATAAAGACTCGTTTAAAATCGAACAGGTCTCTAGTGTAATTTTTATTGAATATCATCGGCTCAAAATGACAGATTACATTGTGCATATTGTTTACAAGAGATTTGGGTTCTGGTTTCGATGGTAGTTGAGTACCTCAACCTTTGTAATGGTTGATTGCATCTTTTTTGGTATTTCAAGAGTAGTTCAGAGTACTTTGACCTTGGTGAACAAATACTAATGTAGTATCTATCTCAATAGGGCCACTGAGATAGATATTAGTTGAATTTTCACCTTGATGGCAGAAACAAGGAAAAGTTAACAATGCACCAGAGTTCAAATTTAACGACGTAGAAGTGGATTAATTGAGATTTTTTAAGAATGATAATATTGTGCTAGTAAACGAATGCACTTTTCAATTCTATAGAATTTATAGGGACGAGCAGAAAATCGCTTATCATAAAGAATACACACTAGCAGCCTTCTTAGACATAGAATGAGCCTTTAACAACATAAAAACAGAAGCCATAGAGATGACACTAACTCGATCATAACCATGCTTAAAAAACGCATCATTTCATCCTCGCTGGGTGATTGTACCAAAAGAATAATAACGACAAGAGGTACTCCACAAGGGGAATATTCTATCTCTGCTTCTTTGGCTACTGGTAGTCAACGCCGCATTAAAGAGACTGGAATACACTGCAACAAAAACAGTGGCTTATGCAGACGATGTTGTTCTCATGGCATGTGGGAAATTCCCATCGACTCTAAGCGCAATTATGCAAACCAGTTTGAACATACTCAGTAGATGGTCAGAACCATGTGGACTGAGTGTAAATCCGATGAAAACGGAATTAGTACTCTTTACTAACAAAAGATTAGTCACAGAGTGACTAATCTTTGACACCGACTCTGGGAGGGTCCATCCTCTCACTGTCGTTCCAATGTGCAAGTGCAAGTGCCAAATACCTTACCTGAATATCAACGAAAGTGTTAAGAAAGCTAACATTGCACTATATAGTTGCAACAGAATCTTTGGTAAGAAATGGGGCCTCTCCCCGAAAGTCACGAAATGGCTATATACACTTGTTGTCAGATCAATCCTTACCTATGGTTGCCTAGTCTGGTGGAATTCCATGAAAAAGACGAAGCATTTGAAAGCAATAAAAAAAGTTCAAAGAACAGCATGCGTACTCATAACAGGAGCTATGTGAACCAGTCCCACAGCAGGTTTGGAAACACTTCTAAATCTCCCAACTCATGGACTTACAGCTGATTGACACAGCAGCGAAATGCGCGCCTCAAAGAAGCGGACAACCTATGTATCAAACCATTTGGTCACAGCAAAATATTGAAATATTATAGAATATGAGAATTGGGCATCCGACTACACCATCCCATATCACGATTTCGACACTAAATACTCAATCAGAATACCAAGTAGAGTCGAATGTTCGACAACCAACGTGGTATCCAACAACGAAATAGCAATCTACACCGATGGATCTAAAATGGAAATACGAGTGGTCTCTGGGGTCTTCGCCGACACAATCCGGTTAAACCCATCCATTCGTTTGGCGAACTCTTGCAGTGTTTTCCAAGCAGTTATCCTAGCTATACTCGAAGCTGCCGAATCATCATTTACTTAGATAGTCAAGCGGCCATAAAAGCTCTGGCATCCAACATAATAAAATCACGAGTAGTTGGACACTGCCGCTCAGAGCTAAAGGCTCTTTGTAACCAGAAAAAAATCCAAGCTTATAGCTACGAACAGAGCTTCCAATTATATAGCGGTGAGAGTTATTACAGGTCACAATCTGCTGGGTAAACACTCACTTGGGATTAACCTAACCGACTCTCATCAACTATGCAGGAAGTGCAGAGACCCAGACGTCGAGGAGGATACCGTCCACCTAATGTATCACTGCCCCGCGATCAATAACAGCCGTAATAAACTCCTCGGTTCCTTTTACTACGAGGACCTGTCGGAGATAGATACAACCCCCATAGCGCAGATCATAAGCTTCTGCAGCAAGTCGGAATGGAGCAACTACCTCTTTGAAGCTAATGGATCAGCACAAAGCACATAAGTATCTCTCTTTTCATTATAGCAGTATGCTTTTCAGGTACAATATCGCTATGGACCCACGTAGGCCTATGCGCGTTTGACGACTCACCTGAGCGTCAAAAACCCATCAAACATAACCTAACCTAGAGACGAGCACAGAACATCACTGCAGCAGAACCCCACAAATGATGAAAGAAAACGATATTCATGAACACAGTTATGCGCGATATGAATTTAAATCCTCCGCCATTGACTCTAAAACATCAGAGTCCAAACGTAATTGGGATAGATCCGCAGATTTACAGATTTACCTCGAATATCCTTGATGTTACATCATCAAAAACAGGTCTTGGAAGTCGATCTTTGGACATGTTTACTAATTGACAATACCTTTGAAGCATCGAATGTTATGTTGTTGTTCGCTATTGAACTCGTCGCACACACAGGAAATCTTATTTCGAAAGCTTGTATTTGGGATCATATTTTTACGGTCACTAACAAAAGACACCGAGTCAAGGTAACAGATCCACTAAGCTGTTGGAAAACTAAACATGCTTGACCAATCCAACAGGATAACTCAACCTTACTTTTTATTCAAGTGAAAAATAATCATTATGTACAATAGAACGGCTCTAACACACAGAGTATGCTTCTGGTTCCCAGGCTTCCCCACGGCTCAAAGTTGAACCAGACCCCAAAAGGAGTCAAGAAACCAGAAACCGCGGACTTGGTAAAACGGCAGAAGTGTTTCACTAGCGATGAAAAAAGGTGTCACAACAAAATTATAGAGAAGACGGTAACAACAAATTCAAACCACAAAACATGAATACAAAAAAGTAAATAAATCACGGAAGCAAAAAAGGTTCAAAAGACCTGATGTGATAGTGGTAACCAAAAAGGTCTCTCCTTTGCTGAAATTCTTTGACGGGCGAATCAGGAACCTTACGTAGGAAGCTTAAGCAACGCTGTAAGCAAAATCAGAAGAACCCAGAAAGCCTATCTCCTCAGAGGCGAGATCTCAATGAGACTGAGGGAAAGGCTGATTCAATCAAGAATATAATTGGTAAAACCCTTAACAACGAGGCAGATACTTGGACCCTGACCCTGACGTATCGCATTGCGATAGAAGTAAAAGTCATCGACGAGGCCACAACAAGAGAGGACATACGCGAAGTTGTAAAAAATACCAATACAAGTTCAGTTCAGCGACATGCGCGAAATAGCTATAACAAGACTTAGAAATGCATATGGATTTACTCTAAGATAGTCTAAGCTTTCGAGCAAACATAAAAATCAATCGGATAAAATGAAGGATCAGAGAGCAAAGAACGTGCCTATATTTTTATCACAAAGCTTGTTACTGTAAAAACGAGAAAGGCCGCTCCAAGCAAATGCCAAGATTTACAGGAAAGACCCTTATCTTTTTTTTTTTTGCAAAATTGACAACCTAACTAAAGAAAATCGCTCAGATCAATCTGAACCATTGCGCGACTGCGAACACTCACACTCAACGGATACACCATTGCAATATCATCAAAGAAGTAGCCGAATCACAAGAAGAACATCCGTCAATCAAAAGCCAAACAACTGGCAGCATTGCTTCCATTCGATGCCACTAAAAAGCGTTGTGCTCCTGGGGCTTACTTAATATGTACTTGATCTCTAGCCTGCCGTCTCCAAAACCGCATCCGAACAAACGCGACTTCACATTAAGCTATCATCGAAGAGGCAGTTTTCATAACACAAATTGTATATTTCTGTTTTTTCACAAGCCTGGTCCATCGCATCGCATCTCCTAGAGAGCTTTGCGCGGATTATTTAATGTACGTACTCCACGTAAATTCAAGTAAGTCATTGTCCTTTTTTCGTTTACGGAGGGGGTCGTCAACATTATTGCTTTCTTCATCCGAGTCATATGTATCTTCTACTTTTCATCACAATACGTTTTCTCTTTCAAGACCAAGTTGTAAGGCCTGTGCATGACATAGTTATGTAGACAATTTTGGGACTTGTCCTTCAGACCTACTACACCTCCTTTCGTGTTAAAACTTTACGCGTTTTTATTGGACAGTATTTGGTTTTCTAATTTGAATACCTACCTAGGGCATTCATAGAAATTTCCTATCAATGAAATAACATAAAACCACATGCATCATATTTTACTGCCAATAAAATTCCCCTACTGTCTGGCAACACTCGATTTTGGGTCACCAAAGACTATATCAAAGTGACGGTTAGTCAGCAAGTTGCCAATCTAGTTCAAATCCGAAGCTAACAACGAAAATAGTTTATAAAATTTAGATGGGAAGACAAAAAATGCAAGTGCAGCCCACTTCGAACTGACTTTACCGAATTTCGCAACACCAATTCAACCTGATTCCAACCTCAGCAGTTTATTTTTCAAACTTATTCCGTAAAGCTCACCCAACTAGGTGATGTGAACATTCACTTATCCCCTCATACCTCGAAAATTATTTTCACCATTTTCCGCAAGTTTATTGTTTGCTTGAAAAAAAATCCAAAACGCACTTGCATCGTAAAAGACATGTCATCAGCAAATAAAGTTGATGAAGTTCTTCACTTCCACAGAAACCATCAACCGCAAAAAAAGGTGTTTAAACAATAGACCCATCGCTGCAGTGACAACCTGGTTACTGTAACAATGATCATCATGAAAATGAAACTGCAACTCAGTCTGTTAACCAAACTCTAAACTCAACGAAAATAAAAATTTAAATACAAACTAGGCCCAGTAGATACAAATGTATCTAGTAGCTTGTAATGCACTACACCAACCATACACAACCACAATCATGAGCTTATCGCGTAAAGCGCGCTACCTGTGTAAGCGACCGTCGACGACGCACTACGTTTGGTGGTAAAAAGAATCGACTTTGGCATAAACTATGCTATTAGTGGATTTAGTCATCAGCGCGACTTCAAGCAAAACTCATCGAAGCTTTCCTCGGTTCAAAGCGGGACACAAGTTGGCCTTAAGAAGTTGAAAAAAAAATAAACGGTTGTGATTTTTTTTTTTAAATTTGAGTTCTAATTCTAAATTTTTTCGAAAAAAATAAAAAAAATTTAGAATGATAAAAAAGTTGTAGTGTTGAGATAGTATTTTTCATTTTTTTGTAACGGTAACAAAAATAAAAATGCATCCGAAATTAGTGCTTTTGTATTTTGTGGGCGTTGCGTTTACACTATGCGCAGGCACTTTGAATAATCCGACGTGCCAGCTCAAGGATAATTGTGATCTGAATGAGAAATTAATTTCAAAAGATTCTAGTGTTGGTGGTAATTTGGAAAAGAAAATCACTTCATTTTTTGAGGATAAAGTTAACTACAGTTTGAAGTTGTCTTATGATAGTGACGTCGTCGATGAATCAACGCCAATTATTGGCTACAGTTCGGTGGCAAATTTAACGGAATTTCATAATGTAACCAACGGAAAGAATGTCGACGAGGATGAGGATGAGCTGTTGGAAAAAGGTGAGTAGTTACCATAATTGATTTTTTTTTTTAATAATTTTTACGATGGGAATATTTTTTTTTTTAAATTATTTCTTGTAATTCAAAAAAAAGGGTCATATTTAAACTCTTATTTCAGTCTGGAATTTTATAAAAACACATGTTTTATTTCACTGAACAATCTTTTGAATTGGTATCGAAATTTCAAAAGGTTCGTTTTTTTTAACATAATTCTGCTTTATTATTTCGCTTTTCAAATATTATTTTACGAAATTTTGAATATATTTGCTTTTTGTTTTCTTTTTTTATATATAAATGTAAAATATTTATTAAACCTTCTTGAAAAATATTTTTTTGTTATATAAATGTGTTTTCTGAAAAAAAAACAGCATCAGCGGAATTGAAATATTTAAATTCTTTATAAAATAAAAAGAGGAAAGAATTTTTGTGTGGAAAAACCGAATTTTGAAAGCGAAATGAAAACCCAAAGAATATGAGTTGAAAATATATATTTATTAGTTTTTTAATTGATTGGATTTTTGTTTAATACATAAACTTTTTTAAAATAAAACTTAAACTAGTAACTGCTGTCATTGCGGTTTCTACAAACATCTGAATTTGCCATTTTAAAATAAGAATAAATATTTCATTTTTTTTTATTAATAAAAAACTATGTTGTTTTTGGTATCTACTTTTTTTGAACGTCAAATCGGCCTAACTGGGCACTTAGGATCTATCTGGTCTAAACTAAAAATAAAAAGGCCTTACAAAAATAAGAAAAAAACGTAAATCGGTGATATGGCAGCACTTTCTTAGTTGGCATTTCAACAACTGAATTACGGTTCCTTCATTTTTTGAAAATTTAAAATTCTACTTATTTTTATAATATATAATAATTATAACAATGCGATTTAAGAATAAATATATATAGAGATAAGCATTATAACATCAAATATATTCATAAAATTTCACAACTTCTTTTATTGCTATTGTTAAACAGATCTTGTACCGGTAGTTATTTTTGACATTTCCCATGACAGTTTTCGATTACAATTGCAATAAATTTGGTAGCACATTTTATATCCTACTTACTAACTTATTTGGCGCTACAGTCCGGAATGAAATTGGACCTCAACCACGGTTGAGGTCGCTTGAGGTCGGTTTCTACTTATGCGCGGCACTTAAGGCGATGTCTTTCTCTACTGCGTCCGACGTCTGACTTGGAATCTACATGTCATAGCCAAATTAAAATTCCAAAGCAGAATTTTCTGACTAGTGGCATGTCGCTCTACAGCTCGTATAGTTCTTGGGTGAATCTTTTCCTCCATAGCCCGTCAACGCAAACGGGACCGAAGATTTTTCTCTCAAATCGACCAAAGATTTCTTCATCCAATTTTGATACTGTCCACCGTAGAGAATTACTCGGATGATAAGGGTCTTACATAGAATCTACATAGTATTTCTAGTGAGAAACAGCGGTTGGCAAGAGTAATTCTTCGTTAAATTTCGGACGAGATCTTTTTCTCAAAGTTAAAAGCGGACCCGAGGTAGACAAATTTTTTTGTTTACCAAATACAAGGTGGCCCAAAAGTAATCCTCCTATCAGAAAATGCTATAAATTTTGCGTTTGGCCCCTAATGTCAGTTCTGTTTTGACATTTGTGTAGTAAACACATGCGAAATACACGTTAATAAACAATGTTACGCTACACTGCTCCAGAACGCGGAATATGGTGACTATTAAAGTTTTTCATTTTTTTTAAATTACAGCCAAAAAACATCGGAAGTTTATTTTTGCCCCACCTTGTAAAACAATAAAATAGCACAGATAATATAGTTTACAAATAAAATAAAACAGATAATATAGTTTTATAAACTATTTTATCAGTGCTATTTTACTGTCACCAATTGTCGACATATACCTTTAAGGTTTTGATTTTAATAATTTAAGCCATTAGACTATTTTTAATTTAATGAACTTTTTACAGAAAAAAGTTAACTCGCAATATTTAGCTTGAATCGGAATTTCATGTTTCTTTAAAAAAAAAAAGATAAGTGGGTACCTACTTGACAAATGTTTACCACCAGATTACCAAAAAGCACATACTTTTTAGCTTGGCCTTATTATCTCAAAAAACAACCGGGGTTTTGTCACTCAAAAGCTGTAAGCTCTACCCGCCTAGGCTAATTTTTCTTAAGTGCAAACTTTATCAGCTACAGCTACAGCTACTACAGCTCGTATAGTTCTTGGTTGAATCTTTGTCTCCATAGCCCGTCAACGCAAACGGGACCGAAGATTTTTCTCTCAAATCGACCAAAGATTTCTTCATCCAAAATTGATACTGTCCACCGTAGAGAATTACTCGGATGATAAGTGTCTTACATAGAATCTACTTAGTATTTCTAGTGAGAAACAGCAGTTGGCAAGAGTAATTCTTCGTTAAATTTTGGACGAGATCTTTTTCTCAAAGTTAAAAGCGGACCCGAGGTAGACAATTTTTTTTGTTTACCAAATAAAACAATAAAATAGCACAGATAATATAGTTTACAAATAATATAAAACAGATAATATAGTTTTATAAACTATTTTATCAGTGCTATTTTACTGTCACCAATTGTCGACATATACCTTTAAGGTTTTGATTTTAATAATTTAAGCCATTAGACTTATTTTGAATTTAAGGAACTTTTTACAGAAAAAAGTTAACTCGCAATATTTAGCTTGAATCGGAATTTCATGTTTCTTTAAAAAAAAAAAAAAGATAAGTGGGTACCTACTTGACAAATGTTTACCACCAGATTACCAAAAAGCACATACTTTTTAGCTTGGCCTTATTATCTCAAAAAACAACCGGGGTTTTGTCACTCAAAAGCTGTAAGCTCTACCCGCCTAGGATAATTTTTCTTAAGTCCAAACTTTATCAGAGTTTCAGAATTAACTGGAAAGGCTATTTTAACCCTCAGTTATTCTCTTAAAAAAGTTATTTAACTCCATAGATAAAATGTTAAAAATACTTTTATTTGCTTGGAGAAAATTATTTTACTACTTGTTTTGGTCGACCGAATATATATAGTTATGCGTTTATGCGGCCAGTGTCGGATCCAAAATGGTTTTTCGCCAGTTAATTTTCAAAATATACAGTTGACGATCTAGAATCAGTAAGTTTTGATTTTTTGGAAAACAATAGACAAATTAAATTGCACATAGAACGCACGAAATAGAATTTGTTGACGTTTACAGAAAATAGTTCCTAAATTATTAAACTGGTTACATAGTTCTGTTTTAAACATTAACGTTTCCGTTAAAAATAAATAAAAATAGTTTGCTTTATTTAAGAAATGTCGAAGTAACATAAACCATTGTATAAGTGGTACCATTCGTTTTGTATCATTAGTTTTTCATAATTAAATTTTAAAAGCCCCGCTTTTGTTAATTTAAGAACACCGTATATTAAATTTTAGGATTGAATTTTGCTCTTCTCTTGTTAAGTTTGATTTAAATCTCAAGATCGACTTTTACTTCCCCAATATACGTAGTATAGGAGAGCATTATGATGGCACGAGAGTACGAGGTTGATATTTTTACCAATATTCAAAAAATATAAATATATGTATGTATATGTGTTTCCCGTATGGAGTCTGTTATTGAGATTGGTGCCGAAGCATATGGTTCGATTTACCCGAAAGGAATATATTTTAAATAGAAATCCAGCTCGAAAATGTTTTTCGCCAAAAATTAACATAACGTTTCTTTTAAATGGCAGATCTCAATTACATAATTGTTTGATTAATGAAAAATAGTATAAACTGTAATATAAATATTCGATATATGACCCAGATATTTCAAAAATATTCAATTACCATTAAAAAACTACTCTAATGATTTTGGTTGTAACCTATAGTTACCTGAAATTTAATAGACGTGTAATAGAATATTGCATACTCGGTTTTCCATACAAATAAGTATAATATACTTGTATTTCATAAATTAAATAGTTTCTCTGAAATGAAACAGAGAATACTTAAATCCATAGATAGGAAACACAATACTCAGTTAAAAAAAAAAAAAAAAACAACGACAATTACGACTTTTTTACAAACGGTCCGAGCTGTTTCTGTTAAAGAAATGACTATGACTATCTCTAGTTTCTCTGAAATGAAACAGAGAATACTTAAATCCATAGATAGGAAACACAATACTCAGTTAAAAAAAAAAAAAAAACAACGACAATTACGACTTTTTTACAAACGGTCCGAGCTGTTTCTGTTAATCTCTAATTAAAATTATGTTTTCACTTACAATAAAAATACTCAAATAATGGTTTATCAATTTAATTAACAGAAATGGAATTAAAATACTTGCAGTTTTAGGGTTGATGGTATGCCTCTTATTATTTAAAATAATGTACTGTATCAGTAAGTCCATTGCTTAAGTTACTTCTTATCTCTTGAGTTGGATAGATTTTTGATGTGGAAGATTTATTATATCACTGACTGTAAAAAATTGTTGAGGTCAAAATTTGCTCCCACGACCAAAATGGTCTTCACCACGGCTTTGTGACTAATAGATCCACGTCCACTAATCCAACACAATTTACTCTACATACTCTTCAGAGGCTTGATGCCGATACACAAAAAGAAATTATTTATTCTGATTTCTCTAAAGCATTCAACCTATTCAACCGATTGCTAAAGCATTCGATAAGTTGGATTACAAAAAAAAAAAAACATGTAAAAAAATTTAAAGTTTTAAGTTTTAAGAATTACAAATAGTCAAACTATGTAATTCAACACCTTTACCCTTTAATATTAACAGTGGTGTACCTCAAGGGAGTCACTTGAGTCCTCTTCTTTTTATTTTGTTCATAAATGACAAACCTTTAATTAAATATTCTAAATTCTTGGGGTATGACGGAGATTGAAAGTTGTACACTTAAATAAAAATCTTAAGCGTGATTTTCAAAATTAATTTTGTTGGTGTAATATAAATTCGTTCACTTTCAACAAAAATGTTTTCTGCATCAAGGCGACTAGATGATATTTTGCTTAATAAAAAAGTTTTACAACAAGTTAACGGAATACCGCATCTCGGCATTCTAGAAAAGTGAGTTACATTCACAATAACAACTGCGAATTCATTGCTAGGTTTCTTGAAAATAAATTCAGTTCATTTCAATAACTCTTATAAATTGAAATAAATAGATTGATAGATCAATTTCGAAATATGCTTCGATTGTTTGGTCTATTTAGCAGCAAACATGTAGATAGAATGGAGTAAAACTTTACAGGTAAAAGCAAAAGCAATAAAAAAATTTAACCGGTATGAGGAATTTCCCTTTATAAAGCTAGATGCTTGTTTCTTGGCTTGCAAACTCTTTTTACTGGCAGGAAGCTACCAGACGTTACATTTATTGGGGATATTGTAAGTTCTTGGATAAATTCATTAATATATTAGTTTTAACATCTATGCACATGTAAGACATGTTCGCCCAAAAGATAGTTTCGCTTCAAACTATATTATGTTTAAAAACTCAACCATCTCAGAAATGAAAAATTTAAAAAAATGTATATATTTATAAAAACTAAAATAACGGTAATACACCAAATTGCCTACATAGCAAAAGTAGAGCTGTTCAGACTTTACAGACAATACTCTTCCAAATTTATGTCGGACCTTTTATTTAACAAAACTATCATGGCATCATTTGGATCACTGTATAATTTTCGTCATATTTGTTATTTCTTTTTTGTGTAAAAGCAAGTGTCTTATTGTTTCGTTCAATCCCTTGCCTCTGCAGCTTTAAAAAAATAAAGAAATATTGCAAGCAATGCCCAGTCAATCTTCCTGATAATTTCAGCGTGTTTAAGGCGGGACTCATGGCGATCAAAGAAGCCTTATCCTGGCTGAAAGAGAATTTAATATCTGCCAACGATATTAGCATTTTCTTGGACAACCAAGCGGCCATCAAATTCATGGAATCAGTCTCAACAAATTCAAAGACAACTCGATCATCTCTGCAGGAGATGTCAACGCATTTTAACATTCACCTATGCTGGCTGCCTGGGCATAGTGACTCCAGGGAACTGTAAGGCTGATGAACTCGCCAGAAATGGAACCAAATTACCAGTTGTACCCGACAGGGGTACACTAGGTATTCCTATCGCTTCATGAAAACGCATATTAGCGCAACATGCTAACAGCAAATCAAACCTCATATGGAGTCTTGGCACGACGCGACGTGTCAAACAACCAAACAAATTTGGCTAAAGCTAGATTAGAGAAGATCAAAGGGATTGATTTCGCTTGATAGACCTTATATGTTTTCCACCATATGTGTCATCACGGGCCACTGCTTAATAGGTAGGCACGCAGAAAGGCTAGGCCTGTTCTCAAAAGACCTCTGTAGGAGCTTCATGGACGAAGAGGAAGAAGAAACAATACTTCATCTCCTTTGTAACTGCCCAGCCCTATCAAACAAAAGGAAGCTACATCTTGGAGCTTACTATCTTCAAAATCTCAGTGATTTGGCAAAAATGGTGAAAAGTGAAAAGCCTCCTCCGCTTCGTCAAAGGCACAAAATGGTTTTCCCACGAATAGTAAGGGAAATGGACAAGATCAACGTGGTATCAAAATGGACCAAAATGGTCTAAGTGTGCTGGCGAACGCTAGCAGCCACTCTAACCTAACCTAATACCCAGTCAAATAACATGATTTCGTAGAATGAAGTTTTCCCTAATGATGTCAAAGAAAGAACCTTGACTACAGCAATGTATTAGAAAACACTTGTTTGACAAAAATTACATTAAGTGTACCTGACCAAGATAGAAGTCTAAAGATGGTTGACATGGTTATATGACCCATGGATATTTTGTTTTACATTATACGGCAAAAATATCCATGAAGTCCATATCCAAATAGTCATACGTCCAAGCCAAAAACGTGGACATATTATTAAATTTGGCATTGTATGTGTCAAAAGTGATAGTATTACCAACAACTGTATGTTAAGCCGAACACCTCTCGTGAAATTTAATCTATCAAATCAAGAATCGCAACCGTAAGCGCGAGTATAACGAGTCTAGCGCACTTGAAATGAAAATGAAGAATCTAGCATCTTGCTTTTTAAAATGCTTGCATCGTTGTAGGTGATGTAGCACTGTAAATTCACTTCACACGAATAATTTATTTCTAACGGGTGATCCAAGTAGAGATACTTTTTTCAATAGCCTTTTTTGACAGATCACGTGTGAGTCGTGTCATGCTGTCATGTTATTTTTGTTTAGTATTGTTTGGCATTTCGTAATGGAAAGACTAACGAGTGAACAACGTTTACAAATTGTTCAACTTTATTATGAAAATTCACGTTCTGTGAGAAATGTGTTTCGTGCACTTCGCTCAACTTATGGTCAACATAATCGGCCTACTGAGCGTACTATTCGCAACACCATCACCCATTTTGAGACCCAGCATTCATTATTGGATAATATTCGACCGAATAGACCACGTCCAGCACGCTGTGAAGAAAATATAGCGGCCGTAGCTGAGAGTGTACACGAAGACCGTGGAGAGTCGATTCGGCGCCGTTCGCAGCTACTCGGACCATGATAACCGACTATTTGATGCCTGAAATTGAAGCTCGTGATCTCGGCGACATTTGGTTTCAGCAAGACGGCGCCACTTCCCACACATCGCATCAATCAATGGACTTATTGAGAGAACATTTCGGTGAGCACATAATTTCACGTTTTGGGCCGGTCGATTGGCCACCAAGATCGTGTGATATCACACCGTTAGACTTTTTCCTGTGGGGATATGTAAAGTCAAAAGCTTATGCCGACAAACCCGCTTCGATTCAGGCCTTGGAGGAAAACATCACGCGTGTCATTCGCCAGTTACCAGTCGAAATGCTCGAACGAGTGATCGAAAATTGGACTCAACGGATGGACCATCTGCGACGTAGCAACGGCCAACATTTCATAGACATAATCTTCAAAAAATAAATGCCAAAGAATGTTCTTTCAAATGATAATAAACATTCTCCATTAAATTTGAATTTTCTGTGTTTTTTTCTTTAAAAAAGTGGGGAACCTCGGAATGGATCACCCTTTACAACCTCTCTTTTCTACATTTGGCAACCTGACAACCTGTATGCAAAAATCATTTTTGGTACCAACACGATACTGCCAAAGTAATTTTCCCATGTCCAAGGCATAACAATCAATTTGAGTCCTCAACAATTATCTCCGAGGTCTAAAGAGCCCTCGATTTTGCAGTTGGGATATCGGCGCGCATGCAGAAAATTGCATGGATAACACCACGACACAATGATTTAAATCGGTGGTCACATGTATAACCGCTCATTTTAAGATCATATTGCAAATAAAATTGGTACCACAACTGCCAGCGGTATCAATTACAAAGTCGACGGTATAGACTTAAACTATCGTTGCAACACCCATACGCCACAAAAGTGAAGGAACTCTTAACTCCTTCCTTGTCGGAGGACCACAAACTTCCACTAATGATAGCTTTATACAAAGTTAAAAGAGTTGAGTTTTTTTTTGACATGATATAGATATTTGTTTTGTATCGCAGAAGAGAAACATGAACTTCAAGACAAGTGTACGATTTTGTAACGCTCGCAAAGCCTAATATTTGTTTATGTGGGTAAGAAATGCAAATAGCTTTGCGGAGGTAGCGTGACTGAAATGTTGGAGATCTTGCCTACAAGATACAAGTCAGTAATAAAAATTTTAAAATTCATATTTTTTTCTTTTAAATAAATATTGTTGAGTGGCTAAACTGTGTCATCTGTAACCGTAGTATTGAATTTTGTAAACATATTTGCTTAGAATAATAAACAAGTAGTCCATAATGTTATGGAGGTTAGACATATGGCCTGATGATAACCATTACCCAATTTCCACATTTAATTTTAATTTAATTTGAATTTGAACAGCTGAAATCGGTTTTGATTGAATTCCGTTCAACCGTTGTGCATTTAAGGTCGTGTTAAATCCATTAAAATCGAGGTTTACATTTTTGACGTTTCTAAAGGGCTAAAAAAAGCTAACTGAATCGCCGTACTTTCAATGCCTGTAACAAGAATGACACTGTTCCTTGGAGTTAACCTTTTGTTAATGTAGACAGAATCATATCAATTTGTCGTGAAACTTTGAATCTAGTCTGGGTTAACTCCATTTTTTACGAAAAGCGCACAGTTAAGTATGACAATATGGTCATAAGATTATAGTCACATGTTGTCTTGTATTCGCATTTGAATTTCTTGTTTTTTTTTGGAGCAATCGAAGTTCAGGAAAGGTAAGAGTGTATGACCGATTGTATTGGCTGCACTTTTGAATAGGACATAGGTATTTTCATTGAGAGTGCGTGGTATACCTCTTATGACTACATCACTGAGTCTCTGAGAATGTCGAATGTCGTCAAGTTATTCTCTTAATAGATTGCTGCCCTTTTTTAAGTCTCAATAGGCGTGTTCCAACCTTGGATTCCTACGATATCTTCGTAAGTCGAACACGATTCCTCATTTGACAAAGCAACGATTTATATAAAGGGAATTCATCATTTTTATAAGCTGCAAAGCTGCAAATTCCCCCTATGCTGAGAATATTGTTCCACTGAATAAAAAATCTCAGCTGAGTCGCCTTATGTCATTGTCAATTTCCAGAATTTTATTTTGTAAATTCCCAAGAATTTTATTCATCCTCGAAGTAATACAGTTCTCAGCGTCGTTTATAAGAATCTGCATTTTTTCGAATAATACATACTGGTTTTCCAGAGACTCAAATAATTGTTTAAGAATACATATAATTTTTTTAATGCAGTTCAATTCAACAATTAAATAACTCAATTTCATTTAGTTTTTTCAATTGTTCCTAAAAATAATAGTTTTTAGATCACCTTATATAACGAGAACTACAGGGTGGCGCACCAATTGTGCTACAATAAGAAATTCAAATAACTTTTTTTTTAATCGATGTATTTCATTTATTTTTTTTTTATTGGTTAGCAAATTAAATTTTATTTTAAATAGTTAGTTGTTTTTAAAGATTATAGATCGCAAATGACTTCCACGCTCTCCCACGCATATGCGGCACCTGATCAAAAAATTATTCATTGCGGCCTGAAGAGTTGAAGTTGGAATCGCCTCAATTATTGTCGTTATGGACTGCTTTAATTCAGTTAAATTCCTGGGCTTCGTTTTATACACCTCTTGCTTGACATAACCCCATAAAAAGAAGTCTGGTGCAGTCAGGTCAGGTGACCTTGGGGGCCAGCGAAGAGTGGAGTTCCTAGAAATTAATTTGTTTGCGAATTTTTTGTTTAGCTCCGCCATAACTGGTCTGGCTATATGTGCAGTTGCTCCATCTTGCTGAAACCAAACGCTGTTGAATGGTATACGTCTTCGGCGCAGTTCTGGGTAAAAAAAACTCCTTCAACATCTTTAAATAACGGTCCCCATTGACAGTAACGGTTACACCGTTTTCTTCAAAGAAGTACGGCCCGACAATACACCTTGATGAAACTGCGCACCACACAGTGACTCGTTCTAGGTGCAGTTCCGTCTCATGGAGCATTTCTGGATTAGACCCTTTTTATATACGGCAATTTTGCTTGTTTACATTGCCGTTAAGATCAAAATGGGCCTCATCAGACATGAACAAACAATTGATCAATGTGTTGTCTTCCTCGGCCATTGATATCATTTTTTGGCAAAATTCCAGGCGAACAGGCAAATCCTGAGGGTTTAACTTGCTAGTTATTTGGACTTTGTACGGAAACAAGTTTAAATCGTCATGAAGTATCCGTTCTAATGACCGTCTACTAACTCCAATTTGCCCCGATAAGTTTCGGGTCGAAACGCTCGGATTGGCCTGTATTGCAGATGCTACTGCTGCGATTGTATCCTGAACCCGAACATTGGCATCTCGATGGTACGGCCTTCGTGCGATGCTTCCAGATTCGGCAAACATGTTTACAAACCTCATAATGGTCCATCTACTCGGGGGATTACCGCCAAACTCCCGCCTAAATTCCCTTTGGACGGAAATGACGGACTGCAAAGCATGGTACCGTTGCACTATCCAAATTCTTTTCTCCGTATCCCAAGCATCCATTTTTATAAATCTAAATAGTAACCTACAAAATAAAAAAAAAAATAAGCCGATTACTCACACAGAAAAAAAGTTATTACGTTTTATTTTTGTAGCACGATTCGTGCGCCACCCTGTACTATAAATACGATGTGGTCGTATTTTCTTAAAAACGGATTTACGGATCTAACTTCAAAGTCTAAGGTTTTTGAGGTGACACGAAATAAGGCCAAATGCATTAAATCCAAATTTTAAAAAAATTGTCATTTTTTCGTTTTTAAAAGCGAAATAAATTAAATTTTTTAGTTTAGCGGTTCAAAAAACGAAATAAAGCCAATTTGGCATTATTACGATATAAATACTTTCTTACTTACTTAAGTGGCGCTACAGTCCGGGATGAACCTCGGCCTCAACCAACATGCCTCTTCAATTAGCCCGGTCCTTAGCTAACTGCCTCCAGTTGCGCACTCCAAGTTGGTTGAGGTCGGTTTCTACTTGTGCGCGCCACTTAAGGCGAGGTCTTCCTCTACTGCGTCCGACGTCTGGCTGGGAATCGAAGACTCTGCGAGCCGGAGTATTGGTGTCCATTCGTTCTACATGTCCTAGCCATCTTAAATGTCCTATGCGGAGTTTTTTGACTAGGGGTATGTCGCTGTACAGCTCGTATAGTTCGTGGTTGAATCTTCGTCTCTATAGCCCGTCAACGCAAACGGGAATTTTTCTCTCGAATCGACCAAGGATTTCTTCATCCGCTTTTGATACATTCCATGCTTCAGCGCCGTAGAGCAGGACTGGGATAATCAGGGTCTTATATAGGATCTCCTTAGTAATTCGAGTGAGGGCTTTATTACTAAATTGCCTCTTAGCCCGAAGAAACAGCGATTGGCAAGAGTATTTCTTCGTTTGATTTCTGACGAGATGTTGTTGTTGTAGACAAAGTCCCGTACTACCTCAAAGTTATATCTGTCAATGATGACGTTCTTGTTCTTGTGTGTCCTTTCGTGTTGACAGCATATACTTAGTCTTACCCTCATTTACTGCTAAACCCATTTTTGCAGCTTCCTTCTCTATACTAGCAATCGTGGCTATGGCATCACGTTGAGTCCTACCAATGATGTCAATATCGTCGACGTATGCTAGTTGTTGCACCGATTTTTGGAAAATTGTGTCTCTGGTGTTGGCTCGGTAGTTTTGCACAATCCTCTCAAGAATCAAATTGAAGAAGTCACATGACAGCGCATCGCCTTGCCTAAATCCTTTTTTGGTATCGAATGTGTCGGTGAGGTCGTTTCCGACACTGATGGTGCAGCGAGAATTCTCCATCGTCATCCTACACAAACGGACGAGTTTGGGCGGTATACCAAAACTAGACATGGCTCTGTATAGTTCGTCTCTATAAATGCTGTCGTATGAGGCTTTGAAATCGATAAATAGGAGGTGGGTAACGATTTTGACTTCTTGTTTTTTTTCCAGGATCTGCCGATATGATAACAACTGAAACGCTTAGAAGATGAAGGACTTATGCAACATTATTTTAAAAAGCTTCACTTAATACGCTGATGAAATTGTTGTAGTACTTCATTTGCCTTAAGGAACAGTAGAGACTTGCAAAAGTACAACATATTTTCTTGTAGAATACAAAAAGCGTCCTTCAAAAATGTGTCCTTCAATTTTAAAATGTCTTACGAAATAAAATCAAGCACCTGTACATCAAATTTCTAATTCAATGACAACTTCCTATTTAAAAACCTTAGCAGCCAACCATACCACTATAAATCCAAGCTAACCAGATCCCTGATAGTATTTATTACCTTGACATATAGATCTTCTTTTTTGAATCGTGGCATAATGAGGAAATAATTCTCATAATCAAATACCCAACGAAACTAAAAAGGATCGTAAAGTCAACTCAACAAAGCATCGTTAACTTTTTAAATCATTCCACCATCACAATTGCGTAATTTTTAATTTTTATCTTCAGTAAGTCCATAAAAAAGTTTTGGCATTGACAACAATTAATTGGAAGCTACTGCTTATTACCATTTATATCAATAATTGCAACTGAGCTAAACGAAATTTCAAAAAATAACCGAAGAACAATAATTACACAATTAAATGAGAATATGCACCGCACATCCGATATATCATCCGACATTAAGAATCCAACTGCTGGCCATGGACAAGAACCGCATGCCATCTGAGGGAGTTGTCTCCCGACCTTGACTCCAAAGTGAAAAACTAACCACAAGACAGACATCGATCCGAAGCGGGAGGTCTGACGTCGAAGTTGCAATTAAATTGTGCTAACTATCTGACACAAGCACACAATCATCGATCCAATAGTAGACCGATCGGTGACTTACTGGTACGGTACGCTCGTTACGTGCTAATGAATCGCATTGTAACCAAATTACCGAGCGCAGTTCAATGTCTGGTGCTGGTCAAGTGCTATCGTTTATCGTATACTGAATGTATCTACTGTTGTTGATGTATCTATTTGCAGCGTATGACAGATATATCAAGATTTCGGCCTAGTAACCAATGGAATGCCACTACACAGGCGAAGTGATTGTTTGCCATTTTGAAGGGAAAGTAATCACCTAATGACTTTTCGAACTGCAGAAACGCATAAATTATTTGGTGACTATGACGTGACATGTTAGGGGAAAAACACTGACTCCTCGAAGTTGCTAATCGTCGTCAATGCACAAACTAAACATTACTGAAAAATGCAGTTCATCGTGCTCCTCTTGAGATGTTTAACTGTATAGATACGTGAGAATCATTAGTTGCACCTTACAGCTATTTCCTTGTACGTTTGGTGGATTACAGCGATGTCAACGCTCTTATATAAATTATTGGTCATTCATTTTTCCAAGTGATTTTGTAAAAAAAAAATTACTTTGTTTCGACATGAAGAGAATTAAACCAACACAAGCAACCGGTTGTGCGGTACTATGTTTCATTAAAAAAAAAAGAAGTTATGTAGTAAGACTAACGCCTGGACAACATTTCCTTCGGTTGCGCCGACGCAACAAACAGTGCGCACCCGTAATGATCACATCGTCTCGTCTGAGTCGAAAACCAAAAAACTCCATTTTTAGTTAAATCCTGTCTCAGAGAACTGTGCAACGACTGATTGATGTGATTTCCACAACGACCAACCCGACTAAATATTTCTTAGGAAAGAGATTCGATCGTATGCTAGAAGACGCACATTCAAGTGACGTCTGTGATGCTGTGTAAGCACACCCCTCCTCACAGAAAACCTGGCTTTGGGTAATTTAACTGAAAGCTTAGCCGGTCGATACAATTTGCAACATTAAGTGGGTCACGTTTAGATGGGGTAGGGGTACCACCAGTTCGTGGCTGCAATTCGGTGGTTGATGTGTAATATGAATGGATAAAGTATCTGCGGAACAAAAGTAGGACGGTAATCTCGTTTCCAAACAAAATACTAATATCCATCTGGACGTAGGTTTAGAAAGGTGAGTCCGGTAATTGGGACTAAATTTAATTTCAATGGGTAAAGGAGTAGCTTGCATTAGTATGCCCCAATGGCTCCGTTTTGATTATGGAGATTGTGTTGGAGTTGTGTTTGTTTATTCCGAGAGGAATGTGTTAAGTCTTTGAAAAGTGGACAAACCACCGCTAAAGCTTGGTATTTTTAAAAAGGAATCAATTTGCAGGAATAATTTAATAAGGAGTAGGTAAAAAACGAGTGGAAATCTCGTTTTTATCTATCGCGTCACGATCAAGTAAATGCGCATTTATGTTTAATAAAAAATGTTGCTGAGTTAACATATTTAAAAAGATTTAAAAAAAAAGTAATGTTCCCAGTTATGGTGATCAATAAAAACCAGCAGACATAAGCCACTCTTCGGTTTCGATAGGTACATAGGCGTGCGTTCACCGATTCAACTGAAAGTAAACAAACCGGGCCTAGTTCTGAAATGTTGAATAAAGAGTGTTCTGCTATGTTATGTATGCCTACAATCGCTTAAACCTTATACACATAACTTAAGCTTATGCAACGATCTATATATAGTGCCTGTGGTAACCTACTCCAGTCGTTGGATTCGTATTATACCTAGAGATGGCCTTTAATAAAGGACTGACAGCCTTTGGCCCTCTATTCATAGAATTCGCACTGTAGCTAGAGATGGTCATAAATAAATATCAATTGCTTTAGCCCCAGTTTTTTATGTGGTGGTTAACTTTTACTAGCTATATCTCTTGTTCATAAAACATTTAGCGGAGAATCCGTGGTTTGGTTAGTTTACCTAAGAAATCCATAACCAGATGATTTTGGTGGGCTTACGCCATCTGAATTTTCTTAATTTTTATTTGTTCATTCTTATTTTGAGGTTGAAAATAATTTTTTGAGATAACAATTGTGGACATTGACTAGTGTTTACAGGGACGAAGACTGAAATCAATTATTGGTGATCGGCACTTTTCGGTGGCCCTTTAGATATGGAAAGTCTAAAAATAAAATGAAAAAAAAAAATACAAATTTTTGACGCAACAGACTCGTTAGTACCCAGGACCGAGCTTTCTCACAACCATTCATGTATACGTAATTGTGTAATTCTTGCACAATGGCGAGACCTCATGTTTCATGCCAAATCTACAACTGATCAAATCACTACAATTCTTCAAATTTTGGAAAAATAATCCAATAAGTCCAAATAGATACTCACTGATTCTTACGATTGCAAAGCCGCATGCGACGAAAGCTACGATACGAACTATACACTAACTCTGTCGAAACAGTTGATACCCACAAGTGATTTGGGCATTTCCGTCTCACTTCTTTTACATTATTTCTGACACAATTATGCAAAACGTTGGCGTCAAAAGCAGGGACACAATCTTGCATAAATCGTTGGAACTAACAGCATACGCCGACGATATTGACATCATTGGTCATACTCATCGATATACTAGCCTAGTTTGCTAGTATAAAATGGGAGATGACAAAAATGGGCTTAAGAGTAAATGAGGACAAGACCAAGCATATGATATTAACAAGAAAGTTGACAGATAAACCTTTGAGGTAATAGCTCAGGTAACTCTCATATTAACTGTGACAACGACACTTGGTCAGATATAAAATGTAGAATTACTTTTGCCAATCAGTGTTTCTTCGGGCTAAGAAGGAGTTCCTATCTAAGACCCCCTGATCATCCCAGTCCTGCTCTGCGTGGTCTAAGCATGAACCGTACCAAAAACACAGGAAATGTTTTGACCGGCAAATGAGAAGAAGATTTAGATTTCCCCTTCGCGGCGGGGTCCAATGGGGCTATATTCAAGCGATTTTGAAAGGCGAGTTGTGTGACCATTACAAATCACCCTTTCGAAAAGTAGGCCTCGTCGGCAAAAATTTATAATCATGTCTCTCAAATGAGACCATTCCCTCCCCGGTACGACTCCTACAAGTTGAATGGCGTGCAATTAAAAAAAAAAACAAGTTATGTTGCCGCCCCCTGTATAGTAAATATTAAGCATTAACGTTCCATAAAGTCCTCAAATCTAGTTTGTCCATTAATTTGTCTGTCCGAAGTTGTATTTTTGAAACAAGAAGTCGGTCATCCAGTTTAACGCAAATCATCAGAAGCAAATTTGAGAAGTTTTTCATTACAGTGTTATAGTATGAATAGAGTGTCTGCCAGCGATTCTCCACCACACTTACCAGTTTTTTGGGCCATTGTGATACCACATGGATTTCTTCCGTTCTCCTTGTTACCTTTGACAAAACCAATCTGATCTATTTTAGAAACGGAGGAGACTTCTCACTTCCGTTTTTGTCAAATCTATAAGATTTCGAAAGATGTAAGCTCCGAGATGAAGCTTCCTTTTGTTTAATAGGGTCGGGTTGTACCAAAGAAGATGAAGTTATGTTTCTTCTTCCTCTTCATACAGCTCCTGCATAAATCGTTTGAGTGAAGGTCTATCTTTCTGCGTGCCTAACAATTAGACAGTGTCCAGTGATGACACCTATGGTGGCCCTTATGTGTCTAGCTAGCGAAATCGTCCCTTGGATCTTCTTAAATCCAGTCTTATGACAGTCAATGACAGCCTTATATTCTTGGAAGTTTATCAGACATTCCCAAGATATGGGACTTTGTTGTAACTTTCGGGATATGAACCGAGTTTCATCCGATATAAAAACAATATCAACCACTTTTAATCGACCAACGAATTCATCCGGCATCCTGTGAGATATTTAACCCGATTTTATTGGTTTTTGAACGATTAAAATATTTGATGTAAGAACTTCGAGCTCATATAAGCCCCTATCCGATGCAATCACAACCACAGTCCAACAAAAATGAGCCCATAAAATATTCAACACCTTTTATGATGCCGCAAAAGACGCAAAACATTCACGAAAACCTTAAAACAAAAATGCAAATTGCTCAAAAAAAATGTAAAAAAAACACGTGTGCTGTATAAGTAACTAATACAGTTTGGTTGCTAATACATTTTCGAGCTGAACGTGTAAACCCATACGAAATAATCTTCGATTAAAAAGATTTTAACCCATAAAGTCTGTACAGCCATATATATATTTTTTTTGGTACCAATTAGCATAACAATTCGCATCGCGATTCATACATGGAATACAAATTTCAATTAGTAGGGGGAAATCCGTAAACGTAAAGGTGTGTGCTCAAATGAATTTGCAAAGAACGTCTTTAGGCCTTGAGCTATTACACCCGAGACCAGTAACAATACGATCTGTTATGCAAATTGAGACTGAATTTCTAAGTAGAATGCCCAAATTGTTTGACCAAAAATTATCACACTTAAGGCTTGAGAACTTTGGGACTTATATTTTGTTGAACAACTTACGTAACTCTCGCTTGTGCGTTAAGTGCGAGGGGAATTATTTTGCCCTACCGTACGTATCTTCGTTAAAAAAAATAACACCAATGTATGTCAATGTGACAACTGACAGTAGCTCTCTGTCAGCATAATATCGCGATCCAAGTTTGGCTCCTTTTGCATTTGTGGACATTGTTCGCAAGTGCCGGCGTCCGCACTTTAGTCATCATCATCGAACCAATGACTCGATGCCTGGTATGGAAATTGGAAATAATGCTGCACTTGCGGACATTACAAACTTTTCCTACCGGTATGGCAAATAAAATATGTAGGCCAATGTTATTGGCCATGTTTTGGTTTCATTTCGTTTATGGAACACAAATGTTTGGCAGCAGGTGCATACCAGGTGTGGGGATACCCGATGTTTTTCTATTGCGTATTTGTTACGAAATAGTTTCGTTTTGTTGCGAATTTGTAAAAATTTATTCATCCAAATTTTTAGTCATAATTTTGAAAAAGTTTCCATTAACTCTTTGCACAAATTATGCTATTAGTAGGGATGATCATTTAAAGCGTTTCTTGGAATGAGGATTTTAGGACATTTAAGTGCAGTCGGAAGCACACAATTATGACAAAACATTGCAACTTAATACATACTCTACATACATGTACCTCTAATACCAAATTTTAAAAAGAATGACATTCATGACCTACGCGGAGCCTATACCCTAGCCTGTCAAGTACATTTTTAATCTTATATATTAAAAACTTAATCTAGCCTAAAACTATTCTAAACTACTTAAACCTAACTTAACTTGCAAGTACTCGTTGTCACAGGTCCCATGGGATCGCCATCCTAATTTAGCCATTTGGCTAGCATGCATGGAACACTTAAGAATAAGTAGTGGAGTGGAGTCCGAAAAGCCCTGATGGAGTACAAAAATATTTTTTTCATTTAGCCACCAAAATTTGGTGCGCTACTTTTCAGCGATTTGATATGGAATAAGGCCCAACATAAGCATGGTCTTCATGTTTATATCATTGGGGTAGTAAGCCCGGAAGAGCAGGCTATTGCCGCTAGCCATTGCCCTTGAGACGTGCCTTCGAATCACCTTACTAAGGATATTGTCAACATTATTCACCTGAGCCCTATCGTATACCAAATTGTTGCGATCATATTTTATGTACTCTGATTCTAGCGTTCGGTACAATCCTAAACATGATCGAAGACAGCACTGCCTCTCACAAAACCTTATCTTTTCCATGTAGGATGATGCTACATCTAACCACAAGCGATACTTAGCCATATAAGGGCCATGTAACATATGACTTTCACCTTGAAAGTCATATTACCGGCTTTGAAACAGTCTTCTTGTAAGAGCATAAGTACCCCTAGCCCTGGCCAGAGAAGCTTATACATCTTTGTTAAGATACAGAAGCTTCTCAAGCCAGATGCCAAGATATTTCAATTTACTTCTCACCGCCAGCGGCTGTCCATGCTATCCAATGTTACACGCATTTTTCACACAGAATTATTTCAGTGTTTTTGGAAATTGATCTTCAATTCCAATATTCGCACTATACCTTTATTTAATAAAAATTACTTTGCAAAATTATGTTGATGAGCTCAATTTTCAGACCTGATCATCTGCGTACGTTATAATATGTCTGAGGGAACTTGCAAGATCACTTGAATAATTGTTAAACAATATCGGGGAGTTCACCGCTTCCTGTTGTAAACCGTTTTAAATTTCAAAGACTTAACTAGAAATTACGTTGCAACATTCGACAACGAACTTCGTTTCCACAAGCATTTCATATATCATACATAGCATGCGTTCTTGCAGAGGAGGTTCTTCTTTCCCGTAGCTTTGTTAAGCTTAAGTTTATATGTCACTAGTCTCTCTTCATTTAAGTCGGGTGTCTCGTGTTTGCTGTCATCGCACATATTACATGGTTCGTTCTGCCTGACAGAAATCGTTCGTCATTAGTCGTTTAACAGTTGGTAAAACTTACAAACATAAGTCCTGGAATGACACCTCTCGCGCGCTTTTCTTGCTCTTTGTTCTTGTTCCTAAAAATCCGGTGTTCTTGCCTCCTTCTATACCTATAAAAATGTGCCTTATAGGCCTTCCCTTCACCTACAAATCCCCACTGTGCCAAATGTTGCATCTTTGAAGTCAAGTCTTTGGGTAGAGTCCAGTAAGTTCAGTTGATCTTTTGAGTCGAACTCAAAACATGAGAACAGTAATCAAGACCTGGTCGTACTTGAGCTTTATATGCAAGTAGAAGCTGTTCTGGTGTAAAATATCTCTTAGCTCTGAAAAGGTAACTTAGTTGTAGGCATGCATGGATACTTCTGATTTGACAACTGTATTCTTCATTTCGATTTGCGGAACTGTGGATGTGTTCTTTGTTGTTAATACTGCTATTTGGGTTAAATTAAATCCGTTTTTCCTTTTGTCTTTTTAGATTTGTTAGCATCTGCTGGTAATCAGCAATAGCAGTAGTAGGCGTATCATTTGATTTAGAGGCTATAAGAACAATTAAAGTAGAGCATTTGTCATCTGCAAAGCTAAATGGCGATAGTTAACTTTATCAATTGATCATTAATTCGCAGCAGAAATAGAGCAGGTGAGAGAATTGATCCTTAAGGGGTAGACCAACGTCTGTAGTCAATCTGTCGGAGGAAACGTCATTCACCAATGCTTGCACAGTTTTCTATCCAGCCGCATAGTATTTTAGAATGCTGTGTATGGTGTGTAAGCCTTAACTGTGTCGAATTCGATCGAAAGCCCTAAAAAATCCCGGAACAAAAGCTCTCGATTCTCCATAATTTTCGATCGCAGATGTTCTTGCCTTGCTTTCGGAACACATATTGCCTATTGCTATGATTAATTCATTCCCTTCTAGGTAATCTAGAATTTCGGTTTTCCCATTACATTTAAAAGTTTGGATAGTAAATCAATGGGTCTGTAATTTCCAAGCATGCATTTTCTTCCCTTTTTGGCAATCGGTTAGATACGATCGATTTTCCAGCAACCTGATGATCATTCTAAGTTGTTCGCTTATAACAAACTTGTGAACTTGTGCGCGCCACTTATAGCGAGGTTTCCCTCTACTGCCTTCGATGTCTGGCTGTTAATCAAAGACTCTACGGAGAATTGGTTTCCATTCGTTCTACATGTCCTAGCCACCTTAAACGTCAAATGCGGAGTTTTTTGATTAGGGGCATGTCGCTGTACAGCTCGTATAGTTCTTGGTTGAATCTTCGTCTCCATAGCCTATCAACGCAAACGGGACCGATGATTTTTCGAAGAATTTTTCTGTCGAATCGACCAAGGATTTCTTAATCCATTTTTGATACGGTCCATGCTTCAACGGCGTTTTTCGTGCTCCTTTTGTCCAACTCATACAATCGTATTTCCACGATGGTAGTAATTTCAGCTTTATAGCAGCTTAGATTAGGTTGCAGTGGCTTCACGCGATGCGAGTGCACACTCAGCCCAAAAAGGTTCGTTGTTGTAAAACGTGGATCTGTCGACTTTCCCTATATTCGTTCGCCTAATTGAACCATTCAGGCTCACTATGAAGCGTAGGAGGTTTATGACATTAATATCAGCCAGTTAACCTAGATTATCAAAGAAATAGTTTCCCAGATAGAGTTTTGTCGGAGAGACAAAGAAGGTGAGGAATAGGTGAGGCTTCTCTGTAGAAAAGCCTCGAAATCTAGTACAAAACTGTATTTTCTTAATTGAAAAATCGTCTTCTTCTGACGCATTCCTCTCAGATTTCTGAAAACTCAATAAGTGAAACCAACCTATTATTTTCTACAAGTTAATCAAGTGGCAAGCTACTCAAAATTCAGTCAACACAATAAGTAGCATGCAAACAAAAACATGCAATTAGTGTTGATCCTAATTGATATAGGAATGTCTCCTTCAGAATCTCCGTGACTCAAAACATGGTTGTTCAAATTAACACAGCATTCCTTATAAATTCGTAGTATCAATATTCCCATGTTCTTTATTTGCATCTATTTAATTGCAGGTAATTCACACTCCAACTAAATTTACAAGCATATCATCAAACAACAGAATCGAACGTTACACGCCCATAAAGTATCTGCAATTATTTACTTCAAAGGTACTGAACCACACCAAGATTAGTTTATCTACAAAAAATATATACAAACGCAAAATGACCCTCTAAACTGGCTGTCACAAACAAATGCGATAATTAGTGTTGTAAATAAACGATCTTTGAATACGATCTAACCAATGATGTAAAGTGCATTACATTTTTAAATCCCCCGCAATACATACAACAAATCGGTGATAAAGTCTATTAAAAGTTTATGCACACCATTTTATGTCAATTGCTGTTATCTCACATCCTCTCTGTGTAGATACGTTTAGCACGTCACATCGCACGAATTAAAATTTTACGTAAAATATTCACTGATCGCGATTTTAATATTAGCGGAATTACGATCGCAATTGTAACAATTTTGTAACGTGCTGATTGCACACAGCCATCTTGATACTGGAAATACGATGTCAACGAAAAAATTTAATCTGTCAAATCGATTTCTGACTTTTAACTAACACAAGACTTAAAATATAGTTTGTCGTTGGGTTAATCAATTTTCCAAAGACGTACAGAGTACGTAAGATACGTGCTACGAATTTAGTTGTCAATATAACGATAAAGATAAAGTGCAAGTGTTTCTGTTTTCTTGAACGAGAGCCAAGTTATATAATTCTTATTGTTTTTGCACCTAAATTATGTACTCTACCAACATGGAAAACTTAAACAAACTTAGGAACTACTCACCTGTCACATAAACTGTCAGTTGAACTATAGTCACATTGGAAAAAAATGTAACTTTTCAACAATTCGTCGTGGGTTTAGGGTCAGATGTGACACACATGTAAATGAACAGTCGATGCGTAAAATGCGAATCGAATTTTCCGTATAATAATAGTTTCACTTTTAGTTTTCAAGAAGCAAAACCACATACGCAATTACTACACCGACAGTGTGCCCATTATTGGAATGCTGTTTGGTGTCAGTAACCGGAATGCAATGACGGCCATGTGAGTGGAAATTCTTGATGGCAATGCTTCTTAGCTTGAAGCAAATTGTAAGTTATGTATGTTTATTTGATCATTTTTCATGGAAGTTCATGGAAAGGAAAAATATATATATATATATATATATATATCCGTGAAAGTGATTTCACGTGATGTTTTTATGCACAAAATAGATGATGATGACAATTATTGAGATGGGGTTTCGTACGTTGTATCTTATCAAATTTAAACAGACTTTCAAGGTTATAACCAATTCGGTAAGGGAACAGATTGTTATCCTCGCATTGCGAATTATGTAAATTATTTTTGAAGGAAATGTAACCAGTTAACGCTTTTCTGCGTACTGTTCGGTACGCACTGTACGCATGCGAGTCGATGGTTTAATGTCCAACAAAGTAAATTTGGTGCGAAATTTGGTGATAACAGTGATAGTGATAACGAATTGTTGATTCACTAGGTCGATTATTACGAACATAATATGGTCCTAAAAATCTGTGCACATTTTTCACAGAGCACGAATTTTGATAAAAAATTTCAATAATTTGCAATCGGCAGCGTACACTGAAAACAAACTTTTCACTTTGACAGATGACGTTTGGATGCCATTACTAACCGGTACTGACAACCTAAAAACCTTACCTCAATTTAAAAAAAACCACCCGTTAAATTGAGTCTGTCTTTGAAGGGCAACAATACGCATGTCATTCTGAAAATATTGTAGAAGATTGCAGCGTTTAGAAATAAATTGCAGTTGTGGATAAAAAAGATAAATGAAAGTGGCGCCCAAGATTCCTTCCCGCAATTGTATAAATATGCCGCATCTAATGAACTGGTTGTCTCACAAGACCTGATTGCCCTTTTAACAGAACACCTTTCGAAACTCATCGATTGATTTTGAAATAACATTTCAAATTTCATGCACAAGCTCCACCAGAATTCACATCACACGAAGAAGAGAGTCTCACTGAACTTTCTTGCGTTATTCCCCGCTTTGAAAAACTATGTGGAGATGACCAGACTCACCCGTCACATTGATTTGACATCATACTGTGAATGTTTTATGTATAAAGAAATTATTTCGATAGACATTCCTTAAAGTATAACTAGCTGAGTCGATCTAGCCATGTTTTTCTGTCCGTCCGTCTGATTTTTGGGCCTTAAATTTTGATCTGTTGAGTGATGAAATATGGTATAGAGACTCTTTGTTCGACAAAGCAGAAAAGGTGCAAAAATGTTAAAATCCGCCCACTGCCACTTCCACTTTTCAGAAAAACGTTGTTTTTGTTCAAACGGTAAGGTATTTGAAAAAAAATCTGAAGAAGATATTTAAACATTCTCTATATATATATATTTCTTCCTTATAAAGTTGTCCTTGTTGTCACGCTGACAACATGCTCAATATCTATATTTCGTCGATATAAAGTTTTTTGTTATGTCCACTTTTTGGGGGGACGTTTTCCATAATAAACGGTTTTCGGTAAAATTTAAAAAAAAATTGAAATATTTTAAGATTAGTACTATGAACATTTGGTCTTTAGATCATTTTCTCGTTCAAATGTAACAATGAAAATCGTTTAATCACATGAAAGTAAAAATTCAAAGTTCCTTGGATCACGTTCTCCATCGACAGAATTGATCAATCCATAGACGAATACGCCGCGCTACACATTGATTTTCGTACGCTGTCATAGTTCTTGGTTAATGTTTTCAAAATCTTAAAGATCTTATCTTGATCGTTCCTCACCTGACTCTGACAGTTGGTGTGTTGAAAAAAACTTTGCCGTATCTTTACAACTAAAGTGTCGGGAACGTTTTTCATCACAATAAATGCGGCAATTCCATCGATAACCGCCGGTATAACATTATGCTGATCGTTCATGTTATCCGCGTAGAATGTCGCCAGGAATTCAAGTTGTCCATCGTTCAGCAGATCTCTCATGCGGAGATCAACGGTGGGGGTTGTTCGGTGAAATCAAGTTTCTAAACAAAGGATGAAATATCATACGTCTTTTATTTTATATTTCATGTGCGATTTGCTCGGAAGCTTTCTTAAGGTTTTCGTTATTTTTTAGGGCTTCGGCTAATGAAGCCTCGGTCAAAGCTGCCATATCTAGCATCTTTTGGGTACATGTATTGTTCAATAGTCTGTATTGAGGTTTAGGAACAAGGAGAGGTATTTCTGGGTTTATTTCATCTTTCTCTTAACAACGATAATATAGCCTTAATAACTATTTGTATAGCCTATCCAAAGTATACGCCATATAAAAACGTCATTTTTATCAACCATAAAATATTTAGATAAAATGTATTTGTATATTTCGCGTGGTTCAAAACTATCTATTTTGAACCACCCCGAATGATGTTCTTAAAACCATCTTTTGTAAGAATGTTTTAAGAAATTCGATAGAATGAGAAAAAATAGGGTGGGATGAAAAGTTGTGGATATATTTTTTATGATAAAGAGACCGTTATGACAAAAAGACAAACACATTGCCATTGCTTCAGAGATTATAATAGGCTAGTTCCATATATTACATATTTTAATCTGATGCCTCAGCTGAGATTTTTTGATTAATTGGAACAACAGCAGGAAAGATTTTATCAGATCACATAATAATTTTGAATTAGTTTTAAAAAAAATGTCAAAAATATTACAGCCGGTTATTTTTGAATTTTTTTTAGGTATTAAGATAAAAGCTAATTTCAATCTCAGGGAATTAAAAAAAAGTCGTTCATCAGGTGAGGAATCTTGGTGAAATTCGTATATGGATTTGAGCTAATGAATGATGAACATTATCGATGGATGTTGATTGATTTAGAAATTGACTCAAAGTACATAAGTGAATAAGGAGAGATACTATAAGTAGAATGTGATCGGTTTTCCTTTTTCAAAAATGTCAGTTGCTCATTTTTCATTTACAGAAAAGCTGCAAAGGGTGAGCCCTAATACCCCTGTATCAAAACCCCACCATAAACAAAAGCTGGAAAACCAATTGTAACTAAAACTGCGCTAACAACCATAACAAAATACTTCTAACCCAATTGTGGATCAATGATCTATCTCAACAATGATCAACGACAACAAAGAAACGTTATTCATTCCTGTGTCCCAATGCATCTATATCCAATTCAAGAGTCCCAATATGCAAATCTATTTTAATAAAAATAGCAAAAAAAAGTCACATAAGTTCGTCGTGCTTAATTTTAAAATGCACATCACAATTTATCACTGTAAGCTATGATATCACCATCTGACAGGCAGAATATGTGGTGCGGTGTCGTGTGATTTATAACGTCAGTCTGTCAAAAGCGTTTGACTGCACATCTAACGTTGCAATCAGAATGAAGGATGCACTCCGGTTATAACACTTTCGAATGTTATACTCATCAATTTTGTTTTTGTTTTGTTTAATTATTTACTTTGTAAACGTCCAAATGCGACATTTATTATGACAACAATTTATGAATGATTTATGAGTGTGAATCTTTAGGAAATGACTGCCAACTTACTGACATATTAATATGAATGTGTTTTCGATATTAGAAGTGAATAACCTCGCCAATCACTAGGATTTTTATGAAGAGAAGTGTTTGTCTGGGGAAGGATTTACTTTGTTCAATTATTGATATGAGGAAACACTTTTCTTTGTAAGCGCGATCCAATTATAATCAAATGTGTCAATTGTCAAATGTTATATTGATGACAGCTGTCACAGTAGAGACTTGTATGGAAATAACCTTTCAATTGGAATGTATTTATTTTATTCAAACAAACTACATGTACGATGTACCATGTATTTTATTTTAATTAGTTCGAGGGACCCTGCGATGCACATGTAAGTATGTTTTAATTATATTACACATTGACAAAGCTATGCATTTCGAATCGTATTTTGCATGCCAAATATGTTTTTGAGATGTGTTGAGATGATTAATTGTTATAAATAGTTTTATGAAGCAATCCCTAAAAGAATCATTAATTTTACAAGGAAAAAAGAACGCACCACCCGGTTAATTTCGCCCCGCTTTAGTGAGTACACCACTTTATTTCATTTCAAATCAAATGTATATAAAAACTCAAAAGAATTCTGTTAAACATAAAAATATATATAACTGGAATTGTTTTCCAATGGCAGATTATTTTAATTAGTTCAAGAAGTAGCAAGTGCCTATCTTCCAGATGCAGAGAATTTGGAGAAGTGCGTTGTGAGAATTAACGATCGTCATTCTGTGGGTGCAGAACACTAGTGGTTTATGCAGCCCACTACTTGCGAAAATCTGACAAACAAGAGTATAAAAATGTCATGAGAAGCTTCTCAAATGTGCTTTTCGAAATCGGCCTTTAACTGGAAGTCTTTTGTGGCTTTGTGTGGGTCCTTAAAAATGAGATTAAATAAATCACATTGCCTTGGCTAAATACTTTTTTGGTATCGAATGTTTCGATGAGTTTGTTGGCGATCCTGTTGGAGCAGCGAGAATTCTCCATCGCCATCCTGCACAGTCAAAAAAGTTTGGGGGTCGTATGCGGCTTTGAAATCGATGAATAGGTGGTGGGTATCAATTTGAACATCTTGTGTTTATAACAGAATCTACCGAACTATGAAGATTTTATCATTTTCATGGCCGAAATCCACTCAGATATGGGTTTTTTATAGGGTCAAGGTCAAGTAAATGGTAGTTTTCGCTATCGTCACCGATAGAAAATGGATATTTCTGGCCGACAGTGGGTGATTGATCGCCATCACCATTTAGTCTAGAAAATAAGTTCTTCCTAATTCTCAGAATCGGCTGTGACGTCATTCTTAATATTTACTTACTTTATCTCAGCAGTATTCTATTGTGGTGTTTATGTTTGACGTTTAACATTTTGAGAAGTCGTTCGAACATTGTTTCTAGAGTGAAACCTCAATAGGATTATTCGAGAGATTAAGTGATACATCTTCTGTTAAGTCGCTCATAGTTCTTTGTTCCTCGGGGATTAGGTAGGCACTGTACGTTGAGGGTTAACGTGTGTGGGTGGCTCCTTCATTTGTCCAGTTACTGTCAATTTGTCCAATTATTATCTAAAGTAAGTTTTGTTCCCTTAGTATGTCGCTTATTTGAAGGACGAAGGCGGTCTCTTGCAACTGCATTCTTTCGGCATTAAATCTTTCCACAGTATTTTTTATTTTATTATTTTTGTTATTTTTTATTTGTTTGTATACTCCCACTCTTACCTTGGCTGCAACAATGTAGTTGTCCGAGTCGATGTTAGCCCCTCGGAATGTTTGGACATACAAAAAACTGGACGCGTGCCTGTTGTCTATCGCAGTGTGATAAATTTGATTGACCGTTAGCTGATCTGGAATCCGCCAAGTCCCTTATGAATATCGAGGTTAGGAAACCGTTTGCTGGCTAAGCCTAAGTCCGTTGCCAGACGTGTTGTCGTGTAGGCTCTGTTTTTCAACAAAACTGCTAAAGATATTCTCTTTTTGAACCTATGCGTTAAAATCTCCGAGAACGATTTTAATATCGTACTTTGGTAGTCGCACATAAGTTTTGACCAGGAGCTCGTAGAAGCTTTCTTCGGAGCGTAAGCGCATAAAGGCTAATGTTGGCTATGTTGACCTTGATGCGGATTGTAACGGATTCAATGTCTTGAAAACATAAGACTTCTTGCCTAGTCGTTTTCGCTGTTTCTGGTCACTATAACACGGTCCGTAGTAGATGTCACAGTTTTAAATCCTCTTTTTTCCCCGTCCCATCCCATCGTATTTCCTGGATGGCAGTAATGTCTGCTTTGTAGCAGCTTAGTGTTTCCGCTAGTTATTCGCATGCACCTCTCCTGTTCAAAGTTCCCACAATGCAGATATGATCGTCGTTGTCCTTTTTTCGTTTTAAATGGTCGTCAACAGTAAAGTAAGTCATTTCCGAAGCGCATTACCCAAAGCACAACCCATGGTTCACCTAAGAACAGTATCCCGGATAATTCGTCCCAGTTATTCTGACCATTTATACCCTCTCCCATAGGGATATCTTAGTTTTTATACATAGATTGTAGCACAGAGAAATAATTTAGCTAGATATACCTAAAAGTATATGGATCGACTCAGAACCGCTAGCTGAGTCGATAAAGCCATGCCTATCTGTCCATCCGTCCGTCTGTATGTCACCGATGTTTTACCCTAAAATTTTGAGCTAGGAGAGTGAAATTTGGTAGAATACTTGTGTGTTGCTTCAAAACAAGTATAAACATTTTTAAAATCGGCCCACTGCCACGCACACTTTTCAAAAAAATATCGCTTTTGGCCAAACGGTAGGAATTTTTGAAATAGTGTCTGAACAACATCCGAATAACTATATTTTGTTACACAAAGTTTTTTTTTCCCACGCAAACTTTTTGTTTGCGTTGTTTTTTGGCGAACCATAAAATATTTTGATAAACTGTCTGAACAATATGTTGTGAGAACGTCATTTTCTATATTTCATCGCCATTAATCTCACATTTTGGGGATATTAATTTTAAGGATGGGATGGGATAGGGTATTAAACGATACGCAAAGCGGATTTTAGCCTTCCCATGTGTTTTTCGTCTAGTTATCAGCACTCACGTTTTTAAGTACAGCAAGTTAAATCCGGACTAGTATTGAAGAGTTAAATTAAATTTAATTTCTGAGTACTTATTAACGTTCGTATTAAGCCCTCTTAGCTAGTTTTAGTCTAAATATTTCTTAATAGATTTTTTTCATTTTTGCCAATAACGACCAATTAATATTCTCTGCCGCAAGAACGCTTTTTTCAGATTTTTTTAAGTTCATGTAATTAAAATTTCTTGTTATTTTTTATTCGCATACTTCTTAAGTTAATTTACAAATACCTCACAATGAAAGTAAAACTTAAGTACGACCCAGATAAAGACAAACACTAATAGACGACACTCTTTTTTATGCCGTGAGGAGATGTGTCGATTGTACCTCAATTGGTGACGATTTTTGCAATTTTTTATTAGATACTCAATTGGATTCTAAATTATATATGTACAAAACTTCATCTTTTTAATTTGTTTACGAAAGGCACACACGGAAATGTGTTGCTCCTGTTAGGGGAGTACCTAATCTTTTCCAATTTTTTATATAATCTAATGGTATGACAATGGTATGACATCTATATTTCTCGTATGCCACATTACTATTATACACTCATGCTAACTAATTTTTTTTTTCAAAAATGATTGATCATTAAAATTCCAAGTTCCACACAAAACCATGTGCCAAATTGAAAATCAATCCAGCCACCAAAATTATGTTTCCCAATTCTAATTTTGTCGCATACGCTCAAAATTGAATCACGTATGACATATTTTTTTTGGTCGTCCAACAGAACTTTGATCACAGTGTTCTTACGTCAGACCCAATAAAATTCCCATAAGCCGCAAATAAGCTAAGTAAAATTATCACCATTAATATTTGCAACAGCATGCGTAATGAAGTAGCAAGACATTCTACCTTAGCTAGAGTAATAAATTTATTCCGCCCGGATACATGTACAAAGCAAACCTCACAACACAATGTATGCAAAAATAATTTTTTTTTCATAATCTATGGGCGAGTCTACCGAATTGGGAGTCCTTCTCCGAATCTGTTCATCTGTCAAGTGTGTGGGCACGTGCTTAGACTGTCAAAACTTGACGTTGGGAAAAGCTTTGCGGCTTCCTCATTTTATCTGTCATAAAAAATCTAAAATGCGTATGCCACTGCTGTCATGAATGAAACTGAACTTCTAGGTTGGAGACTTTGTTACGTCAGACTATTGTTAATTTTGTTTTGGATTTTAATTTAATGTTTATTTTTCCTTTTTCTTTTTCTAGAGTACATCAGAACGATTGGCAAGAGGTTTTTGGATTTTTCAAAACCCATGGATGCGTCCATTCGTCCGTCAGCGTCAGCGGCATGTCGAAGGCATACACGGCTATTCCTCGAGGGACTGCAAAATTTTGAACTTTGGGCCATGAAAAGTGAGTAAAGTAAACAAAGCGTCTTTTAATGGCGTGGTGCGAAACCGAAATGTTGTTGCACAATGTAAATTCAGGGGTAGCGCTCTTGAGGCATATTAATTACCTGAACGTTAATTACACCATTTCTTTGTGTATCTATGTGGGGTATGCATCGTCGTAAGTATGTTAACAATTTGCATGTGTATGCATAATGGTTAGATGGACTGATAGTCTAAATATTTGAACTCGTATCGATTTCAAGGACAAGCTGTGGCTAAGCTTTGCAAATCATGATGGTAGTTGGGAAATTTATTTTTATTTTGTTTTTTTTGTTTGATGACAAAATTATAATGCTATACGTGCAAGAGGTCGGTAATGTTACAAAGTAATGATATAATCTCGACTCTTGTGATTGTGTGAGAATAATTAAAACAGGAGTTTAATGGCTGCAATTTTTGATCTCGATTTAAAAGCGTTTAAATGTCAACTGGTCTAGGTCGATAGTTTTGCTCTTGAGCTAGATATCACTATGAAACAATTGAGTAGTGGAGATAAGTCTAATTATATTAGACATTTAGCTTCTGACTTATTAGCTTTCTGACTTGATTGTTTATACAAATGTTAATTCGTCGACAGTCAGAGATGTATTGTCCTATCTAAAGTAACCCTAAACAGCTGTTAATATGTACAGGTGTTAGGAGATCTGGTAGGCATTCACCTGTGCTTGGTGTAGGGAAAAGGTGGCTTCTGTGAAAGTGGAGAAATCATCATGTTAGACGATGCCGATTTCCACCTCTCAAGATACGTGAGCAAACAACATTTGCAGTTCTTGGACCGTGACGCATATTTGGACCGATTTTTCAGTGCGAAATCATACTAGTTTCGGGATTAAAAATTCGAGAAAGTAGTCTTTCAGTAAATTTAAATCCAGAGTCAATTTTGAGTTAACCCAGCAGTTTTTGTAAGTTAAACCTGGGATTAAATGATCAGATGTTTTTGACAGATGATAAATAACTTTAAATTTTATTTATTTAAACATTTTATTGTATTTTTAGAAAATATATACGCCTTTGATATATTCAGATTCAGATCTCAGCGACTCGGAATTGCTTGAAATATTGAGTTTAACTGTTTTAAGAAGAAAAAGACTTCTAAGATCACAACAAAACAATTTTCGTTTATTTGAGGAAAATGAAACCAAACAGCTGACAACTGAGCTGTTGCAGAATCGATAACATTTTGATAGCAAAATCGATAAACCATCAGTGTTGCCAAATTGAATCAAAACACATGGAGTCAAATTTAATCCTGCACTGAAAAAACGCATCATGAGTTAACTCTAGATTCAATTTATTCCGTGGTTAGCTAATTCTGGGTATTCTCAGCACTGAAAAACCGGCCACATATTATTATCCTCGTATGAACAAACACTGAATAGGGTATATTAGTTTTGGTACACAGTTTGTAACATAGAGACATAATTTAGATAGACATATCGTAAACTATATGAACAGCCTTAGGTGAGTCGATTTAGCCATAACGGTTCTTCCGTTCATCCGGCTATTCCTGCATCTGTCAGTCATTATCTCCGTTCACCAGTTTTTGGGGCTTACATTTTCAGCTAACGGGTGATTTTTTAAGAGGTTTAGAACTTTTTAAAAAAAAAAACACAAAAAATTCGAAAAAATGAATGAAATATTTATTTGAATCGATAGTTTGAATCCTGCAATTTAATGTTTAAAGATAATTTCATGCAAATGTTGACCGCGGCTGCGTCTCAGGTAGCCCATCCGCTGAGTCCAATTTTGGCATACTCTTTCACACATATCGGCTGGTATCTCACGAATGAATGCATGGATGTTGGCTTCCAGTGCGTCTATCGAAGCGGGCTTGTCCCTATAGACATTAGCCTTGACATACCCCCACAAAAAATAATCTAATGGTGTCAAATCGCACGATCTAGGCGGCCAATTGACCGGCCCGAAACGTGAAATTAACTGTTCACCAAACTCGCCTCGCAATTGCGCCATTGTTTCGCGTGCTGTGTGGCATGTGGCACCGTCTTGTTGAAACCACATATCATACAAGTCAAGAACTTCCATTTCGGGTAAAAAAAAGTTTGTTATCATCGCTCGGTAGCGTTCACCATTGACAGTAACGCTGCGATTCGCATCATCTTTGAAGAAATATGGCCCAATAATGCCGCCGGCCCATAAACCGCACCAAACAGTGGCTTTTTCGGGATGCATTGGTAGCTGTTGCAATGCTTCTGGCTGATCTTCACTCCAAATGCGGCAATTTTGCTTATTTACGTACCCATTCAACCAAAAATGAGCCTCATCGCTGAACACAATTTTTCGATAAAAAAGCGGATCCTCGGCCAGCTTTCCAAGAGCCCATTCACCAAAAATTCAGCGTTGTGGTAGGTCGGCTGGCTTTAGTTCTTGCACCAGCTGTATCTTAAAAGGCTTTACGCCCAAATCCTTCCGCAAAATTGTCCACATAGTGCTGTAACAAAGGCCTAACTGCTGGGAACGGCGCCGAATCGACATTTCGCGGTCTTCTGTCACACTAGCTGATACGGCCGCAATATTTTCTTCACTACGCACAGTACGTAAACGTGTTGGTGGTTTAATGTCCAACAAAGTAAATTTGGTGCGATCATAAAATGGAAGCAGCGCGCGATGAACATTTCGAACCGAGCACGAATTTTGATAGTAAAATTCAATAATTTGCAAGCGTTGTTCATTTGTAAGATGATCCATGGTTAAATTGCAAACCAAACTGTAGCTGTTTGACAGTGACACAAGGTACTAAACACACGTCAGCTGTCAAAACCAGTGTTGCCAAAACCAAACCAGCTAAAAAATCACCCGTTAGAATGATAAAAATTGGTACACGAACCCTGATTGGATCAACCAGCTCTTTTCACACAAACGTCGTTATTGTATTCAAAGGAATAAAGAGTGTAGACTCTGATTGGTTTTAACTAAGCAATGCCCAGTGGTTGTAACTCTGGCTACACATCAAATGTGCTTATTTTTACCTCCAAGTGGTAACCATCGGGTACTGGTCTCATCCAACCGGATTTGACTTGCTAAACGATAAGTGCGAGTGTTGATAACAGGACGGTATATATAATCACCCTGGTCAGAATCGCACGGAATGAATACCCGGTCTGCCGTCCCAGGCGAACTGCCATCCAAGGCGAGCTGCTTCGACATATTCGGACAACAGGTTATCTAGGAATCTCAATGGTAAGCCAGGCCCCTTGAACAGAGATGGTGGCGGATAAACCGAAAGGTCAACGGCAGCTCTCAGTTCCGTGGTGGATAATGATGACCCCGTGTCCTAGGATTATTATTATTGGAACTGGCCGTCCAGGTTGGGCGTTGTGGTTTGGGTTAACTACCCACCCATGCAAAAACCATATGTTACAAAGCAACCAATAGCCTCAGAAAGGACTGATATTATTGTTGACGACCCTGCTAAACGAAAAAAAGACAACGACGTTCGTATCTGCACCTGGAATGTGAGAACATTAAACAGGAGAGGTGCAGGTGAACAACTGGCGGAAGACCTAAACTGCTACAAAGCAGACATTACTGCCATCCAGAAAATACGATGGCATGAACCGGGCAAAATGAGGATGAAAAACAGTGACATCTACTATGGAGCGTGTTATAGTGAGCAGAAACAGCGACTTTTCGGATGCGGATTTATTATAAGTGCCAGATTTAGGCAAGAAGTATTATGTTTCCAAGACATTAGCGAACGCATTATAACAATCCGCATGAAGGCCAATCAATCCGCATTCGCCAACATATGCGCTCACGCTCCGACGTAGGAAAAACCGTTTACCAACAACGAACTATACAGAGCCATGTCTAGTTTTGGTATACCGCCCAAACTCGTCCGTTTGTGTAGGATGACGATGGAGAATTCTTGCTGCTCCATCAGGGTCGGAATTGACCTCACCGACACATTCAATACCAAAAAAGGGTTTAGGCAAGGCGATGCGCTGTCATGTGACTTATTCAATTTGATTCTCCCGAGCCAACACAAGAGGCACAATTTTCCAAAAATCGGTGCAACTACTAGCATACGCCGACGATATTAACATCATTGGTAGGACTCAACGTGAGAAGGAAGCGGCAAAAATGGGTTCAGCAGTAAATGAGGACACATAGCATCGATTAGAGAGGCATGTTGGTTGAGGCCCAGGATCATCCCGGACTGTGGCGCCACTTAAGTAAGTAAGACATTTTATGTGCTGTAGCTCGAAGAGAGATGTCTTTAGATGCTTATACCAAAACGGGTGATCCAATAGGAAGTCCTTTTTTCAATATTGTTACCATTTTATCATGAATATACTCACGCTGGAATAATGCTTACTAATTGTGATAACTTATTTCCAATCAGTGTTCAGTTAAAAATTATTTAAGAGTTCTTCGAACTCATTTTGGTTGTCATAATCATCCAACTAAACGCACTATTCATAAAACATCACCAAATTCTGAATCAATTTTACACTTTTGGACATTCATTCAACAATCAGAGTGTGTAGAGCTCGAAATAATGAGAATATTGCAGAAGTAGCAGAGAGTATACGTGAAGACCGTGATCAATCAACTCGTCGCCGTTCTGAAGGTTTGATAGTCGGCTTAGAAGTTAGAGTTCGCGCATGTCATTGACTTAGAGAGAGATGTTAAAATATTTTTTGATATCAGGCTTGTGAGCAAATTGTAAGGTTATCATTTACTTATACATTTTATATGCACTTTTTACCAGTATTAGGGCATTGGACTTTTGAAATAAATTACGTATACGCCCACGAGCTTTTTAGTGCCTAATAAGTTAAATGAATGGTTATAAACCTGAGACCCGTCGATGAACTAAGTCGCGGAGGATCATTCCTGGTCGCGAAATGGCTGGACACCCTTCATGTTAATCTGGATTAGCCTTAGGGTCATGTTACCTTCGGTCATAAGGGCACTGGTCTAGTGGTTAGTTCATTAGACTACTCTTGTGAAAGACTCACATGCATCCATAGTCATGAGAAACTTCTCAAATTTGCCGTTCAGATTCAGGTCCTTTTCTTTATGGCAATAATAATAACTTCGCAAACACAATTGAAGGGAGAAGTTAGGTTTGAGGACCTGTATGGGCAGTTAATGGCAGTTAATTTCATTTCTAAATTCCATAATCAGACGAAGGCGTTATAGTACATGAGAAGATGATGCGGCTCGACTTAAAATTCATTGATATTGCCCAGGCTGACTCAGCCGCAATAGTTTCTTCAATACTGCTAGGGGGTTGAATCATGTGACTTTATGCCTATTAACCAGCTGGAAGAAATGCTGCCTTAATGCATTTACAATTCCTTGAACGTTTATAAGGAGCTAGAGATGCCATTGCTATTTCGCACTTTGAAGTCGTTTTTCTTTTTGTTGGATGTTTTTTTGTCGCTATAGTTGCTTGCTTCTCAACTGAGAAAAATTAGTTGCCAAGCAAAATCGTCTCTTTTTTCGTATGGAATTTTTCTTTTGGTCCCTTCTTCTTCTTCATCGATCTCTGAACAAGAACACGATATGTATGTACATCTAGGATATGGTTGATTTAGTTGAAGGTTCGATCAGCTGGAGATCAGCAGATTAATGCTTTATGGATTCAAAGTGGATGATAGAAATAATCATTTTTGTAATTTCTGTAATCTTTATACAGACTTTTGTTAAGCTTATCAATGAAAATCAATGTGGACCTTTTCACAACATCCCACACGTCCCTATTCCACATACTTATAAACCTCCATTAGTTCCCGAACGATTGAGAATTATATTCACCATGCCAAACTACTCATAAATTTTAATATAAAGTTTAAAGTAAGCATCCCTTGTATCTTTCTCAACAAAACCAAAATCAGAAATCACAGACAAAAGGTTCATCAAACTGTACCTGAAGAAGTTGTTAGGTTTCTCATGAAGCCACAAAAGTTACCTCATAAGCAGATAAGCTTCAGAAATGAAAACAAATTACCAGCAAATTACGCATCATGACCAAGATCGCACTATGTACTCGTGCTTGCAACTAGCTAAACAAACTATCTGAACCACAAAGGTGGATTGCGCAATCTCTCAAGTGCAATCTTGCACTCACACATCCAAACCTTGTACTCCTCCGATCCGAGTGTAAGCATCAATTGATCGCGCAGCTAGCATGCAATCCGTAGTTTTGAACCTTGCAATGTGCGAGAAGTCTGGCGGCCAACAACAATAGCATCACCAGAAACCGGCTCCAAGTGTACATATGTACCGCGAACAGCATAACGAACCGATAATGACTTTGGCATGATTTTGGCAGCACCGCGTGCGCGCCACATTTACCACCACTAGCCCCGTCTTCAATATCAACAGAACGGTTGTGATGCATATTTGCAGCGGGCACGTCATAGAATCTGTGTGTGTGTTATGCAGTGCACATTTGTGCACAGTATTTCAAGGACATTTGCCGAACTTTACCTACTTCAGAGTTTGCGTGCATTCTGGTTGATCTGTGTGTAATTTCGTCGTCAAGTTGTTCGAGAGTCTGCTGCTGGTTCTGTCCGCTTGAGAAGTCGAACTCGGAGGAGGGAACTTTAAAAACTCGTTATTCTGTGTACAAGAGTATATGATAGTATCACTACCAAGGCCATGATTGGCTTTGAAGCTTGGACACACACTTTTTTAGTGGACCTGCCCTGGATTTGGATTTGTTTTGCTTTGGCAAAGTTCGAGGTGCAAACAGTTAATGAATCTTAAAGAGTCAGGGATGGTGAATGGCAAATAAACAGGTAGTCTGGGGGACTAGTTAATTGTACCTAATGGAGTGTGGATGTATTTATTTATATAACTTCTAATTTAGAACGTTTGTGAATGTGTATTAAAAAAAATTTTATAGGGTAATGTGGAGGCTGCGGTGATGAAGAAATACACGAGGATACACTCCACTTTCTGTGACACTGCCCAGGCCTCAGCCAATTAAGGATGAGAACCTTAGGAAAGTACTTTTCCATGACCGCACGGATCTATCCGAAATCCCTCTCTCTAATCTTTTTAGGTTTACAACAACATCTGGATGGCTGAAAAGTGGATTGAAGGAACAATGGACAGTAATGGAATAATGAAGGAACCAACCACACAAGGGGACCCCCATCGGGCATCACAATGGGTCTATATTGACCTGAGTGTGATGAGAGAAGACGCACACCGCCTACCTCATCAACCCACCAACCTAACCTAACGTGGAAGAGAACAGAGTACATGTACTTTTGGCATTCAATTTGAAACTAGAAAAGTAGATTTAAATCGTAATATTGATTTGTGTGAAAGAAAAAACATCTTGAGCAAGCAAATACCAAAATTATTTTTAGGAGAAAAACCAAGACACTTGTAAGTCTAAAGAAGCGTCATGACAATGATTGTCTAATCTTTTGAGAAAACATCTCAAAACTGACCCAATGTTCCGAAGGCTTCTTCAGCTTCATTAACCCAAATTTCCAAATTCGACAATTTTGCTTGTTGACGTACCCACTCATCGAGAAATGGGCCTCGTCAGGTAAGACGATTTTTCGATGAAAATTAGGTTCAGTTTCCTACTGCTCCAGAGCCCATTCAGAGATAACATGTCGTTGTCTATCATCATTTACCTTCAGCTCTTGGGTCAGTTGAATTTTGTAAGTTCTGGTCTGCGAAAGTCCGATTTCTTGTGATTGTGAGCGACGTGAAATCGACTGCTTCGGATTCCCTGCACACTCTCACTGACAGCGGCAATGTTTTTGGCAGATCTTCCGTTTCGTCGACGCACGGGTGTTGATTTGTAGTCAACTGAACCAGTGGACTCAAATTTATCCACCATACTGCGAATAGTCCTCTAGGAATTACGATTATGGTGACCGTTAAATGGACGAAGCGCGCGGAACGTTGCCTGAAGAAAACACCCATTTGGTAAAACACTTTTATCATTTTCACGTGCTGTTGAACGCTATGTCCGTTCCATGGTGATTTGGCAAAACATACTAAATGACAGATAATTTGAAAGACGTATCTTCAACAATATGGCCGCTAATAACTGTCAAAATTAGGATTTTCTTATTGGAAGACCTTTAGTTATAACAACTTTGAGGTATCGTTGGAGTTACTATTCGCCCCATCCATAACCGGGTATCAACCAGAAGCAACATTAAAATCGTTGGTTGGAATGTTTCACAGAATCTAGAACTTGTCATTCTTGATTTACTTTAGGAAGGTCAGAAATTGGTATATATCAATCAACCCGATAGGTGGTGCTGGCAAAGGAGTATTTCGAATAAGTCTATTAAAGATGCGATTTTACTCAAACTAATAGCGTTTTCGATTGGGATACAAAAAGCACTCTTTTTATACTCTAGAGTACTTTTGAAGAATCTGGATTCCAAGTCAGATTTACACCAACATGCACCAACACAAAAACATTTAACATCTGACTTATGTCAGTTTGAAGTTTGCATTTCGCAGTTTGATTTGTGTTTTTTGTTATTTCTGCGAAAACTATAATTAGAAACTAAAATATTTTTGGATAATCATGTTCTAAAATTCAGAAGCTTTGTTTTGACACCAACTCGCCAATGGTTGAATTTATAAAAAAGCCGCAATGAGTAAAAGAAAATTTCAAATGATGGTTTTCATTGATAGCTAATAGCTATAATTGCGGCCTTAAGATAAACAATAAGCTGTCAAATGGCACACTTACGCACATACAAAACCAGAGTAACCTCTTTAATGTTCGATTGGGACGGGTAAAATCTGAAATCTGAGAGTAAATCTAAAAATCCCAACCGAAAACGCTATAAGAATATATATACGTTATATGTATTTGGTTACAACATTTTGTATTCATTGGTGGGTACGGTAGATGTCCTATAGGTGGCGATGTAGTCAAGTTATTTACAAATTAGGTTTTAATGAACCAAAAATGCTAATAAAACAAATCTTGACCCGATCGCCTAGATCGAATTATTAGCTAATTATCCAAGAGTATGTACTTTTATTGATTCAAAAAAATGTGAAAACATTCTCCATTTTTTTTCGAAAAACTGGCACCATTTTAAAGAACATATGTAATACAATTGTCTTGGACGTATCTGGAGACACGGTAAAACCATTTTTGATTTCACTGATTTTAACAGATATTAGGTTGTCAAATAACAGCATTGGTAACATTGGTAGCATTAGCACTAGGTTTTTTCCGAAATTGTTGCTACTTAATTGGACAGGAGGGTAGGGCTTACCTAGTCCTTAAGTTGCGTTTGAACGCCCAGGTAAACGATGACCTACCAATAAATATTTCCAAAATAGAGTCTATGGTACGTCCACAAAAAATTATTGGAAGCACATGATAGAACGTTGAAAGATCTAAGATTGTCATGATTAAGGAGGTGACTTTTGTATCACCTAATACTCCTCTATCTGCTACTGCTATTGTCATGTAAAAACATCCTCACCATCCACCAATTCCTGAGTTCTTAAAGTAATTTTTGGATGTCGGAAATGGCAAAATCAAAATCGATAATTCAACAGACTCAACAGGTCTGTCAGCCAATTTGTTGGCATAGTATGGAATTAATGGCAAAATTGGTTCAAGGCATGTACGCATACATACAAGAATCATGATTCGTTCAGCGAACGAGCAGTAGATATTGGCAGAAAAAAAAACAAATGATGGATGCACGTTCTGCATGTTTCAAATCCGCTATAATTAAAGTAAACTACTTATTAAAATTGAGGATTTCACAAAAACAAACAAATTTTGTGCAACTATGACTATTACAGCTCTTAATAATAATTTTGACCAAAATCAGTCAAGGGGTTAATGCAGGCAAATCATTTTGATTTTCTGTTTTTGCCAAAACTTAATTTAGACTAAACTGGTTAAATTAACTGGACCAGGCAATAAAATTTGCGTTAGAATTTAAATTTTGTAATTCTGTTCTATATACAGAAATACGTTATTTTTTTCTTTTTATTTTTTTTTATTTTTTTTAAATATTCTATACCCAATATGTTCTTTTGTTTCGAATATTTTTTAAATCACATTATTTTGGAAACTGCTATAGAGAATGTTATAAAAATTCTTGTAAGAGTGTGGTGAATACACTAATCAAATATTATGGCAACAATCAAGTTTTCTTGCAATATTTCAAATAAAAGCAAATTGCGGATTAGTCGAGCAAATCTAGTATCACACCTGTAACTAAAATTGGTTTTCTAGTGTAGTGCCAATATGATTATTTCAGATGGGATTGCATTCTCAGGTTTTTATATTGTTACATCTTTACACATTGCTTTCACAAAAAAAATAGAATAACAGTTTTCTGTATTAAATGCCATATTGCAGTAGATATATATTATGGTATTATGGATTACCATCTCAATCAATATCTCAATGATAAAAATATTTATTGAACACTCGATATGTTAACTTAATTTTTGAAATTAATTAACATTGTAACCTTACATCTTTGATATATTAACATTTAACGAGCTTTGCCAAGTTAAACCTGACACACTGAGAATACATTAAATCCACTTACAAAGTAGCTAACAATGACACATCTGATTTGAGATCTCCAAAGTGATTTATTGAAACGTACTATCAACGGAAATTAATAAACTAATGAAAATGATATATGTATCTATCTAATGCTAATAGTGCTAAATGTGTAAATACATTGTTGCTTCTGTTGACTCATTTCGTGTGAGTAAATAATTATAGATACATCGCATAGAGCAGAGATACATTTGTATTTTCTTCTGCATTCGCTCTCATTGCATTGAGGATTGGATAATATACCAACTTGTTTTGTCTGTTTGTCAATTTTAATTTATAGGTATCCTGAATGCATGGTAGAAGATATCAATTACATCGATTTATATACAGTCAGCCTTTCTCAGAAACTTGAATACGATTGTGCCTTCTGTGTTGACACTTCATTTACCAACCATTAGCTCTCTTTGAGAAGCATTGGAACCCAAAATATGTATAATGGAACTGAAAATTCAAAAAAAAAAGTTAAAAATCTAATCTGGGATACCGAAATCCTTTGAGTATGGTTGGATATTTCTATATTGGACTTGCAATGAGGAAAAAGTCAGACTCAACATCTTCCTTTTAAACATATATATGAGCCCATTCAGTATAATCAATTTCTTCCTCTTTTAGCACGTGGTCGCAATTGACCATAATTGACCTTATTCATACTTTATGGATTTGATTTGGTTTTGTGGTCTCCAGTTACTGTTTTCATCCAAATTCACACAATTCCTAGAGTCCATGCAAAAAATACTTACAATTCCCTCTTAATATATAATATGTTGCGCCATCTTTTATGTCAGTATGTGAATATTGAAAAACTTAAAAAAAAATAAAATCGATTTCCATATATGTCGTATTTTTAAGTAATCTCGTCCTTTGGACTAGTTTTTGAATACATCATTAATATAAAAGCCGTCCTTATTGACCAAAGCAAAACGTGTCCTTTTTTGCTGCGTTTTTTCGAGCATGTCGAGAGTTATCACGAAGATTTGGGAACGTATGCTTGACTTGAGCTCGTCAACAGCTGAGGCCTGCTGGGATAGACTTTGTTTTTCAAATAAAACCCAACAACAAGAAGTCTAGAAGGGTGAAATCTGGAGAACTAGTTTGCAAATCAATGTTGCCATTTTTTGACAGATAATTTTCGTTTCATTATTTGATTTTCAGTTTGGCATGATGCACCGTCTTGTTGAAACCAGTATAACAGCCCAGACCGTTTTCAGAATTTTTTTGGACAGACATAATGAGCCAACATCCACCGATATTGATGTTTTTGGCGCGATCGCCGGCATAAATAGTCACTTTTTGGTCGTGTAATGCTGTTTCATGGATCTTCTGTGGCTTCTCCGTTCTTCAAATATGGCAATTTACCTTGTTAATATTACTTCTCGAGTGTTCTTTCTCTTACCGCTTCAACCAGTTTATTGGACGCTCTTAAGTGTCTTTGTCCCGTGCTCCACAACATTCGACATTTACATTTTGTCTATTAAACCCACGTCCAAAAAAGAACATGGGGTATATCCATAGTCCGTCCAACATTTTGAGCTCTTTATGCGTGCCTCACGTTTAAGCGTAAATAGGGATTTTTGTTCAGACAAAATATTCAAAGAATGTGATTTTCAAGATCTGAGCCAAGTCCTCTTTTGATGCGTTTTCTTTAAAAACCGGTAAAAAAACGAAATAACAATCTGTGTACTAAATTGGTTGCAACTGTCATTTATCACGAATCACCCTACCCGATTCCACTCTAAATTTTGATGTGATAAGCACACTTGGGATAATTGATAAGCACTGACAGTGAACTATAGATTATCGCTAAGTTAGGGGCACGTCCTAAATGCATCCACTAGATGACACTTAATGTCAATATACAACGCAATCGTTGACAGATGATGTTTAGCGAATAATCAAGTTTATATTTCAATTTAATTCATTTCTATTTACTATATAAATATTAACTTAATACTAGACAAAAATGCTTAAATCTAACTTGTCATTAATAGGTTTTCTAAATCTAGCTTACTGGCCCTTACCGCGTACTTTAACCTTATTTCTATCACTATTATTAATGGCTGAAACACAATCACGCTTTGGTGCGTTGCGTTGGCTGACGCACCTAGTTCAACCATATGAAATCAATGTTACCTATCCCAATTTAGCTTTGCCTGGCGTTGAGTTTCCACCTCAAAATGAAAAACGTAAAATCTTAACGTAACGTTGCTGTAAAGCGCCATGGGCAAAGCAAAGGTTGGAAAAAGTGTGAATTGTCAAAATATTTGTTGTTGTTTTCTGGATAATTTTCTGAGAAGGTTGTGGAATACGATATTTTTAGCAAAGATTTTAATCATTTCCCCCATTTTTGTAGCAGAAGTTGAAACCGCTGAGAAAATAAATATGTCAAAGCGTGCGCAAAGCAGTTGGGCGTAACGTTGGTAAAGCGAAGCTCCAGAGCTTGATTGTGTTTCAGCCATAATGTAGTTGTATTTATGAATAAGTGCACTGTAAAAAAAACACAAACACGTAACGTAACGCGTGAAAAAAGCAATACATTAAACAGATAAACGTGATAACATTCGAAACCTTGTTTTGCGCAACAATATTACCGATTTTTTTTTATCTGCATTTAACGACACTGGTATTGCCCATCAGTCATGTCAATCTACGGAGTCACATGCACCGATGATGGGCAGTTTTAATAGTTTTACGGATCGTAAAACTTACCTAGGTGATGAAACTGCTTTGGGGTATTTCGTGCATTCTTTCACCGAGCAACAGAAACCGAAACTTTGTTTTTCTTATTTTTAAAAACTGTTAATTACTTTCAATTTTCTGTGTTTTTCAGTTAAAAATACTTCTTAAATAAAAGACATAAATAAACCACACTAATCTCATTTATTTTTATTTCTTAAAATCTTTTTATTTTAATACAAAGAGATTTTATTCGTTTTCCGTACCGAAATTTTACTTTTTCATTTTGCAGTTTTGGATTTCTTCGTACCGAAACTGGCAACGTTTTTTTCTTTCGTTGTAATTTCTGTTTGCGGAAGTTTGTAGAAATTACTTGCCGCACGTTTTTTTATGTCAAAGTGATTTTTTCTGTTTCTGTCCTATTTTCGGTGGGAATGAAATGTCAAAACTGAACAGAAAAATGAGAAAATAAAACGAAGTTTCGGTTTCGGTTGCTCGGTGGGTTTGGCCCTTTAATCATAAACGCATAAGGATTGTATAAATTTAGGCACTACTCAAAATGCCTCTTAACCAAAAAACCTTATTTATAACGGGTGATCCAAGTAGAGATACTTTTTTCAATAGCCTTTTTTGACAGATCACGTGTGAGTCGTGTCATGCTGTCACGTTATTTTTGTTTAGTATTGTTTGGCATTTCATAATGGAAAGACTTACGCGTGAACAACGTTTACAAATTGTTCAACTTTATTATGAAATTTCACGTTCTGTGAGGAATGTGTTTCGTGCACTTCGCTCAACTTATGGTCAACATAATCGGCCTACTGAACGTACTATTCGCAACACCATCACCCATTTTGAGACCCAGCATTCATTATTGGATAATATTCGACCGAATAGACCACTTCCAGCACGCTGTGAAGAAAATATAGCGGCCGTAGCTGAGAGTGTTTTTTTTTTTTTTTTTTTTTTTTTTTTAAATTCTGACCTGCCTAAGCAGTAATATACACATCGACCTAAAAGATCTATTGTGCTTGCCGTCAGATGCTTTTTAGGTTAGTAGCGCTTCTACTTTCCTAATGTAGCTGATAATACTTTCAGCCGAAGATTTCCTCAATTCTTCGGGACTTAAGAATTCCCTGAAGAAAGATTCTCTTCTCATACCGTAAAGAGCCGGGCATTCACATATGATATGCTCGGCTGTTTCGTCTTCTTCTAGACATAGTCTGCACTCCGGTGAGTCGACTAGACGCATTTTATTTAGGTGATATCGCAGACCGTGATGACCAGTTAGGTAGCCTACTAAGTTTTTGATATCGTGCCTGCGAAGATTTAGTATCTTGTCGGCATCTGATTTGAAGGGCTGAATAGCTCTTTTGGCCTGTCTTAGGCCTGGGATGTTTCCCCAGTATGAAACACATCTGTTTTGTTCCCAGTTTTTTATGACTAGATTTATGGCTGATTTGGGGATTGCACAGAAGGGTTCAGGTCCAATGAAGGGGGTTTCGGAACCTTTTCTGGCTAGTTCATCAGCTTTTTCGTTACCTTCAACTCCCTTATGTCCGGGGACCCACCATAGTTTGGTCTTGTTCCTGGAACTGAGTGTTTGGAGGGAGTTGAAGCAGTGTAGTACTGATTTGGAGTCAATGATGTGTGAGCTAAGGGCTTTTATAGCTGCTTGACTGTCCGTGAATATATGGATGTTTGCGCCTTTAATACCTGAGTTGTGTATTAGGTTTGCGCATTCTTTTATGGCATGGAGCTCAGCTTGGAATACACTAGGGTTTTTTCCCATAGGTATTGAGATGTTTTTATTTGGTCCATGTATGCCAGCTCCTACCCCTGAGTCCATTTTAGAACCATCCGTATACCATATTAGGCCGTTTAGGCAGTTTGGAGGGTTGTTGCTACACCATGCTTCTCTGGTTGTGATCTCCGTTGAGAATCTTTTGTCGAAGCATAGTGTCTTTGGTAAGCGGTCTGTAACCGCACAGATCATGTCAAGTTCTGGAAGTTCGGATAGAAGTTCAATTAGTTTTAGATGTTCACTAATGTTTAGTTCTTCCGCTTGTGTCAAACTTGCTGAGCTGCGAATTGCCACTTTTTTTATGTAAATGTGGAGAGGTGTTAGTCCTATTATGGCTTCCATAGCCGCCGTGGGACAGGTACGCATAGCTCCGGTAATGCCCAGACAGGCAAGCCGTTGTACCTTGTTTAATTTATTTATAGTTGTTTTTTGGGTGACTTTGTTCCACCATACTATTGAAGCGTATGTTATAATGGGCCTGACCATGATCGTGTAGATCCAGTGTGTGGTCTTTGGAGAGATTCCCCAGGTTTTGCCATACATGCTTCGGCAGGCCCAGAAAGCTTTGGTTGCTTTTTGAATTTTGTTGTTGATGTGGGAGTTCCAGCTTAGTGTTTTATCGAGGATCACTCCAAGATATTTTACTTCGTTGGAATACTCAATGTATGTACCATTCATTGAAATTTGGGTAAGATTTAATTTCCTCCTTTTTGTAAAAGGGACGATGATAGCCTTGCTGGGGTTTATAGAGAGACTTTCTTTATTACACCAGTCTATGACTATCTTAAGGGCGTTTTGCAAACGTGTTGTAACTTCGTTTGGTTCTTTGCCCTTTATTATGATGACTAGGTCATCGGCGTATCCAATTATATTGAAACCTGCATTACTTAGGTCTTGAAGTAGGTTATCAATAACCAGAGACCATAGTAGGGGTGAGAGTACTCCTCCCTGAGGGCAGCCTTTAACGGCTGTTACTGATACTGAGGTCTGTGCTGATGAAGCAGTTATTTTCCGACTTTCAAGCATCGCTTTGATCCATTTGATGGTGGGATGATCTATTCTTCTATGAGTCAAAGCATTTGATATGGAGTCATATCCAGTGTTGTCAAAAGCGCCCTCTATGTCTAGGAAGGCACATAAAGCTACTTCTTTGTTTTCGTATGCACTTTTTATTTGTGATGTTAAACTTAGAAGTGCTCCTTCCGTGGATTTACGCTGAGAGTGTACACGAAGACCGTAGAGAGTCGATTCGGCGCCGTTCGCAGCAACTCGGACTGACGTATGGAACGACTTGGCGCATTTTACGTCAAGATCTTAAATTGAAAGCGTACAAAATACAGCTTGTGCAACAACTGAAGCCGCTCGACCTTCCCAAGCGACATCGCTTCGCTCTATGTGCTCTTGAAAAGTTCCAAGAAGATCCGACGTTTTCGAGGCAAATTTTGTTTAGCGATGAGGCCCATTTCTGGCTCAATGGGTATGTAAATAAACAAAATTGCCGCATTTGGGACGAAGAGCAACCTGAAGAGATTGAAGAACTGCCACTTCATTCAGAAAAAACAACGGTTTGGTGTGGTTTGTGGGCCGGTGGAATCATCCGTCCATATTTCTTTAAAAATTATGCCGGTGCGAACGTAACCGTCAATGGCGACCGTTATCGTGCCATGATAACCGACTATTTGATGCCTGAAATTGAAGCTCGTGATCTCGGCGACATTTGGTTTCAGCAAGACGGCGCCACTTCCCACACATCGCATCAATCAATGGACTTATTGAGAGAACATTTCGGTGAGCACATAATTTCACGTTTTGGGCCGGTCGATTGGCCACCAAGATCGTGTGATATCACACCGTTAGACTTTTTCCTGTGGGGATATGTAAAGTCAAAAGCTTATGCCGACAAACCCGCTTCGATTCAGGCCTTGGAGGAAAAAATCACGCGTGTCATTCGCCAGTTACCAGTCGAAATGCTCGAACGAGTGATCGAAAATTGGACTCAACGGATGGACCATCTGCGACGTAGCAACGCCCAACATTTGATAGACATAATCTTCAAAAAATAAATGCCAAAGAATGTTCTTTCAAATGATAGTAAACATTCTCCATTAAATTTGAATTTTCTGTGTTTTTTTCTTTAAAAAAGTAGGGAACCTCGAAATCGATCACCCTTTACAACGCTGAATACATGCTAAACGCGTCTTATGGTTGAATAGTGCCCTATAACATTGTTATAAGTAAATAGATACTTTTTCGAAACCACCAAAAAAGTAGTAAAATATTTCTCAACAATGAAAATGTGTTGTTCCTTCGTATAGCGATCCATTTTTACTAACATCGAACTGTCAGCTGTCACATTGTATCTTTTTTCCGTTGACACAGTATTATTTAAAACGGAAAAAATGATAATTAGTAAAAATGTACTATTACAGCCAAATAATGGAACCTCCTTTATTTGGCTGAGTTTCAGCGATAGGTTTTATGGGTTGTTGGGAGTCATATAGGCCTGCGTAGGCCCTTACCGATACCCTGAAAAGAATAAATGGTGATGAAGAGGTATAAAAATAAATGGTCACTTCAGCCAGATCCTTTGCAGAAGCCGATAATCTGACCATTGGCCAAGAAATCTTCTTCTAGTGTTCTTTTTACCGCAGAGCATTTATAGAGCATGTTTGTGATATCTTCTTTACTTCAGGGTCGCTATATTTCTTGCATGAGTGGCTATACAATAAGGAAGCACAGCATCCCCATCTCCCCAGCAGAGGTAGACAAGCTTTTTCGTTTCCTATTATATCATTATCACGTTTTGTTCTTGCATCCAGATTATTTGGAACTTATTATGTTGCATAGAACCTTTTGCTCTGCAGTGTTCAGCAAACGAGATTTGAATACATTTGATGCCAAAGCCTTTAGGATCACTTGACTATCTACGTAGATGAAGATATCCTGTTTTGATATATCTAGATCTCTAACGGAATACACTACACAATTCTGGTAGTCTTCATGATCTTTTCAGAGTAAACCAGAACATATAGTCCGTACCAAATCAGTTGGCCAACGGTCGATTGCGCAGAGAGAGGATTTAAGAGAAATTTAAGATATCTTAAAATTAATTTTAAGAGACCTGCGCAGTAGAATGGCCAACTAAATTGGTACGGACTATACTTCGATTTCAATTTTTGATCTATTAGTTATGGTCTATGTTTTAAAACTGGATACCATATTGTTTGAAGACCATTCGTCCCTGGTTGGTATTCTGATTGATGTCAAGATCGTGGAAAGTGATGATGTATTCAGACATTGCTTGTGCAAGTGTCCCTGACAACATTGTGCTGTGACAAAAAGTTTTTATGGTCAGTGAACATGACATCCTTTGTACTTCAAGTTTTTTTAAGTCGGTTTCTACTTGTGCGCTCCACTTAAGACGATAACTTCCTCTGCGCGTCCGACGTTTTTTTTTTAAGGTCGGAAAAGCTTGTAAATTACTTGGTTGAATCATTGAATTCATAGACCGCCAACGCTAACAGGGCCAAATATTTTTCAAAGAAATTTTCGCTAAAAACGACTGTAGAATTTGTCATGCTCTTGTAGAGCAGGTCTTTCCTTAAATGTCCGAGTGAGGTCTTTATTACTAAATTACATTCATAGCATACACGATTGTGCGTCTGCTGGTTGGCTAAGGAGTTTTTTACCTTGTCGAAATACTTGTACATAAGGTCAAAGCTCACCCTGAAGAAGGAGCGAGAAGGAGCATAGGCAGACAAGTTTGGATGTTTACCAAAACCAGACAAGGCTCTGCATAGTTCGTCTCTATAAATGCTACCATATGCAGACATACCTCATCCGCCTATATTTTGCTTATGTCCTGAACAACGTCATCATTTTCCTCTATCGATGCGTGACTGCGTGAGCGCATATAAGGCATATAATGTCTTCGAAGCATAAGATTAGTTGCCTAAATCTGTCGACTGTTTCTACTGACGGACCTTAGTAGATGTCACAGTGTTCCATCCTTCTTTTTCCCGGCCGATCCCATCGTATTTCCTGAAAGGCAGTAATGACAGCTTTGTTGCAGCCTACATAAAGAAATAAATCAAAGACTTCAATGCAAATGGTTTTAATATTAGGGGTACCATGATAAAACATCCCATAGACACATCTTAAAATACAAAACTATAAGTAATTTCAGTACCTACTTATGCGATTAAAAAAATAAATTAACATTCTATGCTCTTAACAATTAAAGATAAATCATGTCGCATGTGCAAACAAAAAATTAATGAACAAAACATCCATCTAAGCAGTCATTAAGAAACATTAATTCAAGATATAAACAGCAATTAACGGTGATTTGTACACCTTTTACATTTAATTTCATGCTTCGATCAGCATTTACCTTAAACTCGTGACACACCGATCGGATCGCCAATCAAAAGATCATAAATAAAATTTTGCTAAAATTGCATATTTTCTAATAAACAAATCATTTACAGCATTTACAACCTCCTGTCCTTTTTTTTCATTCACAGTGCACGACGCCTCGGCCAAGCTGACATCCGGTATCCTCAATGGCAACATCAACCAGCATGGTGACTTCGATCAATGCATGGGCATTCAGAGTCCACCGGGCTCTGATTCATTTCAAGGACAATACTGCTTAGCGTATGCGCAACCAGTGCTACCTCATAAATCCAAGAAGTTGAAGCAGTTTTTCAAGCTTCTCCAATCGCACAGTCCATTCCGCAGCGAATTCAATGACGTAAGTAAACAACACTACCCTTGAACTTGTAAACACAGCCCAAAACAATAAATAATCGTGATGGAAGAATTCACAACATTCAACCAGACTATGGCAGGGAGGGGGAATGTTTTGGAGCAATGAACTTTCAGATGACATAAACGATTGCAATTTTTTTGTTTTGTGCAGCGTTGAAACTAGTTTTCAATTTGAATTTGAATACCTTTTGTTGACGGAATCTTTAGTCCAGAGAATGGCTATGATTGATGTATAGCTACTCTCCAAATAGCGGTCTTATAAATATCTCTTGCATATTTTAGTAAAACAAAAATTTATTAAAAAAAGAAGAATGATGTAGGCCTCTTGCGGATTCTTGTATGGAAATTAGCTTGTGGAAGCTCAGTCGTTATTTACATGTATCAACGTTGAAAAAGATCCACCAAAGTCACGAGTAAGTCCGATTTGTCACTTGCTGCACTGAGGTATGGAATGCATTAAAGTCTGTGACAGAGGTGATAGGAATCTCAATGAATACGGGATGAGTAAATTAAAAATGTGTAGCGTACGAAGTTTGAATTTAAGCGGGTGAGCCAACAGATATTTTGAAAGATTATTCTCAACGATAATTCATGATCTTGAATAATCATCGTGGAGCTATATTATATATAAAACTTCGATTTTTGACACAACAGTGTTTATATCACCACTGCTAGGATTACTAGTCTGTACGAAAAACAAATTCCAAATTTTCTAATACTTTTGAAAAATTGGACTGGCAACGATCCCAATTTAAGTTGAATGCCTTGAACTCTTGGCCATTAGAGGAAATCTTTTTTTTAAATAAATGTAATGGTAACGCGATTTCATAAGAGCCCGTAGATGAAGTTTGCAATGATTATTGTAGCTGCGCTTGAATGGTTGAAAGTTGTTAGAGGTGTCTCAAAGAAAAGTTTATATTCTCTTTTGCTTACTGCGTGAACGCAACGTATCCGAATATGTTAATCAGTAGCGTAGCTGTGAACCGCGCGTTGTGTGCAAGAGTTTTACAAAAAACCGCAATTCGGTGACTGTAGCGCATAGAAGTTTCTACCATATTCGATATTTTCGCCACTAATATGGTGCACCAAGCATACCTCTCATTCGAAAACGTGTCAAAAAGTTTGAAGAGACCGGTATAATTCTGAAAAATCCCACAACAGAGATCAACTAAAATGAAACAAAACGTGGAGAGTGAATATCAGCCTGATCGTCGTGACTCTGAACCTATCAATTCGTAAATGGTCCCTTAAATGTGCATAAATCATTATTACCCCTATTTTGCATAAAGACATAAAGCCACACCCTATAAAATTAAGTTGGTGCAAGAATGCAAGCACCAGGACGTGAGTCAGAAGATTGACTTCACAAACCAGGCAATTGGTCGCTTTGCAACGTTTACAAAAATCTAATTTTCGGGTGAAGCTCATTTCCACCTTAATGGAAACGTGTGTAAACAGATATTGCAGCAGCCGGAGTGCTGCGAATTGGAAAAATAGAGTGGCCGTATTTAGAAACTTTGGCGCAACAGGCTCATTAGTACTCAGGGACTAGCTTTTGCTCACAACCATTCATTTGTACTTCCTGCATGGTGGCGGGACCTCCTGGTCTATGTCGACTGAGTTGAGATAAGCTTTTCTTGACAATTGATTGATTACTTGATATTGATTTGTCAGATCATCGAGAGAGCGTTTTGTAGAGGTATTGGAAGTTTTCTTGATGCCTGAATTGACAAATCATCCAAGTAGTATCGATTGTCAAGAAAAGCTTATCTCAACCAAGCCGTTTATAGTCGACATAAAACAGGACGTCCCGCCATCGCGCAAAAAGCTATGAACATCTGCCATTATATTACCAATAAAGAGATAAATCTCCTACAAGTCATCGCAGAGTCGTGATGGTACTTAAAGGGTATTGAATAGCCTTTCAATACTTGTAAAAGTTCGAGCGTTTGATACGAAGATTAAGACAGATAGTGATAGAAAGGATGTTGGGGGGTATCCGAACTATATTATCGGGGATATGCTTTTCTTTTTGTTTGTATTTGTTAGATTTTTTGGTTTCATGGATTTTTAGCTAGCATATTCCAATATTCCACTCAATATCCAAACACATTATTAGCACATGCAACAATATGATCTTCGAATTTCATTTGCAATAAACATTCAACATTATAACATTATCCTGTCGACAAAGTTTAACATTTCCTGTTATGGTGTGTCCTTCGTCTTGTACCCAGATTATTTTTTTTTAGAGGCTACATCGCTAAAATAATCCCCTAGGATGCATCCTTACTTTTACTTAGGGTCTTTGCCTGATATCTTATTCTTATATCCTCTTCGATTCTGGGCACGTTACCTTCAGTCGTTCAGTCTTAGCTCACGCCCATATACGATCCTTCGAACCTTAATACGGAGAATCGATCTTTCGATATCGTCTGCACATCCCAATAAATAAAAATATTTGTTATAGACAGTGCCTTCCATGCATGTTGATGTAAGAAATCCGAGCATAGACTATAGAAGCAGCTCATCTGACTTTTCCAAACATGTACCGGATTCCGACAAGAAAACTTCTTCTTGTTCCGATCCGTTGGAAAAGTTCCGATGAACTGCTTTTGTATTCTATGGTCGGTCTGTCGAGCATGAACCGACTCTGGTACGTGCTGATTAGTGTTTTTAAAAAAGACTTCAGACGTTCACATATAAAGTTGAACCTACTTTCTTGCAAATCGGACGTATGGAGATGGTATTCCAGTCATAGGACACGGTTCCATACTTGATTAATGGTTTGATGCATGCCCACATCTATGGCTTCGCCTCGGTATTTGAAAACTACGCAGGTAATCCATCAGAACCAGCATTCTTGTCATTCTTCATTATCTTTTCATTTACTGGGGTTGATCCTTATCTCTCGACATTTAGCAGCTGTTGAAAGCGCTGCCTGAATACACCTACAATACCATGCTGGTTGGTTGGGTGTTGTAGAACGAGGGTAGACTCTGATTGGCGTTAACTTGGCAATGCCCAGTGTTGCAACTTTGACTACACATCAAATGTGCTTATCTTTACCTCCAAGTGGTAACCATCGGATACTGGTCTCATCCAACCGGATTTGACTTGCTAAACGATAAGTGCGAGTGTTGATAACACGACGAAAAACAGCAACACTATAAACACCCTGGTGAGAATGGCGCGGATGAATACCCGGCCTGCTGTCCCAGGCGAACCTAGATGAGCTGCTCTGACATATTCGGACAACAGGTTGTCTAGGAATTTCAAGGGTTAGTCAGGCCCCTTGAACAGAGATGGTGGCGGATGAACCGAAAGGCCAACGGCAGCGCTCAATCCCGTAGTGGATACTGATGGCCCCGTGTCCTAGGGGTATCTAATAAATTGGAACTGGCCCTCCAGGTTGGGGGTTGTGCTTTGGGTTAACTACCCATCCACGGAAAAAACTATTGTTACGAAGCAACCAATAGCCTCGGAAAGGACTGATTTTATTGTTGACGACCCTGCTACACGAAAAAAGGACAACGACGTTCGTATCTGCACCTGGAATGTGAGAACATTAAACAGGAGAGGTGCAGGCGAACAACTAGCGGAAGCCCTAAACTGCTACAAAGCAGACATTACTGCCATCCAGGAAATACGATGGGATGGGCCGGGCAAAAAGAGGATGAAAAACTGTGACATATACTACGGACCGTGTTATAGTGAGCAGAAACAGCGACTATTCGGATGCGGATTTGTTATAAGTGCCAGACTTAGGCAAGAAGTCTTATGTTTCCAAGACATTAGCGAACGCATAGTAACAATCCGCATCAAGGCCAAATTCGCCAACATAAGCCTTATATGCGCTCACGCTCCGACGGAAGAAAAAGATGATATAGCTAAGGATTGCTTCTACGAGCTCCTCGACAAAACCTATGAGCGACTACCGAAGTACGATGTTAAAATCGTGCTGGGAGATTTTAACGCAAAGGTAGGAAGAGAAGACATCTTTAGAAGTATTGTCGGAAAACATAGCCTACACGACAACACGTCTGGTAACGGACTTAGGCTAATTGATTTCGCTACGGAACGAAATGCCACTATAGCCAGCACACGGTTTCCTCACCTCGATATCCATAAGGGGACATGGCGGTCTCCAGATCAACGAACGGTCAACCAAATTGATCACATTGCGATAGATAAGAGGCACGCATCCAGTATTTTGGATGTCCGAACATTCCGAGGAGCTAACATCGACTCGGATCACTACCTTGTAGCAGCCAAGGTAAGAATGCGGATATCCACCACGCCACAACAATCCAGAAATACTGTGAAAAAATTTAATGTCGGAAGACTGCAATCGCAAGAGACCGCCAAGACCTTCGCACAACGCGTATCCCTTAACCTCTCGATTAACACCATACCACCAGCATCGAATGTCGAAGAGCAATGGCAACGATGCCAACAGGCCATTAGATCAGCCGCAACTGAAGTGCTAGGTTTCTCGCGCCCACCAGCAAGAAACCCCTGGTTTGATGAGGAATGCCGACAGATGCTCGCAGCCAAGAACGAGGCCTACAAGGCTAAGCTGCAGGTGAAGACGAGAGCTGCCATTGAGCTCTATAGGCAAAGAAGAAGGGAAGAACATCGGCTTTTCAGCAAGAAGAAAAAAGAGCAAGAAAAGCGCGCGATCGAGGATATAGAGAGGTGCCACTCCAGGAACGATGTTCGCAAGTTTTACCAAAGTGTAAAACGTCAAAGCCAAGGATACAAGGCTCGAACAGAATCCTGTCGAGATGAACAAGGAAATATTGTAGTTGAGACACAGTCGATGCTGAGGATATGGAAGAACCACTTCTGCAGACTGTTAAACGGCGATGACGAACAACATTCCGCTGTCAGGCAGAACGAACCATTCAATATTGGCAACGACAGCGAAAACTGCCAACCACCCGACCTGAGTGAAGTGAGGATAGCAATATCTAAACTCAAGCTTAATAAGGCTGCCGGAAATGACGGCCTTCCCGCTGAGCTCTATAAGGCCGGCGGAGATGACTTGGTAAGTAACATCCACCAACTCATAAGCCAAATCTGGTCGGATGAAAATATGCCTGAAGAATGGAACCTCAGCATCGTTTGCCCGATCCACAAAAAAGGAGACCCTCTGAACTGCGCCAACTACAGAGGCATAAGTCTCCTCAACATCGCCTACAAGATCCTATCTGCCGTAATATGTGAACGCCTGAAACCGTTTACCAACAACCTGATTGGCCCTTATCAGTGTGGTTTTAGGCCAGGAAAGTCCACAACCGATCAAATTTTCACACTTCGGCAGATCCTGGAAAAAACTCAAGAAGTCCAAATCGATACCCACCACCTATTCATCGATTTCAAAGCCGCATATGACAGCATTTATAGAGACGAACTGTATAGAGCCATGTCTAGTTTTGGTATACCGCCCAAACTCGTCCGTTTGTGTAGGATGACGATGGAGAATTCTCGCTGCTCCATCAGGGTCGGAAACGACCTCACCGACACATTCGATACCAAAAAAGGATTTAGGCAAGGCGATGCGCTGTCATGTGACTTCTTTAATCTGATTCTTGAGAGAATTGTGCAAAACTCCAAAGCCAACACCAGAGGCACAATTTTCCAAAAGTCGGTGCAACTACTAGCATACGCTGACGATATTGACATCATTGGCAGGACTCAACGTGATGTCATAGCCACGTTTGCTAGTATAGAGAAGGAAGCGGCGAAAATGGGTTTAGCAGTAAATGAGGGTAAGACTAAGTATATGCTGTCATCACGAAAGGACTCACAACATCGACGAATTGGACAGAACGTCACCATTGACAGATATAACTTTGAGGTAGTACGGGACTTTGTCTACCTCGGCTCCGCTATTAACTCTGACAACAACATCTCGTCAGAAATTAAACGAAGAATTACTCTTGCCAACCGCTGTTTCTTCGGGCTAAGAAGGCAATTTAGTAGTAAAGCCCTCACTCGAACTACTAAGGAAACCCTATATAAGACCCTGATCATCCCAGTCCTGCTCTACGGCGCTGAAGCATGGACCGTATCAAAAGCGGATGAAGAAATCCTTGGTAGATTCGAGAGGAAAATTCTTCGAAAAATCTTCGGTCCCGTTTGCGTTGACGGGCTATGGAGACGAAGATTCAACCAAGAACTATACGAGCTGTACAGCGACATGCCCCTGGTCAAAAAACTCCGCATTGGACGTTTAAGATGGCTAGGACATGTAGAACGAATGGACACCAATACTCCGGCTCGCAGAGTCTTCGATTCCCAGCCAGACGTCGGACGCAGTAGAGGAAGACCTCGCCTTAAGTGGCGCGCACAAGTGGAAACCGACCTCAACCAACTTGGAGTGCGCAACTGGAGGCAGTTAGCTAAGGACCGGGCTAATTGGAGAGGCATGTTGGTTGAGGCCCAGGTTCATTCCGGACTGTAGCGCCACTTAAACAACAAACAAACCATGCCCGTCTGTGTCTAGGTTGTCATTTTTGTTTCGTATAGAGTCTACTATTGGTTGGCTTTTTGGTAGAATGGATGGATGTTTTTCTTGTAGACATACTCTTTGATTTTCTAAGATGTTATGCTATTTTTTTCCTACACATGATTTTCTTCTACTCCCTTCTTCTGGCTAGATTCTCTCGCAGCGCCGATCAAGTTTTATGCTGTTGGTATACCTTGACTCTGACGATCCACCCAGGTTCGACTACCAACAGATAAGCAGTTTGCTTTATGGATTCGAAGTCGAGAAAACCGCCTACTGCTAATTACAGTATTTTAGTTGTCACTTCGTGGAGAACAAGCTTTTCGAACAACCCGCCAAAAATGATTTCTTTCCAGATTGTCACATGGTTATCAAACCTTTCTTCATCTAGGAGGTGGTTAATTAGTCCTTGAATTCAATTGTTTCATCACAGATAAAATGGCTGATGTTGTAAAAACTCGCTCTGATGCAGATCCCAGACAGGCTATGACATGCTTGTTTGAAGCCTAATTAGAACACAGCTTGTTCCAGTCAATTCCAATGTAATTCTTCGATGCTCTTGTTGGCATGACATCGAACATCGAAGTAGCATGAAAACTGCTGTAGTTAACGTGTCTTCCGCATTTCCTAATGGGGCAGGAATAAGATGATGTTGGTATGAAAAGTGAGCAGGAAAAGATAGTTTTAAAGCTATGTTGCAAGAGGCAAAACGCATTGTATAAATGTTGGATGATGTACCCTTATCTTGTTCAGCTTTTCGTGACGTGACATACGATCTTTAAAAATTCCTGCAAGACAGGCATATGATTGGTAAATTCCATCAATTTCTGGAGTGATTAATGTCTCCAGTTGACGTTGTCGTTGTAGCCCAGACCACGCATGTCAAAATTCAATCTTCAGATTGTCTTTGTTTTCAATTTTGGATGCTGCCGTATGCGGCGCGGCGTTGAAATATATGAATAGGTGATAGGTATCGATTTGGGATCTTAGGTTTTTTCCACGATCTAACAAAGTGTGAAGATTTGATCAATTGTGTACTTTCCTGGTCTTAAACCACACTGATTAAGGCTGATCAGGTTATTATGGTGAACGTTTTCAGGCGGGGTTTCAGGGGTTTCATTCTGGTGGGCTAAAAAATCTTGGAATATCATTTTCGGACGATCTTATGGCTTTTCGAAACTGTCGCCATTGGTCTTCGACGTTGATCTTGTTCGTAATAGGCGACTTATATATTTCTTGAATTCTGTATTCTGTATATGGAGTTCGACTCAGTGTACCATGTACCAAGTAGCAAGTTAAACTGACTTAAGCTAGACCGTAGAGTATGTCAAGAAGAGGTGAGGTAGAGAACAATATAACTACATGAAGTAATCCCAAGACTATCAATGATGGTCTGTCGCTCAACGCTCTAACCGCTGACCCTCTTTATGATATCTACAGTCCCTTGATGATTCTGAAAATTTCAATAATCCTTCACACATCACTGTTTATTTTTTTTCAGCCTGGCCATCGTGTTCCACGTTTTAACCTAATCAACTGGGGAACATGCATACCATCATCTTGTAAGCCGCAGGATGTCGAATACTCCGTAAAAGAGTATCTAACAAATATGACGATGTCGACCGGAATTACATTCCAAGTTCGAGTCGATCCGAAACTTTGTCAAGTCAAACAAAGTCTTCCCTGGGATCGAAACACCAAATGGGCTGTGTAAGTTACAAATATTGATCGCTTAAGCTTTACGGAGTTACACAGACATCTGACATTTTATTTACAGACAATTCTTTTTATGTATAATTTCGATTGCGATCCTATCAACGATCTACGAGCTACGATCTGACGAAGGAAAAAAAAGTAAATTACCCACCAAATAAGCCCCCAAGTGTCATTTTTCATTTAATTGTATTTCTAGATGAATGGCTGATGGCGTTTTCCCTTAAGAAAAATACAAAATCACTTTTCAGCACCAGAGCATCGTCGGATGACATTCAGGCCGTCCATGGAATTCGATTTCTTAACGCTGTCATGTTGCTGATGTCACACAAGTCGATAGCCGTTTTCTTTAACACGTTCAATAATAGGACCGAAATGGCAGAGGTGGGTTCGTATAGTAATTTTTCTCTAGAGTGACTAAAGGTATTGCTTTCAGAGCTTAGGGAGACCCTGGACTGTGATTGGAAGAGCTGCATCACTGTACACGGATCCTTTCCTTATGTTTAGTGGAATGTTAACAGCTTACTCACTGTTTGGAAGGCTCTTGAAGGGACAACCTGTACGACTAAAGAATGAATATATTAGCAGGCTTATGAGGTAAGTGAAGGGTGCCAAACATTAGTAGAAACAAAATTTAAATTTGTGTCCATGTACAGAATCGTTCCACCACTAGCGGCGCTAATTATATTCTGTACGTATATCCTACCAATGTGGGGATCAGGTCCACAGTGGAACCTTGTTGTTGGACATCACTCTGACATCTGCAAGAAGAACTGGTGGAGAAATCTTTTGTTTATTCACAACTACTTTGGATTTGGAGAAATGGTAAGGATTGTGTCTATCTAACAATTGCGTAAGATAATTGTAACCTTTAACTTATCTAGTGCTTAACACACACTCATCATCTTGGAATTGATACCGAGCTCTTTGCTGTAGCTCCTCTCATGATCTTTGCCATATGGAAATGGCCACGAGGAGGAACTTTCACCCTACTGGCGTTGGCAATTATTGGAACCGCCGCTCGCTACTATACAACGGTTGTGAATGAACTTTCAAACTATGTGTACTTTGGAACTACGTAAGTTAACCCTCTTATAGTGATTCTTTATTAACAGTTTTTTTTTATATTTATACAGCATCCAAAGACTCTTTAGGACAGCAGATTACATGTACTCCTTCCCACCACACAGATCTACAGTCTATATAATGGGAATCTTCCTGGGTTATGGCCTGAGAAAACTTCAAGGTGTGAGCCTAACCAATTCCCAGCTCACCATTGGTTGGACTGGAGCCATACTATGTCTTGTCGCGTCTCTGTTTGGACCGGCTCATATGGGTGACATTTCCTACGTTTACAACTCGACACATGCAGCGATATACGCCGCTTTTGCTCCATTAGCGTGGTGTTTCTTTTTTGGTTGGATGGTATTTGTCTCGCACATGGGATACAAAAGTACGAACCTTATCGAGCCCCTCAAAACAACCTTGGATTAACAATTTTCTTTACAGATCGCATGACAAACTTCTTCTCATGGAAGGGCTTCCAAGTGGCAACAAAACTGTCCTACGCCATTTATCTCACCCAATTTCCTGTGTTCTTCTTTAATGTTGGTCGACGACGACACACACAACACTACTACAATTTTGTCTTCCTAATGGTAAATTGTTAATCGTCCTTATTGTTGCCTTTTCACCTTTCAACCTTTGCAATCTTTTCTAGGCGGATACAAACGAATTGATCAGCATATTTCTGGCTTCAACACTGCTCACCCTCTTCTTCGATATACCCTTTCAAAATCTGAAGAAGCTCATCTTCAATCGAACGCCAAAGACTAAAAAGTCCGATGTTACCTGCCAGGAACAAGTCTGTGATCAATCTAGCAACAAACAAAAACGCATCTCTGACTCTTTGTCAAGTGCGAACGAGGAGAGCATCCAAACCAAAGTGCATGCCGAATAGATGGGATAAAGGTGTCGCACACACATTAGCCACTAACGCTTATTGTTTTAGTATTAAATTATTTTTTTTCATAGTTAAAAATATAAAATATATATATATATATATACATAGGTATATACATATATAAAATATGTGTAATTTTAAAAAAAGGAAATGTATGAATAGTCATTTTGTATAGTAGATTGTAAGTTTTGGAGAAGAACGATTTTTAGATTTTAAGTATGAATGTAGTCCCAGAATATAGATGTATATTTTCCGACCTTTTTTCTAAATAAAATTAGTTTACATGTAACATTATTTTTGAATTTATTTTGTTTGCCCAAAAGAACTCCAGCATTGGGCGCCAATAAAATCACAAAAAAATATTACAAGAAAGGGCTGTTCTTTTTTTTTCCAAAGATTTTTTGAAAACAATTTGAAAAGCCAAGGATTTCTTTAACGAGAATTCATACGGATGATGCTTTGTATATTTCGTACTGTTGAAATCTATGAACAAGGTTGTGGGTTTTTTTTTCATGAACTACCGAAGTGTGAACATTTGATTAGTTGGTGCTAAACGGTTTAAGATGTTCACACATCTTAAACCAGATGCAGATAGGATTTTGTAGTCAATATTAAGGAAACTTATGCCTTGTGGCAAAGAATGATAAGGTTCCACACTTCGAAATTTTGATAACGAGTTTCATAATGAGAATAAAACAAGTGCTTTTCTTTGAAATGGGTGAATTCTCGGACATTTGACAATTTTAATTCTTCTGCACTCAAAAGTAGCCCAACTGGAGGCATGAACAAAGTGCTTATACAGTGGTTTCTTTTTTAATCATAGGTCATAGGTTATTTTGACATTGACATCTGTTTCGCGCTCGAAATCTTGACAGAAATTCTTTATCATACATCCGCGAAACGAAATGAGCCGGTTTACGCTTAAACAAAGTTGGGAAATATTGAAAACTTATTTCCAAACTGGGTACTACGTAGTCCAAACATTTGTGAGATTTGTGACACTGGTATGCTAGTGGACAACACTCATGGTCCTTTTCCTTGTACGGTGCGTACAGACGAGAATGTGACTGATGTAGCCGAGAGAGTGTGAGCCTTAATTCACGAACGTCAACTCGCCATCGATCAACAACATTTCACGCACTAGCCTGAGGAGAATTCTGCACAAAGATCTCGGATTATTCGCTTCCAAGGTCAATTGACTCCGCAATTAAAGGCCCAAGACCATCCCCTTCGTTATCGCTTCGAAGTTTGGGCCTTAGAGCAGCTTGAATTGAACAACGATTTAAGGTGAAAAATATCATTTTCCCGAGACGCAATTTCCCAAATCGTGTTATCAACGTCTTGGCATTGTTAATTGGCCTCCTTTGAGCTGCGATTTGACCCCTTCGGACTTTTTTTGTGGGAAACCGTGAAGGACTGATGTAATGCCAACAATCCGAAAACAATTCAAGTTTTAAGGCCAATATCATCCAAGCAATCCGTGAGCTACAGCCTGAAACCATGAACCAGGTCTTGGAAAATTGGAGTGACAGAACGCGCTAGCGAAGCAACTTAAACGACGTTCGGAATACATGGGACAAATTTAATTTTTTTCATTTTATTGCATTTTTATTTGGCCCAGCCAATCATTTTATTGCTCAAATTGTTCGGGCAGAATACTTTGCCAAATGGCGATGTAGTTTATTCTTGGTAAATACCTTAAGTTCAAACAATAGCTAATTCAGTTCTTTTTTTATTCGAGTTGTCATCTAACAGCTGTTTTTGCGGTGCAATAACTTTTGCATAACTATCGGATCTTGCTGTTTTGTATATATTTTTTGCATACATTGTGGCTGTGTTTCTTCAATCCTGTCAACGTTCATTGCATACTTCGCAATATTATGTCTAAATTTTGCGAGAGCTGTATCTTTATGTCGAAAGTTCAAGATAACAACACCCCAATTGGTGATTTAAACTCTAAGTTGCGGTCAACAAAATTCGATTTGTCTAAATCGTTGAATTTGATGAGCAACTCTACATCTGTATCAGTGTTATAGCCAATAAATTCTCCCACATGCCCAACAATTTGGATTCTCATTTTACTCGAGCTACTAAACGAAAAGCTGAGCGATTTATTGAGCAGAAATCCAAGAAAATTAACAAAACAATTCCGGCTATAGTTTCCAGTTCGTCGTACTAAATAGCCCGTCAACGCAAACGGGACCGAAGATTTTACGAAACATTTTTCCCTCAAATCGACCAAGGATTTGTTGTCAGAGTTAATAGCGGAGCCGAGGTAGACAAAGTCCCGTACTACCTCAAAGATATATCTGTCAATGTTGACGTTGTCTCCGATTCGTCGATGTTGTGTGTCCTATCGAGTTGACAGCATGTAGATCACTTTTGAAAAATCTCGATTTCAAGTTAGATTTACACCTACATGCACAAACACAAAAACATTTGACATCTGACTTATGTGAGTTTGAAGTTTTTATTTGTGTTTTATTTAGATTTTTTTTAAAGAAAAATGGAATCAAGATAAAATAATTGATTGTACTATTCTTTCTCATAATCTTGGGCAGGATACAGGAATATATTTGATTTCTTTTCTCAGTTCAATTATTAGTAATTGTTTGCAAATTAAAGATAAAAACAAATTTGACAAATATCTTAAGTCAGATACATGTCAACAACTTTAAAGAATGTTCACATATACTAACATAAACTTCAAATTCGACGTCGCACTCGCAGTCGCAGTCGCCGATGGTGAAAAATCGCTATCCTGAGGGCAAATATAAAAATCCCAATTGAAAACGCTATTAGCCTTACCCTCCTTTACAGCTAAATCAACCTAAACGTTGAGTTCGACCAATGAACGATATCGTCGGCGTATGCTATAGTTGCACCGATTTTTGAAAGATTGTGCCTCTGGTGTTGAGAGTTGCACAATCCTCTCAAGAATGAGATTAAAGAAGTCACATGACGTTGCCTTGACAAAATGATATTTTTTAATATCGAATGTAGCTGTGAGTTTGTTTCCGACCCTGATAAAGCACCGATAATTCTCCATCGTCATCCTGCACAGATAAGGCCAATCATATTGTTGGTAAACGGTTTCAGGCTTTATAAAGCTCGGTGGGAAAACCATCATTACCGGCAGCCTTGTTAAGCCTGAGTTTAGATATTGCTATCCTAACTCCACTTAGGTCGGGTGGTTGGTGGTTTTCGCTGTCGTCGCCAATATTGAATGGTTTGTTCTGCCTGACAGCGGAATAATGAAACCTCTTATGGCCTGTTCTTAAAAAAACACGTTAAAATTGCTTAATTAGTATACAAAACAAATAAAAAGATAAGAGAAGGCTACAATCCGTTACACGAAACGTTTACTACCCTATCCCATCTCATCCCATTTTTTAAAGTAATATCCATTAAAAGTGTGCATGACTAAAAACGTTATTGGGGTAAAATATAGATGAAAGGTTCACAAGTAATATCTTAGAGCGACGATTAGGATGTCAGTTACGCAACACCGTTTTGATAGCGACAGGTTGGGGTCGTTTTGTTCCAATCCAATACGTTTTCCGCACAACGTTTTCCCGAATAACGATTGTCCGAATCACATAATCCCGAAAAAACGCGATGGCTAATGGCAAAGATTATGAATTTTATACAGATGACGCACTCCATATAAGAAAAATTGTTCTATGGCGGATCGTGCTGGCATAGCCCGCCATATGTTTTTGTTCTTCTTTTTCATGTATTTTCATGTACACTGCCCGCCCGTACCGTGAAGCTACTGAGCAAAAGTTTCAGTTTTTTGTTCTCAATGCGTTATCTGTATAGAATTCATAATCTTTGCTAATAATGGTTAACAAATCAAATCATATGGATTTGTGGCTCCTGTTGATGAGAATTACACAGAGCGCATTTCGTATTAAAAAAACGACGGCAACACGTATGTATTGTATTCTGTGCCAATTGATGAGAATCAAAAAGAGCCTAGTTTAGTTTTAGTACTGTTTTTGCGTTTTGTTCAGTACGCAAGAGATTTTCTGTTGTGATTTTGAATATGTATTTTGGAAGAGGAAATTAAAATTGAAGATACAATTGAATACAATCAACAGTTATTTTCAAATAAATCCATTTCCTATCTCACATTTGTTCTTTTAATTTATTTCCATGAAAATTAACATAAAATCAAAATATTTCTATTTGTTGGGATAGCTAAGCGATGAGAATCACGGAGAACGGACAATAAAATGTACATCAATAAAATTTGTTTTAGCAATTGAAAGCAGAGATTTTTTTATATAATTTTGTGAATATTAATTTTATAATTACATTTTGGGAACTCAAAATTTGTATGTATTCTAATATTTAGATAAATTTAAATTCAATGAAATATTCAAACAAAAATATAAGGGGTATGCAACGTCGGAAAGTCGTTGTTAATGTGCCAAAATTACGACGTGGTAATTGAACTTTCAAATTTTGTATGGGAAATCGTTTCTAACAAAATCGGAATTTTCCCACAGGAATTACGTGTGTAAACTGAGATGATAAAGTTGTAAACTTTTGAAATGCTAGGGGTCATTGACTTATTATATATGGACTGCTAGTGAAATGTCATTTTCATACGCTTCTGTGAGAAAATATGTTCCAAAACAACACAGGCGCCACTATTTCACTGCGGATTAGCAAAGAAACAAATGCCGCCGGCAAGCTTAAATTTCCATAGTAAAAGTTTAACAAAAGAGCGATATCTTGTGCGAAGATATTCTTTTTCTAGCGACATGTAGCGTCATCTATTCAAAATATGGAAAACTACAAAGAGTGATTTCAAGTAAATTCTGCAATATCAATACTTTTCTTCACTTACTGACCCATATACTGAACGAGTTTTGTAAATTTATTTCTTACTGTTTTATGATCATTTAAATCAATTTGTTTTTGCAATGTGATGAAGCAAACGATTTTATAGCTTACTTAGTTTTCCGCAGTGAAACAGTGGCGTGCCTGTTGTTTGGGACATACGTGAAGTTGGCTTCTAGCAGTCCATATATAATAAGTCGCTAAGGGGAATTCATGCAACGTCGGAAAGTTGTCGTAAACGTTATAAACGTGATAAAATTACGACGTGAATTGTCAAAATTTGTATGGAAAATCTTTTCCAACAATATCGGAATTTTGTCACAGATATTGGGTGCGTAAACTGAGATGGTAAAAGTTGTAAACTTTTGAAATGCTATTTTGACATTTAATCAGTCACTTTCACACATCAAACGTGTGCGCTAAACTGAAAAAAATTATCGAGAACGGAACAATAGGAATAAATGTCTATCAAAAAATAAATCACTAAAATCAGATTCAATTCAGTTGGTTACCGTACCGCATTATTTAGTGGTGCAGTTTTATGGTCGTTCATGAAAGGTCGTCGTAAAATTACAATCTTTCGCACGTAAAAAAATTACGATGTTGCATGCATAGCCTTGCTATTTTGACATTTAATCAGTTATTTTCACACATATCACACATCAATTACATATTTTATGAAGCGCCTTGTTCTATTATTTTATGGAATGAAATTTTATTATTTGGTTTGTATAAAATGTTAAAAATAAAATCTAGGTGAAAATAGGTCTTTAAAAACGTAAGTTTTATAAACTTTTCAAAATGGTTATACGATATACCTACAACTTTTTGAGAAAGAATGGGCCAACGTGGTTTCCGAAATTTATTTTTGTGCAGTCTTTGAAATTTCGAGCAAAAAACGTAAAGCGACAGCATATAAAGGGGTATAGAACTTTGAAATGGAACAAAACTTTATTCTAAAGATAATCTTCTGGCATTAAAATTTAAATATAATTTCTGGCATATGACCGCCACGGCTGAATGTTATCTTCCAAGTGGTGGATTATCATCACTCTAAATACGGCAGTTTTGTTTACTTGGAGGACAAGATTCGCCGCGTTATTGCCGATATAAGGCCACAAATGTTGGAAAGACATCCACAATTGGGCCTCGAGATTAGACTACGTCCGAGCCAGCCGTGGAAATCATATGCCAGAAATCATATTTAAATTATAATGCCAGAAGATTATCTTCCGAATAAAGTAAATTTCATGTCAATTAAAAATAAAATCATCTTTGTTTTATTCCATTTCAATGTTCTATAACTCTAATCGACTATCGCAATAAAGGCGATTGTCTAACTTAAACGAGAGTGATCATGAATATTATGAATACAAATTGATTATTGTACCTATATGCAGAGATTAAAGAGCTGATTTTGATATTAGGTCTCTTCCCGTACTTTTTCAGTAAAAATTAGTAAATTCTCAAATTTCTTGGAGTGGGGGTAAATTATCTCAGAAAGAGACAAAATTACCAAAAAGTACGGGAACGCGTTTAAGTAAAAAACAGTAAAATTTTGTATGTCTTTTAAAGAACAAATGACATAAATCATCTGTCAAAACAAGCGAGTTGTCACTTTTAGATACCAAATGACAGTTTTCTGATTTTTACCAACAGAAATTTCTGCAGTAAATTTTTTTTACAGATTTTTATGGAGGGGTAGTTTTTTGCTCTCTCGTGAGCTGTCTCTTTTACTTATTTTTGCGTACGGGAACGGCAATAAGTAAAAATCAGTAAATATTATTTTGTACCTATTTTTATGTTTCAATAACAAACTTGACAACTTACGATTGTCTATCGCTAATCGACAGTACCTTACTGGAGGGTGTAGAGTGGTTTTTACAGATTTTTTTATCATATGTTGATATCATCCCGACAGTAGATTTATACTATAAGGAGGAATAATGACTTATTGTTCTCAGCCTCAGTTGTGTATAGCGACACGAAAAGCATTTATATCTTCGGGATGCAAACCAGCTCGAAACAACATTTAAATCTTGTGATAGAATAAGATCCGATGATGGCGTCTGGCAAATATCACCAGGAGCCGAATCTTTAAATGTCGGAAACCAGTTTTATATTACCCAACATAAAACTAAACCAAACACTTTTTTAATATTTTTATAAAATATCGATCAGCATATTAGTTTGGGCTTCTTATACGTTCCCAACAGTTGAAGAAGTTATGTAGCAACACAGGTACACACTACAAACAATCCAATTGTATCTGCTTTTGTTAACATTGTTTAAAGGGACTCTTGATATAGAACGTTTTGGAACAGGTACTCCATTTAATTTTACTGAGAGTAACAAGTGACAGGTTAGCCATTAATGCACCTTGACAATACCGACTCGACTCAGTACCATGGCACGTGGTATTTATTCCATTCAATCAACACAACACCGCAACTGCGTTCTGGGTCAGTTGTAAAAAACTTTCAATCTGCTTTAACATGAAGGGTAAACCGACTTTTGGCTCCTTCCGAGAGTCAATGTTGCTCACCGTCCTTACTGCTTATCTTGATATCGACAAAAATAATTCTATTCATGACCCACATAGATAGTAACAGCTTCCAGCGGATATCTAACAAAAACAACCACTCACTCTTCCCAGAAATCACTCTTGACGTCCCCGCATTAATGCAAAAAATAAATCTTGAGAAATTCCTTTCGAAAGAAAAATTACTTTATTGTTGTAAAAAGTTTTAGTTCATATCTCTATGTTGCCTTTTTTGGCTTAGCTTGGGTTCCCTCACGGAATCCGTTGCGGAAACGCCTTCGCACAACCTTCAAGAAACGCATGCGGCCAGTTCCAGTGGTCTTCCTCCTCTTAGCCTTGACGGACCAGTTGTCTGCAAAGGAAAACGAAAATGTCAACATTGGTCTACAATACACATAGGGATTCAGTGTTCGTCTAAACAGAATTTGGCATCTGACAAAGATTCATATTGCCCATCTTCATCTTAGTCAAGAAATTTACTTTATCTGTGTGCTTGGGACGGAAGGCAACTGATGTATCAACGTCCTCAAAATCACAGAATAAACACGACACTTAAGTGGGAGATGGTATATGTACTTACATGAACGCAACTTGGCGGCTGGGTATCCACATTGCGAGCAAGTAGACTTCTGAATGTGGTAGGAGCTGCGGCCACAACGACGGCACAAGGTGTGCGTCTTGTTGTGGCGTTTACCAAAACTTGATGTACCTTTCGTCTGTAATGGAAATCATTGCACAAGTTAATATATGCGGAGCACCGTCAATTATGGAAACAAAAAACATATCTCCCGCCTGTGTAGCCGAACAGAAAATCACTCTCAATCACAGATTAAGCAAAACGCGTTTAAGATTTTCACTTCAACTTTATTATCGATATATTTTGATTCATTTTAAAACAAATTGAAAGATTTTTCCGTTCGGATTACATAGATATTTTGAGATTTTTTTAGTGGGAATTCAAAAACACCTACCATCTTGGATGGCGAACCACAGAAAAAGAAAGAGATGAAATGTCAAAGCGAAATGAATTGTAACGTCAGACGAATTCGCCCAATAGCAATGCCAGTCATTGGTGAAATGGTATTTTTCAGCTATGTTATGATGGTTGATAAGCAGATGGCGCTGTGGGATTTTGAAGAACTGTGATAAATAAAAATGTTTTAAAAGCAAACAGAAAGTGTTGACTTTCCTGAAAATTGTTCGTGAGTTATTCTGTGTTGTGTGATTTTGAATTTATTCAAAAATGCAGTCAGTACATGTATTTTGGGGATGTATTTTGAATTCGCCGAGTGTAGAACGTGTTCGTTAAGTACTATATATTTCGTTTGAGTGTGTTCATGAGCTTTTAATATATCGTTTAATAAGAGTATTCATGAAACGTCCGAAAGTGATCGCAAACCTACACGTGGTAAACTTACGACGTGGTAAATGAACTTTCAAAATTTTATATAGGAAATCATTTATACCAACATCGGAAACATCGCACAAGAATTAGGTATGTAAACTGAGAACGTAAACGTTGTAAACTTTTGAAACGCTATTTTGACATTTAATCAGTCACTTCCATACGTTAAACGTATATGCGCTAAGCTGGTAGCAATATCGAGAACGCAAAGGGAACAAAAAGATCATTTTCTATCAATGAATGAAAAATGAAACTGTATTCAGTGGTTTACCACATTATTTGGTGGTGTAGTTTAAGGGGCGTTCATGAAACGTCGTCGTAAATTAACAATTTTTCGCATGTTATAAATTACGACGAAACAAACTGCGAAAAAAAATAAATACAAAATTATATATAATCAGCCCTAGCGAGGTATCCATCGGAGCGGAAAAGTTTCCGCAGCGCATACTTCGTCGGAGATCCAAATTCCATTCAAGGTATGTGTCATCGGAAAGAAATACTACACAAATGCGACGATGAAGCTCGTACTGTTGAGGGGTGTTTTTTTCCTTTGAGCTCGCATTGGAAACACAAATTCAAACGATCAGTACGAAAATTACTGAAATAAATAGTCTTATATAATTACATACATTTTTTTATTACTTCACTTCACTTCGTAAACAAATTCCGCGAAGAATTTGTGTCGGAGGAAATCGGAAAAAGAATTGCACTTAGCTGTCGAAAATTGAACGAAAAATGCACCTCAACGCACTTCAACGTAATTCGCTGGGATGCGTTACAAAATGTCGGAGAAATATTCCGAACAGCTTTTCGGAAGAATACCTCGAACCAACACAATTGTTCAATTTGCTGAAACTAAAATTTGTTCTATTCTTACCTCTACTGCATGCAGTTGTTAATTTTTGATGTAGAAATCATTATTATTATCTAAGCGGTAAGATAATTGTTGTTTGACAGACAAATTTCCTCTCTGTTGTTCCCCTCTATCGAAAAATTTCAGCTGGAAAAAACACTCGAAGTGGCCCCTATTGCAGAAAATCACTTTTTGTTTTTCAATGATCAAGACTTTTTTTCTGAAGTAATGTTTGTCATTCCACCCAATTGAAACGACATTTTCAAGTGATTCCTAAAGCGAACTACCAAAGTAAAATGTCAATTCTATCATGTTTTGTGTTAGTAAAACTGCAGTTTACTCTCTGTTCAAATCAAATATAATGCATCATATGATGAGAACAAGTAAATATGAAATTCAGCAAAGAAAAATTATTTAAAAAAAAAGTGAATTAAGCAGCATGCAAATTTGAAAAAAAAATGTTAGCCGAGAAATAGTTTTCTATATGTTAAGAGTGTCAATTTAGGTTTTTAACGAATGCACCGATGTTTAACGGATTATTAATTTGATGCATAAAAGCGTGCTTGCAAGTATGTATACTTAAAACTCTGTACAAAATTATACTTCATTATTACACACACTCCTAGTTTTTAAATATTCCTTCTTTTTAATCAAATCATAAGAAATTTTAAAATAGTCTCTGAGCAAGATATTAATACTATATCACTCCCTCTGCTAAGAAAGTTGTTCCACTGAATAAAACAAACTTAGGCCGTGTGCCAATTGCGTTAAAATTTTAGCCAGTGGATAATTTTTGACATTAGTGTGATGAATAGAGACTTCAAAATTTTAACCTAAAATTAGCCACTGCTCGCTAAAATTAGCCACTGGGGCTAATTTTTGACATTTGGTATACCTACTGATGAGTGAGAGTGATGGAAAGTATACCAGTGTTCACATGTGTGGGAAAATAGCACAGCATTCAGATTTTAATATAAAGCAAAGAATGTGTATTTAATATCAGAAAATGTAAACAAAGTTTTAACATAGACTTAAATTGGGTTTTTAAAAAAGGATGCTTAAAAAATTATTATGACTACATTTGTTTCGGTATATTTTGTATGCAAAATGTGTGTTATTCGAACGAAGTTAAATGGATATACTTAATAATGAACACAAATTGTACAACAATTATTTTTAAATGTCAATAATAAGTAAATAAGGTTTTTTTGTATGATATCTCTAAAGTCTATTAAACGAATTTTGTTCCAATTCTTTTGAGAAATTGTTCAAAATAGTATTTAAATAATATCCCATTTAATCCAATTGACACAGCAAAAAGCCAAATTTTGTTTACCACAGCAAAAATGTCAAAAACTAGCCAGTGGATAAAATTTAACCCCTTTTTAACGCAATTGACACACGGCCTTAATATCAAAACCAATGGGATAAAAAAATACAAATTTTTGGTGCAACAGGCTCGTTAGCACCTAGGGCCGAGTTTTTTCACAATCTTTCATTTGTGCGTGTGTAATTCTTGCATGATGGCGGGGCCTCCTGTTTTATGCCGACACCGAACAGGCTAAGTTTCTTGACAATTATACTACACGGATGATTTGTCAGATCATCACGACAAAACTAATGGGACTTTACTTTTTGCCTACAAGCTAATACTGGAATTCTCCAGGATTTTTTCCCCACCACGGGCCAACCAGATACACACTTGTATGCAGCCCTGGTAATTTGATGTGTCCAAACGACACGTGAGAAATCGGGCGATAGAGGGAAAGACATACGAAAGTTACCTGTATCTTCTTTCTTGATCTCTGATACCTATCGTGATGCCTTTTATTTTTGTTCACTAAATTCGCTTAACTTTTAAATTTAACATTTTTTCGTGCATCAAATATAGGTGGCTTCCCATTGCCGCCCCATAACAGCAATTTTTCAGCCGTCAATAAATTCAAACGAAACTCACTTTTACAAAACAAACACCACTTTCTGAAACTGAATTCAAAATCAAACAAACCCAAAACAACTGACATTTGTTATAAAAATCAAGTGTATTTTAAAAAAACAAATTAGTTAAACAAAAAGAAACATGTTTTCCACCTCTAAAGACGATGATATGGTTGAATGTCCTTACAATAAATTCCACCGGATGTTAAGGAAGCGCCTCCAACCACATTTGATCAAGTGTAGGCTGAGCTATCCTGATGCTGAATTGTGTAAGTGTCCCTTCAATGCCTCTCACTTGGTCCCGGAACCCGAATTCACGGTAAGCTCTTCAAATTCAAAAACCACTTTTCACTTGTTAATGCATTTACCCAGCATCATTGCACCAGTTGTCCCGATAAAGCTCTTATAACCCAGTACAAGTACAATGCGTTGCCACTGAAGACAGAGCAGGATGACCACAAGCAGGATGAAGTCGATTGCGATGAGAATTGGGACGATGAGGACGCCGATGATTACGATCCAAAGAAGTATGCTAGTCAAGCGAATGTTATTCGCACTCATATCGGTGATTTGCCGTCGAACAAAAAAGAATTTCGCAAAAACGAACGAATGCGCTTGGGTGACTGCAATTCATCAGATGAAGAGGCAGGCAAGAAGCAAACTGATAAAGATTTAGACTGCATGAAGAAAGAAGAAGAAAAGGAGAGCAAGTGGTACGAAGACCATGGGTCATCATCTAGCAGTAGCAAACGTCCGCGCGAGGAGTGCTATGAAAATTCTTTAAAGAACTGGACAAAAGATAGACAGCATAAAGATGAACGTCAGGATCAGTTGAAGGAAAGAGTTAACTTGAAAAGAAAAACACCAATCGATTATTCCAGGAGAATAAAACCTGAGGTTGATGACTACTCTTTAGATGAAGACCCTTACTACAGAACTAATAGTACAAAACCACATCCCAATAGCTCGAACAGCAGGGCAAGTTATTTAGAATATTCGCGTGGAAGATATAACCATTAAGTAGTACATAGTTTTTTTTTATTGTATAGCTTCCTGTAATACATTTCTCGACATTTGCAAACTTTTAAATAGATATGAACTTTTGGATTACATTATGTCATGTGAATTGTGTATACAATGGAGATGGAGACTTAACGTAGAAGGAATATCCAAAGACGACAAATGAAAAGCCAAAAATTAATTGATCCTTCTCAGTTGGCGAATGTCCACGTTACCAAGAAAATGAAGGGTCACTCGCTATGACAATCTTCAACAAATACACGCTTTATAGGCTAGACCTTGTTAATGAGGCATGTTTGCTTGCTCCGAGTTTTACCAATGAGAACAGAGCTTCATCTAAGATATCTTAGCAATTTAAAATCCGGAACACGGCCATTCTTTTAGGTGCATAAAGTGATTTTTTAAATACTGAATGCAAGGGAAGGTGATCCATCTCTTTTTTTTAGAGGCAAAGATGATTTTTTTAAATTGACGTTAATATAATATGGTTTCTGGCATATGACCGGCACGGCTGGCTCGGACTTAGTCTAATCTGGAGGTCCAATTTTCGATGACTTTTTCCAACATTTGTGGCCGTATATCGGCAATAACGAGGCGAATATTGTCCTCCAAGTGGTCAATCGTTTCGGGCTAATAGTCGTAGAATTACGACTTTATATATCCCCACAGAAAACAGTTAAGCGGCGTTAAATCGCACGTTCTTGGAGGCCAATTCACAGGACAAAAACCCGAAATTATGCGCTCACCGAATGTTTTCTTCAACAAATCAATTGTGGCACGAGCTTAATGGAAGCCAGACTTGTTGAAACCACAGCTCCTGCACATTGTGGTTGTTCAATTGATGAACGAAAAAGTCTGCAATCAGGGCTCTATAGCGGTCACCATTGACTGTAACGTTCTGGCCAGCATCGTTTTTAAAGTACGGACCAATTATTTCACCAACCCATAAAGCACACCAAACAATCAGTTTTTGTGGATGTTACGGTGTCTTAACCTACACTTGGGGATTATCATCACGTCAAATACGGCAGTTTAGTATCCATTAAACCAAAAGTGAGCTTCATCGCTAAACAAACTTCGCTTATGAAAATTGGAATCAACGGCAATCTTGTTTTGGGCCCATTCACCGAATCTACGCCTTGCGAGGTGTGGCTTCAATTCTTGCACGAGTTGGCTTTTGGAAGCACGCGAACCAAGATCTTTCCGCAAAATCTTCCATGAAGTGGATGGACACATATCCAATTCCTGTTCACGATGGCGGATAGACTAATTCGGTTCTTCCTCTACGCTACGCTCCACAGCAGCAATGCCTTCTTCTGTACACACTGTATGACGTCTCTGTAGATGCGTATTCTCATTTCGAGTACACGTGGTACGAAAACGAAAATATTCCATAATCCAATTAATTGCTCTGATGGACGATTATGTTGACCGCGATACATATTTCGAACAGAACCATGATTTTCAAAATAAATTTGCACAATTTGGAAGCCTTGTTCAGACGTCAGTGTATTCATGTTGAAATGCCAAACCAAGCTTAAAATAAATCAATTGACAGCTGACAATATGGCCGCCTTTTAAAATAAGGTCCGTTCCCGTACAAAATAATATTTACTGATTCTTACTGATTTTTACTTATTGCCGTTCCCGGACGCAAAAATAAGTAAAAGAGAGAGCTCACGAGAGAGCAAAAAACTACCCCTCCATAAAAATCTGTAAAAAAATTTACTGCAGAAATTTCTGTTGGTAAAAATCAGTAAACTGTCAGTTGGTATCTAAATGTGACAAATCGCTTGTTTTGACAGGCGATTTATGTCATTTGTTCTTTAAAAGGCATACAAAATATATAATTTTACTGTTTTTTACTTAAACGCGTTCCCGTACTTTTTGGTAATTTTGTCTCTTTCTGAGATAATTTACCCCCACTCCAAGAAATTTGAGAATTTACTAATTTTTACTGAAAATGTACGGGAACAGACCTATAGTGTTGCCAACTTACCCTTTACATTGATCAAAACGTTTACAAGCAAAGGCGATGGAAAGGCATTCATTTTCTATTTTGCGGACCCACGGGGTGACCTTCTTGTTTTTTGGACAACTCCCAATCCCAATCCAATACTGTAAGTAGCATTCAATAACAGTTTTTTTTTTTTTAAATCTAAGTACTTTAGAATAGGAGTATCTTCTATTACCTCTTTCAGCTTCAAAAACGTCACTCGCTATTTTTCCACGTATTTGTCTTAATAATTCGACAACTTCCGAAATTCTGACCACAAATCTGGATATCCAGTTAGTCCCAAATATAAGTATACACCAGACACATGAAATCATTTTGTTCAAAACTTATATGTAGTAGTATTTGGCATGGCTAATAACCATCCTGACCAGTTTACTACGGTAAGTACACATCCCCAAGATGTGGACAAGAGTAGAAGTTGTATTTATCCCCAAAGCAGGAAAAAGCTCTCACATAAATCCGAAGGATATCCGTAAGATGAGTCTTCCTTCTTTTCTTCTTAAAACCTGGAAAGATCAATTGATCTACACCTCCGTAGTATTGTAGAACTGACTGTAGTTTCAAACTCCCAACATGCTTATTGCAAGGGGAAGTCGGTTGAGACAGAGCTTCACTCATCATGGAAAACTCAATAAGAGCAAAAGGAGCATTTAACAATGTTAAGGCGGAAGCATTCACTAATGCACCTTCGGACTCGCTGGGAGTGCTAATAAATCAACTACTCACAGGAATAATTATTAACACAAATCTTAGCGTCTCATCCGCACGTAGATGATCCGTTAGCTGTGGCACCCCACAAGGGGGCGTACTGCCTCCTCTTCTCTATAATCTAGTGGTCAACAAGATACTATTAGATCTAGAAAGACAAGAATACAAAGTGATGACATAGTAATAGCTGTATCTGGAAAATACCTTAATATCCTTCGAGAACTATTACAAAATGGTCCCTCTGTACTCTCTAAATGGGCCACTAGATGTGGACTCGTCGCGAACCCTCAAAAAACCGAATTTGTCCATTTCAGCAGGAAATACTATGTCTTAGCCCCTTCCAAACTGAATGACGTCAGTCTTAAGTTGGCAGAATCAGCCAAATACCTGGGTCTGGTTTTGGATAAGAAACTTAACTGGAAAGCCAACATCCAAGAACACGTTAAGAAAGCCACCGTAGCCTTACACTCTTGTAAAAAGGCAATCGGAAAGAAATGGGTATGCAACATACTCCAGTATGGTATCTTAGTCTGGTGGACGGCTTTAGAAAAAGCCTCCAACTTCAACCTACTAGGTAAAGTTCAATGATCAGCTTGCATATGCATTAGCGGAGCTCTACGAACAACCCCGTCCACAGCCCTAGATGGTATCCTACATTTAGTCCCCTAGATACCCATGCAAACAGACCGCAGTTTGTGCAGCTGTGAGACTGAGTGCCTTGTCAGAATGGAAACCCAACCTAGGTGAGCACACAAAGATTCTGAATATTATGATTTCTATCATGCATCTCTAATTCCTCACATTCCTCTTGCAAGTGTCTATTCTTTGCATCTCTAATATTATTTTTTATTACTCTTTGTATCTGTTTTCGTTATTCTTACTTTTCCTTCTTCCATTAGTGCTAGTATTTCATTTGTCATCCACACCTGTCTTGGTTGTTGATGTCTGTTGTTCAGGTGTCTTTTCCCAGCCTCTAATAGAATTTGTTTGAACTCTGTCCATCTCGGGTTGATATTTTCTTCAACTGTTTCGACTGTCCTCGTGTTTGTAAGTTTGTTTTTATCTCTCTTTGACTCTCTCGATGACATCGAGGTTACCAAATTGTGCGTAGCGCTTGGTCAATTTTTGACCATTCTTCTTTACGGACTGTCTTAAGACCATCCATAGTCATAATTCCTCGTTTTCTTATCTGTTACTCTAGACTGATCCCACAATGCGTTCTACCACATTAAGATCCGGCGATTGTAGAGGCGTTTTGAAATGATTTCGGACATTGTACAATGGCCATTCTTTGACTATAAGCGAAGTGTGCTTGGGGTCATTATATTTTTGGAAGACAATTTTTAAAAATATTCAAACAATCATACCAGGTCATCTTGACAGTCAATTAAGACCAAGTACCAACAACAGATGCTACCATGCAACCCCAAACCACCCTTTTCCTCCGCCATGTTTCACTGTGTCTGCTGTAGTTGTTGGATCGAGTGCGGTATTTTGTTTTCTCCATACTTTCCCACGATCATCAGACCCAAAGATTTCATCACTAAATATTAGATGCGGCGACATCTGCACTGTTTACAATGAATCCTTACAGGGTTTTACTAACAAAAACAATTTACAAGTTGAGAGGATAAAAAACAACAGGCGACTGTGCTATTGCAAACCAAGCCAATCATCACAATTTATTCTCGTTTATCTCCATTTAAACTATTTTGCACCGCCAAGTTGATTCGATATTTAATCTCCAATGCGGTCGGCTGACCACCGACACCATCCGCCCGTCTAATCTTTAACGCCACCTCCAAATCATCCTGATTGAATTGATTCGCTATGAGATAGTCAATGCCATACTTTTCCCTCAAGTGCTTACGTAACGCCATCAACGAGGCGTTGTTCAAGAGAATACCTCTTTGAGAGGGGAACAATAATTTCGACTTGCCCCGGCTGATATTTCGCATTAAGTCATCCATTAACGCAATCACCGTATGCTGCTGGTCCTGCTCCAATCCATAGTATAGCAATTGCTTCATGCAATCATCCCTCAAAGATTTGGCATTGAAGATGTCCAACCAATCGGCAAACAGTTGAATGAGATCACTGCATTGTAGTGCATTCTCGGAGTGGATTTTCCCCACAGATATGCATTTCCTCAGCGCATCAGCCACCTGATGTGTGAACAGTTGATATGCCAATTGAACGTTTTGCCGGATGCTTTTTTTCGCACTTAAGTGCGCTTCTGTCAGTTTAAAGTCGAGTTGAAGATCTGGCATATCGGGGTGGAGAAGTTCCTTCAAAGGATCGGCATTTAGTAGACATTCCTGGACCATAAAACCGGTATCAGCAAAGTGGTTTCTAAAGTGCTTGATCAATGGTGGCACATTGGCGAAGAAGAACACCTTTTCGCCGGCAATCACTTCAATATATGGGTGGATATGATCGACTTTGAATTCGGCAAAAAGGGGATGTTTCCAGTGACCTGAGCCGGAAATAATTCCAATAACGGTAAAGTTGATTCGCTTCAACGTTCGAATGATGTCCTTTAACACCTCACCAATATTGTCACAGTCGTAGTTCCAGTATATGATATGCTTCCAGTCACACATAAGGCTACGGACTATAACCGCTTGGGCACACTTGACAATAACCCCGCCTTCAGTTGATTCCTCGTAGGAACTTTGATTAAGTATGATTTCATGAAAGGACAGTATGCATAGACGCTCTTCCGTGACACAAGTCATTTCGGATAGCAACTTTACAATGCCATCTATTAGGCCAGGTTCAAGCTTAATCGCCGCTGACCATTTTCTCATCGTTTTTCGCGTAGGAAGGGGATAGTTTAGATTGACAAGCTGGGCATAGGCTGTCGGTCCTGCAGTGTAAAGCGAGGCAGCGTAGTCCATTTCTTCCCGACTCCATTTATACTTTTTGTGGGGATTGTTGACACGCTTGATCTGACTTTTTGTGAACATTTGATTTATAGACGACTTGAGGTTTGTAGTTTCATTAAGGCGTTTTGTCAATCGTTTAATTTGAAAGCGAAGAAATTTATTTTCTCTCCTCAGATGGTACTCCTCTTCGGGTTTTAGTTCATGATCTCTACAATGAGAATTATGCTAGGATATGGATGTAGATACGAATATTGGGTGTTTCAATCTTACTCTAAATTAAGTTCGTTCCATGAGCTTTCATCGCAGCCGTTTGATTGCTCCAATTCATATTTTCTAAAAAAAAAAAAACAAACATTTATATCATATATTAGGATTTATTCCATAAAATCACACACCTGTCATAGTTCGAGATGGCTTCCTCAACCAGTTCTTCTCGCGACTGTTTAGTTGGTAATTCCTCGACGTCTGTTCGTTCTTGACTTTCTAAGTTGGGCAGATTCAATGAAGGTACTGCTCCTTGTTTCAGAGATCGTTTGTGTATAGGAATATTCAGGAGAACGTCCTGTAGTTTCCATTCATTTTCGCCAAAGTGTTCCGAACATATTCGTGCAATTTTTATGTCAACGTTAACATTTTGTCCACACACACACAGCCACTCCTTGCATTGCTTTGCATTTTTGGGAAAACTAAAAAATCGCAAAATCCTTGATTCGGCTTTTTTTCCTTGGTAATTAGTACATCCTTTGATGGCACATTTAACCATTTTTTTGTTTATTTACAAACATTTCTAAAAGCAGGAATGGGTTCTGACTTCTGACACAAGACACAACCATCTTTTCAAAGGCGAACTGAAATGTCAAATTAAGTGATGCCAAACTTCTGTTGTTTTAATTGGCAAATGGCAAGTGATTTTGAATGCAAGTAATTCCAAGCTACAACTACAAAATAAAAATGTGTTATTGTTGTACAGGGTGATGTAGCAGAAGAGATGGATTAATGTTCGTTTGGAATGAAGCATGAAAGTCATCTCCAGGAGACTTGTAGATTTTCTGCTGAGAGTGTTGTCTTGTCTGTAGTAATGGTGTTTCTATTGATAAAAATCTTCTTTTGATCTAGATCAGTCAAAAGACAGATTTTGACAGTTTTTGTGTACCATTAATTGGGCAAGAAATTTGTTTTTGTTTTTAAGTGAAACTTCAAGACGTACGAAAGTTTCGTATCTCTTCTTACTTGATCTCTGGCTATAACTGCACTTTATAAATCAAAAAAATCCCATGATGTGAACAACACCGGCGTGTTCTTAACTGGTCCCCCCATCCTAAGTACTAACAGTAACCTACGCTAATTGATGTCGGTGCTTTTTTGTGCGTTGTCGTCTCGTAGCCTTGACGGTTTCGTGTTAGCATGTTGGTTGGAAAAAGGCGTTGGTGCACCGGCACATAGAGTGTGGTGTCTGTCAATTAGTAAATTTGGGTAAGCGAGTTCGATGGTACTGTCTTTCCTTTTTAAAACGAGATGCTATCGAGGACGCCTTTGACGTTTGTGGATGTAAATATTAATTGTGGTACTTTGAAAAGGACAGATTGGACGAGAGAGGCTGCAAGATGAAGATGAAAAATGGTATGTCGTCTGATTCGGGTGGGATGACGTAGTCAGATTTGATGATGTATTCAGTTGTATAACGGTACTTTTGTCTCTGATTGCCTTTTGAATGTTTAACGGATTTATCGATATTTGGAAGTCTTTCCAAAAGGTGGATCGTTAAATTTTATGTAGGTGCTTACAATGAAGAGAGAATATCTTCACACTGCGGATCTTGTAGAAGCGGCTAATGGCGATATTTGTATGAAGTGTAACTTCTTTTGGGACGGTGTGAATTCGATTTTATGAAACGCAAAAGTCTAACGAAAACAAAATATCTGCTGTCGTCTGCTCACCGAAACCAAGCAGCGTGGGTCGCGGTTAGTACTTAGATATGGGAACACCGCGTGTTGTTGGTTATTGTAAGAGAATGAGATGAGTTTAACTGGCATAAAGCTGGTTTTGTATGCGAGAGGACTAAGGTTCGGGTCTCATACGCGTTTTGTGATTCAAACAGTCAAAACCATTTAGTTGCATAATAAACCCCAGAGATTGCGAACTGTCAAAAAGTACCCAAGGCAATTTTGCATTAATACGTCTTAAGATTCAAGTCATCCAAACTGATAGTGATGCCCATGGATTTGAATCATACTGCACAAAAGAGTTTATTGTTCACCATAAAACAAACAGTTACACACCAGAGCAGAGTAGAGAAAGGATGATCAGGACCATTCTGGAACGCGTAAGATGAATGATATTTGATCAGAAGTTTGACAAACCATAATGGGCTGATGTACTGTACACATCTTAGTAATGAATTAATATTAATTGTTCAGTAAGTGCAAGCTGGGTAACCAGAAACCTGATGAGCTCCTGGTTGATTGATGATATTGTTGAATGAAAGATAAAACTACAAAACCAGAACGCAGGCTCTTCGAGACAGTGAAGTCACCGAAGCACAGGGAATAGTAGATGTGTTTAAGCGGCATTTCCAGCAGCTGCTAAATGGGCATCATGTAGAGAGAGTGATAGGGCAAGAAGACAACCCACGTCCAGTCAATGAAGAACTAGTTCAGGTCAACAGGTCCGTCCAGCTGCTGGGCTATGCGGACGATATTGACATCATCCTCCCAGCGTTCCGCTCCCAGCGTTCCGTGATAAAAGCGTTCACCCCGATTGCAGAACAGGCGAAATCCGTTGGCCTTGAAGCAAATGAGGACAAGACTAAGTACATGATATCAACAAAAAAAGCATCTGTCCACCGCCTAGGACAAAACGTCACTCTTGATAGCAGCAATTTAGAGGTAGTTCAGGAGTTCACCTACCACGGAGTAAACATAGACTCCACGAATGACACCCTAGTGGAGATCCGGTGAATAATTACCCTAGGAAAGCGTTGCTACTTCGGTTTGGCGAAACAACTGGGTTCAAAACTCCTAACTCGAAGGACGAAATATGTGCTTTACACAACCCTCATTCCGCAAGTTCTGCTGAAGGGAGTGTTGATACTGGGATCCTTCGAAAGAAAGGGGGAGGGCAAATGGAGGAGAAGATACAACCGCGAACTATATGGGCTGTACCAAGATGTGGATGTCAAGCCAAAACACGTCGACTACATTGGCTCAGCCACATCGAGCGAATGGACAATAATGCTCCAGCTAAGAGGATCTTCGAATACAAGCCCCCAGGTTCGAGAAGGCAAGGAAGACCGAACCTCCGTTTCAAAGACCAAGCCATCGCGGATGCCAGAGCGCTTGGTTTAGACAACTGGAAACAGCGAGCCCGGGATCGTAGAGGATGCAGTCTTTCAGGCAGAGACTCTTCATGGGTCGGGAGCCCGATAAGTTAGTAAGTAAGTGATGGTATAAGAAAGACACATCACTTCAAGTCAATGGTGTGAGCCCTCTTAGTTCGAATCACGGAAAGGCGCATTGGATAGCAGTGATCAGTGAAGCGTGTATTCAAGTTTTTGAAGGGCACTAAGTATTTAAAAGTTAAATTCACAGGTTACTAGAAGTTAAATGGTTTTTCGGGTGCTGATTGAGCCTCATACAAAGGTCGTTAATGTAGCAGCAACATTTTTAGGTAATGGAGGTGCTATTTCACGGGAAAACAAGAAGCAACCATAACCAATCGTTGCTTTATCTAGCACTGAAGACGAATATGTACCTTTGCTTACGGCTGTTTGCCTAAAATAACTTATCCAGGAGTTAGATTCAAGGCGAAAGTCAACTTACTTACTTAAGTGGCGCTACAGTCCGGAATGAAACTATCCCTTAACCAACATGCTTCTCCAATTAGCCAGGTCCTTAGCTAACTACCTCCAGTTGTTGGTTGAGGTAGGTTTCTACTTGTGCGCGCCACTTAAGTTGAGGTCTTCCTAGAGTGCACCCGAAGTCTGACTGGGATTCGAAGACTATGCGAGTCGGAGTATTGGTGGACATTCCCTCTAATTCCCTAGTCACCTTAAAGGTCCAAAGCGGAGTTTTTTGAGCAGGTCTATGTCGCTGTATAGCTCTTGATTGAATTTCTTCATACACTTTCCAATGGGATGATCAGGGTCTTCTATAAGATCTCCTTAGTATTACGAGTCAGGGCTTTACTTCTAAATTGCCTTCTTAGCCCGAAGAAACAGCGGTTTACAAGAGTAATTCTCCGATTTATTTCTAAAGAGAGGTTGTTCTCAATAGTTAATAGCGGAGGCGAGGTAGACAATTTCCCGTACTACCTCAAAGCTGCATTTGCCAATGGTGACGTTCTGTCCAATTAGTCGATGTTGTGTGTCCTTTTGTCATGACAGCATGTACTTGGTCTTACCCTCTATTTGGCGCTTCCTTCTCTATATGATGTCAACAAGGAGGAAGAAAACAGAACAGTGAAACAGTGCGGCAACCAGAATAGATTTTGGCGCCGGGAGGCTCCTATATACCCAGATGCAACCAAAACTTGATTTAAGAAAATTTAAGACGCTACTATAGTCTTTCTGCTTTAATGTTAAAAGGACCAGCTGTCCAATTGTTTAGTTAATAATGGATGACCAATATGCTTGCGCAATGATTCGGTTAGATCTTGGGTAGACCTCTCCACCTTTCGTCTCTTTACCTATATACAACTGTATATTCAATTATAAACAACATTGTTATTCTTAAATATTTATGTGTATTTTTTTATTTCATTGTAACACCAAAACGACTTTATAATCGAATTTGCTGCTTGAATTGAATTCCGCTAATAGCTGTGCCTCCCTCAGCCTTTCTCAAATGCAGTTGTCGATCTGTTTTAGCCTACTTCAAGATCAATCTAATTTCAAATGGATGATTACAGCTGCTCTTATGCGGGATTGAAACTCGAAGGCAGTAGGCATTTGCACGACACCATATACAGACTTTCGTAGCCCAAACGAATACTCGATGTCATCCGAATTTAAGTTATTTGTAATCACGTACGGTACGTCATATTTATCTTTGAGATATTCGTGAAAGATCGGCAAGGATCGGTTGTTCAGCAAAATCCCCTTACGCAGTACCTTAAATGATACCTCGTTTTCTTTGACCTTCAAGTTCTTTATGAGATCGTCCATTGAAGTAATGATGGCATTCTGCTTCTCGAAATCGACCAGATTATCTGCTTCACTGCCATGCATGCATTTCGAGTTAAATACTCCAATCCACTCTTCCACCAGCTGAATAAAGTCACTACAAATGATGGCATTCGCCGAGGAAATCTTTCCCATGGTCACGCATTTCCGGATGGCTTCCGCAACGGATGTGGAAAAGAGTTGCATGTCCATCTTCAGATTATGTCGGCTTACCCTTTTGGAGTCTATATGCGCATGAGACAAACCGTGGCTTACCAGCAGTTCAGAGGGTTGCACAGATAGCATCTCTTTTAAAGGCTTCGCATTGATTGTAACGCCGTTGAATTCATATCCAGTCGCTATGAATTGATTGCGAAGCCGTTTTATCAGATGAGGCACGTTAGCGAAGAAAAACACCTGCTCCCCTTCGATAACCTCAACGGATGGATTTTCTTCGTTTATTTTCAATTCATTCCACAGAGCATGTTTCCTCAGGCCCACGCCAGTCACTACTGCAACAACAGTAAAGTTAATGTCTTTCAGCGTACGTATGAGGTCCTTCAATACCAAGGCCGGCATCATGCAATCGAAGTTATAGTAGATGATGTGCTTCCACTCGCCTAAGAGTGCACGCACCATAAACACCTGAGCATACCTATAAGGACGGAGGCCAGTTTCAGTGTCTTCTTCGTATGTCGGACTAGGCCTTAGACGTATCTCATAGAAAGCGAGAACACAAAGTCGATCTTGCTCTTTATACGAACCTCTTGCGAGCGTGTTGATAGTGCTGGATATAATGCCGGGTCTAAGTTTGAAGCCAGCAAGCCACTTTCGTATCGTTGACATCGATGGGAAGGGATATTTTTTTTGCAACATCATTTGATACATAACCGGACTGGCTGTGTATAGTGAAATGGAACTTGAGATATCCTTACAACTCCAGTTGGTCGTGTTTTGTTTCTTCAGACGCTTGATTTGACTCTTTGAGAATAACTTTTCAAAGTTCCTGACCGACGCTTCCGATTTGCGCAGCCGTTTTAGTAGTCTTACTGATTCTTCTTGTAGTTTTTTGTTCTCCAGTCGAAGATCACAATGACTGCTTGATGAGGCAGGTGGTTGGGTAGTTCTGAAGTATGTTAATGGTGATACACTAAATTTCTTAATTTGTACACACTAGTTACCTGTTTTCGGAATTCAGTGGTGATTTTTGATCGATATCATCATCAGAGAAGCTTAACTCCATCTCCTCGTCCCTAGAACAGTAGCACTTTCTTGTAAAGGACCCGATATAAATGTGTCAATCACTCACTCATTAAAGGCCAGATTTTGCTGGACGAATTCCCCATAAAATTGGCTCTCTTCGTCGTCTGATGTTTCATCTTCGTTAGGCAAGTTCTGGGTTGGAACTGCCCCCGGACGCAAACGCCTCTTGTTAGCAGGAACGTTTAGGAGAATGTGTTGCAGCTTCCAATCGGTATCAGTGAAATGTTGAGAACATATTCGTGCATTTTGGAAATTGGTGGTTAATCCTCGACCGCAAGCAGCCCTCCACTTGTGATTGAGAAGTGGATCCTTTGGAAAACATAGAAACTTGATTTGCCTGTCGTCCTTTTGCTTTCCTTGGTAGTTGCTGCAACCTTTAATGGCGCATTTTACCATGTTCCGTCTGTTATATTTATTTCTCGAATTAACTTTAAATTTCAGGAAATAATCCAAAATACAAAAAAAAAATCAAAACAAGACCAATGTCAAAACTGCAAGTGATGCCAAACAATAGTTTAATGTTGAGGCACTATTATAGCAAATAGTCCGTTCGTGAACCCATCTACAAACGTAAATTTGAATTTACATTAGGGGCATTCATGCAACGTCGGAAAGTCGTCGTAAACGTTGTAAACGTAATAAAATTACGACGTGAACTGTCAAAATTTGGAAATCTTTTCCAACAATATCGGAATTTTCTCACAGGAATTGGGTGCGTAAACTATGATGGTAAACGTTGTAAACTTTTGAAATGCTATTTTGACATTTAATCAGTCACTTTCACACATCCGAGGCATGCGCTAAACTGAACAAAATTATCGAAAACTGAAGGAGAACAATAGGAACAAAATTGTATCAATAAATAAATTACTAAAATGAGATTCAATTCAGTGGGTTACCGCATTATTTAGTGGTGCAGTTTTAGGGTCGTTCATGAAACTTCGTCGTAAAATTACAATCATTCGCACGTAATAAAATTTCGACGTTGCATGAATACCCTTATTGTATTTCCCAACATTTGTTCAAACGTGAGTTTTATATTTTTTAATAAACATTTCAGCAGTGAAATATTAATGATGTTGTAGTCGGAAACAGCCAACAAGGAGCAAGCTAAGAATTTGGTGATTTTTTGTGAGTTTTATGGGTATATGTGTAACTTTCAAGTGGTTGTGCGTGGGTTCTAACTGCACGCATGAAATTACCTGGCATGTTATACCCGGCGGTAATTCACTGAAAAGTGACAGATATACGATAATCGCAGAATGCACTAGTGTAAAAGAGAAAACATACCATAAGTCAAATTCACAATCATCGGATTTGTCGACCTACTCGTAAGCAAAGTTTTTCAAACGATCAGCCCAGAGTAAGAGCTCTCGAGTATAGATACACTAACGGATATAAATACCAGGGAGAGTTAAGTTAAGCCCAGGGTTACTTGACAAAGCGGAGATTATCTACAATATGCTGAGACAAATCATTAATTTATCATTAAGGGTATTCATGCAACGTAGTAATTTTATTACTTGAGAAAGATTATAATTTTACGACGACTTTTCATGAATTCAATCTCATTTTAGTAATTCATTTATTGATACAATTTTGTTCCTATTGTTCCCTTTCCGTTCTCAGTTTAGCGTATATGTTTGATGTGTGAAAGTGACTGATTAAATGTCAAAAGATCATTTCAAAAGTTTACAACGTTTACCATCTTAGTTTACGCACCCAATTCCTGTGAGAAAATTCCGAAATTGTTGGAAAAGATTTCCCATACAAATTTTGACAGTTTATCACGTCGTAATTTTATCACGTTTACAACGTTTACGACGACTTTCCGACGTTGCATTCAATTGATAAGTAAGGAATTCGTGTATTGAAAGAGTTCCACTCTGCTGAGAATGTTGTTTCACCAAAAAAAAATTGCAGCTGAGGCAGCAGAGAAAAATCTTTTAGCGATCCGTAAGTGGAGCACTCCTATTTGGTGCGGGCTTTATAGGGAAAGCAAATAAGATGTAATATGCTTTAGGAAGAGCGCAACTCAGGCCGTTAATCAAATCTCTTTGCCAGTTTAAAAAGGTACCTGGGCCGGTGAAAAAATATATACTCCAGAAAGCAGTCATAAATATGAAACTAAAACCGACACCGGTGGTGGGCCAAATGATGACTACAACTTTTCCACACTGGAACGTGCAGTTTTCAATTTAGTCAGCACGAAGCAGTCCCTAGAAGTCGCTCTGCTTATGCGTTTGGCCTGTGCTCTTTCAACAAACAACGAAAATTTGTAGAGGACTAAGAAAATGTTGCAGTTGCAACACAGGTTACTTCACAAGATTTGTAGAAGAGCTCAGCGCAATTTCATAGAATTTGATGAGCAACATATAAAGGCAGATTACGTCTATAATCCTTGTCTGGAGAAGAAGGGATGATGAAAAATTCTCCAGCTTGGGATGCTTTGAAGAATTGACATGTATTAACTTCAGAAAAGGTTTCTGGAAATGAAAGAATTTCATGCAAAACCAATAGAAGTCAGACTCTTAGAAAAAGAGGAATTAAAAGCTTCCCCACTTTAAATGATTTCCACTCTTTTTTTATTTTATTTTTTCATTATTATTCTCTATCTATAAATGCAAATGAGCCGGCGTAGAAATGTTCATTTTTTTTCAATGGAGTACCTGTATAAAGTAATAAATGTTTTTGTTAGATTTTCAATGAAATAAATACATGTGAATACTTTTAAACAATTAATGTATTTTTCGATTAATAGACAAATTTTTATTTGATATTATTAATTACGAATTTTTATTGTTTCTTGAAATATTATCCCTTTTATTTCTTGCTAGGGTAAAATAATCGGACCTGGTCGTTGTTTAAATTCAGAGTTGCATCATAGTGACATATAGTGATCTCAAAATTAGGTTCTGCGAAGATGAAGATAACTTTAAAGTGACATACCAAGGAGACGAGTAGTAAAACCAGACAATCTGTCGTATCGTCTCAACCTATAGATGTAACGCCCATCAGTGCTGTTGAAAGCGCAAGTTTCCTTTTGATTGTAAAGCTGCAGTTGTAAAAAAGTTCGCACCTATATTTGATTTCTGCCACTTAAGATGGACATACACGAGAGAGCCATTTGGATCGAGTCCATTCGGGTTATGTATAAATTCGGGTGCCATAAACGAACGATCCAAGCCAATTTTCCTCCTTCTCACAATCAAGTATAGCAATAAATGCTTTTACTTGCGTTGATTCAGAATAGGAGGATTAATTTATCTAGAAAAATAAAGTCAGTCAAAAAAGGTTCCCAGGGAATATACATAATAGGTGTCACTGACAGAAATGAAAATAACAAACCCAGGCAGCTGACAGGAGTAATTTGAAGTTTCTGGCAGTTTTGTATATTTAAAAAGTGACGCCATTAGCGATTCTACGGTAGAACAAGAAGCATACCAATTTTTAAGCAGTATATTAAATTTAAAATAAATGATAAAAGCTCTAAATGCTAATCCGCATTAACAATAGGTCTAGATTTTGATCTGAAATTTGATCTTTTTGAGTGTCAATGGAACATGATTCAGATTTTTTTTTGTCATTGTATTGGTGTCATTTCGTGTCTGTGAAGTTAGCGTCGGTGTAGCTGCCAACATTAAAAACATAACAAAGATTTGAAAATACAGAAATTATCTTCATCTTTTTCCGTAGGCGAAGTCGAACTAGATGAATTTAATAGTTCACGTATAAAGGCTGAACTATAATAGAAGCTGGTTGCGGACGACCACTTCCGTAACTGTGCGAACACATGCAATTTGTATTGTACGACCATAATAGCTTTTCGCTTCGATTCGTTCAGTTTTCGTTCACTTTTGCTCACTTACGAAAAAGCGAATTGATTCGCTCTTTCTCTTTCTTTTGTTCTTTCATACACAAATTTTACATTTCATTTCACCAGCTGTGTACATTTAAATTTGTAAGTTCCTAAGCAACGAAATTTTGTTTTTATTGTTTGCAATTCCATTCTCAAAAGTCTATTATGGGCAACTTGAGTATTTGAGAGCACTGAAGAAAACTTAACTTAGAATTTTGACATTAGCTTCCGTCTATTATAGTTCAGCCTTAACTTTATTTTCTGTGTCTATATCCATTAATAAATCAAAACGCAAAGTCCTCTTTTTTTTCACAACTCAAGTAATAAATCAAAATGAAAATCACTCTATTCAAACTGACAGCTATCATTTGTATTGGTAAATCTGCCGAAAAATACAGATTTGCAAAATTGATCTAAGATACAAAAAAACAATTTTTTTTGCCCAATGGAACACACCAACTGTCAAAATCGATCTTTTGACAGCTTCAGATCAAAAAAAATTGATTTTTTTCCCAATGGAAAACGCCATAAGTGTATTAAGGACTCCGTTTTTTCAATCGGGTTTATTTTTTCTTCGACACTTCCTAAGAAGTTTAAGAACTACCCTGTCAAGATCTTTAGAATGATCCACCGGTGGAGCTTGTGCATAGTCTGGCGAACATAACTTCCCAAACTGTTGCTATAAAATAACGTTTCCAGAACTTACCATCAACAATCGGTTTGGCATCACTCTTCGAATTGTTTTTGGCTCCGACAAAGTTGTTGCATTCTTTGTTTCTTCTTTTCGACATTTCTGTGCAAAACAACTCTCTCTAATTTAAAAAAAAATATATTTTAAGTTTTACCAAAATCAAACAATGATCAAAGCAAAAGGAAGCGAATATGAAAAGGTTCAATGCCCCTATGTGGCTAGTCACATAATTGATAGGGTCCGCTTCCAGTTGCACTTGACACGCTGCAGAAAATCGTACAAAGACGTTCCGTTGATACAGTGCCCCTTCAATACCACACATTTGCTAAACAAGCCCGAGTTGGAAGTGCGTATCAGCAATGTACTCCAATTTGAATCTTATAACATTGATTTATCTATATTTACAGTGGCATGTTACGGTTTGCCCGGATCGTAGCTCGTACGAAAATTTTAAGTACTCGGTGGCCACATCCACGGCGTCCGCACCAACTCCTGTAACTGTGATGCCCGAAATTGAGACCTCGGAAAACTGGGACGACGAACCTGATGTACCTTCGTATGATCCGAAAGTTTATACCGAGAGCGCTGCAGTTTTGCGATTGTGCCAGAATGCTCCGCCATTGGAAAGAAAGACATTCCGTAAAGCTGAACACTTGCGGCTTAGAGGCATGGAACGCCAATAAATTCCAATTCAAAGTACAGGCGAAGCTGAAAAATGATTAAGTCAGTCAACAAGTCTAAAGAATCCAAAATCAGAGTTTATTTTTCTGCAGTAAGACCATTTAACTAGGTTTATGTGAAATGTATGTATTCTTATATGATACTTGTAATATGTAGGTTCTTACTGATTGTTATATACAAGACTATTTAAGGACACCATGTGTTTGGATTTTATGTTTTTTGAAATAAGTCTAGAGGTATTTTTGACTCGATTATGTTGTCATCATTCCGTAACTTTCAAAGTGATAATCGTGACGAAATAAGGAGACTTTCTGGGTACCTACCGTGTGATGTATATACATGTGCACACACTAATATAAAAATTACACTCAACGTACCTAGCAATTCTCCTAAACTATCGTCAACGATAATCATTTTAAAAGTTACGGTCTACGGAATGAGTACCCTGGTTTCGTGGAAAGTGCTGAGGATATTTAGGTTTCAGTTGTACGATGTAAGGGGTGTATGGTATGTACTCCATTTTCGGGTACACTATGCAGAAATGGGTCACGTAATCGCCTGTTGCGTTTAACAAGTGGATATACGACGCGCAAAGCCCCCAAGTGAATGAAATAGGTCGTTTCAAATCATTAGCCATCGTTACTACTTAGACGGGGCAAAATTTTCTGGTAAAACTGTGTCCTTGCCAACTCTGAATTTGGCTTCTAATTTGGTCGATTCCTACAAATGCGCTTGATTACACTTGAAGAGAGAATCTTGCTTGAGTGAAGTTACACTACGCGGTAGACCTGGGCACTTGCACACTTTAAGTTGTTTGAGGTCGGTTTCTACTTTGCGCGTTTAACTAGCGTTACGGTTGTTTTTACTAGCGCACTAGGTCGGACTCGCTTACTAGCGTTGACCGTAACTGCGCCAGTTTTTGCTCTACTGCGTCTACCGTATGTCTGGCTCTACCATTGTGTTCTAGCAAAGATTATGAATTCTATACAGATGAAGCACTCCACATAAGAAAAATTGTTCTATGGCGGGTCGTGCTGGCACAGCCCGCCATATGTTTTTGTTCTTGTTTTTCATGTGTTTTCGTGCACACCGCAAGCCCGTACCATGAAGCTACTGAGCAAAAGTTTCTGTTTTTTGTTCTCAATGCGTCATCTGTATAGAATTCATAATCTTTGGTTCTAGTCATGCATGCCACGGAATTTTTTTGCCAGGTCTATATCACTAGAGCTCGTGGTTGAATATCCGTAGCTGTTAACTCAAGTTAGACCGAATAATGCTTGGTTCACAATGACCAAGGATTTCTTCATCCACATTGCTTTAGGGTGTACCGTCCCTAAAGTCCCAGGAGGACTGGGATGCCGAAGTCAATATGAAGTCAATATTGTCCGCGTATGCTAGTAGTTGCACATATTTATGAAATATTGTGCATCTCGAGAATAATGTTTAAGAAGTTACATGACAGTGTGTTGCCTTGTCTTTTTTGGTATCGAATGTCAGCGAGAATTCTCCATCCCCATCCTGCACATACGAATGAGTTTGGGCGATGGTCCTAAACTAGACTGTACTTACTTACTTAAGTGGCGCTATAGTCCGGAATGAACCTAGGCCTCAACCAACATGCCTCTCCAATTAGCCCGGTCCTTAGCTAACTGCCTCCAGTTCCGCACTCCTAGTTGGTTGAGGTCGGTTTCTACTTGTGAGCGCCACTCAAGGCGAGGTCTTCCTCGACTGCGTCCGACGTCGAATCGACCAAGGATTTCTTTATCCGTTTTTGATACTGTCCATGCTTCAGCGCCGTAGAGCGGTACTGGGATGATCAGGGTCTTATTTAGGATCTCCTAAGTAGTTCGAGCGATTGGCAAGACTAATTCTTCGTTCTGACGAGTTGTTGTTGTCAGAGTTAAAAGCGGAGCCGAGGTAGACAAAGTCTCGTACTACCTCAAAGTTATATCTGTCAATGGTGACGTTTTGTCCAATTCGTCGATGTTGTGTGTCCTCTCGTGTTGACAGCATATACTTAGTCTTATCCTTATTTACTGCTAAACCCATTTTTGCCGCTTCCTTCTCTATACTAGCAAACGTGGCTATTCACGTTGAGTCCTACCAATGATGTCAATATCGTCTGTGTATGCTAGTAGTTGCACCGATTTTTGGAAAATTGTGCCTCTGGTGTTGGCTCGGGATAAGGGCCCATCAGGTTGTTGGTAAACGGTTTCAGGCGTTCACATATTACGACAGATAGGATCTTGTAGGCGATGCTGAGAAGACTTATGCCTCTGTAGTTGGCGCAGTTCAGAAGGTCTCCTTTTTTGTGGATCGGGCAAATGATGCTGAGGTTCCATTCTTCAGGCATACTTTCATCCGCCCAAATTTGGCTTAGAAGTTGGTGGATGTTACTTTCCAAGTCACCTCCGCCAGCTTTATAAAGCTCAGCGGGAAGGTCGTCATTTCCGGCGGCCTTATTCAGCTTCAGTTTAGATATTGCTATGCTCAATACACTTAGGTCGGGTTGTTGTCAGTTTTCGCTGTCGTTGCTAATATTAAATGGTTCGTTCTGCCTGACAGCGCAATGTTGTTCGTCATCGCCGTTTAATAGTCTGAGGAAGTGGTTCTTCCATATCCTCAGTATCGACTGTGTCTCAACTACGATATTTCTTTGTTTATCTCGACAGGATTCTGCACGAGCCTTGTATCCAGCGAACTTTGTTCCTGGAGTGGCACCTCTCTATATCCTCGATCGCGCGCTTTTCTTGCTCTCTCTGAAAAGCCGGAGTTCTTCTCTTCTTCTCTGCCTATAGAGCTCAATGGCAGCTCTCGTATTCAACTGCAGCTTAGCCTTGTAGGCCTCGTTCTTGGCTGCGAGCATCCGTCGGCATTCCTCATCAAACCAGGGTTTTCTTGCTGGTGGCCGCGAGAAACCTAGCACATCAGTTGCGACTGATCTAATGGCTTGTTGGCATCGTCGCCATTGTTCTTCGACATTAGATGCTGGTGGTGTGTTGTGAGTCGAGAGGTTAAGGGATACGCGTTGCGAGAAGGTCTTGGCGGTCTCTGGCGATTGCAGTCTTTCGACATTAAATTTTTTCACAGTATTTCTGTTTTTTTGTGGCGTGGTGGATATCCGCATCCTTACCTTGGCTACAACAAGGTAGTGGTCCGAGTCGAAGTTAGCCCCTCGGAATGTTCGGACATCCAAAATACTGGATGCGTGCCTCTTGTCTATCGCAATGTGATCTATTTGGTTGACTATTCGTTGATCTGGAGACCGCCATGTCCCCTTATGGATATCGAGGTGAGGAAACCGTGTGCTGGCTGTAGTGGCATTTCGTTCCGTAGCGAAGTCAACTATCCTAAGTCCGTTACCAGGCGTGTTGTCGTGTAGGTTATGTTTTCCTACCTTTGCGTTAAAATCTCGAAGCACGATTTTAACATCGTACTTTGGTAGTCACTCATAGATTTTGTAAAGGTGCTCGTAGAAGCAGTCCTTAGTTATATCATATTTTTCCTCCGTGGGGGTGTGAGCGCATATAAGGCTTATGTTGGCGAATTTGGCCTTGACGCGGATTATTACAATGCGTTCGCTAATGCCTTGGAAACATAAGACTGCTTGCCTCAGTCTGACACTAATAACAAATTCGCATCCGAATAGTCGCTGTTTCTGCTCACTATAATACGGTCCATAGTTTAGATGTCGCAGTTTTTTATCCTCCTCCCATCGTATTTCCTGGATGGCAGTAATGTCTTGTTCGCCTGCACCTCTACTATTTAATGTTCTCACATTCCAGGTGCAGATACGAACGTCGCTGTCCTTATTTCGTTTTTCCAGGCTATTGGTTGCATCGTGACATATGTGGGTAGTGGGTAGTTTACCCAAAGCACAACCCCTAACCTGGAGGGCCAGTTCCAATTTATTAGATACTCCTAGGACATGGGGCCATCAGTATCCACTAAGTTTTTGAGCGCTACCATTGGCCTTTCGGTTCATCCATCACCATCTCGGTTCAAGGGCCTGACTTACACTTGAGATTTCTAGATAACCTGTTGTCCGAATATGTCGAAGCAGCTCATCTAGGTTCGCCTGGGACGGCAGACGGGGTATTCATTCCGCGCCATTCTGACCAGGGTGATTATAGAGTTGCTGTTTTACGTCTTGTTATCAACACTCGCACTTATCGTTTACATAGTTACATTTTGGTGGTAAAAAATAAGCACATTTGATGTGTACTCCGAGTTGCAACCACTGGGCACTGCCAAGTTAAAGCCAATCATAGTCTACCTTCGTTCTACAACACCCAACCATTGGATCTATGAACACGACCAACAAAAGAAACGACAGCAACCCAAATGAAGTAAAATTAAGAGGGATATAGACGTACACGCAAATGTAATTAGAGAAGCAATATCAAGAACATACATACATACATACATTTATTATTAATTTGTTACTTACATTAAATTTATTTTGAATCAAGCAAAGATGCCAACAACTTATTATTCTCTTCTAGCAGCTGGATCATTTTTGCATCGTTTTCCAAGGATTTCCGAAGATAACTTTCAAAAACCGTTTCTTCTTTTCTTACCAAATCTGGAGAAATCGTATTGCTGGTTTTTGTTTTTCTTTTAAATTTTTTCCTTGCTAGCCTTGGTGTCCACGGGATTTGTCGTGCTGATTTTGATCGCTCCTCTGATGTTGACGATGAATAATCCTCATACATTGATAATCTATCCGCAGTTGGTGGAGAATCCGGGATCAAATATGTGCCTTCTTCTTTTCAAATAAAGAGACCTTTTGTGATAAATATTAATAATTTTAATTTACTTTGGTTATTACCAGAAGATCCGAACACTTCTATCATTCCTCGAACATTATTCAACTTGTAACTGCCCAGAAATTCTTGGATTTTATCAAAATGTTCCCAATTTGATTGTGTTCCTCCAGACGATTCAAGTATTTGTTTTTCACTTCTGAAAATGTTGAAATACTTTATTAAAATTGTTTGATGTGTTCAAATGTGCATACCTACCGATATTTCTTTGACAAATTGTTTATTCTCGTTCGAAACTCTTCCGGAGTTAACTGCATTTTGTGTGTTTTTTCCAATTCATTACACATATCTTGGTAGATATGTGAATTTCTTATGTTACATTTTAGTTTAGGAACGAAATTCCGCCAAATATCTATTAGTTTGGTAATTTCATTCGAACTTAGAATTTTTCGTCTTTTGAAGTTGCTCATTTTCACTCAGAAATCAGAATGACAATTGACAGTTTGTGAGTAAACAATTGAATGTGTCACTTATACTTTTGACACACTTGTGGTATAAATACCATGGTAAGGAACCCACCATTGTATTGGCAATACTTTGGGTGGTGACACACGCTTCATGTATAATGAGTTGGGAAATGGAAATTACAAAATAAAGTTGTTAAACGTACCGCATTTGGGAAGAATGGTAAAAATGCTTCAAATGGCATGGTATTTTCTGACACATAGGTGCTACATCCGTATACCGTAGTTTTACCCCCAAGGCAATCTCGACGCAACGGACGGTATCGACGCAGACGGTTTCGCGTTGAAATGTCAAAAACTCATCGAGCTTATGGGAACATGTATAAGTGGGCAATCTGAACGCCGACGCGACGCAATGGACGTTAGCTACACAGAAAAGTTGATTCAACTTCAACTTTCTTGCGCATCGACGCATTGGAATGTCAGTTTGAAAGCTGTCAGATGGTATGTTTGTGAGAATCTTGAGATTACTTTCATAGGTTATAAATAAACAAAATAAATTAAAAGTACTGAATTAATAATTGTGTTGTGTGACTAACAACTAATTATATTTTCTTCTGTGAGAATTGAAAAACAAACAAAATCTTCGACGGCTAATGGTGAACTGTCAATCAAGTGACATCGCATCGCGTCGCGTCGTGAGCGTCGAGATTGCCACCACCACTCAAATCCTCACCATTTTTGACACTTCAATGCGAAACCGTCTGCGTCGCGTTCGTCGCGTGCGTCGAGATTGCCTCCACCATTAATATCACCAGTGAGAAAGAATAACGCTGCAGTCTGTAGGAATGCTGTGTATACTACGCTAAAAACCCTAGTAAACATTTTTGTATACCCTATCATACAGGTGTATATTTGATACATAGTTAGCAACATAGAGAAATAATTTTGATAGATAAATCGTAATGTATATGAATCGTCTAATGGCGTTATTTCCATTGATAAATGTATGGATTTTGATCTGAAATATGATCTTTTGTAGGTGTTAGGTTAGGTTAGGTTGGTGGGTTGATGAGGCAGACGGTGTGTGTCCTCCCTCATCGCACTCAGGTCAATATAGACCCATTGTGATGCCCGTTGGGGGTCCACTTATGTGGTTGGTTCATTCATTGTCCCGTTACTGTCCATTGTTGTTAGTCTCTTTCTAGCCATCCAGATGTTGATGCAAACCTGAAAAGATTAGGGAGAGGGATTTCGGATAGATCCGTGAGGTCATGGAAAAAGTATTTTCCTAAGGTTCTCATTCTTAATTGGCTGAGGCCTGGGCAGTGGCACAGAAAGTGGAGGGTGTCCTCGTGTATTTCTTCATCACCGCAGCCTCTACAGAGGTCATCATCTATGAGATGCATTTTCAGTTTGTGGCTTTTCAGTAAGTTGTGTCCAGTAAGAATCCCAACTAAAGTAGAGACATTTCCTGTTTCTACGAAGCAGTTTATGGGTTCTGGCTTTGTCATACTCAGGCCACATGCTTTTGGAAGTTTCACAGGTGGGAAGGGAGTTCCACCTGTTTTTGGCAGCGATTAGTGTTTTCTGTCCCACCTGAGATTTGAGGTCGCATAGTGGTGGTTTGACAGACTGGTCTGCTTGGTCAGTGCTGGAGGCAGATCCTTTTCTTGCCAGTTCGTCAGCAATTTCATTACCCTGTATGCCTCTGTGTCCGGGGACCCAGCAGAGCTTAACATTATGTTGGACGCCAAGAACCTTTAGCTCTTCACGACAACGTTTCACAAGCCGAGATTTTATTTCGACAGCAGAGATAGCTTTTATTGCAGCCTGACTGTCAATAAAGATGGTGATATCATCTGGTGGTATCGCCAGCATTGAGGTCGCTTTGGCTGCCTCTGCTACTGCCAATATTTCGGCTTGGAAGACACTGCTGTGCTCAGGGAGACGAAAGGTGCTGTTTAGCTTAAGTGTTTCTGAAAACACTCCAGCTCCAGCGCCTACATCCATTTTTGAACCATCAGTGTAGATGGATATGGTTTCGGGGCCCAATTCGTTCCTCTCCCACTCCTCTCTGCTTGGGAGGATGCAGGAGAATGGTCTTTGAAAGTCATGGTGAGGCAGCATGTAGTCAGAGGATACAGCTGAGCCCAGATATCTGTGTAGAATTTGGGCATGTCCTCCTGAGTTCGATTTCCAGCAGTTGAGCTGGCTGATTCTTAGAGCACTTTTGGCTGCAGATTCTTGCATGTAAAGGTCTAGCGGTAGCAGGTTAAGGATGGTTTCCAGTCCCGCTGTTGGCGTGGTTCTCATTGCGCCAGTAGCGCCCACACATGCTATTCTTTGTACCTTGTAGGTGTTAATGGAGCACGATCGCAGATTGATTTTGTCTTTGTATTGTTATGAATTCATGTCTGTGGAGTTAATATCGGTGTAGCTGACAAATTTCAACTCACAAAGCTACAACTAACAATTTCGCTTCGATAAAGCACTATCGAAGCTATTTCCCCTTCAGCAATATTACTTGTAGGAAGTCTTATGGGAAAACATTTGGCGCACTTTTAGGAAGCTATTTACTTCTATAAGATTTCTTTACATACTTCTAATAAGCCTTAAAGAAAAATCTTTGTTTTTTTTTAAAAAAAGGCCATACAGAAGCAAATTATAGGCTTCGCAAAAAGTCATTCCGAAAATAATTGCAAATCTTTTTTTATTTTATTTTTTTTATTAATTTTTACTTTTATTAATTTCAATTTCAATCTCTTAATTTCAATTTCAATTTCTTATAAACCCAATTCGATATTATGAATGTATAAAATTCAATGCAATTAATTATATAAAAACTCTCATTTTACTGGGATTCGACCTCGGGTTCTCTCGCACGGTAGTCCAACACGCTATCCACTAGGCTGTACTCTCGAACATGAAAGACCAGGAAGTACAACGAAGTAGTTGAATCGTGTTGACTCATTCTCCGGTAGATTCCCGATCTTTTCACCTTTTTTCCCAATCTTTACACCTTGTCCAGATCTTTTCACCTTTTTTCCGATCTTTTATCCTTAGCTTTTTTAAGCCTTTTTTCGTAAGCTCTATACGTGCTATGCTTCGCATTAACTTGTGCGAAGCTCTACCGAAACATCTTAACTTATATCTCCGGAAACTTAAAAACAACCTAACAGAAGTTTCGCTATCACAATTTCGGTTATGCTTGTGAATTTCCCTGCATAATGTCTTAAACAAGCTTCTACCTAAACAATCACCTGCCGAAATGCTTAACCTCCGTGCACAAGTACTATAACTATAAGGCCTATAGAAATAATTGCTTGTGGAAATTACATTTTTGTGCCTTATAGAAGAATAATTGTTAGTTGGGAGATTGTTATTGTTTTTGATTTTATTTATATTTCACATAGAAATGCTACAGTTTTAATAAGGGTATTCATGCAACATCGTAATTTCATTACAAGCGAAAGATTGTAATTTTACAACGATGTTTCATGAACGACCCTAAAACTGAACCACTAATCTACCATCTACCACCTAAATTTTTCGGTAACCCACTGATAGATAGAATTTTGTTCCTTTTGTTCTCTTTTCGCTCTCGATAATTTTTTTTTGATTTGTAAAAGTGACTGATTAAATGTCAAAGTTTACAACGTTTACCATCTCAGTTTACGCACCCAATTCCTGTGAGAAAATTCCGATATTATTGGAAAAGATTTCCCATACAAATTTTGACAGTTCATATATCACGTCGTAATTTTATCACGTTTACAACATTTACGACGACTTTCCGACGTTGCATGAATACCCCTAATAATAAATCAGAACGAAAATCACTCTAGTCAAACTGACAGCTATCATTTGGATTAGTGTTAGTGCAAGGAGGGGTAAATCTGACGAAAAATGCAGGGCCCTCATTCCGTAAAGTGATTATCGTTTGACGATAACATTTCGACGGTACATCTTGCATCACGTAAGATCAAAAGTAGTTTTTGCTGTCGGTTATATCACTTTATTTGCTTCTCTTAAAATAATAATCGCCAAATCACAGACGATTATTGAGTGATTGCTCATGAGGTCTCGACTACAGTCTGAGTATGATTTTTATATATGTGCACAGTGCACAAACACAGTTTAAAAATTACATTCTGGGTACCTAGCAAGTCTCCTACACCAACGACAACGGCAATCATTTTAAAAGTTACAGATGGAGTACCCAGAGATCTGCAAAATTGATCTGAAAATTAAAAAATAAAAATAATTTGTTTGCCCAATGGAGCACAACAAGTGTCAAAATCGGTCATTTAACAGATCTAGATCAAATAAATTATTGATTTTTTTACCAATCACATGTCTGATGGTGTGCACTGTGCACCATTAGTGATAACAGGCGTTTAGTTTGATTCTAAATAAAGTGGGTCAAAGCATTGATCATTGAGGTACCCCAGCGTTTATGGAGAATCTATATAAGGAAACTCCATCCACCACTTATTGCAAAGAATGTTTTCCATCCAGCTACACCACACAATTTCAATACCATAGGTGGAACATGTGTATACCATAGTAGTATTTATACCACTATAGTGTGTCTAAGGTATAATGCTGACTAAGTTTTGCGTATATTGTGATAAGAACAAAGTTCAATTATTACTCTTTTTGTCAAAGTACTTGGTTCTTATGGTTTTGTAGTTTTCATTCTATTACTAACCAAAATTGAAGAGTGGATAAGTTTGAAAAGCGGATCCATATGCGAATGAAAGAATATGTAGAGTGCTATTGAATTAAGGAAAATTTCCATTTCTACATTATTGCCATAACAAAACCATGTCAAAGCTGTAAATACAGAGGCGGATTTTTAAACATTTTACTGTTTGGCAATATAATCGTTTTTTATCCAATAAATAATGCACTTTGTAAACATATTAAAAGCTGCGCGATTAAATTTATCATTTTACACACATCTCTACGGTTTTTTAGTTACATAGTGTACAATTATTTATACAGCCTTTATTCAGAGTCACACATATTCTTATTCATAAAATATTTCCCCACAAACAATAGCTATACAGGGTTTGTGTCAAATAAATGACCAAAAAGAGGGGAATCTCTTTGTTCCATAACACGGTAGAGTTGCCAAGGCGTAAATTTGTTGGTTGCGAAACTCACGGCGACAACTTTGTTTCCAACCCTTTTATAAAATTTTGTTGACTTATGTTGACTCAATAACATCATATTTACAATATCGAGTCTGAAGAATTAGCATTTAAATAAATTAAACCGTGGAACACATCTGCTAAAATCCAAAATATCCTGGACGATATTTTACAACTTAAGGCTAAACTATAATAGTCAGAAACAATCGGAAGCTAATGTCAAAATTCTACGTTAAGTTTTCTTCAGTACTGTCAGTTACTCAAGTTGCGCATAATAGGCTTTTGCGAATGGAAGCGATTGCAAACAATAAAAACAAAATTTCGTTGCTTATGAACTTATAAATTTAAATGTACACAGCTGTTGTAGTGACAAGTCAAATTTTTGTATGAAAGAACAAAAGAAAGAGAAAGAGCGAATGAATTCCCTTTTTAAATGATCAAAAGTGAACGAAAACGGAAGTGGTCGCTCGCAAGCATCTTCTATTATAGTTCAGCCTTTAAGCTTAGTACGCAGCTCGCGCTTAATTTTATCTCCCATACAAAAATCTCTACAGAGATAAAATTTAGCGAGCAAATTTATCAGTGCAGTACGCAGCTCGCGAAATAAATTCTTAACTTCATAAAGATGGGACACACAAAATGTAGGTAGGGTATAACAATATTATGTGTTATACGAAAAGTGTTATACTCGGCGGAAGACAGGTCTCCACTTATTTATCTCGCGAAATTAATGTGCGAGGCATTTAAATCGGCGAAATTTTAATGAAAAATAAAAACAAAATGGAAGAAAATGAAGACGAATATTTGATGGAAGAATTTTCAAGGAAGACGACATATTTATTTACAAAGAAAATAATAATATTACTGACATCTGCGAATGTATGACATTTCCCTGACTCATCTATATGCTGTGTACGAATTTAGCGAGCATTTATCTTTGGATTGGAGAAAACAAGTGGAGAGTAGCAAAGATAAAATTTAGCGCGAGCTGCGTACTAAGCTTTACATTTGAACCTTTGGTAATCCCTGATGCTCAGCCGTCTGTAAATACAGAAATAAAAATAATAAAATACCCTTACACAAGCACTATTTAACCATCAGACGCGTTTAGGAGATGTAACTTCTTTTCAACGTTGTATAAGTTTTATGAATAAGGTTTCGGGTTTAGAGGCATTCTAAGGGCTGCATTACTTTATGCACTCCTTATAATGAGTTTACGAATAAGGATGTTAGGCCGTGTGCCAATTGCGTTAAGCAGGTTAAAATTTTGAAGTCTCAATTAGATAAAAATTATCCACTGCCTAAAATTTTAACGCAATTGGCACACGGCCTTAATATATAAAGCTTAGTACGCAGCTCGCGCTAAATTTTATCTTTACTACTCTCCACTTGTTTTCTCCAATCCAAAGATAAATGCTCGCTAAATTCGTACACAGCGTATAGATGAGTCAGGGATATGTCATACATTCGCAGATGTCAGTAATATTAATATTTCCTTTGTTAATAAGGATGTCGTCTTCCTCCAGAAATTCTTCCATCAAATATTCTTCTTCATTTTCTTTTATTTTGCTTTTATTTTTTATTAAAATTTCGCCGATTTAAATGCCTCGCACATTAATTTCGCGAGATAAATAAGTGGAGACCTTTCATCGGCCGAGTATAACACTTTTCGTATAACACATTATATTGTTATACCCTACCTACATTTTGTGTGTCCCATCTATATGGAGTTAAGAATTTATCTCGCGAGCGGCGTACTGCACTGATAAATTTGTTCGCTAAATTTTATCTCTGTAGACATTTTTGTATGGGAGATAAAATTTAGCGCGAGCTGCGTATTGGGCTTAAATCTGAGTCTAATTTGTAGCTATTTTCCATACGAATAGCGATACTACTCGTAGAAAGAAAAGGAATATGTAGATGTATAAAAAAATGCCAGCCTTCAGTCGTCAATTAATTCTGAGCTTTGCCTAGTTCAGTTTTACAACATCTGTACAAGAACACTACTGCAGATTTGTAGATCCTGCTTTATTCAGATCTAATATTTCTATTAAAAATTACAAACATTTACAGTGGACAACATGGCACCCTATTATCTCACCATAGGTGCTGTCATAAATATTTTCTAATCGTACTACATCCAACTTCAGTATTATTTTGAAGTCTCATCTGACAGTTGTAAACACACGTGCGCCTCCATTTGTTTTCATTTGTAAAAAATAACTATTCTGCCATCTCTAAATAATTCTGTTTTGCGATTAAAATGCCCGTGTTTGCACAGGAAAACAACCTGCTCGTCTTCAAAGGAAGCAACTTTCTAAAACAGCGCCTGATTCTCTCCACCCTAAGTGGCAAACCGGTGAAAATCATCGATATTCGCAACAACGAAGATGTGCCCGGTCTAAGAGAATTCGAAATTGGCCTCATCCGACTGCTGGATAAAATCACAAACGGTACAAAAATAGAACTAAATGCCTCCGGAACATCAGTGGTATTCAGTCCGGGTCTCCTTCACGGTGGTACCATTCATCATGATTGTTGTGTACAACGTGGAATCGGCTATTACTTGGACGTTCTTATCGCATTGGGGCTGTTTTGCAAAAATCCACTCCATGCCACACTACGTGGTGTAACCAACAGCAAAGAATCACCATCTGTGGATCATATTAAGACGGCCGCATTTTCGGTGCTGAAGCGATTCCTGATAGTCGACGATGGATTACAATTCAAGATAATAAAGCGCGGTATCATGCCGGAGGGAGGTGGTGAAGTGATTTTCAGATGTCCAGTGCGTAAGAACTTCCGAGCAATACAGTGTCTTAAGCAGGGCATGGTAAAGCGTATTCGAGGCACAGTGTATGCTTGTAAAGTGTCACCAGCGCTTGCCAATCGTACATTGGAATCTGCAAAGGGTGTAATGCTGAATTTCTTGACTGACGTTTTCATCTACTCTGATCAGAACAAAGGAAAAATGTCAGGCAATAGTCCGGGATATGGTATCAACATGGTTGCAGAGACCACAGATGGGATTATCTTCTCAGCAGAGAGTGTGTCAAATATCAAGGAAGCGGTAAGGAGATGTTTTTGTTTAATATTGCCCCTTGTGTTCATTGTTTGGTATGATTTTAGGGCACGAATCCATCAGTTCCAGAGGACCTTGGAAAGGAAGCTGCACACAAATTACTTGATGAGATATATAGAGGTGGCTGTGTGGACTCTAGTTTTCAGTGGTTGGCAGCTTTATTTATGGCACTGGCTGAGAAGCATGTTTCCAAATACCTGACAGGACCTCTATCTGAGTATACGGTGCATTTTCTGCAGCATTTGCGTGATTTCTTTGCCATTACCTTCAAGCTTGAGAACCCCGAAGAGGATGAAGACGATGAGGAGCGACAACCTGGAGCACAAAAGGTGCTAATGACGTGTGTTGGCATTGGGTATACAAATATTAGCAAACGTGTAATTTAGGGTGTCAATAAAGTGATTTGTTTTAATATTAAGGACCTTTGATTCCTATCGTGGGATTTTATTTGTGGTATGTGGCTGGAACATGATATTGTAAGCAACATAGGCTGCCCATCATATTACAACGTTGGGTAGTTTTGATTGATTGGTAAGCGACTGGTTGGAAGAACTCTTTCCTAATTCGCAGTATCTCCACTGGTATATCTAGGGTATTCTCTGTTTTCACCTCAAAGTGGATTGGCAGGACTCTCGAGCTCTGCTCACTTCGTCTAACTACATGCTAGTGTTGTTTTTGAATTGTTTTAGACTTGAATCCTTCGCTATTATTGATCGTAGGATCTGTTCTTTGAATATGACAATGCAAAGTGTGCTGTTGATTGGGTATTGTAGAACTTGGGTAGACAATGAGTGGCATTCCCTTGGCAATGCTTCCAGTCGTAACCCTCGGATATTGGTCCCATCCAAACGGATTCGACTTGATAAACAAATAAGTGCGAGTGGTTACCACAGGAAGTAAAAGCCTGGTCAAAATGACTGCCACCTGGTGCGAAAAGTTGAAACATAGATTTCGCTTAACAGGTTGGGGTTATGCTTTGGCCTTTGGGTTACGAAGAAGCCTCCTAAAGGACTGTTTATACTGTTGAACTACACATACACTGGAATGATAAGACACTTAACTGAAGAGGTGTAGCCGAAAAACTAGCGCAAGCCCTGAAATGCCACAAAGCAGACATTACAGCCATCCAGAAAATACTATAAGATGGTCCGGTCCAGAGGCAGTGGCACCCGAGGCGGTGAAGCACGGTCAGTCCACTTAAGTAGGTGACCTGTATTTTTCTACTTTGCCCCTTGTCATGGTTATTGTCCACTGTGAAAACGTAGCCATTGGGGCTGATATTGGGAAAAATACATTCACGTCAATGCGAAAAGTTTCTAATGAAGTATAGATGTCGTTAGCACTGCATTTAGTCATGTTGTGCACAAATATAGTCCACGGTGTAGGTAAACATAGCCATTGGCTAGCCAGGCCACCTAAATAAGTGGACTGACCTAAATAATTTAGTACTTGTTCGAGGAGTTTACACCAAAGGGACTTACACCAAATGTAGGCTTAATCCGGGTTATTGTCCACGGTGTAAACGTAGCCATTGTTGAAACACGATGCCAATGTATTGTTAAATAAATTCTCAACGCCAATGACAGACTCGGTAACGAGTCTAAAAAGTTCCACTGAACAATAAAGCTAAAAAAAAACTCAAAGGCTCTCCAAATGTTTGTCACTTTTAAATTTATTTTTGTAGCTACCATGTGACACCGTATTCGCCCGATTTTCAATATGACACTGTTGTCGGTTAGTTCTGTAAATGTCGAGGTAATAATTGAAACAACGGCATTCAACGTTCCATTCAGCAATATTTTCGGTTGAAGAGCTAAGAAATCTGACACAATGTCTTCCATGGCCAAACCAGCATCTTGAGACTTGCCTGGATAATTTTCTTCTTTTTTGTTCTTTCCTGCCTTTCAATTGAAATTTCTAGCGTATATTATGGCCTTTTCACGGTTTCATCTAGGCTGAGTCCGGAATTTTGCAAGTATTTCTGTGCTGCATCAACTTCTTCTAAAATATTGCACCAGAATGAAAGATGACACAAAAACGCAAAGTCGCATTAAGTAGATAGGAGTAGGTATAAGGTTGCAGCACATCTTTTATCCAAATTTTCCTTTTGAGAATCATAACAGAGTTCAAGAGTTGAAACTATCTTCATGAAATGTTCCTTCAATGGCCTTACTCCATCTAGTGTCTTCAATTCTCTGGACTAACGCACCTAAATTTTCAATGAGAATATCCCAACGATGCGTAGATGCTGAGAAAATTGTGAAAAGTTTTCCCACTGTCCCAAAAAAAGTTGTACTTGAAGGAGTGCTACCCAAAGAGTGAACTCCACAAAGGTTTATAGAATAGTTTGCACATGGCGTAAACAAAGGTTTTGCATTAATTTGCCAAATTAATTAGTATTAATTATTATATCCCGAGCATGGCAAAGGTTAATGTCAAGTTAATGTCTTCATTAAGTTGCTTTAAGATATCGTCAGTTCGTTTTTTGGAAGTCTTTCCAGATGTAGGAAAAAAACTCTAGAAACGATTCCCTTACCCCAACTTTGCGGCCCCGGATGAACGTAACTAATGACCTCGCTCATTCGGTCGATATGTGATTCATCGGGTGTGCTGTCGAATATAATGCCAAAGTACTTCGCCTGGTGGATGTCTTTCACAATTTTTGTCCTCACTTCTTTCCCCTTATAAATTAATTTTGAATATTCTTCGACAAATACGAGCTAACTCGCGTGACTATTGAATGCTCGATTCTCAACAAATGCTGCTTTAAGTTATTTTGATGCTACTGATGGGCCGTCTATTAGTCTGCCATCCGTGGTATTTGAAAATTGTAGTTAAGTACAACCGATGATAAGAATATAGAAAAACTAATTCTGTTGACGAACAATTTCAGTTTGTCAAGCAGAACGGAACATACACAACGTAAGCGAAAACTACGAGTCATTTTACCTAAGTCAAGGGAGGATATAAACTTAAATCGTTTTCATAATATCGTTTACAAGAAGGCACAATTCCACAGTTTCGCAAATCGAAATGGAGAATACGATCAAATCATAAGAATCCACGCATCTGCTAGGCATCACTGGGGTAGACGTATCATGGCAACCACATATAACCTCTATTGCCAAATCAGCCGCGACCAAACTAATTTACCTTTTTACTAATTTTTTAATTTACTAATTTTATTCCCGCCCAGCTGCTTCTTTTTTATAAAGCCGAATTACTATCAGGTTTTAAGTTCCTCCCTGAAAGAAATACTAAGCTTACTGGATGGACTCTATTTAATGACGTGAAATCCACCTTAAAGACGATTCTTCCCTTACTTCATATCTGCAACCTTTGGCACAGTGATGATTTGTAAAAGATCTGTCTCTATTCTAGATATTTGGAGGAGCTTAGAGGAATCTTCTCTAGACTCATTGCATTTCGACGACCGACAAGACACAGACACACAACTCCATGAACAATACAAAAGCAAAATACTTTTTGTTACAGAACAATGAAAGAATACTTTCAAAATACGTAATTCCAGCAATATATAATCTACAACAATTCAGGAGCATTGTCAATAAACATCTGCACGCATCATCTCAGAGTGCTCCTGGAGCGTTATAGGTTTACCTCACACTTCGTACAATACCTTGATATGTTTGGCAAACAAATGGCAGCAAACTCAACCATCCGACTTAAAGTCAGGTTACCAGGTAACTTTAACTTTGACAAGAGTTTCCAGGTCACAATCCCAGACAGATCGTCATGGGAAAGTAACGAACCTGTGGAAAATGATTCGATCCATTTTTATACCGATGGCTCCAAAGCAAATGACGGAGTGGGTGGTGTCTTCTCCGACAGGCTAAGCCTCACTGTCTTTCCTTCTTCCTGATCAGTGCAGCGTTTTTCAGGCCGAACTTATGGCGATAAAAAAAAACCTTATCTTGGCTGAAAGAGAATGTAATATCTGCCAAGGATAAATAAGTATCTTCTCGGACAGCCAAACGGACTTATGTTATCAAATCCCTGGAATCTGTCTCAGCCAACTCAAAGACAACCCTATATGGCCGCTCATTTTTGCAAAAGATGTCAGAGCAGTTTAACATTCACCTATGCTTGGTGACGGGGAATAATGAAAATCCAGAGAATTGTAAGGATGACGAACTCGCCAAACATACTAGTAGATATAGCTATACATACATGCAAAAGCTTACTAGCGCTTCATGCTAACAGCAAATTCAATCTCAGATGGAGTCTTGGCACGACGTGTCAAATAACCAAACAAATTTGGACCAAGACTGCTCACTAGGTAGGCATGCAGAAGGGCTATATTATTCAAACTACTTTTGCAGGAGTTGTATGGACGAAGAGGAACTGCCCAGCCCTAAAAACAAAAGGAAGCTTAAGCTTAGGTTCTTTCAACATCTCAGCGATTTGACAAAAACGGAAGTGAGAAGTTTCCCCGGTTCATTAATAGCTCAGATTGGTTTTCTCACAGGGCTGCCCAGCCCTATCAAACAAAAGGAAGCTTAAGTTTGGGTTCTTTCAATATCTCAGCGATTTGACAAAAACGGAAGTGAGAAGTCTTCCCGGTTCATAAATAGCTCAGATTGGTTTTCTCATAGGGCTGCCCAGCCCTATCAAACAAAAGAAGGCTTAAGCTTGGGTTCTTTCAAAATCTCAGCGATTTGACAAACACGGAAGTGAGAAGTCTTCCCGGTTCATTAATAACTGGTCTAAGTGTGCTGTGAATTGCTGGCAGCCACTCTAACCTAACCTAACCTAACCTTACCTCACATGAGAAAAGTTTTAAAAAAAGAAAATGTGATTGATATTTATTTTAGGCAGAAATATCCAAGTGGGTCATAGGCATTTTTTAGAGATCGAGTTGGTAGTAAAGAATTAAATTCTACTTCTAACTAGAAGTGAGCCAACATTACTGGACTGAGGTAAAATTGGGCACCTATTGAGCTATGGAACCCATTAATTGACATCTGCAAAGGAACAACATGAGAAATTCAACTTGCAAAGATTTCAATCACGGTTGGCAGGAAGCGTTTTTAGACAATCGAACATTGCCTACCGTTGGTTCCACGGCAACTACATGTAGCCAGTTTTGCCTAAAAAAACGTTTATCTAAACTAAGCTAAAAGATATTTTACACCAGCCAACTTCTTGTTCTCAATAAGGCACAGATATGACCATACCTTAATATTCTTATCATGCTTAAAGCTCACCCCTGATACTTAGCGAGGATTACAGGTTACTTTCTCTCCTCTGAATGTAGAGAGCTTAAAGAAATCTTTTCCAGACGTTTAACATTTCAACGACTCATGGGATAAACATTTTTAGCAAAGAACTACCAGAAGACATATTTGCGCCAATGCGCCTTTTAAAGAAAAATAAATGAACAATTGCAGTGCTTATCTTAGCCTCACGGCATCATCTTCGCACTTTGTTCATGTTTAGGTTACATTGCTCTAAAAATATATCAAAGTTCCAACACCCATATCGAACACACATACGACAGATTTAAAGTGCTTTAACAGCACCTTACCTTTAAAATATTCTGAACAATCGATTTTTGAAATTCTCTCCATGAGTTCGCACTTTTCTGCTGACACCGCCAAATGGAGATTGCTGCGCAAGCGTGTTCACATCCGAGGAAACACCACGCAAGTTGAAAATACGAACTCTGCACTTCTGTTGGGTTAATGTACGTTCGTCGGTTGCGTTGAAATTAAATACTCAGCGGAAATCGATTTTCATTTTATGAGTATAAATTGATCGTTCCGCTGTCCATGTTATCAGTTCACTTTCTTCAAGGTTTTGGAATACATACAGTTAGCGATGAATCTTACTAGGACAGCTTTGGCACTCTTGGTGTTGGCAGCAGTGGCTTATGCCGAGTACCCAACCAGTTATGGTGCATTTGGTAGTGTTTTTGGCAAGGGACCCTTACCAGAGAGTGGCATCATTGCTAGTGTTGGCCGCACAGTAAACTCACTTAACCCAGCTAATTGGATTCCTAAGGTCATCGAAAGTATTCCAAAGGTGGAGGATATCTCGTTCCGTAGCTTGCTTGCCATGCCAGCAAATACTGCTGGAGCTTTGTTAAATGCAGTCTGTAAGATAGAACTACTTTTCATCGGTAAGAACAACCAATAACGGATTTGATATCTTTTCAGTGCAACACAGCCGCTTATTACCATTCTCTGGCAAGCTGTACACTCCCCAGCCTAGCGATGTTAAGATAAGTTTGATCACACCCGAGAGCAATGTATCTGTTCCATTGAAGAACCCAAAAGGCTTGAAGAGTCCCCAATTGAAAAGAGGTGAGGTAACCGTTTTGATCACCGGTCTCCCGTCGAACTCTGAAGATCCTAGCGATGCCATTACTGTACTAGTTGAAGCCTATCGTGCTCGTTACGAACTTGATGCGAATAAACAACACTCTCACAACTCGTGGGGATCTTCAGTCTCTGGACACATTATTGTAAGTTTTTCTCTCCCTCCAAAAATCAACCGGTTTGTAACACCATTTCCATTTGATAGGTGGTTGAATTAGGAAACGAATTGGACACCTTTAAGAAATGGGCAACATTGAACATTCAAGAAACCGGACGCAACATCGGCCAGGCCATTCGTGAAATCTTCGAAGATAAGTGCGATCATATTCATATTATCGGTACCAACGTCGCTGCTCACGTTGCCGGTACTGCTGCCCTTTACATTGCTCAAGAGACTGGTCAAAAGGTACGTCGTGTAACCGGTTTGGATCCCTCAAAGATCTACACCAAGGAACAACAAATCCAATCAGAGCTGAAACGTGGCGTAGCACAATTCGTTGATGTCATCCATACAACCCACAAAAATGCTGGATCTGTCCGCAATGGTGATGCTGATTATTACGTCGATAACCCTGAATCCGGTTCGGAGAATATTTTCGAGGTTTCTCTTAATTCCGTCCGCTACTATGCCGAAACTGTGATCCCTGGAAACGAGAGGAACTTCATGTCGGTCGAATGCAACTCAATGCAGGATTATGAGGATCACCGATGCTATGGAACCCGCTTGCCAATGGGTTACGCTCCAGCTGTCGGCACCAAGGGCAATTACGTCTTGAAAGTGAATGCCAAGTCTCCATACGGAAGGAATGGTGGTAGACAAGAGACCGCTTCGCTCAGTGGATCTTTGTACTACTAATGTAATCGATGAGATATAGCACCAGTGAATACGGATCAATAATGCGAAAAGATAGAAATGTAGAGATTTCAGTAGAGAGAGATAAATAAAAGTATCTAATTTCATAGCATATATCTTTGATGTTGTTTTTGTTTTTGTTTTTAGGGGTTCTTAATAAATAGGTTGCAGGATACAGAAGTTTCCTCTACATATTGTTTTTTTCTTTATAATGGTCTCAGCAGGTTCTAGAAAAACCATTGTAGCCAATACCTGTTCCGAGATCAACCTAAGGGGGGCTTTCCGAGGTGGGAATGCAGTGTTTCCTGAAAATCGGAAGCTCTTCTTACCGTGGTTGACTTTAATGGTTCGAGAGAAAAAAGAACATGGTCACCATCTTGTTTCTGTCAAACACTAGAAGTTGGGCTTCACACTGCCGATGACATACTTAATGATATCTACCTATACCAGCTTATTATAATTACTGTATCGGTCTTGCTTTCGATGCAAATGTGGTGCATTTATACTTTGGATGCAAAAAAGAAATGGTGTCCTTGTAGGAGGCCGACTTTAGTTAAGAATAATTGAACTTAAGCCTGCCAGTGCACCACATCATAGCAACGTTTTGCAACATTAGCCTTATATGTGCAGACGCCCCTACTTATGTGATTGAAGGAGGAATTTTAGAACCTCCTGAGTCTGTCCGGAATACAATATGAAAATCTTACTTGCGATGTTCATGAAAATTGGAAAGGGAAAACATCTTTGGTGGGTTAGTTAAAAAGCACAGCCTTCACAAAAATACAACAGAAGGAGGATTCTGGCTAACTGACTTTGCAGCGGGATGAAATACTGTTATCAATAACTCTAGGTTTCCTCGACTTCAAATCCACAAAGCAACCTTCCGATATCCGAATGATCGAACCAACAACCAAATCGACCATGTGCTCATAGATGCGATGCAAGCATTCAACATCCTGGATGTACAAACATTCAGAAAGACAAAACGTCGGTTCTGACCATTTTCTCGGTTCAGTCAAATTCATACCTCATCTGCCCATCAAGAGAAAGCTACGAATATTACAAATAAAGAGGCTTCACGTTGGCGGCCTTATTGAACCGGTTATAGTCAGATTCTACAAATAACAACTGAGTGTGAGACTACTCGCTATACCTTTACCGTACACCAATATCGCAATTTAATCAAAGAGGTAACTACCACCACTTCCAAAAAGATGCCCATTTTATGATGATTAGCTAAAAAAAAAAGTTAACAGAACAGGCCCATATCAAGGCGTTACAAGACAACGCAAAACCCGCACCGCACAGGAAAAGTATCGAACCAGATGAAGGAAAGAAAGATAATCCTGGGTAGGAATAATAAATAACATACAGCCTCCCAGCTCGAAGAGTATTGCGACAAGAAGAACATCCGTCAATTCTACAAAAAACGAGTGGTGGGTGCACGACTGGGTCGTACGCAACTTTCTCTTTCACAGCAAGTTGGGCGTTAGATCATATCATAAACATTTTGATTATTGATGCTAAAATGATATAATTAATGTCGAAATGTATTAATACGAATGTTTACTCCGAATTTTGAAGGAATCGATGTCAATGTGAATAATAATGATTTTCCGTTATTGGCCAAAAACTGAAAATTCCGTTTAGTGATAGTTGAGCTAAAACTAATTATGTGGAATTGCTTCAAACTGTAATTGCAGTCTGTATATTAAATTTCATTCAATTTGACATAATAGTTTGTGAGAAATTAATAATTTTCTTTATATGGCCTAAATGACAAAATCCGTTATATGGATTTTCTCGTAAAAACTGGGTATGCAGTTTTGTTGGAACTAATATGGCTATAGTATATATAAAGTTTAATCAAAATCGTTAGAGCCATTTTCGAGAAAATTGAGGTTATGTGTAATTTTTATATGGCAGGTACCGTTAATAACATGGCTAAAAGCAAAAAAAAAAATGGCCTAGAATTATGACCAAAACAAGCTTGGATACGAAGTTTGAAGAAAATCGACTAAGCCGTTTAGGCTGGGGAGACCATTACGGACAGACGGACCGACGGACCGACGGACGGAATTCCAAAAACCACTTTTTTAGGCTCCGCTATCATCGTAATGTTAGAATCGATCAAAATCTCGAGGTCGAAAATTTTCACGAAAACAATATCTTTCTCTTTGTAAGAGAAAGTTAAAAACTAAACAACTGGCAGATGGCTTCAAAGTAGGAACGCAGGCTCCACGAAATAGCAATTGTCACTCACGTGCAGGGCATTGCAGATGTATTCAGACAGGATTTCCAGCAGCTGCTTTATGGGCATAATGTCAAGAGAGTGATAGGACAAGTTACCCACTTACCTTCAGACAAAGCTCCATACCATTAGGTATAGAAGAAGTCAGTGCAACCATAAAAAAGCTGAAGAAAATAAAGGCAACTAGAGAAACTGTTTAAATATGGAGGTGTTGCAATGAAAAACGGCATGCACCAAACGATAAGCCAAATCTAAATGGTAGAAAGCAAGCTCGACGTTTGGAATACCATACCATATACGAGAAAGTTGATCATATGCCTTGCCCCATCTACCTACGTATATCATTACTTAAGTTGTACATATATAATACCCTATCCAACGTAGTGCGTGTACATCCGAAATTCTGAAGTGTGGCTTCCGGCCTAGCAAACTAAGTCAAATACTGGAAACCAACGAATTCCCGGTCGAGACGCATTATCTTTCGTCAAAGAATATAGAACTACAAAGAGTACGCATCACAGTTAAAAATTGTGTAGCCGTTTCAGACGGGGACGTTAAGTGGGAAGGGGAATTTCCGTCGTTCGTATGAGTTGACTATGCTCGTGTTTGAAGCTGTGGTACGAATGTGAACAACTGAATACTGGGGTATCAATATCCCCCCACATACTTAATTTTCGTTGTATGAGATGCGTACTCTATGTAGCTCTATACTCTTTGCTTTCCTTGATTGATCCAGCTCTATAGACCGATGACAGAATGCGAAGCAAGTGTTTTAATAAGGCTAGAGCATTTTCGAATCCCAGCCTTAATTTAGGAGGCGACAAGGAAAAGGATCAAGCGATCACGGATGCCGCAGCGCTTATACTGAATGACTGTATGCTACGTGCTCAGGATCCGTTTGGATATAAGGCTTGTCTCAGGCAGATACACTCAAAGGTACGAAAGCCGGGTAAGGAAAAGTATTTTGTATTTCAGGATATTCCAATAAGGACGAGTCGATGTTGACAGTCGTTATTTCACATGTTGCGTGCTTTGCGCTCATTTTACGACAGACACAGTGGCCCTATGAAGTTGACACTTCAACGTTTGATATCCAAATCCGAGACGACAGGTTTATAAGCAGTCAGGTAGCGCTCGTATGTTAAAAGAACACCAGATCGGCGTAGAACATCACCGCTGTGCATGCATTGTTTCGCCTTGCACAAGATACCGCCTTTTACAGACTTCTTGCGCCGGGACTTGGGCATGCACTCGTTCAAGATCTAAATGACCTAGAAGCTCAACGTTAAATACCATTGACATCGCCGTTTGTTCACTGACTGGGCTTCGGATCGTTTGGGAGAGGATTCCAAATTTGGCCGAAAAATCATATTTAGCAACGAGGTGCTTTTTTGAATGAATGGCTATGCAACATGCATAATTGCCGTATATGAAACGATGCCACACTGAATCTTGTGTGGAGATTGCCAAGTGGCAATGAATCAAAAAAAAATTGTTGGTGCATATTTTGGGCCGGCAGCGTTTTTAGTGAGCCCATCTTTCTTGTTGAGTGACGTGGTTCCAGCTGCGAACGCTTTAAGGATATGGTTATCTCTGAAGTGACTTGAATTGGTCACCAATATCGTGCTATTTGTCCCGTTAGACTTCTTCTTGTGGAGTTTTGTGCATTCCCGTGCTATGCCAATATAGTTACTTACTTAAGAGGCTCTACAGTCCGGTATGAACCTGGGCCTCAACCAACATGCATCTCCAATTAGCCCAATCCTTAGCTAACGGCCTCCAGTTATGCACTTCATATTAGTTGAGGTCAGTTTCTACTTGTGCGCGCCACTTAAGGTGAGGTCTCCCTCTAATTCGTCCGACGACTGGCTGGGAACCGAAGACTCTCCGAGCTGAAGTATTGTTGTGCATTCGATCAACAAATTCTAGTCATCTTGGACGTTTAAGATGACTAGAACTTGTTGATCGAATGCACAACAATACTTCAGCTCGGAGAGTCTTCGGTTTTTCGACCAGGGTTATGTCGTCTCCATAGCTCGTCAACGCAAGATTTCACTAATTTTGTCACCTCTGTCACCGAAGAATTACTTTGCGCTCTGAGACTACAAGGTTCAAGGATTGAGCACGTGCCGATAATTGCTTGTAGAAAGAATTCTACATCCTACACAGAGTACAGCGTGTTTTTCATAGATGGTTATGATGCATACATGATGGTGGGACGTCCAATATTATACCGAATTCGAACGCCTGAGCTGAGATAAGCTTTTCATGATAATTGATGGTAATTATTATTTGACCACAAGCTTTACTTTTCTGAGTTTCTGTATTTTTGAATTTAGTCTTCCTTATACCACTTGAGTATAGCTTGCTAATCTTCCAACTTAGCCAACTTGCTGGCCACTTAGTATAAAGACAGTATAGCTTTAAATTAAATCCCTAGCCTGTTCAACGTATATTGACGATGCCTTAGTCATTCAATTGAGCTGGGAACTATTCCATTCTTTTACCTGCATACAATCTTTGCAGTAATGGTCTTTACTGTACAGCGTTTTGGATGATTATACATCAAAAACATTAAAGATGCTCATTTACGTACTTAAGTGGTGCAACAGTCCGGGATAAACCTGGCTCCCATTACGCACTTCAAATTTTGTGAGGTAGACTTTGTAGCTTATGACAAATCCCAAATGCTAACATCCTTATTTTGTCCGGCCATATCCATCGTATTTCCTGGATGGAAGTAATGTATACTTAGCGATATTTTTGGGCTTCCGGTAGTTGCTTAGCTGCACTTTTTATTTTATGTGTTCTAAAATTTCAGAGCATAAACAGTCTTGGATAACGTAATCCCTAAAATACCAACTAGACTGGAACCCTGTCCGAAACATGATGTTTAAACCGTACTTCGGGATTTCAATGCAAAAATTGGGAAAGAAAACATGTACCTAATATCTTTCTTATGCAAGTAACCGCCAACTACTGAGCGTATACAACATTCAGTGCGGTGATTCAAATTCCGAATGTTATAACACCTACTTCTTTCACAACCCCAAATCTTGAAAAGGTCTAAAAACCATATTAGAACTGTCAGGCTTCATAAATTTCCCGTTGGACATGGGGTTAAAAAAGCAGGTTCCATTTTGTTATGATAGAAATGTAACTTTGCCCACACAAATGAATGAATAAGCTAGGTTTGAGGCCCTGAATGGGCCGTTTATTCCAGATATTCCGATTTATTTCGAGAATAAAATAGCACAGCAGGTTATAGCTAAATAAATTGATAAAAAATCAAACCTTACTATATAATTTAAGTTTTATTTAATTTAAATTTATTTAATTACGAAAAAAAGATTAATTCTTTTTTCCCAAATTAAGTTCAAACATCGGCCATTCTTCGTTGCTTATCAATAACACACGTCATTACAAATACAATTAAACTTAAAATCTATAAACAATAAAAAAGCGACAAAAAGGAAACAAAACTAAAAATAAAACAGAAACGAAATAGATTTTTTTTTTAAATTACATGAGAATTTTTACAAACTGAAAAACAGATTTCCCGCTTTCTCTGTTTTCCAATACAAGTATGTCAGTCCACTAATTTACAATAATTTCGAGTCCAATTCAAATTCCAACACAAATCAAACTCTAAATTCGTCGAATTTCGATTAAAATTCAAAATCTACTCCTTACAGCCGAGACCAGCGGCCCAATTACACATTCCACCAACCGGATCATAGCTCAAACCCTTGGGACATGTGTACTCCCACCCAACAACGCCTCCGGTCTCGAATTTTGCACAGGAAATGAATTTCCGACAGGACAACGGATGGGGGAAGTTACCATGGTCTAGGCACTCGATGATTCCCTTACCATGAAGTACTACTTTCACCTGCAATCGAAATGGGATGTAGAACCTTCGTAATGGAGTTAAGAAGTAGCTTATTACTAACCTGTGATGCGGTAGGCTTGTCTACAACTCTTTCGTCACCGTCGTCGTAGTAGTCGTAGTCAATTACCGGCTTGTAGGTTCGTCCTGGTGTTTGGGTTTCGATGATTTTATTGAACGGTGCTGGGGTCTTGTGTGGCCGTCTTCGACTGATAAATACCTCGACCTTTTCCGGAGTAGGTGTGGTCTTTTGTGGACGACGGAATGATGGTCTTCCTGTTAGGGGCGGGTAATAAAATTTAACAAATCAAGGGGATATTTTGCGTTGTCATACTCGTTGTAGCTGCAGTGCCTATTCGCCTTGTGATAGGATCTTCATAGGTCGATGAGTAAAATGGTGTAGTCGTACTTAAGATGCTCGTCGATATGGATATCTCTGGGGAGTGTTCGGATTCATTGGGGTTTACATCACCGATTTGGTTGTGGAAAAATTTTGTCTCCTGTATACTGGATTTGGCAATTTGGTCAATGTCCTCCGGTATTAAAGTGTCCAAATATAGTGGGGATGTGTTGAACTCTATAGGAGCTGGAGGATTGGTTGTCACCGGAATTGAGGTGGTTGAAAATGGAAAACGTCGCTTAAATAGAGGATTTTGTGTTCTCGGGGGATCTGTGGGCGCTGAAAGTGTGATAAGGAAGTCAAATTAGCGATGATGTATGAAATATGGGCATTTGGAGTACTTAATATTTATGTTTGTGCAATATAAGAATTTTAAAAATAAGCACAATAGGTTTTTTTTTAGTTTCCCAGTTAACAAAAATTTCGAAGTACTCTGGTGTCAAATGAAGAAATAATAAAGATAGATATATATTAGTTCATACTGACATACGACGTCACCAGATTTTAGACATAAAGTTTCGAGGCAGAATGACGAAATAAAATAATAAAAGCCAGGGATACAATACTTGAACAGAATCCTGTACATAGAAGAACCAGGAAAGATTGCAGTCGAGACACAGTCGATGCTGAGAATATGGAAGTATATGGTAGACCGCCCAAACATCTATGAAGGAGTACAATAGAGAATTGTCACTGCATCATTCGAATCCAAAAAAGGGTGACGTATTGTCGTGTGAATTTGTTAAAAAATATTTGAACCAATACCAGAGGAACAATGTTTCATAAATCTAAGCTGCTGCTACCACCAAATGACACACAACATCGACGAATTGGACAGAACGTATCCATTGACAGATATAAATTTGAGGTAGTACGGGATTCTGTCTACCTCAGCTCCGCTATTAACTCTGACAACAACATCTCGTCAGAAATTAAATGAAGAATTACACTTGCTAAAAAGGCAATTTAGTAGTAAGCCCTCACACGAAATGCTAAGGAGATTCTAAACATGACCCTGATCATCTCAGTCCTGCTCTAAAAAAAACTCCGCATTGGACATTTAAGAGTCTTTGATTCCCAGCCAGATGTCGGATGCAGTATAGGAAGATGTCGCTTTAAGTGGCGCGCACAATAAGAAACCAACCTTAACCAACTTAAAGTGCGCAACTGGAGGCAGTTAGCTGAGGACCGGGCATATTGGTTTAGGGCCAGGTTCTTTCCGGACCGTATCGCCACTTAAGTAAAATCTTCCAAATAAACTAAACGGCGCAGATATTGAGTGAAAATATTGTAAGTAATCTCGGCGTCACATTCACGAATAACCTTACATGAGAATGTCATATACGTCTTGCTCTAGGTAGTTCGAGAGCTTTTGGAGGCTCTGGGCTTCCCAATAAATTACACTGTTGCAACTGGAGTTATGTGTGTGGAATCGCATTTTACATTTATGGACGTAGCATATTAGACCACAGAAGGCATATTAGACGAGTGTACCTTAAAATCTATACAACCTTGTAAAACACGCTGCAGTTATTTAGTTTCAAGGACCCAATTTTTAATTTATTCTATTGAACTTTTGAATTTCCTCACGGAAGGTGAACTATTGACGACCTTTGGATCCGTTGGATCCATAGCTGTAGATACCTGAATCTCCTTCTCAGGAACTACGAGCAAATGCCCACGTCACGCGCAAACCTCACAAGATGGCTGTATGTTAACGACTGATGAACAAACCCATTATCATAAATATGAATGGAGTGCTTTCATTAATAAGCCACACATTATCAAATTACGAGTTTTAACTGGTAACTATGTTTTCTCGATAATGACGTGGATGCTGCTGCTGATATGATATCAAACACCATTCTCCTTGGTATGAAATATTTCATTCCCAACAGCATTAAGAGTATCAGACCAAAGGCAAAAGGGTTGTATGACTTGAGCTGCAAAGAATCGAATATCAGGTTGAGAGAGACAAACCTTCGGTTCTTCAAGACCAACCCAACAGAGGAAAACCAAACAAAGTTCAAACAAGCCAGGAATGACTGTAATGCCCATTTAAAGCGTGACAAATTCCTTTATGATCGAAAGTTGAGGCAAAAAATTCTACAATGTCCCAGAGTTAGTAAAAACTTTTCGTCATTTGTTAAAAATATAAAAAATTCGGCCTTTTCATCATTCACAATGGAATTCCAGCTGTCAGCTCTTTAGACAAAGCCAATCTGCTTGCTGTGCATTTCGCAGAAAATTCTACATTCCCAGATTGTGCCCAGTGTCCTCCAGTACTTGAGAACGTAGATCATTCTATGGGAAAAATTCACTTTCGTACTCGTATAGTTGCAATAGTTTTATTTGATCTTGACATTCACAAATCCGCTGGTCCAGATGGTTTTTCCCTCGTTATTCTGAAGAGTTGTTCTTCTACGCTAGCAAAACCACTGCGTAAGCTTTTCTATCTATCCTACTCATCAGGACCCTTACCGAGTAGTTGGAAAACAACATTTGTTAAGCCTGTACCAAAAAAATGCAAATCTTCTTCTACTACAGACCAATTGCACTTAGGTCCCTTCTTTCATGGTCATGGAAACGCTGATAAATCGTCAGCTTATGAAATATCTCGATCTTCTCAATGACCGGCAGTATGATTTGATGACATATCTCACCGAAAAGTGGAACCAATCAAGCCACCATGGTGGAGAAAGAAACATTGTTGCACTTGATATTTCAAAGGCATTTGACAGGGTTTGGCATCAAGCCCTTTTGTCGAAAATGCGTGCATTTGGAATCGATGAAAAACTTCTTGCATGGAATAGAAATTATCTTTCGGAACGTTCAATTCAAGTTGCTTTGGACGGTTTCAAGTCTCCAACTAACAAAATAAATGCTGGTATCCCTTAAGGCTAAGTTTTGTCTTCGACTCTCTTTCTCATTTTTAACTTTCTCTTACAAAGAGAAAGATATTGTTTTCGTGAAAACAATATCTTTTTGATTGATTCTAACATTACGATGATAGCGGAGCCTAATAAAGTGGTTTTTGGAATTCCGTCCGTCGGTCCGTCTGTCCGTAATGGTCTCCCCAGCCTAAACGGCGTGATCGAATTTCTTCAAACTTCGTATCCAAGCTTGTTTTGGTCATAATTCTAGGCCAATTTTTGTTTGCTTTTAGCCATGTTAATAAGGGTACCTGCCATATAAAAATGACACATAACCTCAATTTTCTCGAAAACGGCTCTAACGATTTTAATTAAAGTTGATATATACTATAACCATATTAGTTCCAACAAAACTGCATACCCAGTTTTTTTCGAGAAAATCCATATAACGGATTTTGTCATTTAGGCCATATAAGGAAAATTGTTAATTTCTCACAAACTGCTATGTCAAATTGAATGAAATTTAATATATATACTACTATTACAGCTTGAAGCAATTCCACATAATTAGTTTTAGCCCAACTATCACTTAACGAAATTTTCAGTTTTGGCCAATAACGGAAAATCATTATTTTTCACATTGACATCGATTCCTTCAAATTTCGGAGTAACCATTCGTATAAATAAATTTCGACATTATTTATATCATTTTAGCATTAATAATCAAAATGTTTATGTTTTGATCTAACGCCCAACTTGCTGTGAAAGAGAAAGTTGCGTGCGACCCAGTCGTGCACCCACCACTCGTTTTATAAATGATCTCCTGCAACTTATAATCCAATTCGTCCCTTCGCTTCGTTTTCAGGTCCTCGTCCCTCAACTTCGAACGTGGACTCAAAACGTCATAATCAAATGGGGTTAATCCAACAGGGTGAATTTTAATGCTTCCAAAACACAATGCTGTCTTCTGTCATTAAAGCGGAACCAAAATCTACAGCCATTATCCATGAATGGCACTTACGTCGAAGAAACCGAAAAGCTTTCTATGCTAGGTATGTGTGTTAGTAACGAATTACGTTGGAACGAACACATTTTCGAAGTCGCTAAAAACGCAGCAAAATGTCTAGGTTTCCTTAATCGATGTAAGAAATAGTTCGCCCCCTCTGATCTGGCCACAATACATAAAGCGTTTATACGCCCCAAACTTGAAATCAACGCCTACGTCTGGTCAGATGCACCAAAATCAACATTGCACCTTCTAGATAGGATTCAAACGCGTGCGAAAAAACTTATAGGAGACATAAGAATAGCGAACTCCTTAGTTTCGCTCGAACATCGTCGAAAAATCTCCTGACTTACCTTGTTCTATCGCTATTTTAACAACCAATGTGCAAATGAAATAGCCAGCTGCATTCCTCCCATTCAACAATTCAGCCGCAATACTCGTTACGCTATGAATTAGAGTCCAATAGTAATGGAGTCACAAGGCCAGCTAATGTCAACAGAACTCAACTATGACAATAATACTAAATTATCAAGTCGGGTATCAATTACCAATTCGAGTTTAATGCGACAAGAACCAGTGCTGCCGCCTATCTCTGAAGCGTTATAGTCAAACCTTTAATGAAAGCGGAGCTAAATTTGAGAAGGCCTGCAGCATTGGTATCCATTCGCTTTATAAGTTCTATGACCAGGTCTATGTCGCTGTATAGACCATAACGTTGCGATCGAATATTAAAAACTTTCAGACACTGACACTGTTTCAAAATTCCTTACGGTTTGACCAAAAACTAAATTTTTCTGAAAAGTGGGCGTGGCAATTGGGGGATTTTAAAAATATTTACATTTGACACATAAACAAGGGACTTATACACCAATATCCCTATGCTTTAGGCCCGAAAAAATGGGCGTTGGATTAAAGGCAAAATGTGTGTCACAATATTTTCGAATCAAACACATTGGGCGAATATTTAGGTTCGAGACGACAATCAAGACTGAACCTCCAAGTATAAAATGATCTCGGATGCCAGGTTGCTTAAACGACTGAAGAAATGTGCACATGATCGATCAAATAAATGTCATGCTGCCACAGCAGGAACCCCCAACGGGTCGGGGGCCTGATAAGTAAGTAAAAGTAAGCAGAAGAAAATTATTCTCATTTTCTTAAAATTTTGTCAAAAATCGTTGTCACACACAGACGGATGGGCGAACAGGCAGACCTAGATCGCATAAAATATCGATTTGAGGTATATCTATCGAAATTATTTCTCTATGTTACAAACTTAATGTTAAAACTAATATACCCCTATGGGATAGGGTCTCCACACTTGATGTCTAGTTTTAAAAGGGTGTTTGTTATTGGCGTATATCGACACTGGTTGGAATTTGGTCAATCACGGCCATTTAAATATCGTATCCTTTCTTAACACAAGCAATTCAATTAAGTTGGTGTTGATGAAATCTCATATCATGAAAAGTGGTTGAAGTGGCATGAATTACTTGGAAAACTTTGAGGCTTATTTTTCCCATTAATATCGGGGGCGGTCAAATAATTTTCTTTCTATTAGTCCGCTAAATTTAATTTATGACGAGAACTCAAAAAGGAAGCAAAGCTGTCTAGATGTTCGAGTAATGCCGGCATTTAAAAGAAAAAGGACCTCACTAACCTCGAAGATACACGGTTACATCTAGTTACTTACTTAACGGGACCGAAGATTTCTCGAAGAATTTTTCTCTCGAATCGACCATTCTTCATCCGCTTTTGATACGGTCCATGCTTCAGCGCCGTAGAGCAGGACTGGGATGATCAGGGCCTTGTATAGGATCTCCTTAGTAGTTCGAGTGAGGGCTTTACTTCTTAGCCCGAAGAAACAACGAGATATTGTTGTCAGAGTTAATAGCGGAGCTGAGGTTGACAAAGTCCCATACTATCTCAAAGTTATATCTGTCAATGGTGACGCTCTGTACAATGCGTCAATTTTGTATGTCCTTTCGTGTTGACAGCATATACTTAGGCTTACCCTCATTTACTGCTAAACCCATTTTTGCCGCTTCCTTCTCTATACTAGCAAACGTGGCTATGACATCACGTTGAGTAATACCAATGATGTCAATAACGTCGGCGTATGCTAGTAGTTGCACCGATTTTTGGAAAATTGTGCTTCTGGTGTTGGCTCAGGAGTTTTGTACAATCCTCTCAAGAATGAAATCGAAGAAGTCACATGACAGCGCATCGCCTTGCCTAAATCCTTTTTTTGTATCGAATGTGTTGGTAAGGTCGTTTCCGACCCTGATAGAGCAGCGAGAATTCTCCATCATGTCATCCTACACAAACTGATGAGGTTGGGCGGTATACCAAAACTAGACATGGCTCTGTATAGTTTGGCTCTATAAATGCTTTCGTATGCGGCTTTGAAATCGATAAATAGGAGGAGGAGGGTAGGTATTAATTTGGACTTCTTGGGTTTTTTCCAGGATCTGCCGAAATGTGACATTCCTGGCCTAAAGCCACACTGATAATGGCCGATCAGGCTATTGGTAAACGGTTTCAGGCGTTCACATATTACGGCAGATAGGATCTTGTAGGCGATGTTTAGGAGACTTATGTCTCTGTAGTTGGCGCAGTTCAGAGGCTCTCCTTTTTTGTGGATCGGGCAAACGTTGCTGAGGTTCCATTTTTCAGGCATACTTTCATCCGACCAGATTTGGCTTATGAGTTGGTGGATGTTATTTACCAAGTCATCTCCACCGGCCTTATAAAGCTCGGTGGGAAATCCGTCAGCCTTGTTAAGCTTGACTTTTGATATTACTATCCTCACTTCACTTAGGTCGGGTGGTTGGTAGTTTTCGCCGTCGCGTCGTCGTTCTGCCTGACAGCAGAAAGTAAAGGTCACATTATTTAAGTAAGACAAGAATCCAATAAGAAAGCAAAACTCTCTAAATGTTCGAGAAACGCCGTCATTTAAAAGAAATAGGACACGTGCAAAACCACCTCACTAACCTCAAAGCTACATGGTAATCGGAGTTGCCAAATGTAATTGATTGAGTTTTGCGGAAAAGTTCAACAGATCTTTGGAAGGTTCAAATATTATATTAAAATATTGCTTTCCATAATTCAGCTCAAGACGAGGAGAGCTTTATTTCCAGCTTAGTTTCTTATCTGAAATGAGATTCTATGGCGACATTCGCCATTGTTTATTTTTTACGAAAAACGTAGACAATTGAAAACATTACCCTCTACGAAATTGTGGGCAGAAGATTTGATCTTTTATTATGTTTAACCAGACATGAAGTCACTTCTTATTCCACGAAGTAAGATAAAAGATTAATAAAAATTGTCATAAAAAGACGCATAAAGCAAACCTTCAACTTGTTATCGCATCAAGAGATGTGACCAAAAGCCACTACAACTTCTTTAAATGCTGGTAAGCTCACATTGCCATGTAAGAACCACTTTCGAGTACCCAGGTGAATACTAAACATCCTCTATACTCTACCCAGGGTTGTGTTCATCTAAGTCGTTTGCATAATCTGAACCGTCATAAAACTACGACAGGCGTTAGTTGGACTGGTTTCACAAACATGCCAAGTTGTTGTATTCAAATTCACAAAGTAAACAATTTCCCGAAGTGGTGGTATTTTTTATTTTTTTTTTATTTTTAATTTAATTGCTCAAGGTGATCAAGTCTACCATCTGCCATAAGCAAGCGCAAAATAATGTGCATGCGCAATTAAATGCTTTCATCTCTCTGGTGAAGATTGGTATTTCATGCATGCCATTTGGCGCGCGATTATGAAATCTCGAAGCATCCACTTGAACGATTGATCGTAAGTTAATGACTAATGGCGGTGAGTCGTTAATGCACTCGTAGTTGTTTGTGGCTTGTGGGCATAAATAGGTAAACTTGTCTCGAGGCAAGCTTGCAAGCTTGTAGGCATGATGCTGCTTCTTTCTTTTTATTGCGAGTTAGTATTCAATTATGAGGAAAACTGCACAATGCGAACATTTGGAAATACCCGAACGTTGGGTTATGGACATGCAAGATATCGTGCGTTGATAATATACGCTTACAATGTACAAAAGATGAAGGAAACGTATTTTTATTGATTAGGAAATTAAGATTATATGCATTTTAAGTTTTATCGACGTTTAACAGATTTGTAAAAAAAATAGCAATATGAAGCCATGTTTGGCAAATCTCTTAGTATGAAATAAGGTCGCATACTGTACACATTGTCATATTATTTGGGAGAATTATTTGTTGGAAAATCTTGTCATTCACACAATTTCATTCGTTTTCAATATTTCCGAAAAGATTTGGGCAGTCTAACACGTAAGAAATCGAAAAAAAAAAACATGAAGCTATTGAAGGTGAAGTTTTTAATCATGTAAGGTAGAGTGGACGCATCAAGATCGTTAAGTTAAATGTCTACCCAATTTGAATACGATAGGAGCTATAGTCGACCTTTAGGAAAACCATTTACGAGTCATTGAGGTCAACTTATGTGTCCAATGCATTTAAAATTGAGCTTCTAGGTTGATCGCCATCAAGCAAAGAGGTCATAAGAACGATTTCAACGAGTGGTGGGTGCACGACTGGGTCGTACGCAACTTTCTCTTTCACAACGAGTTGGGCGTTAGATCAAATAGTACGCATTTTGATTATTTATGCTAAAAATTATTTAAAATGTCGAAATGTGATTATACGAATGTTTATCTACTCCGAAATTTTAAGGAATCGGTGTCTATGTGAAAAATAATTATTTTTCGTTATTGGCCAAAACTGAAAATTCCGTTTAGTGATAGTTGGGCTAAAACTAATTATGTGGAATTGCTTCAAACTGTAATTGTAGGATGTATATTAAATTTCATTCAATTTGACATAATAGTTTGCGAGAAATTAACAATTTTCTTTATATGGCCTAAATGACAAAATCCGTTATATGGAACTGGGTATGCAGTTTTACTGTAACTAATATGGTTATAGTATATGTAAAGTTTAATCAAAATCGTTAGAGCCGTTTTCGATAAAATTGAGGTTATGTGTAATTTTCATATGGCAGCTACCGTTATTAACATGGCTAAAAGCAAACAAAAAAAATGGCCTAGAATTTATAATAGAGTTTCTGCATACCATCCTGGCGTAAGCCAAGAGTACCTATCTTCGCTTTGCAAAAGATTAGGCTCTATACTTTGCCCTAGATAGGAAAAGAGACACAATTATTAGTTAAAAATAACTTTAAAATAACGATCACGAAGTATAACAAAATTGATCTATTTTTTTTTTTTTTTTTTTTTGTATTTATCACTAAATGATATTTCTTTTTATAAAAAGGCTTAGTTTCTTCTTAAATTGATGTATTCTGTTTTCATTTTTTATGTCACTGGGAAGGTTATTAAAATAGTTGATGCCGTCAAATAATACTGTATGTTGTGTACTTCTAAGGCGACATCTCTCTGGTCTTAAATTGTTGTTATTCCTCAAGTTGTATGGCTGGGCTTGAGAAACTTCCAGGATTCCATCACAAATATATTCTGGGAGCATTCCCTTACGCATTTTAAAAATAAAAACCATAGCATCGTAAGTCAGTTTTTGATTTACATTCATCCAATGAAGACAATCCAACATAGCACGAATCGGTGTGTACAAGTTCAGCTTTAATATGACTCTTATTCCCTTATTCTGCAATCTTTGTAGTCTTAATTTGACATCAGCATTACAATCGAATAGTTAAATTAAAGTGCGGCAACACAAGAGAATTATACAAGAGAATAGAAGTATCAAATGTCAGATGGCTTCGTATTCTCTTTAAGAAGTAAATTTTTTTTGAAATTTTTGCGCAAACATGACTTGCGTGCTCCTTAAAATTTAGCTTTTCGTCTATTATTACACCTAGATATTTTAAACTTTGAACTGCATCTATTGAGACATTATCCATACACACATTAATTTCATTATCCACTCTGAATTTCATGCACTTAGTTTTACCAACATTCACTTTCAATTTGTTCATTTTCAACCAATTATCCACACTTTTTAAATCCTCATTCAATCTTTCACACATTATGTCACTATCATTTCCACAAATATAAATTAGACTATCATCCGCAAAAAGTTTTATACTGCAATGCTTTAAGCACTTTTTAAAGTCATTAATATATAAAAGAAAAAGAAAAACTCCCAACACTGAACCTTGGGGAACTCCTAGTTCATTATTAACTGCTTTCGACATTTCTTCATTTACTTTCGTTCTCTGGCTTCGATCAGCTAAATAAGATTTAAACCATTTCCATTCTCGACCACGAACGCCATACAAACACAACTTTTTCAATAAGATTTTTCTATCAATAGTTTCAAATGCACGTTTCAAATCCAAAAATACAGCTATCACTGATTTTCCACAGTCAATTTGTCTCTTCCACTTCCACACAACACAATTTATCGCAGTTTCACATGAATGTCCTTTTCGAAAGCCAGACTGTTCTTTGATCAAAATATTATTGTCCTCTAAATAGGACTGAAACTGATCTGCAACAAACTTTTCAAGTATTTTTTCGCACGTAGGTAACATATTCACCGGCCTAAATTCTTCACATTTATTCGTATTGTTGACCTTTTCTACAGGAACAATTACTGACTGTTTCCATATATCTGGAAATTTGCCAGTTTCCAGTGAGGTGTTGATTAATTTCATAAGCACTGGGCCAATGGTCTCTATTGATTTTACTATCATATCTCTATTAAGTCCAAATAAATCTTTTTTATTATTCAAATTTTGAATTAATCTATATAACGACCTTTCATCACAAAATCTAAAAGTAAAAACAGAGTTAACACCAATATCTGGTGTCACAAACGAAACATATGGAATTGATGCATTTATATCCCGAATACTGTCTACAAAGTATATATTAAACTTATTTGCGATTTCATTTGTAACAACTGAAGTCGTTTCCCCGAATTTAGCACTTTCAATATTATTTGATTTCGATTTTTTTAAGACAATATTTTTAAGAGTTTTCCACATTTCTATCTGATTGCCAGATTTAGCTATAATTTTAGATGTTATGTAGCTGTTCTTAGTAGCCCTTATTTCACTTTTGTACTTATTGCGAATAAAGTTATATTTTGACCAATTTTCCACTGTGTTATTAAAAACCGCATTATTGTAAGCTTTAACTTTTGCCTTTTTTAGTTTACGTAAATGGGAATTGAACCACGAATTATCTGTTGTTTGTGCCACTATTTTTTGAACTGCTAAAGCTTCACAACAGGTGTTTATCTTTTCACAAAAAATATTCGATAACAAATTTATATCTTCTTCAAAGTATATATCTGGAAACCTCTCTTTATTTAGAAAAAAATCAAAACGCTCCTTATTATAACGAATAGATTTATATTTATGAATTTTTATAACCGATTTATTTTTTACTTGCACTTCAACTCTAATAGTTCCATGGTCGGATATTTTGTCATCTGAATTTATAGCGATTTTAACTTTCGATTTTAGTTCCCTATTTGTAATGATGTAGTCAATCAATGTTGATGAGACTTCAGTGATTCTAGTAGGTTGATTCACTAATTGGACAAGACCTTGGTCAGCAAAAGCTTCCAGTACTTTTTTTGCATTACGGTCCTGGGTTAATAAATCTATATTAAAATCACCGGACATCAAAATGTTATCTTCATTTTCCAAAGAATGATAAATCCAGTCGGACAAATAATTTAAGAAATCCGCTTCTGAAGAACTAGGCGATCTATACAACACTACTAAAGTCCATTTTTCTTTACTTAACCACACATACAATTTTAATATCCAGACAGAGTTTTGAAATTTTGAAATGTCCACCACTTTAAAACGTATACCCTTTTTCACATATAATAATACTACCCCAGTGTGTCTAGAGTGTGAAGTACATATAAAATGCTTATAGCCAACAATACTTATTTCTGATTCCTCAATTTCATCTGTTATACAAGTTTCTGTCAACATTAAAAAATCAGGATGATAATTTTGTATTAAAATTTCAACTTTACTTTTGTTAGCCAATTATGACCATAACAAGCTTGGATACGAAGTTTGAAGAAAATCGGTCAAGCCGTTTAGGCTGGGGAGACCATTACGGACAGACGGACCGACGGACGGAATTCCAAAAAACACTTTTTTAGGCTCCGCTATCATCGTAATGTTAGAATCAATCAAAATCTCGAGGTCGAAAATTTTCACGAAAACAATATCTATCTTTCTCTTTGTAAGAGAAAGTTAAAAAATAAAACATGGACCATAACTTCACTCCTTCTGATGATCAATCCTTAGAATTTTTTTCTGATTGCATATTGAGACGAAGATTTCAGACTGAAACTACACTAATTCAACTTAAAGTATGTAGTTACCTAAGTACCAAGCTAGTTGCAGTGACATGTTGGACGATGGCCAAAATTAATTCGGCTTTATGAAGTAAACAGGGTGGTCTTTTCGTAACTTTGTAAACGATTGTCACACAGACGGTAGTCAAGACCTCATGAGCAATCGATCAATAATCGTCTGTGATTAAACGATTATTGTTTTAAGTGAAGCAAAGGAGTGATATCGTCAACACCAAAAACGACTATTGATCTTACGTGATGCCAGGTGTACTGTCGAAATGTTATCGTCAAACGATAAACACTTTACGGAATGAGGGCCCAGGATTAGAATTTGCTTAAATGACGGTTTTAGATCGAGGAATGATATGATTCATGCAGCGTCAATACTGGTGCCCAGCAAACTCGACAAAAACCATGCACGTGTAACCTATTTGGTTGATTTGAGAAGATCTTCAACGACGCGTGGTTGGACTGGCGATGGATAAACTTATGATGTAGTCCGCCATTCGTTGTTTGGTGATCAAAATCGAGACAACGGAATTGTTAAAAAAATCTGTTGACTCGATTTTGATCACCGATTTTGATAGTCCGCCATTCGACGTTTGGTGATCAAAATCAAGTCAACAGATTTGATAAATAATCTGTCAAAATCGCTGAGAGCGTAGGAATATAAAATTATGACTTGACATTTCTGACACATATTCTTGGCAAATATTGCATCGGAAGTTGGGTCTACGTATAAATGACAAAGGAGCTTTTAGTTAACCATAGACAATTTCGTATTTTGCTGATTTCACGTGACACGAGATAAACGAGAATCGAATGCGTCCCGATTTTCTTCATGAGGAATCGTCGGTCCATAAGTGATTCGATGGGTACGAAGCGAAGTGCACAAGATCGCATTAAAAGCTATCTTAAAATGGAATTCAATGTTAGGAAATTTTAAACAAAGTCAAAGTCAACGAACGCCATTCAGCTAATTTAGCCCTGTAAATATGGAGTCATCAAAAATTGAACCTCCCGAATACTCTCTTCAAAGCAAAGTCTTGGCAGACATTTTAACGACGCGACGCAACGTACGTTATATGGGTACAAGACCCAACAATAATCACCCTATCAGAGGATGCAAACATAGTTGCTAATGGCGAAAAATTTTAATTCTACTTTGAACTTTGTGAAGCAAACAGATAAAAATCACAGAAATCCGTTCTGCTGCGAATATCGTTGAAGATGTCGCAGATGACTCCGGAGTATCGATCTGACGACGACACGTGCCACGCACGATTACACCCAGTCGAAGTTATTACATGGTGAGATTCTTAAGCCATATGCCATGTAGACGGTGATCGCCACAGAGGTATGCTCACCAACTGTCTCCTTACTCAATAAGATAAATGTTGACCGGAGACGTGCGGATTCAACAGGATGAAGCAAAAGCGTAAAAGCCTTAATCGAAATATTGAAGGGTGCATTTCCGTATAACCAAATAAATATTTAGATTATAAATCTATATATATAAAAATGGATCTTGGTTTGTTCGGATGCTTAAAGCTCGAAAACGACTGGACCAAATTGGATACTTCCTTCTGCGGATTTGTTCGTAATTGCTCCGCGAAGGTTTAGGAAAAAAAAAAGGTGGCGCTGTTAGCCGTCATTCCATTTGATAATGGCAAAACAACGTTTGACGGGCCAGCTTGTTAGGTATATATAAAAACACCCGTTATTATAAATTTAAAGTTTTAAATAAATAAATAACTAAAAATTCGTTTTACAGATATCTTCTATTTCTGGCGTACTAAATTTCTATGTTTCCAGTCAATCCGTATGGTGGCGGATACTTCAGGCATACATACTTCAGGTTATAGACTACGGAGAACAGATGGCGGATAAACCTTTTTTTAATTCCGTAATATTCATGTAAATCTTGCATATATCTGCGGCTCTGACGTGAGTATATATTTGTGACGGTCGCATATAGTGCATCGTTGTAAAGAACTTTGACATTTATCAACCGAGTAGACATGTTTTTCAATTCAGTATAACTAAACCATGAATCGCTTCACACAGAAACAACGTGCCGAAATAGTGACACTGTACATTGAAAATAGTCGCTCAGTTATGTTAACTCAACGTGCATTTCGTCAAAAAGATCGTGGCCAACAAGCATCGTCTGACAAGACTAATCGTCGTTTGATGCCGAATTTTGTTGAGCACGGGATAGTGGGAGATCCTTGACACCAACGTTAAAGAAGTTCCAATGAACTAGTTGAAGCGGTTAGAAAGAGTGTTGCCGAGAACCCACATACATCGCATTTTGGCGTCAGTGAAACCACACTTTTGAAGCATGATTTTGATTTGTATCATATAAAGTGTAATTGACTACGTTTACACAGTTGACTATATTTGGGCCGCTAGTAAATATTTTAGTCTCAAAAATTTTCTGTTTACAGCGTACATGACTAAATGCAGAACTAACGACATCTATACTTCATTAGACATCTCTTGCATTAACGTGAATATTGTTTCTCAGCCACAAAGGCTACGTTTTCACAGTGTAAAAAAACCGTGGTCCGTGACAAGGGGCAAAGTAGAAAAATCCTCGCTTTTATAAGAGTTTACCACTTCCGTTGAATTTATGGTGACATTTATGCGCAAGGTAGAATAAACATTTAACTGGACTATTATAGTCCAGGTCACCTAAATAAGTGGACTGAACTAAACAATCTTGTCTTTGTTCGATGTGTTAACACCGATGAGACTTACACCAAATGTATGCTTAGTCCATAGTCCCTGTTATTGTCCATGGTGTAAACGTATCCATTGATTCAAAGGATATTGCCAACAGACCACCCAAGGCACTTGGAATACGTCCAAACAGTCGCTCGAATGGCTTGACACTGAACCTGAATTTTGGAAAAAAAAATTGGTGAACAACGAGGCCCATTTAACACTCCATGCCACTGTCAACAAGCTCAAGCCGCATTTGGGGAAAGGACAGTATACACGAGATCCATAAAACACTATTGCATAACAAAAATCTGACTGTTAAGGCGGTTTCAACAAAACCATCGGAATCGGTATAGGTGGTTGTTGGGTCATTATGTCTGACCACAAATGTGTGAAAGGCATCTGTACTGGTACCAGTCTCAACAAGATGGTGAGTCATGCCACACTCTATAAATCAATGCAGTTTCTGTAAGGAAATTACTTGGAAGTGTGTTGTCAAAAAATTGCCAAATTGATTGGCCACTCAGATATCTAGATTTGATACCTCCGGACTTCTTTTTTTGGGGGTATATAAGACAAACAAATTGTACACCTGCAAGCCTCAGACCATTTACGAGCTCAGGTAAAACATTCATGCCGAAAAAGTGATGGAAAACGAAGCAAAAAAGACAAATTTTGAACTGGTCAATAAAGGTGCTACTCTTTTGATGTTTTTTTTTTTTCAAAACTGCTCCAAATAAATTGTAAAGAATCATGTTAATTTGAAATACCTTTTATACGGAATACCCTATCCCATAGGGGTATATTAGTTTTGATATTAAGCTTGTAATATAGAGAAATAATTTCGTTAATATACCTCAAAGTATTTGAATCTACTAAGAATCGCTCGCTAAGTCGATCTAGATAGGTCTGCCCTTCAGTCTGTGTGTCACAAATTTTTGAGCCTTACCCCATAGCATATGCAATAGAAAATTGTTTTTAATTTAAGGGTGGAACGTAAAAGGTTATGCCACGATTCGCACAGCGAATTGAAGCCTTCTCATGTTTTTTTTAAAGGTATTTAATATTCACATTACGACATTAAAGATAGCGCACCCCATACTTCTTGCTGGACTTTCAGTTGTATGGCGAATCCGAAACGACTTGGTTAATTTATTAGATCAACGCGACAGGAGGGCTGGTATTTGGTATTTCTAAGACTGTGAATCCAACCCATGTGTTCTGCGTTGCAACTCATTGCACTAACCAACGCTCCACTAAGACGTCGGCTTAACAGCTTCGTTAAAGCCTAAAGCTGTCATAAATCGCAAATAAACAGCAAACACTTAATGCCATCAGAGTCAGCAATAAAATATTGTGCCCTCTTTGTGTCAAAAAAATTTAACTTTTCAAACACAAATGAATTGCCTCAACACAAACAAATTGTCATAAACATTTTGCACAAATATCACACCATCCATTTAAGACTTTTTTTGTGAATATGCAGCTGGCATTTTGGACAAACTTGAACATAAGTCAACATGAGAAAAATATTTGTACACTGTCGAATGTTTACTTTGTATATTGCATGTGAAGGAGACATCAACGTTCGTACATCTCATCAGGTAACCAAACACTTCCACGACCACCAAACGCTCATGTTTAATGAAGATCCCCCTTAACTCAACTCAAAGTCACAAACCATGTCTAACGACGATTTATCATGAACCACACCTCATACATCAAGACTGCGTGCATGTCATAAAGTTTCGAGAAAAAACAAAAAAACAAGCTCGTTAAACACACAAAAAGTCCAACTGCTTCATTCCGTATGCATACAGAGTAAAATCTCCTTACATCTTCAAATTGTGTTTTTTTTTGGAAGACCCGGAACCACATGAATTAAGAAAAAATGAAGAAGATTGGTTACGAATTCCCCAATCCACCTCATTAACTCGAACAAAGTCCGAACAAAAGAGTCGACCAACAAAACATGTTCATGCCAATTTGCAACTTGTCTACACTTAACCCACATGCCAAACAAACACAAACCCCAACAGACTAGTGACTAACTGCCTTGCTACCTTATTGGCTCGCTGACTCATGACCAAATGTAAATGTAAGACACCGTACTAAGCTTCAACGGAATGCAGTTTATATATCCCTTCCCCACCCCCACGCCCAAATGACAATCGGACATGGTCAAGCCAGCCTAAAGCAATGTGACGCTACTACTTACCAACTTCATCGGATGACACGATCGTACTCCTACCACCATAATCCACCGTCAACGGTATTGGCGTAGTTGTGGATCTACTTGCATTCGACGGTCTGATGACTTTGCGTCGTATCACACCCGATGGCAGCTTTTGATTTGACAGTTTATTAACGGTAACAAACGTGATATCATTTGAAGATGCTGCTGCCGTACTCGTGGTGCTGATGATCGTTGTGGTGATCTCACCCGGATTCGTCGACAGGGCCTTTGGTGTTGGCTTCAGTTTTGCCGCGATTGTGCTTAGATAACTCGGCCTAGTCCGTCGGTTGTACTTGAACTGACTGGTGGTGGTTGCTGAGGTCGTTGAGACAGCGGCATCATCATCCGCGCTGATTGTTGAGGTGCCTTCAGTGGTTAGTTCATCATTAGAAGCGCTGGCAGCAGGTTGTGCCGTGGTAAATAGCCGCCTGCGTACCACCGGACGTCGGACGGGAATTGTAGCTGTTCGCACCTGGAAGTGAATTTAATTTTAAAATTTTTGTTTGTGAATAATTTTTGAAAAATTAAATTTTTTTAAAATTTGTTGGTTTTGTGGTTTTATTTTTGGTTCAGTTGTTCTACTTTGGCGCTACTTCAAGGACTACAAAAAGGCATTTATAGTAAAAAATGTGTTCTCTGTCACCGCTAATTGAGTATATATAAATAAATTGAGTGTTTTTTGTGTGTGTGGTGAGCTCGGAAGTGGAGAAACGAGTTCGTTGGAGTTTTTTTTTCATTTCTTATTGCGTTTTTATAATTTGGTGGCTGAAAAATTAAAATCTACTTTGTGTGGGATTATTCCATTTATGGTCATTTAGTTTATTTTTATATTCATTCAGAGTGTTTCTTTTTCTCAAGTGCAGTTTGTCTTGTTCGACTGGGGCCTATTCAAAGTCAATAGTGATTGACGGTTTGAGATCGAGTTTGAGTCAGTTTTTGTAATTGATTTGGCACTTATTTTACATGGTGAACCTTGCGCAAGGAATTATTGCGAAAAACATGTGCGTATCATATATGATCTAATTAGATAGACAGTTGCGAAAGGAGGGTTTATTCATTTTTATGAGACTTTATTTTAGTTAACTTTCACTGATATCTAAAACGGAATCGTCAATCCGCTTTTGCAGTTGAGTAAATTTCGTGTTTTTTTGTTATTCAATATCTTAAATATTTTGAAAGGATGTTTTATTGGAATAAAGTAGGAACCTACGTAGTTTATTTAATCTCGCACAGGCGTAAAATGTGATGTTTTCTTACATAGCGCATTTACACATAACAAAACGTTTCATTGATTGAATTATAAGCCTGGGAAGTTTTTGATACCATATTTGGAATCTAATTTGAAAACTTTTAACAAGATTTGATGTATTAAGACATTGACATTCAGCCCAATTCTAAATGAAAAATTCCCATTTCCCTATTCGAAATAAAAAAATCCCGGGAGTTTTGTTCCATTTCCCTTTATTCTAAACTGACAACTGACTTCGAATATTGGAAAAAGTATGTACTCTGGGTAAAAGTATGCATTCCAAATGTTAATAATGGGAGAATTCAAATTGTCAAAGTTTGCGTCAAAGTTTGTTTCCTAGACGTTTGCTGGAAAGTTCAACAAAAATTGTAATGTTGAACATTTATTTTATTTATTCCTATTAAACAAAATTAAATTAAACGGAGTAGGCAAAAAATATTTATCTAATAGAAGAAAGTTTGTTGAATTCACTTTACTATAACCCTAGGTGTAGAATGGTCAGAAAAAATATGTGAGAGCAAGGGCAGCTATGAGCCTCAAAGCTCATAGCTGGCGTTGGACCTAACAGTGAACGGAAATATTTTGGTTGCTATGAAAGAATCCTTAAAATGTAAGGTGAAACAACATTTGAATTGAACGAATTCTATATATTTTTAACATGTCGTTAACTTAATGTTGTCTCAATAACATCTTTCACAATTTTGGGTATGTAGATAAAGAATAATTAAACAGGGTAACGTTACTTACCTACTGCAAAAATAAAAATTTTATTACACACCAATTAATGTTGGTAAACAATTCAATCTGCAATATGTCAAATGATTTGAAACATTTGTTCGAACATTCAGAATTCTCATTCCCGCATACAAAGGGAAAAATGTTCTCCTAAGGAATTCGGATTTGGAGAACTTTACTCCCAGATAAAACAAATTCCTAAGGGAAATCTTTACCCCGGAATTTTTATAATTGGGCTGTTTTAATCTGTCACATTTTGGTTTTTACAAATCAACTCAAAGGGGTGCTCCGGTACAGTATTATTTTTACTTGCTCTTACTGATTTTTACTTATTGGAGTTCTCGACTCTCGTACGGAAAAATTAGTAAAACATATATTTTATGAGAAGGGATAGTACTATCGATCCATAAAAATCAGGGGTTATCGTTTATATGCGACTAAGATTTTACGATAATCGTTTTTTTATGATTGACATACATGGCTTCCATTTTCGCATAATTTTGCCCGAAACACATGTGCAGTGGTTCTTTAACGAGTGCAGCAATCAAAACACACGAGCAGAATTTTTGTTTGACATAAATGCAATGCAGTTGCTCCTGTCATAACATTCACCTATAGCATATGCAATAGGAAAACGTAATTTATTGTCGAACCATAAACGATTTTAATAAACTAGCTGAACAACATGTTGTGACAATTTTTTATATTTCATACCCATAAGGGCCAAATTTTTGATCCGCACAGCGGATTGTAGCCTTCTCATATGTTTTTATTTTATTTTCTGATTCTTTTGGCAACATATTTTTTACGCACACACAGTACACAAAATTACTCCAGAAATAGGCCTGTTCCCGTACAAAATAATATTTACTGATTTTTTCTTAAAACCGTTCCCGTACGCAAATTTTGTATGCAAATAATTTTCCGCTGTAAAAATCAGTAAATATTATTTTGTGTTAGTTAAAATTAGCAAAATGTCAGTTGTTTAAAGTGTCGAACATGTGATTTATGTCATTTGTTCAATAAAACGAATAATTTTAATGAATTACTTAATCGCGTTGCCGTACTTTGTATCTCTCTACGAAAAGAATTTCCAAGATGGTGGCTTTCCAACGGTGGCTTCTACATTTACAGTTATTATGGAAAAAGTGAGCTGCTTTTTGAGCTTCTTCGACATATTCGGACAATTGTTCATGAAGGAATCTCATAGATTAGTCAGGCTCCTTGAGCAGAGATGGTGGTGGATGAGCCGAAAGGCCAACTGCAGCGCTCAATCCCAACTGGGTACCCAATGGCCCGTGTCCTAGGGGTATCTATTAAATTGAAACTGGCCCTCCAGGTAGGGGTTTCTGCCGTCAGAGTAACTTTCTTAACACGTAAAAACAGCCGGTTATGGGAGAGACAACAGCATTGGATAACGGATCCCCTCAGAACCCAGAACGACTAGGGGCAACGAATGAAGAGAATGCACCTAGAACGTACACACACTGCACTGGGTGTTTCTCAATAACTTGAATCTGTTCGCGGGCTGTACTAAGCAGCAGCCACTTAAGCTTTCATATTCATATGTATTAGTGTGCAGGCTCGTTCTGGGGTCGACTAAATCTCGGAATACGATGTGAAAATTGGAGATGTGAAATAGGAGACTTCAATACGAAAATCGGTAGGGAACATTTGTTTGGCGTGTTGGTTAAAAGGGCAGCCTCTAGGAATCGATAACAGATAAAACAGCTTGAATACTATTATCAGCAGCATCAATTTTCTACGACTTCGAATCAATAAAGCAACCTGGCGATCTCCAGATTGTCGAACCGCCAACCAAATCGACCATTTACTTGGAAAAAAATATGGTAGTTCTTAAAAAAGCCAAACAACTGACAGATGGCTTCAAAGTAGGAATGCTGGCTCTACAAAACAACAATAGCAACCTAGTCCCAGACGTGCAGGGAATTTTATATTTTTCCAGGCAGCAATTCCAGCTGCTCCCTAAAGGGCATAATGCTGAGAAGTGATAGGGTATGAAACTACTATGTGAACGTCTTAAGCTTTTCTGCAACACACTTATCAGTATGGATCCCGGCCCAACAAACATTAAGACAATTTCTGTAATAGACCAACGAAATTCAAGTCGAAAATCATCATCTTTCAACTTTAAGCCAAGGCCGGGTATAATGATAGTATTATGGTTCATTTCTGAAGGCGCTCTTCTGAGCTTTTCCAAACATGTACGAACAGTAGAAACACGTCGACATTGGCTCGTCCACATCGAGCGAAAGAACAATAGTGCTCTAGCCAAAAGAGTTTTCGAATCCCAGCCTTCAGTTTCGAGGCGACAAGAAAGACGGAACCTCCGGTTTAATGATCAATATCGGTAATGCTGGGTCTCAGGCAAAGACCCTCAACGTAAGACATGAAAACAACAGTTTTCTTTAATTAAAAAAACATGTCAAAAGCTGTTGGTAAAGCTTTCATATATTTGAATTGTTTAGCTTGTTATGCCATGGGAAATATATAATTTGTTCAATCTATGCTTTAAGTTCGGGTTAGCCAGCTAAATCCCTACTGCTTCAGATGTGGGATATTTTTAGTGATATTTCGAGAAAATAAAATGAAAATTGAATAATAAAATATTTAAATATCCTTCATTTTAAGGTTAAGGAAGTTCTGGTTCTTATAAAACACTTTTTCGCTTGCAAACTGACAAAACAGGTTTTAAGTACTTCTAGCTTTTGAGTTCGTTGCTAAACTCTTTTGTTTCAAACATATACTATTCATGATTTATACATCATATAAAGTAGACTTACGCAGGCGAAATATAAATTAGTAAAACATTTTATAAACTAAAACAAATGACGAATGCTGGGTAAAAGATACAACACAAAACTATTAACAAAAATCTACAGAGGTAGCTAGTCTCATGTCCCGCACGCCAAGTCTAATCATCTCCAATTCCAAACACGACTCATGCACTAAATTGAAAAATGACAATGCATGCATTTTAAAATAAAGGCAGCGTGCCAGTTGGAATTTGAAACCATGAAATCCGAGTGCATTCTCGCGGTTGCAGTCAGAGTCAATGTCCGCTGATTGTATCTACCACAGAGTGTAACAGAATGATTTGAGGTAAAGTTCAGGCACTTAGTAATATGAGACTTGACTAACAGCAGAGCACGTACTTATGACCGACCACAGGTGATTAGGTATTTAACTTTGTGATACAACTACAATCTGCTCATGCTATTGTCATAGAACTAAGATATCGTCAAAAGAATGGGAAAGAAATCATTGAATACCTCCGATTTTTTTTAATTGAAATAAAAACTGATCATCTGCGGATTTACCGTACACAGTCATCGTCATAATTATTCAGAAATTATTTTCGGGTTAAATTCAATTGTTTGTTTCATTGTTTCATTGTTACCTAATCCCCCAGTCATGTTTAACTGCTTTCAAGATTCCAACGAGATAGCAAACTGTCGAAGAGATTCAATTTTCGATGACATTCGTTCTTTACGATCATCGCTATAAGCACGTAGTTACGTTACGTTCGATTATCCCCCACTGTATGCTAATCAGAAATATAATTTATTTTCAATTCCGCACCTCACATACTCGTTTAATTGGGCGTGCGCAGCCAATTGTCGCCTTTCAATACCTGACTAAATCGAAAATAGATTCCGCATCGAATGGTAGTGTTTCTGTCGAAAAGAATTAATTTATTTCATAATCACTCCAATTAAGTAAGTCGCACTTTATCCGGAATTCCGTGAAAGCCAAAGAAAGTTCCAAACTAGCATTCATTTCGAAAATCAACATTTTTGTGTGTGATCTCTTTTCACTAAGGTGCGTGACAATCTTATTAGGTAATCATTTATCAAGTCTAATCGCTTACATAACCAATGGTTACGAAGATGAAGATTATCCGAGAAATGAAAGAAATAAACACGACTATCTAGATATGTGTAGAAGGTGAAAGTGTGACTTTACTAAACAAAGTATTTCTGTGAAGTTTGAACAAACGATTTGTGTGATATATTCGTGAATAAATCAATCAGCAACATAATTTAGTTTGAAATAACTCTCTAGTGCGAAATGGTGCTTATATCGTGCATTTCTGCAACATAAAATGAACCACTTTGACGGCGATCATGTTGCATGCATTTTGCGTTCCAAGTGATTTATTGTTTACTGCCACACGTGAAGCGAATTAAAATGTGAAAATGTATCGAAAATAATAAGATGCGGCAGAAATTGTTATGCCTAGTGAATTTGCAATATATAATTTTTTACGCGAATTGCATATTCTCTGTTTGACAGAACTGCGATAGTCGGTGCAATTTTTCTGCAAACGTCAAGTGTATTCGAGCGACCGACATCAACGGGAGGAAATGTGTCAATGGAGGAGAATTATTGGCATTTGGGCGATCAATTGCACCGATTGGCAAAGAGATGGTTAGAGTCGACGGGAGGAATTTTTATTTTAATGCAGAGTGCCGAATGAATAATCTATTAAGGTGAGGTGGTGAAGTCCGCATAAACGTTTGGTTGAGATTGCATCTGTGGTAAATTGATCGTTGTTGGATTTTGATTGACAGCTCATTGGATGTATTATTTTCTTTTTATTGATGACAATCAGCGGATTTTTATTCAAATAGATGACATTGCATTTAAATGTGGAGATTTCTAAAAAGGCTATTAAATTAAATAATAGGCGTACTAAAAAGAAACCTAATATTTTTCTAACAGATGGCTCTAGTAGTATGTATCTATCCATGTCCGATTTATATCGGACGTACTAAAGGGCCGCCAAAAATGCGTATCTGTAGCTGATGCTTGTAGCTGAGTAATAAGTTAAAAACAATGCAACCCGTGAGCGCTTACACAATGTGTATCTTCGTGAATCTGTAGCTTGAAGTTGAATAGAGGGCAACTTCATGACAGAAATGTATCTCTCTTTTGACCGAGGTGCAAGATACAAGCTACAGATATGCATTCTGGGATAGCCTTAAATGCCGTTCAAAAGATATGATTCCGTAATAAAAAAACTTCTCTAAAAGCTATGTGATTGGTTGAATCAGTTTTGTTTTGCAAAGACGAAGTTTTTACATATTTTACAGTTTTTATTTGATAAAAGCGAAAACGAAAGGTCTGTGCAGTTTTCGTCATTTCTGTTGAGGAAATTTTTATGTCATAGATGCACCTAGCCCTTGAAGGAAAATTTCCGAAAATGTCGATTAAATCATTCAAGTCGTCAAGTCTACGCACTTTTTCACAAAAATACCCGTTTGGACCATTTGAATAAAGCTGGATACATAATAAGCTCGACCTATGGGTGTCACACGAGTTAATGCAAAAAAATAATCTCATGGAACTAATTTATATGTGTTAATCGCAAAATCAACCCGTTTCTGAAGCGGATGACTGGTGATGGTGGATGATTGATGGTAATAAAAAGTATATCACTTACTACAACCTCAGGCGAAATCGGTCACGATCGAATCGCGTTGATCTACCACAAACGTTGGCGAGCCAATATTGACAGCTTACTATGAGTTGCTCCCCTACGACAAAGCTCTTAATTCGGTACGTTACCCACAACAATTGGATCGTCTGAAGGCAAAAAAAAAATAGAAAATAGGAGGGGAATTGTATTTCATCAGGACAACGATAGGCGAAATACATCGATAGTAACTAGTAAGAAGTTCCGGGTCCTTGATTGGGAGGTTATTTTGCATTATAGTCCGCATCTGGCACTAAATAATTAATACCTGTTCGTGTCCATGGAGAGCGATTTAACTCAAGAGAGGTGGAAAACGATGATTTTTTCTTTGTCAATGGGGACGTGGACTTCTACGAGAGGCATAATCAAATCATCTTATTTGACATATACTGGATCATTACAACTTTGCTACATAAAGCCACCAATTACATGCAAAAAAATAGATTTCTTATATTGATCGAAATCTTTGTCGATCTTGCCATGTCTGTCTGGTCGTCCACCCGACGACTTAAAAGGATTTTTTCTAAAAAAAATATTTGTATACCATATCCTATAGGTGTCTAGTAAACTACTCGTAAATTTTGTAAATTTAGAGCTGAGAACATGAAATTTGGTACCGCTGCCATGCTCTCATTCAGAAAAAACGTTTCAGAAAAGTGTTTTAAAAAGAAATATGAAAAGACATTTTCTATTTTTCACCCATATAACGCTTCCAGCCAAGCATTTTGTGTTGGGATCGTTTTTATACAAACATTTTTGATAAATGTTTAATACTTAAACAAAAAATTCAATCGAAATAAATACAAAGTATTGGTATGGTGTTTCGTTTGTAGAACATTATGAACTACGCCCACTTTTTGGGGACATTTATTAAAACAATAAGATGGAATTGGTTTTTAAATGATTCGTATTCGTATCATTTGTTTTTTTTTTAATTTCATGTCTCTTTGAAAAAAATTTAAACTTTGACGGTTTCCATATTTTTTGCAAAAGCGTATTTTTTATTCAAATAAGATAATCTTGTCTTGGCATCTTTTTTTTTCTTCCCAAAAAAGTACTCTAACAGACAAAAGTGGCAAATATCTGAGAGATCCATAAATGGACTTCGTTTAATAGTTTTGAGCAAAAAAAAATGTCATAAACATTGACGTATTTGGTTCGTTCGTGCTGTTATCAGAAAATTTTAATAAACATAGGGTCCAGTTATAGCTATCATTGAAAAGCCTCATTGGAAATTTTCTTTTACTTCTTGTGGATTTTTTTATAAATTATATCATTGACAAGTTGGTGCCAAAACAAAGCTTATGAATTTTATAACAAGATTATCTAAAAACATTTTAATTTTTAGTCAAAGCATTCGCTTTGATTAAAAATTAAACTCCACCCAAATGAAGTAGAACTTGTCAATGATTCCTAGCTGCCGAAGGAAAATTTCAATTTCATTATGTTTTGTGTTCCAATGAAGTTTTTCAATGCTATAACTATATAGCATAGCTATAACTGGACAAATAGAGAACTTCCGTCAATGAGATAATGATAGTGACAGCCAGGACAGACAGGAGTTTGACAGCAGAATATATTGCTTGGTTGTTCATCTTTATTTTCTTCATTAGATCATTGAAATTACTTCTGGAAAACTACCGTCAATGGAATTATGATAATGACAGCTGGGGAGGTTGTTAGCAGAATACATTGCTTGGTTGTTCATTTTTATTTTTTTCGTTAAATAATTGGAATTACTTCTGGGTTCAGACTAAGTATAATCATCATCAACCACGCAGCAAGACTAATTGTTTCAGTTTGACATCTTTTTCGCAGCATTTAAAATATTGTGGTTATCCATTTTTGTGTGCAAAGTCATACAGAGAAATGAGATAATAATCTATTAGCTTTGGAAATTTAAAAGCATTAATTCAATGAACGTACCCAAACGTACCTACAGTTTCATACTATCATCAAAATGAAACTGATTTGAACCAAGAACTCGAGCTGTATTGCATTTCGTAATTTGTATTTCATTACACTGGTGTTTCATTTTTGTTTATACTATTATCAGGACGCTTAATAAGTAGAAGTTCTTTGTGATCAAAAAGTTACATTCATAAAAATAGATTGTGATTTCAAAGGCACTGATATGTGCCATGAAATTATCAAATGACTTCTTAGGGTCCAGTTATAGCTATCATTGAAAAGCATCATTGGAACACAAAATATCATGGAACTGAAATTTAACTTCGGAATTTGATTATAACAATCATTGGAACATTCTGTCATTCTGACAACACAGTGGGTGATGAAACATACTTGGGGATAAGGTTGATCATATAAAAGATTAGTGACAGATTGGAATAAATGAAGAAGTGAAGGAATGTGTTTCATTTGGGTGGAATGACAAATATTACTTCAGAAAAAAATTGATTTTCAGCGACACTTTAAATAGAAAACAGAAAAATGTTTGGACTAACTTGTTTCAAAATTCAAAAGCTTCGTTTAAACATCAACCCGCCAATGATTCAAATTATAAAAAAACCACAAAAATTAAAATTAATGAGGCTTTTCAATGAAAGCTATAACTGGACCCTTCATGGGAAAAGAAGTCATGCTCAACTTGACAGGTAGATTTAATGTGATCCAAAAGCAGAAGGCTAGATCTCACAAAAAAGCACAAAATTCTCTTTATAGGCTAGAACATTTTGTTTCCAAATCATTTAATTTTGACAGAAAACTTAATTTGCTCTTGAGAATGAAAATGACCATCTTCTGTAAAGTAGGCCGATTCATTTATAATTGCAAAGACGAACTTCCTTCCTCTTCTATGTAAGATCTGGTAAAACATTTAAATATGACATTGATTAATTTGTCACTGACACCGCCAATGCAAAGCTAATCACTTTCGCTAACATTGTCAAGTTATTAGTCGGCTTTGAACAAAATATTACTTTGACATGAAAAAGAGTCATTACAAACCCATTATGAAGCTGTCATCTTGCGAAAGATGCTTGTTATCAATTAGTTGTAAAACTGCAAGTATTTCCCTATCTATCTACATATAAATTGTGCGTGTTTAACTAGTGATGATGTAATCGGTGAAATCTAAGAAAACATTTCACCAATTGTAAACTCACGACTGCATATTTCTTTTTCAATCCTTTCTCCAAAAGAAAGGTTAGCAAAGTTGCAAAAATCATTTTGACACAATGATTGATGAGAAAAATGAATACGATTGAAATTTTCTTTCATCCTGAAGTCGAATGGGTTTTAATAAATTAATAGTAGCCAATGTGAGTAAGTGAAGGTGCCTTGTAAATGATATTTGGGAATTACACCTAGCTCTAATTTTTAACTGGTTAAATGAATTTTACCAAGCTTGTTTGATAAAACTGATGCTGTAGAATTTTACTGGCTACAGGTGAATCTCACTGAAAAACCACATACTAGATCTGTTCCTGTAAAAGTAAAATTTACAGATTTTTACTAAATTTTACTTAAAACCGTTCTCGTACATAGTTTTTGTATGCAAATAAATTTCTGCAGTAACAATCAGTAAAAATAATATTTTACGGGAACTGGTAAGACTGCAAATTTTATATTATTGAAGGTAGGTAGCATGCCCTAATGTAATTTAAATCATGAACACGTATTTTTGTTGTCCCAAAAATTCACAAAACCAAAAGTCAACAAAAAAAAATAAAATAAAAGTTCAGTGGATTCTCCGCAATAAGTAACAAATAAAGAAAAACATAATTTTTGTGAATTCGATCAAACACAAAACAGCGACTCACAAAACTATTACTTCGGACACCGCCCATTGAGTAAGTTAGTTCTCAACACCCAACATTTTTCCCAACTAACTCCTTCCTCATTCTATGAAAATCCCCAGGCTGTGCAGAAGTATCATTGGCAATGCATATCATACTTTACGCACTAGGTTGAACGTTGACCTCCATTTTGGTTCGGTAACTTCGCCAACACACTTAAACCAGATTTGGTCATTTGGATTCTCTGAGAATAAAATTGAGGATGCTTTTCACTTCCATGTTGGACAAAAAGTAATTTGTTTGAGAAAGGATTGGACAGAAATTAGATCTAGATGTTATTTTCTTCGTCTAAGAAGCTCCATCCGATTTCATTTGTTAAAGGTCAAGTATTCATGTCTGTTTGCCTTTTAAACTGAGTCCCATGATACAGGATCTTAGGTTAAATGTGTGAATATCATGCTGCGTTCTCGTATAGTGATAGGAAAAGAAATTTTGGAGAATTTCACCAAGCAAAACAATTCAAATCACCAATGCACAAAAAGCAGTTAATTGTACCTTAGGTCGTTTGTTTTTACCTAAAGCTTTTTCAAGTTATGTTGGTCATATGACTTTTTCGTACCGAAATATCGGTTTGATAACCGAGAGCCAGTATGTGATGCGAGGTTGCTTTCCCTAGCTGAGTTTTTTTTTGTAAAAACAAAGAAGAAAGGAATCAGATATTTTGGTTTATCCGAGCAAATTAAGCTTACACCACATAATGACAAAAGACCCATCAACGAAATGTTTAGTTCATAATGAAAAGTACAACTTCAGCCTTGTAGGGGTTAACTTCCAAACTTCTATTATTCTATTCTATTCTATGAATGTTTTCAGAGACAGTGATAACGACGGGCTCAGTGGTAAGTGCGATGAACTGCCGTGCAGAAGATATTGGTTCGATTCCCAGACGTAGCAACACCTAAATGAATTTTCACCGTGATGATCTGACAAATCATCCGAGTAGCATCAATTGTCAAGTAAAGCTTATCTCAACTTAGCCGTTCGGAATCGGCATAAAAAACGAGGTCCCGTCATCGTGTAAGAATTAACCTGTCTGTTGCGCCAAAAATTTGTATAATTGTAACAATATAGGCTATCATATATCTAGCAATCCATTACTTCCAGAACGTGTAAACGACTGTTAAGCTTACAATGAAGTGAGGAAAGGGTTCATCCTAGCATTCCATTGTGTTTATAAAGTATGCATGGAGGTCATTAGACTTGAATTTTACGATATAAACTCTATTTATGAAGTTTTTTTTAAAGTCTACGTTAAAAATCAAAAAAAAACTATTTGAGATATTAAATATCACATTTTAACAAAAAAACCGTTGACTTTTAAATTCTGCAATAAGGTCATCGAATTTTTAATCTTCGGATGGTTTTCGATGTTATTTTCCAAACAAAAATGCAAATATGTATAGAAACACTGAGAAGTCAACCCGACTCTCGAATTTCCAATTAAAAATTTAATTAAAATTCTGGTCATGGTTGCAAAACGGCTTCTGACTTTCCATAGTCAGCCCTATTTATGAACGCAATATAAAAACTTCTTATAATGCCTCTAAATGCAAATACCTTAGGTATTCATAAAACTCATACAACTCTATATTAAGACTGAATAAGCTAAATAAATTTGGCAGTTGTGTTGTGTCAGTACAACGGTGTCATACACAAGTAAGCCAACCAGCTTAATGGCATCGCGCCGAGTCAAAATGCACATTGTGTAAAGAATTCAGATGGATCCTTGTGACTTTGCACACTCGGCTGGGTTTTCGGAATATCCATGACCATTAGCTACATAGCCGAGGATTGGCTCTGATATATGTGGCAGAGCCAAGTAGTTCAGTCTGTTTTCAAATTCAAGATCATAAGACAGCACTTTCTTGTTCACTCAAAATCATCTTCTTTATGCTAAAGGTGACAACAACATCACTTTTTTTGATTTGACAACATCCCTGAACTCAATTGAAAACATCTGAGGGATCATTCCGAAACTTTAAAAACGATTATCACTCAGACGGTAGTCGAGAACTCAAAAGCAAATAAAGTGATATCACCGACAGCAATAACGACTATTGATCTTACGCGATGCAATTTGTAACGTCGAAAAGTTATCGTCAAACGATAATCACTTTACGGAATGAGGGCCCTGTTTTCATTTAAAATTCTCGGCTCTGAATCTAGACTCGGTCCGAATGGCTCTGTCGTTTATGTCTTGATTGTTAAGTTGCAAGGTTATCGATGAAAAAAATAGTCCAGAGACACCTGTACCTGTACCTGTTTTTAGCTCATTTAATTGATGGATTCCTTTACCTTTTGAATCTTATAAACTTTGTTACCCAGTAAAACGGGTCCATTTTAGAAAATTATACATGACCCAAACGTTTTGAAGTAACGTGTCTAGAATCGAATGTAAAGAATGGTACCATTTCTCAGGCAGAGACCCAGAGTAAAATTAAGTAAGACGTTTTGAAAAGAAGTGACTATCTCCTATCGGTAACAATCCCTTCCTGGTCCTTTTTTTGACACAAGTCTTACATTATTAATATAAATTAAAAAATGGGAATCATTGACTATATTGACATTGACTACACATTTTTTTGATAGCCTAGAATTCTGTGAAATTGAGGCTAAACTTCCTAGATATGTTGATATCGGCCTTGGCCTTAGGCAAGTACAATACCATTGCCCTATAGCAATGGGCAGTCAAACCCCAACACAGCTAGACCCACAATTAATTGCAACCATTATTCCAACACAAATTTCTTTGATTGGAAACACATTACTGATTAATACCCAACTATTCCTTCGTCCAAGCGACTTGTTTATAAAACCCAATCCGATTAACTTAATGGTCTACCATTATGAAGTCCACATGGAACCAGCCGCGGATTCTTATTTAACACTTTGGCGACGACCGGCCGGCGCTGCGAATTTTAATTCTACAAGATACAAATTCAAGATTAATCGAAGACGATATAAAGCACGATTGCAAGAGAAGATACAACCTACTCGCAGTTAAGCATCATAAAATGGAAACAGAAATATCCATCCATCCAACAGAACGTTGAGGCTGGAGACAAACAATCTACCGTCACATGTAGATAATTTGTAAGTTTGTGTGCATACAACTCTGAGAATCGTGTTACGTGACTCCTGACATTCCTTTCGGTTAATATTGAAAAACATGAGATTTGTTTTTCAGGTGGCAAGTGCTGGTAGTTTACGAGAATGAAGGCATTAACCCTGCGGAGACAGATGTCTGGAGAAAGGTCAACTCTTAGAATGAAGACGGCTGTTGCCTATGGTGTGATACATGCACGTAAAGCAATAAAGACTGAATGGTTATATAATTAAAATTTCCATGATCATTTAATTGTACTGAAGGTAAGTATGGAGATTTTATATTTGCATTTTGAAGCTGAGAATGTTGTTGGATATACAATTTATGGGTTTTACTAATTGTTAAGAGAAGATGCTGCCAAACGTGTTTGTTGGACTTGTACAATCTTTTGTTGTAAGCTAAAGACGAAGTAGTTCCTCAGTTGAGTTAAAATATAACACCGAATAAAAACGCTGCCAATGGCTGGGTCATCAAAAGATTTGTAGGTATGAGTACCTTTATATAAATAAACTACAAAAGGTGGTCTAGCCGTAATTTTTATCTAGTTAAAAATATGTGAATAACTAAAAAAAAATCAGCAACTGAGTAATACAAACAGAATTATCTTCAAATCGATCATATACGTCTTTATTTTGATCCTTTATACTTTTATCCTATCAAGGGCTAGTCAGAACGCTTGTTTTGATATGAGGGCGGATGACGCCAAAAGACTAACGATAGCGCTCAACCTGGCAGAGATTAAAGACACCGGGACATCTATTCCGGTTATTAGGGTTATTAAAATTAACTGACGATTCAGGTTACTGTGTAATTAAAATAGAGAATTGGTTATTGGATCCTCACTGTGATAAAAAAAGGCCCAGAACTCCCACGGACCTACGTGAATAAACAAGTACACAGTCAGTACAAGTCAATATATTTGTCCGATCCAGGAAATACGATGAATAGTATCAGAAATACCGAAAAAGGAAAAACATTTCGAATAAAGATTGACCCCCGTATTCATCGGAAATCACAGCCTATAGCCAGCATACGATTTCCTCACCTCGATATTCATAAACGCACATGGCGGTCTTCAGATAAACGAACGATCAATCAAATTGAATGCATTGCCATAGACAAGAGGCACGCATCCAGTATTTCAAATTTGCAAACAATCCGAGGGGCTAACATCTACCCGGACTACTATCTTGTTGCAGACAGATAATGCCACAATAATCCAAAAATGCTGTGAACAAATTTAATGTCGAAAGACTGCTTTCGCAAGAGACCGCCAATTCCTTCGCAGAACGTGTATCCCTTAACCTCTCTATTAATAGCACCAGCATCTAATTTCAAAGAATAATGGAAACGGTGTCAACTACCCTTTACATCAGCCGCAACTGATGTGCTAGGTTTCTCGCGCCCACAAATAAGAAACCCTTGGCTTGATAAAGAATGCCTACAAGGCTAAGCTGCAGGTGATGACGAGAGCTGCCGTTGAGCTCTATAAGCAAAGAAAGAGAAGAGAAAACTGGCTTTTCAGAATGAAGAAAAAAGGGCAAGAAAAGTTTGCTATCGTGGATAAAGAAGGGATAGACCCCAGGAATGGTGTTCGTAAACTGCAGCTCAAACAAACTGCTGCTCAAAAAGCATGTTGATTATTTATCTTAAAAGGCATCGAGACTACAGGGAGATATCTAGAGCATATTGCCTAATTTCGGTAGACCTGGATAAGCCGGAAGGATTCTACTTTTCAAAGTCATCACGTCAGTACTTTCATACTTTTATATTCTGCCCTAATCTGGGCGCATGCACTTTCGACGAAAGAGACCAAAAGGAAACTATCGCCAACATACAACCTCAGCATTCTGTTCAGAGTTTCCAGATGAAGACGAAGATGTAGAGCACGCATGAGGAAGTACTATGCTCAATTCGTCGCTATACTTCTTGACCATGTGTTGCAGTCGGAGAAGAACTTGATGGCAGTATGTAACTATGTAACGATTTACAAAATGAACTGTAGAGAAAAAGAAAAGCAAAAAAGAGCAGCTGACACCACACGTTTATCATGATTTGCTAACCAACTCGCGAACAAATACCTAACGGACAGTCCCGCTGGGGGATAGTCAAAGTCTGTGTGCAAAATCCATCTTTTTATTGATCTGGATCTGTCAATTTTGTAGATTTTGGGCAAAAAATTGATTTTTTTTATCTCAGATCAGAATTTTGCAAATCTAGATTTTTCAGCAGATTTGCCCATCCTTGGACTCACACTAATACAAATAATAGCTGCCAGTTTGACTAGAGTGATTTTCGTTTTGGTTTATAATTATTTCGGTTGTGGAATGCGGATTATTTCGGTTATTAATCATTAAAACTGTACCAGTTCAATGTGAAATGTAAATTAAATAAAAAAACAATCAACCTGTGTGTCTTGAAACTTGATAGCTACACCGACACTAACTTCACAGACAAGAAATTGCATCAATACAGAGACAAAAAAAAATTAATCTGAAATCGTGTTCCATTGGCACCAAAAAAGATCAAATTTTAGATCAAAATCCAGATTTAACAATGAAAAACGCCATTAGTTTTGGGCAGGCATATGTCGGCTGACGCTTCTACGTCGGGACCAGGTATATGAATTGTGCAATTGTGCTTGTCAATTTCGCTACTATCATCTGAGGAAGATTCAACACCATTCTGGTGCAAAAAAAAAAAAATTCATGCATCCCCTGACAGTAAAATATCAAGACTTTCTGAAATCACTCAAGCCGCAACCACAATACGTGCGTGGGTTCTATAATTAAGGAACACTAAGTCGTGCGAGCTGAATTTAAGAGGAAAACAAAATCCTTTAAACTGCAAAGTGGGGAAACTATTAGTAAAAAAATAAAACGGATGAGTTGATAAGAAGATAAGAAGAACAAGTGACTTGAACGCATTTTAAAGGGAAAGGTGGACATTTTATTTTAGTTGGAGTAGATAAAGTAAACTTTTGAACAAGTTGGGTGTCCTCAAAGAATCAAATTTAAAAAAAATTAAATTATTGTTATAAGAATATTTATAAAAGTATAAAAAGAAACAAGAGAACGGTTTTATCTGCTGTGCGAATCTTTGAATACCCTATCCCATCCCATGCTTAGATTAAACAACCCCTAAAAATGGGTTTGGCTAATGACTTTATATGGGTGAAATAGGAAATGAGATTCTCTGAATACCTTAGTTAGATACTTTATCTAAACTTCTTTTCGTTTGACCAAAAACGGCCACGAACGTGGTCATATTCTAAAAAATATGTTTCCTGTATTTAATCTATGAAATAAGGCTAATTTACCGAATTTTAACGTTTTCGGACTTGACCTATATCATAGGCTATGGCATATGATATAAAAATTGACTCTATAGGAAAACGCCCTAAAAAGTGGTAATAAAGACGAAATATTTGTATCAATAGTATTGAAGTATTTTCCTCGAACGTTTTCTTTTCAAATTTACTAAAAACGCCCTCAAAAAGTGGGTATTACAAAAAACTTTATAAGGACGAAATATATATTTGATATTACATATCTAAATTTTTTTTTAGACATTTTTTCAAAAGTCCAAACACGGATTTCAGATTTGAAACGGATTTTGGAAATTTTTAAACCTGTTTAATGGACATTTACAACGGTCATGTTCACAGAATTTCATTATCCTAGCCAAAAGTGAAGGCCCAAAAATCGGTGGCAGACAGATGGACAAACAGAAATGGCTAGATCAACTCAGCTATCGATTCTAAGTCGATCTCTCCAGGGTGCTGTATATATATTTACTTTAAGGAATAACTGATAAAGTTATGAGGAAAAAATTTGGAGTTCGCTTAGGGTTGCTTAAAAGTAAGTAAAAGCAAGAGATACCGCTTGAAACACAAAAAATGACGTGTACTGTAGCTAGTTCTTGATAAAGAGAGGCCAAAAGGTTACGATTATAAATAGACTTTCCATATTCTAACCGAAGTTCAAAAACATATACAACAACAAAGAATGGTAAAAGAAAGCAGCTGTTAATGGGTAAAAATATTCATCAAATAAGTAATCATATTCAGCAATAACATTTGCTGACCGAATGTGTTGAAAACAAATTAGCAGTTTCGCATACCTCTAAACGTAATTACGATGATAATGACTTTAGAAATTCAGTAATCAAATATTGTAAATTATGTTTTCAAATTCAACATCAGCTTATAGCTAAAATTAGCATGTCAAGCCCAACCCGAAAAAGTATCCCCACATAATCACATTGCATAATATAAAACTGCCTATGGCAATTGATGTCTTACATACTTGTGTTCAGTACGATACAGCAGTCACCATAATCACCTCACGCGATAAATGTTTTTAACTTTTTTTTTTGTAAAATAAATACTCAAACCGAACCCATTTCTATTTCATCTACCAGTGCTTAGTGTATTGTATTGTGTGTGATACAAGTTGTGTAAAAAATATCAAATATTAAAAAATGTTGGGTAACAAAATATAAGGGTAAACAGGAGCTGTAAGGGTTGTAAAGAATATTTTGTTAATAAAAAAAATAATATGTTTGTGTATTAAAAGTATGTAAAAAATATATTATACAAATTACATTATATATTGATAAATATTCTTATTTTTTTTTATACAAACTACACTTAAAACTATGAAAATATATTTATTTTCAATTTTTAATTTAACAATTAACATCCAACAAATTGTTTTGCATTTTATTAATTTTTTTCATTTTAAAATTTTGTTTATAAAATAAACAAAACCAATTGCAAATAATATTTTATTATAAATATTAAATAATAAAATAAATTTTTCAAATTAAAAAAAAATTAAACTGAACCAATATAATAAATATTAAAATAATGATGCTTTTTTAAAAAAATGAATTTCATTTCTTTTTTTTGCATGTTTTTTTTTTAAATGTTGGTTTCTAGTATCTTAAGCTATGGCAGCAGATAGATTGATAGAAAGAGTATTTTTTTTTAAAATAAATTTAGTAAATTAGAAAAATAAACCTTAGTAGAAAAGCCTGCGATGTGCGACGGACGATGAATAAAAAATAGATTTATAAAAAAAGGAAATGCTATAAAAAAATGAATGAATGATTTGAAATGATGAATTTGAAATGTAAAATGCTATAGGTTACATTGGATGGTGTATATAAAACTTTACAATATATAAAATTAAACAATCCAATGTAACAAATTAAATATAGAAAATATATATAAAAGTATATATCATACATTTAAAGCAATAGCATTCACCATTTGGTCGCACATAGAAAAGCGGTTTAAAATTAATTTATTTGCAAGCTAAATTTATTTTTATTTTATTTTTTCCAAAAAGCTGTAAGATTTTTCTTTTTTTTTCTGTAAAGAAGACTATTCAATTCTTGACTGATCTAAAACTGATTTCTTTTTTTTTTAGCTGATTTGGAATATACGACTAGAATATAAATAATTGTAACAAATATTGACTATATAAGGTGTTCTTTTTTTTGGAACCTAAAATGATTTCTATTTTTTTAAGCTACTATTCTGCTGTTTATTTCTTTAAAGCCTAAATTGGATTAAGGTGTCCTGAAGAGATGGAGAGTATTTGAGACTTGTGGTGAAGAAAAGCCTAAGGTAAGTATTCAAAATTATTAATATTTGTTGTACAAATAAATAAATAAATAATCCACTGTTGGACTCTGGTGGACTTTTGTTTTATTAAGAAGACCTATGATGGCTGAGACATTCTGCGTTGAATTTAAGTCAATTTTGTTAAACTTGCAAATATATTTTAAATATATTTAGCCTATTAAACGCTACTCAACTATTCAAAGTGAAAAGACTTGAACAGTGAATTATTATGTTGACTTGGAAGTTTTACGGCGCATGGATACTGTTTATCTAATTAAAAAAAAAACTATTTTGAAGTAGTTTGTCTTTTTAAATGTGACGGAAATGACAGGCTATGAAGTCTAAAAATGGAGCAGATAACGAGCGGCTAAGATCAATACTTGAACAGTGGATAAAGGAACATTATTTGCATTTGGAAGTCTCAATGCGCATGGATATTATTTCTCTTATTTGAAAAGAAATGTTTTTATGTAGTTTGAAATGACAGATTACGAAGTCTAAAAATTGAGTAGATAACTAGCGGCTTGATCAACGAAGTTTTCCAAAAGTTTGTTCAAAAAATCAGTGCAAAATATTTGGACTCGTCAAAAAACTATCAATTACTCAGACAAGAATGGAAACGATTTGAAAAAAGAAAAATTCATAGAGATTTCGTAGCATGTCAGTTGGAATTAAATGAAGTCAATTTACCTAAAAAATTGTCTTTGATAGGTAAGTAACGGTATAGTAAAACGAAATTTATTACTTTTCCAACCGCTGGCATAATAATCATCTTGCGTTGTAATAGTCCTATCGGACGTACACTAAACGCTCTTAGAAACATGAGATATCTTACTAATAAAACTTCTCTAGCAGTTTTTTGATTGGTTGACTCAGTTTTGTTTAGCGGTAAGTCACCAATATACACCATTGTTACAGATTTTATTCATTATAGGTGAAAACACGAGATCATGATACTAGAACACGCTCAGTTTTTTTTTGTCCGATTCAGTTCTGATAAATTTGATGTCCAAATGCAATAAGCACTGAAAATGTCAGAAATGTCGATGAAATCATGGAAGTGGTTAAGTCTGGCCATCATTTAAGCAATGTTTCGATTACCCAGGAGCTAAAAATTACACAAAAAGCCGGTAGGAACCATTTGAATAAGGCTGGATAAAAAAAGAGACTCAATGTATGGGTTCCGCACTAGTAGAAGCAAAAACCCTCATGGACCAAATTTGCATCTAGGAATCGCAACAAAATCGACTTATTTTTAATGCGGACGATGACTGGTGATAAAAAGTGGATCACTTATGACAATTTCGAGCAAAACTATTCGTGGTTTGATCGCAATGAGCCTCCGCAAACAGTAGTCAAGCCAGGATTGACGGCCATATGATAAAATATTAACGAAATTGATATTCTAACCAGACAGAATGGCAACTATAGTCGTCCTTATAAGCATTGTTATTCATCAGAAGTTTTTAAATCTGAATTAAAATTATAAAGTAAATTAAAACTCTTTGGACATATTATATTTGTCAATTTCATTCAAAAGAATCCGTAAAACAGAAATAAACGTCATATAATGCTAAAATCAGATTTATTAACTGACTATGGGCTCAAATTTATTATTGATTGCGATTTTAACACAAAATGTACATTTAGGGCTCAAGATTTTTTTTTTGCAAAGGCAAAGTACTCTGAAAAGCTGGTACGTAATCTGATACTGACTTGACGAGGAAGCAGAAATACTAGCCCACGATTGGACAAAAATGTCAGATATTATCGAGTTGTCTCCAAGTGATAGCTTATTAAGAAAAGATCTCGCACACCACGATTTAAGCAATAAGCTCTGGAATTTCATCCAAAACTTTAAGTGTCGTGAAACTGCAAAATTTCTTGAAAGACTTGGTGCTGACAAGGGATCAAACTATTCTCTTTGGAAAGCTATTAAAGGTATAAAAACAGCCAAAAAAGGAATGATGAATATGCTTAAAATGATACTCAAGGGTTTAACTTTTTGTCGAAGATTTAGAAAAAAAAACGTTTCAACTGTTAGATGAAAACGTGTTACCATACAAATATAATGGATTACGCACAAATCCTGCAAAAACCCTTTAAAAAGCGTGACTTTCCCAGGTTGTAAACAAGTTAGAGAAAAAGAGATATGTTTCACCTTTCATGGCGCATCTCTTCAAGAATATTTTGTTTAAAAACAACTGTGAACAACTCTGGAATCCTATTCGAGGACAGAAGCTTTCGTGTTTATCACGGAAACGAATGTTCAACTTTCATGGTTATAAAGGCAGAGATTCCACAAGAAATCATACACGGGACGATACTATTAATTTTATATACTCGCGATATACCGCAAGAAGAAGAAACCATATAGCAAATTTTGCAGACGATATAGCTATATTAACAACGAGTGTCACAGTGAAGTAAGCAAACCATAAAAGTCACCCTTGATGACAAACCCTTGAAACTTCGTTCGTAAAAATTATATTCGTATTCATAATCATTGAAACACCCCTATACTCCAATTTCGTACGAGAGAGCCTTGTTGCGAAGACTACAAATATCCTAACTGTTCGATCTGGTACCACCGTTTTCTGGCACTACTAGAAGGAGGCTATCTGCCACAAGCGAATTTTCTATTGCATAAAAAACTAATAGATAGGCTAAACCTAGTTGTAGCATTAAAGTAAATTACTTGTCAATCATAAGTATATTGATAATGGAGGAGGAAAGGCCATCATATTGCCTTTTGAAACGTTCACCTTCATCACAAAAATAAATAAATAAAATGAATGCAAAATAATGTATTTTAATGCTTAAACCAATTGTGTATTTACTAAAATAAAAAGAATTCCACTTAAAATGTTTAACTTCAATAAACAATTTATCAACAATAATAAATCATTTGACAGTTCTTCTGCTGTTGTGTGATTTTGTTTTTGTTAACCTGGCAATGCCATTCAAATCTTCAAATTCAAAGATAAAAAATCTTAAAAACCTCCATCAAACACCTCAATCTATATAACTTATCAGCAAGAAAAAAACTTCTAAACTACAATTTACAAGTTAACCTACAAATCAAAAGAACTTATCGAACTTAACGAAAGAAATCTACATCTACCCTAAAAAAATAATCCTACATTTTACAACTTTATCTTCGCATCTAATAAGCTATATTCATGGTATAACCATCTACATCTGAGCTTTTAACTGTCGTCACTGACTGCCTATGTTGCTTTGACTTATTCTTACGTTTCGTTGACTTTTTACGTTTCACCACATGCGTTTCAGAACTGAACGTGGTTTCAGTTTTAGTTTCAATCGAACTACTACTACTTGTTAGACTACCACTAATACCACCAGTTTCGCTGGTCCGCAGTACCTCAGCGGTATGGCCGCCATTATTTGTCGGTGCATCAACTACTGACTCTTGTCTAATAGATGGCGCTGAATTAGAATCGGACTTGAGAACTTTACTGAGAATTACTTTGTCTAAATTTGCTATCGATATTACCAGAGGGGATTCGTTGGATTCGGGTCGCAACAGCGGTACTATCGGCCGGCTGTAGGTACGATTGGTGGTTGTAAATGCAGCTGGCGCTTGGACGGTTACGGTCTCAGTCACGGCTTCAATGGTCGTTGGAATCGGTGTGGTTGTAGATGTCGTTGTAGTCGTGGTTATGGTGGTTGTGGTCGTGGTAGTAGGTTTTGGCGTCGTCGTTGTTGTGGTTGTGGTTGTCGACGGCATGGGTAATGGGGTTGTTGTCACAACAGTGGGCTTTTCATTTCGTGGAGTTGTTGGAACCTCCCCAAGGGAGTAAGCATAGAAAATACCATTCACGGAACTGGCAGCTTCATCGATCTTCTTCGCTTGACGGGTGCTGTCAAATAACCCCTGCAGGGATATAGTCGATGATTCAACTACATCCGCAATAACCTCTGGCACTGTTATACCCTTCGACTTTCTTAGAACAGAGGAAACCCCTTCAACCGAGTATTCCACATCTGGAATGGTATTCCTGACTGGTGCCGATGTAGACCCAGCTTCATACTCAATTCTGGTATTCTCTAAACTATCTGGCTCTACATCGGGAATGGTATTTCTCACAAAGACCGATGCTTCAGTGGGTGTGTAATCGGCAACAGTACTATGTCCATCGACAAGTATATCACTACCATCGACCAGATGTACATGCTTCACGCGACTAACCTCACCGAGGTTTTCCAACGTTGGCAAACCCTCGGATCTCAGTTCAGTCGATTCGACGGTCTTCAGATCTTCATTTTTGGACTTGCGCCGAAGTTTGGCCTCCTTCGAATTGATCTCCACCACACGACTCACTTGGATAATACGCTTCTTGGGGCTGTACGAAATAAGGTGACCCTCATTTGCCTGCTTGGCCACGACAGCCTTTGTCGTCGAAGTCGTCACCTGTGAATCATCCTGTGAATTGATTAAATTATTATCTTCATCATCTTCTTGTTCAAAAACTGTGGTTGTGTCAAGTGGTGTATCTGTGGTATCTGAAGTTGGCTGTGGTTCGTTTTGGATTGATTTTGGTTTTATGGTGGTTGTGTGTTTCTTGCTGTTAATCTCAAAGATTTTCTTATTGCGGGCGCTCAGAGCATCGATGTCTAGGTCTTCGAGCAGAGGATTTGCTTGATCGAGCTGGGTAGTCTCTGTCGAAACTGAGTACTTACGCTCGTAGTTGCGAGTATTCGTGGAAATAAAAACTGACGGTTGGGTTATTGAGGACGGTATTGAGGGCTGATCAGAGTCTAGTAGGTGTGGTGGGAGGGTTATTTGAATTGGACGGTTTGCAACGCGTGGCTTGTTCGATGGACGAGAGATGCGATTGCCTCCCGGTTGTGCAGGAGCTGGTGCTGATGCAGTTGCTGGTCGGTTAGGGATGTATGGAGTATTGACGGGACGATTGAAGGATGGACGGTTTGAGGGACGACTTGAAGTGATATTTGCTGGACGACTAACCACTTGTGGTTCGCCATCCTTATGGTGTTCTTCTTCTTCTTCTTTATTTTCATCTTCATCTTCTTCTTCTTCATTTTCGATATCTTCTTGCTCGTCTTCGTGTTCCACTTCATATTGAACTTCCTCTTCATCATGATCCTTCACTTCACTTGTTTGCTGGACAAACTGGTTTCGATTGAAAAGGGCCCTCTGTGGAACTATTGGTTCAGGCTCTTCTTCTTCATCTTCATTGGGCACATCATTCTCTTCATCGTAGTCCTCCTCTTCTTCATCTTGGAATTCCTGTTTCGGGGTAGTTTTAGTTGGGAAACGGAAACGGTTCGCAGCCTGGAAACCAGTTTGTGGGCGTGGTGTTGTTCTTAGCCTCTGAATGAAGCCAATTCCATTGTTTGTCTCAGTTGGGGGCCGTATGGCCTTGAAGTTTCTATTAAATTTCCTCACATAAGCCTTAGGAGTCGAAAGCGAATTTGATTCCGTCGATGCGGTGACTGCACTTAACGAAGGTCTTGTTGGTTTGTAAGGCCTACGCGATACCAGTGGTCGTCGAGGGGCCGATGTTGATGTTGTAGTTGGCGCAACTGTGGTTGTCGAAAGTGGAGCTTCTTCGCTTACCGCTGCAGTGTTATCTTCAGTAGATGGTTCCTCTGTCGTCAGGGTCACATCATCCTCAGTCACCGAAACTGTTGAATCTGTCGATGTGGATGTCGATGTCGCAGTCGTTGTCGTTGGCGTTGTATCTTCATTAAGCTTGTTGATCAGTTCAGCGATATTTAGTGGCCTCTTTGTACCGCTCAAAACCGTTGAAGTCTCTTCTTCTTCTTCTGTGACACTATTGACACGTGGTCGCAACTTTTTTATTACCTTCCTAAACCGCTTTGGTGGAGTGGTTGTGGTTGTTGTAGGTGCGCTTATTGTTGTTGGATTAATGGTGGTATCTACCTCAAGACCTAAACTAAGGTTATCTACAGACTCAGTACTACTTGTGGTGGTATTAGTAGAGTTATTTGACTCAACACTAAGACTATTGTTAGCAATTAACGGACGACGAAATTTTAACACTCTAAGGCGACGTCTTTTGTTCAGAGCAGCCTCAGTAGATGTTACTGCAGCTGTTACATCATCGTCTGATGTCCCAGATTCATCAGATATCAATCCCAAGTCTGAGGTTGTAGACAATTCGACAACATCATTTGGGGATGGATTCACCTGAGTCGTTGTGGTTGTAGTTGTAGTTGTGGTTGTGGTTGGCCTTCTACGGTTGTACTGTACCCTCTGAAAACGTCGATCAAAATTAGGTGTGTTCGTGCTAGGGTTAGAATTAGTTTCTACAATTGAGTTCTCCGTTTCAGAGTCTTCATCCTGGCCTAACTCGGAACTTTCATCATCATCAAGATTAGCATCGGTTAGTGACAGATTGTTAGTATGAGTGCGTTCTACAATGGTTTCTACAGTGGGGTTAGTTGAGGCTTTGTTAGGTAGATTAGATAATTTAGTGGTAAGGCTAGATGGTTTACGATTTGCAAGAATTTTCTGAAGACGGGTGTTTATAACACCATCTTCATCGGCCTGAGTTTGGGCGGCTTTGACACGATCACGTAGTTGGGTAAGGCTAAGTTTGGGCTGTTCGGAGAGTTCACTATCGGCCACAGGCTGATTTGGTCTAAAACGATTGCGATTGCGTAGGAGTGGGTTTATAACACCGTTCTCTTCAGGAAGAGTTTGTTGAAGTTTGACACGATTACGCAGTTGGACGAGGCTTTGTTTGTCATCTGTTTGAGCGGTAGCTGAGTCATCAGTCAAATCGGGTTTCTTTTGAAGACGACGGCTTAAAACACCTTCCTCTTCAGTTCGGGGTTGTTCAGTTCTGACACGATTGCGTAGTTGGGTAAGACTGAGCTTAGAATTGTTGGTGTTAATTTGTGGGGTTCGAGTTGTTATAAAGCGATTAAGAAGATTCTGTTGTGTAGACTCTTCCGTTGCTGCGAGGATCTGTTGTAGGCGACCGTTTATTACACCTTCTTGCTGAGATCGAGAGTTTTCAAATTTTACACGATCACGTAGTTGAAGTAGATCAATCTTTCGCTTTTCGTCAGTTTCATCATAACCTTTCCTGATGTTGGGTACTGATGGTCTATTACGGTTGCGGTTCAAAATACTGACAATATTTTTCGGAGTTGATTCTTTTTCCGTTGCAAGGTCTGGTTTTCCACTTTGTTCATCTGATGCCGCTTGGATCTTTAGTTGATTTCTACTAAGATCCGCTGGCAAGCTACGCACTGTTGTTGTTGATAGTTGTCCATCTTCCTTTTCACTGGAATAGTTGTCTTCATCTTCATTAGCCTCTGCGGTTGTCTCGAAAATTTTTTCTGTTGTTGATGTGCCAGTTAAGGTATCGTTTTCCTCCTGGTCCGTTGTAAGATCGGGCATTATTGTGGATGTGCTATCGTCTAAGTTTGTCAAATTTTCTTCAGGAGCTTTTGAGGTCGTTTCAACTTCAGATGATATTGTATCGATGGGGACTTGAGTTTGATCTTCATTTTCATCATCTGATTCAGTTATCTCTTTATCTTCGTCAGCTTTAGTTGACACAGTATAACTTTCTGTCGTAGTTGTAGTTTCAGGTTCATAGTCCTTCTCTTCCTCCGTTGTAACATCAGATACTATAGTTGGTGTTGTTGTTGTACTTAAAAAACGATTAAGGACCTTATAAACTCGCTTTTCACCAATGGAGCTTATTTCTTCAGTGTCATCTTTAATGTCGTCTTCAGACTTTTCAGTTTTAATCCTGTTGAGGACTGAATAAGTACGTTGTGTTGTAATCGGAGTACTAGTAGCATCTTCGAGCTCTATCTCAGTTTCATCCCCATGGTCTTCAGAAGGCTTAGATGTGGTCGTCTTCAAACGGTTAAGTACTGAGTATGTGCGACGTGTTGTACTAGTGGTTTCAATCGTCTCTGAATCTTCTTCCTCTGACTCCTCAGTTACTTCGGAAGCTTCTGTGGTAGTCGGTTTCAGACGGTTTAAACGGCCGAATGTGCGGCGAGAAGAATCATCGGTAAATGTCGGACGTGTAGCAGTTAGAACCGTATTAACATCTTCATCTTCAGATGGTTTAGGTGTAGTGGTTTTTAGTCTATTTAGCCCACCAAATGTGCGACGAGTTGTACCAGTACTTTCTAAGGCACTTTCTTCCTCATCTTCTTCTTGATCTTCGGATCCATCAGAAGACTTAGGTGTGGTCGTTATAAGTGTGTTAAGGCCGAAAGTTCGACGAGTTGTTGTTGGGATGTTTTCACCATCTTCATCTTCTGAAACTTCCGATGTTGTGGTTCTAAGTCGATTTAGGCTTCCAAATGTTCGCCGTGTTGTGCCCGTTGTTTCAACCGTGCTTCGACGAGTTGTTGTTGGAAGATTTTCGCCATCTTCATCCTCATCTTCTGAAACTTCTGATGGCTTAGATGTAGTGGTTCTTAGCCTGCTTAGGCTTCCAAATGTACGCCGTGTGGTACCACCATTTTCCACAGTGCTTAAACTTTCTTCTTCGTTATCATCAGATGTTTCTAAATATCTGGATGTTGTTGTCCTTAGTCTATTAAGACCAGAGAAAGTGCGGCGTGTCGTATCAGTAGTTTCGATTGTGCTGGGACCATCTTTATCGTTATCTTCAGGATCTTCGGAGGTCTTTGTTGTAGTGGTTCTAAGTCTGTTAAGACCCGCAAAGGTGCGGCGCGTCGTTGCAATCGTACTTGTATCTTCTTCTGATTCCTCAGAAGCTTCAGAAGTTTCTGTTGTTGTAGTCCCCGGGCGACCAAAACGGGCAATTGTGCGACGAGTTGTACCAGTAGTACTGATTGTGGGTGAATCTACGTCTTCAGGCTGTTCAGATGCTTCAGAGGTCTCGAGATTTTCTGTTGTTGTAGTTCTAAGACGATTAAGTCCACCAAATGTGCGTCGGGTTGTATCGGTAGTTAAGATCGAATCTTCTTCGTCGGTATCTTCAGAATCTTCAGAGGTATTTGTTGTAGTAGTTCTAACTCTATTAAGAAACGTAAAGGTGCGGCGTGTCGTTGCAATCGTACTCGTATCTTCTTCTGGTTCCTCAGAAGCATCGGTTGTTGTAGTCCCCGGACGACCAAAACGGGCAATTGTGCGACGAGTTGTACCAGTAGTACTGATTGTGGTTAAATCTACGTCTTCAGGCTGTTCAGATGCTTCAGAGGTCTCGAGATTTTCTGTTGTTGTAGTTCTAAGACGATTGAGAACACCAAATGTTCGTCGGGTTTTAGCGGGAGCTGGGATTGTGCTTGTTTCGACTTGTTCTGTGGCACTTTCCTCGTCAGCTGATGCCGTTGATGTAGGTCTTAGCCTTTTAACGACTTTAAATGTGCGCGGAGTGGTTTCGGGGGCTGGTATTGTGCTGGCTTCAACCTTATTCACCTCGGTGGTAGTCTCTTCATCTTCAGGCTCCTCAAAAATTTCAGAGGCAGTTGTTGTCCCTAGTGTAGTGGAACCTGCAGAGCTTGTTATCTGCTCTTCTTCTTCGTTAAGAGTCTCTATGGCTTCCGATGCTTGGTTTTCCTCAGTGGTTGTAGTTCTCAACCGACTAAGGTTGGCAATAGGGCGACGTGTAATCTTTGGAGTATTAATTGTGCTGGTGGCAAGTTCTTCTTCTAAATCACTTTCAGAATCTTCTGTTGTAGATCTTTTGACATCGTTAAACGATGGGCGAGTAGTTGTTTCGTTTTCATTTACAAGGTCTTCATCTTCATTTTCGGTTGACTCGAAGGTGTTTGGAGTCGTAGTTGTTGTAGGTCTTCGGTCTTCCCTCGTAATTTGATTCCCTCTGATACGATTTAATCCAACTGAGGAACTAAGTGTAGTGCCCAAGATTGCCTCTTCTTCTTCTTCAAAACCGGTGTTTCCTTCAGTGCTATTTTCAGATGCCCTATCACTGGGTCCAGGTCTTCTTACTCTAAATGTTCTTTGGCGATTTACCGGATTTACTGGTGAGGTAGTCTTCAATCTACTGAACGTTTGTCTAGTGTTCTCTTCTTCGGGTTTCACAGTTGTCTGGAATCGATTACGACGTGTGAAGGATCGACGGGTTGAACCTCTTTCTGTTTTACTCGGAGATGGTGTTTCATTTTCTTCAATCTCTGCTTCCAAGTCGTCATTTTGAAATTGATCTGTGCTAATCTCAGGTGCTGCAGTTGTCGTGAATCTTTTTAAGCCATTAAATGTTCTCCTTGTTGTACTAGGAGGACTTCCGGTGGTTGATGCTTCAATATCTTCATCAGGCTTAACCGTTGTACTAATGCGACTCAGAGGAGAAAACGATCTACGGGTCGAAGCAGTTTTCGTGGATGCTACTGTTGAAGTGAATTCTTCTTCGTCTTCTGAAACTTCAGATGGATTAAATGTAGTACTTCGAATCCTGTTAAAGCTTCCAAATGTACGACGTGTGGTACCTATAGCTTCATCTGAAGCATCCGTGGTGATTTCCTGCCTGCGACGTTGACTAAGTGCTTTGAGTCCTGAAAATCGGTCATTTGCAGCAGTTTTTACAAATTCTTCAACTTCCGGTTGAAGGGTGGTAAATGTTTCATCATTTACCTCTAGGTCTTCATCTGTTATGTCAGATGAAAACTCGGTCTTAAAAGTCTTTGCGTTTCGGTGAGTTCTTGTTGTTGATTCAATCGGATTTTCAGTCGTAAGGGATTCAAAATCTTCCAGCGATGAAATAACGGTGGAAGACTCTCCTTCTTCATGAGATACTTCACTTTCTACAGCAAATTCGTACTGAGAAACTTGTGCTCCTTGTTTCCCTTCTATCGGAGCTCCTTCAGTAGTTTTCTCAGACCCATCTTCTTCACCTTCCAACATCGAGTTCACATCAATTGCAAGCTTATAAGCATCACCTTGAACAGTATCTAAATTTGCTTGTGTATTATCCTCAGTGATTGAGGATTCGTAAGCCCCCAGAACCTCAGTTGCTCTGGGGGCGGACTCTAAAAAATGATTCAACTGATTGTTGACTTCTTGAGCGATCGATGTCCCTTCTTCAACTGACTTCGGAGGCGTGTCCTGCGGATTCAACGTCGTTCCACCACTATTTTCAGCGTTTTCTAGTTCTTTCATTTCAGCTGCAGTCTTGGAGTGATTGTAGACATCAAAGACCTCCAAGATCGCTTTGTTGATGTCTTCCTTCTTTTCGCTTGTGACCTCTTTATTATCAATTGGACCGCCAATCTTTCCAAGATAGGTGATCGGAGAGTCTGTAAGGTACTTATAGTACTTCCTACGAGTGTAGATCGGTACGGTAGGATTTTCGACATCGATAAGATCACCTTCTTGGCTAGTTGTGGTCGTCTTTGTCGAGGTTGATGTAAAGCTCTTCGATTCAGTAATTTTCGGGATTGACTCTTCAGTGATTTTAGTTGTTACTACGGTTTTCTTGAAATTCTTGGTCCCATCTGCACCTGTGGTTGTCTCTTCTGTGACTATTGTACCTTTCGATCCATCTTCAGCCAGACCGGCAAAGCTTCCATTTGACTTTCTTAGATTGAAGAGCCTTGCATTTTCGGGGCTATCTTCAAAAGTCGTTGTCTCTTCGACGGTTGTTGTCGTCGTGGTTGTTCCACCGTTGGTTCTGGTATTTGTCTTGGAAGTGGTTGCTCCATTGAGTCTTCCCTCATTCTTGGAACTAAAGTCATGAGATAAGAGTGACGAAATATCTGGATGGTTTAAACGTGAATTTCCTCGAAGGGTGGATGGTCTTTCTGTGTCGGTTATTTCTGTGACTCCCTCGTCGGAATCTTTAGTGCGTGTTTGGAAGGAAGTGGAAGAATATCGGTTGCGGGTGATTTTTTTCCCATCAGAGGTGGTGGTAATATCACTGATAATGCTTTCTGTTACAGGAGCTTCTGTGACATCTTCAGAGTTAGTGGTTTCTTTATTATTCTTTCGAAACGACGTGGATGAGTATCGGTTGCGGACGATTTGTTTTCTAGAGCTTTCCGTCACCGGAACATCAGTGGTGACGACTTCTGAGGTTGTTGTTCCCCTGTTACGGTTTTGAAATGAATTAGACGAGGAGAAACGATTGCGAAAGATCTGTTTTCTTGTTGAATCACTTGATTCATTAACCAAACCAGTTGTCACTTCACTTGTAGCACCTTTGGTGTCAGTTTTAGTACCTTCTTCAAAGTCAATTTTGACCTCACTTTCCGATAACATTGTCTTACTGGATTCATTTGATGACTGTGCTCCGTTTAAAAGGTTCAAAATGGCGTCTTTCATCATAAGCTCGTCTTTCTTCAGCGATTGACCTTCAGAGACGGTTTCGTTTGTCGAAGATTCTCCAGGTTTTCCATGAATTCGTTTACGAATGATCTTTCTTCTTATTGTGTGGTTGCCTTTTTCATTAAGGGTTTCAGAAATGCCTTCAAGTACTATCGATGTTGAGGTTTCCGTTAAAGAATTTTTGTAAGAAGTGCTTCCACGATCAGAGGTCACAGTATTTCCTGCATCTTCTGCCTTAACTATTGAAGATCCAGTTGATTGATTCGCCGAATCTCCATGAATACGTTTTCGAATTATCTTCCTTCGGATTGTGTGATTGCCTTGTCCATTTTGAGTAGAAGACGACGCACCTTCGGTCCTCGAAGATTCAGACTCAGTTTCATTACGACCGTATTGACCTCTTTCACCTTGAGTTTCAAAGGTAACATATTTATCCTCAGAATTTGAATTTTCATCATTTGAAGTTGTCGAATCGCCTTGAACCCTATTTGTTACAATTCTCCTCCTAACGGCGGATTGTCCTTGTCCACTTCCTCGACTTCCTGAAGCTTGTGTTCTTCTTGCGAAATTATTTTCAACTCGTCTAAACGAAGATGTTGGTCTCACGGTGGGTTGCGGTGCTACTGTAGTGGTTGTTGTCCGTGGTGGACGTGTAGGCCTGTCGTCCTCCTCTTCTTCGATGACTTCGGTTATTATTCGCTGCACGGGTCTCCGCCGCCTGACAACTACTTGAGGAGTCTCAGTTGATGGATGTTTCTCCCTTCGATGGAAATCGATAGCCAAAAGGGAGGAGAGATCATTGAACTTTGGACGGAAGTTTCCACGTTGAACAACCCTTGGCTGGCGGGTTGTTGTTGGCTCTGACTCGTAGTAATACTCATCGTCATCTATGACCTCAGTCCTAGTGATGATCTTTTTGATTTTTTTCCTTCCGGAAGTATTGCTGTCATTGCTGTCGGTTTCAGTTTGAGTTGAGGACGTACTTGTTTCTTCACTATCAGTTGCGCTATTGCCTTCGGATTCTGTGCGAGTCGTGAAGACTTTTGTCCTTGGTCGGCTGACCACTTGACTCGATGATCTGTCGTAAGTTCTTCTTGCTGATCCGGCTAATCTTGTTCGCGCTGTAAATGTCGAAGGTGCTTGAGTTGTAACTGCTTCTTCGATATCAGCTTCCAAGCCCGAGTCGGTATTTGTAACGGATCCGGTGTCAGTTTCAGTTGTCTTAGCAAGATTTCGAGATCTAGTTCCGAATTTGAATGAACCATTTCTGCTGCGATTTTCAACGGACTCAGTATTTTCAATAGTGGTCTTATTAGTTGATCCAAAACGGGTTCTTGTACGGCCTTCAGATACTAATCGGTTGCGATATCCACTGCCTCGAATATTAGTCGAGTCTTTGTCGACTGTGGACTCATCGCTTTTAGTTCTATTGATTAAGTCTACATTGGTTGATCCTTGATTGGCAGACCCTAATCGGGTTCTTGTACGACCTTCAGTCACGAAATGGTTGACAACTCCGCTACCACGTACATTGCTGGAACCACTGTCAGTTACAGTAGTTTCCGTGATTGTTGTCTTTTTGAATCCACGGTATCCTGAGCGGTTGCTACTATCCTCTCCTGTAGATTTGATTTTAGTTGCCAAATCAATGCCAGAGGTAGTTGCTTCGGTTTTTGATGCAGAAAGGCTTTCCTTGTCCTCCTGACCTGCTTCAATGGCAACATTGCTATCGGATTCGGTTGTTTCGGTATTTCCTTGTTCAGTTTTAGTGTCTGTAGTTGATAAAGTTGATGAAGTACCAGCTGAAGTAGTGCCAAAGGCAGTTTCTGCCTTCTCCTTGCTCTCCTGACCTGCTTCAATGGTAATTTTAGCATCGGATTCGGTGGTATCAGTATTACCTTGAGCAGCGGTAGTGTCTGTTATTGATGAAGCGCCATCTGTTGTTGATTCTTCAGATACACTCTTCTGCATGTTATCCGATTTCTGTTCCTTTAACGAAGCTTCATTTCTCGTGCCATAGTATGAGCTCGAGTTTATCTCAATACCTTCGTGATCTTCGCCCGTTTTTGAAGCACCTTCAGAGGTAATCGTTGCTGATCCTCCATTGACAAAACTACTAGTTGCTCCATTATTGGTTGCCCTGTACCTACCATCGTCATTTAAACCAGAGTTCTTGTAAACAGTACGTCCACGTACAGAGGTAACAGTTTCATCAGCCGTTCCTGTTGAAGATCTATTCCTGTCACCTTCGATTCTCTTGCGAATGATCTTTCTTCGTATTGTACCTCGTTCGTGCTGAGTATCCGATTTCGTTCCCTCCGTTTTCAAAGATGAAGAAGCACCTTCAGATGTTGTCGTAGTTGAGCTTGTGATAGAGTTTTTGTAAATTGAACTTCCACGGTTAGATGCCACAGTGTTTCCGGATTCAATTACTGAACCTTCTTGGATACGTTTGCGAATGATTTTTCTTCGTATTGTGCGTCTGTCTTGGTCGTTCTGATCGTTAGAAGTGGCTCCATCTGATTTCGAAGTTGTATCCGATTCTTTTCGAATCGTTGTGTTGGAAGTTGTTAAGCTTCCTCTTGATCCATTATGGGTTGACTTGTAACTTCCATCGTCGCTGAAAGCTGAGCTTTTGTAAAGTGCGTTTCCACGATCGGATGTCACAGTGGTTCCAGTTTGGTCTTCAGCTTTAACGGTCTTGACAGTGCTATGCAGAGTATTGCCCCTATTGGCAGTAGTTTTTCCACTTGTGGATCCATCATGAGTTTCTGTAGTTTCCGAATTTTGCACTGAATCGGATCCTGATACAACGGAAGATGAATCATCAGAAGACTTGGATACTTCTAAGCCTGCCATCAGATTTATATCTTCTGTAGTTTTATCTATGCCGGATTCTTGGATTTTTTCTTCAGACTTTTCTTGAGTTGAAGCAGTTGATGCTTCTAAGGCTGATCCTTCTAGAGTTGTTACACCTGAAGATGTCCCTTCAGTTGTATTAGATGCTTCTGATTCAGACTTAGATTGGGCTGAGTCTTTCTTTGTCGAAGTTGAATCCACTGAATCAGTTTCTTGAGTCTCTCCTGTCAAAGTTTTAGTTTCAGATGTCTTAGTTGAATCTGAGCTTTCTTCTAGATTGGTTTCTTCAGGTTGATTACTTTGCTCTTCACTCATATTTGCGACCGCTTCCTGACTATTGACTGCTTCACCTTCTGATGTTGTTTTCTTTAGAAGACGAGTTCTATGCTGAGCATCACTCGATAGCTGTTCCTTATTCTTATGAGCTTGTATCCTGTCGTGATTCCTTCTTCGAATCGATTGTTCTTTCTCTACTTTCGCTTCTGAATTGGTGTCCTGGTGGAATCGAGGTCTTTCTTTTGCATTGGTCGTTTGACCTTCTTCAGATTTTTCGGATTGAGTCCTTCTTCGGACGGAAGTTTCACCTTCTATCTTGAGTGTGTCTTCACCTCCATCAACCCTTACAGAATGATTATTTTTAACAGCATCTTGGTATTCATCTTCATAGCCGAATGATCCATCAGGAAGGCGTACCTTGTATCTGACACCTCCTCTGTGTGTTGTTGTTTGGCTTCCTGAAGTTTTACTTATTGACTCTGATCCAGTTTGTCCGGTGAACCTGTTTTGATACCTCCTACGGTTGTTTTCTTCTGATTCATCATCACTTTGAGACTCCCCGGTCCTATTCTTACTAACTCGAGTGCTATGTCTGGTTTCAGTTTTATCGCCAGGTTCTTCGAGTTTCTCTTGTTGTGATCGAATCTTATATGTTTCCAGAGTTGTCCTGTTGCGTTGCCCTCTAACACCCGCTGCAGAATCATCAGCCTCTGTTGTTTGGACAAGACTATGTCCGTTCCATACTCCAGGTAGGACATGTTTTTGTGTAACACTTCCACGATCGACTCCTACAGAACTTTCAACTTGATCTGCAGCTTCAATGGCTTGGATTGTTTTGTACAAAATATCACCCTGATCGCGGGCTTGAGATCCAATGGTCTTGTAAGCGATACCACCACGATTGGTTGTGACTCTGCTGCCAGATTCGGATCGTGCCTTGGATGTACGTAGCGTATTTGAATCTGACAATGATGATGAATCTTCTGATGATGATGAGTTTGAGAGGTTAGAAGAATCACTTTCTGGCGTTTGTGTTAAGCTTTTATCACTTTCTTCAGTTGAAGTTGCAGTTCCTGAACTTGTGGACCCTTCTTCCATGTCACTTTCGGACGATTTTGTTAAGCTTTTATCACTTTCTTCAGTTGACGTTGCAGTTCCAGAACTTGTGGAACCTTCTTTTATTTCACCTCCTGACGATTTTGTTAAGCTTTTATCACTTTCTTCAGTTGACGTTGCAGTTCCAGAACTTGTGGAACCTTCTTCCATGTCACCTCCTGACGATTTTGTTAAGCTTTTATCACTTTCTTCAGTTGACGTTGCAGTTCCAGAACTAGTGGAGCCCTCTCCCATGTTTGTTTCTAGTTCAGAGTCGGAAACAGTCGCAGTTGAAGCATCTGATCCTGAATCTTTCTTAGTCGTTGTACTGTCTGATTTTGAAGATAAAGACTCATCCATGGCTGATCCTGTTAGAGTTGATGTCGAACCTTCCAAAGTGTTTGCTGAATTTTCAGTTTGCGACAGATTTGTTTGGCCTTCAGTTGAACCTGATTGAAGCGTGGTTTTACCTTCTGATGACGTGTTTTCAGATTCTATGGCTGTTTGGCCTGTAAGTGTTTTCTTCTCATATGCCTCCAAATGACTTCTTCTTCGATTGGCTTCATCTTCTGAATGAAGAGTTAAAGTGGAACCTTCCGAAGATGTGGTAGCTCCTAGATTACTTCCTTCAGTTTGTGAGACTCCTGTTTTCCTGGAACCTGCAAGAGTCGCGATTTCACCTGTGATTTCTTTTTGGCTTTCGGACGATGTGCTTTCAGATTCTTTAGTTTGGTCTGAAAGTTTTTTCTTTTCATAAGCCTCCAAATGACTTCTTCTTCGATTCGCTTCGTATTCTGGGTGAAGACTTGTAGTGGCACCTTCTGAAGATGTAGAAGCTTTTAGATTACTTTCTTCCGTCTGAGATTGGCTTATTTGTCCTGAGAGATTTACTGTAGATGTGGATTTTGTTTGACCTTCTGAAGTCATGCTTTCAGAGACTTGACTGGTTTGGCCTGAAATCGAGTTATTTTCATATTTTTCCAAACGATTTTTTCTCCGAGCCGACTCCAAAGTTTCCACAATTTTATATGTTCCTTGCGTTGTTTCTTTTTTATCTGCCGAACTATCAGTGATTTCACTTTTTCCCTCTACGGTGGTCTTTTCTTGATGTCCTCTGACTCTATCTTGCGACTGATAAGCTTGATCTTTAGAGGATTTGTCTACTTCGGAAGAGACTTCTTGGTGCACGTACTGACCTCCTCCAAGTGTCTTCTCATTACCCTTCCATTCTTGATGCACATATTGTCCACCTCCAGAGTAGTCATGGATATACCCAGTTTCGTGACCACCTTCATATTTACTTTGAGATCCCTGGACACCTTCTTTATACTTTCCATCTCCACGGAACGAATTCGATCCCTGTACATATCCGGAAGTTCCTTCCAGGGTAGTTTTACCATCACCTTCATGATGCAGATTTTGTGAATGATGAGTTCCCTCTTTATAAGTTCCATCAACTCCTGAAGAGCCTTCTTGATGCACGTACTGACCTCCTCCAAGAACTTTATCATGCACATATTCTCCACCCACTGTGATGTCGTGTTTATAGCTTGTGTCTTGTCCCTCAGATCCCTCTCTATACTTTCCATCACCGCGGAAGGAGTTAGATCCTTGAGCATATCCGGTAGCTCCTTCCATGGTAGATTTACCATCACCTTCATGATGCAGATTTTGTGAATTATAAGAACCGTCCTGATAATTTCCACCAACTCCTGAAGACCCTTCTTGGTGCACGTACTGACCACCTCCAAGAACTTTCTCATTACCCTTCCATTCTTGATGCACATATTGACCACCTCCTGTGATGTCGTGCTTATAGCTTGTGTCTTGTCCCTCAGATCCCTCTCTATACTTTCCATCACCACGATACGAAGTAGATCCTCCAGAAGGACCTTCTTGATGGACATACTGCCCACCTCCTACAACCTTCTCATTACCCTTCCACTCTTGATGCACATACTGTCCACCGCCGGAGTAATCACGTCTATATCCATCTTGTCCTTCAACGTATTTACCATCTTGATATCCCTGACTTCCTACCTTATAGCTTCCATCGCCTCGGTATCCATTAGATGATCCGGATTCGGAATTCCCCGAATCACCTTCTTGATGGACATTCTGCCCACTGCCGGAATAATCATGTTGATAACTAGAGAGAACATCACGCCCACCCATACCATAGCCCCGACGGAACACGCCATCCCCCTCCTCTTTAAAATTTAAACTCTTAGCCCTCCACTTACCACTCTCATCGGACCTATACCGCCCGCTCTCCGATTTACCTGCGAAATTATTATCAAAACCATTTAACCCAGCACCAGTCCCAACACCATACCTTGAGTCCCCGCGTTCGCTTAAAGTCGACTTATAAGTCTGACCCCAGATACCACCGTGCCAGTCCCCATCGTGCTTGTAGCCATCATCGTCGCGACGCCCATCTTGGCCCATCTGCCAGTCATAGTATTGTGTAATGGACTGCTCATTGGCATCAAGTTTGCCCGGTCTATAGCTCGGATTACGCGCATCCTTCCACGAATATGTACGCTTCTGTGTTGAGCCCTCATAAGAGCCTTGAGTCAAACTATTTCCCTCCACCAAACTATCAACTACTTTAGCTACATGATTTACAACAAAACTAGTGCCACTATTTACGTTTTGAGCCCGCTCTACATTCTGGGACAAACGATTACGGCTACGTAGGTAGGACTCTTCAGTTGAACTCACCTTTTTCACGAGCGGCGTCGCTGATTCAGTCGGAGCAACAGTCGACGATGACAATGTCTCGTCAGCGTCAAGACCGTTGGTGTTTAGGGTTGTGGTGATAGTTGGACGGGTACGACGACGTGGGAAACCAAAGGGTCTTGGACTAGATACGGTACCCAGGAATTCGTTAGTTGTGTCTTGTTGTTCTTGGTTTGTGTCTATGGTGGTGGTTGAGGTCGTTGTTGTTGTTGTCTTTTGTTTTTGCTGTTGTCGACGACCACCACCGTTCGTGTACTTGTTAAGGGTACCCCTTACACTACTACTACTGTTTATATTATTGAGACTAGATTGTGACTTATTGCTAGTGGTTGTCGTCTGGGATAGATTTGTTACCTCGTTCCGGTTGGTCTCGTCAATGGTTGTGGTCTCGGTAAGGATTTGATTGCGGGTCGTGTCAAGTTCCTGTGTATCTAGACCAGACTCTGTCGCTAGGGAATTAGGAATTTTTGGGGCAATTGTGGCGTCTTCGTCGTCTTGTGACGTCGAAGGGTTTAGGGTTGAAGCTGATGAAGCTAGGATGGGAGTTGTGGTAGATGATTGTGTGGAGGTTTCAATGGGATTAGTAGTTGTGGTTGTGGTAATGATTATTGGTTCAGGTGTTGTGGTATCAATTACAAAACTTTCTGGTGTTGTTGTTTCAATGGAGGCTTGATCTGTTGTTGTTGTTGATGTGGTGGTGGTTGTTGTTGTACGACGACCTATACTTGCGTATGCACGCGTTGTAGTTTGCGCTTGTTGTTGTGTTGGTGATTGTGTTGAAAATTCATTTTGTTCCGAATATTGTACCGTTACACTGAGTGGATCTTCACTTTCTTCGGTCTCCTCCTCGTCATTGTCATCCTTGGGTGTGGCCACTGGACGTCTTGTTGGACGGGTGCGTTCTAAGAACTTGTATCTGTGTAAAATGGATTTTGTTAGCTTATTTGTAAAATAGTTCTTATGAGGTCGAAAGGCTTACCTGCTACCTGCAACAGTTGTTGTCTCAACCTCTGCGGTAGTAACTCCTGGTGTGCTTCGAACACGATTGCGATTTACTGGGGAATAGGTCTTCTTCTCTACGGTAGCACCCTTACTTTCGAACTTGTCATCATCTATAATTTCATCGCTGTCAGCTACTGGTTTCACGGTAGTCAACTTGTTCCTCCGAATACTCGTGTAGGCAGGTGTCGATGATGAAGTCGGCCTTCTGCTACTGCTAACCACTATGTCCTCATCGTCGTCCTCATCTTCAGCATCCTTTTGGATATTCTTCACTTCAACTTCTTCATCATCATCTTCAGACACCTCAACACTCGAAACCAGCAAAGGTTTGTTCCTTTGAATAGTCACGTACTTCTTCTTTTCCTTGAGGAAACCTTCAAACTCGGGCAGCTTTTCAATACCAGCATTTTGAGGACCTGGTCGACTATTACGAACGACCGATGAGTACTTAGACGAGGCGTTTTTGTCTTCAGTGATCTCTTCGTTGCTTTCTTCGGTAACCTTCGTTTTGCTTGAGCTTCTGAACAGCGAAGACGAGGTGAATTTATTAGTGAAGGCGTTCAAATTGTTTGGCCTACTAAGGACCTTGTTGTACAGGGACTTGCTTATAGACGATGGTGTTGTAGTTCCTCCGATTGATGAAGAGGTATCCTTCTTCAGCATAACAGATCCGTCTTCCTGTTGCAGAAGGTGTTTTTCAAGTTCTTCAACGCCTCCAACTTTCTTGATAAGTTCGATGAGTTCCTTGATATGACGAGGATCTTCAGAGTCGACAATGCCTCCCTTAATATCAATCTCATCTTCGTATTCGTCATCCTCATCTTCGGGTGCTTCAGTTGTTGTCGTAAAGCGAGTGAAGGAGTTTCGAGAGGTAGCTGCTGTGATTCTGGACGATGCGGTTGTTGTACGAGGTGTGGTGGTGGTTGTTGTCGTCGTTTTTGCAGGTCTGGAAAAGATCAAACAAAATTAGATACGTCTTGATGAGAAACTTAGGGTTGCCATACTTGGAAGTGGTTGAAGCTGCATCTTCTTTATTGTCCTTTTTACATGGAACGTTTCTAGAGAAATCGCAAGAATCTGCGGCAGGATTGAAGTAAAGACCTGAGGGGCAAGTGAACTGATGGGCGACGATGCCAAGATTTGATGGACCACTATCCAAACACCAGAAGTACTTTTTACAGTCACGAGGATGTTGGAAGAATCCTTCTTCTTCACACTTGAAGTCTAAAAATATGGGAACAATGTATTTATATCAAGCTTTGAATGAATGGTCTTAGGGTCTTACCGGAGCCTGGATCTGGGGTAGTTGGTGGTGCGGGTGTTGTTGTGCGTCCGCCGACATATAATGACGATGAAGTGGAAGTGGTAGTTGTAGCCTTTTCGGTGGCTGGACGTTTACGAGTCGCTGGCCTCTTACGGGATACAGACACTGCCTTTTCCACGACCTCTTCGACTTTGTTACGATTTGACGAGGCAATACGATTCCTGTTGCGCAGTGGCTTCTTCTTAGATACTGGCTTAGAGACTTCATTATCTCCCAGTCTAGAGTGAAAAAAATGTTGTTTAAACAAATTCAGAGAATTCCTTAATTTAACTCACCCCAATCGATCATAATAAGTCTCCTTGGCAGCCTCAATCAATGGGTATGGTTTACCGGTACATGTTCCACGGAAATCATCGTTATCAATAGCCCAGAACATAATACCGCCCAGACCGTTCTCGACAACATATTCAGCCTTCTTGCGAACAATATCTTCATCATCATAACCGACCCATTGGTTGCCCTTGTATGCGTATGGACCCATTGCCTTAGGGTTTGGTTGAACCACCTTCCATTCCTCTTCCTTGATGTTTTGACAGATCTACAAAGAAAATGGTTTTGTCAGATGATGTCATCATATAAGGAGCTCTTCACATTTACCTCATAGTAAGCCATGTATCCCTTCTCCCTTGTGGCATCACCTTGCTCACCAGGTCCATCAGCGGGAGCTCCCAGATCGGTACTGTCTTCATTGAATAAGGTGTATGATCGGCCATATGTTGGGATACCAAGAACCAGCTTATCACGGTCCGCTCCGGCGTCCAAATAGTATTTGACTGAGTAATCCTAAAAGAGCAACAAAATTAAATCTCAAAGCCATTCAAGACCTTTTCAACTCTCTTACAATATTCAAGTCACTGTCAAAGTTATACTCGTCCTCCTCTTCCAAGGAATACAAGGGAGCATGATGATTAGCCGATGGTTCGTCGGAACTATGGAAGTCGTATGTCAACAAATTGAACCAATCAAGGTATTTGTTCAGTTTTGGGATATCATAGCCCTTCTCGATGTATTGAATACCAGCAGGTACAGCCATTGTAATCAGAAGCCTACAAATGGATTGAATTTGTCAAGCCCTTATTAGTGTATATAATAATAAGCCTACCTTGGGCGTCCAGTCTTTCCTGATTCTCTATCGAATTCAGCCCTCAATTCTTGAACAAATTGTGCATAGTTGTCCTTGTCCCGGGCTTTGCCTCCGTCTCTGTGTGCTGGGTATTCCCAATCCAGATCGATTCCATCGAAGTGATTCTGTCGCAAGAATTTCAGGATGTTCTTAATGAATTGTTGTCTACGGTCGGCATTTGCAACCAGAGGTGAGAAACGCGATGAAGCCTCATTCCAGCCACCAATAGCAATCATGGTTTTCAGCTGTTTATTGTAAGTCTTGAGACCGGTGAACTTGGCATAGCCACCTAGTGGGAGAGTAGCGTTAAGGAAATGTTTTTGAATTTTCTTTAAACTGAGGACTTACCCTGTTCAATGTCTTGATACTTGTCAAACGGCTTCATTGTGTTGTCCTTGGTAAATCCACCGAAAGCATAGACCAAATGTGTACATAGATAGGGATTGATGTTTTGTGGGTTGAACTTAGCTGTTCCTGGCCGGTAAACACTCCAATTTGTGTAGTAGCAAACGACTCTTCCTTCCGAGCGGACCTCTGTTAATATTAAAAAAAAATAGAAAAAAATGGATTTAAAGATTTGCCAAAGGTTTGAACAAGTTAGAAGAACATCCCTAAAAAAATATTGAACAAGCCTCCTTTTGGGGCGTTTTAAAAAAATGTTTTATGGAAAAAGTTTAAAAAAAACTACGAATGAATGTTTTTTGAAGCCTCAAAAACAAAACTGCAACAGGGGAAAAAAATTTAACCTATCTAAACCCAATTGTCTTGATATGGGTTAGCAGATTTACAAAGTGTCCTTAATGCTGTACAGGAAAGATATTTTGGTGTAACTTCTGTGAAAACAGTGAATGTAATGTAACACGTATTATTCTATACTTTTCAAAGTCTTTTTGGTGTCACCATTAATACCTTACCTAGTAATGGTACTTGGGCAGATTATGTTATGGGATCTCTGCTCCTGCTACTCATTTCACATCCATGCTGGTAAAAACTACCCACTACTGATGTGTTGTAAAAAGCTAGGCAGTTTGAAGTTTGAAGACATACAAGACTCCAGGATCTTCCCTAAAGAACTTCTAAACATATTCTGGTCAAAGTACTCAGCTGCTATCTAGCTCAATCATCTTAATCTCCGAATTCGAACGCCATTTTGAAAAGCTCATGATAGTGTTACTCTTCGATGTTTGTCAGACTTTCGCAAGATGTGGAGCAATGAAAAAATGTAGGTGTTGCCACTTTGGGGATAACTAAAACAGCCTCCCCTGTCAATGGGCCCATATTTTTTTCTTAAACTATTAAGCCGCAATTTCGCGCTGTTCACAACAAACTACAGGTGGTAGGTATGACCAAATTGATGTTGCAAGATATCCAAGCTCATTTGGGATTTATTTGACACCAACATGTCTAAATGAGGTGGTTTATTGCCTCCGAATTATACAATATAATTCCGGGATACTGCATCCTAGGCACACACCCTATTCGACTAGGTTTTGCCGGCAACGATTTCTGTTGAAGCTGAATCCTAGTGGTTAAAACGTTGGAGTACTAAGCGCGGGGTCTCTGATTGAAGTCTTGAAAATGACAAAACCCCTTGCGAAAGCTTGACAAACATTTAAGAGTTGTCATGAGAAGCTTCTCATATTTGCCGTTGAGGCCCTCTTCTTTGTGGTAAAAATAATAACTTCGCACACACAAATGAAGGAAGAAACAAGGTTTTGGGTAGAGACGATTAGGAGGAAGAACAAATGAACACCTCTTTTGCATCTATCTCTCTCACACACAAATCAGCAAAGAAAACACAGGTGAGTACTCCTGAGAATACCTTAAGTTACTGTGCGACACAAAGGGCTTTTTTTAGACTAACCGGGTTTATGTCGCTGAAAAGATCGTTAAGTTGGTGGTCTGCTTAGTCCAACAAAGCAAAGAGAACCGTTCAAAACGACCACAGATGCCTTTAGCTGCATTTAATACGCTTCATGCTTCAGCACAGTTAATACAGCACTGGGATTATCAGGGTCTTTTATAGGGTATTGTATCTTCTTAGTAGGTAAAGAGAGGGTTTTATTACTAAGGAGTGTTCTTAGCCCAAAGAAAAGCGGTTGGCAAGAGTAAACCCATGTTTAGCTATCGATTGTGAGCATTAGGTGGCCTGAAGGCCTCATTTTATGCTTGCGAGCATACGTTGTCATTCTTCGTCCAAATAGGCGGATTGAACTCAGCAGATCATTTGCATCCTACTTTGCCATGGGGTTTCGAGATTAGATGCTGGAGGTATGGTCTAAGCGGCTCCTCTGATTTGGGCCTATCGACATGGATTTTTCGACTTTGTTGTGGTATATTGGAAATCCGCATTTATATTTTGGCTATTTTGGTTAAATGCTCAAAATGTTCAGACATGAAAAATACTCTTTAAGTGCCTCTTGTTTATTGACCATTTAGGTCTGCAGATCAAATTGTCTCTTATGGGTCCCGAGGTGGAGGACATAGTGGCCCCTACTAACAGAACTGCTGAATATTTCCTTTTTTTGTATATGATTTGTGCACATTCAAGGGGTTTTGAATGCCCTCTCAATGTTTTACCACAGTACGAGCGTTAGAAAAGGGGAAGAAAGAGAGTGATAGGAAAGACTTTGCATGTAGTGGAGATTTACTCCATGGGTGGTTTCCGAACTCAATTCAGGGAGTCCCTGTATTTTATGTTCGTTACATTCGCAGAACTTTCTAGATGGTGCATACTTTTAGGAGTTTCATGGATTTTTCCTGGGATTGAACGCGCAACCTTCCACTCAATAGCAGAACACATTACCACTACACCGCGATCACCCTATCTTGACGGTAAATACTTTGAAAGACGATCATATGTTTTGTCCAGGAACTAGAAGATTTTTATAATTTTTATAATAAATTAGCTGATGTCTTCGAAGCATAAGACTTTTTGTCTAACTCCGTCACTTATGTCATATTGAACATATATCACATTATTCCATCACCTTTTGACCATCGCATTTCCTAAGTGGCGTTAATGTCTGCCTTGTGATAGCTTTTCACTTTTGCTAGTTGTTGGGCTGTACGTGTATTGTTCAGCTACCCAAGATTAAATTTCATTTAGGTTTGTCATATACTGTTAAATAGTTTATTTCTGAATCTTTTAGTTTCGTTCGTGATTGGGTAGTTAGCCCAACATCATATCTGAAGGGGCAGTTCCAAGATTGAGGGCCTTTCGGTTTACCCGACACAGTCTTTACTCAAGGAACCCGACCCGACGGATATTACATTACTCCCCAGCCTGGACAAGACATCTTTAATTGCCATGATTTCCACCTGGAAAACGCTACGACGATCGGGAAGACGACAGATTATGCTTGGGTTAAGCAGCTCGAAGAAAACACCCCCGCCCACTCCAGATTCTGTTCCCACTCCCATTTAAGGCGACTGGAAATGGTTGACTTGAAGTTATGCTCAGAACTGTGTTGGGTAGTGGTGTTATCTGTGATGTTATGGTAATTCAGTATCATTGTATGTTCACCTGACACCTGCATGTCCATTGTCCATTGTGATGCTCTTAGTCTCACAGCTGTACAAGGAGGATGGGTCTAATGATGGACACGTAAAGCCAGAGATATATAGTTGCATACCCCATTTCTTTCCGTTTGCCTTTTTACAAGTGCATAAGGCTACGGTGCTTAATGATAGTGATGCGATCACCTCCACGCTGGTGACTGGTGGGTGCCTAGTACCTCGACTGGAGATGGGGTATTAAACCCCTGTGGAAGGTCGTTGGTGGCAGCAAACGAGAGAGGGGGAGGAGTGTCCTCTCACTAAGGCACTCACTCTCAGCCGGCAAGCGGAGGAATTCCCTATATGGAGTCAACGGTGGCACCTACAGCTCCAGTTTGATCGAACTGGTAGTAAAATCCCTATATGAGCTGCTTCGAAATATTCGAACACGAAAGAGTTGGTGGCGGAGGAGCCCTCAATGGGTCAACGGCAGCGCTCATACCCCAAAATGGGCTACTGACATCGGTATTTTTTCCGGCCCGCTGTCCTAGGGTCAAAACAAGGGCCTGGCCCTACAGGTTGGGGGTTGTACTTTGGGTTAACTACCCATCCACGGAAAAAACTATGGTTACGAAGCAACCAATAGCCTCGGAAAGGACTAATATTATTGTTGACGACCATGCTAAACGAAAAAAGGACAACGACGTTCGTATCTGCACCTGGAATGTGAGAACATTAAACAGGAGAGGTGCAGGCGAACAACTAGCGGAAGCCCTAAACTGCTACAGAGCAGACATTACTGAAATCCAGGAAATACGATGGGATGGGCCGGGCAAAAGGAGGAAGAAAAACTGTGACATCTACTATGGACCGTGTTATAGTGAGCAGACTATTTGGATGCGGATTTGTTATAGGTGCCAGACTTAGGCAAGAAGTCTTATCTTTCAAGACATTAGCGAACGCATTGTAACAATCCGCATCAGGGCCAAATTCGCCAACATAAGCCTTATATGCGCTCATGCTCCGACGGAGGAAAAAGATGATATAACTAAGGATTGCTTCTACGAGCTCCTCGACAAAACCTATGAGCGACTACCAAAGTAAGATGTTAAAATCGTGCTGGGAGATTTTAACGCAAAGGTAGGAAGAGAAGACATCTTTAGCAGTACTGTCGGAAAATATAGCCTACACGACAACACGTCTGGTAACGGACTTAGGCTAATTGACTTCGCTACGGAACGAAATGCCACTATAGCCAGCACACGGTTTCCTAACCTCGATATCCACAAGGGGACATGGCGGTCTCCATATCATCGAACAGTCAACCAAATTGATCACATTGCGATAGACAAGAGGCACGCATCCAGTATTTTGGATATCCGAACATTCCGAGGAGCTAACATCGACTCGGACCACTACCTTGTTGTAGCCAAGGTAAGGATGCGGATATCCACCACGCCACAAAAAACAGAAATACTGTGAAAAATTTTAATGTCGAAAGACTCTAATCGCCAGAGACCGCCAAGACCTTCGCGCAACGCGTACCCCTTAACATCTCGACTCACAACATACCACCAGCATCTAATGTCGAAGAACAATGGCAACGATGCCAACAAACCATTAGATCAGCCGCAACTGATGTGATAGGTTTCTCGCGGCCACCAGCAAGAAACCCCTGGTTTGATGACGAATGCCGACAGATGCTCGCAGCCAAGAACGAGGCCTACAAGGCTAAGCTGCAGGTGAAGACGAGAGCTGCCATTGAGCTCTATAGGCAAGGAAGAAGGGAAGAACATCGGATTTTCAGCAAGAAGAAAAAAGAGCAAGAAAAGCGCGCGATCGAGGATATAGAGAGGTGCCACTCCAGGAACGATGTTCGCAAGTTTTACCAAAAAGTAAAACGTCAAAGCCAAGGCTACAAGGCTGGAACAGAATCCTGTCGAGATGAACAAGGAAATATCGTAGTTGGGACACAATCGATGCTTAGGATATGGAAGAACCATTTCTGCAGACTGTTAAAAAGCGATAACGAACAACATTCCGCTGTCAGGCAGAGCGAACCATTTAATATTGGCAACGACAGCGAAAACTGCCAACCACCTGACCTAAGTGAAGGGAGGATAGCTATATCTAAACTCAAGCTTAATAAGGCCGCCGGAAATGACGGCCTTCCCGCTGAGCTTTATAAAGCTGGCGTAGATGACTTGTTAAGCAACATCCACCAACTCATAAACCAAATCTGGTCGGTTGAAAGCATGCCTGAAGAATGGAAACTCAGCATCGTTTCCACAAAAAAGGAGACCCTCTGAACTGCGCCAACTACAGAGGCATAAGTCTACACAACATCGCTTACAAGATCCTATCTGCCGTAATATGTGAACGCTTGAAACCGTTTACCAACAACCTGATCGGCCCTTATCAGTGTGGTTTTACGCCAGGAAAGTCCACAATCGATCAAATTTTCACACTTCGGCAGATCCTGAAAAAAAACCCAAGAAGTCCAAATCGATACCCACCACCTATGAATGGAGTGTTTTTCGATAGCGTACCACCAGAAGATTCGAGGTTTTCGCCACTTAAATGATACACCAAGCACACCTCTCATTCGAAAATGGGTCAACAAGTTTGAGGTGTAGGAATAAGACTGGGAAAACCAAAATCCCGGAGACCAAGATCATCAAGAACTATAAAATTCAATTGGTGCACGAATTAGGCCCTGGATGCCAGCAAGAGGCTTGACTTCGTAAACCAAGCAATTGAACGCTTTTCAACGGTTGCCTACATCTTATTTTCGGATGATCTTAATAGACATTTGAATAAGCAGAACTGCCACTACCGGAGTGCAACTTATCCGAAACTCTTTCATTCGCATAAAATGAGCGTATGGGATGCGATGTCGGCGAAACAACCTGATCGGCCCTTACAGTGTGGTTTTAGGCCAGGAAAGTCCACAATCGATCAAATTTTCATACTTCGGCAGATCCTGGAAAAAACCCAAGAAGTCCAAATCGATACCCACCACCTATTCATCGATTTCAAAGCCGCATACGAGAGCATTTATAGAGACGAACTATACAGGGCCATGCCTAGTTTTGGTAAACCGCCCAAACACGTCCGTTTGTGTAGGATGACGATGGAGAATTCTTGCTGCACCATCAGGATCGGAAACGACCTCACCGACACATTCGATACCAAAAAAGGATTTAGGCAAGGCGATGCGCTGTCATGTGATTTCTTCAATTTGATTCTTGAGAGGATTGTGCAAAACTCCGGAGCCAACACCAGAGGCACAATTCTCGAAAAATCGGTGCAACTACTAGCATACGCTGACGATATTGACATCATTGGCAGGACTCAACGTGATGTCATAGCCACGTTTGCTAGTATAGAGAAGGCAGCGGCAAACACGGGTTTAGCAGTAAATGAGGGTAAGACTAAGTATATGCTGTCAACACGAAAGGACACACAACATTGACGAATTGGACAGAACGTCACCATTGACAGATATAACTTTGAGGTAGTACGGGACTTTGTCTACCTCGGCTCCGCTATTAACTCTGACAACAACATCTCGCTGTTTCTTCGGGCTAAGAAGTGAGTAAAGCCCTCACTCGAACTACTAAGTAGATCCTATACAAGATCCTGATCATCCCAGCCCTTCTCTACGGCGCTGAAGCATGGACCGTATCAAAAGCGGATGAAGAAATCCTTGGTCGATTCGAGAGAAAAATTCTTCGGAAAATCGTCGGTCCCGTTTGCGTTGACGGGCTATGGAGACGAAGATTCAACCACGAATTATACGAGCTGTATAGCGACATACCCCTAGTCAAAGAACTCCGCATTGGACGTCTAAGATGGCTAGGACATGTAGAAAGAATGGACACCAATACTCCGGCTCGCAGAGTCTTCGATTCCCAGCCAGACGTCGGACGCAGTAGAGGAAGACCTCGCCTTAAGTGGCGCGCACAAGTACAAACCGACCTCAACCAACTTGGAGTGCGCAACTGGAGGCAGTTAGCTAAGGACCGGGCTAATTGGAGAGGCATGTTGGTTGAGGCCCAGGTTCATCCCGGACTGTAGCGCCACTTAAGTAAGTAAGTATAAGGCTACGGTGGCTTTCTTAACGCGTTCTTGGATATTGGCTTTCTAGTTCAGTTTCTTATTCAAACCAGACCCAATTAGCCTTCAGTTGCGCCCTCCAAGTCACTTGAAGTCGGTTTCTACTTATGCGCGCCACAGACTGATGCCATTAAGTTTTGGAGGGTCAATGTGCTGGACTGCTGGACTTTGTATTTTCTGGTAAAAGATACCAATTCGTTTTTTTGAGGGTTCACGCCGAATCTGGCGGCCCATTTAGAGAGCACAGAGAGACCATTTTGTAATAGTTTTTAAGGGTAATAAGGAATTTCCCTGATACAGCTGTTTTTATCTGGATTTACTAGTAGTTCGTTGACCACTTGATTCCAGAGGAGAGGAGACAGGACACCCTTTGTGGGCTGCCACAGCTTACATATCTACGTGCGGATAGGACGCCAAATTTTGTGTTAATAATTCTGAACGTAAGTCGCTGATTTAAAAGCACTCCCAACGAGTCATTCACATTTAAATCTAAAAGTGCATTAGTAATTGCGTCCGCCTTGACATTGTTATATGCTAGAAAGAGTTAAAACGTGCAACCATAGTATACTCTTTTGGTCTTAGTGAGTTTTCGATGATTTTTTTTTTTTTTATAATTTGCGCGCACTCAAGGGGTTATGAATACCCTTTATATGTTTTAACACAGTGCGGGCGTTAAGGAAATTAGGGATAAGAAGAAAGGAGATACCGATGCACATTGGTTTTAAATGTCTGTAAGTTATAATGGAAAGGAAAAACAGAGTTTGGTAGAGCATTCCACATTCGTGTTGTTCGGTTTATGTACGAATCTCTGAATACGTACGTCCGAAGATAGGCTTGAGGGTAAACTGATTTGCATTCATTGCGTAACGAGTATTGCGGCTGAATTGTTGAATGGGAGGAATGCAGCTGGCTATTTCATTTGAACATTGGTTGTTAAAATAGCGATAAAACAAGGTAAGGCAGTAGATGTTTCGACGGTGTTCGAGCGAAACTAAGGAGTTCGCTATTCTTATGTCTCCTATAAGTTTTTTCGCACGTGTTTGAATCCTATCTAGTAGGTGCAATGTTGATTTTGGTGCACCTGACCACACATGGGCGTTGAATTCAAGTTTTGGGCGTATAAACGCTTTATATATTGTGGCCAGATCAGAGGGGGTGAAATATTTCTTACATCGATTTAGGAAACCTAGACATTTCGCTGCGTTTTTAGCGACTTCGAATATGTGGTCGTTCCAACGTAAGTCGTTACTAACACACATACCTAGCATGGAAAGCTTTTCGGTTTCTTCGACGTAAGTGCCATTCATGGATAATGGCTCTAGATTTTGGTTTCGCTTTAATGACAGAAGACAGCATTGAATTCCACTCTATTGGATTTACCCCATTTGATAATGCTGTCAAGGTCGGAATTCAATGAGCTTAACATATTTTGGCGTTTAGAGTCAACGTTCGAAGGTGAGGGACGAGGACCTGTAAACGAATATGAGAAGCTGAGGGTACTGTCATCAGCGAAGGAATGAATTGGATTAGAAGTTGCAGACAGGAGATCATTTATAAAAATGAGAAAGAGAGTCGGAGACAAAACTGAGCCTTGAGGGACACCAGCATTTATTTGGTGAGTTACAGACTTGGAACCATCCAAAACAACTTGAATTGAACGTTTCGAAAGATAATGTCTAATCCATAGAAGAAGTTTTTCGTCGATTCCAAATGCACGCATTTTCGACAAAAGGGCTTGATGCCAAACCCTGTCAAATGCCTTTGAAAAATCAAGCGCAACAATCTTGCTTTCACCACCATGGTGGATTGATTGGTTCCACTTTTCGGTGAGATATGTCATCAAATCACCAGTAGACCTGTTGCTGCGAAAACCATATTGCCGGTCATTGAGAAGTTTTCGTGTTTCGAGATATTTCATAAGCTGACGGTTTATCAGCGTTTCCATGACCTTGGAAAGAAGGGGCGTAAGTGCAATTGGTCGGTAGTTGGAGAGAGAAGAAGATTCGCCTTTTTTTTTGGTACAGGCTGGACAAATGCTGTTTTCCATCTACTCGGAAAGAGTCCTGATGAGTAGGATAGATAGAAAAGCTTACGCAGTGGTTTTGCTAGCGTAGAAGAACACCTCTTCAGAATGATGGGGGATATACCATCTGGACCAGCGGATTTGTGTATGTCAAGATCAAATAAAACTCTTGCAACTGTACGAGTACGAAAGTGAATTTGTCCCATAGAATGATCTACGTTCTCAAGTACAGGAGGAGACTGAACACAATCTGGCAATGTAGAATTGGCTGCGAAATGCGCAGCAAGCAGATTGGCTTTATCTAAAGAGCTGACAGCTGGAATGTCGATGATGCGTAAGAGTGAGTGAAGTGCTGTCTCAACAGACTCCCCCTTGCAAAAACGCATGATGAGAGTTCGAGATTATAGTCGTACGGGGGTGTAGATCAATTAATCTTTCCAAGGCCTTTAAAAGAAAAGATATTAGACTGATCGCTCGGAGATCCTTCGGATTTATGTTAAAGCTCTTTCCAGCTTCGGGTGTCGGATGTGTACTAACCGGAGAAAACTAGTTAAGATAGTTAGTAACCATTGTAACAGGATATCAAGGTTGTGTTCAAGCTCCGCAGGTATGATACTATCTGGTCCAGAAAATTTGAATGGTTTCAAGCTTTTGAGGGCTTTGGTGGTAACAGGTCTGTGTTCGATTACCAACATTTAAAATGTCTTATCACTCGACCCGATCTTGCGATAATTTGACAAATCATCCGAGTAGTATCAATTATCAACAAAAGCTTGTCTCAACTCAGCCGTTTGTATTCGTCACATAACAGGAGGTCCAGCCATCTGGCAAGAAGTACACCCGCACAAATGAATGGTTGTGAGAAAAAGCTAACCCCTGGGTATAACGAGCCTGTTGTGGCAATAATTTGTATTATTTAGTTTAATACCTCCAGAATCGCATTCCCAGATTTTGTCCATAAAATTAAAATAACGGTATTACACGAAATTGACTTCATTTTGGGCGAAAATTGATTTTCTAAGACCGCCCATTTTGATATTTTATTTCCATTCAATTTAAGTTCCTGATTTAAATCGTCAATACCCTTTAAGGTGCTCTTGAACAAAAACAAATATTTAATAACATTCTCAAAAGACTTACCATTAGCTAGAAGTACCGCACATAATAGGAAGAATATCTGCCATACCGCTCCTCGCGGAAGCTGAAAATAAAAATAAATAATTTGTTAGTAAATCAAAATAAAATTAAAACCTGTCAACAATTAAATTAATCTTATAATCGCATTTACAGAAAAAAAAAATATTTAAAAAATGTTCCACCCCGAGATGCTTTTCCCCCCTATAAATCAAACAACTACTGAATTGAATTGTCGTTCAACTGTTGTCCGGTATTACCGGTTCAGTGACATTTTCTTCTCACCAAGACAATATTCACCTTGAATACGGCTTAAGCTGGGTATAGTCATGGCACGCACCCACTCTTATCGACATCTTTTTGGGCGTGATTCAATTTCTCAAAAAAAAAGTATCTATTATTAATTCAACATACCGATTGATCTGCACACACCGATAATTGTTTTCTTGCATGACATAACGTCACCTAATCTGTAACACCAACTCGGCCGATAACTATTTTTGAAAGCTTACTACATCCGACTTTCGCTTGAGCCGTTGCTAAAATTAACATGACTATCGGAAATTCGACCAAACGAACACAAGAATTCGAAGAAATACACACACGAGATGTTATGTAAAATTGGTAAGCGGCTTAAGGTAATCAATGCTCTGTCAAAGCCTGAACTGATGAAGGCACGAGCGGAAAGCAGGTTTTCACAAATATTTAAGGGCTTACATAATTTTACGTTTTGGTAAAAAAAAGTGGGCATCGGTAAACGGTTTCACTTTCAATGACCTGTATGGGAACTTGAATGAGGTATCAACTTATTTGGACAACCTTGTGGAGGTTGCGGCGAGTTGAGGAAGACATTGAGACGGTAGGGTTAAACAGGTTTTTTTTGTAGATAATTGCTGGTAATCTTGCAATTAAGGTGAAGATGATTCTGGTGGGAAAGGAATTCTGTTGGGAGTTTTTTTCTTTCTTGCGGATTAAGATATGAGGGTATGAATAAGAAGAACAAGTAAGTAGGACGTAGTGTTGACCTTTGTGTCTTTGTTGTCATCATTGTATTATTTAGTTGGGTTATTTGGTTTATGATGAAGATGATGTTTATCTTTATCCATCGTACTTAGGTCAACGTAGAGCAATTGGCATGCCTAGCTAGCCTTTTTATAGTCATGCATATCTTATTGCAAACCTAAAGTGAAAGGGAGATTTCAGATTCGGAAGGTCTTACTCACTTGTTACTTACTTACTTACTTACATTAAAGTGTTATATTTAAGTAGTGCTACAGTCCGGAATGAACCAGGGCCTCAACAAAAGCAATTAGCCCGGTCCTTAGCTAACTGCCTCCAGTTGTGCACTCCAAGTTGGTTAAAGTCGGTTTCTACTTGTGCGCGCCACTTAAGGCGATGTCTTTCTTTGCTGCGCCCGACGTCTGACTGGGAATCGAAGACTCTGCAAGTCGGAGTAGTGGTGTCCATTCGTTCTACATGTCCTTACCATCTTTAACTTCAATTCTGAGTTTTTTGACTATGTCGCTGTACAGCTCGTATAGTTCTTGGTTAAATCTTCGTCTCCATAGCCCGTCAACGTAAACGCGACCGAAGATTTTTCAAAGAATTTTCCTCTCGAATCGACCAAGGATTTCTTCATCCACTGTTGATACGGTCCATGCTTCAGCGCCGTAGACCAGGACTGGGATGATCAGGGTGTTACATAGAATCTCCTTAGTACTTCGAGTGAGGGCTTTACTACTTCTTAGCCCTAATAAACATCGATAAGCAAGAGTAGTTCTTCGTTTAACTTCCTCAAAGTTACATCTGTCAATGGTGATGTTCTGTCCAATTCGTCGATATAGTGTGTCATTTCGTGTTGACAGCACATACTCAGCCTCACCCTCATTCACGGCTAAATCCATTTTTGCAGCTTCATTATATTTACTAGCAAACGTGGCTATGACATCAAGTTGATTCCTACCAATAATGTCAATATCGTTAGCGTATGCTAGTAGTTGCACCGATTTTTGGAAGATTGCGCCTCTGATGTTGGCTCGGCAGTTTTGCACAATCCTCTCAAAAATCAAATTAAACGAGTGGTGGGTGCACGACTGGGTCGTACGCAACTTTCTCTTTCACAGCGAGTTGGGTTAATTAATGCTAAAAATTATAAAAAATGTCGAAAGGTGATTATACGAACGTTTACTCCGAAATTTGAAGGAATCGGTGTCTATGTGAAAAATAATCAATTTTCGTTATTGGCCAAAACTGAAAATTCCGTTAAGTGATAGTTGGGCTAAAAATAATTATGTGGAATTGTTTAAAACTATTATAGAAGTATATATATTAAATTTCATTCAATTTGACATAATAGTTTGCGAGAAATTAACAATTTTCTTTATATGGCCTGAATGACAAAATCCGTTATATGGATTTTCTCGCAAAAACTGGGTATGCAGTTTTGTTGGAACTAATATGTTTATAGTATGTATAAAGTTTAAACAAAATCGTTAGAGCCGTTTTCGTGAAAATTGAGGTTATGTGTAATTTTTATATGGCAGGTACCGTTAATAACATGGCTAAAAGCAAACAAAAAAAATGGCCTAGAATTATGACCAAAATAAGCTCGGATACGAAGTTTGAAGAAAATCGGCCAAGCCGTTTAGGCTGGGGAGACCATTACGGACAGACGGACCGACGGACCGACGGACCGACGGACCGACGGACCGACGGACGGAATTCCAAAAACCACTTTTTTAGGCTCCGCTATCATCGTAATGTTAGAATCAATCAAAATCTCGAGGTCGAAAATTTTCACGAAAACAATATCTTTCTCTTTGTAAGAGAAAGTTAAAAAGTCACATGACAGTGCATCGTCTAAATCCTTTTTTGGTATCGAATGTGTCTGTGAGGTCATTTCCGACCCTAATGGAGCATCGAGAATTCTCCTTTGTCATCCTAAACCAAAACTAGACATGGCTCTGTATAGTTCGTCTCTATAAATGCTGTCGTTTGCAGCTTTGAAATCGATGAATCGGTGTTGGGTATCGATTTGGACTTCTTGTGTTTTATTCAGAATCTGATGAAGTGTACAAATTCGATCAGTTGAAGAGTTTCCTGGCCTAAAACCATACTTAAACGAGTTGTGGGTGCACGACTGGGTCGTACGCAACTTTCTCTCTTGGGCGTTAGATCAAATCATAAGCATTTTGATTATTGTTGCCAAAAATGAAGTTAATAATGTCGAAATATGATTATACGAACGTTTAGTCCGAAATTTGAAGGAATGGGTGTCTATGTGAATAATAATGATTTTCCGTTATTGGCCAAAACTGAAAATTCCGTTTAGTGATAGTTGGGCTAAAACTTATTATCTTGAATTGTTTCAAACTGCAATAGTAGTATATATATTAAATTTCATTCAATTCGACATAATAGTTTGCGAGAAATTAACAATTTTCTATATATGGCCTAAATGCAAAAATCCGTTATATAGATTTTCTCGTAAAAAACTTTGTATGCAGTTTTTTTGAAACTTATATGCTTATAGTATATATAAAGTTTTATCAAAATCGTACAAATACCTGGATACGATATTTGAAGAAAATCGGTCAAGCCCTTTAGGCTGGGGAGACCATTACGGACCGACGGACCATTCCTGGAGTAGATGTGCCTTTCCAAAAAAGATGTTCGTAAGTATAAAACGTCATTCTTCTTTCTAAAAAAAATCTGTGTTTATCCCTCCTTTTTTGCCTATAAAGCTCAATGGCAGCTCTCATCTCACCTACAGCTTTGCTTTTTAGGCCTCGTTTAATAGCGAGAATCTGTCAGCACTGTTCATCATTCATTCTGGTGGGCGCGAGAAACCTAGTTTATCAGGTGCGGCTTTCCTAATGAGTTGCCTTGGCAGTTTTTTGTGATTGCAGTCTTTCGACATTACTTTTGTTCAATGCCTTGGCTGAAATAAGGTCGCGAGTCGATGTTAGCTCCTCCGAACGGGCATCCAAAAAACTGGATGATTGCCTTTAGTTTATGGCAATGAGATCAGTTTGATTGACCGTTCGAAGTGAGGAAACCATGTGCTGGCTATAGTGGCATTTCAACAATACAAACAAATACAAATACAAATTTTTGGCGCAACAGGCTCGTTAGTACCCAGGGCCTAGCTTTCTCACAACCATTCATGTGTGCGTGTGTACTTCTTGCACGATGGCGGGACCTCCTGTTTTATGCCGACTCCGAACGGCTAAGTTGAGATAAGCTATTCTTGACAATTGATACTACTCGGACGATTTGTCAGATCATCACGAGAGATTTCAACAATACTAGTAAGGGAAATCCCTGTCTGTCGTACTTCGGTAAACACTCATAATTTGTATCAAGGTGCTCGTGAAGCAGTCTTTCGCAAAACATATTCAGCCCTATCCGCAGGAAATCGGAAAAAAAATTTACTGAGCTGTCAAAAATTTTACGAAAAATGCTCCTGACTGCACTTCAACGCAATTCGCCGGGATGCGTTACAAAATGTCGGGGAAATATTCCGAACAACTTTCGGAAGATAACCTCAAAGCAAAAATCCTCCGATTCGTACAAATACGGAACAATTTCCGCTTCGACGGATACCTCGATAAGGCTGATTATCTTTTTCATTGCCGATGCGTGACAAATAACGGGTGTTTTTTAAAGTTTTTTTTTAGAGGTCGGTTTTTCGAATAGAGATAAAACTGACATTTTGTGGTCAAATCGGGAAACTCTAATGTCATTTATGTTCAATTGGAGCTTTGTCTATCAACTTTTTGGAAGAATTTGCGCAAAGATCTTGGCTTACGACCTTACAAGATCCAGCTTGTGCAAGATTTAAAGCCGCGAGACCATGAAATGCGTCGTGATTTTGGTGTATGGACCGAACATGAGATTCATCTCTGGTCGCTGCTTTTCATCGCAAAATTTTGTTCAGTGATGAGGCTCATTTTTGTTGAATGGCTACGACAACGAGCAAAATTGCCGCATTGAGAGTGAAGATAATCCACAAGAGACTCTTGAGGCGCCATTACATCCACAAAAACTGACTGTTTGGTGTGCTCTATAGGCTGGTGGAGTCATTGGGCTTTACTTCTTCCGAAATAATGGAGTCAGTTACCATTTATGGCGACCGGTATAGAGCAATGATTACCGACTATTTTGTTTCCGAATTTGATGGCATGAATGTGGATGAGATGTGGTTCCAACAAGTCGGAGCTACATGCCACACAGCGCACGTCGCAATCGATTTATTGAAGGAAACTTTCGATGAGCGCATAATATCGCGGAATGGACCTGTCAATTAGCCACCAAGATCGTGTGATATGACACCATTGGATTATTTTTTTTGGGGATATGTGAAGGCGCTCGTCTACGCCAACAAACCAGAAACGTTATGGGACTTGAAAGCCAACATCATTCGTGGCGTTATTGCCGACAGACGGCCCTAAATGCTCGAAAAAGTGGTTGAAAATTGGACCTTTAGACTTGGCTTTACGCGTCGGCTACATTCCCGAAATCATATTTAAACATTGATGGCATAAAATTATCCTTGCAATAAAGCCAAATTGATGGACATTAAAAAAATTTTCTAAAAATACACCCTTTACTTATAGCAAATACACATCCGAATAGTCGCTGTTTCTGATCAGTATAATATGGTCCGTATAGTAGATTCCACAGTTTCTCATCCTCATTTGTTCGTCCCATCCCATCGTATTTCCTGGATAGTAGTAACGTCTGCCCATAGCAGCTATGGGCTTCCGCTAGTTGTTCGGCTGCACCTCTAGTGCATATAGAAACGTCGTTGTCCTTTTTTCGTTTAGCATGGTCGTCAATAATTTCAGTTATATCCTAGGCTCTTGGTTGCTTCCTTATAATAATTTTTTACATGTCCAAAGCAAATTCCCCAACCTGGAGGTTGTAATAGCTTCAAATGTTTGGCTTTTGGAACGTGATATTCAAAATCTGACCCACTACTCTGAAATGGCGTCATGTTATTATTTAAGAACTTCTTTATAAACTTTTCCTACCTTTTACTTGTTTAGTTCATCGCTGCGCATCAATAGATCGCATATATGTCTTGGATAGTGTCCTTGAACTAGTGATTATTCCGTCAATGACCTTACCAATTGTGTGCAATATAGCTTCGATTATCAAAATAAAAACACCTAAACAATCGTATACCAAAGAAATAAATTCAAAAAAATCTAAAACAACGGTCGGTTAGTCTTGTGTAATTCGAAATTGGTATCAGAAATTAATTCAAAATTCGAGACCCTCAGACTCGATAATTCGATTATAAATATTTTGACACCAGACACATTTAAATATGAATAGAGACACCTGTGCCATCTGTTGATCAGGTCATAAATTACTTAAACAAATATATTTTTTATTTATGTATGTAGGCTTCAAACATTTATAGTTAAATTTTTAATACCAAATTCCGATACATGTGCCACTACCAAAGTATCTATGAGTCACTTTTTGATACGAAAAGTAGGATACATTTTTATTGTCGAACTGAAATTTTCCACGAAATAAACATTTAATCAAGTGATTGGTTTGCGAAAGGACTGTCAAGATCAGATGGCATATCAGTAAATTTGAATAACGAATTATTCAAATGTCTTATTTTTCGGGACAGACTGTCATTAAGAATTCATTTGTCGATTAATTCAAAGATACAAGATCGTGTCGGGAATTTGACTGCTGGCAAAACTAAGTGCTCCATCATTTTTTTATGTGGGAAGACGTGTCCGAAATGAAACACTAGGAGGCTGTAGATACTTTATCGCTTTAAAAACAGAATACGTGCTGGTGGGTGCAGTATTGATAAATCTTTGAGGATAAATAAGAAAAACGTGCAGATACCAGGAACTTAACCTGACTCATTTGCTAGTACTCCGCGCGTGACCAAAACCTCCGGTTAACCATTACATATATCATCTCATATGTAGATCATGTTTTTCTTTGACCATTCATAACATCATTCCGACATCCGCAGAAAGCGTAAATTAAATCGAAACAAACATGATTTCCAATTGGATTTACATAAACCCAACAAAATACATCACAAACAGCCTCGGGAATAGCCTCACTCTCATTGTCAGGAGTGAAGAGCACTCGAGGAGGTCAGCTCGTGAAATCCAATTACATGCGATTACACGCGAGATAATACATCTGCTCCGAGTGTCTATAATTATGTGATTGTATAGCTTCAAATTAACAAACACACAATTACCCACCTAAGTGGCGCACATCTTCAGATCTACTATTGCATATGCGGTCATCATCGAGGCGTTAAATAAACCTCTTTTGGATAACCAAGAATGGTGGTGTTGTATCTATTGTTTTAGGTGTGGGTCCATACGGCCATTCATGTGTCGGAATTTAGGTTCTTTTTTAATGAGGCACTTCTGGACAGTGTTCAAAACTTAATGATATAATGTACAGCAATTAGGCACTTAGATATCTGGTTCATTGTAGGTAACGAAGAGGCTGTAATTTTGCAGATGAGATTTAAATGTTTTATTTCAGGGGTGGGAGAAAGTTGCTTTTATGGTAATGGACTTCTGCGGGGATACGTTGGATTCTGCCAAAGAAACTGCAATGAAAATAAAGTTTACACATTTTCATGTGTTTTTAAACTTTATATATAATAGCATCATTCTTTTCTATAGCACTAAAGACTCACAGATAGTTTAGACCCCTCACAAATTGTAGAATCTTTCAGTATCTTCATAAGGAGTTCCAAATAGGTCTCGTCTTAAACAAGAGCAAAGTTTACCAGAAGGGGTATACAATCTAGGAGAATCGGACCATACTTTTAGGTGAACAGTGGCTTGGAATACCTCAGTACCACTAAAAATTCCGACAAACATCTCGTCAGAAATTTAAAGAAACATTTTCCTTGCCATTCTCAGTTTTGGCGACGGGCTAAATCTCAATTAAGTAATATTGGCTTTATTCAAATTTCTAAGAGAAAATGTATATAAGAACCTAATCGGTCCAGCCTTCTACTTTAAAGACCTTTAGCATGGTCTACATCCATTTGCATATAGACATCATTGCTCACCATACTATTTTGATAATACTGAAAATATTCGAAAAAAAAATAAACTGGATCGAAGAGTAAGATCCTTTCCCGGAAACTGAACTTGGTAAAGGGAAACTTCGTTACACTCACAAGTAAAGAATGACCACAATCAACTTGCACTGCGCAAAGAGCTACCCATCAGCTCTTTGCGCAGTGCAGGATTTGCAACAATTTCGAAAATATTTTGTTTGAAGCTGAGGTCTTCTTTCTATAGCCATTATAACCTCACATTACCTAGATAAATAGAGGAGACCACCAAAAAATAGAAAATATGATTATAAGATCTTAACTGACTTCTCCCAATCCTTACCTTGGACTAATTGACGAACGTTTATCATATTTATGGATAAAAACAAGTACCAGTTGAAAATATTATATATGACTCGAAGTTGGTCCAAATAACATGTTTCATCTAACACAGTTCTTGAATGTCAAGGCAGAAATGCTTGTCCACTTGCTCCGGTCTACTCGTTTTACATTATACATATTTGCTTTGTCCAAAGTTTGATCAAAAACAAGAAACACTATACAGCCTTAGGGACAATTGAGGGTTAGGGAAACGAATAGAAAGTAACAATCACCAAACTATCCCTCTACCACTCAAATTATTCTGAAATTTATAATGATGAAGGCTTACTACCCTATACTACAGTTTAGTTTGACTATTACCTAACATAAGCCCATTTATAAAAATAGTCAACATGCCACGGAAAGTTTCAATAATTTTAACAAATTGTTAGTTATTTGGAACTCCAGGTTGTGAGTTGTGCTTTGGGATAACTACCCACTCACGGAAAAAATATTTTTACGAAGCAAAAAAGAGCCTCGGTAAGGACAGATTTGTATTGTCGACGATCATGCTAAAAGAAAAAAGGACACCGACGTTCGTATCTGCATCTGGAATTTGAGAAAAATAAACAGGAGAGATGCAGGTAAACAACTAGGGTAAGCCCTAAGCTGCTACAAAGCAGATATTACTGCCATCCAGAAAATTCGATTGGATGGACCGGCCAAAAAGGGGATGAAAAACGGTGGCATCTACGGGGGTATATTTGTTATAACTGCCAGACTTAGGCAAGAAGTCTTATGTTTTCAAGACATTAGCCAGTGCATTGTAAAAATCCGCATCAAGGCCAAATTCGCCAACATAAGCCTAATATGCGCTTATGGTCCGACGGAAGAAAAAGAAAAGGACTGAAAAAAATGCTTCTAAGAGGTCCTTGACAAAACTTATGAGCGTCTACCGAAGTACGATGTATGCAAAGGTAGGAAGAGAAGACAATTTTAACAGTATTGTCCGAAAACACATCCTACACTACTGGCAATGGGCTTAGGATAATTGACTTCGCTGCGGAATGCAATGCCACTATATCCAGCACACGGTTTCCTCACCTTGATATTCAGGTAAGGATGCGGATATCCTTCACGCGACAACAAAATAAGAAATACTGTGAAAAAATTGACGTCGAAAGACTGCAATCGCAAGAGACCACTTAGTCCTTTGCATAACGCGTATCCCTTAACACGTCGACTAACACCATACCACCAGCATCTAATGCCAAAGAACAATGGCAACTATGTCAAACACAAGCCTAGCACATTAATTGATGTGCTAGGTTTCTCCCGCCCACCAGCAAGAAACCCTTGGTTCGAACGGGGCCTACAAATCTAAGCTGTAGGTGAAGGCGAGAGCTGCTATTGAGCTAAAGCAAAAAAAGGATGGAATAACATCGGCTTTTCAGGAAGAAGGCAAAAGAGCAAGAAAAGCGCGCGATCGAGGATATGGAGAGGTGCCACTCCAGGAACGATGTTCGCAAGTTTTACCAAAGTGTAAAACGTCCAAGCCGAGGATACAAGGCTCGAACAGAATCCTGTCAAGATGAACAAGGAAATATCGTAGGTGAGACACAGTTGATGTTGAGGATATGGACGAACTACTTCTGCAGACTTTTAAACGGCGATGACGAGCAACATTCCGCTGTCAGGCAGAACGAACTTATCAATATTTTCGACGACAGCAAAAACTAATAAAGCTTAAAAAGTCTGTCGGAAATGATGGCCTTCCAGCTGAGATGACTTCGTAAGTAGCATCCACCAACTCATAAGCCAAATCTGGTCAGATGAAAGAATGCAATCGCTTTCCCGATCCATAAAAAAGGAGACCCTATGAACTATGCCAACTACAGAGTCATAAGTCTCCTCAACATCGCCTACAAGATCCTTTCTGTAATTATATGTGAACGCCTGATACCGTTTATCAACAACCTGATCGGCCCTTATCAGTATGGTTTTAGGCCAGGAAAGTCCACAACCGATCAAATTTTCACACTTCGGCAGATCCTGGAAAAAACCAAGAAGTCCAAATCGATACCCACCACCTATTAATCGATTTTAAAGCCGCATCCGAAAGCATTTATAGAGACGAACTATACAGAGCCACGTCTAGTTTTGGTATACCGGCCAAACTCGTCCGTTTGTATAGGATGACGATGGATAATTCTTGCTGCTCCATCAGGGTCGGAAACGACCTCACCGACACATTCGATACCAAAAAAGGATTTAGGCAAGGCGATGCGCTGTCATGTGACTTCTTTAATTTGGTTCATGAGAGGATTGTGCAAAACTCCCAACACCAGAGGCACAATCTTCCAAAAATCGGTGCAACTACTAGCATACGCTGACGATATTGACATCATTGGTAGGACTCAACGTGATGTCATAGCCACGTTTGCTAGTATAGAGAAGGAAGCTGCAAAAATGGGTTTAGCAGTAAATGAAATCCGGAAGTGTAATTTCTCTTCTGAGAATTGTCAGAATGTACGTTTTGACAGTTCTCATATACTATTACCAATCTAAAACGATGGTTCTCAATCTTTAGCTTTTGTATAAGTTTACCAATCTCTTTTGCCCCTAATGTAGTGAATACGCATGTAGCTCTAAACCAATTTTTCGAATATGTTTGCGACTTAAAACCGTGCCGCACGAGGTTGTATACTAACACCCTTACTATTTCTTGAGGTACATAACCACATTCATAATGACTCGTGGTAGAAATGTGAGAAATGTCATAAACGTCTCATATTCTCTTAAATCTCTTCAAATAGTTGAAATACATAAAAGGTTTTATGGAGCATCGAAATTAAATTGCCCCAGGTGGTCCGTAAAGAAAAATAAAAAATTCTTCTCCTCCTTACGAAACAAAATGCACACACAACTTTAAACAACCTTATAAATAACTGCCAACAGCTCTTGAATATTGGCAAATAGTTAAATTATCCACTTCCCCAAAATGGCAACAATTGAGCCCGTTGAATGACTCTCAATCAATCGCTCCAACCATTCGCCTAGCATGCAACAAAATACCCCTAATGACGTTTAAGTTGCGTCAAAACCCAAAAACACATGTAGCAAATATGTAATACCACTTTACCAATACTTTGATGGAATGTCACCCAACCAGTAGTAGGCACAGACCCCAAACCGCATGCGTACACTGACAGATGCAGCCGCAGAATTGAACTAAACTCGTTGCGCTTATACGTCACCGCTATAAATTCACCGCCGCAGATATACAGGGAAATATCATATTTTTGCAGGTAAATAGGCCGGCACAAGTATCTGTTACACTTTTACGGTCCCACACAGATAGAGTAGATAACTAGGAGAAGAATCGGTCGTTGAACGCGTTGTTTGCAAACGTAACCCAGACCACTTGATGCATCCGCGACAGCGCGCGCAGCTATTATGCAATATGGACACGCTGCATGCGGATGATGGTAAAAACTATGCGGATAAGATGCATCGACCGACTCTCAAAGTTGGTGTATGGTGTAAGCCCAGGCAATTGGTAGCCCGAGAAAATTTAATTAAACAACGCGTTTAAACCCGCAAGACCACAAAACGTCCAAATATTTGTAAGTATGGGGGGACTCTCAACTTTTCGGATGCCATCTAGTTGCGACATACAGTCAACATTAGCAAATGACCAACGTTCCATATGAAATGATATACTAATAGTGGATCTGACCAAATAGTCAAATACGCGCTCAAATTGGTCAAATGGTTTGCAATTAACGTGAACATATAAGTGCCGCCGCTCTACTATGTGTGCTCGTACATCAGCATACATCTGGCAATTGCATCTGCAAATTGTGTTGTAATGCTGAAAATCTCACACGATTACCTCGAAAAGTAATAAATTTTATTTTGAGCCAGAAAATAGAAAGAAAAATTCCATTCCACGTGATCGGCGCAGATTGACCATGGCTTAGTGCTCGAAGCGGATCGAATGTCCAACTGCGAAGTTTCGTGATGTGGAGCAAGAAGTATTTTTAATTTCTGCATTAGAATCTGCGAAAGGTGTCCGAATGTCTGAGGGAGATGTTAAGCAAGGTTGTCAATCCAGTTATTAATGCAGATTTGTGTAATAAACATGCAGATGCAGATGCAAATACATCAGCAATTCAAATGGAGATTGCAAAAGATACAAAATTGAGAGAAATAAATGTTCAAATCGTGTGCTGTAGTGTAACAGTGACGGCTTATATATTGTTTTTGAAAATGAAAGATAGTCTACAGAGGGTAGAAAAACGAGTAGTCAATCTTACGGTAATAAATTATAATAGTGACTTTTAATAACTGCGAGAAATAACAAACAAGCGGCCTGTCATGTCTTGAGAAAGAAGTGCTTCATGAGTTGGTGAGTAATGGGTTCAGTGGATTGGCATAGAGATGTAAAAATTATTAACAGAATTTGCAGCTTAAAGCTTCATCAAAGTCTCTCTGATTAAGATTCAAGTCCCATGCAATGGATCACATCTTGAAATCAACTTTTTCGTTATTTTTATGAAAAACTTTTGTGAAGTGCCCGTTCTTTCTAGGATTGTAAGTAGCTACGTTGTAATCGTAGGTTTATTTTGTCAATCACTATTCTTAAATGTATTCCTATAACGCAACAGCGGCATAAGCCTCCGAGACAAAGCTGTCAGGCTATCCTTTGTAGCAGTTATTTTTTAAAAATAGTCACTACAAAAATATAAAATAAATGACTTTTTTCTTTATTAAGCTTTTGCAAAATATTTTTATTTAATCACATATCCTTCTATGTGTCTATCGGTCTTATCTAGTTAAAATGAAATGATTTTTTTTGTCGAATGTGTGGAATTTTCTCTTTCTGGTACAGTAGATGTGTTCCACCTTAGAGATCCTATGGTGAGATTTTTTGATTAAGCGAAGAAGGGAACATTTTATGTCAAAAAAAAAGTTTCCTTACGTCGCAGCTTATAATAAAGATGAATGACCCTCATGATAGATACAAAATTACCAGCTGTACTCTTTTAGCAGAATGGGAGATGACGTAAAATACTTGTTCTGAGATTAGATATCTAAGGATGATGTTGCGTGTACTTCGACACACGGAAGTTTCAAGGCATTCGAAGAAATGAACTATACCCCTAAACTTCAAGGGAAGTGCTGCCAAAACCACATTGCAATATCATATCAGGGTTAGGTTGAAATAATTAACGGGTGGTTAAATTTTAAGAGCCGATGTTGAATGTGAACCACACCTTAACGTCAAGTTTTTTTCTGCATTTTATTTGACATTTCTCAATTTCAGACTAAATCAATTTGAACCATGGAAGGATACACAATCGAGCAACGCGTTGAAGTTATTCAGGCTTATTATGAAAATGGCCGTTCAAATCAAAATGCATATCGTGCACTTCGTGATTTTTTCGGTCAATTTAATCGTCCAAATGTGCGTACAATCGGAAAAATAGTGCAAAAATTTGAGCAAACCGGGTCTGTAGGAGATGTGAAAACACCAGGGCATGCCCGTACAGCTCGTACTGCAGAAAATATTGCTGATGTTTGCGTTAGTGTGGCTGAAGAGCCGTCCACCTCAACTCGTCGTCGTGCCCAACAATTGCACCTCTCACACTCGTCGTTGATGAACATTATGCATAAAGACTTGCATTTACACGCTTACAAGGTGCACTAATGCCTCTTGACCATTTCAAGCTTCGTCAATGGTCAGAATGGTGGCAAGAAATGACAACAGTGGATGATAAATTTTCATAGAAAATCACCTTCAGTGATGAGGCATATTTTTACCTCATTGGATTCGTCTATAAGCAGAATTGCCGCATTTGGGCGAATGATAATCCAAGAGTGATTGTCGAAAAACCAATGCACCCACAAAGAGTGACTGTTTGGTGCGGTTTATGGGCTGGCGGCATCATCGGGCCGTTTTTTTTCTAAAATGAAGCCCGTCAGGCAGTTACTGTAAATGGAACTTTTTATGGCCCGAATTGGAAGATATGGATGTGGACGATATGTGGTTTCAACAGGACGGTGCCACTTGCCACACAGCTAACGAAACAATGGCTCTTTTGCGCGACAAATTCAATGGCCGTGTTATTTCACGTGGTGGCGATGTCAATTGGCCGCCAGGATCATGTGATTTGACACCGTTGGACATCTGTCTTTGGGGTTATTCGAAAGAAAAGGTGTTCGTCGATAAGCCAGCAACAATTCAAGAGCTAAAGGATGAGATAATTTGGCACATTAACGGCATAGAACCACAATAATTATGCCTCAGCGTTACGAAAATTTGGACCATGGGATGGAGGTGTGCCGCAGAGGTCACGGCGGCCATTTGGCCAATATTTTGTTCCATACATAATTAAACCAATCGGCCCTTAAAATTTAACCACCCTTTATAAGAAGTAAAGGAGGGTCTGTCATTGCTAATTAAACAGGAATCATTTGACTCAGACAATGTTCATTGAACAATAATAAGCTCCGAAATGAAGTGCTTGCTCTAAGACTTACTAACAATATGCCTCGGACTGATTTAACTACGCGGACTTTTAATTGTATTACCATACTTGTATTCTTTAATTCTCATTCCTGCAGCCGACAGCTGACGAATTTCCAAGATAAAGCCAACGGTGTCATGTATAGCACCAGTTTGATGGGACCAAGTGAATATATTTAATGAGATACTCCAACTTATTTGAGACAGCAGATAGCTCAAGGGTAAGTAAGGCCTCGTTAACAAAGATGGCATCGGAAAGGCTAGGAGGCCAAGGACAGGGCTCAATACCTCTGCCAGAATACAAGACCCTTCTACAAAACAGGCTCGTTTTGGCCCAGAACCTAGCTTTTTCTCACAATCATATGTGCATGTCTACTTCGTGTACGATGGTGAGAACTCCTGCTTAATGCCAAATCCGAACGGCTGAACTGAGAAAAGCTATTCTTGACAATTGATACCACCAAGTACGCATACTGCATAAACCTGGTGCTACTCAAAAACTAGAACCCAACTTTGCACCTTACAGGAAAAATATCACCACGTTCCTGGAAATAGTAAGGTTAGAATCATGATTACAAACAGTTACTTTAATACAGCTACAAACAAATCTTTGGAAATCCGCCTAAAATCAAAATTCGTTGACTTTAAAACCCTCAGTGATCATCACCTGGCTGTGATTCGCATCAGAGTTAGTTTCTATAATATAATGAGTCTTATAAATTATTTATGTGCAAACAGCCTACCAACAAGATAAGAGTTAATAGCTTCCAACTAAGTTGCCAGATTACCAGGCGGTTTGACCTTCAACAAAATCGAACTACAGATACGAAGCACATGTCATGTATCCTGAATTGTTTAAGGCAGAAGTAATGTCATAATTTGAATGCGCCATCAGTTTTGCAAATGGCGTCAAATGTCATTGTGTTTTGACATTTATGTCTTAGGCCAATAATGGATTAAGTTGACAACAATCCATGGAGCCATGAAAACCTGAAGAACTCGGAATTTTTGTTAATGTATATTTGATCGATTCGTTTAAGCGTCTTGTGCAGACACCTGGGTGCATTAGAGGTGTCTCAAGAAGTGACGTGTCCCGTGTTGCTGAAGATTATTACCGATGTGGCCGAGGACGTCCGAGAGAGTCCGCAACCATCAACTAAAAAAGATGAACACAATTTGGCATCTGCAGACGGTATCTTGTGGTTCATGAGCTGATGAATTTCCCTTAAAAAGTACAAGCTGACTGCAAATGAGGTTAACTTACGTATATGCTCTGTTAAACCTGATGCAAGAAGATGATGGTTTAGTGTCCAAAATCATAATGACTGACGGAAGCCTATTTCCACTTAAATGATTATGTAAATAAATGAACGAACGAACCAGTACATCCCCTCAAAATGACTGTTTGGTGAGGCAGTCGCAGAGAAAGAGAGATTGGTTTTGCAGCAAGCGTCTGAATTGGGTATCAAGCATTGCTGGTCCCAGCTTCGCTCATACTACTAGTAATTCGATGGAGATCTAATCAGCGAGAGACCCCAACTACGTAAATATATGTTAAGACCGCGGTGAAAAAAGAATAATGACACTTAGGATCACGTTTTTCAATGAAAGCCATAACTTGACCCTTAGTTATATACGGATAGCGTTGCTTTTTTTAAATCGGAATTCACTCCTACCTGTATTGCACTTATTTCTAAAAGAGCTGGTTTGTATTTTGAAATGTGGACGTAAGCCAAAAAGGGATACTACCTTACTACCTACATATATGATATACCTACATCGACTCCAACTTTCCTTTTCATTTTTTTTACCGACTTAACAAACATAATACCGATTACAATCAAAGCAGATTCGTTAATTGAAGGTTCCACATTTGATATACAATACAACTTGTTAAATGTGTTAAGTCCGTGTGACATATCATCGGTTATTGCACAAGTTTCACGGTGGCATAATTGGCCTCTACGATATTATGATTTAATTTCTGACTTTTAATAAACCGACTTTTTTGGCGTATTTATAAGGAAATATTCATCACGAAATGGCAACGTTCAAGGACCCGTCATAAGAAAGTTTGCTGTTTGACTAAATATGTACCGCAAAACTTTCAACGAGTGGACAAAACAAAATGGACATCAACACCCAAAAAGCAGAACTCGTTCTCTTTACTAAAAAGGGAAAAATACAACCTACCGGTTACCCTCAAATTATCCGATTATGCAAAATATTTGGGTGTTATTCTTGACAGAAAAATCAACTGGAAGTTAAATGTGTATAAAGGCATAAAAAAGACCACAACAGCTTTCTATACGTGTAACCGAATATTAGGAAAAACTGGGGTCCCAATCCCACTAGCGGTATTTGTAAGTCCTAACATGTAGAGGAGTTGTCTGTGGGCAATCCACAAATGAAGTCACCCGTCTGAAAAATATGATAAAAAGGTACAAAGGATGTGTGGGGGCTACTATTACAATGAAAACGACACCAAGAGCGGAACTGGAAACCATCCTGAACCTGCTACCGCCAGAGCTTTAAATGCAAGAGTCTGCAGCAATCTGCACTAAAAATCAACCAGCTCAACTACTGGAAAATTAACTCAGGAGGACACGCTTACATTCTTAACAGATACCTGTATCAGTTGCATCCTCTGACTGCATGTTGCCTCACACCAAAGATTATGAATTCTATACAGATGACGCATTGAGAACAAAAAACAGAAACTTTTGCTCAGTAGCTTCATGCATGAAAACATATGAAAAACAAGAACAAAAACATATGGCGGGCTGTGCCAGCACGACCCGCCATAGAACAATTTTTCTTATATGGAGTGCGTCATCTGTATAGAATTCATAATCTTTGCTCACACTGACTTTTAGAGACCCTTCTTCTGCATCTTTCTAAGTAGAGAGGAGTGGGAAGGGAACGAACTGGCAATAGAAACCATATCTATCTATACTGATGGTTAAAAAATGAACGTAGGTGTTGGACCGAGAGTATTTTCCGAAGCACTAAAGCAGAACATCACTTTTATTCTCCCAGAGCAGTGTCAGGCTGAGATACTGACAGAGGCAGCCAATGCGACCGCAATCCTGGCGATGACACCAGATGAAATCGCCCTCTTTATTGACAGACAGGCTGCAATTAAAGCAAACTCTACTGTCGAAATAAAGTCCAAGCTTATGAAGTGTTGTCGTGAAGAGATGAACGTTCTTTGCATCCAGCAAAGTCCCCGGACACAGAGCGCATACATGCATAAGGGGCAAGGAAATTGCTGTGGAACTGGAGAGGAAATGATCTGCTACCAATATTGATCAGGGATCACGGGTTGGACAGAAAACACTGGATATCGCCAAAAACAGGTTGAACTTTCTTCCCACCTGTGAAACATCCAAGAGGATGTGGCCCGATTATGACAAAGCCAGAACCCACAAACTTCTTCAAAGCAACAGAAGAGCTGTTTTGAATTTAAAATAAAGTGTGTCCCATAATTCAAGCAAAATTTGAATTTTGCGCCATTTAATAGTACAGCCTTGCCAATAGAAAAAAAGAATAACAATGTGACAGCTGACAATTCGAGGTAAGTAAAAATGGAGCACTATTTAAAAAAAAACAACGCATTGAGTAATATTTAAAAAAAAATGAAGGTTTGTCAGCTTCAGTCTGCAATTTTCGTACAAAATATGGCCGTTATAGTGGTTTAAAACCATGAACTGTGAAGAGGATAATTGAAAAATTCAGGGAGACTTGATAAGTGATCATAGACATTCTGGGTGTCGTTCAACAGAAAACTTCGAAACAGTACAAAGGAGTATTGCCGACAGCCCAGAAACATCAATTTGGTACAGTAGTCAATAATTGGGTATTTCGAGAACCTCTTTACAGTGAATTCTCACGAAATACTTGAAACTTTATGGTTAAAAACTTCAATTGACTCGAGAACTGAAGACTACTGACCATGGAGCGCGAAGAGAGTTCTTTGAATTGATTTTAGAATAACAACAATTGGTCTGGATGGCTTCGTTAATCGTCAAAATTGTCGCATTTGGGGTTCAGAAAACCTACGAGTAAATTTTGAGAAACAAATGTTCGGATTTCGGACTGGAAGCATTATCGGACCATTCTTCTTCGGAAATGCGTTTGGTTATGCGTTAAAAATTAATGGTGTTCGTTATCTTGACATGATAGCCCCATTTTAAGTGTTTAAATTACAAGATATGGATGTGACCAACATGTGGTTTCAACAAGACCCACACAGCCATAGGAACAAATCAATCAGTGTATGAGTCATTTCATAATCGTGTAATCGGCCGTTTTTGCGATCAGAATTGCCCATCCAGATCTTGCGATTTAAGGCCATTGGACTTTTTTCTTTGGGGTTTTTTTTAAGTCAAATGCCTATGCAAACAAGCCCATACCCACCAACGCCTTGAAAGAGGATATTATGCGGTGTATTCATGAAATTCAGCCAAATTTATACGAAATGCGGGATATTCATGAAATTCAGCCAAATATAAACGAAATTAGGTGTATTCATGAAATTCAGCCAAACGAAAAGGTCATAGAAAAGTTCAATAAAGAGTAACTATACGTACTTGCCAGCAAAGCCATATCGGCCATTTATGAGATGTGCTAACCTCAATCTGTATACTCTATGAATCAATAAAAAATGTAAGCTTTCTAATTAAAAATCTTTTCTATCAAAATTGCATTTTGGGTGATTTATGGGACACCCTTTAGTTCAAAATTCCATCACCTTTCCTACACTCCTGAACACTAACGCTATCTGAATGAACCTTGTCCCAAATTCCAAGCCAAATATGACATTTATTTAGCAATTTCATTCACCCACTTTGTCTGTGCATAGTGCCAACTATCTTTGAGAAAAACCTGTACAATGTACATATCAGCCGACTTAAAAGAGGAAATTCAACTGACCTTATAATCGCCACTTAACTACCCAGACTCACTCAGATATTGCAACGAAGGTGGCCATAAAAATGGGATAAAATAAATTCCGAAAAAACCGTGATATTATGCAACCAGGCTGACCAGCCGCCACCAGTTGAAATTTTCCACATTTTTTTTTATTTTTTATGCAAACAATATAAGAAATGTAAACTTCCCCCAGGCGATATGGTGGTGTTCAACTTTTTGTGATGAATTTTTTTTGTTATTTATAAAAAATTGATTACAAGCGTAATAAAATTCCAGTGAAATACTTCTCTCCAGTCAGCATTTTTTCTTAACTTTGTTTGTACGAATTTTAATTGAACAGTTACATAAAAGTCCATTCAGCACCAGTAGACTGTGAAATTGGTAATCGAATGAGTGCGTGAAAATGTTGCAAGGTCAAACAGATGTATCTACGAACCTTATATGTATCTCCCCGAAATGGGTTTAATGAAATTCTCATCATTAAGACGGAAAGCTTCAGGCAAGAAATAATAATAATAAATGTGGGTACATCCAAAAACGGAAAAACTAGACTATTACTGTGATTAGGTCATGAATTCTTTGAATCAAGCCCGAGACGCCTTCATAATTGGGGGCTTGAATATGTAATGAGACGGTCTTCTTTTTTTGGATTTGTTGTTGTGAATTTTTTTTTAGTTTCTTCGTGTGCGATTGTATAATTGGGTAAGAAGATATTGAAAGCCGGTTCTGAAGAGCACGTCTGGCTTAACGTGCCATAAATAGGGGGCGGCAAACATTACCTAATACAAATTATGTATTTGTCACCGAACAAGACCCACATCGACTTATAGGAAGTGCTTACTGGATGAGCCGTTAATTGTTCGTATTAGACGCGGTGAAATTGGGTTAGGTAATACCTTAGCTATTGTAAGAGAAGGAAGCAACTGTCAGTTGGGGTCTTCAAGGTGAATGAATGGTGTAAGGTGCATTTTGACAATATTCACTGAGCCAGCAAATTCCAAGATAAAAGCAGGCAATGCTTCGCAAATTTCAATCATAAGCACTAGGTTTGATTAAGCTGATAAGATCAAATATCCGTAATTCCGTACTATTGTCGATTTTCCCAAAGGATACTGCCAAAAGACTTTGTATTACCATTGACTATACTGTAAAGCATTCTGAATGATGAGGAGAAGGAGAGTTTTGCCCACTTTCTCTGTTAATGACCGGTGCTTTCACAAAAAGGAGAAGACCTCATCTTTCAAAGTTTTTCGGTGATAACCGTTGTGGTACCACGTGGATCCTTCGAATACCCTATATTCGTACGGCAAATTGAACCATTCAGACAGAGCTAACTATGTAGCGTAGGAGGTTTATGACACTGATATTAGCCAGAGCACCTAGATTAACGAAGAAGTAATCTCCCAGATGAAGTTTCCTTTTTACAGAGAGAGTCGAAAAAGAGCAAAGAAGGTGAGTGATACTCTCCTCCTCTTCCTCGTCCAGGCAGCTTCTACAGAAGTCATTGCTGAAAAGGCCTAGTCTTTTTGTATGTAGGCCTATAGGACAGTGTCCTGTGAGGACACCGATTATTGTGCTGAAGTATGATCTGTTCAGCATTATTAAGCTTCTGGTTAAAGCTAGACCAGAGTTGCTTGGATATTTGGCATGTTGTGCCATTTATCCATCTGCGGTTTGCTTTCTTGATCGCATCTTGCTTGATCAGTAACTTACATGTAGCAAGGGCATACCTAACAATTTCACTGGTGGTAGAATGTCAAGGGTAGTGCCCTGTCTGGAAAGCTCATCTGCCTTGCAATTCCCTGGTATGTCTTTGTGGCCCGGCACCCAAAAGAGGTGTATTGGAAAATGCCCCGCCATCTCGTTAAGAGACAGGTGGAATTCGTGGGCTGATTTTGAATTGAACGAGTTTGCTTCCAGAGATTTGATTGCCGCTTGACTGTCGCTAATATTCTTCGTGGATATTACATTCCTTTTTAGCCGGGACAAGGCTTCTTTGAATGCCATGATTTCCTGGAAAATGCTACAATGCTCGAGAAGGCGAAAGGATATGCTTAGGAGAAAACACCTCCACCCACTCCAGATTCTATTGTAGACCCATCCGTGATGATGTGAATCGAGTTATTGGTTTCGATCGAATCCCATTCAAAACGACTGGGAATGGTTGTCCTGAAGTTAGGGATAGGGTTAGGGTAGGGATATGGTCGGTGTTTTCTGTAGTGTTAAGGTGATTCAGAATCATTGTGTGTTTACCATGATTGGGTGTCCATTGTGACGAGGCTCTCAGTCTTACAGCTGCACCAGCTGCGGTCTGTTTGCCGTAGATATCTAGATGTAGGGAAGAATCAAGGGCTGCGGAGGGGGTTGTTTTAAGAGCTCCGCTAATGCAGATGCAGGCTGATCTTTGAACTTTACCTAATAGGTTGCGATTGGAAGATTTTTCTAAAGCATTCCACCAGACTAGGACACCATACATGAGTATGGGTCTAATGATAGACACTTAGAGCCAGAAAGAGATATGTGGTTGCATGCCCCATTTCTTTCCGATTGCCTTTTTATAAGAGTTTAAGGCTACGGTGGCTTTCTTAATGCGTTCTTGGATGTTGGCTTTCCAGTTCAGTTTTTTGAAATATCAAGTGCAACGATTTTGTTTTCGCCACCAAGGTGGATTGATTGTAGAAGGTGGCGCAAAAGTTGTCACCCGTCGCAAAAGCTGTCACCCGATGTTTTTTGGTTGCAAATATTTAAATTCTTCAGCAAAAAAAGTAGAAAAAATTATTCAATGATTCATGTCTTATGCGCCACCTATAATAATTGTTTCGATTTTTTTGCAAAACACTTTAAAAAATGGAGGCCAAAAAACATCGGGTGACAACTGTCAGAAGATTCCCTAGAATGTATTGAAAAGTTGATCATTAGAGATCGTCTATCATGATTCTTCGAAGTTGTTAGGCTTGCTATATTGACAGAGTTCAGACACAACAGACCGGTTCCATTTTTCGTTGAGATATGACATCAAATCACCGGTGGACCTATTGCTACGAAAACCATATTGTCGGTCATCGAGGAGTTTTACGTGATTCAATTATGGAGGAGATACCATCTGGACCAGCCGAGTTGTGTATGTCAAGATCGCTTAATACTCTTGCGACTGTACGAGTACGAAAGTGGATTGGTCCCATTGAATGTTCTATCTGGCAGCGTGGAATTGGCTGCAAAGTGAGCAGCGAGTAGATTGGCTTTGTCTAGAGAGGGGGCAGCTGGAATGCCATTGTAAATAAGCCTTGGGATGGAAGATAAGGTCGAATTCTTAATGGTTTTTTACAAACGACCAAAAACATTAGGGACATAGTAGAATTTTTTGCCTCAACTTTTGGTCGTGGAAGAATTTGACACGCTTAATGTGGGCATTGCAGTCATTTCTGGCTCGCTTGAAGCGGTTGGTGACTGGTGATGAAAAATTAATCACTGCCGATAACCTCAAACGAAAACGGTCATGGTTAAACCCTGGTAACCCAGCACAAAAAGTAGCCAAAACAAGATTGTAAGCCAGGAAGATTTTGCTGTATTTTTTGTAGGATTTGCAGGGAATTATGTGATATAAGCTATTCCAATACGGCAAAACTCTTAATTCGGACCTTCAATACCAATAATTGGACCGTCTGAAAGAGGCAATCACCAAGAAGCGGGCAGCTTTGGCCAGTAGGAAGAGGAATTATGTTCCATCAGGGCAATGCCAGGCTACATACACATCGATAATAACTCGCCAGAAGTTCCGGGAGCTTGGTTTAGAGGTATTCATCCACCGTTTAGTCCAGACCCGGTACTAACTGATTACCACTTGTTCATGTCCATGGCGAACAGTTTTGCTGGGGTAAAATTCGCCGCAAGGGAGGCTAATTGGAAAATATTGTCCTTGTTTTTTCCCAATAGAGACGAAGCTTGTATGAGAGAAGCAAATGCAATTACCTTCAAAATGTGAACATATTTTCAGTTAAAACAACGCCTTAATAAAGCTATAATTTTCAAAAATGCATTTACTTTTACTACACATTAAGCGTTTATAAGGCACAGACTGGAGTTCATCGCTCACGACTGGTCAGATGCACCAAAAACCTAAAAGAATATAAACCCATTCATAAAAACGTATAGAAGACAAAAGAATAACTAGCTCCTTAGTTTCCTTCAAACATCGAATACCTTATACCATCCCATCCCGTCTTTAAAACTAATATCCCCAAAAAGTGGGGTTGGTTTAAATGTTGATGGAGATGAAATATAGAAAATTGCATGTCAAAACAAAATATTCTGATAGTTTATCAAAACAACGGCACAAAACAACGCTTAAAATAACAGCCTTGATCTTTAAAGTTGTCGACATGGGAGAGAGTAGATATGCCCATACAAAGTTTAATTAGATTTTCAAGTACCTGACATACAAATTTATCTGAAAGTGATATAACCTAAGGAATTGCAAATCAATCTACCCTAACTTGTCCAAATTGGATCATTACTCCCCGTAGTCTATCAAATCACAGAAAATTCATAGCAAACAACTTTTTCAAAGCATTCGACTTAAGGTTACTCTCCAAATGTTAGCTTATAAACAGCTTCATGATCATTCCCCTGAAGCAAAGTTCTCGCATGCAAAACTAATTGTGAATCAAAATCCAGATTGTCGATAACCTTTTCACAATGTTAACCGAATATATTCATAAACGTCGTTTCAAGCGATTTTCACGACTTACCACACCCTTTCCCTCTGAAAAATTCCAAAACGTACCGAACCGATTTTCATCGAAATCATAGTTCGCAAATATTCTCACACAATATATCCAGTCGACCACAATCACCAAGCTCGATTCCGATGTGAACCCGCCACTCAGGTCTGCATCATTCACACCACACCCACAACCCTCACCTAAACTGTACTCAGATGCCCAATTTGATCAGCAATGATCAGAGCGGAGCAGACTTTCAGCTTTTCAATTTCAACAACTTCCCGCACTGTTTAAAGGACAAAGAGGTGCTCCCATTGCTGGTGCAGTATTGTGTCAACAGAAGTCACCCGAATGGCCCACAATAATGGGACAGTTTTTCCAACAATTTGACCCACACTACGAGTGATTTCCTACACAACAACAGAGCAAAACAACCACTTAATGCTGCTGCATCATTCGGTTGGAGAACTCATTTCCATCATCGGATCTATACTGTGGGAACCGTTGATGGTGCGCTGGCCACCAATATGCATCCACAACTCTCGGCAACCCAGCAATCTGTCACCGCTTGAATGCGGCGGTGTCGGGGAAGCTTGGGGCCTACTAACTACCACTAGTATCTGTGATAGATTTGCAAACACCGACCTAATGGTGGGAGATTGTGTGCATAGCGGCAGAAAAAACGTGTGTAACTTCGGTCGGATTCTGGTCTAGAGAATTGAAAATTGAAATTCGCCGTATTGACCCAGATTCGAGTGTGGCGCACTGATGACAGACAGGGTTTTGTGTCTGTTTTGAGGGGCACACGAAATAAAACACTCGATGGTACTCGGGAGGGGGAGTGAATTGTAATTATGCAATAAAACAAGCGGACACATCCACACAGATACCCCCAAAAGAGCGACCCACTAACAACGACTACGACGACATCATGGGAATCCTATTCAAATAGCAAACTGGATGCTAGAGTTGGAGATGGAGTTGGAAATGGAGCCGGAGCTGGAGCTGGGGTTAGAGTGTTGTTTTGCAGTTTTCTCGCACATAAATTTTCAGTGTGCGAAATGGAAAAAGTTTGGTTTTGTCCGACTGGCTGCCTGTTGTTGGAAACTGTGCTGATTGCAGATAGCAGAACGGACCTACTTGGGAGGCGGATAGAAGGTGTGTGAGCTTGTGAGAGTTATTTTGTGCGATATTGACTAAAGTTAAATGGACTGTATGTGTTTTTTTTCTGTCGAATACGGAGCAAGTGATGAGAAAGTTTGCCGGAGAAAAAAACGTGCATTGAGACATTTTGGAATGATTTAAGAGGCGAGGTTAAATTTTAACACAAAATGTACTGTGGAGTTTCGAACGTAGGTACACTGTTAACGATCCCTGGCGACAAGCTATTGAGTTATGTTTTGGATCGTTAAAGGTACGGAAAAGTTATTTTTGCAGGAACTGAATTTTTTTGTAAGCGGTATTCAACGATTACTTCAGAAATTTTATTGGAATGACTCAAAAATGTGATATCATATCTTTATAATATAATAGAGCAGACTTAAACTTAAAGTTTTAATCAAACCTAATATTACTATGATGGAGAAGTCCGAAAAAATGTCGGTTACATACTCAACATACGCCAATAAGACGATTTGAAGTCTATTTTTTCAACTTCTCGACCTGGTCTGACAAATCATTATAAAGAACCTTCCTTTTCCAAGACGACAACTTCCTTCTGTAAGCTCCGTAGTACCGTAGGGCTTTTACGCTAGCAAGGTTACCCTTGTAACCTTTTACCATGATCGTCAACAATATCGTAATCAGTCATTTCCAAGGCCTTTTGTTGCTTCGTAGTGAATATGAATTTATTAGGAGTTTCAGACTTAGGCAGGAAGTCTGATGTTTTAAAGACATTAGCGAACGCATTGTAACAATCCCCATCAAGACCAATTTCACCGACATAAGCCATATATGCGCTCGCGCTACGACGGAAGAAATAGGTGATACAGAGTAAGACTGCTTCTACGAGCTCCTTGACAAGACTTATTAGAGACTACCGAAGTACGAAGTTAAAATTGAGCTGGGAGGTAGGAAAAGGGGACATCTTAAGTAGTATAGTCGAAAAATACAGCCTAAATGACACCAAGTCTGGGAACAAACTCAGGCGAATTGAATTTGCTGCGGAACGAAGTGCCACTAAAGCCCGCACACGGTTTTCTCACCTCTATATCCATAAAGGGACATGGCAGGTCAACCAAATTGATCACATTGCGATAGACAACCTTGTATCCACGACGACACAACAAACCAGATACTGTCAATAAATTTAATGTCGAGAGACTGCAATCACAAGAGACCGCCAAGGCCTTCACGGAACGTGTATCCCTTAACTAATATCGAAGTTTAATGGCAACGATGACAACAGGCCATTAAATCAGCCGCAACTTATGTGATAGGTTTCTCGCGGCCAGCAGCAAAAAAACACTGGTTTGATGAGGAATGCCGACCTATGTTCGCAGCCAAGAACGAGGCCTACAAGGCTAAGCTGCAGGTGAAGACGAGAGCTGCTATTGAGCTCTCTAGGCAAAGAAAAAGGGACGAACCCCGGCTTTTCAGAATGAAGAAAAAAGAGCAAGAAAAACGCGCGATCGAGGATGTAGAGAGGTGCCACTCCAGGAACGATGTTCGCAAATTTTACCAAAGTGTTAAACGTCGAAGCCAAGGATACAAGGCTCGAGCAGCATTCTGTCGAGATGAAGAAGGAAATATCGTAGTTGGGCACAGTCGATGCTGAGGATATGGACGAACCACTTCTACAGACTGTTAAACGGCGATGACGAACAACATTCCGCTGTTAGGCAGAACGAACCATTTAATATTGGCAACGGCAGCGAAAACTGCCAACCAACCGACCTTAGTGAAGTGAGGATAGCAATATCTATGCCCAAGCTTAAGAAGGCCGCCGGAAATGACGGCCTTCCCGCTGAGCTTTATAAAGCTGGCGGAGATGACTTGGTAAGTAACATCTACCAACTCATAAGCCAAATCTGGTCAGATGAAAGTTTGCCTGAAGAATAGAACCTCAGCATCGTTTACCCGATCCACAAAAAAGGAGACCTCTGAACTGCGCCAACTACAGAGGCATAAGTCTCCTCAACATCGCCTACAAGATCCTTTCTGCTGTAATAAGTGAACGCCTGAAACCGTTTACCAACAACCTGATCAGCCCTTACCAGTGTGGTTTTAGGGCAGGAAAGTCCACAACCGATCAAATTTTTACACTTCGGCAGATCCTGGAAAAAACCCAAGAAGTCCAAATGGATACCCACCACCTATTTATCGATTTCATAGCCGCATACGTCAGCATTTATAAAGACGAACTACACAGAGCCATGTCTAGTTTTGGTATACCGCCCAAACTCGTCCGTTTGTGTAGGATGACGATGGAGAATTATCGCTGCTCTATCAGGGTCGGAAACGAACTCACCGACACATTCGATACCAAAAAAGGATTTAGGCAAGGCGATGCGCTGTCATGTGACTTTTCCAATTTGATTCTTGAGAGGATTGTGCAAAACTCCCGAGCCAACACCAGAGGCACAATTTTCCAAAAATTGGTGCAACTACTAACATACGCAGACGATATTGACATCATTGGTAGGACTCAACGTGATGTCATAGCCACGTTTGCTAGTATAGAGAATGAAGCGCAAAAATGGGTTTAGCAGTAAATGAGGGTAAGACTAAGTATACGCTGTCAACACGAAAGGACATACAACATCGACGAATTGGACAGAACGTTACCATTGACAGATATAACTTTGAGGTAGTACGGGACTATTTCTGCCTCGGCTCTGCTATTAACTCTGACAACAACATATCGTCAGAAATCAAACGAAGAATTATTCTTGCTAATCGCTGTTTCGTCAGGCTAAGAAGGCAATTCAGAAGTAAAGCTCTCACTCAAACTACTAAGGACATCCAATATAAGACCCTGATCATCCCAGTCCTGCTCTACGACGCTGAAGTATGGACCATATCAAAAGCGGATGAAGAAACCCTTGGTCGATTCGAGAGAAAAATTCTTCGAAAAATCTTCGGTCCCGTTTGCGTTGACGGGCTATGGAGACGAAGATTTAACCACGAACTATACAGCGACATACCCTGGTCAAAAAAAAACTCCGCATTGACGTTTAAGATGGCAAGGACATGTAGAACGACTCAAATACTCCGGCTTGCAGTGTCTTCGATTCCCACCCAGACGTCGGACGCAGTCGAGGAAGACCTCGCCTTAAGTGGCGGGCACAAGTAGAAACCGACATCAACCAACTTGGAGTGCGCAAATGGAGGTAGTTAGGTAAGGACCGGGCTAATTGGAGAGACATGTTGGTTGAGGCCCAGGTTCATCCCGGACTGTTGTGCCACTTAAGTAGAATTAGAAGAAGTCGTGTCATTTATCTTTTCATTATTTGCTATTCAAACTATTCTAAATACATTTCATAACTGATTTTTTTTTCTATCAAATTTCTAAGTCCGGAATTATAAGAAGTAATATAGGTTCGGATCAAACAATATATTAACATGCAGTGCCATCACGTGTGCCAGAAAACATACCTACCCTAAGGAAAAGTTTTCAAAATGTTCTATGAATTTCTATTATTCTTCAAAGTCATTAATAAGGCTTTGTTTCGACAACGATACAAATGATTTTGACAGTTGAAAATAATTATTCTTTACAAAAACTTTTAAAACAAAACAAAATCTATAAAGAAATTCCGCTTTATATACGTAAGAGGTCGCTGTACTCAATAAAAAAATAATAGGAGTGGCACACTACCCCAAATCAATTGTTCTCCAAAAAAATTCAAAGAATGTTGACTTATTTCTGAATTAGAAAAAAAACCTTGAACTTAAAACGCGATCTCTATCTTAACATAGCGGTTTTAAATGTCATCGACTTAGTACAAGTCGTTAAGTAGACAGGTATGGAACAACTCTAGCAAGATCCAATTTTCTATATCACGTTATTGTTTCCAAGTCAATTTAATATGCCTCTGACAAGTATTGGATAAAAATAGTTTGAAAAAAAAACTCGCCATTCACCTTGGGCAGCACGTTGCATACTTAAATCGAATTAAATTGTTCTCCGTTCAGTGACTTTTAAGTGGTTTCATTATCTAGATCACTCTCCTAAATGCGACCAAGCCACATTGAAATTCTCTTCAAACTAGACAAACGTGAATTTCTTCACACCTCGAAGGAAAGTAAAACCGAACCTTATCCAAACTTGAATCGACAAATATCCGGTAGATATCCGCCCGTCTTTTGAATATATAATCACATTTGGGTGCATGAAATTTTATCTCCTCAATTCGTTACAAACTCAAGCATGCAACAATAGGCAAGGCAGTGAATTTCAAAAGCCTCCAGTGTTTTGCGAAAACCGTCTTCGAGCGGTTCGCCAACATTTCGTGTACAGCCCCAACTTGTTCGTTTTATTGACTTTCCCGTTTTCTTTTGCCACACTAATGCAATCCTCATAATCGGGCGTTGTTGTGCACAGGGTGTAGAGATAGAAAATCTCTACACCTGACATATGGCTGAATGCACGCGTCTTACGATGTTGAGCTACTGCTAGGTTGACCCATACTTTATATCTTAACGGAAAGCAAAACTTTCGCTTGCGGCTCAAAACGGTGCGTGCGCCATAAGCCTAGCCATATCCACACATTTATCCGATTATGAGTTAACCAAACACATCGGATGACAGCAGTTGCCGGTGTTTGCATGAATCAATTCAAAGGCGTGAGGTTTCATGGCGGTACCGCTAGAGATTTCATAAGACACCAGACTCATGAACATCGGATCGTGATTGGCACTTTCAATTAATACGCAGTTTGTAATGTATTTTTATTTGTTTTCATTTAAACAGCAAAAAAAATACCGATATTGTCGGGAATTTGTTATGAGTATCAGTAGACAGTCAAGTTTTCAAATGGTCTTTATAACGGTAAGGATTTGATGATGATGTATAATACAGTGATTGAGATGAGCTTTCTTTCCGGTTTTTTTTAATTTTCAACTTTATTTAGAGTTGTAAAGCCGTCTTTGTGAGGCTGCTGATACCGTTTTCCTTATAAGACGATTATTGGTGATTTTTACTTACAGCTGAGGCTTACATTGTTTTAATAGATAATAGCAGACACTTACCTGAAAGCAAAAGAGAAAAGAAAATGGTTAAATTAATTTAATAGTTTGTAAAATAAATCATTGAAAATAATTATAATATTTTTATTGTTATCGAAAAGTCATTGTAGGAGTTTTGTAAATGTTATCGGAAGCGGATAGCCTCTTTTGAAATAATATCCAGATGTCTATTCTCAACATGCTATGGAAATCGTTTTTTTCTTCTGAAATCAAAACCTGATTCGAATATATGTTTTGACACTTCTCGAATGCCATCGGTAACATATTTCTTTGCCAATGGAAACCGCCATTATAATGTACATTTTTGAAAGTTCTCAAATGCTTTAAAAAAACTTCGCAGAACTGTTTTAAATTTTGCTCGTATTTTCGATTGTTAAGAAAATAAGTTATCGAAACCATCTGAGAACTGCCAAAACATTCATTCTGACAATTCTCAAAAGCGAATTTGCTTTCGAATTTTACTTCTGAAGATGCAAAAAGCGTCTAAATACTATTAATTACCAGCAAAAACCAATTTACAAAATTGAAAATGATGTAAATAGTTAACCATACAAAATGTTTATGCAGTCTAACAAAGTGCTGCCAAATCTGATTTATTAAGTTTTTCCAACGATGTGTTATCGAAAATGTTGGAAACGAATGCAAATGAAGAAAAATATGCAAAATCAAAGTATAATGCTTTCCTCAAAATGTGTGCATCGAAGATACGCGTATTATTACGCATAATGAACCCCACATAATATGGACCCCACTTAGTATGCAGATGGAGATGCCCTAAGACACCTTCCTCGTTGGGTAGAGAGACTCTGAAAACGCGCAAAGATAGTTGAAGCAAGTCATGCGACGAACAACCTTCTGGATGGATAAGCACGGTCTTAGTTTGGCAACAGAAAAAACCGAGATAGTCCTTCTGACGAAGAAGAGAATCATCTGAAGTCATTAAGAGCAAGGATGCGGTGTGGTATCTTGAATTGAGGATCGCCGCAAAACTAACTTTCTGGCAACAGATAAAGTTCGCAGCGGAACAAGCCTCTAGAGTCTTAACTTCACTCAGCAGATTAATGGCGAACATAGGTGTTCCAACGCTAAGCAAGCACAGGCCATTAATGTCGACAACGCATACCATTCTCCTATATGAAAGTGAGATTTGGGCAGACGCGCTTCGACAAGAAAAGTACCGTAAGCAGAAGACTGCAGTGCAAAGACGTGGAGCTCTACGTGTGGCTAGCTCTTACCGAATGGTGTAGGAACCAGCCGTCCTTTAAGTGACAGAAGTGAGTCCCATCGTTCTTCTAGCGGCACAAAGGAAGTACGTCCACGACAACAAGGTGGAACTTGGATTGGAAGCGACAATCGGCCAAGCAGTGCAGCAAAAGACACGAAAGTGGCAAAAGCGCTGGAGCTCGAAGAGAAGAGGAAGGTGGACAGATAGGCTGATAGGAAATGTGGCTGAGTGGAACAACCGGATACACGGACATGGAACGCCTTTCTCCATACGATTTTCAAAACGGATAGCCCAACCTGCCAGTACAGCGATTCTTCAACAGACGCACATCACACGTTTTTTAGCTGCAGAAGATGGGAAGCTCAACGCACAGTCCTGGAAAGCAGCATTGGTGCCTTCAACCCAGAAAACATACTTGAAAAAATGCTGACGAGCGACTTAAATTAGGAAATAATTTGCAGTTTGTGGAAGATATTCTCAGAAGAAAGAAGAGGGAAAAATTAAAGCACGTGAGCCCGAAAGGGTATATGAATACAGCCCCCTTGAAGTAATTCGAAGAGCGGTCCCAGGGTGGTGTGTCAGAAACCACATGGTTGGCAGGATTTTTATTCCGTATGCCCCGAAAGCATGTGGAGAGAGCCGGACACTTTTGGATGGTCAACGAAAACAGGCTCCCTCATGGTTCGTAAAGCATTTTTCCTTCACCCCAAAAGAAAAAAAATAATAATAGTCTCGAAACACCTTGTCTCAAAAAATATAGTGGATCGATTAAAAAAATAAAACCCATATTTTTCCCAAATTTCATTAATTGAAGAACTACACAGTATTGGAATTCGCCTATCGTCTCGTTCCCGACGAATTTTTCCACATTTTCTACCGTTCTTGATAATGTTGGTCGCCCGGATACAATCTTTTTGTTCCATTTTCGAATATAAAGTATTCTTGACTCATCAAGTGATGAAAACTTCGAATATATGAGAAAATAGCCGAATCACCATTTTTGTAAAACTCTTGCACGCACAAGTCGAGGCCCACACCCAAAAAGATGCTACACTGTGATTCAATTCCACAGAGCTCGCTACTGATTAAGTTACCTTCCGCGCCACTGTAGCCCCGTAGCAACACATCTGACAAATCATCCGGGTAGTATCAATTGTCGATAAAAAGTATTATCTCGAGAAACAAACCCGTCGATTGGCCACCGAGATCATGTGATTTAACGCCTCTAAACATTTTTTTATGGGGCTACATTGAATCATTGGCCTATGCCAACAAGCCGAGGACGCCGACGTTAGAGGAATGAATGAGATATAGCGGCCGTTAAAAATTGTGGTAAACGTATCGACAGCTGCATATGTTCCCGTGGTGGACATATGAACGAAGTTGAATTCCATTCATAAATGTTTTGATATTAATTTAAGCCACTACAATTTGTTTGCGATATCTCAAATAATTTTCATTTTATTTAAAAACATATGAGAGGCTACAATCCGCTATGCGGATCGTTGAATACCCTATCCCATCCCATCCTTTCAGATAATATCCTCAAAATATAGGCCTTATGGCGATGAAATACAGAAAATGACATTGTCACAATATATTGCTCAGACAGTTTCTCAAAATCTTGTGTGGTTCGACAAAAAACAACGTATTTCTATTGCTAATGCCTTGGGATGGGGTATACAAATGGTTTTTGTAAGAAAACGCCCCCAAAATGTGGGCGTAGGTGAAAATGATCTATGTACAAAATGTTTATATTACCATTTCGGAAGTATTTGCATCAAAATTTTTTTCGAAAGTTTTAAAATTTGGACAAAAAGCGTTTTTTACTAAAAACGCCCCCAAAAAGTGGGCGTGGCAAAAAACTTTGTATGAACGAAATATAGATATTAGGATTGTCTAAATATGCTACTCAGACACTTTTTTGAAATTCCTTACGGTTTGGCCAAAAAATAAGTTTACCTAAAAAGGGGGCGTGGCAGTGGGCGGATTTCAAAAATTTTTACACTTGTTCTGGTGGCACGGACGAGGATCCTATATACCAAATTTCATTATCCTAGCTTAAAATTTAAGGCCCGAAAACCGCTGACGAACAGACAGACGGACGGACGGACGGACGGACGGACGGACAGACAGACATAGCTAATTCGACTCAGCTAGCGATTCTGAGTCGATCCATATACTTTGAGGTATATGTAGCAAAATTATTTCTCTATGTTACAAACTAAGTATCAAAACTAATATACCCCCCTATGGGATAGGGTATAAAAAGAACCATCAAAATCGGCTTATGCTGCCGTCTGTTACAGGAAATCAAATTATCAATTATCGAAATATTTTTGGCCGAACATAGTTGGAGATAAATGTAACTCAGCTATGTATACCTCCGAGGTCTCTGGCAAATCCGTACCTAAGTGGAACACGATTCCTTAATAGCATAAGCTTAGATTTTTAGCTGAGACTTAAAGTTATCTCAGAGAGAAAGAAAAATGTACGAAAAAGTACCAGAACGAGGTTATGAAAAATAGTAAACTTATTTTTTTTCGATTACCACGTAAAGAACAAATGACATAAATTGCTATATTTCTGCTGTAAATTATTTAACTGATTTTTGTAGAGGGGCAGTATTTTTACCTGGCATAAGCTTCATTCTAAGTATTGGCACGGGAACGGCAATGTGTCAAAATATGTAAAAACACTTATGACATTCTGTCAACATGAACTGAGTATTCCTCCCATATGACTACTAAGTTCATGACATGGTCAACTCGGAACATTGACAGCTACCATTACTCATTCAAATATTTTTAAAATTAGCAACCATACTAGAAGAACTTTCGTTTACACGACCATCGTTATTGGTGGACCGATATAATGAATGAAATACATTTATTGGTCAGGAATTCATACCAAAAACAAATTCTGGTAACATGACATTAAATTCCAGCAAACCTTTAAAAGACAGCTTTTATATAAACCATACATTTACACGAATCAATTGAATGTCTTAAAACAACCTGATCTCTAACGGCAAAAATCAAATCATTTAAATACGTTTTGCCACATTGGAACGCCCTCCACGCTCCCCCATCTAAATCATTGCTAAACGGAACATCCTTTGGTGAAAATATGTCACACCTCAGCTCACCACTTGTCTCCTCCACTCATTTGGTATTCAAAAGCTGTTAACTGTCCGGATATTGACATCTTATAAAATTTCCTCTTTCAATTCCAAATACCTTGCCCGCGTGCAGCATATTCCTTCAAACACAACCATCCACGAGCAGTACCCATACTGGCAAATAGAAATATCCGTACAGCATCCCTTCGAAAATATTCCCAACATTGGGGTACTCGAAATCCATCAGAGTTGTACCTGAATACTGAATACCTTCACCAGGGTAGCCTGTGTGATCGAAATGTTTGCGAAATTTCCGCACGTTCTCAGATGGAATCGTCAGACATTCGTATGCTCATCTGTTTCTCCCGGACCTAAGGTGAATGGACTTCTTTAGACTCTCCAGCAACGCATGTCTGGGTTTTTTTTGTCTGACGGTCACTATTCACATTTTTTCGGGTATTTACTTTGAAATTCCAAGAGTGTACCCGAGTTCGGTTTTCTCGCCGTTTTCTGTTTGAATGTCACACATGGCCCCATGTGAAACATCGGATTGCACGTAATTTAATGACTTTCTTCAGCGCGGATGCGTTGTTTTGCTAAACTCCTGCTTAAATTGCTCAAATTAAGAAAGTATCTACGTATGTTGTATTTTTTTTTATCGACGAGGTTCGTGATATTCTTCAGGTGTATGGTTTGGTTTTGCTTTCATCCATCCGGATTCGATTGAGTTTTAGTTTAAGTTACGGATGGCACGCGAGCGGCATTAAGCATCTGTATGTCGATGATGAATGTATGGGTTGAGTGTGTTTCTATTTCGAACTAATTGGGATGTAGTCGATGGGAAAGAAGAAAATTAAATTAAAGTGAAAGATACCAGTGAAGTCGAAAGTGAAATGCTCAGAGACCGATTAGGCACTAAGTTGCGTCGACGTGGGCTGAATTGATTGGTTTTAGCAATTGACCAAGTTTTTTCTTCTACGAAGTCTTAATGTGGAATTTGACAGCTAAGTGCGTTTGTTGGAGAGGACACGTTTTTACGATGAAATTTTTAATTGCTGGCAACCGATTAGCGCTGGATAGTGTTACCAGAAAGTCTGAATCAGTAAGATGTTGTTACAGACAAATGACGGTTACAAGCAGACTAGGTCTGATGCAATACAAGTTTGAGTAGATGCTATTTAGTGAAGATAAATTTGCTGAAGTCAGAGACCCACTCATCCAATTAAAAACAATTCAGGGAAAACTAAGGTGGGTTTAAAAATACAACGGGCAAAGGTATCATCGTCACACTAATGGTAGTTAATTGAACTGATTAACTATATACTTTGGCGTTTTGTCTGCGCTAATAAGATAAACTAAGTCAGATTAAGTACTTAGCCTGATAATACACAGAAATGTGCTTTTACTTTATATCTTAACTTATTATTAGAGGTATTTACTAAGGGGTCCTAACAAGGTCTTTAACTGAAGTAAGAGAGTTTTATGTGAAATATGAGAGATAAAGGAACAATCAAGTCTTAGTCTTTTGATGAGTAAACTAAATGCATTTCAGTTCTACTAGGATTTTTCGGGTGTATAGTAGATAACGTGAATCATAGTAAAATTACATTCGAAGCTAAAAATATTGTGCAGAACCACTTCTGAAGACTTAGAAATCCAATGTCGAGCGATTCCCAGTTTTTCATACCAATATCCAACCGACGAGGGTAGCAATTTATACGATTAAGCTTAGAAATACTCCCGGAATCCAATATACGAGTCTATCTGTCAAATAACATCTGAAACAGTTTACCAATGACCTAGTTAACCCCTATCAGTGCGGTTTGATACCAAAAAAGTCCACAACTGATCAAATGTTTACATTTCTGTAGATTCCGGAAAAAAAACAAAAAAGTCCAAATTATACCCACCACCTATTTGGAGCCAACATGCGTAACTCAATCTTTCTGTTCTTCTTCTAGCAGACCCAAAAGATATTGACGTAAATGATGGAATTACGAGATGTGGTTGTCGAGCTGATCCCAGCTTTTATTAAGAATCAAGCGGTAAACATTGGTTTAGTAGTCGGCCAGGCTAAAATTCTGTCTAATTAACACCCCAACCCTTTTTTTCTGAGAAGGTCAGATCGAGGGTGGACAGAATCCTCCGCAGAGCCTCTGGAAATCCTTTTAAACACAAACTTTCCCGGATGCAGTGATACCGGAGAGACCTCGCTAGAACATACTGCACCACACAGAAAATATCACTTCAATAGTTTCTGAGGAAAAGATTTCCTGGGATATTAACAGCTTCTCTCCTTTTAAGCCTCCGGGACCTGACGGCATACTGCCAGTTATGCTACAGAGAACGCTATACCTAACAGTGCAATGTATACCTAATAGTGCCATGGCTGGCGTCAATTTTTAGAAGCTGCTTAATACTAAACCACGTACCCTACTCGTGGAGACGCGCTCGAGTAGAGCTTATACCGAAGGTAGGCAAACACGGCCATGATGCCGCGAAGGACTTCAGGCCAATCAATCTAACCTCCTTTGTACTTAAAACCTACAGCGTTTTCTGGACATCCATATGCGAAGTTTTCTAGAAGAATCTTCGCTATCCAAATCACAGCATGCCTACTTCAAGGGCAGATCGACGGAAACGGATCTCCACGAGGTAGTGTGGACAATCGAAAATCCTTACACTATAAGGAATACACTCTAGCCTCCCTCTTAGATCCCTACTTATAGAGGGATCTTTCAACAACGTCCTCACTAGAGCTATTCTTGAATCCCTGTCTATCTTGGAATAGAGGAATCTATTAGCCAATGGATAGTCTCTATACTCGGAACAAGAATTATCCAGGCAACACTTGGTAACAGTCGTTTAACCAAATTTGCCCATAGAGCAACGCCACAGGGCGGCACGCGTCATCTCTCCTCTACTCTTGCTAATGGTTATGAATAAAATCTTAGTTAAGCTAGACAAGGAACGGGTCAAAGTTGTCGCGTATGCGGATGACGTGGTGTCAGGGAAATTACTCTCAGTGATAAGTGAAATAAATGTGACTGCTTTAAACGAGGTTAGCATACCTGGGCTGCAAGTTGTGGCCTCGGTATAAACCCGAGTAAATCGGAATTGGTGCTATTCACCATTAACTCACTATTCGTTCAATATTCCTCTGTTTAAATGGCCAACCACTCACACTATCCCAGCGCTAGGTATTTGGGTATTTTTCTTGACCCAAAACTTGACTGGAAACACAACATCAAACATAGAGTAAGGAAGGCGTGTGTTGCCTTTTATGAGTACAGCAAAAACTTTTCGAAAGAAGTGGAGACTGGATGACCTTGTGGATGTACACAGCAGTGGTACGTCCAATTCTCACATAAGGCTCACTAATATGGCCCGCATTGAGGCAACAGCCTCACAAAACTAAAAAGGCTGCAAAAAAACAGCCAGTATTGGCACCACTGGCGCACTGAGGTCGGCGCCAACGGATGCCTTTACTGTGCTATTGCATCTCTTGCCTGTCGACCTACACACAGACATTAAAGATACCGTTTTATTCAGCTCAGCAAGGCCGTATGGCCACAGTAATATCCCGCACTCGTTACCAAACGGCATGGTCACGTTTCCAACAGACTACATCACACCCACACTAAGCTCAGTGAAAGAGGAACGAAGTAGTAAGAGATTTTGACACGGTCGTCTACACCGACGGATCTAAGATGAACTGTGCTATGGGGACCGGAGTCTACTCGGAATCACTGAAAAATTCAGTATCACACCACCTACCGGATTTTTCTAGCGTATTCCATGTGGAACTACTGGCTATTCGAGAGGCTTGCACGCTACTGGGGCATGACACTACGAAAAAATATTGCTATCCTCATAGATAGTCAAGCGGCCATTAAGGCCATCAACTCGGCTACCATATCCTCCTAGCCAGTACAGGAATGCCCACCTGGTCGAACGCTTCAGGGTCACACTTCTCTGGGTCCCAGGGCACAGTTATATTGAAGGAAACGAGCGTGCAGGCGAGCTAGCCAGGCAAGGCTCAGCTCTACGTGGCTCACTTACGGCAAGGGTCCATATCCCGCTAGATGCGGCTAAGGAAAAATCCTCACATACTTCCTAAAGAAGGCCGACTCCAAATGGAGAAGGTTAACAAATGCGTCATAGCAAATACGTCATAACGAGGAAAATATTCCTTCCTACGACAAGAACAGAACAAACGCCCTACCGTATAGAACCCGGCCAGACATCGCAAGAATTATGGCGATAGTCACAGGACACTGGCCAGTTAAAGATCATGCGCAGTTGCGGGAACACAATTGAGACAAAGACTCTCTCCCATTTCATCTGGAAATGTCCGGAACTAGCAAGAGCCGGATTGCGTGCGTTAGACCAACCATTCTTCGACAACCTTAGCGACTTCTCAGGTAAATCGATACAATAATAAGGCTATTCCATCAAGTAGCTCAGAATGTATCCAAAACCAATTGCAATATGACCCGGAACTTTATAATAAAATTGTGTGGCGAACAGTCCGCAAGTGACTCAATTATTGTAACTGTGAGAGATGACAATACACAAAGTGATTCATTGCAAATGATATTTAGTTTTTGGAGGATGGGCAAAGAGTCTATAATCCCTTATCACTGGAACAAATATGTTCAATATTTCTAACCTCAAAAAGTGAAATGTTTAACAAAATGTGGTGTGGTCGCTTTGCTTAATATTCACCTGCGGTTAGCAGAAAAAAATATTTCTATGCAAATGTCGATTCAAAATAGCGTGGGTTTGCCAAAAAGCTGTTTACCTCTTGCAATTAATATTTACATTCCATTTAAGGAATGTCGAATTCATTTAGTTTAATGGCCTGCTATAGTCATCCAAACCGTTACATTCCAAATGCATCTACCATTTTTATGATATCATCAAAATTTACATTCGTCTATATATCCGTTTTCCTATAGACGAGCTACCCAACCCATTTTCCATTCTCCCACAACAGGTGACCTTTGGTGGCACAGCCTTTCCTACCATAAAACGTTCATAAATCTAGATTGTCATTTCACACACGCAAACTGTTTGTTGTTCTACTTATCCTTTTATATATCCAGACCTCAAGACCGAGACAGCGTATAATCAACTTTCATTTCAAAATCCTATTGAAAGCTAACAACGATTGCGATAAAAGCATTTAATTAATTTGTATTTATCTTTCCATCGTCATTGCTACATCATCATTAGATTGAGATCAACATTCAACTTAAAAAGGATGCAACTAGTATCGCAACTAATGCCAGCGATTTCTATGGAGATTCAGTGCAGAAATCGAAAGGAATACGATGTGGCTAGACGAGTTTAATTTTTTCTATGCCAAGTTGCAACTCTACATCATTGCAGCAGATACATCGTAGATGGAAACAGAAAAAGAAATCATGTAGATACATCAGCGTGTCGTGTCTATCATCATCATCATCATCATCGGTATCCGAAACGGAACGTGCATGTGAAATTTAAATTCATTTCCGATTGCATCAAGACCAACCAATTTGGGTTCAACAAAAATGATGTCCGTTGAACCGCATATCAGGTTACCCACATAACTGTGCTCCAATAAATTTGAATTAATTTAAATTTAATATAAAACATGATTTTTCATTTTCATCAGAAATATCTCTAACAGCTATAGCACATATCCCTGAAGTGGAATTTCGATTATTAAAACAAAGCGAATTGAAAATATTTCAGGGCGAATTTCCACGATAATAAATAAATCATCTCTAGCGTGGGCTCTCCATAGTGAAATCAATTCGAAGCCATTGTTAAACTTATTTAGCCGGTTAATTTGATTCGAACCGCATCATCATCATTCCCAGTGGCATCATCATCGTCGTCAATATTCTCGTTAAATTTATCGGCTGATTGGGAACTGTATATCGCTCCAAGTGGTTAGCGCCGATAGTCGAATCAATTTTGCTATAAAAACAGATACACAAACAAGGACTAAAAAAATATAAGGGAAACTTTTAACCAGCGAAAAGGAAATATCCGCGAAATTTCATAATTATCTTTTCGTCGGGATTATTGAACGGAAAATTGGTGTTGGCGATAATTGCAATTTAAAGACTCGGGTATGTATGTATGCATGTATGTATACGATGTTGAGATACACAAACTGTAACACAATGTTTGGTTTGCCAATTTAAAAGCAATTTACATAAAATCGACGGTGCGGCGCTTTAGAATTGGTTTTAAGGACGCCCTGCAGTATGGGGTGCGGCTCACCCATGGCATGGCACCAACTCATGGTTTTCTGGTTGCCCTGTTTTTTTTGCACTCTTCCTTAAGCAGAACTAATGTATCGCTAGCAACAACAAAAATAAAACAATTTCTGGCGCAACAGGCTCGTTAGAACCCAGAGTTACAACCATGTGTAAGTGTGTACTTCGTCCACAATGGCGGGACCTCCCGTTTTATAATGAATCCGAACGGCTGAATTGAGATAGGCATTTCTGGACAACTGATACCACTTAAATGATTTGTCAAACTATTGCAAGAGGAGGACCAGTAAAAAATCATTTAGGTGTTCCTAAGGCTGGGAATCGAATACAGATTATCTGCGCGGCAGTTTATTACACTAAACATCGCGCCATTGGGGCCGCTAGCTACGAACAAAAAGGGCGACTTGCTTGCTAGAATGCTCTTAAAAAATTCAACACTATAAGCTCGGAACAAGCAGAGCCACCAATGATACAGCACATACCTTCGCGAATGGCTTAAGTAAAATTTTGTCATTGAGTAATGAGACGCAATTCGGAATTTAGGACAGCCTCTGGAATTGTCGCGATCGCCCCTATTGTACTTAAGAAATGTGCACTTAAACATTCGCCTGTTACTTTTAGGTTATCCTAAATTTTTAGAAAATTGGTCAAGTCCAACTAACTCGAAAGAAATTAACGAAATTCATGCCATTAAAACAAAAGACCCATTGCTTTCCTACCCCTTCTTTCAAACCAAATTTAACATCAAGATTTTTTCAAAGGCTTTAACGTAAGGCATACAGGCGTTAAATAGGAAGTCCCCTTTTTTGTGGGAAAGTAGAAACATCGCACACACAAATAAAGGGCGATCAAATGGTAGACAAAACCATGAGTTTTCACCTAGATGACGTCTATACCAGCTCCGACTCTCAGCACTTCCGTGGCGACAGATGAGTGCCTAATACCTCTGGCTGCAGCAGATGTGAGGAGATGAGGCGGCAGCGGAAGAACTCCCAAGATGAAGACAACAGTGGCGTCTACAGTCCCAGTTAGGATGGACAAAGAAAATAACCTAAATGATCTGCTTCGACAAATTCGGACAACAGGTCATCTAAAAATCTCAAGGGTAAGTCAGCCCCTTGAACAGAAATGCTGGCGGATGAGCCGAAAGGCCAACGGCAGCGCTCAATCTCGTAGTGGATACCGTGTCCTAGGGGTATATAATAATTTGGAGCTGGACCTGCAAGGTGGAGATTGTACCATCAGGGTAACTTCCTTACCACGTAACAAAAGGCTAGTTGTGAGAGAGGCAACAGCCTTGGGTAACAGATCCCCTCAAATATCAACTAGACCCGTAAAGGACAACGACTTACGAGTAACCAGAGTGCTACTCATACACTTGGGTGTATGCTCGGGCGGTACAGGGCAGACATTAATGCAATCCAGGGAATATGTTGGACAGGATGAGGAATACACAAACGAAAAACATACGACATTTACTGCAGCTTCAACATAAAGCTGCACATATTAAGATCCCGATATGTGGAGAGCCGATATCTCTTAGGTCAATAAGCCGGTTAATGATCACCTGGCTGTGATCCGCATCAGTTAATGCTTTGAAACAGCAGCCTTATATGTGCACACGCTCCTACCGATTATAATAAAGACCTTATCAAGGAGGAATTTTACGACCTCCTGGACGTGCCTACGGAGCCTGCCTGGAGTACGATTTGACAATCGTACTAGGGGACTTCAATGTGAAAATCGGGAAACATCTTCGGCGGATTAGTTGCACAACAGATAATGCCATCCAATTAATAGACTTCGCGGGAGTATGTTATACTAGAACCGACTTCGAATCCAGAAAGCAATCCCCAAACCAAATCGACCATGGGTCATAGATGCGAGGCACGCATCTAACATCCTGGTTGTACCTACACACATTTAGAGGGGGAAAACGTCGAGCTCCCGATTGTCCAACCAAAACAAACTGCGAATGATGCAAAAATATAGACTTAACGTAGGACGCCTTAGTGAGCCGGTAATTGTCAGACTCTACAAACAATAACTGAGTGCGAGACTCCCCGCTATGCCCTAGTCACCCAAATAGCCGGAACCACCATAGGCTACTAACCATCCCCGTAAAGAAGTCCGTGGTGTCATGGTATTTGCAAGAGCCAAAAAGAGATCAGGGTCGGAAACGACCTCACCGACACATTCGATACCAAAAAAGGATTTAGGCAAGGCGATGCGCTGTCATGCGACTTCTTCAATTTGATTCTTGAGAGGAATGTGCAAAACTCCCGAGCCAATACCAGAGGTACAATTTTCCAAAAATCGGTGCAACTACTAGCATACGCCGACGATATTGACATCATTGGTAGGACTCAACCTGATGTCGAAGCCACGTTTGCTAGTATAGAGAAGGAAGCTGCAAAAATGGGTTTAGCAGTAAATGAGGGTACGACTTAGCATATGTCAACACGAAAGGATACACAACATCGACGAATTGGACAGAACGTCACCATTGACAGATATAACTTTGAGGTAGTACGGGACTTTGTCTACCTCGGACGAACGAAGAATTACTCTTGCCAATCGCTGTTTCTTCGGGCTAAGAAGGCAATTAGTAGTAAAGCCCTCACTCGATCTACCAAGAAGATCCTATATAAAACCCTGATTATCCCAGTCCTGCTCTACGGCGCTGAAGCATGGACCGTATCAAAAGCGGATGAAGATATCCTTTCTCGATTCGAGAAAAAAATTCTTTGAAAAATCTTCGGTCCCGTTTGTGTTGACGGGCTATGGAGACGAAAATTTAACCACTAACTATACGAGCTGTACAGCGACATACCCCTAGCCAAAAAAATCCGCATTGGTCGTTTAAGATGGCTAGGACATGTAGAACGAATGGACACCAATACTCCGGCTCGCAGTGTCTTCGATTCCCAGCCAGACGTCGGACGCAGTAGAGGAAAACCTCGCCTTAAGTGGCGCGCACAAGTAGAAACCAACCTCAACCAACTAAGAGTGCGCAACTGGAGGCAGTTAGCTAAGGACCGGGCTAATTGGAGAGGCATGATGGTTGAGGCTCAGGTTCATCCCGGACTGTAGCGTCACTTAAGTAAGTAAAAAGAGATGCCAGAAGAGGTACATATCAAGGTGCCACAAAGCAAAACACGTGCCGCACGGGATTGTATGCCGAACCAGGAGAAAAAAAGATAAAAGCAGTCTCCTAGCTCAGGGAAATCGAAGAGATTCGCGAAAAGAAGAACATCCGTCAATTCTACAAAAAAGCCAAACAACTGTCAGATGGCTTAAAAGTAGGAACGCAGACTCAATACACAAAGCTTGCAATATGTTAGGATCACCTAGCACAGACCTTTTTTATCAATTGTGAATGTCTCCAATCGCAAATCACTGGTTATACTCAAGCCTTTTATCGCAAATGGCAGGCTCAGTTGCGCGATGGTTAGTGCGATGAAATGCCGCGCAGATGGTCTGGGTTCGATTCCCAGCCGTAGTAACACCTAAATTATTTTTCTCTGGCCCTCCTCTCGTGATGATCTGACAAATAAGAAAGGAGGCGCCGCCATCGTGCAAGAAGTACACACGCACAAATGAATGGTTGTAATAAAGCTAGGTCCTTGGTACTATAACGAGCCTGTTGCTCCAAAAATTGTATTTTTTTATCGTAAATTATAACGTAGCACTTCTTTTTATGAAAATCAGTATTTCCAAATCCAAAACCCATCTACCTTAAACCTTCAAATCTGCTCTCATTAACTCGTCAAGAAACCATCATTTCCTTCACCTCTAACATGCAACCAAAGTCAAAAGCTTTTCGCCTCGCTGTCAGTCCATATATTCCAAAAAAATCGTGACCAGGAAACTCGAGGCATCTTTCATGCTCCCCCTGAACTTCATCATTGACATGCCACCTCCATTTGTGTCTTTGCGTTGTATGCAACCGAAAAATCTTCATTACCATAAGACTTGTATCGGTTAACAGTGGTTCGCCTGTAGCAGAAGGTTACTCGTGACCAATTTCGCCGTGCTCATCTTCAACTGCATAGGTCTCACCCATAATTGGGAGTCTATGTGGTTTCCAATACGATGCCATCATCATCATCATTCACAACCGCATACTAATAATGAGCTCTTCGCAAATGTGCAGATCTTTACCGGTTAGCTGACTTTTAAAATTGTGACTAATTACAATGGGATGTGGATTGTGGATTGCTTGCTCCACGGATAAGCCTCAAAGACTAAGACCTTCAACAAAAATTTAATAATTCATTCGCAGTCTGGTGGGTATTTCCTCAGTTGCCTGTGGGGAAACATTTAAATGTTGCTATCGTTTCGGAGGCATCTACAATGAAATGAAGACGCCTTACGTCTTGATAGGTGTATTTATCATTCAAGACACGCAAATTGCGTATAATCTTGGTTTTCGCTTAGGCTTACACCTCAGGAAACGATTTAACAAATGAAATTGTTATGACTCATGATGGCAACCTATGTTGCAAGAGTGGCAAAGAACCGAGCTTTAGCATGTCGACATTGACAAATGGAATGCATTTGTGAATTCAATACGTAAAGTCACATGTTATCTATAGAACGTCAGAGTTTATTCACAGTCCAATGCATAAGTACACAACAATGCCAGGAATGTGCATTTAATGAATGTCTTGAAAGTGAAACTGTCTAAAACTGGCCATCTCCAGCTCATCAGCCACAAAATTATCAGGTCTTGGTGTATCTTTGACATTTTGAACACACGGTACAGGAAACTCAATTAAATACCGGTTAAGATGTAAAGGCCCACTCTCTTCACATGCTAATACACTGATCAGCATCTTTCTAATAAATCGAGTTTAGAAAAGAATGATACAGACATTGACGACTTAGCTTTAGGGTGACTAAAGGTTGTGCTAGTCTCAAGAATGTTTGCAAGGTTAACCAGTTGGTTGAAGTCGTTCAACGATCATGTCTAGCGTGTGGAATACTTGCTTTAGATACTTGAAATATATAGATGCAAAACGACAAATTATATCATTTTGGAATCAGAAGGTATACATGATTCATGAATGTGGATATTAGAGATCAAATGGAATGTTCCAGGGATGAAACACAATATACAAGATTGGGAAACTAAGTATGCATAGATTTTTGATAAATTCTGAGAATCACTATTGATTTCACTTGATCAATATTTAGAAAGTGTTTTCCGAGATTGTCATCAACTGAATTGGGTTCCGGGTCAAAGTGAAGATCAATAAAGAAGTCATGGCGCTGACTTGGTTTTTACGCTGTTACATTCGGTTTTCTTTAGTTTCCAATGATATATAGATCATTTTGACTTGTTCCCGTGCCTTATAACGGGTGATTTTTTAGCTGGTTTGGTTTTGGCAACACTGGTTTTGACAGCTGACGTGTGTTTAGTACATTGTGTCGCTATCAAACAGCTTCAGTTTGGTTTGCAATTTAACCATGGATCGTCTTACAAATGAACAACGCTTGCAAATTATTGAATTTTACTATCAAAATTCGTGCTCGGTTCGAAATGTTCATCGCGCGCTGCTTCCATTTTATGATCGGCATTCTCGACCTTCTGAGCAGTCTATTCGGAAGATTGTGACCAAATTTCGCACCAAATTTACTTTGTTGGACATTAAACCACCAACACGTTTACGTACTGTGCTAGTGTGACAGAAGACCGCGAAATGTCGATTCGGCGCCGTTCCCAGCAGTTAGGCCTTTGTTACAGCACTACGTGGAAAATTTTGCGGAAGGATTTGGGCGTAAAGCCTTTTAAGATACAGCTGGTGCAAGAACTAAAGCCAGCCGACCTACCACAACGCCGAATTTTTGGTGAATGGGCTCTTGGAAAGCTGGCCGAGGATCCGCTTTTTTATCGAAAAATTGTGTTCAGCGATGAGGCTCATTTTTGGTTGAATGGGTACGTAAATAAGCAAAATTGCCGCATTTGGAGTAAAGATCAGCCAGAAGCATTGCAACAGCTACCAATGCATCCCGAAAAAGCCACTGTTTGGTGCGGTTTATGGGCCGGCGGCATTATTGGGCCATATTTCTTCAAAGATGATGCGAATCGCAGCGTTACTGTCAATGGTGAACGCTACCGAGCGATTATAACAAACTTTTTTTTGCCCCAAATGGAAGTTCTTGACTTGCATGATATGTGGTTTCAACAAGACGGTGCCACATGCCACACAGCACGCGAAACAATGGCGCAATTGCGAGGCGAGTTTGGTGAACAGTTAATTTCACGTTTCGGGCCGGTCAATTGGCCGCCTAGATCGTGCGATTTGACACCATTAGATTATTTTTTGTGGGGGTATGTCAAGGCTAATGTCTATAGGGACAAGCCCGCTTCGATTGACGCACTGGAAGCCAACATCCATGCATTCATTCGTGAGATACCGGCCGATATGTGTGAAAGAGTATGCCAAAATTGGACTCAGCGGATGGGCTACCTGAGACGCAGCCGCGGTCAACATTTGCATGAAATTATCTTTAAACATTAAATTGCAAGGTTCAAACTATCGATTCAAATAAATATTTCATTCATTTTTTGTGTTTTTTTTTTTAAAAAGTTCTAAACCTCTTAAAAAATCACCCGTTACTAAGAATTGTTGTGTAGAGCTAACATAGATACTAAGCGACATTAACTTGGACAACGGCCAGTCATTGTAACTTGGAATACACATCAATCGTGTTCACTTTACCTCCCCCGGCAGCAGATGAGAGCGAGGGGAAAGAAGTGTCCTCACATAATAACGCACATTGTTCCTTTTCAGTCAACGGTGGTGTCTACAGTCCCAGCTAGGATGGACTAAGTGAATAACCTATATGAGATGCTCTGACATATTCGGGCAACAGATCATCTAAGAATCTCAAAAGTTAGTCAGGCCCTTTGAAGAGAGGTGGTGGTGGATGAGCCGAAAGGCCAATGGCAGTTCTAAATCTGAAGTAGAATCTCAAAAGTTGGTCGGGCTCCTCGAACAGAGATAGTGGTGGATGATCCAAAAGCCAATGGCAGCCCTAAATTTGAAGGTTTTTTTTATTAATTTCCTTATGTCCTAGAGGAAGCTAGCAAACCTAAAGCTGCTACGAAGCAGACATTACTAACATCAAGGAAATACGATGGGATGGACCTGGGAAAAGGAGATAGAAATGCTAAGTCATGTGCTTCGAAGACATTAGAGAACACATTGTAAGAAACCGCATTAAGGTCAAAGGTGCGAACTTAAGCCTTATATGTGCTCCCGCTCCGACAGAGGAAAAATATGACAACGAAAGATTGTTTCTCCGAGCTCCAGGACAAATTTATGAACGACTACCAAATTATGATGTTATAATCGTGATGGGAGATTAAAATATACGCAAAAGTAAGAAAAGAGGTCATCTTAAGCAGTGTTGTCGGAAAACACACCCTACATGGCACTACGCCTGTTTAATTGACTTTACATTGACTTTACTGCGAAATGTAAAGCCACAAAAGCCAGCACAGCGTTTCCCCACATTGATATCGATAAGGGGACATAGCGGTCTCTAGATCTACGAACGGCCAATGAAAATGGTTACATTGCGATAGACAAGATGAACGCATCCAGTATTTTGGATGTCCCAACCTTCCAAGGGAAAAAATCGACCTCGGGCTACATTGTTTCAGCCAAGGCAAGAACGCGGCTATCCACCACGAAATACAAAAAAAAAATACTGGCGCAACAGACTCGTTAGTCCGTTGTTTACTTCTTGTACGATGGCGCGAATCCCTATTTTATGCCGAATCGAAACGAAAAAGCTGAGATAAGCTTTTCCTGATAATTGATACTACTCAAATGATCTGTCAGATCATCACGAGAGAAGGGCCAATGGAAAATCATTTATGTGTTGAAACAGGTGGCAATAGAACCCAGACACCCTATGCGGCAGTTCATCGGGCGCTGCTGAGCCCAATGCGAAATACAATAAAACAATTTAATGTCGAAAGACTGCAGTCGCAACAGAATGCCAAGTCTTTCGCAGAGCGATTATCCCTTAATCTCTCGATTATCACAATACCACCATCAGCTAATGTCGAAGAACAATGGCAACGATGTCAACAAGCCATTAGATCAGCCGCAAGTTATGTGCTAGGTTTCTCGCGCCCTCCAGCAGAGAAAGCCCCTAATTTCATGAAGAATGTCTAGAGCTGCAGGGGAGAAGACCGGCGATCGAGGATGAAGAGAGGTGCCACTCCAGGAACGATGTTCGAAACTTTTACCAAAGTGTATAACGTCAAAGCCAAGGAAATAATGAAGCTGAGACACAGTCGATGCTGAGGATATCTAAGAACCACTTCTGCAGACTATTAAACGGCGAGGACTTGCTTGCAGAGGGTCAAAAGTGGGTCCTTACTGGCTTATCCAAGTATAGAAATCGACATCGACCAACAGCCAAACTGGTGAGGCTAGTTTCGTAGCATTAAGTAAAACACGCGTTTCCTCCGCGATCTCCAAAAAAATCATAAGTGGAACGTGATTCCATCTGAGTGACCGGTTATGTTTATTTGATATTCTGAGACTAAAATTTGTTGGATTCATCTCCTGAGTCTTTTTTAAATGAGTAAATCATATAATATTGATGAAATGAATTCATCTGGTAAAGGCAAAGAATGTTGTTTCACATAAGCGTTGACCAGAATGTAAATCTGTAGCTTGTATCGTGTATCGCTGTCAAAAGAGAGAAACACGGCTTGCTGCTGTATCGACTGCTATTCAAAAACATAATCTGCTAGCAAAGGTTTTTGAAACTCTTATTCTTTTGCCGTTTTATGAAAAGAAAGGCTTAGAATCCATTGTCGCAAAATAAGGTCAAATCGAATTTTTTGAAGAGAAGAAATAATAAAACGAAATGTTTCTAATTTTCTAAAAAAAAAGTGTTGCTCGAATTTAAAAAAAATTATTAAAATTATTAAAAATAAGCATTTCTGATCTTTAAAAAAAATTAACAAAATCTCTGCAGTGGGAGAAAATCTGTGAACACGTCTATTATTTGTCAAGCAAATTTGCTTATACATAATGGGTGTGTTCAGTAATGCATTAAAAATTATATGCAGTTGGAATTCATATAAGAATTGACATTTACCAATACGGATTATCGAATCCACGAAAGTAATGTAAAAACTCCTTTTACTTGATTTATTTTAACGTGTCTTGTTGACCTACTTCACAAACGTAAAATGTTTAAGCCAGGCCTACAGGTCTTGCCATGTAAATTTAGTTCACCTGAAGCGATGTGTTATAAATGATTTTACACGCAGTAATTGTTGAAGTTGCATGTGCTATGGGAACCGGTAACTCATTCGTTTCGCCATCATGCCCAACGGATAATTGCGTAAGGATTGACATCAATTATCGAACTTGCTGATATCATTAATGAATTGGGTGGAAATTGATATAGTTTATAAAAAAAAACTTAAACAATAGCTTCGAGTACTAATAGAGATCAAATGCCGACCATTACATCCAGACCGGATTAATTTCGATACCCGACACCGATTTATCAAACTTAACTCATTAACCAAAGCAAATAAAGCTCAATGGTTTTCAATTTACACTTGAAAAGCTGCACTTAATTCATTTGAGTGGAGTCGGTAAATAGTAATAATGAATTGTGTATTCAAACAAAAATTCGAATGAATTCAGTGAAAGTATTTTTTGACGTTTATCTTAAAAACTCGTTTTTAAAGAAAGTGGCAACTAATTTCCGTAAAAAAAAAACTATTTTATAAGTTATGCAATAATTCACTCTGTATAACATATTTAGTCACGCCTATTATATTATAAAAGGAATTTAAATAACTCAATAGTAGCTAACGCTAAATCATGATTTCCTTATTTGTTTTTTTTTTGTACATTCCAGTGACAGTTTTAAAGTGTTTTTTATTTACTGCCACAATGAATAAATTTTGTTTTCCACAAGAAAGAGATTGAGATACTTTTGCATGACTCACGTGAGTTATGCAATGTGTTGATAGATTTATTGAATCATCGTGCTTCTTAAGACGGATGTAGGTAGCTTCTGTTCTCAATTTTGTATTCTTTTAGTAGTTTTGGATTGATATAGTAATTGATGAGATTTTATTTATTTCGATTTAAACAGAATGATTACATATTAAGAAAAACGTATTAGTGAATGCATAAAAGAGCTTGTAGATACCTTTGTTTATGCATCAAGACGACAAGGTCAGATCACTATTTCATAGACATTATGGCGTTCATTTTATTAGGAGATGATTGCATGTTTCATTTATGGGCTATTTTGGCATACATGTGGCGTTTTGTAGATCGATCAGTTTTATTGTATTCTTTGTTTAGATTTTTTAAATGACTTAAAAAAAAACATCAAATTGTTTGAGCTACGCTGTCGCTTGCTCAACGATCTTCGGTCGAAATTCATAATTAGCGATTAGGCCCATTTTCATTTGAATGGTTCCGTATTCAAACAAAATTTTGTACTACTGGGACACTGAGAATTCACATATTATTCACGAAGAGTCACTGCATGGTGCGCCATTTATGACGGAGTACTCTTCGGGTCTAATTTGTTCAGAGACGCTATGGGTAACAAGGTTATTTTGATGACTGGTGAGCAATATAGAATCATTTTTTTATTACCACAAATTAATAAATTGGGATTGAACGACATGTGCGATAATGCCAATTTTATTAAGGCTTGTCTTAGTGGAAACGTATTTCCTTAAGTACTCACCAATAAGATTAATTAAACAGTTTCCAGTGATAAAAACGGTGTCTAGTGATGACACCTATAGTTGAGCAAATGTAATATCTATCAAGCAATCTAGGGATGTCTTAGATGCCGCTTGGCTGTCCGAGAAAATGCTAATATCCTTGGCAGATATTACAATCTCTTTCAGCCAGGATAAGGCTTCTTTGATCGCCATGAATTCCGCCTGGAACAGTCTGCAATGATCAGAAAGACGGAAAGATAGGTTGAGATTTAGCGTGTCGGAGAAGACACCAGCACCTACTCCGTCATTTGTTTTGGAGACATCGGTATAGAAATGGATCGAGTCATCTGTCTAACGATCTGTCTAGGCTTGTGACCTGGAAACTTTTATCAAAGTTTAACCTGGTAAGGGTGTAGTCGGTGTTTTCAGGAATATTTGTATGTTCGTTTAGAATTTTTAAGTGGCCAGTTTGTATGTTTGAAGACTGTTGGATGGCTTTAAGACGTATGACTGAATTAGCTGCCATTTGCTTGCCGAAAATATCTAGGGGTAGTAGGTGAAAAATAATGTCTAGTGCTGCTGAGGGTGTTCTGCGGAGTGCACCACCGATACACAGACACGCAGTTCTTTGTACCTTCGTAGGTTTTTTTCTGCTGTTTATAGCTATCTCTAGCGATATCCACCATACTACTACTACATAAAGAAGTATCGGTCTTATAACCGAATATAATATAGAGCCAATGTTTGATACGAGATTTCGTTCCCCATTTCATGCCTATGGCTTTCTTGCAGAAGTGCTACTGTCGCTTTTTTATTCTTTCTGTTATGTTTAGCTTCCAGTCCAAAATGAGTCCCAGTTATTTAGCTTTGCCTAAGAAGGCTATTTCGATTCCGTTTAGTGACGCTGGGTCAATGTGAGTAATTTTACTGCCCATTTGGAAAGTTTATGTAGTGCGGTTTGGAGAGGATCCTTGAGTATATTCGTGTGCTTCCCTGAGACTGCGATAGCAACGTCATCCGCGTAGGCAATCACGTGGCATCGCTCTGCTTCCAGGATGAGTAAAAGCTCGTTTACTACTAGGTTCCAAAAAAGGAGGAGACAGGACTCTACCTTGCGGTGTCCCTCTACTGACATGTCTTTTGTTGGAAGCACCATCGGGTTTTGTGTTGATAATCCATCTATTTAGTAGCAAATTAATCAACATTCCAAGTAAGTACTTAAGCGGGAATAGTCTTAAAGTATTCTTGATTTATAACACGCACTTATAGCTTCGGGTGAGCATAATTGTCCATTTTGTAAGAAACATGGTGGTGGATCAATGTAGCCTTAGAAGTGATCAACGAAAAAAAGGGTTTTTCAAATATCTTGCAGTGGTTAGTCAAAGAGACTTGAAGATCTGTATTACATGATGGAGAATAAATCTCCCTAAGCTGCTGATACAAACTGGGGTAACTACGTTAATACCAATACCGCGAATACTTTTTATAAAACGAAGACATTACTGCCGATGAGTGAAATTGTCTTCAAATACTCAATGAAGGCATGAAACTCAGAATAATTGTCATGCTAAGTCTACTAAATGCGATCATGATCAGTTCATTATAAACGACGAACTCTTGTGAAAGAATTTTAAATTTCCCTGTATATACTCTCAAGACTGTTCCAGACATTATAGTCGAAGGAGAATCGCCCCTCAAATACTTCAGATAGCTAGGAATTTGTGCTATACAAGATATCTACTGAGTTCTATAATATATAGGAGGCATCAGGTCATGAAAAAGTCCTTTCCAAGTTGTTAAAGATTAAATATTCTTGGTCTAATTTTAATTTTATAAAAATTACCACTAAGCTGAATGCAAGTTGCTCAACTATGTAAGGACAACATATAAAGTGGCTGAGTGATTAGTGCGTTGAGCTAGTAAACGCGGAATCAATGAGTTAAATACTGAAAGTGACAACATTTGAAAATATTTAACTTTCCCATATTCAAAAACGTCTGACAAACATCTAAGAGTATAATAAACTTTTCAATGATGCGTTTGGAATCGGCTTCAAAATATAGGTCCCTTTGGTTTTAACAAAAATAAAACTTTGAATTTACACAAATAAATGGAGTTCTGAGCCTCTATGAGAATGGTAAATGCCTAATATGTAGTTCTAACATAGTCAGGGACTAACTATTTATCTTATCTTCTATGTTACTATCTGCGATGCATATATGTATTGGAACCCGTCATAAACCTACAAGCTTCGATATACATGATTTAATAGCTGCTCAGCTCTTTGCCTATAGTGACGACTTTTTCGACAGTCTCATCTCTTTTCATCAGTCCACACGATTATGGACTATCTTATGCTTGTGCTTGGAATCACTTATCTCAATTAAATTGATGAACCATCGCTTAAGGGAGTTTTTTCCTCTACAACGACTTTGATTGGAAATGAACGATTGCAACACCCACCCAAAAAATACGAAAAAAATACAAATTGTTGGGGCAACAGGCTCGTTAGTACCCAGGGCCGAGCTTTTCTCACAACCATTCATGTGTGTGTACTTCTTGCACGATGGCGGGACCTCCTGTTTTATGCCGAATCAAACGGATGAGTTGATATAATATTGATACTACTCGGATCAATCACAATCACAAGAGGAGGGCCAGTGAAAATCATTTAGGTGTTGCTTCCGCTGGGAATCGAACCCACCCCTTCTGCGCGGCAGTTCATCACACTAACCATCGAGCCATTGAGCCCGCAACACCCACACTCTTCAGTAAAACATGCTTACGCAATCTCCTTACTCAACTTAGGATTGATTGGGAAGAACTTGAGTTAGAAGTTCTATTGTGTGTCAACTGTATAATGATTGTCAAGAATGAGTCATTTGATTCCAATTCCCTATCAATTAGTTACTCCTGCATTGATTTGTCCTAACCCAGGCATGAACTATGTATTCTCTTGATGCGCTGAAACTATTGCCAAAGAGGTATATAACTATAGAGTACGCATCACAGCTAAAATGTTGTAGCTGTAGCTGGTATCAACATCAGTACCCCTCATAGTAAATTTCCGTTGTATGAAATGCGCACTCTTGTAGTTGAATACTCTTTGCTATTGCATAACTCAAACGATAAAAATTCCACTGCCATCTATAAATCACTTTCATTAACATCTGCCATTTCCGACTTTTCTCAATCGGATCACCAACCATCCGCATCACAGCGGGCGTTCAATCGATATCAATTAACAAGCTCAGCATAGCTACGAGTTCCGATGATTTATCGATGGCTACACGCAGATCTGAATAGATATCGCCGACAAGCGAAAACATTCACAAAGTAGTCAAAAAGTGTCGAAGAATAAAAAATAAATAAAAAGAAACGACACCACAAGAAAACGAAAGTGAAGACGGGACGCAAGTCACGATTAGTAGTTTGTGGTATTTCTCCTATTTAAAGTAAATACATCAATGGCAATAAAAATGCACAAATAAACAAAATGACTGCTAAAAGAAAAATTTGACCGAAACCATTTAATTTATGGACTCGATGAAATTGAAAAGAGATTTCACATTCAATACTTTTACTCGGCACCTTTCTATGTTTTCACTAGAGCTGGCTGCCCATTGTTGAGATGTGCATGTGAGGGGGGGTCTTTTGACACAAGTGACATAGTGGCCAAATTGGATATTTTGTTGTGGATCTGTGTTTCATTCAATGAAATTGGTCAAATTGGTCATTGTGTACATTGAGAAATGTAATATGAAATCAACTATGACAGTTTGAAAAAAAGTACCCATACGCCAGAGGGAATGTAAACTAGTTTTTAAAAAAAATATAAAGTGTCAATAGAATAATTACATATGAGTACCACTCAAGTTATTGACATAATACGCAATTTCAATGTCACGAAAGTAAGAGAATGGCAATGCCGCAGCGGGACTTGAGAGTAAAATGAAGTTGTGTCATTGCGTTAGCTTATGTGTTTCAAAATAATAAAGATATCAGTAGTTGTAGTGATTTTGCAAAAAATATATTAACTTAATAATGTTAACGACTTAAGAAATCGCTCATCGGGATACGGTCAACCATTCACAGCGTCGATGACAGAATATAGAACCTGACGAACGATAGCTAAAAAAACGTTTTCCCTTAGTTCAAAATAACGGATGGCAAAAACCGCCATTTTTCACATTGATACAAACAAAGGATATGACGTGATCGTGTCTCTAATTTTTAAATTAGTTATGGGAAAAGAAAATTAAATTGATTTGAATTATTTTGACGAAACAATTTAATCCTCTACAACACAGGTAAACTCCTCGATGCGATGTAGGCGTACTACAAAAACATGGAACACCAATAAAACTTAAGCTACGAAAATCATATATGTTTCTGGACTGCTTAAATTTATTGAAGTAAAACCTCTTTTGGGACGGTATAAATTGGATTTTATGAAACATAAAATCATCACGATGACGGTGTTTTGATCCGGTTCCGGATCCAAGTGCTAACCACAACCGACGCTGATTGATGTCGATGATCGCGTGTTCTTGGTTCACTAGGTTTGTTTAAAGTGAAACTTATTTTTGGACGGCTGTTTGACCGTGTGTAATGAACGGATGTATGGACTTGTATCTCAGGCAACACGTATGTTGCTGTGCAAAAAAAAGGAATGGTTTCTTGTTGGTTGGAGAAAGGACAAGAAAGTGTGTTGTCTGTCAGTACGTAAATTTGGGTACGTGGTTTCATAATTTGATCTTACTCACATACAAAGATCAAATTATGAAACTCATCGGTGAGTTCAGGAAAGCAATATCCATTGTTGTAAGGGATCAACCAAAAGTTGCTACATATTTGGATGCGACATTTGGTAACATGTAGTTGGCCAAAATGGTTATTTCCCTATGAATGTTGAAATGACGGCTGATTTTGGTGTCATAAATGGGTTTTAGAGGAGATCGGTGTCTGAGGACTGGAGTTTGTAATTAAAGCTTGAATCCAAACAGGTAGATTTCATTGAGTTTTAGATGTGTATGTGATTAGTGATACTGAAGATGTGTTTTTGGAATTGGAGTATTGTCTTCAGAAAGGACGGTGTTTTTCATATGACGACATTTTTAAAACGAAATGCTAGATATCGGGAACGCCTCTTAAGTTTGTGGGTATAAATACAAATTCTGATAATTTTGCAAAGGACAGATTGCACGAGAGAGGCTGCAAGATGAATATAGAAATTGGTATGTGGTTTGATTCGGGTGGGATGACATATTCAGATTTGATGTATGAGTTGTATAACGGTAATTTTGACTAAGATTGCCTTTTGAATGTTTGACGGTTTTATCGATATTTGGGAGTCTTCCAGAAAGGTGAATCGTTGCTAGATTTTGTGCTTACAATGAAAAGAGAATATCTTCACACTGGTTATCTTGCAGAAGGGACTAATGGCGATATTTGTATTGTCTTTTTGTGAAGTGAAGTGAAACTTCTTTTGGGACGTTGTGAGTTTGTTTTAATGAAACGAAAAAGAGTAACGAAAAAGAGATTAAACACAATATCAGTAGTCGTCTGATCACCGAAACCAAGCAGCTTCGGTCGCGGTTAGTACTTAGATATGGAAACGCTTGGGAATACTGCGTGTTGTTGGTTATTGTAAGAGAATGAGATGAGTTCAACTTTCATAACACCGGTTTTGTAGGCGAGGGAACTGAGTTTCGGGGTAAGAAGTCAATCTCGAGGACGACGTGGACGATTTTTCGACCAAAATAATAATGAGCGATGAGGCTCAATTTCACCTCAGGGGTTACTTGAATAAGCGAAACTACCGCTTCTGGGGCACCGAAAATCCAGGAGTAATGCACAAGGAGCCATTACACCCGCTCAAAGTTTCTGCATGGTGCGCTGTTCACGCTGGAGATGTCATCGGGTAATTTTATTCGAGAACGCCGCTGGTCAAACGACAACAGTCGACGGTGCGCGCTATAGGGCAATGTTAACCGATTTTTTCTACCGTAATTGGACGAATTAGGACTGGAGGACATGTGTTTCCAACAGGACGGAGCAACGGCAACACTGCGCGCGCCACAACCGATATTTTGAAGGTCCAAACAACATCGGATCCGGATGACCTCTTCTGGCCCACCTTGTATAACCGACATTTATTTGCTCAGGGTCCTTCTACATCGCTTGACTTTTTTAAGCAACCGATCGTCATTTTTAACCGAAACGCTTTCCCCACTTTTCTATCTTTTACATCGACTCTTTAAGCACGATTTTTGTCATCAGGGAATGTTATTGGTTTGATAAAAGAAAGAGCACTAACAAACTGAGATTCTTCTGGTTGCGCAGAACCCCACGCAAATAATTTAACAATTTCCTCGCCATGCTTCATGATCATGACTATTAATTATCTTTTCGGATAAGGGATAATTTTCGGAGATGATTTTATGCTATCTGCCGGATGATTGTATGGTTGATACCTGAAATATGATGATTATATGGTTGATACCTAAAATATTTTTTTTAGATCCGATAAGTCATTATTGAGTCAACCCAATTACTTAATTTTTAAATTGGTTCATTAATTAATAGTTTTTGGGTGACTAAAAATATTATCAGAAGCATCTAAAAACTGTCAAAACGTACATTATGACAATTCTCAGTTGCTTTTGAATTTAAGACGAAAAAGATTCCGAAACATAATTTTTTTCTGAGAATTTTTGTGTCAATTCCATTGGCAGCGAAAAAACTGTGCTGAAAAATTTCAGCTTCGAGATTGCCTTTCAATGCTGAAGAAACGTCTTAAGACCTTCTGCGACATTCTAATAGGCACCTACCAGTGTGTCTTTCGACCCGTCAGATCGGCCATAGACCAAATTTTCACACTAAGCTAATCCTGCAAAAAACGAATGAACTTAAAGACGAGACACTTCACCTTTTCATCAACTTTAATATGATAACATCCATTGCCATGGGTTTTATACAGCGATGGAAGTATTCGTGATACCATCAAATCTTACACATCTGTTTCCGCTAACGCTTAAGGACACGCGAGGCAACGTTCAGTTTGAAAACAGCTCATCTAAACTTTTCTAAACATGTACCGGATTGCGAAAAATACCTCTTTAAACTGGTGCTGGAACAGATGGTACATAGAGCAGGTGTAAATACGGAAAGCACTTCGTTCAACAAATCCGTCCAGTTACTTGGATACACGGACGATATCCCATCGTGTCGTTATAGAACAACTTACGACAATTTTTAGGTAGTTCATGAGTTCGTCTAATCCCACAAGTAATAACTTAGTGCAGATGCAACAAAGACTGACCATCGAAAATAAATGATTTAGTGAAACAAATGGGATCAAAACTCGAAAGTCCAATATGTTTTCTCACGAGGCTCTAAAACTTTTAGTCCTACTTTACAGCACAGATTGTTGGATAGTAAGCAGTAAGCACTTCACCTTTTCATCAACTTTAATATGATAACATCCATTGCCATGGGTTTTATACAGCGATGGAGGTATTCGTGATACCATCAAATCTTACACATCTGTTTCCGCTAACGCTTAAGGACACGCGAGGCAACGTTCAGTTTGAAAACAGCTCATCTAAACTTTTCTAAACATGTACCGGATTGCGAAAAATACCTCTTTAAACTGGTGCTGGAACAGATGGTACATAGAGCAGGTGTAAATACGGAAAGCACTTCGTTCAACAAATCCGTCCAGTTACTTGGATACACGGACGATATCCCATCGTGTCGTTATAGAACAACTTACGACAATTTTTAGGTAGTTCATGAGTTCGTCTAATCCCACAAGTAATAACTTAGTGCAGATGCAACAAAGACTGACCATCGAAAATAAATGATTTAGTGAAACAAATGGGATCAAAACTCGAAAGTCCAATATGTTTTCTCACGAGGCTCTAAAACTTTTAGTCCTACTTTACAGCACAGATTGTTGGATAGTAAGCAGAATAGAGGAGAAGATACAACAACGAATTTTTTGACCTGTACTAAGATGTGGATTTAGTACAAAAGGTAAAAGCACCTATAGTACTTATACTATACTAAAGCACATTTATTGGCTCGACCACATCGAGCGAATAAACAATAATGTGCCAGCCAAGACAATCATCGTATTCCATACTTCAACTTTGAGGCGACAAGGACAACGGATTCTCCGGTTAAAAGATCAAGCAATAGCGGATTCAGAGCGTTTGGACTGAATAACTGAAAACAATGTGCCCAGGATCGAAGAAGATGGAAGGCTGCTTTGTCTCAGAAAGAGACCGCCAATGGATCGAGAGCGCGCTAAATAAAAGTAAGTATTTCATTTCAGAATCTACTTAGAGGCTCTAACACAAACAAACTCTCTATATTGGGTATGGGTATAGACTCATAGAGTTCTTCGGGAAACTATCTCCCACACAAATTTGTTGTCTCTTTTCTAGGAAATGTAGGAAAACCATGAGATATTTTACACGGCGGGAGTACAGATTTTGGAATTTGTTTTCATACAGATGTCAATTTTCATTTGACACTGACGTTGTCCCGAAGTACTCTATAACAGATGGTTGTTGTATCATATCGATGCTTGATAGTTCACCAATATACTTTCTGAATGATTCAGAATGATTTTTCTCTTCCATGAGAATGTTATTGGATTTGGAAAACGTCATCTACAATTAAAAACTAATTTACCGTCTGAACATGAAAAAAAATGCTGGCAAATATCGTCAACAAATTTTACATTTTATTTCATTGTGACCAGCTCCGTATTCGGTTTAATTACTTTCTTTATCTCTTCAATACATTAAACATTTACGAATTTTATATTGTGGGTACTTAAAAATAAAAAATTCCACCAAAAAAATGTTTTCATCAACAAAATCCCGTTTTTACACACGCCCCATAAATTAGCAACACTCTAAAATAGCATTCCGTCATTGAATGCCAGACTATAATTAAAATCAACTGATAAAAAAGTGATCATTAAAATTACCAATCAAGTACAAGGACGTCTTCAAAAAAAACTAAAAATGCAACCGGCTTCTGCAGTGTCTCCATCTTTTCTTTCAATTATTGGCAAAACAAAAATACTCACCGCACAACAGAATTCTCAATTACTTGTCATGGCCTTCTTGTATTTTTTATATTTTAATTAAAATATTTTGTGGTGGTATTTCATTCGACTGCCTCTCCCAAAGAGAAGGTAATGCAAAACGAAAACTTATGCCCGCAGCATCTTGGAGAGTAATTATTTTCCACTTGATGATAAAAAAAAGAATCAATTCTTTTGCAATGAACTAAGAGACACGGCTAATTATGTCTTCCGCAACTGCGGAGATAAAAAAACACTACAAAGCAATTTGTAGTGTAATTAAATGTAACAGCCGCCTTAGGTGTTTTCATTGAAATGTAATGAAACCTGTTAAAGTGTGCCATTAGCTTGACAGTAAAAACGAATTAATTTATTACTCCCATTTTGAGGTTAATTTGAGGATACTTTTCAGTCGCGTGTTGTATAGATACTCGTGTGGTTATTTGCATAATTCACATACATTATGTAATAAAGCGGAAATAATAAAAAAAACATGTCAACTGTTATTGGTTGTTTTGTGTTTCATTCTTTATGTTAAGCAAACTACATGATCGTCTGCAAACCGATCTTGTCCTTCAAAATATTAATGACGTTTAATTTTTTCGATGTGTTCCTAATTAAATGTCAAAATCATTCAAATATTTAACTGAATGTATTCAAGACGAAAATAAACAAGTAATTCAAGTTAACAACTAGTGTGGAATTTATTTATTGTTGATGATATTAGAAAATGAAAGAATTATATGTTGTCTGCGAGATTCATGCATAATTAACTTTATGTCTTTATTTTTAGATTTTGAAAATGTCATATTTATGCATTAAATCTTATGACTGCGTTTAAAGAAAGTTGGTATAGTGTTTTTTTTTTAGAGCTTGGAGATTAATAGAATTAGTTCGAAAATGTGATAACAAGTCAACTAATCAAGAGGAAATTAGTAAGTTATCACAATTCGTGTTAGTGAAGGTCGGATCAGGAAACATGATAAGTGATCCTTCAGTTTATTAAAAAAAAACTATTATGAACGTCTATATTTAATTTCGATGACATAACTGTCAGAGCTATTGTTCTTGACGTTTTAACCAAAAAATACGTATTTGTATTAGGCGTGTTTTTTTCTTAGCCTATATAGGCTTAAATAAAAATGAGAAAAAACGCTGATCGGTGATTTGGTATCACTTCCCTTTTAGCATTTTGGTGTTTAATTTTTTGTTTGCAAATAAAATCCACTTTTTTTTATTTTATAGTACTAAACTAACTGTAATGTTTTTAATTTAAATTCCAAGCAAATATAAAAATATTGTTACATCAAATTATGTCATAAGACAATGGTTTCCCACCTATTTTGTAGCATTTGTTTACCAAATGTGGTACCGGCAGCCATTTTTTAACATTTTTAGCGTTTTCAGAAACCATTTTCAATAGCTATTGAACATAATAGATTTGGTAGGACAATTTCTATCCAGGCTAAAAGTGTAAGACCGGATAGTTATCCAGGCTTCACGAAATCTATATAGACTAAGGTGTTGTTGTATTTTACACATAAATTGTTTTCTAGGCCTATATAGATTAGCAAAGAAACGTACCAATTATACAGCCTTGTAATCGATGTTAGAGATATGAGACTTTTTTTTACCGAATAGAGATAATGTCTGATTTATTTATTTATTTAAAAATACTGAATAATTATATAAAGTTGTTTAAAACTCATCGATACTTAACATTTTATTAATTTGTTTGCATTAACCTGAGAGTTCTGACAACTGACATATTCATTCTAACAATTCTCAACGGGAATATCGCTTCTGTATTTTTTTAGAAGAGAAAAATGCTTCCGAAAATATATCTTTCTAATATTGGAAAACACCATTAAATTACATTAACGTTCTTAATGGTAACATTCTTAAGCGTTGCTGCCAAATCACACATTTATTTCGCAAAGCTGTTTACGTATTTCGAGATGAAAAGTAGATTTAGGCCCGGATTTTCAGTGCTGAGTTAACTCTGAGTTAACTAGGAGTTTACTAACACCGGAATAATTTTAATCCAAAGCTAACTCACGAAGGAGTTTTTCAGTGCAGGATCAAATTTGACTTCGAGTGTGGAGATTTGATTTGGTAGCATTCATGTTTTATCGATTTTGCCGTCTAAAAGTTATCGAAATGAATAGAATCTCAACACCTAAGTTACCAGCTGTTTCTTTTTCTCTAAACAAATAAAAATGCTTTTGAAGCGATTTTACAAGTTTTTTTCTTCTGAAAGCAGTCAAATTAAATTTTGAAAACAGTTTCGAGTCACTGAGATCTGAATCTGAATTTATCGTACACGTATTTAGTTTACAAAAAATTTAGTAAAATGTCCACATAAATGGAATTGAAAATAATTGTTTGCTTAGTATTTATCGTCTGTCAAAAACTTACTGGGCTCTCTTTCCGGAATGTGATTATCGTTTGAAGATAGCATTTCGACGGTACATCTTGCATCACGTAAGATGAATAGTCGTTGTTGCTGTCGGCGATATCACTTTATTTCTTTCACTTAAACCAACAATCGCCAAATCACAGACGATTACTAAGCGGTTGCTCATGAGGTATCGACTACCGTCTGAGTGATAATAGTTTTCAAAGTTACGGATCATTTAATCCCAGAGCTAACTCACCAAACTTGCTGGGTTAACTCGAAGCTAACTCTGGATTTAAATTGACTGAAAAACTACTTTCTCGAGTTAACTTGAGTATAATCCCGAAACTAGGATGATTTCGCACTGTTTTCAGTGCCGGGCCTTAGTGAAACTATACACAAGAGCTCTTACTCGCTACTTCAATGTTAGAAGTTTTTTGCCAAAGAGTAGGTCGAGAACTGCTATGAAAGTGAATTTGATTTGAAGTATGTTTTCTCTTTTACAGTAGTTCATTCTCCGACTATCGTATCCCTATTACTTTTCAGTGAATTGCCACCAGAGTGTGACATTTGAATTGTAATGACAGGTCAGCAGATAAAACCTGCCACCACTTGAAAGTTGTACATACACTACCAAAACTAATATTATGCAGAAATAATAATATTCATACTCGCCAATCTAAACTACGGGCGAATAAGTCATCAGTTGGAATTTACTTTATCGAAACACATTTGCAGAAATTCTGGTCGCAGTGAAGCAAGCAACTGATATGAGCAGAAATTTTGTTCGACACATTTGCAGTGGATATAAGCTATTTTAATGCTTTTTGGTTTTATATCCTGTATGCTCTAATTTTTCAGTAGGACCAATTCTGCACATTGTTAGCATATGTCAAACAAGTTGTACTTTTCACTTTCAGCACAAATTAAACGAGAGGTGCAGTTTTTATGCTGATTTCAAATGTCAAACTTTAAAATAGTGTTTGGATCACGCAGTTTTATTCTTTTATGTTTGCAGGTTACATATTATATGTTTCTATGTGGATTTCTACCAGGGGCTCTTTGGCCTGAAGTACACAAAAAACCACAGTCACCAAATGTTTTCAACGGATATCACTATTGGTCTACCTTGACCCAACATACTTGATCTAACATAACGTAACCTATTGACACATGAAATCAAAAACTCGCGATTGTCGAAAATGTTCGAAAAATGTATATAATGAATAAAAAGTGGCTAATTATCCTCCCCAGATGCAAACTGCAGAGAACGAAGAGCGACGAAACTCTGAACGGCTAATTGTGAAAACCCCGTAACCAAGTGTTTTTTTTTCCAAAAATGGGGGGCTCAGTACTTAATATTAGCAAAACATAAACAAACACATTGTCTAAATATTTTGTTAACACCTTTTTTCATAACTCCCTATGGTTTTACCATAATTGACGTTTTGCTAAAAATTGGTGTACCAGTTGGCGATTACTTTCAGGTTAAGATTCACCCCATGGATAGCCCTTCACTACATGTAATGGGTTGTGGGAGTCCAATGCAATGCCATTTAACCTGTACAACGCTCCTGGAACTCTCGGTTTTTAAAATAGTATAGATACACTTATTTTGCTTTGTGTATGCGTACCGAAGACAGTTTAAGACCCCCAATTCACTTTATGATGTTCACTTTTTTACGTATTTTACGTTCAAAGTTTTCGTAAAAGTCTTTGCAAATAAGCTTACAACCTCCAATGCCTTGAAAGAGGATATTGTGCGGCGTATTAATGAATTTTAGCCACATTTATACGAAAATGTTATAGAAACGTTCAATAAAAGATAACCTGCCAGCAAAGCCGTTGGTGACCATTTATCCGATGTGCTATTCCATACATAACCTCAATCTGTATACACTATGAATCAATAAAAAAATTAAGCTTTCTGATTCAAATGCCGTTCTGAGATTCGGCATAAGACAAGACGTACCGCAACCGTGCAAGAAGTACACGTGAACACATGAATGATTGGAAGAAAAAGCTGACCCAATATTTTTGAATGCAAACCGAACCCAACAGTGTCATTTTTGGAATACTATTTGGTCTCAAGAGTGGAATTGAGCGGAATTTACATGTAACTGAGCCTAATCAGTGAAGATGATTTGACGGTCAATTTTAGGTACGTTTTGAGCACATAACGCGAATTTCGAGAAACACATTTTCACGATTGCTAAACATTGTTAGTCTGACACCTAGGTCGACCGATAAGCCCATTGGATATGCTCTCATAACCCCAATTCAGATTAATTGGTACCAATTAGTCCAACAACATGCACCGACTTATTTCATAATCCAATTAAGAAATATGAACCATTCCCACATCTATGGGTAATAATTCAATGGGATTCCTTGAAATTGGGCCAATCTCCTGTTATGCGTTAATTACAATTATCAACAGGCGCAAATCAGCTAGCACATCAATTTCCACTAAATCTGTTCACGCGACCAATTGATACACATCCAATGCGATTTTCTTTCTCCATAATCATTTCAACGCACAAAACCCGTTTCAAAACAAACTCCAAATGACGCGTATTGAAGCCAGCCTTGGGTGAACAAAAAAATAAAAAACTACACGTGAAATAAATACAGCTACAGAAACATCTACATAAATGGAAAATGAAAGTAGTTTCACACTCTAGTTCAGTAATAGCAACTTTTGTCTAGGTACATACAAATATCACCTATTTGGCAGCATCTCTTCAAAAGATCTCACAATTGCGCGCAAAAAAATTATAAAATGAGAAAAAATGGAAAAAAAATTTAAAAAAAAGTGGCAAATCGGTCTCAACATAAAGCCAAAGCCAACAATAACAACTCCAATCCTCAAGTGTCTTAATGGCATTCAAATACAGAAATGGATTGGATTGGAATTGTATAACACAGCTTTTGGGTTAGTAGCACTTCAAGGCAGAAAAAAAAATGAAATTGAATTCTATCCCCACAGGGAAATGGATGCACTTAAAAACGAACATTGCATGTGTATCTATATATCCTCAACTTACCGGAAGCATTTTTGCAACAATTTTTATATCGTTACTTCTCCAAAGCGAATGAATTTTTCAAAAATCGTCGTCACTTTTCGAATGCGTTGTTCGTTATATTCCAAAAAAAAAAACAGTTGTGCTGAATCGTTGGTTTAACTCTAGAAGAAAAACACACAAAATTATTTTTTTATTTAAACACCCGCGGAAGTAATTTCTTTTAATTTTCTTAATTTATTTAAACAATTATCGGTTCACTTTTAATTTCATTAGAAAAATTCACTTCAACTCTAAACACATTCGTACCATGAAATTCCGTTCGTGTATCTTTGTGTATGTGTCGTGCTGGCAAAAAAAAAAAACAACAGTCGTTAGATACTTTTCAATCTACTGCACGTATCTTTGCGGGACTTGTATAAAATAAATTAAATAAATAAATTCTGTCGATTTTGGAATATTTTTCTTTTTTTTAACTGTTTACCCGGTCGAACCAACAATTTCATTCAAGAGACACCGATGCACTGAATTTTGTGCCACCTTCAACCGTCTACCACAGGTGTTGGTTGGAACTATGGATGGCTCGCCGAATTGAGTGGAGCGCAGAAAAAGGCCAAAGCTGAAAAAAAAAATACCACACACATGTGTGTGGATACCACCAGTCGTCGTAACTGAACCACCTTCACTGTGATGGGGAGCCAAACCAGAAATACAAGAGTTCAACTCGACTCAAAATGTTGCTAGCATTCTTTTTGAGTTAACAGCGCGTTAACAGTGAGTGAAATTAATAATGGCGGTGGTGTTGCTGGTGAGGGAGGTGTTTACTGTGACACCGGTTAACTGTTGAATGTGTTATGCGTCAATGGAAGATATGTTAAGCATTTCTCGGTTTCTTGGTTAGTGAGGAGGACGGCCGAGTCTGAGCCTTTTGTGGGCACTGGAGCAAATTACTTTAATGAGTGTATGTGAGGATATTTTGTTCTTTTGTGTAAATTGATTTTTGGTTCGATGAGGGTGGTGGTTGGACCCACCGTTGAAGTGGAGTAATGATGGGAAGGAGGATGAATTCTCTTGAAATTTAGCTTTGAGTTTGAATGTCATTATGTGCTGGGATAGTTAGAGGACATTTACAGAGATTTTCGCACGTTTGGTGAATGTTTGATAGGATCGATGCAGAGGATAGGGAAGGGGTTGCGAATGGACAAACGTGATGGAATTTATTTGATGAAGGATTTTTCGAACGAAATGTCTTTGACGAATGGCATAGTTTGTTTTATGGTCTATTCAGATGTGTGGAATTTCGATGTGTGTGGAACTCGATAATTGAGATCGAAATTGATTTTATGTGGAAAACGTTGATGGATTTTAATGAACATTGCAAACTGCCTACAAAGGAGGCATTTTTGTAAAAGTAACAATTCCTAAGTGTAATTTTTTCAAGCCTAATTTGTTTTCCAACTGCCATGAGAAGCTTCTCAAATTTGCCGCTCAGAATCGTCTTCAAACCAGAGGTTCAATTTTTTCCTAGCAAAATATAACAGGGCACACACAAATGGATGCAGATGATAGGTTTGATGTCCTCTGTGGGACGTTAAGGCAATGTACAAGGTGTTTCAAAAGAAAGCAAAAAAAGCAGATCACAATTGGGAATTTATTTATTGAAAATTATATCGGCCATGTAAGCCTCACATTCTCTGCACTTATTTAGTCGAACAATACAATTTCGAAAAATTGGTTATTAGACCGATCGCGATGGTTAGTGTTATACATTGCCGCATAAAAGGTCTGAGCTCGAATCCCAGCCGTATATTCAAAATTTCTTTTCAATGGCCCCACTCTCCAAGCAGTATCAATTGTAAACGAAAGCTCAGCTGTTTGAATTCGTCATAAAACAAGAGGTCTAGCCACCGTGCAAGAAGTGATTTTTTAAGCGAAGTTTTTTTTAAATCGAATAAAACACTCAAATTTTCATCAAATATTCAAAATTTTCATTCATGTAAATGTTATCCGCGCCTCCATTTCGGAAGGTCCAATTTTGCGTCATTTCGAGCACTTAGGCATGTATTCCACGTAATACGCTTGTTATGTTATCCTGTAAGGCTTCAATCGTGATCGGCTTGTCCACATAGGCTAACGACTTTACATAACCCCACAAGAAATAAAAATAAAACTTAATTCTTAAAAAATCACCTACACACACGTGAATGATTGTGAGATAATGATAAACCCTGGGTACTAATAGGCCTGTTGTGCCATTAAATTGTATTTGCCTCGAAAGTTAGACTCCGTGATAGCTACCATTTCTGATTTTTTTCGTGAACTTTATATTTGAATAAAGGTTCATTGGGGTTAAATCAGAACTCCGTGTAGGCTAATTTATGTCACAACTCCTGGAGATCGATTTGACATTGAAAATTCAACAAACTCGTGGCAGAAACCATGTTCTTTGTTTATACCCAGACAAGTATAGCAATTCGGAGTTGTCTAACGTTCCCACATAACGTCTCTTTTCATTTAACAGAAATATCAGGTGAATAAAGGTATTTTTGAATGCTTGCGTTTCGGGTTCGTTGCACTCCTGATCGGGTGTTCCTCTTATTTACGAATGAGTTTCATCCGAAAATAAATTTTAGTAAAATTTAGCGAATTGCCACCAGTTGTGCACTTGGTCCCGTCACTTTAGGCGAGGGGTTTCTGCACTACGTCTCACGTCTGGCGGGGAATTGAAGACTGCTTGGCTGTAGTATTGGTGTCTATTCACAAACGTCGAACCCAGAGCATTTCTATCAGGTCGGTTTTGTTTTACAGCTAGTGAGTACTTGGTTAAATTTTCGTCTCCACAGCTCTTCAAAACAATCGGGACCGAAGATATCCTGACGAATTGTTGCTTCAAACCGACCAAAGTTCTTCGAACCTGAGCTGTAACCAACATGCGTCTGCAAAATTTCCCACTTCGATTAGTTTGAGATCAGTTTTACTTAGTGCGCGCCACTTAAGGTGTAATGTTCGGTCCCTTTACATGTCCTAGGAATCGTTAGCGTCCAATCGTTTTTCTTTTCGGTTTATGTTGCTTGTAAAGTTCTCGTTCTACCTTCGTCTCCATAGCCCGTCAAAACAAACGGAATCGAATATGTTTGGAAGCATTTCGTCCTTGAAGAATTTCGTCCTCAAAAGAAACAAAGAATCTTCTTGGTAGTTCGAGTGTGGGCTCCCTTTTGTGAATGGAACAAACAATGCTGTGGTTGTATTCTTCATCCATATTTCATCCACAAATTTTTGCTTATGAGATGGTGGATGCTGCTTATCAAATCATCACCACCGGCTTTATGTAGCTCAGGAAGGTCATCATTTTTGTCATGCTTGGATTAGATTCGGATGGCTTGTAGTATTCGCTTTCGTCACTAAAATTAAATTAAATGGTTCGACCTTCCTGGTCGCGGAAGATTCTTTTTCATCGCCGTTTAACAATCCACAGAAGTGGTTCTTTCATATTTTATTCATCGACGTTGATTCAGCTACGATCTTTCCTTGCTCATCTCGGCAGGATCCTGTTTGCGCCTTGTATCACTATACCTCTATATCTTCGGTAGCAAGATTTTCTTTCTCTTTTATTTTTTTTTTTCTTCTTTCAGAACATCCAGTTTTTTTCCTTCCTATAAATCTCAATAGTCTCATTTTTTTCTGCGAGCATCTGCATACTACTGGATGAATGCCTCTTGTTGCGATCCACTTGATGGATCGTGTAAGGATTAGCCTAAATCCTTTCCTAGACGTGGTGTGGTGATGTGTTTTCCGACAGTACTGCTGAATACCGTCGCTCAAAAATGTTGTCCTGGAGTTTGTAGAAGCAATCCTGAGCAATAATATCTGTTTTCTCCGACGGATTCTGGATATAAGGCTTTGGTTGGTGAATTTGGCGTTGACAATGTGTTGACTGGTGTCTTCGAGGATTAGACTTTTTTATTTAATTTATCCGCATTCAAAAAATTGCCCTATGGAATGCCAGTAATGTCTAATTCAGTGGCAGCTTCTCTGTTTAGTGTTGTTACATTGCAAGTGAAAATACGCACGTTATTGTCCTTTTTCATTTAGAATGATCGTCAATCAGACGCTTTGTCTTGGTTGGTTCGTACAAATAGATTTTTTTTTCTTGAATGATTAGTTAACCCCATCCATGCCCATATTTTGACTTGAGGTCAACCGGATTATATGACCCATTCATTCTCTAAGCTTTTTAAATGTTTCTATCTTTCTTTTTGTGATCAACTTTTACTTATAAGTTTAGCAAGCCAAATCCGTTTACAGGAGACCAGTATCAGATGCTTACAATGGGTGTTTAAGTAACCACAATTGATGTGTAATCAAAGTCACAATATCTGGGAATTGTCAAAGTGAGTGCCACTCAGTGTCAACTCTCCTTCTACAAAACCCAACCAACATATGTTCGAAGTAAAATTACATATAAAAGAGTTGAGCTGCAAACTGGGTTGTTGAAAGTGTGTATTACTTATCTAATGATGATCGCCTCTTTCAAGCTTGATATGAATATATACCTTTGCTATAAAATATATTTGTTAATATATATGTAATACTATTAAAAGGTTCTTTCCGTCATATCGATGAATGCAACTGAAAACTTAGTTAAAATAAAATGTAGCCGATACCCAACGCTTGTATTCAACGAAAATATTTGTATCTTTGTCTCCCACGGTTACTTTGGGAGAATAAAACATATCTCAGCAAATCACCTAAATCCGAGTAAAATATCTCCACGGTATAACGTGTTCATTAGGTCACCTTAAGACTTTATAATTCTTCTAGGTCGATGAATACTCTGCCGTACGCAAATGATTGTAGGAGGCTTATTCATTTACCATATTCAAGGTTAATTAAAACTCATTAAAACAAACTGCAGCACTATAACACAATCTTCTCCACCATTTACACCACTATTTGCGTTTTAATTTGACACTTATGACAATAGCAACTTTCAAGTGAATCCATATTCCCACTGAACATGCATAAATTATATCACAACTACAAAAGCCATCTCAGCGACAAGGTGTTACCGCATAATGCTTCTCCTAAGGTGTAACTCTCTGTTACAGTTTCTCATGAAATGCAACCGGTAGGTCTGTGGAGCACTAACCATATACCCTCCATATTATTCATTCCAAAGCCGAGGTTTGAACAGTGCGCGGGGGGTTGTGACAATCAGCTGCCAACAACAAAGTAAAGTAACTAACCGAACAGCATTCCGGCTACGTTGCAATTGCACTCAGGTGCCTTTTGTTATGCGTGGCTAAGTGTAGGTATTGGTATGACTCAAAAAGGGCTCTGTGAACCGCATGATTTCAGTTATTGTATCCGATGAGCCGCCATTCGTTGACTGCCGGCTTAATGTCTTGAATATTAAATCACTATCTTTGTTCCCTGTTTCGGTCGGATTGTTGTGGTTTGTCTTCTACAGAGCAAGACAGAAATTATATAGACACCCTACCTATTGAACTAGAAGGTTCAACATTTCCAATGGGAATTTATGAGGTGATTGACAAAAAGATCAATTGAGGTGAATATTTTACATTTTACCTAGGCAAACGAATGCGATTTATCTACTGCCATGCTGTCATCGGAAGTTTCACTTTTTAAAGACACGGATGCGCTGGTGCACTACCGCATAGCTACGGAACAGTAGCAATGATATCATTGCTTTGACGGAAGAGGTTGAATTACAATTCATACTTTCACACCCTATTGGGTATTGGTACAGTGCGATACGATGTCATGATTTATTGCAATTGTCAACTGTAACTATTTGAGCAGTATTTCTTTTTTCTATGGATTGCATGGGAAAGTTATGATCACAAATGGGAAACTCAAGAAGTCCAAATCGATACTTACCACTTACTCATTGATTTCAAATGCACTACGACAAATGCACTACGACTACACAGTGCCATATCTAGTTTAAGTATACCGCCGAAACTTGTACGTCAGTGCAGGATGACGATGGAGAATTATCGTGCTCCATCAAGATTGACAAAGACTCCACCGATGCATTTTCATGTGACTTCTTTAACAATATTCTTGAGAAGACTTTGCAAACTTTCGTGCTAACACCTGAAGCACAATCTTCCATAAATCGGTGCAATTACTAGCCTACGACGGCAATATTGACATCATTGGTCGGACTGAACGTGGTATCACAGCCAATAAGTCGAAAATGTCTTAAACAGTGAATGAGGGCAAGACCAAGTATATGCTCCGAACACGAAAGGATCTACATCATCGACAAGCTGGACAGAACTTCCCCATTGACAGACACAACGTTGAGGTAGTATGGGACTTTGTCTACCTCAGCTCTGCTGTTTACTCTGACCACGACATCTTGTCAGAAATAAAACGAATAACTATAATGAATAACGAATAACTACGAATACTGTGCTAAAAAAGCTGCTGAAGACGTTTAAGAGATAAAAATTTATGAAGTATAGTACGTTGTTTTTGTTAATTCATTTATATAATATCTCTATAAAGAGTGTTTTTTAGAGACTTGATTTTTAAAGTGGCAACACTGTTCCTACAGATTATCAATTTGACAGTTGAAATTTGATTTGTAGTTACGGAAAGTTTTAGGCTTGCAAGCTTATAAGATCCAGTTTGTGCAAGAGTGTAAACCCCGTGACCATTATATGCGTGGTAGGTTCCATGCAACATTTTGTTCTCCGATAAGGCTATAAGGTTAAATGGATATGTAAACAAGCAAAATTGTCGAATATAGAAACCCAGAAGCCTTTGTCGAGACACCCTTATAACCATTAATACTCACTGTTTGGTGTGCTGTATGGCCTGGTGGAATCATCGCTCCATATTTCTTTAAGGACAATACCGGCCGGAATGTCACCATCAATGGAGAGCGCTATAAATATATGATTTCTGACTTCTTCGTTCATCAGATGAATGGCATTGACGTGATAGCGCTTTGGTTTCAACAAAATGGCGCAACATGCCACATGGCGCGCGACACCATTAAAACGGTTGAATCATTTGCTGAGCGCATAGTATCACGTAATCGACCTATAACCTGGCCTTCACGATCCTGTAATCTCACACCTTTAATTACTTTCTTTGGGGTAAGTGAAGTCTCTAGTCTATGCCAGGTCAGGCCCCTTGAACAGATATGGTGGCGGATGAACCGAAATGCCAACGGCAACGCTCAATCCCGCAGTGGGTACTGATGGCCCCGTGTCCTAGGGGTATCTAATAAATTGTAACTGGCCCTCCAGGTTGAGGGCTGTACGTTGGGATAATTACCCACACATAGAAAAAAAAGTTACGAAGCAACCAATAGCCTTGGAAAGGACTGATTTTATTGGTGACGACCCTGCTAAACGAAATAAGGACAATGACATTCGTATCTGCACCTGGAAGGAGACAACATTAAACAGGAGAGGTGCAAACGAACAACTAGCGGAAGCCCTAAGCTGCTACAAAGCAGACATTACTGACATCCAAGAAATACGATGGGATGGGCCGGGCAAAAAGAGGATGAAAAACTGTGACATCTACTAAGAACCGTTTTTATTGAGCAAAAACAGCGACTATTCGGATGCGAATTTGTTATTAGTGCCATACTTAGACTAGAAGTCTTATGTTTCCGAGGTCATGTATTCGTTAACATAGACCTTATATGCGCTCATACCTCGACGGAGAAAAAAGATAATATAGCTAATGATTGCTTCTACGAGCTCCTTGACAAGACCTATGAGCGACTACCGAAGTACGATGTTACAAACGTGCTGGGAGATATTAACGCAAAGATAAGAGGCGAAGACATCTTTAGCAGAATTATCGAAAACCCAGCCTACACGACAACATGTCTGGCAACGATCTTAGACTAATTGACTTCGCTACGGAACGAAATGCCATTATATCCAGTACACGGTTTCATAAAGGGACATGGCGGTCTCCAGATAAACGAACGGGCAACCAAATTGATTACATTGCGGTAGACAAGAGACACGCATCCGCAAGTTTTCCGAGGGGTTAACATCGACCCAGACCAAGAATTCGGATATCCACCACACCACAGCAAACCAGAAATGCTGTGAACAAATTTAATGTCGAAAGAATACTTTTGCAAGAGACCGCCAAGGCCTTCGCGCAACGCGAATTAGGTGCCACATTAGAAACGATGTTCGCAAGTTTTACCAAAGTGTAAAACGTCTAAGCCAAGGATGCAAAGCTCGATCAGAATCCTGTCGAGATGAACAAGGAAAAATCGTAGTTGAGACACAGTCGATGCTGAGGATATGGAAGGACCAATTCTGCAGACTGTTAAACGGCGATGTCGAACAACATTCCGCTTCAATATTTTCGATACCAAAAAAGGATTTAGGCAAGGCGATGCGCTGTCATGTGTCTTCTTTAATTTGAAGCTTCAGAGGATTGTGCAAAACTCCACAATCTTTCAAAAATCGGTGCAACTACTATCATACGCCGACGATATTGACATCATTGGTGGACTCAAAGTGATGTCATAGCCACATTTGCTAGTATATATAAGAAAGCGGCATCGGGTTTAGCAGTAAATAAGGGTAGGACCGAGTATATGCTGTCAACACGAAAGGACACACAACATCGATGAATTGGACAGAACGTCACCATTGACAGAGGTAGTACATGACTTTGTTTATCTCGGATCGGCTATTAACTCTGAAAACAACATCTCATCAGAAATTCAACGAAAATGACTCTTGCCAAACGATGTTTCTTCAAGCTAAGAAGGCAAAATTCAGTATTGGCTACTAAGGAGATCCTACATAAGACCCTGATCATTCCAGTCCTGCTCTAGGACGCTGAAGCATATACCGCATCAAAACCGGATGAAGATATCCTTAGTCGTTTTGAGAAAACAAATTCTTTGAAAAATCTTCTGTCCCGTTTGCGTTGACGGGCTATGGAGACGAAGATTCAACCAAGAACTAAACGAAGCTGTATAGCGACATACCTCTATTCAATAAACTCCGCATTCGACGTTTAAGATGGCAAATGAGAGCAAATGGACCCCAATGGAGGCAGTTAGCTCAGGACCAGGCTATAAAGAGAGGCATTTTGGTTGAGGCTCTGGTTCATTCCGGACTGTAGCGTTACTTAAATAAGTAAGTATTAGTCATCCTTTCTTATAATGGCTTTATCCTTAACACGCTTAACATTTTGACTAATGATGTAAAGTAACGGCTTATCGTTATGACAAATTATAGCTTAAAAACAAGCAATTTGCTCACCAATCGTTTACCTTTCTAGTCGGCTTTAAAAATCTCAAATTATTCGACTACATTATGCAAAACAAAGCAACAACTGTGTTAATATGAAAAGCTATCCATAAAGATTTTTTCAGAAGGCCATTTATGCATATTCAATATTCATAAACTTAAGACTTAAAAAAAACGGCTGACATTACAATGACGAACAGGCATATAAATACAACACAGTAACTCACAAATTGTTTAAAATTCCAAATGCCAAACTACACAGAAGACAAGATCACCCAAATATAAATGTATGTGTAACTCGATCTGAATCTCTTCCGCCATAGGTTGGATTTCTCACACTGTCATCCATTTGATAGGTGACAGCTCCAATTCCCTACTGACATACACTATATCCCTAGGTGACAATCGACGCAGTAGATCGTCTACACCTTCTATCGCTACGCGCGCCACAAGTTATTATTCAATACCAAGCTGATGTTGACCACTTTCACTCTCGCTCTTCGGAAAGTCGTTGACGCGTCTTTCCAAGTTTCTGCGTCTATATCAATAAATAAAAAACCGCATTTCGATGAAATCGAAAACTGATACTATCGCTCTCTTCGTCGTCGTGGCTGACTTTTTTTTTTTTGTTCTGATGGCATCTACCTGTTGGTCAGTGTTAAGTAATCTCTGTTGCCTATTGGGCCGCAGACTTCATCGGTGATGATCAACCAACTGGTTTAAGATGGATATAAATGTTTTTTTATTGGAATTTCGATTATGTTTTTATTTTTGTGGTTTTTTTTTATCGACTATGCTAATTGTTGGCTTCGTGCCGGAAGAAGAGAAATTTTAAAATTTACTGTCACCGCCATCTTCATGGTCTTGATGGTTTCACTTTCGTGTGGTCATAGGGATGGTCAGTGGTGTTTGGATGACAGATTTGTTGATTTAAATGGGAGACAATTTTTCTGTTATGGATTTTTACGCACCTTTTTGGGCTGAAACTGGAAGCTGAAATTTGTCTACGAATGCGGGGAGGTCGTTAAATATTTGTTGGCTTAAAAGAGAAGGTTAATGTGGTTAATTTAATATGTTGCCTTTCCATTGATTGGTGCTTCTTCAAAAATATGATTTTTATGGAAAGGTGACAATTTACATATTTTACATTTTTACGTACAAGCCTTATGTGAAAAAGTTGTTACTATTCGCATTGGGCTTGTTAACATATTGAAATTGTAGATCTGTCCTTGTTTGCTATTTTCATGTTTTCTGAATTCATATTCATATTGGATTGTAAACTGTGGGTTTTTTTTATGATTTAACTACGTAAGACATCATGCTACAGCCCTGGTAAAGTAGTTTTAACTACGTTTCGAGGTCTAGCAGCATATCTGTTCAACAAGAGTAGGAATATAAAGTCATAGATTGAGATTGAATTTGATTCTTCACAATTTATTGAACTAATTTTTAAAAACAATATCAATCAAACGGACCAAAGCATAATTTGCCCTTATTGCTAGGTTTTACAATACTTTTTCGAGCATCTCGAGCGTTAGATTTCTGCACGAATGTTTCCCTTGAGCTCGTCAGTGGTCTGAGGCTTTTTTTTACAATTTTTTTACAACATACGTCCAAGGAACTTTCAATGCAAAAACTGCATAGTTTCATTTGCAGTATAAAACGACTAACCTTGTCCAGACCTTTTTCACACATATGAAGCCAGACATAGTGAGTCAACATCCACCTATATCGATACCCGTCGACTATTTCGCGTTCTCTAAAGAAAACTGAACAAATGATGGTTTTGGTGTAAACGCCTTCCCAAACAGTCATTTTTGCAATGCAATCGTGTTTTTTGGTTCCCGTGTAGATTCCCCCTTCCATAATTGCTTGCTGAGGGCACAGAAAGTGTGAAATATCCCTGGTCGGTCATAAATATTTGCTTCAGCATTTCATGTTCACTACCAATCACTCGAGCGTCTGTTTGGCCGTATTCCAAGCGACACGTGTAAGTTGGCTGTCTCAACTTCAATCATGTCACGGATAAAGTGATGCCGAACGTCAATATGCTTTGACCAATGATGTTAAGCGCTAGTTACCACCAAACTTATAGCTCTTTTATTGCCGCAGCAAATAGTTGCAGTGTTTGAAAACCCAGTGATAAGAGTTTGAGTTTGAAAGCCCAGTCAGCATCGCAGAAACCTATGATTTCATTTGAATCACATTTGATTGATTTAGCATCAAAAGCTCCTTTGAAATATCATAGGATTCGTTGAATTAATGTCAAATGAGCTTTTCGAAAGTTTTCTTGTACCTTGATAAAGCACTCATAAGGAATCTCTGATATCTCATTTTTTCCTTGCTCTGTCTGCAGGAATCAACTTCAGATCTATTTAGACCAAATTTCTTCAAGGCGCCATTTAAATTTTGGTACGATAGTCTACTGGCTTATTTTAGTACGAACAGTGACCATTTTAAATTACAAACCTTGCCAGCATTATCGGTAAAACCTTCAGGTTGTAGCATGTTTATACTTTTTGTAAATCACCTTTTAAAGAAAGACAGTGACCCCATCCATTTGATCGATATCTAAATCATACTGGGCGCCTAACTACAGAAAATGTTTCTCCATAATCTACCCCCTTTGGGTGTGCACTCATCCTTTGACAACTATCCGATCTATGTAAAGGAAAACTTAAGCCTCACTACCTCTTTTTTCAGTTTTAAAAACCCATTTCGAATTTATAGGCCTTTTTTAGATGGCAAATCCATCTCATTCCGTATTTTTTAAAACGATTATGATTGACGATGGTGTAGGAGACTTACTAGGTACATAGTGTGTAAATTTTATATTATTTGTGTGCAAATGAATTCAACCTACACGGTACGTACCCAAAAAGACTTCTTCACTATCGTCAACGATTATCGTTTTGAATATTACGGAATGAGTACCCAGGGGAGTCATTCCCTCGGTCATTCCGTAACTTTGAAAACGATTATCACTCAGACGGTAGTCGAGACCTCATGAGCAATCGCTCAATAATCGCCGGTGATTTGACGATTATTTTTTAAAGTGATCAAATAAAGTGATATCGCAGACCGCAAAAACTACTATTGATCTTACGTAATGCAAGATGTACCATCGAAATATTATCGTGAAACGATAATCACTTTATGGAAGAGGGCCCAGGGCCCCCTGAAACGCAGCTGTCAAACTATCCCATGCGCCTTTGGCATGTGGATCGAACATAAACAAAGTTCACAATTAACAAAATTTTTGATCTGGCCTTGTCTACAGACTCAGAAACCACGACAAGCCAAAACTCCTTGTACCTATTCAAGGTACTATTTTTAATTCCTTGATCGATGGTTGCGACATCTTCTAATTGTATTTATCTTTATGGCCCAATGAGACTCTGGGCCCACCTGATGTTTTGCAGAGCCTAAACACAAGATTAGAAACATTAAAAAATTATAACACGTGTTGGTAGGTACAAAAAGAAGAACAATTTATTTCATTTGACATTGATTGTATTGCATACAAAACACTGATTTGGCAGTAAAGATTATAAATGTTATTGTCATGATGCATCTGACCCAATTGCAATGCCTGGAAGACGCATGGACTCTTGATTTACGAAACTATGGAATTAAATTGAAATGAATTTTCCTTTCGCAATTGTATAATCTATTGTAGGGCGGATTTGTTCGCATCTCGGCTGGTGTAGAATAACAGCACTAATAGACGTGTCGATTGTAACGGGTGATCCAAGTAGAGATACTTTTTTCAATAGCCTTTTTTGACAGATCACGTGTGAGTCGTATCATGCTGTCAAGTATTGTTCGGCATTTCATAATGGAAAGACTTACGCGTGAACAACGTTTACAAATTATTCAACTTTATTATGAAAATTCACGTTCGGTGAGGAATGTGTTTCGTGCACTTCGCTCAACTTATGGTCAACATAATCGGCCTACTGAGCGTACTATTCGCAACACCATCACCCATTTTGAGACCCAGCATTCATTATTGGATAATATTCGACCGATAAGACCACGTCCAGCACGCTGTGAAGAAAATATAGCGGCCGTAGCTGAGAGTGTACACGAAGACCGTAGAGAGTCGATTCGGCACCGTTCGCAGCAACTCGGACTGACGTATGGAACGACTTGGCGCATTTTACGTCAAGATCTTAAATTGAAAGCGTACAAAATACAGCTTGTGCAACAACAGAAGCCGCTCGACCTTCCCAAGCGACATCGCCTCGCTCTATGGGCTCTTGAAAAGTTCCAAGAAGATCGGACGTTTTCTAGGCAAATTTTGTTTAGCGATGAGGCCCATTTCTGGCTCAATGGGTATGTAAACAAACAAAATTGCCGCATTTGGGACGAAGAGCAACCTGAAGAGATTGAAGAACTGCCACTTCATCCAGAAAAAACAACGGTTTGGTGTGGTTTGTGTGCCGGTGGAATCATCGGTCCATATTTCTTTAAAAATTATGCCGATGCGAACGTAACCGTCAATGGCGACCGTTATCGTGCCATGATAACCGACTATTTGATGCCTGAAATTGAAGCTCGTGATCTCGGCGACATTTGGTTTCAGCAACACGGCGCCACTTCCCACACATCGCATCAATCAATGGACTTATTGAGAGAACATTTCGGTGAGCACATAATTTCACGTTTTGGGCCGGTCGATTGGCCACCAAGATCGTGTGATATCACACCGTTAGACTTTTTCCTGTGGGGATATGTAAAGTCAAAAGCTTATGCCGACAAACCCGCTTCGATTCAGGCCTTGGAGGAAAACATCACGCGTGTCATTCGCCAGTTACCAGTCGAAATGCTCGAACGAGTGATCGAAAATTGCACTCAACGGATGGACCATCTGCGACGTAGCAACGGCCAACATTTGATAGACATAATCTTCAAAAAATAAATGCCAAAGAATGTTCTTTCAAATGATAATAAACATTCTCCATTAAATTTGAACTTTCTGTGTTTTTTTCTTTAAAAAATAGGGAACCTCGAAATGGATCACCCTTTATTAGTCAGAGTACTGTTTTCTGCATAACTATATTTGGTCATAAGTTGTCCCTAAAATATTTTTAGCTAGGTTGACGAAATTTGGTATATATGATCGTTGTTCGAACAAGTGTAAAAAATTTCAAAATCCGCCCACTGCCACGCCCACTTTAAAAAAAAAACTTATTTAAGCCAAACGGAAATTTGAAAAAAGTGTCTGAGGAGCATATTTAGACAATCAATATTTCGTCTATATAAAGTTTTTGTTTTTATGGTCAAATTTTCAAATATTCGAAAAAAAAACCTTTGATGCAAAAACGTTAATAATATTAATGTGAACATATCGTTCTTAGACCATTTTAACCAACGGCCACTTTTTGGGGTCGTTTTCCTATAAAAACTATTTGTGTACCCTACCCAAGGCATATGCAATAAAAAAACGTTGTTATTTGTCGAACCATAAAATATTTTGATAAACTGTCTGGGTAATATGTTGTAACAATGCATTTTCTATATTTCATCGCCATAAAGCCCACATTTTGGGGATAGGGTATTAAACGATCCGCACAGTGGATTGTAGCCTTCTCATATGTTTTTTTTTAATTTCCGTTCGGATATTTATGTCCTGTCAGCGGCTTTGCTAGATAACCAAAGGCCCTGGGGCAAAAAATAAACTATAGGGCCCCCACTAAACTATTTAAAATCGTTTTGTTCCGTATTCGTCGTGTTCCGAATTCGAAGTACTTCAGATTTGATGTAATCCTGATTCGTCGTAACACTGTCGAATCCATAATAAAATTAAAATACAAATTGAAACTTATTTTAATGAACAAATTAAAACTATTTTATGAAAACAAAATAAAGTATCTACCTGTTACCGTTAAAAAAAAATACAGCCCTGTGCCAGACAGACAGATAGCGGAGGCATTTTATTAGAGTCACGTTGAGCACCCTTTGTTTACGGAATCTTGATTAAGTAGAGATTCTTCAAACAGTAGCACAACTTTCTTGACCGACTATACGTTTTACGACAAATTTGGAGTAGTTCAAGTTAGGAACGCGATGAATACGGAACATATCTTTAAAAATTTTGTCAATAAGTACAAGGCAATATATAAAATATGATTTATTAGTTCTGATAAATGTTTAAAGCTCGGAATACCCTTACAACATACATTATTCCTTTACGAAGTAAATAACCAGCATCAGGGTTGCCAATTATAAGCATCATTTAATATACTAGAATAACACAACCAAAAATGATGAACTGGTCCATATTTAGAAGTTGGAAAGTAGTATAATTTAAAAAAAACAGCTGGTGGGCGTCTTTTACAAAATGTCCACGATCGAGAATTTGACATTTTTTATTATCACTGAACAATAAATTGTTCTTACAATTTCCCAAGTCGTATGACGATTGATTGTCTCTTGATATTGATATTGGGGATTTGACATTTATCATATTTCATTACACAAAAGTACCTACTCTACTGGTCCTAAAATTTATTCTTAACACATGAGTACTTGTACCTAATTTGTGAACGCAGTCATTAAGTTTAAACTGTCGGTATGGTAGTTTGAATATCTACTTTCGACTTCGGTATCAGTAACGGTTACGGTTGTAAAACAAAAGAAGCAACAATTGCTGAAAAACAGAGAAACTTTACATTTCTTTTGTTTTGCACATTAAACTCAGTGTGAGTTTGTAAGTACCATTTAGTAATAACAAAAATTAATTTAATCTTTCTAAGTACAATTTCCTTACAGGTTCCTACTTGCAATTTCTTAGCAAACGAAAAATCTTTGTCGCTAAGTGCCTGGAAGCATCTTGGCAAGAGATTTTTTCGTTGGTTCGGATTTGTAATAAAAAAAATACCATGGAAGTGATTAAGAATTCCCTCGGTACCACCAGCAAGAAGCCACTGGTTATTAGTTCGAGTAAATACATGAAAATCATTTCAACCATCAATGGAGAGAATATTGCAAAAGAAGAAACTGATCGGGAAAAACTCCTCAATGAATACCTAAAGTTGGGTTCTGAGGAAATGGTGGTCAAATGGAGCGGAAGCTTCAAGCGTGCCCAAGAGCAGCCTGGGAGGAAGGGAAAGTTTGCTGATAAAGCACTAAAGGGTGAGTAATACATATATGTGGGGCATATCAATAACAGCACCTGTTCCGTAGAAAAACCCGAGCAAACACATCGTGAGATGATTGCTAAAGCAGGGGAACACCTTCAGAAAGCAAAACCAGTACCAAAAGACCTGCAGAGTGCTGCAAATCAAAATACTGCTCGACTTGTTCAAAGGAACTTTGACCATAAATTAGAGAAAACTTCAACGAAAATCACTGCCGAGGAGCAACCCCAAACCATGCCATGTAGGAGATTCTCTAATCAAACCGATCGCAACAATCAATACAAAGCTGAGCTGCTAAGCGACTTTAACGAAAAATTTCGCATGATGGCAGAGCATTCTATAATCGATATGGCAGTGAACAAGAGAGCCCATGAAAAATGTATCAGGATGATTAGGGCTGAGATGGAGAGGCAGCAGGATCTGCTTCGCAGAAAAGCCCTCGAAACCATGATACTGGTCGAGCAAAGCAAGGCCCGTAGGTTTTTGATTATTGTCTCAACAATTGGTTGTAATAGTTTTCTTTTTTTCAGGAAAACTAAACACAATATTTGGCAAAGGCAAACCAAAGATCGATAGAAATATAGAGGCTCGTCAAGATCGTGGGACTTGTAATGCAATTAATACTCCAAAATTGATTGCTCTTCAACCCAACACCAGGAAAGCTGAAGAAGAACGTCTACGCAAGAACATTAGGGCAATTCAGTTACAGTTTTCAGCTCAGGAGAAGAAGGTCCAATGTAGTCGACAAGAGGAATTTACTAAGATGCAGGATTACAGGAAGTTGCACACTCAAAAGGATTGCCAGATGAAAGAACCACTCCTTGCTCTACCCAATCGCTTAAGGAACGATGAAGCGAACGAAACCCGATTGAAGAACTATGTAAATCTTGGCAAAGTACTTACAGAACAGATTCAACAACACAAACAAATGGAGGTAAAAGAGAAAGCATACGACTTCAAGCCCACCACTGTGAGCTTCGAGAAGGAGGACGCGTTCTTAAACTATATCAACAAGCTGGTGCCTAATGCAATAAGAAATGAACGACCACTGTATCGTTTCGTGCAGCCATCCCATTTGGAGTCACATTTGCGTATCGGAGTTAAGACACCCCTACCAAGGGATGAGCTGCCGACCGTAAGGAAGTACCAAATGGAAGAGTTGAAAAAACTAAATCCGTATGAATCACGGCGCTATGAGTAGCTCTAGAGGGAGGTGTTAATTTTTCTTCAGCTGTAACTTATTATATTGAAATAATATGAACAATCAGACTGTACAGTTGTATTTGAGTTTTTGTTGTCTGGTTGTGGACTTTTGTTGTTGAGGTCGTGATAGTGTCCGACCCCCTTATTTGAATTTGTTGTCGGGGACGATGATGCACTTGGCGTGTTCTTCACTTGACATCTTGCTCAGATGGAATATTTTAATAACCACGAGGATCTTGAGGATATTCCTCATTTACTTATTGAAATCTTGACAAAATATAATCTTTGGCATATACAGGGCTACAAGCCTAGCGTCTCCTTTCATTTGTGTGTGCGAAGTTTTTGTCACAAAGAATGGGATCTTCTGTTTAACGCCAACTCCGTATGGCAAATTTAAGAAGCTTCTCACAGTTTTATATTCATGTAGTAGTTGTATCATGGGATTGCCTCAAATACCAACTAGACCCGGAACTACTTACAAGCATGCACTTGAAACGTACATCCCGGCTCCGACTAAGAAACTGGAATCTGTCCTCGCGCAGTACATGGCAGATAGCGATGAACCAGGGATGAACCTGTGCCCCAACAACCATGCCTCTCCAATGAGTCCGGTCCTTAGCTAACTGCCTCCAGTTGCGCACTCCAAGTTGGTTGATGTCGGTTTCTACTTGTGCGCGCCATATAAGGCGAGTTCTTCCCCTACGGCGTCCGACGTCTGGCTGGGAATCGAAGACTGCGAGCCGGAGTATTGGTGTCCATTCGTTCTACATGTCCTAGCCATCTTAAACGTCCAATGCGGAGTTTTTTGACCAGGGGTATGGCTCGTATAGCTCGTGGTTGAATCTTCGTCTCCATAGCCCGTCAACGCAAACGAAACCGAAGAATTTTTCTCTCGAATCGAACAAGGATTTCTTCATCCGCTTTTGATACGGTCCATGCTTCAGCGCCGTAGAGCAGGACTGGGATGATCAGGGCCTTATATAGGATCTCCTTAGTAGTTCGAGTGAGGGCTTTACTACTAAATTGCCTTCTTAGCCCGAAGAAACAGCGATTGGCAAGAGTAATTCTTCGTTTAATTTCTGACGAGATGTTGTTGTCAGAGTTAATAGCGGAGCCGAGGTAGACAAAGTACCGTATTACCTCAAAGTTATATCTGTCAATGGTGACGTTCTGTCCAATTCGTCGATGTTGTGTGTCCTTTCGTGTTGACTGTCTTACCCCCATTTACTGCTAAACTCATTTTTGCCGCTCCCTTGTCTATACTAGCTATGACATCAGGTTGAGTCCTACCAATGATGTCAATATCGTTGGCGTATGCTAGTAGTTGCACCGATGTTTGTAAGATTGTGCCTCTGGTGTTGGCGTTTTGCAAAATCCTCTCAAGAATCAAATTAACGAAAAGTCACATGACAGCGCATCGTCTTGCCTAAATCCTTTTTTGGTATCGAATGTGTCGGTGAAGTCATTTCCGACCCTGATGGAGCAGCGAGAATTCTCCATCGTCATCCTACACAAACGGACGAGTTTGGACGATATACCAAAACTAGACATGGCTCTGTATAGTTCGTCTCTATAAATGCTGTCTTATGCGGCTTTGAAATCGATAAATAGGTGGTGGGTATCGATTTGGACTTATTATGTTTTTTCCAGGATCT